>OW804099.1:64399149-65704649 GCA_942159475.1 Sthenelais limicola
ACCATTGAACAATGGAACTGAATATTCGTTGCCCATTTGGTGTCGAGTTTCTTCCATTCTTGTCTCCATCAATATCGATTTTAGATTTTTGTATAACTTCATGAGATTTCAAGTTTGCCACTAACCTTTTGTCTATGAAGTATGTCTTATATCGAGGGCGGGTGGGGGGTGGGGGGATATAATATTATGTAATTTTCCATGTGACACAAATATGAGTAGATCCATACTTTATATCCTGTGCAACTATAGCCAAGTCTACTAAGCCGATTCATGTGCGATTCTCACAGAATCGAGTGGAAAAGAGTCCTCTGCGGCGCAAAATCGCATGAGAATCGGCTTAGTGGACGAGGCCTTTTACAAGGACATGTTGAATAATGGGAATGTCCTGCGATGGTTTTGTCCTTTATTCAGTGCTGTCATAAACATGTATGATGACCAGAGCTCTGCTCTGCTTTGACTCCTATCAGTGTTGCATCATGACTAATCCAAGAAACCAATTCATTTGATTACTGCAAATTGAGTGATAAGTGATAAACTGTAAACTATCTATACTATACCTCGACCCTAATGTATAATCAAGAAGGAGTACATACTTAGAAAACCTACGTAAAAGACAACTATAAATTCTTAAAAGGAAATTAGAATAATAACCACTTCTGTAACACTGTAATTGTATTTCTTCCCAGAGCGTGTAGTTAACAATTTCACATGCCAGAACGTCGTGGGCGACTTGCGACTCTTATCCGTTATATGCAGAAGGACAGAACCTTTTTCCAGATCCCTTCTTAACTATTCTATGTTTATTTCAAATCAAAAACGAAATTATTATATCATTATATAGAGTATGCAAGCCCCAGGCTCAAGCTCTGTTTACACCCAAATGGCAGTGATGTGTTACTAATATTTTCTTACATAACAACTGCAATCTCTCTGATTAATCATTTACCCTGGTGATGCTGATGAGATGCTGCAATATCTCCCAGGTCTGAGTGTAATATGGATGATGGTTCTCCAAATAGAGGTGCCCATCATCATGTGAATGCTGCCAGTGCAGGTCAAGGTAAGCATGCTTTTCGCCCTGACATTCAGCAGTCAGTCCGGGCTTCGGGTTTGGAGTGGCCATTAGTGTACTTCATTAGCCGCTCACCTAATCCGTCAGGATTACTATTCGCTGAGCGTGCATGCTGACAAGGCATGAGTTGATTGCTGGAGAAGTGAGAAGCAGCTAACAGGTGGTAAATTTTGCTTATCTCTGAGAGCCAAATGGAGTCGTGACATGGTGCTCGAAACCCTGGACAAGTGTGCTACCATGTACATACAGAAGTAGCTATAGAGAGGCTACATGTAGTAGTAGTACTATACTCACCTGGCTAGAAACTACGAGGAGGAGTTGATCATCGCGGATCATCTCAAATTAAGCCTTCATAGAACAACATTCTGGATAGACCGAAGCATAAAAATCCATTGAAAAGTTAATCTACTTTAATGGTAGAACTTTGTGACAAATAAGGAGTTCACGTTGTCATGACATTTAACTGCTATTGGTCTGATTAAATGTCCCACTGTGCGAGAGTGCAGGCCCCTTTGTATTCATGCTGTGACAAGGATGAAGGGGAAGTTAGCCTAAAGTCTTGACTTTTACATCGGCTCACATAACTAGGCACAGCACAGTTTCCAACAACTTCGTCCCAGTTTGGACAACTGTTTCCCTGACACAATGGCGCAGAGCAAAAAAGGATAGCTCAATGTTTTGCAATTGTCTTCAGTGGACCAATTTATTACTCACGTCGTATTGTGTATTTATGTTCCACTGAAGTGTGGCATGAAGGAGAGTCCATAAATCTGATTTTTTGAAAGCCTTCATAACTCTTAATTAGTCGCGGAGTATTTTGAGGACTGGTGGCAGCTTCACTGGCAAAACCTAAAGGGAAATAGAAAAAATGTCTTCAAAAACTGTCTACAAAAAGTGTATAAGGCGTCATTTCAGCTTGCCGGCCGATCTGGAACCCTTGATCATCGTTAGTGAAGAGTAAGTGCCTTGTTTTCATTTGAGATTTCAGTCGGTTTCATCAAATCGAGTTTGAAACATCATCGCGTCTCTGTAATGAATAATTAAGCTCAACCGCTTCCTTTTAGTAAGCAGCTGTTCAGTCGGTTTGATAATGCGTTGCGCATAGAAATAGTACTTTCAGATTGCCTGATGATTTTCTAATGGATCTCTTATACGAGCTGAATGATGATCATGTTCCATTTTTCCATAACAAAAATGACATGTATCTATCTTACAAAGGATATTGAAAATGGGAATCCTAAGTTCTGAGATCAATTCAATTTTCAACTCGCGTATTTTTGTGAGTGTTCAAATTCAGAAAATTATACCCTTTCGTAGCCCCACTCTCATATACTACCTTTTAGTATAATGCAACCAGCCTAAACGGCGGAGAAGTCTCAAAGGGGAGCAATATACTACCATGGGAATTACCCACTGCTCTTTTCATATACTGGGGATAAAAATCCAGGAGACTCAATGACTTTGATCTGTTTATAGGTCGCTTTACAGCGAGAGAGGAAATCTTTTGCTCAACAGGACCAGAATCAGAACACATTAATGGGCGAATTCAAGGAATGCCACCCTGCTGTTTTCACTTTCCAAACAAAATAATAACTACTCCTATGCTATAAGGTATATAATATATAGCTAAGGCTATTACATTACAAGATATGAATACTTTTACAACATCCTATTGTATTGCTGGAAACCAAATACAATATATCATTCCATGATCTGTCATTACTTTTAATTCTTCTTAAATGTTGGGGAGATTTGTCGATACCATATGTAATGCTTTTAGAGAACTATTTAAGTACATTAGTATAACTAAATCCTGGAATGAATATCAATTGCTGAAAATGTACAGTATTTCAAAAACTATATCATAGCTTTTATGAAACTTGAAACATGCATGCATCATAAATAGCCCAGGTTATTGGCTTCATATATATGCACCATAAAAATAATAAGGGGGCAAGGTCTCATCTCTCTTGTTGAAACTAGAGACCTTGCTCAGTAATTGGGGCCCAGCTAGGTTCCTCTGAATGAGCTGAGCACTTAGCATGTTAGAGGGGCGTGCCATTGTGCCTACGAACAGAACAGAACAAAAAAAACTCCTCTGTCGTTAAAGAAATCTTTTTAACTTATATTACGTCATTGTATGTTATATTGATGACAATGTTTGTAGGGTAAAGAAAGAATTGCCTTCACAATTTTCGGCATATCTCAATCCGCCCCTTGTATTTTTGCTTATTTCTAGAATGTGTCCAAGTTTTCAAGGAAATATCTAATTATAGGTATTTCCTATCCCCAAACAGCTAGGGTTCTATCATGCATCTCGCAGTGATCGTCGTCTACAACTACGACCATTTACTAATCATAAAATTACATCCCTTATTTGATGTATGTATGTTTAAAGGTAGTACCATCAGCCCTGCAGGGTCCGATGGCAGGATACTTCACCCATGAAAACGTGGTTTTGTGTTATTGGCTTGACACTTTTGATTTGCTGTACGTGATTATAGTAATAGTCAACAAGGTGTTTCGAGGGTTAAGGGCATGCATTATATGGATTTGGCCATCCCTCGGGATGTGCCATTTGGACGGCCAAATCAACACTCAGAATATCGCGTTGACTAATTTGTAGTGCTCCTTTTAGCACGTAGATACCCCTGAATTGGCCCTATAGTGTGTACTGAGGGCATTTCTAAGCCTGGGTGTGAGTGTTTGAGCTAAAGAGAGCGCGCGGGAGAATGAGATAACAAGAAGTGAAAAGTGCGAGACAACAGTGAGAAAGGTTAGAGAGAAGGGGTAGGGAAGTAAAGAAGAGAAAACTGGGTGATAAAACAGATAGGAAAAAAGAAGACAAATAGGAGACAAGATAATGGAGGGGAGCGAGAGAAGAGAGGGAATGGTGAGAGAGGCGTTGGAATAGATGTTGCCCAAGGCCGAAACAAGAGATGAAAAAGAGGTGCATGGTGTATCTGAGAAACTGATCATAACAAATTATCAATTAAAGTGTCGACGAAAAACTTCACATCAGAACCTGAAAAAAACATGCTTGTCAATACACAATTGTGCGAACCAGTGAGAGAAATATTACGATTGTTGACCAGTCTGAGAGATATTCCAATGAGAATTTGGATTAGGCGTCCATATTTGTAGGGGTTTCCTAGATGCAGACCATCCTCCATGTGAGAAACATACCATTAGCAAAGTGCTAATACATGTAATTGCGTAGTAGATAGACGGTATTCAATGTTACCTTGATTAGGAAACCATTACGACCAACCCACAGAATATCCTGGATAATGGAGTATAGGGATGATACTCGAGTTGGGAATATAGTTGCTTTAATCTTTAACAGTCGCTTCCTAGTTTATTTCTATAACTATTCAATTCCATGTACCCCAGTCAAGGAGTCTCGAAGTCAGACTATACAATCTAAAATCTCATGAAGAGACGATCCCAGGCATCTACAATTCTAATCCATGCTCAGCTGGAGGCAGGTGTATGTAACTGCTCTCGACCTTTCCTCATTCTCGATTTCTCCAATTGACATTACGGAACATCCCATATACAGAGTCACAGACCATCTACTCATGACTTCTATCGATCTCAATTATCGTTGTGCCTACTGAGCCAGATCTAATTTATTTCCAAGAAATTGGATAACATTTTGCCACTGTGGCCGGCTCCTTGCTACTACATCACACTGAGCAATATATTACACCTACACCAACATGTTCAGTCACAAATAAACAACCCCTGAAGGTCATGCGGAAACTTCCAGCTGACTCATGCAAAACCAAACTACGTTATCATCTCCCCCAGCTCCCCCACCCCTTGCATCAACCCTGTACCCCACCTCAGATTTAACTATACAAGCAGAAGTATTCTGTATAGCCTATTTTCTATGGTACTAACTAGACACAGCAGTGGCTGGAAGACCATATGGCTATTCCTCGCCGAATTTACTATCGTGAGCCCACATCTCAATTTTTATTGACTTCAATATTATTATAACTGACAATGTACAACGTACGTGCACTGTTGTCATATCTTTATACTGTCTGGTAATTGCCGTATAAAAGTACTAACCCCCCCCCCCCCCAAAAAAAAAGAATAGTACTGTCAAAACAAACAAAAAAGTTGTATTGCAGTATTCTTTTGTGTTTTAACATCTGAGCTGTGTTTCACATCTCTTTATATATCTCTGAGCCCCAAATCTAGATAATTTGGCTCGTGTATCAATGCTCTTGATATTTACCCATTCTCACTGAGGTTCTGGGTCGTCGTTGACGTGTGCGCTTCCCAGTTTTGGGACGCAGTAACTATGATCGTAATTAAGGTGGTATGGTATCTGTTTCATCTCGTTCATATGTCTCATTCTAGCAGAACAGGAATCAACAGCCTTTATTATAGGTATTCGGGTGTAGATTTACTTGCAAATAGAAACTACCTATAATTAACCCCTCTACCAAATAACAGATCATAATAGTTGACAACCAGCTTATGGTTATAGCATAGGTAAGTCCAATATTATTGGAATGTGTGATGTCTACCTCCAACATTATTTTAGTTTCATGCAGCACTCACCAGGCCCAAAGTTATTGGCAAAGAGGAGCAACAGAATCTTGTTACATTAATATATCATATGTATATCAATACTTCCATCGTGTCGTGCATTAGTATACAATATTCATAGATCAAACGAACGTATACATGTGCGTTACAACTACTAGTTATAGTAGCAACCTTTTGTGACTCTTTGGTATACTATTCAGTAAAATCAATCGAGTATAAACTGACAACATGCTAACATGCATGATTGATAGTTATTTGCGTCTAACACATGGTTTGACTAATTGCTTTAACTGAGTACTAGTTGTTTTTATGTTTTCTCTAAACCAAATGAAACATATCCAAAGATAAAAAAACAAACCGAATAGTAGAAGGAAAATATTGTCTCTATATTGTAGACAGGTCAACTAACGTGTTGGTTAAAGGAACGTGAATATTTTACGAATGCAATATTCTAAGTGACTGAAACCAACGAGTTAGTTAACAGATTTAGTATCATGCCTTTACTAATCTAAAAGGGAACATTTTAAAGCCAGACTTTTCCTCAAGATACCTCCAATGCCGATGGTTCAAATGACGATGTTGCGTATGCCAGAGCTATAGCTCTGGGTATAACACTCAGGACACGCATACAGCGTTCGCATCCCATGTAAAAAGTGTATAGATAATTGTTATCAGGATTTTTCTAATCTGAGGGTTCAACTTTATAATTCGACTTTACTTATATTGTATTGACTTAGCAAGGTAAGCGATATTAGTTTGGACAAATAACTTATCCTAGTAAGTAAAAACCAGAAGAAAAATAAAAAGGAAAAAAATATATCCGTGTAGATTATATTCCTAAGCTATCAATAATAATATAATGTGGTAGAAGGTATGAACTCCACTAAATATCACTCCGATCCAGTTTTTGAAATGTTTTATTTATCTCTAATAACCCAACGCGTTTCGGCCCATCTTGGGCCTTCCTCAGGGGTGAGTGCATAACTACAGCAGTTTGTAGAGCTTTACATACGATTGGATGTGTTGCACATGTGTACACATGTGTAAAAAAGTGCTAGCGATTTGATTGGTTAACAGGGGCGAGCTCCCGATTAAGATAGAGAGAAGGTTGTATAGAGATATAGTTTAATGAAACAATTTTTTTAAACAAGACATATACAATATGTGGTATAAGAGATAGGTGAATAAGGGAGGAGAAGGATCTATGATTTGAAGTCCTTATGTTTAAGGGGAAATAGAGGAACTATAATTTTAAGGCCTCATGAATAGTAAGTTTACAATTAAATGGTTATGATGAGAGAGTTATAATAATAAATAATATAATATAATACAATATAATATTATGGATGCATCTCGAAGATCTACCAGGTGAATCATCTCAAATTCTGTTATCGACCTAATATTGGTGAAACCCACACAGGAAAAGAGGCACTCAGACACAACACATTACGTATGTTTACTGACAGGGTCATCTGTTCAGACAATTGATGTAACTTCACCTGTATTCAAACACTGCAGATCGGGGCTTGCTACTCGACCTGACATGCAGAAACCACACAACAGCAGACACTGTAGATATCACTTAACATTTCTGGTAATGTTGTTGTTGAGCTGGTTCTGTAGGTGGAGAAGAGTCCTCCCTACATGGTTCACTGGCCTATTGCTTTGGTTCTCAAACCTGATTTGAAAAAGTAAAAGTAGCCAGAGGAGAGCTGGTTTAAGTTGCACCTCCAGTCACATATCCATTTTGTGTGGGTGTATGCAGCGCAACTGGTTGTTGGGAGACGCTGATGTCAAGCATGCCGTCTTCTGATTAGTAGGATCAACGAGAATATACTCGTGAGTATATTCTCGTTGGTAGGATGCAATAGTTCAAGTCAGAGGTACCTAGTAGTCCTAGGCAGCAATTATGCTCGAAATGGAATTGCGCTCAGTAAGTCTTGTACTAGTAGTAGCGATTAAGCTATGATTATGGAGAAACAAGACTCTTTAAATGACTTCATGTGCTGTCCGTCACACGCTAGCTGAATGTAGAAAAGATCCATGAACTGAATGTGATCCCGGCTATGGCGTAAACACAGCGCAAATACTCACGCAGTGAAATAGCATCCTGACGATAATGTGTACAATCCCGATCGACACTACAGGGATTTGAGGAAAACAATTGACTGCATAAATTGAATTAAAAATTACGCCTACGTGTGCATATAGCCTAATTATCATCTAAGAAACCGCGCAGGGTCAACATCTTTTTTGATGTCTTGTTGATTATACATCCCATTAGTTATTCCCCTGAACAACAATTTCAAACAGGGATCACTGCAGTTTTAAATCAGTCGAACTATCGCTCTCTTATATCCGCAACTAAACTAACCGCCGCAGGCTAAAGATACGGGATTGCCTTTAACTGCCTATATGCTCCACCACATTTTTACTCAGTTAAAGGCAATCCCGTATCTTTAACCTGTGGCGGTTAGTTTAGATTCGTACCAGCGAGCAAGAGACGGTGGTTGCATGTTATTGACTGACGATTTCTAATGTACTCTGGTCTGTTATGACATCTTAAAACGATTCCGACCATAGTTCACTTACGAGTACTTAAAATGATAGCAAAAGCATGTGCCCACCACAAAGTGGGACACGCCGTACTTATATTTATTTTCTGTCGTTTTTGAATGGCAGACTTTGTGTATTAATAATGTATTCCTACACTTATTTAAATTTGATTAAATTCACGGGCAAAGGTTTTAATAACGGTGGTTTTTTTAGAAGACAAAGTTTTATTTCCCGAACATTTCACAATTTCACAATTTCATTTGTGAAAATTCAGCCTTTACGATTTAGTATAAGTATAGAGGTATACCATTAGGTAGACGAAGTATTTGATTCATTCAAATATTCAATATTCAATTCATTCAATGTTAGTGAACTAAAAGTCCTAATTTCCTGGCTCTTAGTGAAAAAAATGTAATCTGATGATCAGTAATGTTAACAAGTACGTATTTATTACTTTTCCTCTACTTAAGCTGCGAAAAACATCGTATATTGTAATGCTTATGGAAAATATATCCGGTATTGCATTATATTGCTTAAAGCAAAAATGTCCAAAGGTCTGCATTTAAATTAAATAACTCTTGATTCTGCTTGCAGTGACTCCGAGCTACAGGACAGAACTTACCGTGCCGACAGTCTAGTGTCTCCCCCTCCTGGCGTTTACCCTCGTTACGCACGTATCCTAGGCAACCCGGATATTCCTCAGATAGACACGCCATCTAGTAGTGATCTAGGAGAACGCTCAGATACACTTTCTTCTCCCCGTGTGTCTCCCGTGCCTTGGCTTTCTCAGGGCCAATCAGTACCCGAGCTGGTTATCACCTCTATATCAGACTCTCAAGAAGGTATGTATTTATTGATGGTGCATTTTACATCGTAGGGGCCTACAATGGGTGTTTCTAGCTTATATAAAGCTGGAGTGTGAATACATTCAAGCTTATTAATAGACTACTTAAAAAATTAAGATTGACTCATCAAATCCTATGCCTAAAAAATATAGGATTCCATATATCTAAATTAATAGCCGCACTCACCACCTGTCTATTTATGTATAAATAATCCCTTATCCATTCTGGAAAAAAAGATTCAAAAAGAACTTTTGCCCTACCGATTTCGTATACGAATGTTCAGTGATGAAGCCATTGAAGAGTTGTCAGGAACATGTCTAGCTTTCTTCAAGTCTATAATTATATGCAGGAGTGGGCAATTAAAGATTACCATGCTGTACAAATCACCATGGTGTCAATCCATATCTGCGACTTGTGTGAGGTCTATCGCATGTGTGCGACATCTCCCATTTCCCTATACTACTCACATGCAAAATTCATGTGGGCTCTGTGACACTGATAGTATACACTCAAGCACGCCCGTTATTGATTTGGTATAACTAAGTAACATTTCTAAATCACTGGCCTATTTGCCTTCTCCTTCCTGATCAATGTATTGATGAATAAAGACCTTTTCGAGCATTTGGCAATGGCAAGGAGCTGCTGTTACTGAGATTGAACATAAGCTTTAACTATAGCCTTAACTATTACATTTCTTCTGCAGTAACCAACACGAAGACTAATATTTGATATAAATGCGTATAAATGTCTATTAAAACAATACTGTTGATCAATTTAGGTATGAATGCCTGTTATTTAAACAAATAGAATGTGCGGCTCCGACCCCTTTAGCCCCCTTTGAGCTGCCATTGAAAGACAACCTTTCCTAGAGATTCCATTATTCAAGGGAAAGATTTCCATTTTGCACGCGTCTTCTCGGCAACGCTAGGGTCATTTTACGTTAATGGACGTATATATATACAATTTCCTGGAGTTTATGAAGTTTGATTCTCCGACAGCACACCCACACACCTCTCACGTTTTACGAAAACAGATAGAGATAAATTTACTTCGATGAAAACCAAATTACACCAAACTACACCAGTATAAAAACACTACCCTATTCTCACGTGTAATTTAGACCACGATGAGAGCTCCGTTATAGAGTTACATCCATGTACATAAATCTCGATGCACCAGTGATATTGATGATTGTTTCCATTAATCAATGTTACCGTTTCAGTCCCATTATAATGATATTATAAACTAGGAGGGGTATCGTTGGTGCACTTCCCAGAGTTTGAACGTGATAATGCAATCTAGTTTAACAAGGTCATTGCATAAGTATTGATGAACGATTAGATGATGGAAAATAGACACAGGTGTATGGATATATTATGATGATTCATTAATGCTGGAAAGGCGCACGCGTACAGCTAACAAAACTGATGCACAGAGACCACCCATAACTGGTCGGCTTATGCATTTTATATTCAGGCGTTTGATAGACGCCATTCCCATATTATGCTGATAGTTACTACAGCAACTGTTTGTGTTTTTTACATAAATCTAAACGCAGACACATGTTTTCCTTTTGTTTGATTTGCTTTGTTAGGGAAACGTTGAGACCTCGCCCGTTTATTGGTGTGTGCATTGTAACGAATTCAAAATTGTAATCAAATTTAATGCGTAAATTTCCATGTTGTTCACATTCTTACAACCAATTTCCAACAATACCAGACCATCCCCTAAAACACCCGATGTTCTATACCCTTAAAAGGGTCCTTTAGTTGAACTAGCAATACTCAGTTTTCAGTTACCCTTGAACACGCGAACGGGTTTTAATCCACCACCTTATGCAACCTCCTCCCTTCTTTTTGGTTGAATACAGATCTTACTTTTCTCCATTATTGAAGGTTTTCTCTGGCCAGGCATCGTAACAAAGATTATCGCTCTATTGAAGTCATCAGGGGTTCATATTGTTAGGTACAATACAAGGGCATACATTTATATATAAATGTGTCTCATACATCCAACAAGAATTGGCAACACTTATAAACCTTCCTGCTCGGGACTTCACCTGATTCTTGTACCCTTCACCTTCCACTTACAGCTTTCCATACCCCATACAATTGTCTGTACCTTTATATCATATGAATATGAGACATACCTTCTTGATTTCTTCGAACGAACTTCCCATCTGAATGCAGAACAACAGGATCAACCACTTTCCATCATTGCTATCTCGTGGTGGACACTTATATGACTTTTCTCTAACATTGTCTATTCTTCTGTTTCACTGAAACCAGCTCTTTTAACTAAACATACATCGTCTTTTCAAATCCTACTGACATAGATTTGTCTGATTTCACAGGTAATAACTTCTACTTCTCTCTTGTCTTGCTAGTGTATAGTTATTGCTTACAATCGACTTGTGTATTCATTTCTCATTAGAATGCTTCAAAACTTTATGCTTAGTGATCTCTACTCTTTGCGGTTATTACCCCCTCTCAAGTAGGGGACATTTTGTCCAGTCTGACAAACAAATTAAACTATTATTATTTTCCCCTTTTACATAGATTTAGCAAATGACGTGATAAGCATGGAATAATGTTCATACTTTCATTCGAACACACCAGTATAATGATAGTGATATAATTATATATTCAGAATATAACCCATAAATTCATGACAATGTTCAATTCTTGTTGACATATAGATTATACTGATTTTTCAGGTAATTAAAAAGAAAGTTTTCTACTTTGTCTTGCCTAGGCATTAGTTGTGACGAGATGCGACCCTGTATTATGTGAACACGATATATATTTTGTGATATGATAGAACTAGACACGTGACCAACAATTTATACTGAGTTAGTCTTGATGAGCGTTCTATTGGATGTATATATAACATACATGTGCTTGAGAACCAGTAATATCTCACAACAGTACCATTAACAAGAACCTTCTCAGTAAGCAATGCAAACATACAACGGCTTATCACATGGATGTAGTTTTTGTACAAGAACTAAGAGCACATTTCTAATGTGCGCAATATTGAAGTCTGCACTGTTTCATTCCATTTCATAGTTTGATACGCTCGACACTTATCCGCACTAATACATATGTAGAGGTCCTATGTTACTATATATGAACACGTTTCTTCCTACAAGTGCTATATTTCCTTGTAAATACTTTCAAGTTCATGATGCTCCAAGGACATTTCAGTTGAAATTGTTACAAACGTCTTGGAACCGTTGTTCATACTCTTTGATAATTTTTTTGAGCCAGTTATTCATTTCAACTAATCCATTTCCATCATTTTTTCGCCATGCCTTTTTATCCTTACGACAATAGATTTTTCTGATTTCCCAGGTAACAAAATACTCCATCTTACAATTTACCACAACCACTATAAATAGACGTTGTCTGTTCACTGCAGCTTATACTAATTGATATCGACAAACTGATAGATTTCATATGCTTTTAAATATATAATACTATATATATAGGGGAATGAAGCTAAATTTGTGCAGCACAGGTTTTTCGTTTCCATTTAATTTAAGCAATACGGCGGAAGCGGACCATTGGAAATGTTTAGCCTGAATGTATCATGTTTGAGTCGCTGCACGAGACCTTTCAGATCCCCCGCAGTTGCTTTCCTGAGGTCTTATTCCCTGCTGTGTAATTTCACGATTTTGTTCCTCAAAAGATTTACAGAATCACGAAGTCTGATTTTAATATGACACAGTACTGTCTGCTCACTAAATCAATTAATGAATAATTTATTAAGCTCTATGATGTTTTTCACACAGAAATGCGCACGTGCTTATACTTTGAAGCCTGATATTATAGTACAAGACGTCCAATGGATGGATATCTATTAGTTCTGCATTCAAACATCATTGATATTATCCCCCGGTATCCTAGTTTACCTATTCATGTACATAAAAGCTGAACAAGCTGTGAGTTATATGACAGGAATATCCTAAAAGTATGACGATTTCAAACGGAGGGAACTTGCATGAGATAATGTTGTTACTTTGATGGAAACTCAATTGTCTTAATTTTATTGGCAGCCCTAATTTGGGGATGGCAGATTCTGTACTAACTCGTGCCTTCCCATATTACGAACGTAGTTATGGTATATGTGAATAGTGGAATCAACCATATAACTAATAATATAGATAATTATATCTTATATACTAGATATGCGAGACACTTAGCTATAACTTAGCAAAAGTGTTATGTATTGATATATAAATGTCATAATTATTATGTCATCATTACGTTGTTCTACTGACTGAAAATAGAGAATGTGAAATTGATTGTCCCAAACATAGCCTCAAATATTGACCACTAAAACACATTAACGTTATTGGCACTATCGGTTATTATGTTTAGAATTTCCCCCAATCGTCCATTTAGAAATCAAAGTTACCCCCACAACGGTCTTGTTTGCTATGGCGCACATGCATCATACTTAATTGCACTCGAATCCTGCATTCCCATTATTTTGCCGAAACGCACTGCATGTTTTGTATACTGTGTCCAAAGATAAACACCTGGCCGACAACGTCTCTAGATGGCCAATATTGGATTTATGCAATGATAAACCGTAAAAAAGCCTTTCTAAATATGGATCGATATCCAAGACATGTGAGTAAAGTGTTTTATAGAAACCTTTGGACGCTTGATGGATTGATAATCAATATTATGTTTAAGAGTTTTGAACAGCGTTATGTGATACTTTCGTCACTTGTTTCTATACAGTGTTCTTCCAGATCATTCCCGTGACAACGTAATAAGATTATCAACAGCTCGTTGTTGTGTGTCATAGCCTGATCATACGTTAGAATAATAATCTGATGGTTTTTTTCGATTTTAGGAACGAGAAGACTTGGAACCGACCCAACAACAAGAAGGCAACGTTTCCTCACAGTGCCAAAAACGGTAAATATAATTTTCAATGTCTCCAACTTAATTATCCAGTGAAATAGACTATTGAACCCTCAGATCCAAGGCCTATTTAACCACTGCTCTAAAGATTTACTGACAATGGCTTTTAACAGCCAGTCCTAGCCAGAGTTATAGACTTTAAGACGGCGGATGCAAGGTATAGACGCAAGCAAGAGCCATCACGACCAGCGTGTGCTACTGTGTATTATACAGTTTGTACAGTCCCAACTGCTTCCAACATCTCAACGAGTAGAGACGTTGGAAACAGTTGGGACTCAAAATCAGGCACAGATGCTGAAGATATGTAGAATTACACTTGGCCCATGGATATTGATCTCAAGATGTCCAAAGCCAAAGTTACATTTTAAGCTTGCACGGCACCTCTAGGTGTAAAAGAAGCAAGTCACAGTGGTTTTAATAATTCAAGGCCTATGATTCAATCATGTGATCTGGACAAAATATATAGACCTTGCCTTTATCATTATGTACACAAATTGCAATGGTTTAATCAGGTCAATTTGCCAACATGAAAGAACCTAAGAAGGTGTTCAGGGATATCCGTCACCAAGATAAACAGGGTTTGGGAAATTTCCTACGGCAAATAACAGTGACGTGAACCTAGAAACACTTCAGGCGAGCGTGAATATGCATGTGCCATATTTAGGGCATTTTTCTTATACCTATAGATACAAATTACTCGTTGGTCTCAGTTGCTAATATTCACCATAATAATTGTATTCACGCTTCTTCAACCATCTAGTTAATTAATTGTTGTGTTATTCATTGTATACATATACCTTTAATAATTGAAAAGGGAACATTTTAACGTCATATAGCTGAATTTCGGCGGTAAACAACGCATCGTTGACTGTGCCTACGCGTGCAGCTTATTCCATATATATATGACATGATCCACCTTATCTAATGCGTATATAAACTAAGACAAGATGCGACCATTTTTATGAGATTTGATATCTGGAGCTTGCTCGCTTTCTAATTAATATCGCGTACATGAGATATTTGAAACTTCACAAATGAAAGGAAAGTATGCCTAATGAATTTCCTTCCGCTGAAGACAAACTGGATATTGCTCTAATTTGATTGAGCTGTCATTATATCTCGGACATGAATCGTTATATTAAGACAAATGCGCATGTAGACATATCAGACTCATTTGATCTCAATTGAATTTAAGGGATTTTGGAGGTGTTGATTCAGTAAAGAAAACCACATCTGAAGAAACCATTTTTTCACCATCATTAGACAATGCATCTGAATAGGTGGATGAAGCATCGAGTTACGGGGGTCCCCTCTCCAAATCAGAACTTCCATCTAGAGACGCATATCTCGTGATAAAGGTAAACAGGGGCTGTAATCTCAGGAGGGGACAAAAAAGGCCTGATGCCAGAGGGAAAATGTTATCATCCACTCTGGGCATTGTTAGACTGGGCTCAAATTGCTGCAGAAGACGTGTGTTTCTCTGGAGGTGCTTTAATTGCTCCTTGAGCCCTCTGAGTTAGAATCCTATTGCTGGCTAGAACATTTGAAGCTGCCACTGAGGAGGAAGACTCTTGTGATCAAAGGCTAACCTTAGCTTAGCTACATGGCCTGTCGGATGGTAAAACTGGACAAAACCCTGTCCTTTAGACATAAGCAAGGTGTTCTAGTATGAGACCTAACTATAATGGCTGTGATGAATGAAAGTATCAATTATGAGGGACAAGAATCAGTAGTTTTATCCTCAGTAAACCTCTAATGAGATGAAAATTGGCTACGATGTGAAGAAAATTCAATTAGATGAAAGATCAAATGTCTCAAAATTTCTTATTCTAAGGAACGCAGGTCACGAGAAAGATAAGGGAGCGTGATGAATAACAAGGGCCAGAAAGGGAATGAACGAGACCCTTGAAAGAGAAAATATTTGAAAGAGATGGAGAAAAAGCATCTGCAAAGTGAGATGGAAGATTGATTATTCGTAATAGATAAATCGCCACTAGAAGATAAAAATTCACCATTTGTTCATATGTACATGTATATACATCTGATGTGGAACGACAACATATTTGCATTTAAAAAGTTTATTCAGGAACATTAATTACTGCAAGAACAGTGATTACTCTTCTCAAATAAACTCGTTGCATGTTGGAGAACTATAGTATACAGAAAGTTATACTACATAATGAAATAATATATGATTACTCTAAGTTAAATCTCATTAGGAGCATATATATGATGTAAGACAGTCTGTATAGATTTATATGGCGACCATCAACTTGTCTAGAAATAATGTTATCATTAATTTACCAAGATTAAATTATCAAGATTTATTAAGATGACTGACAAAGATACGCTATACCAACGAATTAGTTTCTTTAGATTTAAAATAGATTTATTCAGCAAAAGCATGCCATCAAAAGTTCTATCGAGTCATCAGAAGAGTACACAGAAAATAGTTGTTAAAACCTGATTCAACGATTTCCTGCCAAGTCAGTTTAAACACTAACAAAAGTCTTTGCTGCTTTTCTGTGTGTATGTGGCACTGTTAAGTTCTTGATTAATAATTATTAAAACATTGGGGAAATTATCGTACTAATTGTGGAGCAAAATCAAGTGTTGTAGCAAGTTATCGACCAAGTCAAGCTGAGTATGATTTGATTCTCCTTACAAGTGAAATGCAGTTGAATTGTCATTTCTGGTTGGTCCTTTCTCTGAAATAGTCCATTCATCCCGGATTCATTCTTCTATGGATCGATTGATAGTTTTAGAAGTTCAACAATGAACTTCTCCCTCTAACTGAATATGCTTGGATCAATACACATGAAATATCACTCAAGCGTAGAAGCTGTTGTGTTTTCAATAACAAAGTGATTGGTGTGTAGCTGACCACAAACAAAGGCACATTTACATCCAACGGACCTTACTCCAGTGGTCAGTATCCAATGAAGGACTACAGAAGGGAGGCAACCCCCAAGACTGCTATTTTGTCATTGATCATATAACAAGTGTACGCTAAGTGTGCTCAGTGTCTCAACTCTAATGGGGTCTGATGTATGAGTGGGGAGGCAGAGGGTTTGCAGTGCAAACAAAAGCCTCACCTGTAGTCGGGCATGATGAATGATATTGTCAAACATCACCTAGTAACCCTTTACCTGACTTATTGATCACATCATCGAGGAGGAAAAAACAACTGGTCACCTTATCTCTCCGGACACTAGTTATCTTGAGTCATCTCACCATTTTGTTCTTGTGTGGATGTCCTCACCTGACATACCACCTGACAGACCTGGCAAAGATCTTGTACTAATGCACTAAGTATACTGAGCAGGTGTATCTCCAAATAACACTCCTGAAAAGTGGCGAGCTTGTATGTTAAAGTTTGTGGACTGGGTGTGGCTGGTGTACATGAGATCACTAGAAAAATAAATGAATTATTTTAATGTTAATTTTAAATAATTATTACCACTACTTTTATTCTGTTATAGTGAACTGTATATTTATGTAACTTTTATCGGGCAAACAAATTCTTGGAAATGTGTCAGGCGGATTATTGAAATGTTGTGATCTATAATACGCAAATGTAGCATGTCAAGTAAATGTTTAAAGAAAGTGTTTGAAAGAAATTGTAATCGCAGGGTGATTTCATGCAGTTTGAGAACAATTCTCCATAGTGTATAGGGTGATTTCATGCAGTTTGAGAACAATTCTCCATAGTGTATAGGGTGATTTCATGCAGTTTGAGAACAATTCTCCATAGTGTGTAGGGTGATTTCATGCAGTTTGAGAACAATTTTCCATAGTGTTTAGGGTGATTTCATGCAGTTGGAGAACAATTCTCCATAGTGTATAGGGTGATGTCATGCAGTTGGAGAACAATTCTCTATAGTGTGTAGCATGATTTCATGCAGTTGGAGAACAATCCTCCATAGTGTATAGGGTGATTTTTGTGAAGGTTATCCTATTGGGTAATTTCGTTGTGTTTCTAAGGAAACGTCTGAGCATGTATAGATACTAAGATAGAATATAATGAGACTTGTGTCTAGGAGACTGTATACGATGGCCTAAAGTTTAGCGGCCTCTCGAGAGATTGTCACATCAGTAAAAACGAGTGTCTAGGAGACTGTATACGATGGCCTAAAGTTTTTACTGATGTGACGATCTCTCGAGAGGCAGTAAAAACGAGTGGCCATCGTATGCAGTCTCCTAGAGTTATATTCTATTTTTATATCATGATCTCATGTTTAGGAAAAAAGTCAGAAATGATTTCTTTATTTACCTAATTCCTACAACGATCCGCCATATTGAGTGACCACTCCTGAAACATATGACGTACAAATGGGCATGACATCATGTGCAGCACAACGTCACAGTTCATTTTTTACTAGGGGGCATCATGGAAAAACAATGCCCGCCTGTTGAGGTTTAAATTATACAATTCACCTTGTGTGACAGAGGTGTTTAGAGATGAGATATGTTTAATGAATAACTATAAATGATGTAAGTATTATTGCACCATAGAACATTAACAACATTTACTGTTGGTCAGATCAAATTTCACTTGGTTCTCCCCTAGCTAGTACAGTCCATCGGGCATTGACCAATAGGAAGCCTCTAAATGAATACGCCTAAATTCACGCGTGGTTTCTCTGTGACGTTATACAATGGTCGGATTTCACTCTGTTCCAGGGTGTACAACCCCCATCATGATATAAATACTCATTCCCGAAAATAAACCAGTGACATATCTACTTGGCTTTATAGGTGCCTCAGAAGGAACTGATATATTGAATTTGATGTTTTTAGACTCAAAATTCTAGCCTATATATGATATATACAAACAGCAGATGTATAATGGAGGAAATTTGTCTTTCTTTGATTTTCATTATTTTAAAATTTATTTACGTAGTCGGAGTTTAAGTACAAACGGAGAAAAACAATTCTTTGATTTTCTTATAGCCTTCAAGAGTATAATAGTACTACTGGGGAAAATAGGGGAAAATAGGGGAACATTTCATTGTACGATTGTGCAAGTTATACCTGGCACTAAGTTCATAGAAAATGCCTTTAGTAGAACAGAAATATTTGTAATGTTGACTCAAATCTACCGGTTTATTTGTGTAATCTAGTATTGAAAAGGTAGACTTTTCAGATGAAAAGAAAAAATATATAGGAACAAGCTTACTAGAACAAAATATCCAGTAGAAGTTGTTTAAAATCTGTTAATACTTTTGACGAAATTAAATTCTATGTTGTTGGTATGAATAAGAAATAAACGGCCAAGGCAAAAGCTTTCCCCCAAAGAGAACAATTCTCCATAGTGTATAGGATGCTTTCATGTAGTGGTTTTATGTTGGTCGAAATAAGATCATTGTCAATAATCATTCAACAGGACCAAGCTCAAGGCCGTTAACAATAGGAATACATCTAAATAGGAGACTACATGCTATTGCACTTCCTAATAGAGGAGGACGTACGCCCAACCCCAACATGATATCTGTATTATACACAAAAAACACATGGAGGCACGTTGCAGGCGAACAACCTACAATAAAAACCCATGGAAGCTTGCTTCCAGTAACAAAAAGCAAACCAGTGTTAGCAGAATTTATTCTCGTGGAAATGACTGGTTGATTTGTGACTAAATACAATCTATTGGCACAATACTATTGTCTGTATCCGTTTTGCTCTGGTCATTTGTTGCGAGGAGTCTAGACTTGCCATGCCAATTTACAACCAGTTTATAAGCCGCCTAAAGCCCAGCTGTGTCCACAACTCAATAAAAAACAAAATATGAAGGTTCTGTTCATCCAACAATCTGTTTTAGTCTAAAACATTGGAATGCATCGTAGTTGTCAACATATACTTCTGTTGATTATTTTGATAAATATCAACCTGTCGCCATCTTTGGGATTTGATAATATGAAGGAATATACTCCTGCGTCTCCATATATCATTAAGAATGTTCTGCACAGATTCTGAAGGGAAAACCATTATTCTATATAATATATAATTATTTTGTATATAAAATTATGTATTTTCAAAGCGACACATAACGACGATGAATTTGGAACGATTACTTTCTTTAATTATATTGCTAAGATTATTTTTTTAATTATATTGCTAAATTAATGTGGCTATATCAAATGTGAAAACGGTCATTAAAACATCTATTTCTAATTATGAAAATATCAATTAATACATCACCCCCAGTGCTAGTACTTAAGACAATGACACTCATTGGAATACTTGACATGTCAGAAATGAGGATCCGATTTTCCACTTTGAGAAATAAAGAATCAAATCAATTAGTGAATCAAATGTATAATATTTAAAAGAAATGTACGTGACACCATAAGGTGTACTACTGGTCTTCCGCTCCGACCTTATTGAGAGAATGAGGACGACCTTAATCCCGATTGTCATTCACGCTCATGTACATGTCTAGAAAAGCTATAGGTAGGATGACACTCTGGGTATTTATCTGATTATATTTGTACATTATGTGAGAGGCTGAGCGTGAGGGATCCTACGATTAGGTTCTGTGTCAATATAAGCTTAGCCCATAAATCTCACACTGGCCAGTGTAAACACAGAGTAGAGAAACACTGTAGCTGTGCCAGACTGTAAATAATACCTTTCATTCTCTCCTTAGAAGAACCCCCACAACAATCGTAAAATTGGACATATGGATGCACATAGCTTTTCCAATGATTGAAAGGCCCAGTACGTGTTGTGGCTCGGAGGAGGAAAAAGGTGGCGAGAAATTAGTAATGTCAGCACTTGTATACTAAAAGCACGCAGGGGGGTTTGTACGCGAGGCTTTGCCTGCACGCACAGAGAAACTACTGCCTCCATCCACGGCACCACTCCGCCTCCCCCCTCTCTCTCCTCCTCCTCCTCCTCCTCTCCTCAACCTCCTCCTGCTCTTCGTCATCATAATACTCTACGCCCGCCAAAGTTGAGCATTCTTGGACTAGCGCCTGACCGTAGAGGCGGACAGGTGGAGATTTTACCGCCGCTGCCGCTGCTGTGGATTACACCTTGTAGATGCCTACTACCTACGTATAATAAGCATCGATTATTGTCTTAGCAAACCACTTCCAATCTTGGACTGGATTATGCCATTACTGAACATTGTTCAGCATCACTGCTAGCGCATCTCCGGATTATCTTCGGATTACCACTCTGCGCCCTGCATTCTGCTAAAGATTGATAATCAGCTCTTAAAAGCATGTTTCTGAACTCGATTCGTTGAGGAAAAATAAATTTAACTACTCCCCAAATTGCGAGTCACATCCTTGTGGATTATTGTTTCTCCTCCTTTTATCATAGACGAATTACAGGGAATTATGTCTCGAAGACGCAGATTGTGGAGGGGTAATCTCAACGTGCTTAGAGGGGTTTCTATGGACTATAAGGCCCTAGCTACGCCCCTTGAGTATCTGGATGAATATTCGGATACAGAACCGGTGGGTGCTAATTGAAAATCTGTGCTCTGTTGCCTGTATTTATCCCCCCCCCCCCCATCTTTTCCCACTGCTTTCTTTCAGTGACCCTTGTCCTGCGAATACTAATACCAGGCCAACTAATCAAGATCGGTTACTTGGGACACATTCAAGTGTGGGAATGGCTGAGTAACTCTGGCTCTCATTGCCTGGTGTCCATTATAAGAGTTTTGCTTTGAGGCATTTTAATCAGAGCCTTGACTCCAGTGTTGATACTGAAAATGTCCATCATGTGTTGTCATTGTGGGGCTACATTGCTTTTGCTGGCACTAATTCGACGCCGGGTTTCAGGGTGCCCCCAGGCAGGATTACGACGTGCTGCAGAGTGTATTATTGAGGTGTTCATTAAAAGTAAGCTCCAATAAAACCTCAAACACTGTCTCTACCATTCTTAAAGAAATGAGGCTTCCCCTCCAAATAGAATCATTAGACATTGCCAAACAGCTCTCAAAGCCTTTCCTCATTACTTCCTTCCAAGGTGTTTACTCTGCTTTTTGAGAGGAATATAATATAGAGAAATTGCCCTAATAATCCAGCCGAGTGATGGAGTTGAACAGCCATAATGCCGCAATGAAAATGAAATAACTACCTTCCTATTCTACTCAAAAGCTCATTAGACTATTATTTGAATTTATTATTATTATATAGGTGACCTGTGTGTCTGATCATATATAGAAAGAGATGTATGATTGAGCCATCTTTCCTCATTAGTATGTCATGTCATGACTAGTACGTACATGACCTTCGTAGTAATTACTTATTGGTTTCTTTTCGGAAGAAGAAACTCTCGGATAACATTTGGAGAATGATTGTTTTGCATTATACCTATAGGTACAATGAGCCTGTATTTTGTGAACATGATGCATAATTACTCCCTCAGATCTATGCTACAACCTCTTGAAGTTATACCACCATGCAATGATTGGGGAAAAGGGGATGTATTTTTCCACTGACCAAGTCTGGGATTCTTTGTTGTTTCTTGCACCCCTTTCATGTGCCATGTATGTCCTTATCCGGGTGTATGCGGAACGCATTCATATTTCATATCATAGGGTTGTAGGACGGATGGGACGGGTTTCGGGAGGGCTGGTTTAATGAAGTGATGAACCATCTATAATGCTCGGGGCCCAAGTAAAGGACTGTGCCGGTTCATGATACATGCCTTCACACCTCTAGTTATAGACACGAGTACCCCCTGGATGGATATATCCTAAGGTGAGGAGATGATTATCCTGCCCCACGTCATCAAGCACTTTCCTAATTATTTCTCATTTATGGAAGCCACTAGACCTTGGTTTCCTGGCCAATGCATTCCAGAAAAGGGAGGAGGTTCGCTTTCGCTTCAGGCCATGCCCTATACGTGTCTTCCTCCCTCGTACCTCATAATTGCCTCTACAATGACACACCGGGAGACCTGACTATCCAATAAAGTGCCTGTCAAGCCATGGCACACATAAGCTTAATGTTGCCTTTGCAATTTGAAAACTTCCCCTGATCACAGGAATATTAATCCAAATTGCCATGAAAAAAGATCATCTTTGAGAACAAATATAAAGACAACGATTTAAAAGCAAAGTGGGTGGGTTTTTTTGCCAGAGCGAAGGAAAGGGTCGAGTTCATTTAGCTGCGTGCAAACTTTGAAAGCTGTAACCCTGGAAATGGAAGGGACGTGCCTCGAGATCTTCTAACGAGGGGGAATCACTGCCGCTTAAATTGATTTCACCGCAGTGATTTCGCCTTGCTTCCCAATCCGCAACAATGGGGCATTTGACCATGTAAATTAACACGAGTAGATGTTAGACAGTGGGAAATTGGATATATTGATTCTCACATCGTCTCTAACCTCTGCTATATATTCATAACAATTGGTAGTTACTGGGAAATGTGCTGCTGACTCAGCCATTTTGGTCTTAGTGTGACAGCACGCCTACCCAAGTCCCACTACGATTTGACCCTTTAATATCACAGGCATGTAATGGCTGCGTTGGTCGGGATGAAGGCCCCGTGAAATCTCCTGTGACACAAACAAATTGCTTGAAAACGACTGCGTCGAAAGATTACAAAGAAGGAGGAAATGGATTTTATCTTTTTTTATCCCAAGCGAATGTAGATAGAAAAAGAAAAGGGTGGTGTATAATGATAACTTATGGTCGTGGAGATAGAAAGAATGGCGTGCAATTAAGGACTACGTGAATTTCAAGTAGACTGTAGATACATTCTTTCCATTAGGTAGTAGCGATAGTGTAATTATACAAATGTGTAAATGAAGATGTATTGCGCAATAAAGTGTTTGGCCATGCATTGATACATCAGTATTTGCAGCCAATAACCCGCAATGGCTGATCCCCGTATCTCCACCTCTACGGTGGGGAATAATGATGAAAACCACTAGCAGTACATTACATTGCTGTCTATATTAGGTTGTATCTGGCTCCCTCACATTCCAGCATCATTGCCCGATATGAGCCCCGCAAATATTTGCACTGCGCTAGAATTGACTTGCTTTATGGTCAAGAAAATTTGATGTGTAAACCATCAGGCAATTAATTGCTGACCATACATTACTTGTTCACACAAACGATCGATGGTAGCTCATAAGGCATCGAATGCAACTCCCCCTATATCGATCTGGTAAACATATTCTATGGTAAATATCTTGTTTTCCATTATCCCCAGCTCTTAATGCAATCTGAAGGGTGACATTGTTTTGCCTTGGCTCAACCTCGGGAAGATGATAAGATACGGAATTCCTTATTTGTGCATCCTTGTATGTAATTCAAATATTGGTCGTGCCCCTCAGGAATCACCAAAGGTGGTGTCTTTACTGTGGTATAATTGACCTTTTCCTGGATATATTTTTATATTGTCTTTCGGGAAACAATTTTCTTACAGTCAATGGTATGAATACAAATATGGGGGAAAGGAATCCATTGTGTTAGTTGGATGCTTTGTTTCGTATAATATACACTACAATCTTATGTATAATTCTTGCAGGTCATTCGTCGACCAACTTCTGGGAGCTTGCAGAGCGTTTCTGATGAGAGCGACACTGAACCATCAACGCCCCCAGTCGCGCGGAGAGGGCGACGGCCGGCAGTGTTCGATTCAAAGGTAAGATGAAACAGAATTCCACACCTAGTTCCACCCAGCCTCAATTGAAAACAAGGGCTTTATTTTCCGTCCCATTGTTGTTTTCAGAAATATTAATACTCACAACATCATTCTTGAAATCCGAGGCTGACATTTGTACGAGTTGGCGATCAACTGTCGTCTTTGATGTCAGTCTGTTCATCTAGAAGGTCACACTGATTATCTCTACTTTATTTCTTTCACTTACATCAAGGCTCGATGAAGTATTGTATCTTTCTTGCTTCATGTGCACAGTTTGAAATGAAAAACTGTTATTCATTCCTCTTACTGGAATATAAATCAATCTCTCTGTATTTTTTGTGTTTGTACAAGCGATAAATTAGCTCTATGCCAATAACGTACACAAACAAATCATTGACTGGAAATGACTGAGTTTAGGTGAAAGAATTAAGGGGTTAACGCATAAGCCCATTTTTCTCTATGCTTCTTGGAAACCAGTACTCACGAGCCAACTTGTGCGTATAACTCTCCTGATAGATAGTCCGACTGAATGATGTGAAAACATCCGGAAAGCATTCATCGTCAGTAAGTGCGGTTAGTTCCACTTTTGCAAGTCAAATACTGTTGGAAATTCAGGCCAATAAATTTTGTTCCATCAAAATTCTGCTGCAAATGCAGACATCCATGAGAGGATATATGGCTTAGACAAATATACGACTGGGGAGCGGCCGGTGGGTCAAATCACCACTCTATCGGTGGGCCGGTTACTCTTGAGGACTGGGGCCCACCGGTCGTTCAACCTTGATACACCACACTCACATTACCATACCGTTGTCTGGACTGCCACCTTTTCCTTTTAATAAATCTACTTGCACGGTTGACAATCGCCAGCTCTAACGCCAATCACGAAGTTTATATTAGTCTATTCACGAGTGATGGGCAGCAAGTTGCTATTCAATTTGATATTTGGCAATCTGACGGAGGTGTTCAGTTTTTGTATGAATTGTGGTTGAAAATTTTCATTTGTTCCTTTGCAATACTCAGACCGTTAACATGGACAAAGTGGTATATGCATATTGCCCTATGTACCAACAAACATAGACGCATCCTAACCAGCTAAAGCCTGTTCCATCCCTTCCAGACATGTTTCACTATCATTATGTTCCCTACAATAGCGCTACACTTATATATCCCCTTATACCCTAAAGCATGCTTACGTTGTCATATCATTTTCAAATAATATCCTCTGCATTCTTTATTAATCATTCATCGTTTCCCCCAAGACTACAATGAAATAAGCCGACTTAACTGTTTAGATGGAGAGAGAGGCCATCCCATTCCAGGCCAAGTCATAGCAAAACTACATTGCGCTTATAGGGCCCCTATTATTACAAACTCACCTCAAATACGTTGAGAGATAAAGCCCGCAAAATATAACCAAGGAACTCCCTTATGAAGTATAGGAAAATGCTGACGGAGACATACTATTTTTTTATGGACTGCAACCCGATGCAATAATATATAGAGGAAACCGGTTGAAAGTCTATCATAAGCAATGAGGGGAGTCAACTAGATAATAGAGCAGATCCCTAACTGATGCCCTCGCTATCTACATCAGTTTTTGTTCTCATGCCCTGGAGTTATCTATTTGTGATTCTGCTGCGCCCTTTCCCTGCAGCAGGCCTTCATCTCACTTCTATCTAGCCCCTAAGCGTGGGATGTTCATATAGCTTCTCCCGTCTGTTCTGATGCTCCAATACCTCAAAGACTCACAGCTTGAAGCAAGCCGAAGCTAAATGACCCCATTCTCGCGATGGCCGTACATGCCCTTATCAGGTGACTCAAATATGTTGCAAAACATATCTCAGCGGCTTTATGCAGACCTTTGAATATCATTACCCATCTCTAAAGCTGGCAAACAACCGGGTCGGTCCTCTTAGTATTTTCGAAAAAGTGTGTAAGATGTGAATTCTATTAGGATTCTACGATGATATCTTTGAGACAGCACAAGCATTTTTTAGCGTCTCATAATGCTTCTCGCAGATGTTTCCTCCTCACGAACCGTATATAGACATCCAGTGAACGCTCTGATCCGTTTCCATAATATGTAAAATCGGTGGCTGTACACATTTAGTAAATTCTAGCAAATTATGCTGACAATTGATAAATACTAGGAGTGGGCGGAAAACTATGTCTATTTAACATTGAATAAATATCCGTTTATCTAATCACAAAATGGTTGTAATTGTATTTTTGTACTTGACTACTTGTGACATGACTGCATTTATTTACTTGCTGTGTAGACATCCTAAATTTTAAAAACTATATATCTGAGTATAATTGTTTAGTATTGCGTTAATTTAACAGATTTGTTCGGCTATGTTGAAGTGTATTTTGAGCGTCATTTTGGTTTTAAATCTGGGTTTCTGAGAGGATTGGTAAAGGCAAATTATACATTTTCTGATGACTTGTCCCATACACTGTTTGGATCTGAAAAGGTAAATTTTCCATTTTGAATTAATCAATATTAAAGCGATCTTGTGATCATGCTTTTTACAGAGCAAGCGGGCCAAATTAGCCCAACGTGCCAAATTGCCATAACATGGAATGATTTGTGATTTCCACAAAATACTATAAGCTGTTTTATCGATGTTTAACGTTATTCCTTGATCTAAAATATGTTTCATTATCTCATCTAACGCGAGGTTATTGTTATGCTTGTAACCTGGATTTTTAAATTTATGCACGCGTATTTATAGGCTCTCTGCAAGTCCGGATACTTGCAGAAATCCTAATACGAAACATCCATTTGAAGGAAATATTAATCATACGCGTACACTATAGACTAGACTTTTTAAAAATTCATTATAGGCCTATAGAACATTTAGACAGTTGCAAAATAACGCGATATTCATCACGAATGTTTTCATGCGTTGCCTTATGAAATATAATACTAATAATAACTTAGGTGATTAAATGATGTTTTAAAGGACCATGTGGCAGTATAACAATTTTTCTTCATAAAAAAAAATATTAAAAGATATTAAAAAGTATTAAAGTCATACAAACCAAGATGTAGCACTGTAGAATCATCTATCAGTCTCCCTTAGGTCTAATACAAAAAAACCATCCACCACTGGCTTGCACTGCATTGAGTCTTATTGCCTATGATCTCGATTATCAAATATCACTTGTAATTACTCCCAGCATCCCCGGGCCCTTTCGCTCTGAAACCAAATTTCGAAGATGATTAGGAAGCACCTGCCCTACGTCTATAGATGATAATCTTAACACGGAGACAGGCTATTTATCCTGTATCTATCTGGTGATGGCATCGCAATGCTGATCTTTGAAGCGAATGGTCTGGTAGATAGTACTCGTTTGCTGCACCTTTCAGTTCAATCGTTTGATATTTACCATGCACACCCGCTGTCTGTAGCATCCATTGAGGTTAAGCCACATTCTGTGTCGTGTTATCATCGAAGAGAGAAGATGGTCAGACATGATTTGTCTTGACATTCACCACCCCTCGGTATTTCTCTGTCCGTCAGCCTGCTCATATCAAATAGTCGGAATAATAGTTGATATGGGGTCGAGCTGTACACTGCCCGGTGCATTACCACCGAGGCATGGGCTGCTTCAACCATCAATCATAATTTGCCGACAGGCCAGGAAGAGACCTTGTCCTCATTGTTCGCTTCCTTTGCATAAAATAGATTAAAATAGTTATCAAGAGCTCCTGACAATACGCTATTGAGTCGAACACTCATTGTGTCTGAGATTATATATATCATGCTATAATATTTCATTCTGGGTCTTATTTCTTTATCCAGTCATTCCATACATTATTATTGTAGATAGATTAACTGTGGCATTATTTATGCTGGATATCATCAACTTTATAGATCACAGCGATTGACCCGATGACATAAGTTCTTGAATGATTCTTCTTGTTTGAGGGTATTCTGCTATTCATTTGGAATGTCCACGAAAGAAATAATGAAGCCTTAAGCAAGAAATGATTCTATCTTAAGTATTATTTTATCTTTCTTAAAATCGAATCAGGGTATTTTACCTTGTTACCTGTACACACGGATCCCAAATCTGCAGGTTTATTCAAAGCAAGCAAAGTCCTTCGACATATTCATGCCCTTTGGTCATAACCCATTAGCTTGCAGGTAATCGGCGGAAGTCAGTTCAGCGTGTTCTATATATATAACATAACTTTTATTTACTAAGAAATAGGTTTACAGTTTCTGCTATAAGCAGGTCTTCCAACCGTCCCTGCGGGAATCATTATAAACATACAACATAATTATACAGTGACAACTAGATTTATAACACAGAGAATAGCCAATTAGGCATATATAGCAGAAAGGTCCGCTCCTCCCAGGTATTCCACCTTACTGGGGTAGTTTGAATAGCACGTCAACGTGCCAAAATGCTTTATATGTGAGGAAGATGATCATCTATCTTGACATAGTCAGGCATAGGTAAAGTATACATAGTAAATATTTATTTAGAACGTTTAATTGCCCAATACAACACAAAGTAAAGTCATTAAGGGCATCACATGTGATGAAATGAACAGTAATTGGAATGTGTTGTCCCAAATTTCCAACATTGGATAATATTTTGTGCCTTACTTATGACTGTTGGTAGAAATGGCGTACCAAAGTCTCTGACAGCTGACACATTAAGCATTAACATTGATAGTATAGATATCATATGTGCGTCCTTTTATTGTAAGAAAGCTGTCTTGGATAGCCTGGAACGGTCCCAGGAATAAGGAATAAGAAAATTTCAACAACAAAAAATGAAATACTGAATTTAGCCAATCACAGCTGTTTCTCCCGAAATGGCATTATTGTCATACTCCGCAAATGGGGATTAATGTCGAAAAGAGGATTTCAATTACCTGAATTTTCAGAGAAATTATTTCAATCAAAAATTATTTTAACAGAAGGGTCCCGTCTGCAACAAAGCCACATTCCACTTTCACTTCCCAATTTGTGGACCATTGAAGCTATTGTAAATGCTTCCGGGATTGTTCATTATGATTTGTACGAATATCCGCCCAATAAAATTTAATAGCAGTGTTCCGTGTGATCAAGATCTATATATAATACAGGCCTATGTGCTTCTAGCAAATATATAGCCTTGAAGTAGTTTATTTAGTATTCCTTTTATAATGATTATTCGATTCAGCTAGGATATAGGCGTGATTTATATAATGACATCCCGCGAGCCTTTGTGAATATTTATGGAAGTGCACAACGCAACTGGTATGGCTATATGAATAATTTAATCTCCTCCCATAAAGTCAAATACATTAAGAGTATGTATGATCCGACTTACACTGGATTGAACGCATTTAAGTGCCTCATCTTCTTAAGATTACTTTGCATATTTGCATATAATATTGTATCAACTATGCGGATACGTTCCCCACCAAGAGTAGTTATAAAACGGGAGTCTGTGATGATAATTCCTCAACACAATAAAGCTAAGTTATGGCAACGATTCCATTTTGTATAGTAAGAAATTTTGATGCGTATAATAATACACTTTCTACACTAAAATTGGTTGGCATATATTCATGAAATGATTTTTCACGGTAATGATAGAAAATGAGTACTGCAAATTACCCCATAATGTTACATATGCAAAAAGATTGCAATTCAAGTGCATATATATACACCTCCAACGTTCACACGTCTACCACCTCTAATATAAGGTGACTGTTCATTTTTTAGTTTGTGAACCATTTCGTATGTCAGACCCATCTGTTTTCACGAAGACACCTGATTGATCTATTCGTACTTCAGTCTAGACCAGGAAATATGTTATTTATTCATTGCCATTCATTAATAGATAAGGTGACGGATGGGTGTGTTAAAAGGATACTACTAATTACAACCTGAAGTTATAGGATCACTGACTGAAAAAATGTTCGGTTCAATAGCCAGTTGAGCAGGGGATAGAATAATCATTTGTTATGAAGTGATCCTAGGTGCTGAGCCTCTCGTGATTATCACCTCGTTTTTCATAATGCATATGGAGATTTAGTGTCCCATATACACTTCCAAGCTTGAAATCCATTTGGAAAAGTAGCACTACGTCTTAGTGAATAGTAAATGAACGTGCTTGATTTATATCAGGGCTGCTGCTGGACTTCCGTTGTTTCACCAGGCTTGAATAAGTTACGGTCGGCAGTGATGTATTTCATGAGAGTGTTAGATCCCTGGCATAAGTTAACAGGTGCTGTCATTATAAGTGTGGCTCTGGTATTCTAGCCTGTCTAACTGTACTCGCTTATTGGATAGTAATCTTTAATTGGATGTCTGGTGAGATAGTGTATAAAAAGAAGTTTAGTACTTTAGACCAACAACAACAACATCAACGGTGTAGAATGATGGAACTTCAAAGGATGACGTCGTTTCTCTCTACCCTGGTTATTATTAAGAAGTTGGTGAATCATACAAACGAGGCCAAAACACGGCCCCAATCAAAGGCACATTTATCCACCCAATGCTGAGGATTCTTGTTCCAGTGAATACCCACAGGAAACACAACAGAAAAACGCATGCACAGAATCTACGAGTCGGGTGTCCATGCCCTTGTGGGGGTTCTCTTTGCTTAGGTTCTTGCTGGTGTTCACCTTGCCACTCAGAGCTGTGTGGAAACATGGTATTTTAGGCGGTTAATATCCAATGTTGTGCTGTAGTCGGGCAAGGCCGCCCTGTCTAATGTAATTTATACGGCGCGCCGTATCCATCAGCCAGGATAAATGATTGAAGTCCGACGGACAAACTAAATAGATACCCAGCACAACCTGAACGTCTCTATTTGCCTCCCGCTTTCCAGCCAGGCAATGATGCCCCAAGCATGTAATAAATCATAGCCAAAACATGGACACCAAATTCAGGAAATATTGCACCGAGATTGATAATTCACCGATAAAATACCAGATAACATTTTCCACGTCATTGCCGTCAGTCGGTACACGGTGGTAAACAACTGTGAAATGGTTGCAATGTGGGGAAAAAGCCACTCAAACGATGCATTTTGTATCCAGCTGTGGAATGAATGAATCTACGTGAGGGGGAAACTCGATACACATACTTAAAATAATCATTAATAGATGAAAAAAGATCGAGTGTATGGATGATGTTGGAGGGGCAAATGAACATGTTCTATGAAGTGAAAATAAGTAAGAGGAACATATGTTGTAATCTATCATCTTGCGGAATTGCAAGATCTATGTTTTATTTACAACAAAAAGGCCATTTGTTGATAACGTTTACTGTATAATATGAGTAGAGCTTTGCTCTTAGAAGTTGCACTCTATCTGGCAGATAGTACGCCTCCATAATGGATGGCCCAACATGATAGTCCACAGCATTTATTCACTGAGCCTAACAAAAGAATATATTTCTATTTTGCAGAGCCTCGGCCTTGCTGCCACTCACCTGGACGATATTAGCCCGTCCAATTCCTGCGACGAAGATGGGGGGTGAGTATTGTTGTAATTAGCTAAATCAGCTTGGAGGCCCCGGATAGGATGCGATTTTATATAGCATTATCAGGTTCATTTATTACCTCAATACTAGCACGACCGAGAGTTTTGTTATCATGACGAGGAATACTTAGTGTTGAAACAGCCCCCGCGTGTGTATTGCCTCCCCATATCACTGCAGATATCAACATTATTTTTTAATAATCCCGATAAAAATCCAATAATCCAATTAATTAGTCCATCCCAAAAGGCACGTTTTAAAAGAATAATGTCCCATCATCTCCACATAATGGTGCCAAAATAATATCGGTCTCACTCGACAATAGGCGAATATTTTACACTTCAAAATGATTCTTTCATTGTCTTTATTGCTATCAGGACAAACATTCCCCAAGGGCGGATGGGCCGCAAGCGGAGCTCGGTTGATCTGGGAATCAATTATCCCGGCGATCTGCTCGTCAAAGACAGACAGAAAAAGCAGCTCATTAAGAGAAACACTATTGCTGATTTCGCAGCAACTAAAACATTCCAAGCCTCTACTCAAAGTCTCATCTCTGAACAAGGTAATATTCATTATTGTGATACTATATTTCTCTATTCCGCTCTAAGCACCGCGTCGTTTTATGTTCATTGAGCGTTTGATAATAATGGGGTTTTCTTTTCTCGGGGGAGTACTACATATTGGTACGCGTTCTACTCTGGCTGTCGAGAAATACGATGTGCCAAGGAGGTTTTAGTCTCTTTTATATCTCTATTTCCAGCCGTTTGAAAAAGAAACAAGTAGTAAATACGTCCTGCAGAACAGGAAAAAATAATAGAATTTTGTCATAACATATGCCACATCTGAACAAAAGCTAAATATACAGAATACATAGTCAGAGAAGTCTTTCATCTCAGCGTACTTTTATGTACACACCACCGTAATGTTAAACTTATGTTTCCCGACAGTAAACTAGAGGTTATATTACATATCCAGCAATTCAAATCACATTCATCAAAATTAAAGCAGTGTAACTGCAAGGTCATTGGCCGAAATATCTGAACCTTCAAAATATAGCTTGCTGATTCTCCTTCTTTCCTTTTACTTGAAACAGTGAAACATTATCTTGTTGCACAGTAATATGACCCCCATAATTTGGCATATGTGTCTGCCGTCACCTCATTTCTCATGTTCAAAATGACATCGCACGATGTAGTCAGGTTTCTTTTTTGTCCTTAGTTCCGCAGGTCGAATTCGGCATTCAGTACCAAGTTGCGCATATGAATCATCATTTTATAGGACGCCATTAAGCCGTGTTGCATTTCGATCTGAACACTAAAATTATTTCCCAGGTAGAACATGGATCGAAGGTCAACGATAATAGTAATTTAAATGTAATAGTAACAGAATTTAATGAAATTACACATAAAATCAAATCTTCCTGCAATAACAGTGATCAGCATTTAAAAGGCTATCCTACTGACTTCTTTGTATTTCTCCGTCGAAGTAAGCGTTCAGGGCCTTTAATGCATTGTAGACTGTCCAGTAACAGGACATGGGACAATTGCCTTCGCGCTAATGCCCACTTTCGTGCAGTGATCGGCCGACGTTATCGATTGAAGTTGGCAGAGTTTGTTTGTACCTATAGATAACTGCTCTAACAGTTTTAAGTCATGCCAGAATAGAGACTGCTGTGTATACCCATCGTAAAATAGTACGAGTATCACACATAAAGAATGTGTCAAATCTATAGGGCACAAAATTGTAGACTGCAATTTACTGTAGGAAGACTATTGGTGCATGTATGTAGGAGCAAAGCTTGCGATTAGATGGCGATAACAACCTGACAGATAGTTAGTGAGATAAGGTATGGTAATACATTGCCCTCTTCATGCATTTCTTTCGAAATTGACTGCCAAAAAAATGTAATTGCTATCCTCTGGGCCTACACATCTGAAACCACACGGTTGAGGATGTAAACTCATTCAAAGCTTTTAGATCACCTTACCGCCGCTCGATAGTAGAAAACTATGTCTAGGGCTATTACAATTCTTGCCTTCAGCGTTGACTGAAGCACTCAGTTAATTATCGTTTGGCTAACTTAATTCAACTAGGAGTAAACTTCCATGATGTCATCTCCTGACCAGATGATCTCGGTTAAAAGCTTATGTTACACCACCTGCGCTTTTTCAAGTGTGGTATAAAAAAGACAGGTGACACCCTCTATATGAAAGGTGTGTCATATTGCCCTATAACCTGACAGCTGATTATATTTTAGTACGCCTTGATGTGTGTTCATATCCTTATGAAATGTTACCCTTCTATTCTCACCATCAGCCTCGAAGAATATATCTTCATTTCCTTCCACCACATGTGTGAGCTGTTCCCCTTATAAAGCCCTTGAATCATACATGTATCATGAATCATACATTTTGTTTTTGCCTTCGTTGCAGAAACAAAGAAAATCAAAGTTCCTTCGATATTTAGGTTGGTAAGTATATCTTATTAATCAACTCTTAGGTGGATAAAGAGACCTCTTGAAACCGCTACATTCATGTTAGTATTTACATTATTTGGTGTGCTTAACCCTAAACACAAATCTCTCCCAGTACGAGGTTATGCCTTATTAGCCTTCTCATAATCAACTATTCTATCTTTCTACAGATTGACAAAAGGTCCCACCGTTCCAAAGATTCCTTATCACTGTTGACAGACGTGTTGACTACGTTAAAGCCTTCGGCCTTTAGAGATACTGGACTCCAGTGGTACAAAGTAAGTTACATACCTGCCCTGCACCCCTAATGCACCTGGAACGAAGCTTGGTTCCAGCGTGGGTGGTAGAGATTACATGTAATAAGGTATTTGTGGCCGCCATTGAGTACACACATAATTTACACTGAATTATGGGAGTTGGCGCAGTCTAATCTCGATGACAAAAAATAGGTACTCCGAGTCCACATGCATCGTGAGAGAGAGGAAGGGTCAATTGAGCCATATAGTATGAATTTGTCCCACACTTTAATATTCCATAAAGGTTTGAAGTAATCTATGTCGTCAGAAGAATGTCTACCATGCTCATATATGATATAATATAATATTTAATATCACGGGAAACTAGATTGAGAATGATTGATTCAATTTGAGGTCAAGACTTTCGCTTGAATTGAAATGTGTAATCATCATTATGAATTCACTTTAGTGATTGATTGTTTATGTAATATATTTAAAGGACCAACACTGGACAGATTTGGTCGGAGGCGGAAAGGATACGATATCCATCGATTCATTAGATCTGACGGAGACTGAGCGTAAAAGAAGAGAAGCTGTTTGGGAACTGTTTAGATCAGAGACTGTCTTCCTTGTTGATTATTTAATGGTTCTAAAGCACGTGGGTACCACAATCTTTGTCATTACTACGATCGGCCCTCTTTAAACAATAATCTATCTATGTAATATAAATATAAATGAAATATATTTGAAATTCTATATCCTGCAATGTTTTAAATATTTACATTGATTTACCGCATCCGACTCACCATAGCATAACCAAATTAGTGTAGGCCTAAATCTACAAAAAGAATTCAAAGTTAATAATTTAGATATTTGGGTTCTAGTATTTATGATACTGAGAGCTAAGATCTCAAGGGCTTTATTCATCCGATCCATACTGTAATTTATCCTTCCAGTGTTTTCTAGAACCACTGAAAAAGGTTTCAGTCGAAGGACATATGATGTTCGCAGAACCTCAGGATTTATTTGGGAATTTAGATGAACTTTGCTACGTAAGTTATCACGTTGCTATTACTTGTACGTGTTCACCATTCAAAAACCTCATACATGACGATTGGGTTATCTTCGTCCTTTCTGTACTATTCGTCCTTTCTGTTCTCTTTAGGTAAGCTATACATTTTGCCGGGATTTTATTAATCTGCTATTAAAAGACGCAACTCCAGTCGAGTTCGGTAGGACGGAAGTCTTAATACAGGCCCTTACCCGAGTAAGTCAGACTGCTTTTCGCCTCTAAAAATAAGATAAGAGCAGTAGAAACAGACCCCACAAACTGTTGAGAAAGGTTAACTTACTCTGGTCTACATTAGTTGTATTAGTTTGATATTTGCAGCATCACGCCTCCGATAGTTTTTTCAGTTCTAAAAGAGAAGGCACCGTGGTAGAGAAAGTACTTTTCATTGTTTCTGTGGGAGTTACTGGTTCATTTTAGATGTAATAGCAATACATATGCCTGAAATGTGTACATAATGGTATCAGAGAAAGTTTCTAATGGATATCAAATTGATTTTAGATGGAGAGAAGAGACTTCCAACTACTGCTGTTTCCGATGTCTTCTTGTTTTTATTATAAAAGAGCGGGTCCAAATTATAGCTCCCTATTAAATTGAATAGACAACATCCTTAATTGGCTCGAAATTGTTGTTTTCAGTATTGTCAACTATCCAGGGATGGTGAAGTATACCACAATTACTGCCTTAACTACTCCAAAGCTATGAACCATCTAGAACAAATTAGGAAAAAGGATGATTGGTGCGAGTTTGAAAAAGTAAGTTTTAACCAAAGAAATATTTCCCTCGGTTTTGATCCAATAAAACGCCTTAAAAACAGGCGATAATGATCCACTTCCAAAGATCACAGCAATTTTGGGCCCGGAAGGTCACTATTTGTGGAAATAGAATTATGGAGCTATTTTGAGCAACAACTAATAATGGGCGTCGTTATTCTAAACTTGGCACGGGAATGCTTGATTAGTTCTATGATTCAGTCGGAATCTTTCTATTGACTACTAGATGGGTAACCACGCAATTGAGATGCTCAGTGCTCCGGGGCGTTCCACTTATAAATAACTTTGGTTTCAGAATTAGAATCGAAATATGTATACAGGTTAACTAACAAGTTGGTTGAAGGAGCTTGAATATTGCACTCGTTGCTACGCAACTCGTGCAATATTCTAAGTTACTGAAACCAACGGGTAAGTTAACAGATTTATTATACATGCTTTCAATCATGAAAATAGAAACAAATCGAGTCATAAATTAGAATTTTACTGGTAATCTTAGTAAAAAGACAGATTGGTTGCCATGACAACCCAACGTAAATCTCTAGCGAAATGCGCACTATGCGTAAATCACTCTTTTTTTTTCTTCTTTTTTTTTATATTTAACATATTTATACAGCCATAAGTGATAAGGATATACAAGGCTCACGGGGGCTATTATTTAGCATTGTCCATGATTTTCCGCCAGGGGCTCTAGATACGTTGTTTTCAGAGCAATGTGTGTATAATAAATATTATTAAGAGATGAAAAGGAAAAGATTAAATCCTTGGATAGCAAGGATATCTTCATGAATTGATAGTGGATACAATTCAGGTCTGAACTTGACAGACAATCAAACCCCTTGCAATCTACCCTTAAGAACATGAAAGAATACAACCGAGCGGAATTGCAAGTCTTTGTGCAGTTTTCCCTCTCAGAATACTGACCACATAAAAACTGAACTGCTGCGTAATTCATGTTTGTTGGTGGCTTGTAACCTTCTAATTTGACGTGTGGGCGCAGTGTCTATCCCTAATTGTGCAAGGAAAAAATTAATGATTAAGTGACGGACGCAAATTAGTTCTTCACGTACAGATCTATCTACCAGCAATTCTTAATATCCTGATTTTCGTCACATTACATACATACAAAACAAAAATCTTATTGTACTTAGAAGAAAGGATTCACATTGGCTATAATGAACATTTGCGATAAGGTTGTTCATCGATGATACTCGTCCAATAGAGTTGTAGGGCCTGAAAAACATGTCCGTAATTGCTACATTAATTACCATGTTCTAATTGTCGTTTTAGTGGTGTGAGCAGGATTTGCGCTGTCACCGACTCCAGCTCACAGACCTCCTCATCTCACCCATGCAGCATTGCACCAAGGTGCCTCTCCTGCTTAATAATATAAGAAAGTACACCGAAGATCAAGATGAGCGCCAGCAACTTACCGAGTCGCTCAACAAGCTCGAAACATCACTCAGTGAGTCAATCTTCCCAATGGAGAAACCTCCTTCTTGATATATGGGGCTTTATGAACATAATTATGTAGGCCTATACACATGTGTATTGAAGTTTTTTTCTCATTGTACTTTAATTCAAAAGTGTTATGTTCAAGGGCCTCTGCAGTAATGGATAGAATTAACAGTACACAATGGCGCATTATATTTCCAACAACAAGAGAGTAATTTATGTACGTTGGAATTGTGTCAGTCCAGAGCGCGAGGATGTAGCCTTAAATTGTAAGATATACCTTCAGTAGAGCACTGCGATTCAGGTCAAATACATTGAAATCTTTTTAAAGAAAACCTTGAAGCCAAAATGAAATGGTTGAAGAACTTTGAGAGGGTTCAGCAGATCCAACAACAAATAATCTGGCAGCCTATCACTGAGTTAGAACCACGAGCATTTATACCAGAGGTATTTGATTTATTTGTTATTCCATTCCATTCCACTGCTTTTTAAGAATAAATATTCAATACTGAGAGAGAGACTTTAATTCCAATAGATGTCTGCAATCTTGAATAAATACCATCCCGACTGGCGTTATGACAATCCTTAGGAACACAATAAATGGCCTAAATGAATAAACCATGCGATGGCTATTTACATTGTTATTGCAGTTCCTTAAGGGGAGTCTATGTAGACAACCCTGTGAACGGTTACTGGCCAGTCCTAAGCGACAATTACTCTATGAAGGGCCACTAACACTGGTTGGTAAGTAGGATTTATGTCTGGGATAATTTTATCTCCGGCCTCAGTTTCGACAACAACAAGCTGTTTTCTGCCAGAAGCAACACACCACGACCGTATTATTAAATATAATGGGAGATAAATTCCTTTCGTATGTTAATAGAATTGATAATGCAGGTTTTTGTTCAACTTGTATTTCGGCCACGAAGTGCCTTTGGTGAATAATTTATGGCACTTTAGGGAAGAAAATCAAAAACAAGGATTTGCCTGTCTCTTTTCTTCACATTACGTAATCTAAATCCCACACAAGTTTGATTAAGCTTTAATTTAGTCCATTATATTGACGAATTTCAGAAATATCAAAAACTGTGGACATGTACCTATTCCTCTTCGATGACATTCTGCTACTGACAAAAGTAAAAAAGCCTCCACGCAAGGTATGTACTTATATTTCCCACATGTATACAACCTCATTTTAGATATTGTTTCGCGCTGCCTTTTCTGCATGGTTACTGTTTTGGCCCAAAATGAATCATAATTGTATTGTTTCAGAAATCTTCTTTGGGTGATAATAATCCTATGATGCCTCCACGAGGATCAACGGAGGGTGCTATATTTGTAGTGTACCGTCAGCCTATCGCTCTGGACAGGTTTACACTCCATGATGTGCAACCAGCTGAGGCAGCAGGTAGATAGATGGATAGCCAACCATTTTGTCCCTCATTATCAAATATAATTATATCATATAATAGAGAGAGAGAGCAGAAAAATAACTTAACAAACATCTTACGCAGTACGTTCCCATTCATGTTATTTAATATTCAAAGTAGGCCTGCTTCTTTTAGAATTCCCCCGATGCTTTGGTCATATAGAGTGTCATTCCATCCAATTCTATTCTGAAGGCTTCGCTTCCAAAGTAGTAGGCCCATTGCCAATTTATATAGGAGTTATTTTAATTGCAACCTCCCGAACAATCGTGTCGGGAAGGAGCGTCCCTTTGCACTAGAATAGAATAGCCACTTGCCTTGTAATGATTCACAATAAGTATATGATACACACAAATTTGATCACTACATGATAAATTAGGTAGCTTGCTATTATTATACACCCTGTAGAGTCGCTCTATTAAAGGCTAATTACGCTTTGTTAATATTATTATGCACAGCTTTATCCTGAGACAAAAGACTAGGGGCGAGGCCTATATTCCCCTTTTTATTCTTTAATTTTCCTGGGCTTATTCTGAGGGGATGAGTTATCTTTTTTTTTCGCTCATTACCTCACGCGAAGCAAAATATTATCTCACTTTGTTACACGTAGATATTAAAACAGGGCCTCCTTATGCAATCTCCCCTCATTCCTATATGGCAATAGGAACTAGGAATCGTTAGAGTAGATCGGCAATCTGCAGTACTCGAGACTAAATACCAGCTTTACATCTTATGGTTGTAATTATTTATTTTGAATTGAATAGTCTGATCAGTCGCCACTGTGCACACATATTACATTTTACCTAGTTTTTGCTTCTTGTCAATAAAGTGATATCCTTTGGTTCTATTCTTGGTTTGTCGCCCTGTGATGTTGTGTGGTGATGATACGTGCACGCCGTATGAACAATTATTTACAAAGCTAGCTTATTATATGGTATTCACAAACATCAGCATGCTCGCGCCTTGCATGTTCAGCATGACTTCATTTGTTGGACTGCTGTAGTCCAGACGCCCTGAAGACACCCTTGGCTATAATGTATTACAAGACAAAGCCTGTGTCAGTGACGTAAACACCTGCTTGTGCAGTTAGTGACGTGACCCACCAAATGACATCATCAAAGCCAGAATACGTCATCATTCACTACCTACTACCTCTCGTCACTCATAACTGTAGCGCCTAATGTCTTCTTCCACGTAAGTTCTCCTATATATCCACCTTCACACAGACGTAAGTCTCAGCCTTCCAGTGATGATCACTTTTCATTTATGCAGCAACACAGACTGACCCGTGTTCTGCCCGTTTGATGACGTGTCAACCACATAACGGCAACACAACCCTCAGTCAGTGCTTGCTTGCAGGCTTATTTACCTAACTTCCTCCTTCATGTGCCTTTTCATGGAAGGTTTCTGGGAATATTTCGAATGCGGCGTGCACGTGTCTTTCGACCAAACACAGGAGCGCTTGCCTGACATGGAGGACATGACGGAGAACTATCCGCATCGCTCCAACTTATTCTTGGGTTGCCTTTCTGCAGCAAATGGACTAAGACACGCCTTTGTGCTCGTCCAAATATCCAGATTCCAGCAAATCATCGGCGTTTACACCTTGCAGGCCCCCAGTGAAACAGCCAAGGTAAGTCTATATGTTCTGGGTCAGCAACCAGACTACACATTCCATACATTGTCATTCAAAGCAATTTGACAATATTCATAGTAACTTAGTTGATATGGATTTTATTCTTAAATATATTTCTGCTTAATTTGCATTGTTTCTTTCTGCTTAGAAATACAATTATAAAAGCTTTTATTAAAACATACTGTAATACATGAATAGGTCTACATTCTTCTGCTTAATTTGCAGTGTTTATTTCTGTTTACAAATTCAATTATACAAAGCTTTTATTTAAAACATTTTGTAATATATGAATAGTTCTACATAATTTATTATGCATGTATACACACATGTAAATCTGGCAACGCCTATAGATATACACAATTAATGTTTGCAATAGTATTGATGAATACGGACGTTACGAATGGCTGAATGTGTGTTTGCTAGGAGTGGAAGCTGGAGTGAAAGTTTAATTCATTTCAATTTCCTTCCATCCACAATCTCTTCTCAAGTAGAGCGATGGTCCTGCCACCTTCATTTCGGAAAGCGCATTAAAGAAATTTGCCAAAGCGCATTATGGAATCCAATCCCCTTGTGCAATGTTAGCACATACCAAACTATTTGCGACCGTGAGACCCGGTATTCATTGATGAAACCTTAATTCAAAATCAGTACATGCACATTTTATTATCAAGATATAAAATGATTTGATATATAATTCAATCGTAGAACTTAAGTGCCAATCCCGCATTGTCTGGCTTACGTCCAGCACGTACCAAATTTTGTAAGGGTTTGGAATGATCTCAAATCAACCTAGATATCTTTGTTATTTTGGAGATGCGCCATGTTTAAGTTATTAAGTTATTACTTTTGTAAAGTAATCATTATCGACGTCATCTTTCTTACATTCTCGAAGTTGGTATCATTTAGACTGCATAGCATTGATACTGTGAATAATGTGTCATGCTTTCCAATTCAGGCGATGTGGTTGAGTCATTTAAAGGATGCTCAGGATAAGTATAAAGACGCTTGTAGTAAGAATGCTGATCATGGATACCAGAGCTCACCAGGTTCGCCCAGGGGATCTCTTATACCGGACATGCTGCGTCCCCACTCCTTGCTGGACCGTACTCAATCCTCACCCTCACGTACCTACTCCCCTTCCACAAAGGAGAGTCCCCTCTCATCTAAACGTGAGATAGGGGCAGGTAGTGCTCATGACTCTCGAGGTGCCTCTGACCAGGGTGCTGTCAATCAAACCGTCAGTGGCACACCCCTTGCTGAGCTAGCCATCCAGGAGACGACAGAAAGTGACAGTAGCGGAGCAGCAGCAGGTGAAACAGATACACCACCAATGCCTCGCCCACTTCCCATTACCCTTTCAGAGCCAGGTACAAGTACAAGTTCCACTGGCTTCTATAGTCCCCAATTATTACGCCCCAGATCAAGGACCCCCACAGAGACTAAGTCTATTTCTCCTCCCCCCACTCCGGGCCGACCAAGGTCCAGAGACAGGCATAGGAGGTTGAACACGCTCAAAGCCTTGCACGAGAAGGCAAAATCCATGGACATTGTTTTCATCTAAAAATCCAAGAGTTTGTGTTACATATTTGTTAAACATTTCAATGAGAAATCCAGGGAAAGGGCGTTTCCTTTCCAAAATAGTCCGACTCTATATATATGTTTAGACAAATGTTTGTGATTCATTTTTGAGATACCACAGGATTCTTAATATCGTGTAAGGTTCGGTGGACCACAGAATGTTGAAAACTAGGATTTTCCCCCGGGCATGTTGCTGAAACTAGTCACCTTCAATACTCAGGGACTGTGTAAGATTAGAACACGAGGCCTGCCTCATCACTTCAAAACTCCACTGTAGACAGACTCCTAAACACGTACATGAGGTATATTAATGCTAAAATTGTTTTATTTTGTGAATAAAGAAGCACTCGGCTAATTGTCTTGAATCTAGTCACTTTGAAGACCATTGCAGTTTTATCGAACTGTACGGTGCACAAACGTTACTCATTATTAGTTTTAAACATGGTTTAGATTTTCATATATTCCTTGAGACAGTCGTTTCAATGGTTAGTGACACTATAGCAATGACATATTCTGTCCCATTCACCACAGCTTGGTGCTGGTGTATGTTGTAAACGCAAAGTAATGAAAATATTTCTATCATATATAGTAGAGCTACTCTTTGGGATCCTTAAGAAGTAAAACACACAAGAGTGAAGGTGCTATTTTTAAAGATTCCTATTTTTGTGGAGTATTAACTCATGTGTATTGTCTTAGCTATCAAAGCTAAACTAAACATTTGTTTGCTGTTCATTTTTAGGTGATATAATTATGTTTTCTACACGTATATATATATTCTAAGCGAGATACTTTCGTATGGTCACAAGTAGTTTCAAGTGAAGATGGTTCTATGGATTTGGGAAGCCACAGAGCTTATGCACGTTGTTCCCTCGTTCTGCATATCAATTTATTTTATTCCTACGTCAATCATGGTTTAATTGTGGAATGTCAACAAAGGAAGTTATATAATTATGTCTGGTGCTCGAGAGTGCTAAAGTTTTTGCTTGTCAAAGGGGCGTTACTAGATTGTAACAGCCTTATATATTCATATACCCTATCGCCAAGTGTTGTTGTCCGTATTAATGAGCAAATAAGTATTAATGTTTTAGCGTGTACACTTGTGAGACAATCAGACAGTGTTGATGCATAATGATAAATTATTGATACTTGAAAATGACTGTAGTCTATGATCTTGTTCGTTTATATATTGTTGAACCTCTCTGTTATCAATTCAAGGGCAGAAAGCAAAAGTTTTTCTTTTGATCATAGTGACAATTGAGATGTAGGCAATTTTGGTTTTATTTTTGTAACAAGAACATTCTGTTAAACGTGTTGTTTTACAGGTAGGATATGATATGAATGGGTAAATTAATGAGTAGTATTGGATAAGTCATGAAATACCACATGCTGTGTAGAACCATTAAAGTATGAAGATTCTCCTCTTTCTCGGTAATTACATTTCCCATTGATCAATCAGGACGCTTCTTGTGTTTCACTGTAAATGCTAATAATAATAATGATAATAATAATATTGGTTGTCATTGATCTAACATACAAAGACCTAGGAGGGCAATTTATGGGCTGTGCACACTGTGTAAGAAATTAAGAAGAAATACAAAAAAGTATCAGTGCCAAGGTCCATAGCGTGAGTCACTGTGCATGCGTATAATCGGCCACGGCGTCATGCGTCATGGCGCCCTTCTCATTGTTTTCGGCTGATGAATCCCTGCAGACCGGGCATGTACAGAGACACTGCTTACGTCACAATTGCGTCATCCCGATGTCAAAGTTATGTCTTGCAGATCCATTTCTGTAGTTAGCAGAACACTTTCCCAAGCGCATTGTTGTTATGGACCAGAATATGAACGTTGCACATGTGAGGGTTGGTTAAGATTTTTGGTAGTATAGATAAGAATGGAGAGTTCTTTTTATTAAAGACTACTCACCGGCTTTGTAGTTATTAAATCTTGTTAAATGGTTATCGCTTATTATAATGGTACCTTACGCGATTAATATTTTTGCTGACCCTTTTCCTGTAAATGATTGTACTTGTGCTCATAATAGCTACCTCTGGTTCAGGATGCTTGTTTAGTTGACAAAACTAGAATCTCTTTCGGATATATTAATGCTCACGAGGCGTTGAAAAAGCTCAGTCACACAACAGAGTGTAAAGCATGTATATTTTCTGATCTATCAAAACGGACGAAAACATATGCGAATGTAATGTACATGTCATATTCTGCCTTTGGTATTTTTCCACGGTATCAATCTTATGTTCATCTCTGGGGTATACATATATATATGAATACCGTTTCACCTCCGAAATTCTGGTATTTGGGCAAATCCCATTGACGTCTTTTTATGTCATCGAGCGAAAAGCTGTGATATTAGCGAAGTTGACCATGAACACATATCCAATAGTGATTATACGAGAGGGCAAAAAATATTCCCACTCCTAAACGTGCATTCTGATCACCAATTCTTAAATCTATATAGTGAGCGATATCATGCTTTTCACGCCACGTATTTGCAAATATGAAATATACACAAGTGGTAGAAATATGAACCTTGTGCTTCTGGTTTAATCAATTTCATTTCACTCTCCAATTCACTCATCCGATAGGACTTGATAGACAGGCACCTTACATTTGTACACTTATCTTGTTGAACAGTAAACAGTTACTTACATTTCGACTAAACTTGTTGGTTAGGAAAATAGTCATTGACAGCACTCATAGTATTACAAAGTAGGCCATAAATAGGGCATAAAATGTTTGGTATATGGATGAAATAAGCATAACAATACTGCATAGACAATGATAAGCAATCAACAGTAATGTTAATCTTTGGAAAGGATCACGTTTCAATCGTAATTGTGTTTAATCAAGCTCCTTATTTGCGAGGAGGGGGAGGATATGCTTTTGCAAGTTCTAGTTCAATTTCGATCCATGTTTATTTGTTAATAGATTAATATTTTCGATTCATTAAATTGGACTGACAGATGTATTGAAATTATACATGCTAAACGAGTTAAAAGTATTAAGAAAAATAGTTTCAGACCTTCATTTTCTTCTAACATTGCCCCACCTGAGAAACCCAACTTTTAAATTCTTCTGGGTGATGTTTGTAAATTAAGCAGAAAGTCCCTTTACTCCCCCTCTCTGATAGATCTTGGCAACATTCATTGAAGTCACTTCAGAAGTTACAGTTTACTTAAGACTTATATAATAAGTGAGTTTATTACATTACATTATTCATGACTGACCTAATCTTGTAGATGAGCCAGTAAATGATAACTTAATGAGTAGAAGGTATTGACAGAGTAGATGAATGTTTAGAACATTGATTATAATTATTATTACAGTTTCTTATTATGTGCCCACTTGAGCCCCCTCACTGCTACTTGACGAAAAGCACATTCCGATTATGTGATTGTTGAAACACGCTAGTGTATCTTTTTGTGTCCTATGTGATTCAAAATTGTGATGCCGTCAATAAAAGAAACTAAAATGACATCTCACCAGTTGTGAATTAAATAAACCTATTTTAAGTGAAGGAACCATATTTTACCCTAAGGAAGTTAAAACCAAAGGGGACGCAGATTCATTCATATTATCAGCTATGTAATTTGTATGGCGTCGATTAACAAACAGTAAAAGTCGATTATTCTATCCCAGTACAAAATAAATCGGTCGGGAAATTCGGTTATTCAAGTAATATATCTGTACATTGGCTGAAGTCGTCTCAATATTTACCATTTTCCAACTTAATTTAGTAGAATTTACTTAGAGCGGCCGATTGTACATTTCCTGATGAACTGGTCCGTATGTATTTTAGTGGAACAAAGAAGAACAAGAATTTAAACAAATGAGCCTTTGAAATTTAAAAGAATTTGATTGACTCTCTTCTCTGCATGAACAGCCATTAGTTGTGATGTGTCACAGGAAAATGAGTCACAAGTAGCAAAAGATGGATTTTGAGATATCATCATATATGAGAAGATGCGATCTAGGCGATTCCAATGATGGTAAACTTAAAGACCATCCAATAACTACTTCTATATTTGTGTTAGGCATGAACCAAAAAGTTAGCAATATTGCTTGATGGTCAATCACTAGTAAAGTAGTTAACTATACTCCTTAGCGTAAATTAAGATATGCATAGATATATTCAATACACAGTCTTGGAATTTGGTAAATGTATTTATGATACTAGTGGCGTGAAACCCTGCCCACACACAGCCGATTTGCCTCCCGATTGCCCCCGATTTGGGTCTCCCGATGAATTTCCAATCCTGATTTATGTTATTTCAAAAACATAAACCAGGATTTTATTTGAAGTCAAAGGATTCATTAGGAGACCAAAATCGGGGGGCAATCGGGGGACAAATCGGCTGTGTGTGGGCAGGGTCTGACGCACCCCAAAATTAAGAATACTCATTTTCCTGTAAAACAAATCACAGTTGTGTTCCTAGTTTCCCGCCCCGCACGTTTGATGAAAGGCCCCCTGGTGTAAGTTTTGCACACCATTAAGGCCTAAATCCACTGTCGCCCAAAAACGGTGAGCGACTTTACCAAATTCTCTCAATTGTTTAACAGGCATTAATATAGGGCGACTTTGCACATTATTGAATGATTCTGGATGAGCAACATGATGCAAGTCGCCTATTCAAATCGGAATCCACTAGCGATTTTTGTATGGCTACTTGGTGGTCTCAACAAACTTTCACAGCCTAAATAAAAATGTTTAAGTCGCCCAAACAATTCCAACTACTTGGAGATCGAGCGACTTCACAGATTTCTAGGCTTGTGATTGGCTGAAACACCCCAAGTCGCTGGAAGGTGTTTAAGTGGCCGGAATCCACACACATGTGTGCCCCTATCAAACCGACTTGGGCGACCTCCCGACGGGCGACTTGGGGTTTATTACCCCCGTGTCGCTCACTGTTTGAGCGACTGGAATGAAAATGTTTAATCTAGTCGCTCATGTTGTGTCGCCCGTGCAAGTCGCCGAGGTAATTAGTGATGTCGCCAGAAGACGTTCTTAGTTTGGGAGTCCACACAGCAGCCAACATGAGCGACACAACGGGCGACAGAGAGCGACTGAAAACTTGGGCGACTTGGACGGAAAATATGGGCGACTTGGCCCTGAAGTCGCCGTGTGGATTCCCGGCTTATACAGCGGTCATCACACACAGCTGACGATTTGCAGCGCCACCAACATCATGTTTCGGAACCTACCTATGCCCACCTGTCCAGCAGCAGAACCCCAAATTCAGCTGAAGTATTTTTTGGCAAAGTTTTATTGCTGGATATTGCTATATAATTTGTCTGTATTGCCATAGAGTCGAAAATGGGTCCAGATATGACGTCACGATCCTTCCAGTTTATATCTGTGCGAATCGGAAAGTTTATCTATCGATTCTGGATAAATTAAATTCCATCTACTACAAATAATTAGGCTGGGATTTAATCATAATAGATTCAATTTCTATGCATTAAAACCACAGCGCTGTAAGGAGACCTGAATCAACTGCATGTGGCACCACCTGCAACGCCTCAACTTAGGACACTCAATCTTGTCCAATCAATGTTATGGGTAATAATGGGTTTGTCCATCACATATATATCATACTTACGGGATTGGTATTTTGTGCCATGGAGAGATTTTAACCTATATAGGGTTTATGTACAGTAAATGAAAATAGGTTTTCACTAATGGTGGTGTATCCACTCTCTTAGTGCCCTGGAGAAGGCAACTTCTTTGTGTGGCCTCATTGCTCTCCTGGGCCTACTCGCACGTACAGTCCAACTTGTATTTGGCATTATGGTTCTAACTATAATATTTTCAATTGTAATATCTGTCTGTCAGGTGGTTTGTTGCTGAGCCTTTTATTAAACACTGATATGGGCTTTATTTATTATCGCGGGCATATTCTCCCAGGAAACTCCTATAGCTGTTTATTATCAATACTGTTATATCATATTACGCAGTCATGATATAATAGTGATTAACCACATTATATCAATGGTCTAAATTAACTATAACTTTATTGGCTCTTATTACCCGTATGAAATTAATTAATCGCAGTATTGTGCAAGTCTACTAAACGCATGTGGATCATTTTGGGTAATAAACTCTTCAGTCGGATCCCGGGATTCAAAGCCTATAGTCTTTATTTACTTCTGAAAATACATAGGGAATTAATCAATTGTTTTGTTGATTCTGTGTGTTGTGCAATTGAAAATAATGCCAGGACATCCTATGATTACTTCAGCGTTGTTAAGACATGGGTTAAATAACAACAGAATATTATGCCAAAACGTATTTATTCATTGCCTAGTATTCTCTTTCACGTTCATTAATATGTATGAGGAATATAATGGGCCTTGTCCCTAAAAAGTGCCCACATGTAATAAGTCAATGAATATGGTAAACAAAATCCCTTAAAAATGTTAAACATAAAATGTTACTATGTTAAATGTCTAGCGGGTATAATAATGTCCGGCGTAGCTTCTGCAGTACAGTTCCTCCAGCCAAACCTAAACCAAGAGTTGAACGAATAATTACAACCAATTACAAGTAAAATGAAAGTTAAAAATGACGATTATGATACAAGGACTGTAACTTAATACACATGAATTCAAAATATTTTGCTCTATTGATAAAAATGGCCATTATCAGTTGGACCTAGAACCTGATAGAACAGTTAACAACATTTTGTTGAAAACAGAACAAAAATGTCAAAGATTGTTGAAACTGGAACTGAAGAAAGAATTAAAGAATGTTGTTCCAGTCTTGATAAAACAAACGTTTTTACTCTTTAAACATGCTTTGATTTGATGTATTTTACAACAATGGCACATTCCTCATAGATTCTGGAGTGCACCACTTTTGAATCTGGGACCCCTACATAAGGGTCCCAAAACATAAAAATAAAATCGCATGGACACCAAAGCTCATTTCTTTATACTGCCTCTGGACTACAAGTGTGGTGAACACGTTCATGAGAACAAGCCGGCGAGCTATTTCATATTGCATTCAGTTATTTATATGTTAATCATGAAATCCCCTACTTAATGAAGTACAGGGGGAGGTTTAGATTGGAGCCAGTGGTTTGATTGGCAGCCATGAAAATATTATTGGTGACTGGAATCGGGGGACAGCTATGGTTGACAATCAGAGTGGGGGCGAATGAGCCTTGCTATCCTGCCCCGGCATCAAAAACCAACGCGCACTTAAGTATATACTTATTCCAGTCAATGTTATGGGTAATAATGGGTTTGTCCATCAAATATATCAAACTTATGGGATTGGTATTTTGTGCCATGAAGAGATTTCAACCTATATGGTTTATAGACAGTAAAATTTAATTATTATATCATTAAAAAAAGGGTTTTCACTAATGGTAGTGTTTCCACTCTCTTCTTCTATTTCTTTCTTCCCCATCATTACATACTCATTCTTATTAGTCCAGTGGCCAAAGCCCATTTTTTAGGTGAACCTTGCTTTTGCGTCCATACGATGTTTTTTTAATGATTCTAAATCTCCTGAATCTCCTGATTTCAAATCTGCCGGATGCAACGATGTAACCTTTGGGCAAAAAAAGTTATGCGTGTTTGAAAAAAAAAAGTAAATAAATATTTTTTGATTATTAAATAAATAAGATATTGACTTCTAATGCTTAAATTACCCATCTTTATTAAACCCCATGACAGTTTGTATATATTTCAAACTAATGTATCTTTTTTAAAGTTTTTTTTACAACATGACCTATTTAATGACCTATTTAAGCTGGGAATTAGGTCGAAATAAGGTCAAGTCATTACAAATTGTACTTTGTCATGCCAAAACCCCAAGACGAAGAAACCTTATAATTATTTGAAGAATATATACTGGAACACTTAAGGTAGCTTTGTTATAATATTATGTAGTTAGTTAAGTTGCCACCATGTGGTGTCTGCTGAGTACATGTTGGTAGCTGCTGCTGGATGAGTCATGGGTCAACACAGATTAGTGAGTCTGATTACTGACCTCATTATGGCAGGTTGCTCTGAGCAGATGTCCCAGTTAAAAAAGGCAAGTACATCTTATTTATTCTATGTTGTGAACTACTCCTTGGCAGTGTATCTCACTATATAACAGAGAATCTTATGGTCGAATATTGTTAGTGTTATTCATCTTACAAAACTTATAATTAGACATTAGAAAGAATCCAGAATGTGAGAAGTTGGGTTAACAAGTGTATATTAAACACTAGATGACAGCATCCTAAAGGATCCCTATTATTTAATGTCATCCTTTCTCACCAGATAGCGCCACATGCAATATAAATTAGCTAATTGAAAACTTAATTTGGACACTTGTAAAACTTCTACCTTCAAATGCGTCAGAAGACAAGTAATATCAAATCATTGTGTTCTGATTTGTGTATTAAATGAATGTTCATAATTTTGTATGTTTCTATCCTCAATCAACAGGTGGATGAATGCTTCTTTGGATGCAAGTCAACATCTAAAACACTTATATCCGGTCGGGCAGAAAGGATAATTTCGGCAAGCAATGAACGTAAAGACCAGTTACATGTTGATCTTGAGCAGGCAGTAAAAACAAATCCAAATCTGACGGTTAGATGTCATAAAAACTGCATTTCATCTTATACATCCTCCTTCCACATTCAGCTTTACTTGAAACGCCAGAACAAGGACAATTCAAGTATTCATAGCGATGAACCAGCTCCAGCAAAACGATCTCGACGTTCCAATAGTGACACTTTTGATTTTATGCAGCATTGTATTTTTTGTGGTGAAATCTGTTCACTTAACAAGGACAGTAAGCATCCTGATCGACACCGACGTGTTGTCCTATGTAAGACAGCTGTATATGGGAAGGATAAAACAACACTAAAAGACGTTATTTTAAATGCATGTCACAAGCGTCAAAATGAGACTGCTGCAAAAGTGCAGATACGACTTCAGGGAGCACTAAGTGATTTGCATGCTGCTGATGCCCGATATCATAAAGACTGTTACACTGCATTTATGGCACCACGCTCAATCGAATCTGCAGGGAGGTATACTGAGAGGAAGGACGATGTTGACGAAGCCTTTCAAGTAGTTGTTGAAATGATTAAAGCTGACCCATCCGTCATCAGAAACACTGTTGAATTGTTCCAGAAATATGTCTCTAATGGTGGCAATAAATTAACAAAGAGGTTTTTATTACAGAAACTGTCTGATGTATTTGGTCCAGAGCTCCTGATATTGTCTTCCCCTGGTATTGCTAGTATTGTAGTCCTGCGGAGTGAAGCTTCAAGTATACTCAAGTTGGTGGATGATGAAGATAATGAAAATGTTTTGGTCGAGAAGGTTGCTAAACAAATTGCTTCTGAATCAAAAATCTCTACACAGGACAAAGATGGGTACAACACTAGTATTGATCTCGACAGCTGTTTAGCTGATGTAAGCCCAACACTGTGTTTGCTCCTAACAAGTATCTCAAGGAAACTGAACATGACATTGCACTCTGCGATGATTGGCAGTATTATCACAAGTGCAGTAACCAACAAACCAACATCTTTGCAAGTGGCACTTGGTGTAAAGGTAAGAGAAAAATCACTGATAGAAAACCTCTACAGCCTTGGGGTCACTTGTTCCTACTATGAAGTTTTAAGGTTCAAATCCTCAGCTGCCGCTGCAACAACAACAAAAACAGAACTGAGGGGGCTTTCTGCAGGAAATGGTGGCCTTATTCAGGCCGTTGCAGACAATTTTGATGCAAACATTTCTTCTCAAAATGGACTTAAGTCAACACATGCTCTTGCCCTTCTATTGACGCAGCCAAAAATGTTGGATAATAACCCTACACCTGCCAGTGAAACTATCACACGCATATCAAAGCAGCAGATGAAAGAACCAGTTATTCCAGACATTCCTATCTACAAATATGAGGGAGAAAAGAAACCGAAAATGCCACCTAGAGTAGTGCAAAGGACACCTATTCCACTCAAGGTCCTTGTGTCACAGAAGATTTCTCTCTGGCGAGCACAGGAGATAGACTTTCACTTTCTAAAGACTGTTGTCTCAGAGGCAGAGCCTCTCGAATTTGGAGGCTACAACACAAAAGAAGCCAGAAGACAGGGTCATTCTACAAAGCCATCCACACAAGCAATCTATACTCCCTTGATTGACATGCTCCCAGCTGATCTTACAACAATGATGACGGCAATGATGGAGGCAAAGAGACTTACCAAGGAAGCTGGCCAAAATATCACCATCTTCACCTGTGATCAGCAGCTGTATCGTGTTTCATTGAATGTCCTTTGGGCATATCCAGAGTTGTTTCCTGATGTTCTCCTCCGATTGGGTGGAATGCACTTCCTTATGAGTTTTGTTGGTGCGGTAGGAACACTCATGTCAAACAGTGGCCTTGAGGAACTTCTGACCTGTGCCTTTGGAGGTGTAAATAGAATGCTCAGTGGGAAAAACTTCCCACAGAACATTCGAGCACTTCGAATGGTGGTTGAATTACTCCTCATAGAAGTTCATCAAGAAGCAGAGAGTGGACAGTGCCTCACAGACATCCTTGAAGAGAAGGCCACAGTCAGTAGAACATCAAAGCATTGGATTGATAACTTGATTAAACCTGTGTTGCTCATGATGCTTTTCATCCGAGCTGAAAGAGAAGGAGACTGGCCACTTCATCTTTATGCTGTCCAGAATATGCTGCCTTATTTCTTTGCCTCTGGGCACTTCAACTACTGCAGGTATGGATTGTACTATCTGCGTTCTGTTGAACACCTACCTGCAGAAATCTTGAACCGCTTCCTTGCTGGCGAACATGTGATGAGACACCAGGCAGGGTTATGGAATGGCATGTGGTCAGATATGTTCATCGAAACGACCTTCATGCGATATGGTCATGGCCCTGGAGGGATAATTGGAATCACACTGAATGAAGGCAGTCTTAAAAGGTGGGCGCTGAGTTTGCACATTTGTAGCAAATTGACCAAAGATCTTGTAGACATGTGTGAAGGTGTGCAAATAAATGAAGTAACTCACCACAAAGAAGAAAGAACTGCTCGAAGAAAGTCAGACAAAGAAGACAGGGACAAACTCCTAGCAAAATTGAATATGTCAATACATCCTCTTGATATAGACAGCCATCCAAATGGCATTGTCAACATTGTGACTGGCACTATTGGCCCACCTACAGTAAACGTGGATGATTCTGTCAAAGTTGGTAAGCAGCAAATGGCTTTATTTGAGGAGAAGTGGCCCCAAAGTTTCCATCAGCCATTACATCATGAAGTTGTAACAATGTCAGTCACCAAGAAACATATCAAAGTAGGCTCGTCCTATATCTGTGATCCAGAACTCATTTTCATTAGAGTGCTAGGATTGCATGAGGTGAGGCCTCTTTGTATGAAGGATGTACTGCAGTATGAGCTTTCACCAGTCCCATGTTCAATGTTTAATGAAAATGGTGAAATGAGGCTTGCAAAAAACAAGAGTTCACTAAAAAGGAAACTGCAGGTTGAGGTGTCAGAAAGGCTATGTCAGAAACCAGATGCCCTAATCATAGATGGCTGTGCCATTCTCTGGGTAGTCTACTGGCCTGCAGAAGGTACAGTCCAAGATTACACAGAAAACTTTGCAAAATATATTATGAAAAAACTGAAACACCAAGATGTCTACCTTGTCTTTGACAGGTACTACGATGGTAGTATCAAGAGTTACACAAGATCAGAGAGAGCACAGAATATTGCTAGCAGGCCACATCGGTTGACTCTGAAAACCAAGTTACCACCACAAAAAGTTGCACTTAGCGTCACTGGCAATAAAATCCAACTGATTGATGCTGTCTGCAAATATCTTTTGACGAAAGCCAAAGAATTTGATGATGCATGTAACAACAAATTGATCATTACTCAAGCTGAGCCAGTACCAATAGAAGTACATGCTGGTGCTACATCTAGACGATATGACCTGGAGACTACACATGAAGAGGCTGATGTAATCATCGTTCAACAAGCCACAGCACTGGCAAAGGCAGGAAAAAAGGCTGTGCGCATTTTGTGTGATGACACAGATGTTTTTGTCCTCCTATTGCACTTCTATTGCATTCTCCGGTTAACATGCCAGATGACAATGGAGGCTATACACCCACAAAGAACAGTAGTAGATATAGGCATGACTGTAGATATGAATACAACAATTATTGTGAATGTGCTTGCTGCACATGCTATTACTGGATGTGATACAGTACCTTGCATGTTTGGAATAGGGAAAATATCAGCCCTAAAAGTGCTTAATGATGGCTTCTCCCTAGTCAGTCTTGGAAACCAACGGGCAGACTTTGAACAGGCTCTCCAGGAATGCACATCTTTTGTGGCAGCTTGTTATGGCTGCAGAGATGTTTCTACTATGAATGAAGCTCGGCTACAAGTATGGAATACGAAAGTATCAAACGCCAAAACCTCTATGCCAAAGTTGAAGTCACTGCCACCAACAACAGAAGCTTTTAGAGAAAATGTAAAGAGAGCCCATCTCCAAGTTTGCATCTGGCGTTGTGCTCTTGACGCTGATCCCCCAGAGTTAAACCCTACAAAGAACGGTTGGGAAAAGGATCCATCATCACATATTCTCCTACCAATATCAACACCACCCAATGTTGAGCTAGCACCAGCAGAGGTTTTACAGCTAATAAAGTGTGGTTGCTCAACAGACAGCCCATGCTCCTCTAGACGTTGTGGCTGTGCCGCAGTTGGCATGAGCTGCACTACATTTTGCAAGTGCCAAGGGGGAAGACAATGTCAAAATGAGCATACAAAATATGCTAACAGTGCTGAAACTGTGTCTGAATAGGCATGTTCTAGTCATGATGATCATCTGATTTGAAAAGTATTCACAAGGTTATTCACAATAATATTTGATGCTATTTTTAAGTCAGCAATTCTATGATTGTGGAAGACCATGTACAATTCTCAAACTTTAAGATAACTCAAATAACAGTAAAGATATGTGAATATATTTAAAGAATTTGTTTGGCTTGTTATGCATACTAAAAAAATGTTGCAAAAATGTTGCATGAATGGTTGATCCTCCATGAAGTAGATATGAATGATGTGTGTAGATGTGAACAATGTATTGTAGTAAGTGTGCAGCATGTAGTTCATGCAATTCTCTCAACATTACCTAACTATATATAACAAAGCATTCTATGAGTGTTTCAGGTTATTTTCCTCCTCTTTGAATCGGTTGGCATAACAAAAAAATCATCTGTAAAACCGATTTTTGACATACTGCTATATTTGACCTAATTCTCCGGATTAATGAGGTCATTAAATAGGTCATGTTGTAAAAAACATAATTAACAGATGCTATTAGTATTAAATATATATCAAGTGTCATGGGATTCAATAAAAAAGGATAATTTGAGCATTAAAAGACAATATCTTATTTATTTATTAATTAAAAAATATTTATTTACTTTTTTTTTTCAAACACACATAACTTTTTTTGCCCAAAGGTTACATCGTTGCATCCGGCAGATTTGAAATCAGGAGATTCAGGAGATTTAGAATCATTAATAAAACATCGTATGGACGCAAAAGCAAGGTTCACCTCTCTGGCCACTGGACTATATGGAAAGGAACACAGTGATCCATTTGCCACTGTGGTTCATCAGTCACAAAAAACACGCACGGTGAACAAAAAGAAACGCGATGCATTGTGGAACCAGGGGCAGTAGTTTCGCCAAGGCGATGCGCCCGGGGACAAGAGTAAGTAGTTTATGGAAATGATGCCAATTCGCTGGTAACGCTAGCAAGGGACCAGTGTATATTCATTTGTACCAAGTGTCCCACCCACCACATCCCTACTGGCACTTCATTTGTAAGACAGGGAAAAATACAACTGTTTCTATTCCCAAGCTTGAATTGGTTCTGAAGGACCTGCTTCTATGCCATGGAAATCATCCTACATTAATTGCTCTTGAAACCTCATTACAGCACAATACTCACTTGACAAGGGTGACAGAGATAATGATGTGATATATATTGATTTATTCCCCGTGTGTCACGTTCTAAATCGTGGGAAAAGACGTTATCGTTTCTGCTTCCATCTCCTTAGCATTATACCACATGCCTAACTCACAGAACAGGGTCGGGGAGTGGACGGTTTCATCGTAATTGGTATTGGCGTGGCCCTCTGCAGGGACAACATACGATTCCTTTCGCAAAGATCAATAGTAACTCCTTTTGTATCAAGACCTTAATCAAGAAGATCTTTATGTGGGTTGCTTTTTCTGCAGGTAATACACACCACGACTATTTGTATGGAGATGCCAAAACTCATTTTCTAATGGAAGTTGGGTTTTTTTATAGAAATTTTATTGAGGACATTTCCATGTAAACATAGTAATCTCATGCACACTCAATGGCAAAAATTTAATTATTATACATCAAGATTATTATAATTTAAGTTTTAAGTTTCTAGATTATTATATAGAATATATACCATACAAAATGACATTCGTGAGCAATAAAGTTGTCACGGTTTATCATAACGAATCAGGTTTTTACACTAGATAAGGTCGCAAGACGACACATATCTTTAAAGATGAGGTAACTGTTAGATTTTACCAACCTAGTGTTTTATGTACAACATTTTTTTTTTTTTTTTTTTTCTCCAATAATCATAGTGATAGAATCGCCCTTATAGAGTGAATAAAAACAGGTATTTCATGTTACATAGCAGCAGAGTTATAAGGTAAAGATCATTGTGTCCACCACAGCTCATCCCTTTTCAGAAAGACTTTCATGGCTTTCCATTCCATATTTCGCACATGTGGAGGAAGTTTATTCCATTCATGTGGACCATTGAAATGTGGGCTTTTCCTAACTTTTTCAGTATTTGGTCTGGCTGTGATCAAAACAATACCTTCGTACAATCTTGTTGGTCTTTCTCCTACATCACGAAGTATATTCTTTTTATTTTTGTTTTCGAAGCTATTTATAGCTGAGAAAACAAATGAGTCACTATGAAATGTGCCAATCACTGATACTGGATCTACATCTGATAATATTCTTTAGCTGTCTGTGAGGTGTTTAAGGATGCCTTATCTAATCCTTTTGATCAGGTCCTATTTATCCCACCCAGTCATAGATTTCACACCTAGATGTTATTGAAGGCTGATTGACAGCCTTTCTAGGTTTAGCCAAGGGAGTTGATTGGCTGATGCTTCTCCAACCATGATAGGTCTGCAGAAGGCCCTCCCACCTCCCACACCATCCCTCTGCCCACCACCCCCCTCACCTGCCTCAGGTGCTCAAATGGACACTGCTGCCCAACACATTTTCTAAATTTTAAAAGTAAGTTACCAACTATTTAGCCTAGCCTAGCTTACTACTTTTTTTATACAACCAACTTTTTTTTTTACAACCAACTTTTTTTTTTACGATTAACTTTTTTTTCGACCAACTATTTTTTATGACCATTTTTCTTTACGACCAACTTTTTTTACGACCAACTTTTTTTAACAATTTTTTTTACGACCAACTATTTTTTAACAATTTTTTTTACGACCAACTATTTTTTAACAATTTTTTTAACGACCAACTATTTTTTAACGACAATTTTTTTTTCGACTAACTTTTTTTCAACCAACTTTTTACGACCAACTTTTATTTTACGACCGACTTTTTTGAACGACCAACTTTTTTTGAACGACCAACTTTTTTTTAACGACAATTTTTTTCCCCGACCAACTATTTTTTAATGACAATTTTTTTTCAACCAACTTTTTTTTACAGCCCTGGCTATTGCGTTGCACACTGTTTCCCTCTTCAAGAATCAAACTACTGTATAACTATAAGTTGACATCAGGCACAAATGATTGTGGCTGAGAAAATCGTTTCCAGTGGAAACGCCAAGTATATGAATTAAGTTAACACTGATTACAAAGTTAAATATGTTAACAGTTGATCAAATCGGTGCATAACTTGATAATTAGTTAACTTAGCACTTGTTATTATTTTTGATCTTTTGGTCAGTTTACCAACATTACACAGTCGACTGAGGGTATCAATGTCCCTTCGATCATCTAAGTAAATCAATCTTACTGCCCTATTCAGTATTCGTTGTAGTTTCTGCTTGATGTTACATGTTGTCATGTCTAAAAAAAGGAGACCATATTCAAGAACAGATAAGATGTGAGTTTTCACGATCGTTTCTGTCATTTCCCTGGTTAGATATTGACGAATTCTTTGCAATTGAACAAGTTTAAACGAGGCAGAACATTTCAGCCTAGTGAAGTGATTGTTCATAGATAAGCTAGAATCAACTCTGAATCCAAGATAGTTGACAATTTTTGTCCAAGAAACCTTATGACCATTTAGGAAAATGCTACCTAGAGCTGCAATGTTAATCCTCTTTACCTTGTTTTTCGTGCCTAGTAGTTGGACCTGGCATTTTTTTTCATTTAGTTTTAACTTATTTGCAGACATCCAGATATTAATATTATTCGTAGCCTCTTGAGATATTCTTACACAATCGTTTACATCATCACTCGTTACACTTAGGGCCGTATCATCAGCATACATTGCCATATTGATATCTGCTGAGGGAAAATTCAAATTATTTATACATACAGGTAGATCGTTAATATAGATTAAAAACACAATCGGTCCTAGGTGACTACCTTGTGGTACCCCTTTGTTGATGGTAATGGGGGTTGAGATAAATTCATTTAACATAGTTCTTCGAGTCCTGTTCAGTAAGTAATTCATAACAATATTTGTTATTTTTGGGTTGAATTGATAATACCTCAGCTTATAATACAATATGTCATGATTGATACAGTTAAAGGCTTTGGAGATGTTGTAGTAATTAGCAATACTCATCTTACCAGAGTTAAAGCCGTTTATAATAGGAGTGAAAAAATCAAAGAGACTAATGTCAGTCGATCGATTCGATCTAAAACCCCCTTGGTAAGGTGTATACAAGTTGTTTCTCTCCATGTGTGAAGTAATTGATTCATAGATACATTTTTTCAACAGCTTAGACATAAGAGGAACCAAGGCAATAGGCCTGAGATTATTGAAATGTTGTAGGTTTCCTGATTTGGGTATCGGTTTTACCAAGTATTCTTTCCATTCAGTTGGGATTAAGCTGACAGCTATACATTTCTTAAAAAGCAAGGTAATCTGCTTAGGTAGATAACAATAATCATGTAAAGGATCTTGCCTCAAATGGCCCATTGTGCCCAAAATTAAAATCTGTCCGACCTGTCCTATTTTTTTATTATTATTTTTAAATTAGAAACACATTCTGCGTAAGACCCAAGCTGAACCTTTCCAGAGTTAATTCATGTCATTATCAATAATTGTTCATATATTATAATCGTTCAAAATATATATCTATGCTTAAAATGCCTCCCCGACAGACTATATTCTGCGTAAGACCCAAGCTGAACCTTTCCAGAGTTAATTGTTATTGATTCAATTCAAATACCAAGGCAGCTGTCTTGAGTAGCATGTATACATACCCATGCAGGTCGTCAGAATACATGAAAAATTATTCTAGCATCTGTCTTCAACCAGACCTCAACACCATTGAAGTGTCCATTGTGAGGTCATGCGAGCATGAGTGATCATTACACACGAGAAGGTATATATGTATATCACGTGACCAGGGCGCGCTCGCCCTCTCCACTATATAAGCTCGCCATACACGCATTCAAGTCACTGGACATTCAGCCTATTCGAGGCCCACCCACCCACTCCTTTTATCAGACTCTTAAAAACTAAGAAATTAATTCTTAGTAGGGTTCTCTACTTTTACAAGCCTTCATGAATAAAGACTTGTTACGATAACATGAACTGTTCCAGAATAAAAGTTGGCAAGGCATCACCTACAGATTTTATAAATAAAAGATCTCCAAACATTTTCTTACAATTACCTCTTTGTTGTTTAATGTAGAGTGGCAGAACACCTCTGTTAGAAGGGGTAAGTACGGCGCTGATTCTGATCGACGTACAGACTAAAATAAACAGTTCAATATTTGTGGATAAATTGACGATGGATGTATTGGATGGGTTTTCAATTATAGTAACAGTCTTAACTTACACAATTATACCAGAAACATACAGCATAAACCATTTTCTCAGAACTTTTGATACTATGTCATACATGTGGTGTACGGACATAATCCCGCCAGTGAAAACCCCCCCAGCTATAACCCCGCCGTCAGAACCCCCCCAGCCAAAACCCCCCTTGCCAATATCCCCCCAAGCCAATACCCCGCCTGCCAGAACCCCGCCAGTCAGAACCCCGCCCTGCCCTTCCCCCGCCATGCCAGAACCCCGCCAGAGTATTTTATCTAACGAAAAAACATAGAGTGGCAGCCTAGTAAGTTATTTTTACAAGAAATATATAATGTGTTGTGGATTTGGGTAGGACTTAAAGATGGAGGATGTGGGATATTGTCAGATATATGTATAGCTACATGAAGGGTAGGGGTGGAGGCGGATTGGGGGTTGGGGGTTGGGGGCCAGGGTTTATCAATTTCAATACTATCTTCATCTGAACTCAATACTAACGTTTCTTGATATTTATCAGATGATTCGAGCAACATTCCCTTCCCTAATCTTGTGCACATGTGGCCAAGCTCTCTCAACCACATACTTTTATTGGGGGTGGTATGGGGTGACATGTGGTCTAAGGTTATGATATATATCAGGCCACAAAGATACCCTTTGCACAACAGATTGTCCTCCTCTTAGACCACCTTGACCACTGCCGCCCCTATTTTACCCCCACCCCCCACCCCCTGTATGCCCTCTAATATCAACTTTAGAAGTAATATAACAACCAACTTGTTGTGTCAACTGAAGGGAGTAAAACATGGTAAAGTGTATTTGAGAAAAAACTCTCATGAATCTTCGAATTCTTATTAGAACTAAACAAAACTATTACTAGGTTCTGAAACAGTTACAAATGGTATATGAGCAATTCCACCAAAAGTGCATCATTTGGGCTGAAAAACAACAGCTCCTCCAGAAGCTAAAATATTTATCTGAGATTATTTTCGTTGGTATTTTCGGATCCAGGGGGAAAAAGTCGCCTAGGGGGAAGTATCCTACAACGTTTTTTATTTATTTTTAATCGTGAGGCCAAGAAAATGCTTATTTTTCTGCCATAATCACTCATAAAAACGTAGTTTTTCCTATCAGAATCACTGTTTATAAAATGCAGCCAGTATCTTTTGGGAAAAAATTTATAAATATTCTCGATATAATAGGTTTTATGTGCATAATAGGCCAGAGGGTCAATGATTACTCTGAAATAATATGTTTTTATGGATAAAAAATCAATATTTTCAATTTTTCAATTCATTTCTTGATGATATTATGTAAAGTTGATTATGGGGTAGGCCCTGTCGCCGTAACGGGGGTCTAAATTTTCTTTTAAACATATATATATAGACCTAGAAGAACTAAAAATGAAACCCCCCCTTACCACCATTACTTATACCATTGTTTATGATTTGTACATCCATTATATTCATTGAAAAATCTCCAGCTGATTCTTTCCTACTAAATAATGGGATTAGAATTTTGAAAACAGTTTTGGGGAATATTAATGTCGCCGTAACGGGGGTCTAGGTTTCAGCAATAAATAAATTAATATTAGCATAAATTATTTTCTATGAGCATTATAATGTGTAAGAAACAAGGGAAAATAAATAAATAAATACAAAATTTGTTGTTGTTATACTTAAGATGGTAGTAACAAGCAAAAACAGTATGTCGCCGTAACGGGAATCTCGAGGGTGCCCATGTCGCCATAACGGGGGTCTAGAGGGGGCGGGGGTCTATTATAACTTATATTCACCTTTATAAACATTGAGAGGAAGGGACATACAGATAGATACAGGTGAAAGAAGAGAGGGAGAGGGGGTAATAGAGTGGGTATATATAGAGTGTGGAACAGAAACAGATAAGAGAGGGAAACAGGTGGGAGAAGCAAAAGATAGATAGCGGGAGAGAGAGGGGGACAGAGGAGGGAGAGAGACATATGAGAGTAAAGAGAGGGAGGGTGAGAGAGAGCCAGGCGGGAAAGAGAGAGAGAGGAGAGAGACACATGTAAGAAGAGAGAGGAGAGAGAGAGGGAGAGAGAGGGAGAAGATAGATGGAGAGAGAGAGGGGGAGGGACAGGGAGAGAGAGGGAGGAGAGAGAGTGGGGAGGAGAGAGAGTGGGGAGGAGAGAGACAGGTGTAGGACGACAGAGAGAGGGGGAGGGACAGGGAGAGAGAGGGAGAGGGGGAGAGACAGGGAGAGGTGGCCAGGTGGGAGAAGAGAGAACGAGAGGCAGTTGAGAGAAGAGAAAAGGGAGGGAGAGACAGGGGGGGAGAGAGCAAGATACAATTAAGGACGGAGAGAGAGTGGAGGTTGGGGTAGAGTTGATGGGAGACAAATGTAACACATATTCATCAAATCTAATCAAATATTCAGTATACTTAACATGTCATAGCATATTAATGGGGTATGTGTGACGGCTAACTTGATGTATCAAAGACTAAGAAAAATTCGGGTAATAAAACCAGATGCTGTGACAGATCACACCACATTGAATTCTCAACAAATTCTCAAGGTATAAACAGATTTATGCAATATTTAAACAATAGTATCAGAACTTTACTAGCATCTACAGAATGGATAATGAACTGGAGAACTGTAATTTGTGCAGGGAAAACAACCTCGGATAAAATGCTGACCAACAGAGAATTAAGTTCCACTGACTCAAGAGTTACAACCCGGCCTCTTGAATTTACTCTTGTTGGTGGCATAGAAGGATGGGGGTGGGGGGTGGTGCAAGGGGCGGGAGGAAGATGGGAACAAGAAAGAGACAGTGAGAGGGGAGATGAATAGGAGAGAAGTTCTCATCTCCACCCATCAGTACATTATCTGTATTTATTGTGGAGCTGATATGAGGTTGTAAAAGTGGCGCACATATGGTTAACCGTTGTGGTTTTGCTGCATATTTGGGAATTGCCGTGTTCACCATGGGAGAGAGTAAAAGCTATGCCAGGGTTGGGGGGGGGGGGGGGGGGAGGGGGGGGGGGAGGGGGGGGGGGGCACAACCCACCTCAACATGTTGTAAATGATCAAACTGCATATCTTGTAGTTGTAGAGATTAGTACATTTGAATGAAGCCAGTGATATTTGCAAGTACTATTTACCATCGTGCGGTGGTGGCGGTGGTGGTCTGGCCCCACCCTCCCATTACCAAGAGAGGGGGCTTGATTCACCATTACAAGTCTTATTTGAATATTACTGGTGTAATTGAATATCTATTGGGGATCAAGGCACTATCATCCATCTGCAGGTAAAATTAAGGTAGAGGAACTAGGAGTTGAATGGTCGGGGAGGGGGGGGGGGGGTTGAAACTATTTTTTCTAAATTTTCCCCTACTAATTTTGCCTCTAAATACCTAAATATATCTTATATTTACCTTCATAAACAATTGAATCAAGTGTGCAAGTCTACTTAACAGGAAAACGTGGGGGAAACAATGTTATTGATATTGATATTGATAACTATAATGGGTTATATGTGCATAATGGGCTTGGGGTCGATGACCTCTCCTGCTCCATGTCCATTACCGATACCTGGATGGTTATTAGGCTGGAACTTTTCTTCTAGTTGGAATACTTTCACAAATTAAAAAGTGTTATGACCCTTATGCCAAGACCTATCAAGCAGACAATAATTTGTGTCTATATTAGCAGCAGTATATCTAGTTTAATTACGAAAAAAAAATCAATTTTCTAAAGATATTAATTTTCAGGCCCTGGATGGCCTAATTACGCATTTTTGGTGGAATTGCTCATATATCGCGGTTAATCTAAGCATATGAATGAGTGATAGTAAAGTAAAGAGTGATAAGAAATGGATTTTGAGATATCATATATATTTGAAAAGATGATCAAGCGGATTCCAATGATCGGAAACATCAGCACTTATAAAAAGTAGTTCTATATTTGTTCTCTATTTATGGGAAAACATAGCACTTATTCTTGATGGTCAATTACTATATTAACTAAAGTATAGTTAAATATACCCTACTTATTAGGATAACCTGAGATATGGATAGATATATAAATCAACCCAGTCGTGAAATCTGGCTGTGTTCTTCACATGATGAAGAGGAAGAATATCTCAAAAGTCACTCTTATATTTTTTAGTGTCTATAGGGGGTAACCTGTCTCAAAAGCAATGTGTTGTCAGCTAACCAAGATAAAGTACTGTAAAATGATATGCCCCATAAACAACTAGGATTACAACATCATAGTTAAACTCTAATCTAAGGTAAGAGGTGAAGATAGGGACGGCTGAAGACAGTCAGCTTTGATTATAAACATGTCAACATGTCAACATGTCAACATGTCCGGGTCCGCAAGTCCGGTCCGCCCCCCGCCCCCCCCCCCTCACACACACACACCCAAACTCCAAGCACACAGGAGAGGAGAGAGAGAGGGGCGAGAGAGGTAGGGAGGGAGATGGGGGAGAGAAAAGGGGGAGAGGGAGTGATAAGTTTGAGATGGGGATAAAGGGGAGAGAAGAGACAGGGAGAGAGGTAGTGACGAAGGGAGAGAGACAGGAGGAGAGGGAGAAACAGGGGAGAGAAGAGGGGAGAGGGTGGAGAGGGAGTAACGGGGAAGTAGAGGAAAAGAGAGGGGAAGAGAGGGTAGAGGTTGGGAAGGGTTGGAAGGGAGAAACTGGGAAGAAAAAAGGGAGAGAGGGAGGAGAAACAGGGGAGAGAAGAGGGGGAGATCGAGAAACAGGGGAGAGGAGAGGGGGATATTTGAATAATTAATAAGTAACAATATAGAATATATGGATATCTAGAGAAAAAAGCCCAGACGGGATAGGATACTGGGGATGCACCATGTTGTGAGTCATTAAAGATAATGCGAGGCAAGTTGACAAATGTATGTGAATAAAGACTGACCCCTATCTTCATCTGAGAATGCTCAACATGATACTAATTATAGCTATAAAATCTGTATTCCGAATGTATAATAAAACTTAATTTAAACATAACAGTGTACCCCTTTCGTCAATGACGACTGGGGAATTGTTCACTGTTCTTGAAAAATGTAAATACACCAGAGAACATGGAGACCTCCCTCAGTCGGAGAACCGTCCTCTGTCAGCGAGAAAAATTCGAAAATAAAAGTTTCTAATCTAATCTAATCTAATCTAATCTAATCTTAACCACCCCTCCCCATCGCATCGGTCCACTATATATCTTTATATATTTATTGTGGTTGAGATATATGGTTGTAAAAGTGGTGGTTGAAGCGAGGGTCCTGTGGTCGTTCTGATATTGCTGTATTCTAGAAACAAAAGTCCCTCTAAAACGTTCAAATATTTGTCATGGTGAGATCATTTATCTGGCGATCATTTTCTGAGATTCGAAATACATATGCATAAGGATTAATGTATGTGCATTGACTCAGAGTTCACGAGAGTTGTTATATGTCATGCGGTAATGTCATCCAAATGTAAAAGAAATATTTTTGGATATGTGAACATCAGTGCACAATCAGAGTATGGACAATGTTCCACGCATAACATACTCTCAAATAGCCGAAATGGAAGCACAAGGTGCGAGTGGTTCCATTTCATAGGCTATTTGACCGCCTCATCTAAATAACCGTGGGTTAAGTACTTTGGACCACAATACTCATGAAACTGTAATAAACCGCTCTATTTTGCCAACTATAAGTGTACAATTGACAACTCCACAAACTTAGCAACTTTTGGTAACTTATGGTGAAAACTGATAAATACTATGTATATTCGAATTCATTCAGTTTTGTCTTCATTCAATTATCTGTTCGAAAATATTAGACAACCTGCATTGCAAAGAGCGCATGACTGGATGCTATTAAAATATGGGATTGTTTGAGGTCCGTGCAGTCTGCCAAATCATGCATGACGATTGTTTGCTACTGCAATAGGACATCAGACCCCATAATCCCTTTCGCAAAATGGCGTCCGCGCAGGTGGGCTAATAGTTGTGTTTTAGATGTAATTTTCTTGGGTATTGTTGGAGGAGAATTGTACATTTTCTGACGACCTATCCCTTATGTGATTTCTTGTGGCTCTTATCAAAGAACCATCTATCTCATCCCTTTCTGTTTTATTGCCCCTGATAGTTATCTCTTCTCACCCACCTCCTCCCAGTTATGCCCCCCCCCCCCCAGGAGTGAATAACCCTCCCCCACTCCCCGACCAGATGCTCTAGGCCCTACCAACTCAGTGTCTTTAAGCGTTGCAAGCAGAACTTTTCATAATTATTATTTCAATGTATTTATAAAATTCAGAAAATTACAAGGTACACCAGGTATCAGCTTCTGTCAAGCCTTAGAGCAATATCAAGGTGATATTACTCTAAGGTCAAGCACTTTACCAATAAATTGGGTTCCAGTAATGGTAATGAGAAAATTCGACTACCACAATAATGCTTGGAACACAGGGAATATCATTATATGAGAGCGCAATACGTATGAATATATAGACAAAATTGACTCCTGGCTGTGTGAGAGGTGGTTATCTCCCGCGGGCGTAGAAATTTCGTAAGGGGTGCGTAGCACCCGACGAAATTGCGTAGCACAAGGGAGATAACCACCTCTAACACTGCCAGAAGTCTATTTTGTATTTATTATACCTCTCCCGATGTTTTTGTGTGAAAAAATAGTGAAAATTCGATGGAAATTCGAGTTGGACAACGAGCTCTGTTCACCTGTCTGTTTGTTTACTTTCTCACTTCCGGTCCACCTCACTCATTTTCGGGTCTATTTTTCTATTTAAATACGCAATAAATTTGCAATTTCACAGTTGCTTATTATTATCATTTATATTTTATCATTACGCACAATGTATAACGCATCTTTTTTCCGTGAAAATAATTATTTAAATAAAGAAAATAAGGATGCGAACATGGGACTATTTTTTCAACAAAAATTCCGCCAGGGGGCAATATGATATGTAAATACCGCCCAGAGGGTAATACGGTTTTCCAATGCTGTAGCCTATGGCTTACCATACCATCCCTCCCAGAGGTATAATAATAGCAAGTATTACTCATTAATCATATACCAATAAGAATTGCTTTACTCTGAGCATTTTATTGCCACCTGTAGTGATGCCCCCAAACATTTATTGGCCTTATTTTCTCAGTATCTATTTAATTACACCCATCGACGGAGAGGCGTGGTCTGTACAGACTCCTCATCCCCCAAACCCTCCCATACATGTTCCATCGTTTTCCATTTTGGGTCTACTGTCACACTTTGATGTGGTGAATAAGAAGTAACAGTTTTTATGAGCTCTATATGTGTAAGCATGCTGTGGCAGTCCAATATAACTCCACACCCCCACCACCATCCCCCCACCCCCGCCAACCCCACCCCACCTCCACCCCATTCCACAAGCGGTTTTGGCGGGGTTTTGACTGGCGGGGTTTTGGTATGGATGGGTTCTCACTGGCGGGATTGTTACTGGCGGGGTTATGGCATGGCGGGATTCTGGCTAGGGGGGTTTTGGCGGCGGGGTTCTGGCTAGGGGGGTTCTGGCTCGGGGGGTTTTGGCTGGCGGGGTTTTGCCCTAGAACCCATACATGTATATACATTCTCTAACATTATAGTCTGATTAGAAAGTAAACAGTTATGCTGAAGATGGCGAATATCAAAACCATTTATTTTCTCTCAAAATACTGCGGCCATTGGAAGGCATAGCCACACTCAGAGTGAGGAAAACAGTGCTAGTTGCCAGGCAATCCCCACCAAAAAATTGAGGTCTTCCTTCACAATAATATAGTTACATTGTGGTAATAATATATGCTATATTTCATTTCATTTCCATCGGCGAAGCCAGATCCATTTATTTTCACTTTTATCTCACCTTTTTTGTAATTTTCAAATAAAGATAAATCTTAAAATATATAATGTATAAGAAAGGTGTATATATACATTCTATTTTATCTGTAAATGTATATTTTATTTTATTTCATATGTACCTTGTGATCAGTTTTGATCATACATCTATAACCTTCATAAACACCCACTACCAATTAGGCTGTTATTACAAATATAACTTGTATATGTATATTTAGGATATTGTAGAGCTATTGTATGAGAAGAAATAGATAGAGACCAGAGGCTTTGAATCCAGGGATCCGACTAACGAGTTTGTAGAAGATCCACATGAGCGGTAATATGCATGTGTCCTTCACTCATTGCTTAACATATATCTTTGTATGTACTCTGTTGTAACCTGATCCTCCTTATAATAGACTTGTACAATGCTCCGATTAAATTATTACATAAAGGTAATTAGAGTTATTATAGATTATATATAATTAGATCATTAATTGCTAATATGATATAACATAGGTCTTACTTTTTCCATTGATAAATTCCTAAACACAAACCTGTATTGATGGCTCGGTTTCATCACAAGCTCTGACGTCCTTATATTAGGGATACAATTAAAAAGATCACAAGTTTGTCATTACCATTAGACCCCCCCCCCTAATATTGCGCGTAGACGCATACTACACTAAATGTTGGCAATGAAAGCGATATACGTGGGTGTTGGATGTTGAAACCATCAGCATTCCCTTTCCTTAACTTCATTGACAAGAATTATGCCTCCAGAATCCCCATTTTCTGAATAACCTGATCAACAAGCGCGATTACAAATTGCGATAAATTTACCAAAGATTAGGACCTAAGCTGAATCGATCCAGTCCCACATACAACAGATTTCCAACTAAGCCTAATCTTAACCACCGAATAACCCTCGACCTTTAGTGCGATCTTCTGGGTTCTTGGTAACGCTCTAATCTTCTCCTTGCCAATGGGAGTCTGTTTTCGCCCCATTACCTCTCCTTACCGATGGAGCAAGACTATACAAAATACCTCATCGGGAGGTTGAGGTGTGGCGCTGCAGTCACTAGGCCATCCATATGTGAGCACTTGGTAGAGAAGGTGCTCTACCAAGTCTCAGTGTGTTAGTGATAGTGGCTTCACTGCCACGATTGGCCTCACGAGTTGAGGATCGTGTCCGTGTGGGCAGGGGAGGGATTACCAAGCTGGTAGACACGGGGAGTCGATGTGGATGCTCTTTACCAGTAGGAGTGCCAGCCGATGGGAGAATAGATACTAATAGCAACGTAGCAAAACGAATACTCAAGAAGTTGAAGAGGGAGTGGAAAAGAAAGGGTAAACATGGCGCGAGAAGTAAAGGCAAATTAACTCAGGACGTTTTCAACGCAGCGACTTCCATGCACATCGCGGTAGGAAACTGTTCTTTTACATTCTTCTCTGGCTGATGATTGTTCTGTCCCACACAGCTAGGGTCCCACCGAAATATTGTCACTTTTGTAACACACGCAGGACTCCATTAAGTACCAGATTACGCCCAATACACCGCCATCAGAGAATCTAATACTGTTTTTTATTTCAATATTCGAGCCGACAGTTGATGTTTTACATTGCACTTACATGGCGCATAAAGAGAGGTACATTTTCACTCCCGGACAGGCATAAATCCGCCATCAATCACCCACTCCATTAAATCCCCACTTTAGCCGCACAACACGGTGTCCATCGCCATAACCGTAACAGATGGGAGCTTTCTACACAGATTCCGAGGATCTTTTGCTTACCACAATTCTTCTTCCAATTGGTGTTAGTGTGGCCAGATCCAAGATAGGTACCATATAACTGTACGCAATTCTTAGATCGAGAACTGGCAGCATTCTACTGTGCACAATTGTACACAGAGTACAATGAAGGCTATATGTTGCGCTTATTCCCAGGATAATTTGTCTGAATATGAATAGAAAGTGCTCAAGGGCGTAATAAACGTAATATTAATAGCCCTATAGTGCTTGGATGCTTTGTCTGTGTTTGAATGGGATGAAGTGTCGGACTTAGACCAGTGGTATACACAACTACATGGATAGAATAACGGTGAATCACTCAGCCATCGGACCTCAAGTTTATGTAGAGCTACACAGCTCATCCCACAAGGTTTCTCTCTGAGAGAATTGCTAATCCAGAGGGTACCAATCATGTAATATTTATTTCAAAACACTCGGAAAGTAATTAAGAATTGTTTTCTAATGGCCCTTGATTAGGCTCGAAGCTTTCGAAAACGTATCAACCATAATTTAACAAGGCACCGAATACTATTGCGCATTGATGATCACTGATATATATATTGGCTTGCGTACCAAGTAGAATATAACATAAGCCCATCACAGCTCATAGGCCTATAAGAGAATAATATATTTTCACATCTTAAAGAGTAGGCGACCTTTAGTATTAGACATTTAGACAGAGCATCCAAGGACCCGAGCATGAGAATATGTTGTCATTTTAAAGAGTAGGCGACGTTTGATATTATTACATATCGCCTACTCTTTAAGATGACAAAGTATTCTCTTATAGTTTGAGCGTTGAAAGGGCGTATAAATGAATTATTAGCCCTTACCTTTAGTTGATGTTGATTTGCCAGTGTTGTCAACCATACCACAGTCTCTCATTATACGCTGCACATTTATCACTCCCTGCAAGGCACCATGGAACCCTTTAATTTCGCTTCCACGGGGCCACCACCAATTCCAATTCGAATGTAGGCTAATTCCCCCTACAAATCGTGTTTACACCAAGAGCAACGATTGAATTTCCCGGTGAAGAACTATATTGTACTCTTGCAAGGAAAAAATAGTTTGGATGATTAAGTACATGCAGCATAACCTCAGTTTCCTAATGGAATCATTCCTCTCGTCCCCAAACCAGTCCAGAAAAAAGAACCTTTCTCCATCTCTCCTGCTCGGATAGTGGGCCAGGACCTAGATTATGTTATTACATTAAAATTGTGTAAGTTATAGTCCTGCTTGATTTGTTCTACGTAAAAATAATAGTCACTTGCTTTGAATATCGAGCTTTAGAGCATTAATGTTTAATTCTAAGTACTTAATTTTAATTGGAAGCTTTCAAGTCGCCCATCCATTTACGCAGCAACTACTGTGTATTCTCACTCAAAAACTCCTGGTCTTGTTGGCAGGAGCAGTCTTTCTACATACATGTCTCATGCCATAGGAAAAATTCTGGTTGTTCTTAATGAAGGATGGAGGGGCTCGGTATAGTGAGAAGCGCAGCTGGCAGGGTTCAATATTTTAAATCGTCCATTTTTTCAGCCCTAATGACGGTCATCGATCGCTAAAGTCAATTAAGTCGATGGGCAAGCCACAACCGAAGCAAAGCCCTGCCACCGTAAAATGCCATATCATGTTTTGTTTGGAAACAATTTGAATTTCATTTAGCTCCAATCCCAGCTCGTCCCATTTCTACCAAGGACCACCGGCGTGCCCAAAAGCTAAAACGATGGATCAGAATGTAAATCTTTTTTCGATGAACGCTCCCCATGTTTCTGCCAATCCAATTTCTTTAAGCTTGTATTATGCGTCGTAGCATAGACTTCTTCTAGCTAGGGGATTATTCTAGACGTCTTTAATTCAATAATACCAGGTTTTATATCTTTCAATTGGATATGACGGAGGACATACAACTCTCGGACAATAGTCTCTGAACTAGACTTTGTTGGCTGTTCTTTATATTCAATTCTAAAATTCGCGTTCGCCAGCATGGTAAATAGGGGCTGTTGATTATAGATCCTATGGATTGCTGTTAAAATCATTTATCCTTGGAGCTCATGACACGAGGCAGAAAGAGGCAATGCTGATGGGACGAGCCCCATACGGCTTCAATATCGACAGATCATACATCGCCCCAGCTTATACAGCATAGGAAATAATTATGCGCATCGACGAGATCATGTACGACTATTTGCCAGGCCTTCTCAAGATGGTTCTATACGGCAGTACCATCTTTCATCTCATCTCATGCAAATGGTATCGATCTCAGGGTCACAACCTGACCAGTGAAACGTATAAGAGTCCACATATATGGGAAACGCTGACAGGAATGTCCCATTGGGCGAAATTGCATGTTTTTTCCCTAATTTCTTAAGAAATGACCTGTATTTCTTTATAAATGGCCATATTGCTTTAAACTGTTATTTTTTATTTTAAATAAAAGATCTCCAATGCCCCCAATAGAAGCATTTTTTAAATTGGGTCAACAAATTCTCTCCTAGCCAATCTTTAGCCTGACCAATATAGCCATTTGTATAAGTCATCAGCATTATAGTCTTGTCAAGGGACTTTCTGTGTCTATTTAGATGATACAACTTACATAATGTCACTTTATCCGTTAGTTTCTGGACATAATCTATAAGAATTTCTTGAATATTTTGTCTAGCAGCACTCCAAGATAAATGTATGAGCTTATATTGTCGATTTCTTGGATGTTTTATTCATGAGTTCTTCTTTGTCCTTGCAATGTTACTGCCACTGTAATTTTGAAACGTCACTCTTGGTGTTTATCATAATGTGTGTAGGCCCCTTCAGAGCTGTCCCCCACCTTGCAAGTATAGTCTGTTGGCATTTGATAGTTAAAGGGTCAGTCAACGGGTTCATGGTCACTTTTAGGACAAAAAACTTCATGGAGGCATAAATACAACACCCAAGTCTCGATTTTTTTACTTCCATTTATGTCTAACTTATAGTCACTTACAGGCATAAATTGAGAAATCCTAGTTGAAAAAGTCTGTTTAGCACAAGAGGGCACTGAGAGTGCTGTGTGACATCATAAAGCTGCGCCAGAAATGAACATAATATCTCTACCTTCCCCCTCCAATCTCCCAGCAATTGAAACAGTTTGTTTTGCTATGCACACCTGTGTTGTTCAATGTCCTTCTGCCCACCCCACACTCCTTCTTTCTAGCAGCAATTATGAGAGTTGTTTATTATGTTCATTGCATGTACATTTCTAGATTGGTGCACCTTTATGACGTAGGCAAACAGTGGTGCCTTGAATGGAGTGTTAAACTGTGGAACTACGTTTTCACTCATCTAAATGGGTAAAACTCACTAAATAATAACTTGGATTAAGTAAAACCGGGGTGGTTACATTTCAATAATAGCAAGGAAATGGATTTGCTCATAATATTTGGGGGTTTACTGACACTTTAAGGAAGCGCTCTTTTTCAGCTTCTTTTTGCTTACCCACAACAACGCCTACAAAGCTAAGAAATATGATCGTGTTTACTCCTTGAGCAAAGGGATCCTGAAAATTAATGTTTCTTCCTGTACTCTTAAAGTTTTGTGAAGATATATGAGAAGACATTAGCACAAGAACGAGATGCGGTGTAAAAGGACATGCAGGGACATTGACGTCAGCGGATTAGTGGCCGAATCCCATATGAGCTGTCAGAAGAATCATTTCTCAAACCCAATATAGTATACTAGCAAAGTACCAGTCTTCCGGACGGTCACCCCATTCCTCTCACTCTCTCTCTCCCTTCCCCCTCTCTCCCTGTCTCTCCTCCCTTTCTCTCCCAGCCTCTCCCCCCTCTCTCTCCCTGTAGCTACCCTCCCCCTCTCTTCTCCCCTGCCTTCTTCTCTATGTATTCTGTTCTCCCTCTCCCTATCCAATTTCCCCCACCCTCTCCCTCTGCTTCTATCATTCTCTCCCACCCTCTCCCTCCCCTCCCCTTTCTTCTTCCCCATCCTCTCCCTCCCTTTTTTCTCTCCCCCTCCCCCTCTTCTCTCTGTCCTCTTCTCCTTCTTCCTATCTGATTCCTCCCACCCTCTCCTTCTGCATCTTTGCTCTCCCCCTCCCCCTCTGATATCTCTCCCCTCACCTCTGCCTCTCTCTATTTCTTCGATCTTCCTCTCCCCTCTTCACTCTCTCCCCCCTCTCTCCCGCTCTCTTTTTTCCTTCTTCACCCTCCCTCTCTTCACTCTCTCCTTCACCTCTTTTTCTCTCCCCATTCCTCCGCTTCTCGCTTTCCCTCTCCTCCTCTCTCTTCTTCCCCCTCCCCTCCCCTCTCCCACAAATTCCCTCCCCTCTTTTCCCTCCACGTTTTCTGTCTCTTATACCCTTTTTTCCCCTCCCCTCCCCTCTCCAATTCCCCCACCTCCGCTTCTCCCTCCCCTCTTTTTCTCTCTCCCCCTCCCTCTTCCTCTCTTTCCCTCTGGGATATTGAAGGCATGATGTCATTACATTTTCATTCAAGTGAGGGTTCTGTGATTGGTCATGTGCTCCCTACTTTTGACATTTGTCCATACAAAAGGCTATAGAGTGGGACATTCCCAGAAAGGCTTTCCCAACAGGCTTCCCCAGTTTTCCCAGGCTAAAAATAGTCATACAAAACGCAACTAAAAAGCGCTTCAAAATCAGATTTTCACCCCAGATAACTTCACTAACCACATATAATATCCTTCGGGCAGAGCTGACGGAACTTATTCATTATGGATTATCTCAATTTCTAAGACAAAACCTAAATGTCGGTTGGGGGAAATCACAAAAGAGCTTGAATTTATCGAATGCGCAAGCTGGAAGCACACAATTCTAACACATAAATCATTCAAGAGGACCTTTTTGCTCATTTGAAATTCGATATGGTATGAATTCCATGCTGACATGTTGTTCCCAGCTTCTGAAATTGATATCTTTACTATTTCAAATGAGTAGCCAATAAAGTATCATAAATATGGTTCAAGGAAATTGCAGCTCTCTTTTTATTTTGATATGGCTCAATTATACCGAAATTGAAAGAAAGCCAAAGACATTATTAGTCTACCCTTAACATTCGATGGGGTGAAAACCAGCTACTGGCTGCAGCAATAGCAATGTTTGTAATAGAAGTGGGATTTTAGAATGGGGCGCCGACCCTCGTCAATTGGTCACAAATCGTTCCTCATTTGAGCATCTGAAAGGCACACATCTCCCTCCATAAAATGAGTGACTCACAAGCATTACATGTATGAAAGAAAACTTCCCAGCCTCACAAAACCCAGTATAGTACATGCCTTTAAGACACGCGATTCTATAAGTGTAAAATATCGCCTAGCTCGAAACAAAATTCATTCACCGAATATGTTATCTGCATCGGTTGATTCCCTTCTTCCTTTCATCCCAGTATCTTGAAATCGTAACTTCAGTTTCCCTACATGAAATGATGGTAACAGCGTCAATGCAAAGTGTGCTGTATTTTGTTGGCGTTGGAGGCATCTGCACCAGTCAAGCTCGTAGATTTTAATATAGACCCATGAACAATAAGTCTGTTTCAGCACGATTCACAATGTTTAGATCACACTTTTGGAGATTTTTGGAGCATTTGGTTGTTGTACTCATGGTACAATCACGCTCCGGTTTCTTTGATACAGTCATCTACTATACTATAGTTTGAGGCCATATTAAAACCTCTGTCTCCTCTCTCGACCTAGCAAACCATTTCCTAGTTCTTAGTGAATTGCTGATAGTCTATTGGCAATTGAATTTTTCGTGTGGGGGTTGTTGTTGGGGACTAAGACTGTGGGAACAGGAAACATTTAGTTTAATCTTGTTACACTTGAGAAGCGACAGAGTCTGCCTTAACTTGATTGACCTATCGCCACCCTAGAAGCTGGAGGCTCTACCAATAGATTCAGACTTCTTCTAGAATCAATGTCTGCACGGGGAACTACACGAATCCAGTACAGCTGTTGGTAAATCATCCCAATGCTAAGACTTTTCAACTTCGAACCCCTCGAAATCTGAATAAGGACCTTCTTTGGATTTTTGATAGGCAGAGGGGATAGGTTTTACACCCTAACGTTGATTGCGACATTTTCCAAATCACTATGCCCAGGCCAATGGATTTCCCTGGAGGCAATCTGTGGGAGTGGTCTAGACGTGGATTGATCCGATAATCCGTTTACAGCAAAATACCGACAGGATAGAGCGATGCCATATGCCAAACCCTAACGAATCCCATTTAGTTTTACCGTTTCTAAAGCGATTAATTCCATGAAAACAAAAGAAGGGCGAAGATAGTGGAAAGAGAGAATGAACGCCGTCAGTTCCAGACAGACGACATTGTCCACTTTGCAATGGAAAGTGCCTTTGACAATTGCTTGCTGGAACTCTTTGAAAGGAGTCACTCTCTCCAATCTGCCCCTACTAGGGGTAGTAAATCGGTCGGGGTACCTCAAATTGAAAATGCTCCCGTCCTTGATCTGACAGTATAGCAAACGAAATGACATTTTCCCTGGGGGGTACGAGTGATTTATGCCCTGCATTTGCTAAAATCAGAGGCGATTTAATCACACACTTGCTTATTGCTGGCTAGTGCTCTATACCCAGCTGGGTATGGATGTCCGTATTAATTGTTGTAGGCAGAACGATTCGGCATGTGAGATAAAAGCCTATCAATACAATATATAGCACCCACAATATTTAGCAGTGGCTGTAATCTAATGTTCGGTTTAAAGGGAAATTCTGGGATTGGGTTTGGCCGCATGAATACAGTATTGGTCTGAACGTTTATTTGATTCGACAAACTTGCTGAGGTGATATGCATCCTGGTGATGTTTGTATCTATAGGAACAAGCATTAATAAGATGACGCGTTGCCTGTGATATATTTCTGAATTGGCAGCTCTATATCCTCGATGTATTTACCTGACCTTTACAGCACAATCTTTTTAATCAAGAGGATTTAAACGTTCTTATGCCAAATGACACTATTTTAATCAATCTAGATTGATGGCCAAAATGGACGACTGTGGGATCTTGTCCATTTCGCCGGGGTTTCGCCATCGCGTCGAGATCGATTCCAAACCGTTGTCTACAGAGTGCCATTTGGTAGGTCTTATCATCTCATACTTATTAGATCATGTTTGATATTCTCCAACATTCTTTCCGATGTTTTGATGCAAACACGGTGTCGATAACTTAAATTGCTTTCGGAGCTGGGAAGCTTTCACGCCAAGCAGATTCCCAAATCCTCAACCAATCAGATCGCATCATTTAGGTGATGTAACCATAAGAAAACTGAATGCTACGTGTATTCAGTTCAGAAAAGTGAAGAGCACACCCCGAACGGTACAGTAGTATAATTGAGCGCATATGAATATTGAAATAAAACATAACTAGCACACTAAACATAACTAGCATTAGCAAATACCTGTACTACGCACATTCGGAAATGTGCTTAAAACCATTCCAAGATAAGGTGTACATCACCATCCCTTCTCTTCCTCTCTCCTTTCCCACTCTCTCCTTTCCCATCTCTCCCCTCCCTCTCTCTCTCTCTTTCTATCTTTCCTCCCTCTCTCACATTATGTGATTATGTTACTGACTTACGTTCTTTCTTATGATGCTGGGTTAAACTCTGTTGCTATGATAACACGTTCTTTCTTATGAGCAGTGTTGAACCTCTTTGAGTCATGTTGGTTATTGCATGTGTATGGAAAGTCGGACGTAAAAACGTGGGCGTAAAAGAAGTGGGTGTAAATTTAATTTGAAACCCTTATTAAACCCTTATTTTCTAGGAAATTGCTCATAAAACATAATGGAACAGGTTCCCACTATTCCAAAGCATGTCCACCGCGAAATTCGCGTCAATCCCTCCAGCAGTTTCAGAGGAGATACGGAGAATTACACTTTTCTCTTACAGAATTAATATCATAGATTACATCAATCGATAATATTGAAAAGCAAAATTACTTACCTGGGTCCTAATCAGGATGGGAAGGGCCTACGATATTTATCTCCAGTAGTTTGCCTTCTTGGGCGTAATTCTATCTTCTTCCCTCTGATGAACACAAACTCGTACATCACAAGCTGCTGGCCTTTAACATTATGTCTAGTGGGTCAAATCTAATCAACTACGGGGCAGTAAAGCTGGAAAAGGGTCAATGCATTCTACTTCGTTTGCTTGCTAAATATTAGATTGACCATCCCGTCAATCTTTTTCTGTCTGTGCTGCATAGAAATATCGTTCAGGCTGGTTTGAAATTACCACAACTCAGGAAAGCCAATATGTGACTCTTGCACAGCTTGTATAATTGTGATTTACATAACGTGGCAGGTCAGAATAAGAAGATTTTCTCGTAGTGAACATTCAAGAAAGGGTTATTTATTCTGCAGCTTCCCTGAGTCGGATGCAATAATCAATTCAGGAGAAAGCCACTGGGAACCGACTAGTCAGAAGCAGAGAGACCAGTTGTATTTTGGAGGAAAGCCATTGGTTGGTAAAGGCCCTCGAGGGTTGCACTTGTCTCTGGATTGGACCATCATCTTTAGTCAATCATTCCCGAGTACCATTCACATGAAGTGTAGGTCTAGTAATATGTAGGAAATCATACGCCAGCGTAATATGTATGGTTGTATCAAGTATCCAAATAATGCACTCGCTAAGACAGATGTGTCGAGAGGGCTTCCATAACCTTCAGGTTTTATGGGTACTCCCATCCTCCAAGAGGAAGCCATTCAATTCAAGAATTCTTTATTGCTATAGATGTTTTAGAATAAGGTGGTCCAACATTCTAAATAAACAGGTGTCTAGATAGGTCTTCCGTTGGGTGCCTGACTCTTGTTTGAACTTTACTTGTGTTACATGGTTTCTAATGGTTTCTAAGGTTTTCTAAGACTAGTATCTAATTAGATGGCAAATGAGATGGTAAATGAGCAGTACATCATGAGGTTTTGACATATGAAAAATTTGACGAGTACATGGTGTATGGAAGGTTATACAATAATAATGGTTTCGATAACAAAGTGTATTTTAACTGGTTTCAGTTACCTTCAGATACTCTTTTGGGGTTACAGTGATATTATATTATAACAGACACTGTTTTGATATTACACTAGGTATAATCCCTGTGGGGAGGATTGATGTGATAGACCACTTAAATTGTTCTTAAATATTGATCCTAGAGCCCTCTTCTTCTCTAAATACCTTTCCTAAATAAATACCTTTATGTACCTTTCCTCTAAATACCTTCATTTTCACCTGATGGTAAGTAACCTAGCTACCGAATTAGAAGTTTAGTGATATCTCAGGAATATATGGGTCCTGTTAATCCATGGCGACTATGGCCCAAACATTTCCTTAGCTAAACCCCGCGCACACAGGGCCGATTTAAAAAATGGCCCGATTTTGGCTCTCCCGATGAATCGGCCCTGAAATCCTAGGATTTTCTCTTTTGTCAGAAATGAAATCGGGCCTATTTTCTAAACGCACACAGCGCCGATTTGAGACCCGATTTGGGTAATTTGTGTCCCGATGAATCCTCAAACTGAAATCGGTGTGGCTTGGCCCACACTGGCCCGATTCTGGTCCCCGATTTAAAAAAAATTGACACTACCCAGCTAAGAATGTGTGATCACAGTGAGCTCACTGAGAGCTCACAATATTTATCACAGTGAGCTCACACCATGACCTCACGGATGAGGTCAAAGTGTAACTTCACAGTGGCATCAAAATGATCTCTCAATGTGACCTCACAGTATACTCATACTATGATCTCACTGTGAGGTCATACTTATGATCTCACAGTGAGGTCAAAGTGTAACTTCACAGTGGCATCAAAATGACCTCACAATGTGAACTCACAGAATACTCATACTTCAATCTCACTCTTATTAATCAATAAGATGACAAGACTAGGCTGGTTTTTTTACACTACTGATCAACTTCTAAACAGCAGATTCGTGCTCAGTGCTAGGGTAAAATGCTTCTCCACAGAAGCATTTTGCCCAAGAGCATTCAAGGAGAGACTGCATGGTCCCTTTGCTTGATTATTCCTCATCACTTTCCATCACTTTTACTTACCCTTCATACAGTCCAGTCTGGTAGTTGACATAGGTATCCTATTTAGCTTGATATATGTGTATCTGCCTAGGTACCTAGCCTACTCCTAGTAATAATATGTCAAATTGTGAGGGTGTTTTCTTCTCAGCATTTTTCAACATCAAGCAGGTAAATTATCCAAATGAACTATTAAGTTCATTGCTTTCAATATTCCCAAGTTTATGATTTGTAATATCTATGAGGTATAAATGCCTCATATTAGTATGACTAGTGAGACTTTTGTTCTAATTTAAAGTGTAAATGTAATGCAATAAACTGTGATGCCACCTAGTGAGAGCCAAGTTCTACTGTACTGCCACCTGGTGAGAAGAAAAGGAGAAAAACCATTCATGTGAGATCACGCATGCGACATCACAAACATCTCACCCAGACCTCATAGTTCTGATCTCACATCTATGAGAAGTTTCTGAGCTCACTGAGATACCACAGCTGTTAGCTAAATGTGAGCTAAAACTTGTGAACTCACACTGAGATCACACTGAAACGATTCCTGTGAGATCACATATGAGAGATCACAAACATCTCACCCAGACGTCATAGTTCTGATATCTCATCTATGAGACGTGTCTGAGCTCACAGAGATATCACAGCTGTTAGCTAAATGTGAGCTAGAACTTGTGAACTCACACTGAGATCACACTGAAACCATTCATGTGAGATCACATATGCAAGATCACAAAAAGCTCACCCAGACCTCACCGTTCTGATATCACATGTGTGAGAGGTTTTTGAGCTCACTGCGAGATCTACATGAGCTCACTTCCTAGCTGGGTAGATGGGGTGAGTCGCTCTTATTGAATGTCTCGGAAATGATGTGTGTGAGTTAATTGCGTCACTTCCGGAGGTTTCCGTGGATCGAAAAGATGGACGATCTCATCGAGTATCACCCCGCGCCTGTTTTGGCAATCTTATGTGTGGCCCAGGCCTTCTTAGAGGCCGAGGACGAAGCGTCAGCGCGTATCTGGATGAAGCCGTGGCTGAGGCGCAGAGACGAAGCGGAGCCACCTTCTATGTACACCCTGTACATGGAGCTTTTCGATGTAAGTGAATTCAATTTTAGCGGGAAATCAGTAGTATAACATGTGGGCCCACCCTGCAAAATTTGTCTCATTGTATTACACGCCAACTGTGTTTTCTGATCTGGTTGACAATAATTGGCTTGTATGACCGATTTGTATTTTAGTCTTAATTATTGTTGGAATTTGTACTAATCCTGGAACAGAAAAATTGTCTGTCTTATCGAACCACTGTGAGACATTATTTAGGGTGGGGGTGGGGCACTTCACCCGGCACGAAGTTGCAGTAATTTACAAAAAAAAATTATAGCTCTGCATTCAATTCAATAATTATATCCTGATATTGTGATATTCTGCTACCATTATTCCTGATGAATGTGCCTATAACAAATATTATTACCTTATTAAAATTATTAAAATTATTAAAATTATCTAACTAATGGATGTAATTAATGTGTTAATCTGTTATCAATTTCAGGATGGTGAGAGTCATTTGCTGATGCGCACCCTGCGCATGCCACCCCACATATTTGATGAATTGTTAGAGCTTCTACGTCCACGAATCACCAAGCGCAACACCAACTGGCGAAAGGCGATCAGTGCAGAGTTGCGGCTCTGCATAACACTTCGTTTTTTGTGTTTGGGTAAGTTTCATACTGCAATTGTAATTATTTGTCGCTCACTTTAATTTATCATTGGTAATATAGACCTAAAATGAGTCAAAAGTACCTGGTATTACCCATGACTGACTGTACTAAAGGAAATGATAATTAGTTTACGATAATTTTCACTTGGAGAAGCATGAATGTGCCACAATAAGTGTTATAAATGAAACGCTATTCAGAAGTGAGATGAATTAAATAATTAATATTAATGTCAATCTTTCTTCCCTTTCTCTAGGTGATGGTTTTCTATCACTCCATCAACAGTTCCGCGTTGGGCTCACAACGGTGGCGTTGATTGTGTATGAAACATGTCGGGCCATTTACACGGTCCTGCAGCCGATCTACATGAGGGTGAGCCATACTATCCTTTTGTTAAAGGCCTATATATAAATAGTGAATAATTTAATGAACTCAATTGTTTCTGTCGCTTGGAATATTGCAATGTGAAGCTAGTATAGTACCAAATATTTTGTTTCTGAATTTAAGACGATTTGCCGCCGAAATTAAGAATATTTGTTATGTTTGGATTGGAATTCAGCAATAAAGTGCCAATGAAGCCATACTTAAATCACAAACTATTGTATGTTGCAGGTTCCACGGACGAGCATCGGCTGGCGCCGTGTAGCCACCGATTATCAGGATAGATGGAATTTACCGCACGTGGTAGGATCGGTCGATGGCAAGCACGTCCGAATCAGAAAGCCGCCGGGATCAGAGTCACAGTACCACAACTACAAACAGTTCTTCTCCATAGTACTGCTTGCAGTCGTCGATGCCAACTATAACTTCCTCTTCATTGACGTGGGATCGGAAGGCTCCTGCAGCGATGGGGGGATTTGGCGCAAGTCAACAATGAAGAAGTGCCTAACATCACGAAACAATCCCTTGCGGATTCCTGGCCCCTCCCACGTGCATGGAATTGATCAGGATCTTAGTTATTATTTGGTGGGCGATGACGCTTTCCCACTCTCCACGGGCCTTATGAAACCGTACCCTGGGCAAGGATTGGCGCCTATGCAGCGTATCTTTAACTACCGGCTGTCCCGATGCAGAAGAATCGTTGAAAATGCGTTCGGTATTCTGGCGGCAAAATTTGCTATATATCGCCAGGATCTGAGAATGCGGGTGGACAGGGCAGTGGAGGTGGTGCAAGCGACCTGCGTCCTGCACAATTACATGAGGGCTACTTGTGGGCGGCAGTACATGCCGCCCGAGTGTGTAGATACGGAAGATGATGATCACAATGTGCGTCCGGGAAGCTGGCGACAGGTTGCCGTAGTGGATGGCCTGCGTCCACTCCCTCCTCGAAACACCTATCAGGCTGCCAAAAACATGCGCGATAGTATTGCTAAATACTGCATCCGTGAAGGCAACTTAGACTGGCAGTATGAACTGGTGTTTGGCGATTGATGAACAGGTTGCATGTAAACCATACCTGATAACTGTTTATGTATGGGGGGTTTGTGTCAAACAAATGTTTTGATCATTTGTAGTTGTTACATATTACATTGTTAGGACTGATGCCTACTTGTGTTCCACTGATAGGTAGGGAACTTAATTCCAACTGAACCGATTAATATATATTGCTTTGTGATTACGACAAGTTTCATTTCCGTAGTGGGATATTGTATTGTAGTTGAAGTGAATGACTTCACAAGATAATAAAGAATAAAAAGTTAGTTTGTTATTACAGAAATTATTTTTTCATAGGATCATTAATGTCAGAATACTTTACAAAGCAAAGTTTATATGAATCGCGATACTATTCATACATTTCGATCGATGCAAAATTAATCATATTGGAAAATCAGTAAATATTTTCCCATTCTGCTAATTATAAAATCTATTATAGCCCTATCGGTAGAAAATACTGGGACTTAATGTTTGATTACTCAGGACTTCAGCTGCGAGTGACGATTCTTACAATGGAAAACATTGATAAATATATGGCGTTAATTTTCAGTTTTTATTCATTGCCTAATCTTCAGTGTTGCATTCATCAGTTATAGAAATAAACCCAGCATTTTAATAAAATACAAATGTTTATTGAACTATACCTCCTACAGCAATCGTGAATATCAGTAAGAAACGCTGTCCTAATTTCTGCGAGCAAGAAAATCATTAACTAATTACAGGTAATAATACCTCGTCCATTTGAAACAAAAAGTAAAAACTAAACTAAAAACGGAACTGACTAAAACGCCGATCTAAAGATGGTGAGCACCGATGAGATAAGAACTCCACAATATATCATATCCATATCACATGCATTCCTAAAATAATAGTAATGTTTCTAAACCTGAAGACTGCAGTCACAGAACATCATTAGACATCTCAGAAAACTCTACTCTAACTCTGAGACATCAGGTACTAAAAATGTAGACAAAATACTACATGAAATGAGAGCACCTTTACTTCCACTTATCCTATACGCATGTTTCACTAGGTTAGTACAAAAAAGTCAAGTTGAAGTTGGCCATCATAACTGGGTAGAATCGATAACAATAATAAGGTATCAAAATCTCAAGACAGTGGTCACAGATCGGCCGAAATTTTTGTAGTCACACAATATCATTAGACATCTTATCAAACTCTACTCTAACTCCTAGACATCAGGTACTAAAATGTAGACAATATACTACATGAAATGAGGGAACCTTTACTTCGACTTATCATGGCCATGTAGACAACATAACTTAACATAACTTCGACTTATCATATCAGATACACATGTTCCATTAGCTCATTATACCAAAATCAAGTTGGCCATCCAGGGCATCAAGCGCCATCATGTCGACCTTGAGTCGGAACCGGTCTTGGATGCGCTCCTCCATTCTATCCATTTTGCTGACCAATACCTCGCACCAACTCTGGTTGACCGTTCGCTCTTTCCGATTTGCCAAGAGGGATTGATAGTCAGATTTGATTGACGCCATTGTCTCGGAGACCAAAGTCCCCATCGTGCTTGTTGCCTTGGCAGACTTGGAAGAATTTGCAGTTGAAGAATTTGCAGTTGATGAATTTGCAGTAGACGAATTTGGGCTAGTCTTCTTTAACGCGGGTTTCTTGATGTGAAAGCTCTCATCCTTCTTAGGGTTGTAGTCGGGATCTAGCGTCGTGTCATCTTCAGGCTCCGGAATGATGTGTGTTTTCTTGGCCCTTTTCTGCTCTTTCAGCAATGCAGCAAATTGTGCCGATGGAGGGTCGCCCTTCTTTGTAGGCTCCTTTTCGGGCTCGACACCTTCGGACAGAGGCATGGTGTCATCCGCTCCCTGATAATGTAACAAATAATCACAGTTATCACTTGGCATATTGTTTCTCCCGTAATCTTGACATAAATCAGTTCAATGAAATCACCACAAAAGATCTAGACATGCCTAACCAAAATGTTCATATCATTTTGGCGCGGAAATTATTCATTAATTATTCTAACTTATGTCACAGGACATTTCCTAATGTCATAAATCGGTGCAATGTTTTTTTTTCCACAAAGAAATCGCTACATATATAGAACGATTACTCCGATCATTTTAGCAGGCACATTATAGGTCAATCATTCTTACTTCAGCACTTAGGTTTGAGGACGTTGTCCTAGTCGATACATGGCTTGCCAGGAACCTGCATAGATGATAGATGTATCTGAGTCTCTCAGTTAGTATTCCAGGATCCTTAGTCCCCGAGCCCGACACATTGAGTTTGTTCCGTGCATTGGTATAGTAGGTGCGGAGAGTCTCAGTATGGGTCTTCACCTGTTGTGCTGTCAATATAACATGGACATACAAGTTACAATCAGTTTGTATGACATGGTTCATTTCATTCATTTAGTATAATCATGTATTTAAATTGCGTTAGAAAGTTAATAATCTAGCCTAGAACCGAGATAAGTATCACTTCAAGAAATCGTTGTGAGTGCAACATTGTTTGAAGAAGTATTAAAGCTCGATTCAAAAGTATATTCTTAATATCTATAGAAAAATGAAGAAGCTCACCAGTTTTGCCTAATTCAGCGGCGATTCTGTTTAATGCAATGGCCTTCTTGTTTCGGTCCTTGTAGTCCTTGTTTTTCTTTTCGTATAGACAGGGGAATTCCTGCCAAAGCTCGACCAAGTTCTCCTCGTCTTTCTCACTCCAATTTTTCCTAGGACTGTGTGATGATTTGGAGGTGGAAGCAGCCTTTTTAACTTTATCGACACTGCGCGGAGTGGAAGAGTGCATGGGCGATCGCCTAGGTGATCGCCTGGGGTTGTTAGGTGAACTGGTGTTGGTATGTGACCTGTACTGGTCCCGATCGCACCTGAACTTAGAACTTGGCAGGGGCTTTCCCCAGTAATCCAGGTTACCCTGCCTGTCATCATCTTCTACATTCGGAGCTGCCCGAATTGGGGAGAAATTCGGTGCCTTAGGACCACCTTTGGAGGCTGTATTTTTGGATCTTTTAGTCGGTGATGGTGACTTGGGTGGGGGTTGAGCATTCGCATCTGTTTTGGTCCTTTTTGGGGCTGTTGGATTGTCATTTGCAGCGGCAAGGGGACGTCTCTTATTCTGGTTTCGGGATTTGTCGCCTGTGGAAATAGTCTGTGCATAGACATGCACACTGTCGGCAGCAGTGTCTTCCTCAGGATCAGCTTCCTGATCGTCCTACAAGATATGGAAGGTTTAAAATTTATTACCTTGACGTATATATACATCAATCCCAATTCCAGCTTGCAAGAAAGCATGCATTGTAGGCTACAAAGACATGTTTATGTACGGGGGTTTGTGTCAAACAAATGTTTTGATCATTTGTAGTTGTTACATATTACATTGTTAGGACTGATGCCTACTTGTGTTTCACTGTTAGGTCGGGAACTTATATATTGGCTGTAACACTTTACTTGGTCAATGATCACGTTACTAAATTTTCCACCGTTAATTATTATGTATAACACGATCAGAAGCTGCACAGTATAGTTATAAATGTCAAGCACCGACAAAATGTGGATATTAAATAAAGAAAAGCTTGTAGTATTGACATACCTCCATTTCGTGCACAGATTTCGTTGCACGTTTTGGCTTCATAGTCGGGGAAGCTTTATGTTCGACAGACACCGACGAACCCTATTGAAGGAGACAAATTATGTTATTGTTGTGTTATATTTCCACCAAATGACAATCGGAAGGAAAATAATTATTTACCAAAGAACAAATAAAGACCGAAAAATCTATCACCATTTTCTTGAGCAATTAACAGTTTCGGTGGTATGTAGGTCAGACTTTTGTTGTTTTAGAATGTTTTGCTCAGCCTCACAGGTATAATACTCACTTGGTCATCAAAATTTTCCTTCTCAGGAATGGCCTCTTTACTCTCTAGGGTCTGTCGCCCGGCTTTCACAGGCTGGAAAAAAGGGAGATACACAATAGAGGATAATCGGTTAAAATAGCTTAAAATGAAGAAGGATTTACCAATTTACAGTTTGTGCATATACTATAGGTTATACACGAAAGTCATCGCCAATAATTACCTTGTGTTTCACGCCCAGTGTCTTTGTCCTTGGCGTTGGCTTTTGTTTCTCATCGTTGGCCTAGGCAAACAGAATAAAAATCAATACCAGTGCAATCAAAATCGGTTTTTTCACAATATTATGTAATTAAAATAAAATCACTTCCCTAATTGCGTATCTATAATTGCTGCCAAATCATGGGTCTGTTTTTGACGCTTACACTATTTATTGAAAGATTCAGGTGCATGTGGTTCTCTGATTACCCTAAATTAGGTCAAATCCCACCATTTGGACTTTGGGGATAAATACTATCGACACGCCAGACATTAGCTACAGTGTCGTCTATAAACATGTTGGCCCATGGGCCCCAGGGGCAAATAACAACCCCCCCACCCCCCCACAAATGAAAAAACCAGCACACGTGCACAGCATTTTGCACATGACAGACATTAGTTATCATCAAACTGACACTATGAACATGCGGCCGATCGGCAACAGTGAAAGAGGGTGTGAAATATCACGAATCCCAGGATAACACAACCAATCAAGAGCAGAAGAGCCATCACAATTGTACGAGTGATGTTTATCACTGTCGGAGCACATGTTACTATTAGTTAATATCATGAAATACTTACTTTAGTACTGGCATTATCCTTTACAGCTTTCTTACGCGTGACCGCCATCTTGCCTGTGAGGGTGAAGGTCGAAAAACGCCGGATGCGCCACCAACTGATAGGACCACGGGCGCCATCTTTGTAATCGCTCGGTACTAAAATTCTAGACTGCACCGATGACTCAACTCGGCACTCCCGATGATTCATTATATTGAATCATCGGTACGCTATTCCCGATCAATCGGTGGAGCCCGGCAGATAATCGGGAGCAGAACCCATCAGAACCATGTTGAAATGACACATGATTCGGGGCGGCTTAATCCCAGGAATTTTGAAATCGGCTTGAAAGTACCCCAAATCGGGACAAAAAAGTAGCCCGATTACTCCCCGATTCATCCTAGATTCTCCCGATAAATCCTAAGTAGACCCAAACAGGCCCGATCCCAGAAAAAAATTTCTAGGATTTTGCAGTAAATCCCAGGACGCATCGGGACCTGAAATCGGCTGCAAAATCGGCCCTGTGTGCGCGGGGTTTTAGATATGAATTACCATATAATATTTTATTCCGCCACTATTTCATGAGTTAAAGTTAAGACAATCCGACGACTCATTTCAAATTCATCCATCTGTGCTCTTATTTCATCAAGTTTGGCTGGGATATTAGAATCTTAGGTTATAAGTTTAGATTAGGATTCGTATTTATTGTATCACGGTCTGTGTTTGAAGGTAATGGGTATATGTCTTGGCTTCCACTGTTGGCCGAATAAAAACGTTTCGTATTCTAAGAAAAAATCCCTACGTGTTGTCAACTCCATGTTTCATCGAGAAGCGCTCTGGCCGGAATTCTAGGAACTACCATGTCAAGTTTACAACCAATTCCAACCCATTGTGATTGGTAATTAGCCTTACGTGTATTAACCAACATTTCTATTTACCACAGTTTACTAAGTAGTCGATGAGAGGTCTTTGAATCTTCAGCCGGAGAAAATTACCTCATTGTAGTTGGCGTTGCTGCCAAAACATTTTTCCTTCCTTGGAACTGGGATGAATCAAACTGGAATAACTCAGATACAAAAATCCGGAGGATGGTTAGACAAAAGAAGAAGAAACTATCTATGTTTTTCACACAGGACAGAATTCATTCTTGTCCAATCTGATTATACAGACTTATTGCTAGTGCTCGCACAAAAGCAATTATCTGTGAAACGCCTTTCAATCTCTGATTCGTAGGCACATGGATTGTGATTGCCACCGAGACACACAGTGCCAAGTCATCGGAGAACAAATGCAAACACATCCTCTTCTGACATAGAATGAATTACAACATGTCCGCAGCAGATATAATCCAGGCGCATCAGGGCTTGACATCATTTTTGTCCAAGCAGGAAGAATATATAATACCATACCCAGACGGATCGACTTGTTTTCATTCCACGTTGGACGCACGGAACCATGCTCGCAATTATACTATCCCTTACAGTGTGGCCGTGTTGCTACCTTTTCATCCTATTCTAAAGCATGATGTGAACATGGCAGGTCCTTTCCACTAGCTTTATGCCAAGCAATACATCTCCACTCAAGACTGAGCCGAATCAATGACTTGGCGTTTCATGCAATAGCACTCGTGTCATTAACACAGGCGGTTCTTTGATCACGCCTGTCCTCTCGCTGATCACCAATTGCCACGAGAAGCAAGCAGGGAAATTATCCACTATGATATCGAGCTACTCCTCCGGGTCACGTAGGTAGTAATTATGGCTCGGTGCAAAACAACTCCAACATGTAACATACATACATGCATGAATATGAAACCCACATAATCATTTAGGCATATTGAATATAATAATACTCTTGCTAAAGGACATTTAATATATGTAAATTTAGTCAACGATTTCCCGTTCTGCAGTCCGTTATGAAGTAAAACAGACTGGTAAAGGTATATCGGACTGCCTTGTGGTGTTATGGTTGTTTCACGCTAATCTAGCAACAGTCACAATGGGGAATTTGGTGTTGACTAAACGAAATAGATGCCTCGCCCTTTACAGCCTTCAGCTGTATATCACCATCGCACAAATTGATATTTTTAAAGTGAGATTCTTGTATTGTATTCAGAAAAGTAAAAATATATAGAACTAACTGAGCAGTTCTGTCTGTGTTCGTTCTTCACTGAGTTGGCCGCAGGAGGAATCCCGAGGTGCATGGCACCGAGGGATTTCTCCTGCCGGAAACAAGGTGAAGAACAATCACACAGACAGAACTAAGGTTAGATCGAGATTTATTTGACCTCTTCCAAATGATTCTAAATCTCCAGGATTGCTTTTAATTACAGTAACTTGATGTGAGAGAAACACAGCACAGCGAGGGAGCAGCATGGTTCTATTAGCGAATGAGTTGACGTGTCACTATTATGACAATGCTGACCTACATTTGCAGTATGAGTAACCAATAAAATCGCAGAAAGGATAACTGGGTCATCTGTTTCTTCCATAGGGAGGAATGAAACATATCTCTTCCCGCTGGCTTGCATAACAAGCCTAGGCCTATACTAAGTCTATCAACACTTTGTTCCAGAGGTGAAATAATCAACAATATTACACACGCTTCCTTACATCTTAAGATGATTGCTTATAAATGTCCCCCATTCAAATATACAGCTTCAATACGTCTTATACAAGCATCATCAGGTTAATTAACTAACCATTTCTGTCCATTTAATTCTAACTTACCAGGATTTCATATAATATATAGTTTATATATATAGATATTATAGTCTTCTACCAGCTCTCACTTAAATACCATTTCTTCTGTTGAGCTTTCCTCAGGCCGTATGTTTTGATGCATTCGAGAAGAAATAACGAGTACATTTTTTAAATAATAATTAAAAAAAACACAATACAGAGTAGACCTGTACGTGTTTTAAATAAAGACACCCTGAAACGGAAACAGGTTTATCAAGTTTACATGTTTATCACAGAGGCTAGTCTCGTTCCAAATACTTTTTACAGCGTAACTTTCTTGTATATCGGTGAATGAAAGGGTAATGTGAGCCAAGGCCTTGAAGTTAAAAGCACGGGGTCTTACGTCCCACACTAATAGGTGACTTGCATAGCGGCCATTTTGAAATCTTGATTCGCATGGAATTATGGGACTAATGGTACAGTGTAAAATCTATAGGAAACATGCCATGTTTAGTATGGAATATTTATCAATGCTCTAATGTCAATATCCATGTGTTATATATTTCCATAACACAAGTCCCCGTCTTTCCCGTCATGCATTTGGTTAACATAGATCATTTGTACAAGCTGTGATATTGGTTAAAACATTCTTGTAATTTTCGATAAATTTTTGCCAAATATATATGTATATAAGATTATTATCATATTTCTTCTATGAATTGCATAAAAACTATCTCTGTGACCTATATTTACATATATGCAATATGGTGTTTACATCGCACAGAGATTGTATATGACAATAAATTAAGTTTTTTAACCAACATTTTTGCAAAGTATATTAGGAATATAATCAGAAAGAACCTGAGGCTTGCTGCATGTCGACACCACACATATATGTTTCAATATGAATGAATTTGCTGAAGAGTGAAGATAATACCAAGTAGTTGGAGCATTTGAACCTGTAGGTGTTACACGTGTTTCGTAAGTATGCCTAAAGGCGTGACGAGAATCCTCAAATCTCTGCGTGTTATCGTCTGGTGTCACAATTAACATCGCTCAAGGGGTATTTCATGCAGTGACGTTTGTAGCCTATTAATCGTTCGTTCTACATTTGCTAAGGTTTACTATCTTAAATATTGGATGGAAATGCGGAGATGACTGTTGTATGTAGAACATGATTGCTATAGTAATATCCATTAATGCCATTAGTGATGAAATTGGCATGTCTCTGTGCATTAACATTTAAGCGGTTGATATTATAGGAAACTATTTTAGGAAAGGAATTCTTATCTGACGATGTATAATCATAGTTTTGGCCTTCCACCTCACACTACACACTATGATACTCATTGTTAAAAGAAATTTAATGCATTCGCTCCTGAAATTGATAAAATAGTCGACTGACTGAGAATAATAGCTCATTCCTTTCGCGTCTATACATTCCTTAGAGATCATTTCCTGCGTTGTACCTGCACATTCTTCTCCAACACCGCATTAATTTCCGAAGATGAAAACCCTCTGACCTCAACATCCTCCTTGATAATAATACGATGTGATCTGGAGTTCACGGTATCATCAGTGTGAAGCAGCGCAATCCAAACAGAGCTCCCACCAGTCTAATGCTATACTCCAGTTTCATCTATGTCCATTGATATAGGATGACATAGGACAACGAAACAAACGAGTGGTAATCAGCCTGGCATTTGGATCTAAGGAGGGTAATTTGTAGTGTCGGAGGTTTGCTTTATTTCGACACACTTCTGGCAGCATTCAGTTTAGCTGTGTTAGTGGTATTGTCGCAGGTAAAACACATCGACTGCCAAAGTTACAATTTATCTCCCCATGCAAATGTCATAATGTTGAATACAATGTTGACTCTCTTTAGCATGATGATACGTTCTTTACTAAATGATTAGGATCATCGCCTGTTTCAAAGCCATCTCTTCTACACCTGAATTTCTAGTGTGACTTTTCTTATCAGTGATACCACTGTCACTGACTTGTTATGTTTAATACACGTTGAAAGCTCTGAACTTAATATTGAACCCAAACTTAATTGCATCATCTGATCTTTCCACAGGTAACCGCGGTTTTGTCCATTGGAAATTATTCACCTGGGTGCCGGTTTTCATGGAATAACTAACCGCTCGTACAATGTACACAAAAAGTACACACCGTTTACCTTATCATCTTCCTATTGTGCTTCACGTACTGGAGCAGGTAGCCTCGGGTAGTGGCGATCCACTAGCACTCAAATGAAGCCTTACGGCCACCTAGACTGCGCTACTCCCACTCCTCTGCCCAATAATGAGGCAAAAGATCCTTTATCGACGCAGTTAAGGAGGTAAAGGACGAGATGAAACAACAAAGTTATCCTGGTTTTCCACTATAGCTTCTCTATCCACAATGGTGGACAAGTTAGTTTCTCCATCGCTTGGCAATCTTCCACACGCCTCGGACATACTTATATCAATTTAGCACCGTTGTTAATCTCTAGGAATCAAGCCTTACACCCCGCAGATCATTACTGGTTGGCTTCTGTGGTCTTCAGAGGAAATGTAACGATAGTTGTGACTTTCATCGTGGCTTTATTCAATTTAGGACCTGAGTGAAAGAAAGAGCGGGTCGAACAATAAATCTCGAGGAACGTAGCACCCAGATCCTATATAATACGATCCTAATTATTCCTTTTCTTACGTCACTCTATATCAAGATGCCAAAAGTATTAACTCTATTTACTCTTGGAAAAGATAATTAGACGTGTTCTTTGTTCAACATAATTATATGACACTGAACATAAAGGATAGAAAATAATCTCACAATGAGGAATAAAGTGCTTTCTTGGAGACACTAGCTACTTAAGTCATGTGGCATACCAAAGTGAAGACTCCTATTCCAATGGGTCCTATGTCTGGACCTCCATACACTCTCGATGGCCGACCTCGCGCCCATTCTGCGCCAGACACAACTCTTCTCAGCGTTCGACTTCCCCTCAATCAGGCCAATGGTGGAGGAGGGGGACGGTGTGCTCAGTCGCCCGAGTCACCGATGTCGCCCTTGGAATCCGTTGATTCCACGTGTTTGCTACCTGATAATGGAGAGGGAAGCCCTCACCCAGCCCTTCGCTCTGTACATAATGGCCTGCCAACGACAGCAGAACAAAAGAGAGTGGGGCGTCAGCACAGCGGATCTGGACACCAGCACCTTTATTCTAAAGTCTACAAAGGTGCAGGTACAGGAGGAGAAGCTGGAGGAGTAAGAAGATGGTCAGGTGTAGCTGGTGGAGCAGGTAGTGGTGGTGGAGGAGGAGGAGGAGGGATGAGTGGTGTTCTCAGTAGCCGGAGGCCAGCAAGACACAGACAGTTCTCAGTGCAGAGCAGGAGGGAAAACTTTGAGATGAAGTGTTGCCGTATTAACGTCTTGTTGGTCATCATGCAGATGTCGCTGGGGGCGGTAGTTACAGGACTTGCGTTCTACATGCAGACGCTGAGTCCTTCATTAGCTGTGAGAGAATGTCCTTACTGGGCTGGAATACCCGTGAGTATATCCCATTATCTCATATAAATACTCTATAATAATACTTCCTGCCACTTGTTAACCTGCTGCTGCCTCTTTACTCTACTCACCCACACGCTACCATGGGCATATGTTAAACCCACTTGTACCTAGTGGTGAGTTACAGTGAGCTACTCGCTTTAGCTGGCACCACAGGTTATTGCTATAGAGGAGTAGCTCCTCTATAGAGCAGCTAAAAATATACAACTCATGACGTCCTCCGACCCCCCTGCTAATATATAGCAGACAATGGCCGGGTAATATTATCTCAACACAGAGGTTTCCGCGTATTATGTACGCCGTGATTAATTCTTGTATAATATATAATATTATCCCTAAGGGGTCCGTGCGAGGACCTGTAACATAAAGATAATTGTCTCGTGTTGAATGACGCTAACAAATATCCTTACTAGATTTTCGAAATGGACTTCTTCTATTTAGAATTGAATTTGATCAGGTAAAAGCTTCGTTCTTGATTATTCCAATAGACAGGCACTGATTGAAAGCACGCGTGAAGAATATCAGTTTAAACACAATGCTAATATTCTCTTGGCTAAGTAATGCAATTATGTGGTGGTTTATCTGAGTCTCTTATGGCTTTGTCGAACCTTTATATTTATTGCCGATGACACACTATACATCTTGGTTTATCCATCCCAATCAAGACCCAATTGAGGAGCGAACTTGTCAGTGTACGGCCTCGCCGATCCAATTAAGGATAACACTGTGTGGCACTATGTTTTCATCCATTCAGCTTGAGATGAAACTTGGTTTTTGTTGCAATATCAGTGATGTACATCGTCGGTATATATATAGGGATTGACCACGAAACTTTGTTTTCCTTCAGCATTTGCTTCTTTTCCAATTGACAAGAAAAAACTTGTATGTAAAGGGGTGCGGTTTCCAGTGACATTATCAACCGTATGATGCGCAAAATGGTCAACATTCTATATAATAATAGCAATTCTTTTGATTCTAAAAAGTGGAACATGCTGAAAAAGGAGCGCTAAGATCGCCGCCTTTAATTGTTTGAATATCCCCTAACATAGAAACACTTCCAATCAATGTAACACAGATACAATGCCACCTTTAAACTAAATCATGAATAATTATTCTTCCGTCAAAAATTGATGAAAAATTGAATTTGAAAATTGAAAACCTTCCAATGAAACGAAGTCAGTCAGAACGGGGGGGGGGGGTCCCCGCTTGATGCATAAATTTGCATTATGTTGTCTATAAAGTTAGGATGACTAAGAAAACTGATATTATAGAAGCTGGGAGGAAACCGTAACAGGAGCAGAACCATCTTGGTGACATGAATGATAAAACAACAACAAGGCTAGGGCATCTTTGCCTGTGGTAGAAAAGTTCAAAGCTGTACATGTACTACTATTCAATACATGCAATTTTTACTTTGATCCATGCAGGACCTCCTAAATATCAAATTATCGTTTGGTATTAAATAAATAAAAGATGTTGTACTGGTAAAAGCGATTGCCCAATGATTTTTTCTAAGGTATATGATTGAGGTTTTTTGTTTTTTTTACAATTTATCCAAAATGCATGTTTACCTACCCTATTCCTCCCAGATAGGTTTCTTCAAAATTATTAAAAGAACGCTATTCAGATAATAGTTCCTGCTACCTACTTGTGAAATTTTAAATTGTTAAATACCTCATTTTAATTTCAACTCCGTCATTACATGGCATTCCATTCCAAGATCGATGAATATGATTTGTATTTTTAAGTATGTATGTTGTACAAGAGATCGGGTATTTGGAGACTAGAACGACAATCGTAAGAAAGCAGAGCTTTAACAGAATATTCAGTAGTATGGCATATTAGGAAGTCGATATCTTGGGATAAGAATAATTCATAAGAGTAGCAAAGTTTGATTTCGGCAACTTTGCTGATGGTATCAGCACTTCGGTAAAATTATATATGCTTGGAATTATGATATAAAGTATAATATAAAAACTTGGTATTACCTGATAAAGAAAATGTTTCAATCATCTTCTCATTCTCATCACTCATCTCCATCCTTTTCTACCACATATCACCACTTATCACATATCAACATTTATCTGAAATCTGAAATGTATTGTATGTTAACTGATAATCTGAAAAGAGTAAACCACCTCCTTGAAAAAAACAAGACAATAAATTCATGTTTTGTTTCGTTGGCAAGCAACAGACTTGTTTCAGCCAGTTTCTAGCAATCACTAGCTACATCTTATATATACAGAGATGTTTAATAAGATACTCAGCCGCTTCAAAAACGACATTTGGCCTAATATTCCAGCTGATGGGATAAGCATGTAAGCCTGTACAAAAGTCGATGCAACCGTTATGGACGGGTCCCTTCACTGAATCATATATTATTAGTTATAATTCCATATGTACCTCAGCTGGTACATTGCCACTAATAACCATGCAACGGCTCTGGCTATAGTCTACACAACAGGGGGTCGTCAAGATGGCTACTGTCACAAGTTACCATACCAGCAGTTAAACAACTTATCCATTCATAGTCTGGCTACTGTCTATTAGCTATTTCAACACTAGTATCAACATACAAACTTTCTTCTCCATTGAAAGCCTCCCAACTTAACAAGGGCATTGACATGCATGCTGCCATTCCATTAATTAAGATCAATTAACATTTATTATTTGTAATTCCGTTCACTCTCTGTGGCACAAAGGAAAAAAGAATTATGTTATATTCTGTTTCTCCCCATATTTCGATCGGCGCATGAAAAGAATTGAAGGTGAACCATGGTCCGTCTACCTATTATATCAATTAACATTAAATTTTGTAAAAGCCTTTTTTTGTACATAGAATCTTTATTTCTGATGACATATTATACATGGCATACTGTGGTACATTTAGATCAATGTTCAACAATGATTAACATAAAAGCATTTTCCACCTGGACTCATGCAAGGACCAGATTGAAGTAACATGGGAATGGCTCAAAAGTCAAAAAGACAGGCTGCCCTAGGCTGATGCAGCTGTGCTATTTAAACTCTAAACTCCATACCAGTATACTTAAAAACTGCCAAGAGAATATTTCCAATTGTCTCCAAACTTCAAACCTCAACTGTCTACTATTTTCTTTGCATATCAGATTCACCTCCTGATATATAATAATACAAATACAGGTCATCTAACGTACCTTTCCACAAATTGATATCCGGTGGTTCAGGTGCTGGAATTGCGTATATCTTTTAGTGATATACGCATGCAACATATCCCACTAGATCCGCACCAAATGCTTATATATAATAAATATATTCACAATACAAGTCCTGGATGAGAAATTCAAAACCATCATCATTTTTATTCATTTGGTCTGCTATACCTATTAAATAATTGTTAATATCCTAACATGTTTTTAGATTTCAAATATACGGGGTGTCAGCCAGAAGTCTGTTTCTTATTTCGCCTGACACACGAAGTCTATTTGCCATGCACATTTTTGGTTTCAGGCGGAATAACAAGCCATTGATTCTTTTAATCAACGAATTATTTTTAATCATAAAAATGAGGACGAAGCCAAAAACGTGAATTGACTTTTTTAATATGTTATTCACTTCCATGAAATTCATGTTACTGCAGTTCCTCATGGCCTTCTATAGTATATAATGGTGACTTCTTATAGCTGCTATATGTGATGTGTTACATGTACCTCTAAGTACCTCTATGTATATTCATTTATACAAGAAAAAAGGTTTACGATATTTTCTATGGACAATCCCTAGTACAATGGATGGATATACTCTTTAGGATAACCTTCGATATGCATGAATATATTCAATACACAATGTTCCAATTTAGTACATATATTCATGTTACTAACAGCGTTAAACACTCAAGAAAATTAAAACATTCTAAGCAAGGGTTCTTGTGAATAAATCACTTTCTAAAATATCAGTTTTGCGACTTGTGACTCATTTTTCTGTGACACATCACATATATGGACTTTATTGGTACAACAATACTCTAGTTGTTGTATCATGTTTTAACAGCCTGTTCAGTTACTATTTTGTCGAGCGAAAACGTGCTAACGGTCTACAGACGTTAGGGCCCAACGACGCTAGGACCCAACGAAGCTAGGGCCCAACGACGCTAGGGTCCACTTTCGCTTATTTTCGGACGTTAGGGCTCACCCACCTTCAGACGTATAGGGCCCAAACCTTGGAAGCTATATGGCCCACTTTCGCATAGTTTCGGTAATATTGGGACGTTAGGACCCACCCATCCTCAGACGCTAGGGCCCACCCACCTTCAGACGCTAGGGCCCATCCACATAAGTTGAATGAAACTATCAAATAAGTAGTCTATTAGACGCTAGGGCCCATCCCAGGAAGTAAATATGTGAGGGCCTAGTATCCAACTTCTTGCAAAATAATTTTAAATATCGCGGGAGGTGTTTTCCAACTTTGACAGTTATTTACAGTCAAACTATTCAGAATACCAACCTCTTATTTCCAGGCGTTCGAGATTAATACAGTACCATTCGAACGTTATGGCACACCCACCTTCATACGTTATAGCCCACTCCAGAATCAGCCGTGGGCCCTAACGTCTGAAGGCGTGTGGGCCCTTAACGTCTGAACTTTGGGCCCTAACGTCCGAGGTTACTGGGCCCTAGCGTCGTTGGGCCCTAGCGTCGTTGGGCCCTAAAGTCTGGAGCCCCGTGCGAACGTGTGTTATACCCTACTCTTTTTAAATATTAGCAATGGATGCCTCAGATAGCCATATACAGCTGGTCATTGAAAACCCGTCGGCGAGCACTAGGGTGTGGGGGAGAGAAATAAAACACCTACCCTCTGCCTAGTTTCAACAGAATCAGGCCTCTGCTAGGTCTAAAGCCATCACCTTTAGACCACTGAGACAACCCCCTCCCCTTGTGACCATCAAAACACTGGACATCTTGACAAGTAAACGCAAGACTGCACTCGCTCCTTCTAACTATATATTTCTGCTATATAACTATATAGCAGAAACATACCATGTGCCCCTGTTTATAGGGGCCTCCACTATAGGCAAGTGGTGGCCAATGGTGTTGCCAATAGAGTGACCAATAGCTTATCACCCAATGACTGGCAAGTAGAGGCTAATAGAAAATCTATTGGTAACGCAATTGGTAATGAGCTGTTCCACTGTGGCAAATAGCGGCCAATGGTGGCCAATAGTGGCCAATGACAATCTATTGGCCGAGGAAATCAAAGCGTTTTGATTCTTGCCGCTACTTGCCGAGAGTGGAGGCCCCCCCTATTAGAAGGGAAAAATACGTACATTTTGACCATAGCATTTACAAGAAACCCATGTTCCTTGTGCCCTGTAAACTCGCTTATATTATCATATTTTCCTTATATATAAGGAAAATATGATATAGGTTGCTCCCCCTCCTGGCCCTTAGGCTAATGAAAACGCATTATTGAAAATAAACGCCCGCTCAACAGTATTTACCGATTGATAGAGAGATTCTTTAAGAATAGGATTAGTGTGTGTATAGTAGTCAGATAAGCAATCTTTTTGTAAATTGTTATTATGTTTTGGGTGGCTAATATGTTTGAATTCGGGATAAACCTGTTACTCAGGACCAATGCTTTGGCAGACTTTTATTTGAAGCCGTTCTGTTTGCTTACTTTTGCTCGTCAGTAATTTCGCGCCTAAATTGTATACACTACTTATTAACCCTCTTTAATATGGATGCATTTGATACGATGAATCAATATTGGTATTCTGATAATTCATTCAGAGAAATCAACTCAACTCATCTGTGACCAAGCGGTTTGAGTGCATATGAACATGCGTTATCCCGACCGACCGAAACCCTAGAAATGTCTAGAGCTTGTTTGCGTCAACCACAATTCCTTACTTTGGAACACCTCGTGTTGAAAAATTGTGAGGCCTTCCTATTCATTGGGCGCAAGGGCTTGGATAAGCGCCATTGTAGAGCTTTGTTGCCCAGAAATCTGCTCTTTCTTCAGTAAGTAGGACGTTAAGCCGAGAGGCATGAGAGCCATACCGAAGCCAACACTCCATCTATCAAATTTTATCACACGTTCCTTTTCCAGGAGTAAGTGGCTTGCCAATATTATGGTATGCTAGCCTTTGGCTCACTTCTCGCTTATCAGAAATAATGTGGCAAACGTGGAAAAGAGAGTAAAGAAAAATCGTACGTCTCGAGTATGTGGCGCCATTTGCATGAAACTGAGAGGGCAGGACTGGCCACTTGGAGCATTGTTAGCTGCCAAAGGATAAAAGCGCGCAAGCATGATCTATCTCAATACTCTACTGCCATCTCATAACACACCTATCCGCCATTCAATAATAATTCCTTATAGTGAAGGCTAATGGATCCATGGGTGTTGATTTGTGTCCCCCAAGCACGTCCTCACACCACCTAATTCCAGGTGAACTGATTCCTTTGATTGCTTGAAACAATCTCTCGAATGATTTGCGAGGTGGTAACTAAGTAGTGTAAAAAGGATCTTCATAAATGAGAATGTATTTGATGTGGTGATTAGAAACAGCCACCGTTGATCAGATCAAGTCGTTTCCAAACCCACAGCTCATGCATAGGAATTAAACTTGAGTATATCAAGATTATTTATTTAGAGCTGAAAGTCGACCCACGTTATAAAGCATATTAATCAAAGTTGTTTATGTCGCTGTTGGATTCGGAGCATTGGACAAAGCTATCTGTAGAGTTCCAGACCTCATGGATGATTCTGCGCCAGACCACATAAAGTGATTTATACTGACGTAATACGAGGGGACCTAATTAGATTTAAACGACTCAATAATCCATACCAGCTGAAATTCAGGATAAGAGATTTAAACTTAAAGCGACCCATTCACAACACAAATTTTAGTGTACACTTAATATTTCGTAGTTATTTATTGCACGGACCCGAAAGGCAATGATGCCACATTATACATTATAGTACAAGTATATAATATTATATATTTGTATTGGTTATCAATTAAAAGTGAAACATTGGGTTGATACTGTGTACAGTGCGGCTCTATTCAACGTCCTTTGGCTTAAAACACTCTAAAAAAACATTCTTTGCATTTCATTACCTATATATTCCGCCCTATACACTCAAGGTCAAGCAGAACTTCGATATGATAATCATCAAATTTAAGAACAAATTTTAGAGAGTTATACTTTTGTGTTACACTTATTATAATAGTGATGATGTTGGTGTCAAGAATCAATGCAAATGTTTATTCCATTGAGATAATTCCAATGACCCCGTGTGGTATCTGCGACTCTTAAAATCTTGACATCATGCCTCTAGATATAATGCTACATTCGTGCTGTGGGCAGATAGATGATCATGTTGAATGTCTGTCTGGGAATTCTGCTCACAAGCATTCTAATTGAAAATCACATATAAAGTATCGCGTTTCCTCTCCTGAATGATTCCATTTACCACATCGCCCCCTCAAATTACATTCCCAGAAACGCTTATCCAATGAATTATTACAAATATCGCGATGAATTCTACAGTACTACTCGTCAGACTATGTCCATGTGTTTTATCGCACGTTCCTTGGTCTTTAGGTGCCTCAGATAGGTGCCTCAAAGTTTTTTTACCTGAGGTACAGTGTTGTTTACGTAGACAAGGAAAATGCTTAGCTGTTGCCTGAGTTAAATATTTAAGCAGAATACCGTTTTTTCTGCAATTCCTTAGATGCAAACTGTCGGGCCTTTCCCAAGACGAATTTTCTTGTCTTTTCCGTCTAACGTTAGCCGAATACACTTGGCAAGCTTAAGTTGTTTCAGACAGACTTTCGTGATAAGGCTACCCAATACCTACAACGGCTTACCCCTGTGTTTCATTACTCCCATGGATAGGGATCTTCATAGCGGCGGTCAATAGCCTTATGAAACTGTTCTTAGTCCTGCCAACAAGACACCCTGGACTCAAGAAAAATGGAAGGATTTGGAGAGAGGCGGTCTCCTGTCAGTTACCCCTATTTTTATGGTAATATTTTCTTTAGAACACAACAGATGAGCCTATTCCAATGCTTAGAAGGCAGGGCATACAGGAATGCTTGTCACGGGCTGAATAGGATGGGTCACAACACCAGGAGATTGAGTAGCAACCAGCCCATGGCTTTCTCCAGTCTGTCCAAACATATCTTGATGGATATGGGCACAAAGCCTAGTTTCTTCGATTTCGATCTTCAGTTGATTAAGCTGGAGAGCTGTGTTATTCACATGCCTCACCATGCTTATTTATCGAGGCTGGACAAAGTCCATTTCAGACAGACAATTATTCTTTTATATATACGATAGCGAAACAAGGAACGATAGGGCCAGATTGCCAAGCAACTATATAACTTAGTGAGTCCATACGTGGAAACTAATTTAGGGACTAAACTCATTTTGTATAAACAACCCTCATATATCTTTATGTATCGGAATAGTCAATAGACTTATTTCAATAGGTCTGTTAGTTCTGACTTACATTCAAACTAATTTACATGTAAATAATAAGAGTTGAGTGTGGAAACCATTATGCGCCTTGTTTAATATAGATACCCCTTCAATAGAAAGGTAATTTGTTGTGACAGGTCGGGCTAGTGAGACCAGTAGAGATAAATGGCATGTGGCGTGATGTGAACAATTCATATAAAGGAAAAGCACTTATTCCCTATATGTACGCCGGCTATTCGTTCTATCAATAAAATTGTGAATGTTGCCTTATATTGCGGCCACCCGAGGAGCAATGAATCACAGTGCCTTGTGCATTGACCGGTTGAAACCATACGGCCCAAAGTACCATATATCCCTTCAGAAGATGCGTTTTTATACTCTTATGAAATAAGAGCGACATAACCCAATCCCATATGGTCCATTCGAAGATAGAATGATGACAGAAAGTCGGCTTATATGAAGAATTGATCCGACGAGAGAGCATCCTTGTCAAACCATGGTTCCCGTACGGCCAATATATTCGGAAATATTGGACTCGGATATAAAGGTCTGGATCGAGATGAATCCACATAGGCAAGAGGATACATTTGTGGGTAATTCTCATCAGGCACGGATGAGTGGTGCAGTAGAGTATTGAGCCAGGCGGGTTATCACAAATTAAGTTATGTCTTGTTAGTTTAGAGAGTTTAGAGAAGACACGAGACGAACCATCTCTCTATTACCCGCCAGCATTATCGACTAGACGCAACTGGTGTCAATATTTGAAGAATCTTTGCAAGTGGCAAAAAGGCTGTGCCATTTTAGAGTGGATGTTAAGACATTCAAGCAAACATTATGACTGAACATCATGCCTAGAAAATCTGATTGTATATGGAATATTTAAAGCACGAAGACGTGGTATAATAATATAGACAATCCCTCTTCGTATGATTTCAACCATATTTTAGATTTTTTACCAAAGATGATTTCCGACTAATGGAAGCGTTCCCCATTCTTTCATACATGTTTAAGTGAAGTGTTTTAATAGAGAGACCAGAAAGTGAAATAGTTATCTCTGAAAGGGATAGGGTGTGCTCAGTGTCACCACCTTCACAATATGGGAAGAAACAGTTAATGGGATGAACCAACCGTAAAAGGAATGGAATAATTATGGACGACAGCAATATTAGATGATGGATGGAAACTAAATTCAATTTTAGAAGGACTTCACATTACGCTTCATACGTCTCATAGCTTGGTTTGTTATGCAAATGAACGATTAAGTTGCATCAAACAAACAAAACGGCCAAATTGAAATCTGCGCTGAATTCATCAAACGTCAGAAACCATTGAAGACAAACAGTCAGCAATCAAACTGCCATTATGACTAGTTATCCAATCTCAGCTTTCAAATTGGGAATAATTTAAAGGCTCGGTCCCAGTTGATGAGATTTATGGTTCTGAATGGCAATACGGTTTTCTGTATTATGTTGGGCATATGCCTGGGTTGTCATGCCAGATAATTGTCATTATATTTCGATATTCATATTTATAGAATAATACTCAGTCCATTCGCTATACTGGGTCAAACTGGGGATGTGGTAGAACAAAAGTATTTAAGTCAGACATGAAGCACGACTACTGAATTTGACAGTGGGGACGCCTATAAAACAGACTTGGCTTGGTTTGACTACATATCCCTCGGCATCAGTTTAACATCAGTTCGGATTTAAACAGCTTTTTGCTTCACTTGCACTGATTTTGTGTTGGCGATACATCGAAGTAATTAATGCTAATCGACATGTGTAGTTAATTTATGTATCAATTTATGTGTGAGAATGTATTTGATAAATAGAATACTTCCGAGCGAGGCTCAACCTTTCCAGTAAATCCAACAAACGTCATGCCGTTAAAATGTTAATCACGAAATTATAATTCACACCAATATTGAATCTAATAAACCGGGTATATTTCTCATCACCAATCCATACTCAAGAACGCGTACTTTGTGCCTCCATAGATTTGTGCCTAATAGGATTTGAACTAATTGAATAAAATAGTGAGTTATTGTTTGTAATATATTGAAGTAACTCCAAACTAGATAGTTGAAGTTCGTATTACCCTTGTTTCTCTGGGGTCTGCCATTGTTCACCATATGCCACACCATCCAAATGCAGCACCACAAGCCAGCTGTTTGTTCACGTATTAAACCATTTTATTCAGGAGAACAATCAACACGAATTATTGTACAGTGTAAACAGTGTCCCCAAACTAGAGGCGTTCTCATTGCCCTGAAACTTGACAAGGGGGTATAGTCATATAGGGGATGTAGTCCGGAAAATATATTGGATGAAGCGGATGCATGATTGTAAATATAAGTGAATGAATAAGTGAAATTGCATTCTGGACTCTTAATACCTTATCACAAGTAACTTCTCATGTTTGAAAGGTGGAATGATCTCTAAAAATTTCCCTCCGGCTGATTTAATTTCAACAAATGCTACCTAATTAAATGACAGTAGTTTATTCGGTATTAATAAGAAAGGTTTACAAGGGGTGTAAGGCAATGTAACTTGTTAGAATTTAGAGAACAAGAATGGAATCGTGACATGACTTGGGTGTGCACCTGACCTTGATTTGGTTGTTTATGGTTTCTGTTTTAAGAGGATGAAGACAAGATGCCCTCCGGAATAATAATGATAATAAGAAGAAAATGGAATTGCGCAAAAAGATGCTTGGGGAATTGTCCCATTATATTTCTTAAGCAAACCTGTTGTTATGCTTATCAGCGTTTTTCGGCCAATTGAAAATGCACCAGGCAGCGGTCATTCCCAAGGAAAATGTCTATTTGTAAGAGAAGTGAATAATGGCCATAGATGAAAATTCTGTTAAAGATACATTAAAAGGAACAAAGAACTGCTTGCAATAATGTTGTTCTAAACTCCATAATTACTAACATTTTCGATGCAAATAAGTGTTATTTCAACCTTTCTAAAACTGAATCTCAATGAACATCTCGTGTCATCAGGAAATAATACTGCACTATGTATGAATTCCTTTGTGCCGGGAGTTGTTAATTTTAACAGAGACTGAATATCAGTCTCATAGTGATGGGCTACAACAATGAATTGTCGCGGCAACGACATCCGGGACAGTCTCTCGAGATTATGGTTTAAATTGTTACCTTTAGATTTATTCTACGGCTCGAACAATTGATAATCGTCTCATGAATGTCGCTTCTGCCTCCTGAGGCTTGGCAGTCAATGCATTGATACAAAACGAACATGGAAAGTAATTCATAATTCATGGCTTCAATATAGTTCACCGCTGACAACGGGTTTTTACGTTGTATGGTTGTGACCGGGTGGTTTCAATCGAGGCGCGTCTAAAGAATCTACTCCTTCCTTTCCCAATTTCTAAAAGTTGCTTACTTAAAATCACGTCTCTTGTAGCGACCACAGTGTGTAGATATTATTGTATGGGTTGATTTCATGCAGAAACTTGCATAGAATGTTGAATTATTGATCAAGAGATTCACCAGATGCCCTTGATAATACTTACAATGCTATTATAAGGATAATATATACCCGGCGATTTATTATTATATCATATATGAATAGTAATGACAAATATAGTATAGTTAATGTCTATGTAATTAGCTGTTTACGATGTGCATTTTCTGGTAACTTAAAACCCTCCTGTGTCTGAGGAAAGGAAAGGTTAGGAAATAATGCGACTTGGAAACCACATTCATAGAGAAAGGGCAGTCAACTTGCTATTGTGTACGGGTGATTATAGATAGGTCAATACAAGAAACCTCTTTCGATTTTGCAGAACAGTAAAGTCCTCCCCTCGTCATGGGGGTTCGAGACGGTACCCACAACTTCATCACTAGGCCTATGTATAAAATATATCGGTTTAATAGACAACTCGCGGTACATCAGTTATTCGATTATCATTACCAGAACAAATATATTATTTCTGTCGGTCTTCATATTATCAACTGGGGATATTGGAAATGCTGTTGATATGCACTGATCCACAAACCCTGGCAAAGCCACTCAATCTCTGCATTCAGAATGTTTTCATGAGTTGACATAAATAACAAGTATTTTCCTTGTCAATAAAAGGTTAATAGAATGATTAAAATCGCTTATATAAATGGTCCTGGGTTCAAGTAGATGGGCTTTTATGGTCGATCCCACTCACAAATATCTATATTCTAAGATAAATCCACTTCATCAGCAATAACAGCCAAACGTGATTACTTTATCAGGACTGGTGTATGGGACAGTTGATCTGATCACATTGACGGATTCATTCACTCATTGTGTCGTCACTGTAAAATCGTACTAAAATGCGTATCACTGGAGTAAAGGTGGCCAGGAAACCTGACGTCTCTGGAGAATTGAATCAGTGTGATCAATGATGTACACGTGTTTGACGTAGATAAACCAATTTTATATTTGATGGCCGCCTAGATTGTTTGTAAGGACACGTATGTGGGAATATTAACTGAGTTTGGGTTGTATGTATTTTGATAATGGAAGGTCAAGGCCGTCTGTTACAATATCAAGTGAAGACAGTACACGTTTACCGTTGCATGCAGTTGTTAGAAGCACACATAGCTTCAATTGTATTATTCTAAATACACAGGTGTATTAAAGAAAACTGGCTGTTCATAAATTATTGTCCAAGCCCAAACATTTTTGCTAATGACATTCGCAGACAGCTTCCAACAATACCTAGACAAAAGGCCCATTTCCCTATACTACTTACGGTTATGCATCTATAGAAGGCAGTTTAGATTGACGGTGCATATATACAGTCTAGGCTCACAGCCTCTCAGATAGGATAAGGGCCTGGTCCACTAAGCCGATTCTCATGCGATTTTCACTGAATTTGGTGGAAAAGAGTTCTCTGCGGCAAAAGCGCATGAGAATCGGCTTAGCGGACTAGGTTCTGAGAATGGTATGTCAGTGATTGGACGCCTACTGGCATTTAGCGGTTGGGAGTGAAATGCTTTCCCTCAGTTTGGAGGGGCTCTCGCGACTCTGAGCCTAGACTGTATAAATAAAATACCGCACGTACCGCGATTGATTCTTACCATGTACGTGCATATCCTAGCAAGACAGTTCAATTAAGTACCCTTTCTCACTAAATTTAGTGGTTGTAGTCTGATGACACCTTTTCCAATTCATGATACAATATAGATGTGTATATATATATATATATGCGAATTGTAGAGGCTCCACATCACGATCAGATTATACACTATTACTCAAGGGGACGGTGACAAACGTTTAGCCGCCATGGCAAAAGCCACCCGACGGAAAGTCATCCCTAATGTTGTCCTGTCTATGATATATTATAATTATTATATTAAATTACATTTTGCCTACGGCTATATATACAAACTTTGTATTTTATCACCTGTTTATGCGTTATAAATAGGCCTACCCATATTAACTACTATTCACTGTAACGGAAACTATAGTGTATGAAAGTCAACTGAACTTTCTGCTGGAAGACCTCTCGGGAGAAGGAAGAAATAAAACGTTTAAAAAAACCCTATACGAACCACTAATCGTATTACCTAGAGAGATGGCACACTTGGCGCCTTCCAAAGTGGTTCCAGTGAAATATCTACGATTCAAAATTAGATTGATGTAGGCCGGTTCCTCCTTTTTGTTTATGCCTTTGTATGTCTCCAATTACAATACTCCACATATGTCCGGTAAAGTTCTGATTCGTCCCATGAGCAATATTTGTTCTACTTCCAGTTACTTCTCGCGGGTGTTGTTGGTATCTACTTCTGCGCCACCGACTTCGCAACATATGCTGATAATCTTAGAGCTTTCATTGTAAAGGTAGGTAAGCCTATAGAAAACGTTTTGCAGGTTGAGATGCAAAGAATAAAGAACAAGTGTTTTGCTATTCGAGAATGTGATATGTTAGACATTAATAATAATAAATACATGGTAACTAGCGAGTTGGTTGAATGAGTGTGAATATTGCACGAGTTGCGTGGCAAAGAGTGCAATATTCCAAGTGACTATAACCAACGAGTTGGTTAACTGTTTTATTATATGCTTTTGATAATATAGATAGAAAACATTTTTTAGTCATAAACCTGAATTTGGTTGCCATGACTACCTCACTACTGAAATACGCACTGTGCACAACTGACTCTAGTTACGTTGTTCTTAGAGCAATGCGTTATATATAATAAAAGTTAATAACTATAGGTTGTAGGCGGATGCATACCAACCTCTCCAAGAGGAATCACCCAATTCCGTCTAAAGGTGCACATATATTCTCGTCACACCCTGTTCCATTCAGGAAAGGTAAATCTGTCTCAGGAAACAAGTCTATTTAGCTGAACATGACAGGTCTATTTCTATTAGAAACACTTTTACAGCAGCATACATTCCATATAGATCTACTGGAGTTTCTCCAGAGATCAGTGTAATCAGTGTTACTTAGTAGGTTAAGCTGATTTTGTACTACCGAAATCTTTATCAAAGCAATAAAGACAGAGAGGTAGGCATGGAGTCCATTCACGTGTCCAAGGCAATGGATTCGTCTTACAGACTAGCAACAAATCAACCTCTTCCTGCTTACTTCATTTAGCTTCCTACCTGCATCACATATCAATGATAAGACTACCTAGAATCTTTTCAACGCCGGGGATTTCCCTGAATACCAAGAAAAGAGGTATAGGGAAGGAGCGCTTGTCAGTGTGCATCCCGTTTGATGCAAAAGAAGAAGAAGAAAAAACAGCATGAATAATATTTTATTCCACAAGCTCAGAAAAAGATATTCGTGTCAAATTTTAACGATATCTTTTGTTATGCCATTGTCTGTCTTGTTATTATTTTACATACATTTCTTTTGACTTTGCTGTGGACTTACTTAGGTACCCTTGCCTTGGAAATCCTGCATTTGCTCCTGGGAATGTATAATTATCATATTCCACAGGAGGATCACTGTGTAGTGCTATAGATTCAATTTAAATAGAATACATAGGTCTCCACAAGGGATCGCCATCTGTCTCGGTCGTTGGCCTTGTTTACGTACTTATAGTTATTATAAGGTTCCCCATGTCTGAAAAACCCTGCGACCCAGTGATCTGGAAAAATATATCAATATTACTCACAATCACATTCACCCTCGATGATATCTCCTTGACAGACATTGGGCTTAATTTAGTACAGTGATTCTAAAGCGGTTATGTATACCTGAAAGGTACAACATCAATTCGGTTTCCTATGGCTTTGCATCAGTATACCACTTTCATCAGTCCTTATAATATCATATGTCCTGTTGCCAATATACTAATTCACCAAGACATTGCTTCTTTTCTTTCAGTGCATCTGTTTTACGCTCTCCACTGCCAGTGTGTTCCTCTGCATGATAGGCAGTGTTTTCCCGGGAATCCACGGGAGCAGAATATCCTCCTATGTTGGTGAATGCATCCTGAAAGACAGCAGACATTGTCAGTGTGCCCTTAGTACAGAACCCACGGCTAAGGTCTACGAATATAAAGATGTGTATTCATGTGATCTGGTGAGGACCAGTGTAAAAGACTATTTGATATTAGAGTGTGCCCTAAATGCTATTGCTAGTGGTGTGTGTTTCTGGTTCATCACTTTATTATGGAAGGCCAGATACCAAGACGTTTACACTGGCCTCAGATTTCAGCCTTCATACGCAGGAAACCAACAATCGTGAGTCAGGCATTTATGTAAAATAGCCATGCGGTGTTGTTGATATTTGTTTATACTTTTACAGCCTTCATACATGAAGGCAAAATATAATTTAGATGTGAGATGATAAAAATGTGGAGAATATTTACTCCTTCTCGTCAACTCATTCTTAAGAAACAGTTCCAAAACTTGGTTCATTCGAAGAACCTGATCCCAGATGATTCACAATCGTCCCTTGATCTCCTTTTTTCATTTTTTGTCTATGGACTTCTAGTTCATTATAATAAATTCATATATTTAACTTAGTGTTTACATAAAGATATATTTCAAATGTATTCATGCAGTCGATACAGTATAATGCATTTTGCATTCATCGTAGATATCATTCCTCAATCAAACGTATACTTTCCCTTGTTTGTTAGTTGTTGTCGGGATTACGTACTTCCAGCGAGAGGGAAATTATATTTGACATTGTCCTGAAATACCTGCAGTGCTTAACTTGAATATTCGCGATGCTACAAATGACAGTTACTGTACAGTACAAAAGGATTATAACCATTGCGTCCACCCAGTTTAATTCTCAACTTAACATATGGTATGGTATGTTCAAAAGTGATAATAAAAGAAAAATGTCTCTCATGCCTTTGTCCTTGATTGAATAACAGTTTCAGATGAATGAATACCGCTATATATGTAAGACGCGGTTGTACTTTTAATATTTTGATATGTACGTAGGCATGAATATATGTTTGTACAACGTATATGTCTACATGTGGTATGTATGTATGCTTTAAGTAAACGTTTGACTGAGAGCATGGTTTAAATCATTACTTCATGGGAGATGTTGAAATATACTTTTTGCCAATTTTAAATCGCCCTGACTTCTGAAAATGTATACATGTGCGTGTTTCTTACACGAGTAACTATTATAACGCAATCACCTTGCAAATCAGCTTTGTTCCATGCAGTAGTGCACAGGCAACTTGTTTGAAGTCATTACTGTTGGGGGATGTTGAAATACATAATATATTAATCGCATATAGTATCATTTTTAAGCATTTCAAATCGCCCTAACTTCTGAAAATGAGCATTTATATGTTTCTGATAAGAGTAACTATTGCGACGCAATCACCATGCACATCAGCATTGTTTCATGCAGTAGGCATCGAGAATTTCTCCTAAATGTGTACATACTGTGTATGGGTGTACGTAAGTATTGCGCTAGCAATCAATACTTTGGGGAAATTTGGGGAATTGTGTCTTTATTACTTATAAAAACGATTTCGGAATGTATGTGACAGCTAGAGAGAGAGTGAGAGTGAGGGAGAGAGAGAGCGAGAGTGAGAGCGAGAGCATGCGCACAATGCACACCACCGATTGAGTCTACTGGAAACTAATATATTGCTGATATTTGGGTTTCTTCTGTATCCCAGGGATAGTTCATCTCTTAATTGTTTTGAATATGACACTTGTAGGGAGTTGTATGTATTACCAATACTTTCAGAGCTTTTGGTGGAGGTGGCATATTATATATACAATTACAAAGGAAAGAGTTTGAGTGCGAAATCTTCGGACCAACACCCGTTTCTCAATAAAAATAGCAAACGAAAAAACCAAGTCATCTTCTTTGTCATCATTTATTTCCAGTCCATCTAGCAGATACTCCTCAATACAGTACAAATAGTACGGAGGCCTAAGGCCCATTTTGAGCAGAATTGTTCATTTTGTGATAGATCTAAGAGATTTGGTACACAGGTACTTTGACCTATTACAATTAATTTTCAAATGAGACCCCAACTAGATATGGCGTGTGGCAGCTGTGGCAGCCATTTTCCAAAATGGCACCATCTGAATATTCAATTTATCATATCTTGGCTAATAATAAAGATAGAAACCTAATTTTGGTGTCTATACCTGTTTTCAGTGGCAAGGACTCCACATGTAATGGGGTCAAAGTACCTGGGTACCAAATCTCTTAGATCTATCCCAAAATGAACAATTTTCCCCTTATCCTCCGTACTAAACCGTTGTACAGAAACATGAGCTCTTTGAAAAACAACGACGATATCTAGATCATAATAGACTCATATATCTCAATTACCCTGAAGGTGAATCGCTCTGCAAAACCTAACAAATACTGCCACTGCTGCAGGCATGGTGGCAATGACCTGGCAGTACAATGTTGGCCAGGTTCTGGATCTAATCGCGTTTTATTCTAACCTCCTTTACCATTACTGTATCGAGAACTGCAATGAGATGAGCTATTACGCCTATCTTGCCATCGAGATCAGCTTCTGCCTCAGTCAGCATGGCCATGATTTGTTCTGCTGATGTACTGCATTGGTCAGTCAGTTCCACGCGCTGTAGAGTCATGTCGTCGTTGAAGACGTGCAGCTCTTTCCCATTCGCCATCAGGGACACCTCGTGTTCGGACCTCTTTACTTCTGGGACGTAGACCTGAGACTTGGTTTTGAAGATCTCCTCGTAACGTCGGCCAGTCAGGACAGCGATCGCCACCACATGAGCCTGGAGGGTTAAACAGTATATTCTATATTAAATATGTATGAATCGTTCAAATTGTATGTTTAACGTTATATTGCTTACCCATTTAGGACATGAGATATTTTCTGGTAAAAAAATAAGCAAGGTACATAACAGTTCTTTATCAATTTGGAGTCGAAATCCCTAACATATTTACGAAAGTCTCACTAGCCATTGATTTTTTCATCTGTTTTCTAAATGGTTCCTAACGATTAGGAATCGGAATATCATGCACCACAATTGCCATTCCAAACCTTTCAGACACAGCCCGAAACTGTCCTAGTATAACAATATTAGACACATACTATGAATAACTATTTTAGATAATCAGTTATATTCACTAAGAAACCACTTGTCTACAAAGTGCAACAGAATGCAAGGGTATGGTAGGAAGGGTTTAGGAGATCAAACGCCGAATTATAAAAATTGTAAATATAGCAAAAATGGGTTGCGTAACAGAATTGTGTTACTTCCTGATATCACAAAAGTTCATGACTCGCTACAATACAGTGGGTGACAATAAAGTATATTGATTCGATTGAATGAATTCGGTGTTGCCATGAGACAAAGAGAAATAGACTTCCGTTTTCATTTGCTCTAGCACAAGCCTTCAGTTGGGCAACTAATCCCAAGACCTCTACATACAACTCTCCTTGAAAAGTGTATATATTATGGTCTGACCAAAGCCCATGCCATTTACAACTCTATAAAGACGATAAATTGCCCGAAGGTATACGTGCATCAAGCCCAGTCACATATGTTGATTAATATGCCCATAATATTTCTGACATGTTTGTATTCAGGATAATATTACAATTATAGCACTCTCACCCGTTACGGGTGTTTTTCAGTGTGCCCTGAAAAACTTTACAAAATAAGGAGGGGTGAACTTTTAACAGGAATTTAGTATACAATCCATATAGTATTCAAAAATGATATCCTTACTAAATGGAAAATACTGTATATTAAACCGACATATTTAAACGATGTATTTATTTACTAATTTTCCTAAACTTACCTTGTAAACTAAAAGGTGGTCTCCACTAGCTGCGGTAAGCTCTGCCTTGTGATGGTTTTTGCTGGTTCTGTAGGTGGTGAGGAATGACGAGGTCCTTGCCAACATGGTCAGTGAATGATGTAGGCAGGTCCTCGCCACTCCTCACCAACACATCACCATCGCAAGGCTTACCACAGAGCTAACCGCAGAGCTTACCGCAACCAGTGGAGACCACCCTTAATAGCATTACAAACGTTGCGAGTATTATCACATTTTAACGCAAGGTAATAGGATAATGATGATAATTGCATGAACAATTAGTTCATTTGATCCCAGAGAAAAACCCTGAATTATTCATCCCTGTAACTAAAAGCTGGATTTGTTCCCTGTGTGTCCCAAATAAATAAATACCGGTACCGGTATTAATTAACTCGAGAAAAAAGTGTATCAATCAAATGGCTTGCAAGATACAACGCATGGTAGTGCAATAGAAAAAAAGAGAGAAATTAACCATAATTATCGTATAATAATTGATAAATATAACATATACCTTAGTAATAGTTGAGAATAATATATGACATTATGTAGATAAATAATATATTGTAATTATCTCACCTTGGCAGACCCGTGTTTTCCTGGTTTTGATGTTGAGATTTCGATCACTTTGCAAGGATGCACTTTTTGCATCATTACATAACTCCCGATGCGTAAGGTGGAGCACTGGACAGGGGTGAGCCTCTCATCCAGGGATTTTTGATCTGCCATTTTGCTTCTCTTCAATCGCTTTCAGGGAACACTCTAACTTGGCAAAAACCCTGGTGAACTTTGGTGCAAATTATAAACCCACTCCTCTGGGAACTTGGATCGCGAATACTTGATAGCAATCACTGCTCTGTAGATTGGATTTGCACCTATCTGATGATGATACCTACCGGTATATAAAATAGGCCTTTTTGGTATACCACTAGACACAATCAGGCACTATTGCCTGGATAAATTAAAAAAAGTCACGGCCTACGAAACATTCCTATCTTGGAAACACAGTGTGAAGACATTCGGGTGGATGTGTGTAGCAGTGTACTCCTCATTGCAGTTAGATCCGGAGGTGTCGATCGGCCGAGCAGTTAGTTATAATACGTCTTGTGGTGCGGCAATTTATATACTACTCGAGCCTGGATATTTCACCACACACGGTCTTGCACAACCGCACCGCAACTCTCCAACTTGTGGGTTCTCCTGTAGCTCAGGACTACGACCCAGTGACTTCTATGTGACATGATTGTGTTGACACATACATGTGAAACCCTGAAAGAAGGAATATTTCTCCAGCAGGCAATTCAATGATTATATTGAAACGTGTGATTTGTTCCTTAGTGCAGTTTGAACTGTAGGCCTGTAACAGTGATAATTGATTCACCGGCTGACAGCCCATACCATGAACTGTATAACAATTCACCCGCTGACAGCCCATATATAAGGCTATATACCTGTACCTCTCACGAGTAGGCCTACGTTAAGTTAGGTTAGAGCTTGCGTAGGTATTCGGGGCTGACCCTTAGATAAATTATTAATGCCACAAATCTTGCGATATAAAGGAATTACATGCAAATTTATACAGACGGACTAGGTACGATATATCATGGTCGTATCCAGACCAATGGAAGGGGTAGGGGGAGGGGGCCTGGGGAGACTTAACCTGATCCCCGTCTACAAAATCACACGACCCTATAATTTTCGAAATTAACCACATTAGACCATGTTGAAGTATATATATTATGCATAACATATTATATTATAAAAAATTCGCGTCGTGTGTATCAGGTGGTTTTTTTTTATAAATATTTTGCAACCTGACTGACACAACAAATGCAAACAAAGAATGTTGAAGGATGTTCAACGTTTCGCGTACACTAATATCTGTATTTGGCTTGACGGAATACGTTTAATATCCTAAGAATCCAAGATGAGTGAGGCCCATCCACCTGAAGAGCTGAAGAAGTACATGGACAAGTGAGTTCCTGACATTGAAGTTGAATTGGCGCCAGGAATGTGACTCGAGTCTTAATTGCGAGGGTTCGACCTATTCACGAACCTTGTTGTAGATGAGGGTGTGGAAGAGACAGAGACAGGTGAAAAAAGGAACGTCGGCACGGTTATTGTTCGAGGAAACAGTATCATTTAGTTGCAATCATTAGATCGAGTATGAGAGGAGAAAAGGCTGGACAGTAATTTCGTTGTAAATAACTCATCATTAAAATTTCGACGAATGCTTGTGTACAGTTCATTCCTTGACTATGTATGAAATTGTGGAAATGATCATGAATGAATTCGATCTGTATTTACAACTGTGATTGAGGGAAAGGCCGTGTACGTGTGCTCCACCCACTAAAAGGATTCCCGCGAAACAGGAGATATGGTACTATGTATTAGTCATGATAGATATTCATTTTTATACTATGATACAAAGACGCATTTCATTGGACAAAATTAAAGTTGTGTGAGTGAATAAAGTGTGGTTGAAAGGAAACAAATGAAAACGAATGTTGTAGATGTGAGTGTACACGTATCATTTGTAGTTTTATTCTTAATTATTATCAATGCCCGTCATTCGTTTTAGTAACCCAAAATTAGGGGACTGCTTTATTATGCTGGCCATCAAATTGTGATATAATGTTAGCATTGTTATGAAAATAATTTGAAGCATTGTACATATCTTTTGTTGCCACATACATGCAAGTGTTATTAAAAATGGCTTTATATTTGGATGCCTGAGAATATATCATCTATTGAATGAAAGGGTGTTTAATGAAAAAAAAGAGAGAGAACTGGACAGTAGATTGTTGATATAATTTCATCTATCATGCCTGCAGGGATTATGTGAACATTGCAAGAATACAAAATAAGTATGAATAAATCTTAGAATAATTGGGAATGTTGGTATCTGCCCCCACTCTCTCCCTTTCCCTGCTGAATTCCTTCTCTCTCTCTCTCCGTCCTCCCCTCTCCTCTTCTCTCTCTATCCCCGCTATTGTAGCTCGAGTTTGTAGCAATGGGCAAAATAGACGTACACCCTAACATCGTAAGTCGTATAGTGTGTATAGTGTCACACTCTACGACTTACAATGAGTCGGGGGTTCTATGACTGAAGTAATTCTGCCTCCAGACATTGCTTTACACAATGTTGGTGTCCATCTCCAGACTTGGCGTCCGTTATGTGCACGCGTGCATCCTTATGGAACGATGCATTATAGATATGTCAGTTAAAGTGGCTAAGATCACTATTTTGACAATATCGTTTTGTATCATCTAGAAATATTGTGTTTGTAGTTTTCGATAACTTGCATAAGTAGGGACATTTGTGTGGGATACCAGAGCTAAATATTCCTTAGATTATTTTATAATTGTTGATGTATATGTGGCAGGGGCTGTCCCATCCAACTGGTATCACTCAACTAATTAAGATATAAGATGCATACAGGCAACAGGGACCTCTTCCAACTGTCATGACTGAGACTACATCAAGCCGGCGGCTGGGTTGAAATTTGAAGTTTTAAACTATTATATATATTCCAAATACATGTTTTTCATCCATTAATGCTCCGTTAACACCCATTCTTACCCGCTCCGTCATTCATCTAATATCAATGAAATTCCAATATAAGTAATACATACAAGAACGAAAAATACTAGTGCAATCCCTTCAGTGATTAAGCTTAGGCTTCATTATATTATGATCAGTATCAAAAAATAACAATAACATCTCTGGTGAGAGGCGAGATTGTGTTGATAGATTGAATAAAGATCGTTTTGTAAAACAAAAATAATAATAAATAAATAAATAAATAAAAAAGTATATGGCTTACCCTATAAACATATTGACACCACACAATTAAGTCTCATCTCCCAATCCTCTCTCTATTCTTCTAAGTCCATATAATATAGGTTTACCACCGACATTCAACTATAATTAAGCTACTATAGGCCTACACGTATAGGCTTTAAAATATTCTTTTGTTATAAGGAGCATTTAGCAGCCAATAGACTTCCTGATTGGCTGGAATTTATTTAGATTTACACCTGTGCTTGTAGGCCACTGGCATGAGAGAAGAACAACTCAAGAATATTTCTGATTGGTTGCTGTTCAGGTTGACACGAGGGAAAAAAACTCTCTTTGTGCACGCCATTCTATAATTGAGGAACGGATTTGAAACTTTCGTTAGCATGAGTGAAGATCTCATTATAAATGTTCATTCACCATTGAAAATGGGTGAAAGATTCCTGTTGCAGTTATTTTAAATTGTGATCAATGCAAACATTTAGAGGAAATTGATTGTTGGATGAAAATTCATTCATGCTGAAGATCTCAAATAGGACTGCGTTAGCCCAGGCGTAGGTAACCAATATTACAAAATAAACTTTTCAGTTCATTAGGCCTAACATTAGGCCTCTATAATAATAATTATAGGCCTAGGCCTCATGTTAGGTCATGCAAACAATAGTTAGGCCTATCAGCATATTATACGGTAGCCAATACCGTTGGTTGACCTTGTCAATCTTGACGATGAAATTAAAGATAAAATCCCCAATCCAAACTTGGTGTAGCTACCTGCATGGTAGGCCTATGTAGGCCTAGTCTAGGCCTACCTATGCCTGGGCTACAGCCCTACATGAGCGTAGGTAGGCCTAGGTCTGTCACAGCCTACAATGAAAAAAGCAGTCTTTCCACTATTGCTACTGGCGACAAAAATAGTTTGCCAATAGGAAGGTGGAGTCAATCATCACATGGACTACATGGTATGGTGTCCTCTTTCTATCCCTTCGGCCTTCCTAGCCCGCCAAAGGAGCACAGCAGCGACACCTTCAGTCAGACTCCGCTAGTCATGATTTACTGCACTGACATCTTGTGACAGAAAACCCAAAATGGCGGAAGTGATGTAATAATTTGCAGAAGGGAATCCCCGGAGTTCCCTTCTGAACATCTTGGAAATCCCAGATACAAAACCACTTCAAGACTGAAAAGGCAAAGGTCCCTTGCCGTAATTATTTGCACAATCTGCCGCCAAGATGCTCGTTCTACATAAGATCGTAATGGTGGATCGAAACGTAAGTGATTTTATGCATGTTTTATCACCAAAGTTTGTCTCTATATCGATCAATAAATTAACATTTTTCGGCCAGGGAGGCAGTCTTCTAGCTTCTTGGTTGCTGCCTTGCTCTCTTGAGCGTAGGCCTACGGTGAAGGAAGACTTGCATATAACCAACAGAGAAGCATTCTATGTTAGAGGATTAGGCGTTTGCTTTCAAAAAAGCTTCAGCCCTTGACTCTCATATGGTTTATCCTGATGTTAGAAACACAAATATGTTTAATGCTTCGTTCTTGTACTGACAAGAGAGACGGTTCCTCTACGATCGGTTCCTCTACGATCTTCCTGCATTCTACAAACACACTGACATCAATGGTTATGTCTATATGACTGCTATGGATGAGTGCTATGTGAAAAGGAATAACGTAGGCCTATAGTATATGTATGGTGCCAGTGTAATTTGGGAGTGGGATTTTTTCTATGCACGTTAATTGACTTCGATCAATCGCTATAAATGGTATTTAGCGGAATGAGTCGCTCCCAATCAGAGCAACTCCCCCCCCCCCCCCCCCCCCCCCCCACCCGCCCCCTCAAAGTTCTGTCTCAGACTCGATCTTCCACTCTCTCTTTTCAACTCAGACATCCTTTGTCTCGCCACCTCTTGACGTGTCATATTGACTGAAAATCCCCAAACATGATATTAATTGGAATGCAGACGTTTCCTTCTTCCGGGACTAACTTGGTCTTGGCAAAAGTGTTTGTTCCTTATAGTTATACGGTGCAGTATAGCCTATAGGACCGAGTGAAGGCCTATTGACCAATTATCTGTGGTGTGTGAATAGGCCTACTTTCTGAGCCATATATTCATGATATATTGATATAAAGACTATATAAGGTTCTGATGATATACAATCAATTCGTTTACATACCATATATAGCCACTGGTGTATGCCCCACTATATATGAACTATCGTACGGTACAACAGCCTACCATGCGCTGGTTGAAGTCTCAGCTCTCATTCAGAAAGGAATACGGGTACCGGTAGGCTACCGTATGGGTATAAATTATATACGGTTCCGTAAGCCTACCGTAGGCCTATGTGCTGGAAATCTAATAAAATGTCGGGTAATATTCAAACGGAGGAAGTTACTGATGATTAACAACATGAATGTTGCGTATAAAGTTTCAATACCTGTTTAGAACATGGTTATATGTCATTAAAAAGATCACCTGAATATTGCAAAATTGTTCGCTCAAACTATGAATTAGTTACCGTACGGTACAACATTTCATGGAGGCCTACACTATGAAAAATTAAATTAGGAATCATTTCTTCCAATTAAAGATATTGTCCTTTGATATAAGATAAGTCACCATCCATGAATCTCAATTCGCTTCTGGTGTTAATCTTTCCTATAACCGCACAGAACGAAAAACCTTCAAATGGATATCACAGATCGGTTAATTAATTATCTACAGTTATTCTAGAGGTCTCTAATTATTTTATATCTTGTTTTATTTTTAACTTTAAGGTATGATAATGAGCGGCGGCAGCAGCAGCAGCACAGCCGTGAACCCACCTACTCCCAGCCTCTCCTCCCTAGCCTCATCAACACCTCCGTCTTCAGAGTACATCTACGTCAACGGCAACATGACCAACACTACTCCCCCCATGACCACCTCCTACGACACGCTTCAGATGTCGCTAGTTTCACTAGGTCAGAACGTATCGTTAGAGGAGGCCTTGATACGAGTTAGTGACTTGATGAGGGAAAATTCTGATCTTAAAGGTAAAAACCACACTATTAAGTGTAAAAAAAACCCTTATAATTCCTTGATATTTTTTTTATTATTGCAAAATTGATCCTTTTATTAGTAAAATCTTCGTCTCTTATTTAGGCCTATTGCTGAAGTATCGAAACGTGGCCAAAAAAAATATCGACCTGATTGAATATAAAATTCGTACATTCAATTCAAGAAGGGAGAGCCATAGAATTACCCTGGGTAAAGACATACTGGTTAGAAACCCACGGAGGTAAACACTGGATGATGTTAGAAAAAAAATATAAATACAAATTTAATATACGACATGAAACCGAGAAAATACAGCAAATACAACAGAGCTTTTTATACAGAGCGACTTACTAAAGTACCGTGCCGTACCTTGATTACAATAAGGGGCCTTGATTACAATGCCATAACCGTTTAAAAACAGCAAACGAACATAATCTTATCTTATGTCTGGGTTGTCTGGTTTTCTAAAAATTGTTACCCCTTTTCGGTTGGTTGATCTATTTCTCAAAGGACAACATTTTTGTATTCTTTTTTTTTTCTTTTTTTTTACGTTATTCTTTACAGTGCCTGGCCGACGTTTCGGACAATTCCAAGATTGCCTTCAAACACAATATTTTTCAGAAATAGCAATCCATGTATTCCCAGCTATACCTTTTTAGGCTTTGTTTTCTCAATGTGTACATAAATGTGGCAGCAGCTTTGAACTTCGTTCGTTTGATCTTGTGGTTAAAATTCAGAATAACAATGTAGTGGCGGTAGCTAAAGATTGTCTCCCTTAGAAGAAGTCTTTCCTTCTTTGGAATGTATTTGGATTAGATATACAAACAATTAATATATAAGTATTGACCTGTTGTACCCCCCCCCCCCCCTGAAAAATGCTAAACCTCTATCAATTCTGAGAAAAATAACTGGCTTATCAAAGGCATGGGATTCTGTTTACTCCAATTTTCGTATTTTGTCTCACTAGCGGTTTTCAATAGACGCCCCTTTCTAAAATGACTTCTCCCTGTATCGATTCGCTTCTGAAGTCTCGTTGCTCAGCAGTGATCTGGCGAACGATTCTTATTACACGCTTCGAATGATATTGTTCCTTTTGCGTCGACTGCAACAGAAATAGAATCAATAAAACACGACGGATGATTTTCTTTTTTTCTGTGGCCAGTGCTCACGGGGAATTTAACAGGTATCTTAAATTAGAAATCCATCCTGGCGTTAATTGCTTTCATGCTACACCTTTATAAAACATTAGACTGGAAGGTTTGTCAGCCTCTTATTTACGAGACAGCAACAAATCACGAATGCTTGAACCTGGCAGAATTGATTTAACTGTTGATGTGTGATAAAGGGAGGTGTCTGTTGTAAGAGGAGATAATTTGCTTTCCCAGTTATGAAATATGATACTAATTGGATTTACTACATCATCTTAATTGACATATAATAAATGATACTGTGGCAGAATTGATAATTAAGGAAACTGCTTTTTTGTATTAGTATCAGACACATGACGTCAGTTATAGCTCATCTGTTTATTTAATCAATACACTTAACAACAAACATGCCTTTTAGTGCAGATTGACTTTGTTTTTAGTGTTTATTGTTCTTGCCTGTAACTGTACACCTCTCAAGCGAGGCTATTTTGCACTTAACGTGGTGATGCTCATATTTACTTCCACGTTCGTATAAAAACTCGAGTGACAGCAAAAGTAAATGATTTATATGCTCTGGGAAGTTTGACGGTTTTGTTTTATGTGATTTCCGCTACTCTAGTTGCCATCGCTTTTACCCGGTGTTCATTAATGTATCCTAAATGCTTTTCAATACAGTAAATTGGGTCTGGCAAATTAATGAAGCTATCCAAGCGAGAAATCTCCCCCTCTCTATCTCTGGCTTTGTATGATAAAAATGATTATTGACTCACGATGAGTTAATGTCATTTGACACGCCATACAAATACAAAAACTAGAAGAAACACTCTTCATTTCCTCCACATAATCTCACCTCTTTATTGCTCCCGAAGATTTGTTTTGTTATCCACCTTTTTCCTCCTGTATACACTACAGTCATAATACCGTCATTCAAAATGGGGAAAAAACCTGAACTCGGTTGCCTTTGTCGACATTCGTTGACATCCCATTTAATATTGTTCAGTGGAGCTGAATGTTGCTTGTACTAAATATGAATTACTTTGTATTTTAAGCTGGTAATATTAGATAATGGGTGCTTGCTGTAACTCCTTTGTTGTAAACATTTATTTCTACATTTGTGTACAATTGCAGCGGTTCTCCAGCAAAATAATCACGCCATGAAAGAGCAATGCCACGTTTTATCATCAGTAAAGCAACAATGGGCAGCAGAACGGGAGGAAATGAAACACAAATTTGAACAAACGCGAGATGTGATTCTAAAGTTGCGGAGGACTGTGGAGGATAAAGAAAACAGATTGACTGACCTTCAATCCCAACTATCTCAGAAGTCAGGCAGTCAGAACGTGAGTATAGACTCTCATATATAATGAGCTGATCCATGCAGTCTGCCCTAATAAAGGTCGCGGTGTACATGCTGAGAGAAGCCGGGACTACCCTCAATAGTGCTGCCTTGTCTAGACTATTAACCTTTCCCACCCATAACTAGTGTGCCTTTGGAAACAAAGGACCAGTTTTGGGTGAATGCTTGTGTCGCCTTAATTAAGAATGGCTAAACGAGTGGGTCTGAGTGATTAATTGGCTTCACTAGATAATTTAAATGTTTTGCATGTTTTAAAATCCTGTAATGTTTCCATATTATATATAGATAATTAGTGGTACAAGTTACCAGGGTCGTGTTTTGCTGATTGATGAAAGAACAAGAGGTTCATGTCACTGTATGAGTGCAGCTTTGGTAGCCCCTGACCGTGCCTAGATGTGGCATGTGCACACAACTTCTGGATGGCTTGAGTTGTCAGCACCAGGCATCTATCTCCCTACTGCTACTGTTAGTGTCTGTAATCCAAGCCCATGGCATTTGTATGTCCATCAAAGCATTTTCCTTCTCTGTACTCTTTTGTTTTGTTTGAGTTCACAATAAAAAACTGTGTGTCCCGTCGAATATATGCAATTTCCAAGTGATTATTAGAGAAACGTCATAGATGTCCCATTCCTTACTACATGGGCCAGATATATCATTATTAGAGTTCCATATCTACAGATGAGATCCAGGCCCCAATATTAAGGAGAAAAGGAATTAAAGAGAGTGGATGGAAACCTCTTCTTGACAAATCGTCTGTCATGTATTAAGTGTTAAAAATGTCTGGCAAGATTCCATGGATCCAATAATATAAGGACATTTACTAAGTCTCCTCCCCTCCTGCTCACTGTCTCTGGATTCCTGTACTTTTCATATTACGTTCTAATTATGGATATATATACATATATATTCAACGGTCGTACGGGTTTAGGTGAATACTGCCACTTCTACCTATGTTGGATATATAGACTATTGAGGAGGTGGCATCTTTTTCACATAGTTAAAGATCTAGCTGGATGTCGAATCCTACCTTAACATACTCGCTTCTGTTAACCATCTTAGACACAAATCTCACGCATAGGTAGATCTTAGATCTTGTGCATTGATAATGCTTTATTTTGAATTTAAGGGTATAATGACTAAGGAGGAGAGTCCCTCATTATCAGCTCAGATGAACTCGCTTCGTCAGAGAAGGGAAGAAGCAGAGAAACAAGCAGAGCTCCATTCGGCACAAAACAAATTTCTCCAAAAGCAAACTGACAAGCTAAATGACAAGATAACTGAGCTGATCGAGGCTAAGTCCAATTTGGAATCGGAAAAGGTGCGGCTGAGGGAACGGAACGAACAACTTAGGAAAGAACTGGGTGAGCTGAAGAAATTGACAGTGAGGCAGCAGGAGAACCAAGATCATCTAGTTAAAGAAAAGCAGGAATTGATGAGATTGAACAACGAGTTAAGCTCCCAGGTGCAGTCCCTTAAGGAAGAGATGATGTGTCCTGCGGCCAGGTCTTACCGAGACACCTCCAACGGTGACCTCTTCGGTCAGGATTATGTACTTGTGCCCAGCAAACCAGAGTCCCCCTCGGGTGAGGCAGCTATATCGAGATTAACGCCACTGACGGAAGAATCGGAAAACCATGCAGCAGAGTCGTCGGAGACACAATCGGAATCGGAAAACCATGCTGAATCGTCAGGGAACCATACGGAGCCATCAGACAACCATGCAGAAACAGACAACCATGCAGAGTCGGATAACCATGCGGGATCAGAGCAAAACGAAGAGTCAGATACAACGACGCCATCTTCTGGCAGTTCTGCACTGGCTGCAGTCAAATCTGAACTAGAAGAGGAAAGGAAGAAGATACAAGTATTACAACAAACATTGAAGGAGCAGAAAGATTTGGTAGGAGAACGCATGGCCCGATTGCTTTAACCTTGATATGTTTTCAACAAGTCCTCGCATGTATTGTTTCTTTCCTTACATTCGACTGTACCCATACATCGCATTTCCCCATCTCCGTTCACACCCAATGAATGATTAGGGCTTTGCACTGACATTTGGTACTTGTACTTAGTTGGCGAGGCTTGTTAAAAGTTCGATGTTGTGTTTAGGTATAGTTTGTCCCTTCTTAGCTGCATGCATGGCGTGTGTATATGAATGGTGTGCTGGAACTGTCATGATTAGTTTCGTTGTATATCTGTTACATCATTCATTGCATTACTTTTTACCCGTGTTTGTTTATAGAGAGAAAGGATAGGGTTTGAAATATGTAGGTTGAGTACTGAGTATTGCCAGTTCTATCGTCTATATGTACAGTACCAAGTGATAGGTACTTTGTTGCTGTTTCTTTAGATTGTTGGGAATATAACTGTGGTGAGGTACACATTAGTACCGAATATAGGCATGATTTGGGCAGTTATCTTTCGTCATATTAATTAAGAACGTTTTGTCAGTTGCTGTTTGATAACTAAAAATGAATTATGATTCAATTGGATTCATTTTTGTTGCCATGAGAACAATACTTGCCAGTTTTAGCCATCACCCTTCCATTCCTAACTAAATCTGTTTATCCCCTCCCCTCCCCCCCCCCCCCACCACCACACACACACTCCAAGAATAGAGATTGTATTTGCATTTCCAAATATCTTTTAGGATTTAGCCTTTGATTGATACATTTTCCCAATATTTCTTTTGCGCCCTTACCTTTTGCGGTTGTCTAGAGAGAAAATTAGACACAGTCCCAACACCCGATGATCAACTACTCTTTGGTTGGTGTGAATGTAAAGACATCATAGGCCAGGAAATAGGAAATCACCTGCGAAGTCGCCTGCGGGAACCTATTCTTACTATTGTGCAAAACGAGTTCCGGATCGAGCAGCCAAGCTGATCTATCTAAAAAGGAATTACACCCTAGAAGCACAATAATTATTCATATAAATCCAATTCCTCAATACAGAATCTACCCCCTTCAAACAATCAGTTTAATGGCATTAAGCGAAATGTGATTATTTACCTTAATGTTGGAAATGCTTGGTATTTGTGTCAGTTATGAATCTATAGTTATTGGTTATTGGTAATTCGTGGCATTTCTGAATTGCCTCGAATGAGCAGTGAGGATGCAGCCTTTTGGCGGCGTTGTCTGGCTGTTTGCCAACTTTCGGTATACCTGCTCCCAACCTCCCATACGTTATCAATATCTGGATGGACTAGAGTGAAAAGCCCAGAGGTCAAATCCCCAATAGCGCTTTGTAGCTTGCTTCCCTCACGTATGCACTCTTTAGCAAATACGCTTTGCTCTGTTTATATATTTGAACGTTCGCCAAAAACTCGAGTTGCCTGGATTTACTTTGAATGGGCCATATTCAAAATATTTCTCGCCCAAATGGCAAGGGCTCGCGTGAGAACTATGTTTTAGAGAGAAGAGCGCGGAGGGAAAGAGAATCTTTTTGATTCCGAAAAAGGAGTTTTACATTTTTTTACGAGGAACAAGTCTGTGATTTAATTTCTGACTTTTTAATCCTGCTTTTCAATTGAAATGTTTTACCATGTAGCTAATATTTCAGCAATATTGCAGACTGTTTTGTCATATTCCCAGTAATTATTGACAAAACCTTGCCTCTACTTCCACTTTTCATTCGTTAAATATGTTGTGTATTGCATTTTCCTTTTTAGCCTAACATTGAACTGTCGTTCTATGTCAGTAGTAATCCAGCAGTAAAGATCACAATGAATTTAACTATTTAGCGTGTAGATTGCACAACTTAGCTAAGGGACCTAACATTTTTCTTCGATTCAATTATAAAGTTGGGGTTGTTTTGTTTTTTTACAAAAATTAAAACCCTCTTAGGATAACTTGTAGTATTTATCTACTTATTGGTGTCTGCAATTTGAGGTAGTACCTTCAGCTTTTAATGGTCACCAAGTATTCATTTGATTAATGCATTTCTTTGAAGGTTGAGTCATTACAAAAGGAAATTGAGGAGAAGGACAATATAATCGTGACAGCAAAGGAAGAAATGGATACCACAGTCGACAGATTGAAGAAAGACCACAGGCTACAAATTGAGGATCTGAAATCAAAATTGAAGATAGTAAGTTATTCTAAAATCACTTAACTGACATAAAGTAGCAATCATATGTTTTTCATTAGCTTTGGTAATTAGTGGTACTTAATGCAACCTAACATTTAGTGAGTTTTACCCATTTAGATGAGGGAAAAGGTAGGTCCACTGTTTCCCACTCCGTTCAGGGCGCCCCTGTTAGCCAACGTCACAAGGTGGCTAAATCTTGAAATGAGCATGCAATGTACATAATACACAAGTCGGGATAGGTATTGTGTACATTTCAGGCGATACTTTGTGACGTCACACAGCACACTCCGTGCCCTCTTGTGCTAAACAGACCTTTTCACTTAAGCTTTCTCAATTTGCGCCTGTGAGTGATTATAACTTATAAGTTAGACATAAATGGAGGTAAAAAGCAAAAAAAATGGGACTTGGGTGTTGTACATATATACATAACATTTGTTGTCCTAAAAGTGATCATGAATCCGTTTAGTGACCCTTTAATTTAAATAGATTGCCTTTGTACCTGTGTCAATAAATAAGACTATGGTGCTTTTTACAGCATACTGATTACGGTGATGATGTTGCTACATTGCGTGCTCAAGTGGTTTCCTTGGTAAAAGAGTTATGTGACACAGAAGAACGTCTACGAGAGGCTAATGAAGATATTGAACGTTACAAACACAGGTATCAATTCCCTTGCGTGTAAAAAGTGGCCATGCAACCTCTGTGTCAATCTTATATATAGATTATTTATTCTGTCGTTTTATACAAATTATCCACTCCCTCTTCATAATTGTGTTGTGCGTTTTCATCTAGTTTTTTTTTGTTTTTTTTTTTACAATTTTACTTAGTGCCTTTTCCACGTACGTGCTCAGCCCTGCACAAAACCATTAATTTGTTAAAACAATAAACATTTGTCTACTTTCCCTGAACCACACCTGTTGTAACTACACCATGATGATCGGTGTGACGTTGTAAAATGTTGGCTTATATTTGACAGCCACCCGTTCTGAATGTATCCATACAGCTCTAAAAAAGATATATACAGAAGAATAATGGCTTAACAACCAAATTTCAACAAAACACGTAAAGCAAATTTATTTCACTATAAAGGAATTAACATGGACACGTCTTTGATATACTATATGAAGAGAGAAGATAACAATTCTCGCAAAAATCATTTCAGTTGTACTGAACTCCAAAATCGTGTCAGTATACAAGAGGTAGAAGTCTCGAAGGAGAGAAGTCGCGAGGATAGATTGAATGAAGACCTCCGCAATAGAATTGCACGCCTTGAAGCGACACTTAGACAAGAACAAGAAGACAAAAAGAAAAAAGAGTACTGTTATTTTTTACCCTAGCATGGGCTTTCTAGATCTGGTTGATTTTACTTTTTCCTGGCTCTTAATCTCTTGATCTTTTGATTAATATCAATGTAAACCCTTTGTCAAAACTTTGTAAAACGTTTCTTTGTCGAGAAGCGGATGATTTTTGTATCAGTAACACATTCATGCACGTGCCTGTCTTTGATTTTAAGTAGGAGGTAAATAACATTTATTGCTGAAACAGCAATAACTATTGAAAACCCTTTCCAGTATCGCAGCTTGAATGATATTTGTTGGCGAAACATGTTTGAATTGAATAGAAAATCCAAATGAAATCAGTTAGATTGTGATCTTTGATCCTGCACGAGATAAGTGTTCTAGGCTAGAATGCGTTTGCTAAATTATGTCCTTTAGCGAATGTATTTGATTTCCATTTTAGGGTAAGCCTACAGGAACTTCGCCTCAACTTCGACAAACTTTGTAACGATTACCACGAACTACTAGAATCCCATGAAGATTACAAAGCGGAGCAGGTAGTATCACTATTTTAACTTGAATCAATAGTATGACGTATTATATATATCGAGCAGTTTCTTTTACTCGTGTTTCTTTCTGAAATTCTATTTGTATTCCATTCTTATTGCACCTAAATTCGAAGGACATTTGTAGACTCAATATAAATCTTTATTTGTTGCAAGATAAGTTTTCTGTGTTTCCCCTCATTAGGTTTAAGACAACACCAGACCAGATTCCTAGCTCCAAAGAATCCCACTCATAATGGCTATAAAGAAATGATGTGTATTATATATATTTTTCATAAAATAGAAATTGTTCGTCCTGTGTGTCAATCATATCGAGGGGGTCAACCTTGTTGGGAATTGCAACATTGTGGTTGTTTTTCAGAAGGCGATGTGCGCGGGCGGGTTGACCCCGCAGCAGCGGGCGAAACTGGATGAGAAACTGGACAATCTAACTGCCCAAATAATAATAGCAGAAGAGGCAATCACGCAGAAAGATGATCAAATTTCAGACCTTAAAGATAAATTGAAAAATGCTGAGGAAGAGATGTGCTTGCTTCGTGCTCAGGTGATTCATTACATACAATACATCCTCTTGGAGTCAGTGCTAATAATGTATATCCAGATTCTTATATCGCCGTATGCAAACTGTACTTTATAGAACCATGTCTAAGTCTAAAATGTTAAGTTACTCTAACAGTGTCCTTATGATTAGAAAGGAATTGGAGCGGGGATCAGTTTCTGATGAAAAACCGTTCCTGTGATCTTCATCGATCCCTGTGCTGTCTCTGAATGTACTGTCATCCCGTGTTGATGACCTTATTTCTTCCTTTCCATCTCAATTGACCTGAACATCGAACTTAATTCATTTGTTTTCACTTCCACTTCCTTGAATATAAACCTTTGTTATTTGAAAATTGCGTTTCACGCCCGTATAGAATGAAAATGATTCTCAGTACATTATATCGCACTTTGCTGATCTAGTCTAAAATATATGTTGTATATAATTACTTGATTTTGACAAGGATACAGTTTTTGTATATTTTCTTTTAATATTTCCTGATATTTCTCTTCTTTTATAATAATATATAATATGTTCTTTATTGGCCGAGTTCAAAATCTGGAGTCCACAAAGAAGTTATGTATAAATACTAGTTCTTCCAACAAGCCCATGAATCATTTAATCACGCAGGTCGAAGTATACAAGCGAGACTTTGAAGAAGAAAGGGGTGCCAGAGAGAAACTTAACGAAGAGAAGGAGAGATGGAGGGAGAAAGCGATGCAGCTGAAAGGGGAACTTGATGCAATAACCCACGGTGGTACGTTATTAAGAAATGGGAACATTTTATAGTAATTATTTGGGCAAATACTTAATTGAGTACGGGATGCGCCATTCATTACCACTTGTCAAACCCGAATCTAGATCAAGGTAAATAGACCATCACTTTATATTTTATCTGATGGAGATTCTCCAGAAGTCACTTTAGCTTACTAATTAATTAGTCAAAGTTATAGTTGTGGCTGATAGCTCATCCCGTTCTTCCTGTTGGTGCCCCTTCCGTTCCTGCAATGGATTCTATTTTCATGATTTATACCCTTTTGTTATGACAACTGTAGGTGACGTTGGTCCACGACCGTCATCTCCGGTGAGATATTTGTCTTTATTACTTTAAATTATGTCGTACCAGTTATTTTATTCAAGCTTATCAAAATGATTTTCACGTATTAAAACCAGGCATACAAAGTGACTTATACAATATTTTCATTAGGCATGTATCGCTCAAGAAGCCTTTTTAGTCTCAACATCTATTGACTCTTATTTATTTATTTTATTTATTAAAGTATATTTCATATTACTTGATTTTACAAATATTGCCCTTTTCTCTCTTGACATGGATGCGAGAATATCTTTTCAATAACTTGAACCTTGCCCCCTCTTTATCATGTTAAATGGAATGAACTGTAGTAGAGTGAATTCTTTTACTCCTTATCCCCCTGTATTGAAACATATATCTAAACAATATTTTTCTAATAGGAATCCGACCTCGTATGTCCGATATGTCAGAGGAGTTATCCCGACATGGATTCATTGAGGATTCATCTGCAGGACTGCCCGGATGAGGGAACAAATTAAAAAAAAACTCCTGCTGCAAGCCGCCGACCTCAGCGTATGGCTGGCGTGTTCTCTCAGGTGTCAATTTCATCTTACAATCCTCCATCTCGGAACACCGCAAGTAATCACTCACCAGCTTTGACTGGACTGAATACAGGACCTCCTACTTACTGACTACTCCTCCTCAGGACGTGAGGTCTGCCTCATGAGACATCTCTATACAAAATTCAGGCGGTTCCCACTTAAAAATGAGTCCTTGACTTGAGATTCAGGTGAGAGACATTATTTAGAACAAGTGTTAAAAACTCTTACAGTGACACGAGGGGTGTGAGGACACATTTAAGTGGAAGGAACTGCTAAAACATTGCAGCTGTTTTCTACTCAGATACACCCTGTTGAATGATTATATGCTCGGTGTATCAGCCCTTTTATCATCAGGAGTCAACGATCAGGTATTACTACTACACTACTACCATGTCCCAGCAGTGGTAACACTCCTCAGGGAGAAAATATGTCTGCTATTGAGTGAAAGTAACATCACCTCTCTTCGATCATTTCACTTTGGGATGTCACCAGTTTACTCCCAGGAACAAGGTCCTCTCTATGGTGTCTTACTTCCTAGAATGGACTGCCAACTGGCACGCCTCGAGATTTATTCAGGGTCATTGGACACAGGTTATTTTGATAAGAGAAGAAGATGAAGAATGAATATTTGGCCGAAAATGAGAATGAGTGTAACTTTTACCAGTACATGATACTACTTGAGAGCATGCTTTTCTGAGACTTTCTGGGATTTGGCACGTAGATCTACTTTGGTGGGATGAATCAATGGACCTTGTCAAGTGTTCAAATTGTACAAACTCATAAATTCGCAGGAATATTATTTCAACCGACAAGGTTCTGATGAAAAGTATCGTTCACCAGAAAAAGACATGAATGAATTGGGAATGGAAGCAAGTTTTAGAAAAGGTACCTAATGTCCAACGCCATGAGAAGAAACGTGCTATTTTGATGTGTCGTCGGGCTTGAGAAACATTAGCACCAGTCCTGGCCATAGAAATGACTCTGTTCCTATCTTCGTTAATCTTTGATATGTCGATCGCATTTCATGTGTGCACATGTTCACCACCATGCTATGTTAGCATTGAATGAAACAACTATGCAATGCAAGCATGAATGAACCGTGCCATAGCAACAAATGGTTACTGATATCGGAAAAAAACTAAGCACAAAACGATTTTAGCATTTGCTTCATTGTAAGTTGACTTGACTACTTGTTTCGTCATTCAACATAATTATGGTCGTAATTGAGTTGGTATCTTCTCTCGCTTTCTTTTGATTCGGGAACATTGTATTGAGATTTCTTAAACATGTGATTTCAAATACATTCTTGCCATTGTATGGTATTAACAGTAATGCATATTAAACCTACATACTTGATTATGACAAATTATATCTGTTTGGTGCGGACTTTGGTGATATCATTTCGTATCATGAGATACGTGCAAAATGCTTATGTTCATCTGAAATTCAAACTTGACATTGAGGCGTACTTTTGAGATTATTCGCGGAAGACTGCTTGATATTGAATTTAATTGTTTCGCGAGTGTCCGAAGTGTAGATGTATAGAGTTTTCAGAAGATTGATATTCTTTCTAGTCCAACATGATGCTGCATGTGTATTGGATTTGATGGCCATCTGAATCTATCCAACAGGATAAATGCGTTTCTCTCTCCATCATGACCTCTTTTGTCCTTTGTGAGAAAACTTGCTTGTTTCTTTCGATTGCTATATTTGTTAAGTTACCAAGTATTAATTGCTTTTGAGCAAAAGGCATTGTTGATGTGAATTTTACCATTTAGTTTTGGCCCACGTTCTGCTTTCTTTATTCCTAGTATGTCACCTTATACAATACGAATCACATAGAATTAATATTTCTTATCAGTAGATATTTTAAAATGAATACTTAGCCTTTTGCTATTCAAATGAATGAACGATAGAGCCTTGAATGGGTTGGAACCATGTATGAGTTACATCATGAGACACGTGATGTGAGGATGCTATATCATAGTGGAGACCTATCTAAACTACTACCCTAGGATTGATGAATTATGGTGCCCTATTGCTCACATAAGTATACCTCACACTGAGCTAATTTCCATATATTTGACTTCTTGTATACAAGGTTCGACCTAAGCTGTCTAGAACTAATTAAGGGTTTTAATAGTATGCATAGACTAATGTGATGAAAGAAAGTTGAGATATTTTTTCTTAGTTCTTAAAAACTAAGGCTTAAGCTTGAATTATGGCTTCTTTTATCTAATGAAATTGTCTCCCTAGTATTTATCACTAGTTGGTATTTAGCCGATCATTGGCAATGGAGATCCACTCCTTAGTTACATTAAAATAATTGCATTGTACATTTTTCATTTTACCTAAAGAAAATAATCCAGAGGTATCCCTACTTTTCGTGTCTTTTTTATCCTTCATGCAGATTCTTAATAGTAAATCAGAATTTGACAAACAATCCAAATTATTAATCTGCGGCATATAGCTTAACTTATCCTCGTTTTAGTGTCTTATTTTAAAGACAGTCATTTAACTTCATGCTCTTTGTCCCATACACCTAACCTCTAATTACATATTGATTTGATTACCAACCCCCAGGAGGGAACTTTTTGCCAGGATGGATGGTGCTCCTCGTTTTGTTCGTTCTCGTCTATCAAGTCCCCTTTATCCCTGTGCCTTCTGTTCGTCAACGTCCATTAGAAGATTATATATAGTTGTGTTATAAAAAGTGTATTTATATTAAATACCTGGATGATATATTCTCATTTACTTTCGCTTATCATGTTAATGGCTCCAGGATTTCATCGAAATGCTTGTTGTTAAAGAAGAAGGCCGATTCATTTGAATACATTGTATTTTAGTAAACATTCCATGTCATTTAAACCAGAATTGTATTCAATTTGACTTTGTAGTCACGGTAAATTAAGACTCGTATCTTATTTGGCGCGTGCGAGTCTTGGTATTTCCTCTCAGTATGTATTTTATCTCATGAACAGAATACCTCCAGCTTCCCCGAAATCTTTAATTTTGCTCAAGAAAATACCCCAGAAAATCCTTTAAAGGCTATTATAAATTCTTAGCTGGGTACCTTCTAGATATTCCTTGTAGAGCGTCTCTTGCCTAGTGAGTAAAGTAACAAACGACTAGTCAAGGCACCATCTTGATGTGTGAAAGCGAGGCAATTGAAATCAGAAAAGATATCTAATTTACAGATCGATTATTCATTTCCCTTCAAAACGTACAATAACTTATTTATTTGGCGATATTTCCCCTGCATCTCATGCTAATACCCCCCGCATTACCATGTGTAGAACTTCGTTAAAGGTCACTTTTAGGAAGGTTTTCGGAAATGGATGCTTGTGGCCATATTTCTCTTCTACTTCCCCCTCATGTGCGCTTTTGAAATTAATTAGTCCTTATGATATGAATGTCCTCATACAGAGATTGAAATAGAAGTGTTTAAGAATGGAGTTATTGATTGTTGTTAAATAAAGTATTGTTATAGATGTTGATATGCCTTATGGGGTTGCTTTACTTGAACTAAAGAGGGGAAACATTTTGTTGACATAATATTGCTTAAAAGGTTGCAGTCACAGCAATGAACTTGGGTGATAATTACTGTGTTGCGAGTTCACACGAAGACGCGCAACAGTATCGATGAAAAACAAATGTTCAGCCCAAAATATTCATTTAGATGCACAAATTCCAAGAAAATTAAAGTCGTCTATACAAAGACCGTTACATCAACTACCCATTGACCGATTATTTTTCAAACTTTGCATTATTAATTTCGTTGTATATCTTTATGCAAATGCTTCATCATCTTTGTCCTTTTGGTGTTAGAAATTAAATTTATAAAGCATAATTATGACTTGGCCATCAAAACTTGAGACCATAATGTTTTTTTGTAGAACAATCACATGGACTAAATAGGCGACCTAAGACTAAGGTGTCATATGAGCATAAACCTCTACCAAATTTGAAATTGACACATGAATCCACGGTGCAATGGGTGTATTTCGTACTGATTTTATATAATTGTTTTTGGGTAATAATTTGGGTTCTGAATGCAATTTATGGCCTCGCTATTACAAGATTTCTTCGGTAGAAAATAGTAAATTAATCTAAACTGGGATTTTACTGCAATACCCGACTCTATAGAACATAGAAGAGACCATCCTACCCATGAGATAGTTACACAGCTCGCATCTTCACTTTGTATATCACCGATAAGAGAAGTATAGTTTTGTAGGGGATGTCCAGAATTTTCTATATAACATTTAAATAACATTAAAGCAACATCGGTGCTCATTTGGTAATTTTCGCTTGGTTTCATGGGCTGAAACTAAAACCGTTTTACTAAAAGGGCTTCATCTGATTAACAGGTACGTTGACGGTTTACCTAATATATTTTGATTGGGAATAATCCCATTCCACGGGAATTACTATTTACGTAAATTTTGATGCTATGCTAATCACCAATTGTGTCTGACCAATTGAGTACATTGCTGCTAATCAAGTGACAATTGGTCTTCTATCTCCGCCCCTGCACCTTGGCCAAGAAACCCTGCTTGAGAGGCGTCATGGACTGCTTTCAAAGCAACTGTAATGTCTCCATCTAGTGGGAATTTGAAAACGACAAATTGTAGAATAGAGTTGGAAGAGCAATGGTTTGAAAGTCATACTCAGGGCAGGTTTGTTATGCCTCTGGCAATCACCGAAATTCATTTTAGTGTACTACCAATTTTTCTCATATTGTATAGAAATTTTATTTCACTTTTAACAAATTTATATGTAGGCCTAGATTTCTTTTTTTAGCAGATCCTCTTAAAAGGGTTAATTGCCAAAAGGCGAGTAACTTTAGATTACCAAAAGATAATTAGGAATTAACTAACATTATAAATTGTACATTAGACGTAAATTTGATATATTCCCTAAAATCGATTTGCCGATGCTAGGAAACATTGTAGAAAAAGTCGGGTTACGGGTCATTTCAATTTGACATTGGAAATCGGTATGGGGCAGTGTATATGATTTTCTACATTCATAAATAGGGAAAATATTTAATTCTTGAGGTATGTTTCGCATTGTATTTCTAAAGAAGATTTAAAGGCGTTTTAACGGCTGAGTTGGAGTAAAACATGCAATCATGTAGCCTATATAAATTATATCTCTGAAATTTTGGCCACCTTTTTATACATATATGTACACATACGAAATATGAAGTGCTTTATAAAGAAATAACTTGACAAGGAGTCATGTCTTTCATAAATATAAACAATAATTTATTTATAATAGTCTCCCATTCACTCACAAATGAAAAGGGTGTGTGACTTGCACGCCTTCTAGTGGTGAGGCGCACAGTTATTACAGGACTGCAAAAGCTTTCTACTCTCCGGCGATATTTTCCATCAACAGGGCATGGCCACAAACTTCTCACCGTTACCGGTTCCGTCTTCTACCTGTTTGGTCCTTAGTCAGTCCTCCTATTTTAATTATGATATATCCTAGGACTACAAGTGTACATTTACATCGTCACAGGACAAGATATAGACTTTGGATAAGATCTGGGTTCAGAAACCGGGTTTGGTTGGATGTTTGCAATTCATTTACCCCAATGTTCACAGCTGAAAGTGTGGAAACAATTGCAGCCTAACACAAATGCATGCAACTTCATTGAATCATCCGCATTGTCGGAGAAATATCAACGTGTAAAGGAAGAGAAAAATGGCGTAAGAATTCCACATCAAAAATTATCATAATAATACAATGTTATATAATTCATGGATAAATTGTAGCAGATGAAAACATATTGGTACATGTTAACTTAGATACATAAATATTTATAAGCCGGACCTTTCCGAACATGATCACAATTTGTGTACAATCAATCTCTAACAGCCGCGTATACAACTTCATTTACATATAATAGACCAGTAGTAGAGCAATCCTTCGCAGTACTATACACATTTCAGTAACCTTTCTCAAAAATCTATACATGATATATATATCAATATACAGACATTCTCTCAATACATGTCTTCATTTCCTATGTACAAATAATCTGTTCAACCCTAGCAGTTCCCTATATCTTTTTGGACAATGCCATGGTTATTTATATACGATAACATTGGGCATATGATAAAAATTAATCATAACTGAATGTATTGCACATAATGTATAACAAATATTTCTAAAAGTATAAAAGAAACTTCCTTTCAGAACTTAGTATGCATTCATCGTTAATGAACTGAAGGGGCATGCAAAAGAAATTATCAGAATATGTACTCTTTTTCTTAATAAGGCTTGCCAAAATAAAGCAATAAAATTGGAAAGGATTCCTGTTTATTTAAAAGCTTGGACAGTAGTATAGTGGGCTGGAGAAATGAAGGTGTCAGGCTCTTTTATGTCCCGCTGAAAGGTGGACAAATTGCTCACAGTGCTCTTGTAGTTACGGAGAGTTACTCATCGTCATACAGATCCCAATACATTACAAACGCCAACATTCAAACTGACATTTAATATAATATCATTTGACTGCTGTTACTCTACACCAAGGAAAGTTATTGAGCAGTTGGAGAGCCGAAGCTACAATTTGGAAAAGGCATATGTAAGACCTTTTAATTACTTTTAAATGGACATTCGACCTTAGTTTCTATCAAGTAGGATTATTTTCCAGATTAGCCTCACTCAGTTTGTTCACCATGCACTGAATCGATTCACACTTCTTCTAAGGATTGATATTATTGCCGAATAGTCCTCCTTTCTATATATAAAGGTGACGCCCTATGGACACATGATACGGTCATAAGATTGTACTTCACTAAAGCCAGGACGATATCTCTTCATGAATAGAGACTATTTTCTCGTTTGTAAATATCCTCTATTGCTAGATACACTTATAAAACAGGTAATTGAACATCTCACTTGTATGTATGGACACACATTTAGAAGAACGTAGTCTGATGCCGTATATTTCTCAGGCGGAAGGTGATTCTGTACTCAAAAGGAGCACCTTATGCTGGTCTTGGTCCAGAAACCTTGTTTGTTACACGCTTAATGGTAATCACATGGTTCTATCCTGAAATCCATCTTTTTTCACAATTTTCTCGAAACATGGCCGGTGGTGAGTGACTCAAAATCAGATATGTGTGCCCGGTAGCGTTTTCTCGGCCCATTCCTACAGAAAGGTCACATTTAATTTAATGAAAATACTAGAGAATATTAACATCTAATTTCAGTTTCAAAGGCCCAACTATGAACAACACAGAATTCGAAATGCTCACACTTTTTGCTCTTCATACATAGGCTTGATATGATTTTTGTGTCATCATGAAGCCAAATTTGATTTCAAATTATACATATTAAGCCCAAGAAACGCTTTTATTATAAAAAGGACATGAAGTATTTCATTTCCACGGACATCAGAACATGTTCTTTGTTATAAGGAGAGTTTATATCAGATCACGGGAAAAACACTGGCAGTTTATCATGAAATGTATTTTACTATACAATAACTATGTGCAGAACTACCAGGCCATATCAGTTTTAAAGAAAAAGTGCACGGAACAATGAACCTTTCATGCACATATGCTTCTTAGCTAACACTAGTTCGTCACAAGTTCCAATATAAATACGCATTAAAAGGTTGTAATCACAGAACCGTAGCAATATAGCTCCTACGCTTATACCCTTGTGTTTGTTATCATTTAATGTTATTATTTCCCTATCTGCTTTTTGGCTAAGCGAACTGGGCTTAGGAAAATGGACAATATATCGGAAGCTATGTTAACGTCTTATGCACCACTGGAAAGAATTACCTAAAAAGGCGATACATTAAATATTGATTTTTAGAGGCTTGAACAACATATCCAAACAACATAATAGGTACACAGACAGATATTTTTTCATCTTTGATAGCAACTTGGTTGCAATTGAGTTGATTTCATTGATTTACTTCGACGTTGCACTATATTGAGACCATTAAACCTTATATGACTCAAGCAATATAAAGAGTTAAGCCGCGGGGATTTCTCAAACGTTTCAAGAACGCGAATCTTATTTGATATAGATAAAAGGGTGGGTTATTTCACTTCTTTTGTTTGAGATACATAGCTATGTGCTCCAGTTGGATAAGTTGGCAAGTGTGTGCATTGCATCAACATCCCCATTAACAATTAAATATTCTCTGTGTTCTCTTTAATAATACATAAAGCGAAAGTGACGATGGGGTTTGCCCAAATCTTTAAAACGGCGTTACCCGATCGGGTAGACAGGCGATTAACACGTAACGCATATTCAGACAGTTCTTGTTTCTCACCCTCATTATCCCTATTATTAGAAGATCTGCCAATATGGCAACTGAGGAGGGCAGCATAATCCGATGTATGCTTTATTCAGTGACGGATGAGAAGTCATAGTCGTAGTAAAAGAAATGGGCAGCGTGAAGAAGCACGGTGAGGCATATTCTTGTGACATATTCATCAACGATGCACAATTAACGTGGCATTCTACAGTAGAGAGACATGTACAAAACACACACGTTGAAAGGCCATGGAGAGGGCATGCTGTGTGAGAATAAATATACATCTACATTGATATATCATTGGACAACATGATAAAATGCGTTGCATATTGATAAGCAGCTGAATCCCATTGATAAACGCTACAGTATACATTGATAAAAGTTTGGTGTCCGTGTCGGTGCCATATGGTGTACACAAATTAGGTAAATTTTTCCTCCATACAAAATACAATTGGTAGTTGCTTCCCACAACAGAATATACCCACCCTTTTTATATCGTGCCATCACCTCTTTGTACCAACAACTAGATTCGTGGAAATTTTAAAAAAAGCCACATCAATAGCTGTAGTGTGTGTGGCTCCTCTATATTATGGAGCCAGGTGGCTAGAATAGAATAATAGAGACAAGCTAGATGTTATACAGTAGTCACTGATAATAATGGGTTGTAAGTCTTCCCTTGATGCTCTCGACTGCCATGTGCAAGCATTTCTTGCACAGTTGTAAAGTCATCAAAAACCCTTTTGCCTTTGTTTCGCATCATCTTTCGGTGACTCAAATCCACAATGTTTGGTTCCTTTCTACCTTCTCCTTCGTTCTCCTTCAAGGTCTCCATGCGTTGCTTTATCATCAGCTCTTTTCGCTTCTTGTGGTCACGAGCTTTCTCCAGGTGTCGCTTGCGATCTTCCCTTGTCCAGTAACGCCCGACTTTCATTTCACTCTGGGCGTCGTCGTCTGTCGTAAGACCACACCGCTCCTCGGCAATCTTGCGACCGCGCTCTTTGAGGATCTTGTTGCGGATAGGTCTACGTGTGATGTAGCGAGATCCGTCGGCTCTTCGCTTCACCACCCATTCCATCTGTCCAGAGCCGGACGAGCCGCCAGCCATGGCCTGGTTAGGCGAGGCCCCAGCCCCACAAGGGTGAACTTCTGCAGACTTATCACCTTTATCACTTTTAGACGTATCTTGGCCCTGTGTTCTCTGCATTAATTGTTGCTGGAAAAGTTTCTGTTGGACCATGATCGTATGCTCCAAGTTTGCTCGGTTAGTGTACATCACATCAGCATACTGGGCATATATTTCTTGCAAGGAATCCATTCGTTCCTCTGTTAATTGGAATTGAGTCTGTGACATCTTTTCAGTCATGCTACCATTGCTGGTTGACTTAGCCAGCTTCTTCTTAGCATCACCATCACTATTCCATTCCTTTTTGGGCAGAGTTTGACTATGCGTCTGAGTCATTTTTTCAGAGTCACTGTGGGACGGTTTAGGATGGCTCAATGAGAGTAGAGAATTCTTAGAGGGTTCCCCTCCAGCATTGAGTTCAAGAGTTAGTGGAGTGCTTCGACAACTATCGCCTGTATTGTAAGCACTAGTTGTCGAGGTGTCCTTGTCTTTAAGCTCCTCAACTGGGAGCCTTTTGGATTTGAGTCTGAGGGCATCCTTGGCAAGTGGAGACATGTGTTCATGTCTTACCCATACGGGGTCACCACCATCCTGTGAAACCAACGTTTGCTTAGTATAGTCCATTTTGGTGCCCATTCTCGGCACCATGCGGGGTGATCTGAAGGGCTCGGGGCGCATACCACTTCCAATACTACTACAGGTACCGCCACCACCTCCTCCAACACCACCACCACCACCTCCGCAGCCACCACCAGCGTCCGGGTGGATCTTTTGGCGCTCTCTGGCATGAGCCTCAACAATCTCCTGGCACTCAATCTGTATCATTTCCATCTCTTTATTCAGCATGGCAATCTCACGCTCAATACTACCTTGTGAGTCTTTCCTTTTGAGTGGCTCACCATTTTTAGAGTCATTTGTGTCAGAAGCATCCTGCAGGCCCCCATTGTGCAACTGCAAGGGTGGGCCAGCAGTCGTGGTGCCATTAGCTGTGGCAGACCTGCGCGGCGAGTTCTCCACGCTGCTACAGCGCGTCTCGAGCACCTCGCGAAACTTCTTACACTCTTCTGCAGAGATCTCATTGGTGGCATGAGGGTCATGCTCATGCGCTTCGTTTGACGTGAAGCTATCATTGCTGTAGTGGAGCTCCTCGCTGCCAAGTTTTCGGGCACCGGGAAACTTGGCAGAGCTGCTCGGCGACGTACATTCGTTCTCCATTATCTCCTGTAAATAAAAATAGAAATCTGTTTATAATCTGAGAAATTGCAAGTAATACCTTTTGGACACTGTTAGTAGGCTATATTGAATAAATTAAGGCATTATCATGGTCAATGGGGAAGTTCAAATCGAGTATTAAGGTAAAATTTTGTAAAGGTACAAGGAACATTTCCTTCCAGTTTACAAATTTTATTTGCCACAAGTTTAAGCAAAATTACAGACTATGTATATTCGGGAAGGCAAAAGTCGGGAGAAATGCCACTGATAAACAAAATCTACGCTACAATTGACGAGGTTGAGTGTGCGGTTACTGTGTATAGAAAAACTCTCGGTTTCTGGGCACGGGCTTGTTAACGGTATATACCAAAATAACTGCCTCTCCAGCAATGTACATGGGACCATTGATTGGCCTATTTTGGCCTTTACGTCCCTTGCCCTCACCTCCGGCGGGCACATATATATAGCCAGTGTTCAAGTCATGCAACATTGCATGCAGGCAATCTTAGATGTCTACAGGCAGAGTGGCACTTTCTAGTAGTGAGATTACAGGCTGGGAGGTTGGCTATACAGACTGACAAAAACGTTATAATATTATAGGACAAGATAATATTTATCAGTAAGGATGGCAAGGAGTTTGCAAACTTAAAACAATAGATGTAACAACCAAATACATCAAAGACGACTGAACGATGGTCATACCTGTTCTGAGCTTTCATCATTTCTAGTACTTTCGTCTGTTCGACCAACGCCACTATCTTTTTCTTGTTTATTCGATGAATTTTCAGTTGTGGCAGTGTCTGTCGTTCCACCTTCTTCGTCATTTCCCTGAAAGAAATGTAAGAGAGTGATAAGAATTGGTATATCAGTAACATGAATATATATAGAGCATATTATTTATTGATATAATTATACACACTGGGTACTGAATTATCCCATCCTACAAGATGAATTATTCCTGTCTAAACACTGTATTCGTGAATACATCCATCACATCACTACATAATGGCTTATGTATATAATATGAACTTCATTTAGATCATCGTCTCGAGAACAGAAGCAATGCATCCAAAAGGGATGCCTAGCACAGAACCGCGAAGCACGAGGGAAAATCGTATTTTAAACTGAAGTATAGATTAATGGCAATGGATATTGTTTGCCCAGAGAAAAGGTTTTCTCTGAAACAATTCATACCGCGGGTATTGTGGTGAACACTGTACAGCCAGACAGTGCGCCATACATATGATAGTACACAGTAAATCGATGAATTACTCTACCTGTCATTTTTGTCTACGCCTGACACAGTAACACCAAGCTCTGCAGTTAACGTACACCAACAGATCAAAAGTTGGAAAAATAATTGCACGTAGCAAAGGCTTTTGATACCAGAGGTGTCTTCCTGCACTTATCGTTATTTTAACCAGTAAAAATATAATACGTAACCTCTGTCAAATACCAAAACTAATTAGCATTTTAAAGACTTTAATGTCTGCTTTTCCGACAGTTCAATGATGGGAAATATTAAATGTGTGCATATAAAGTGGAATGAAGGTATTCTTTATCTCATTGTTCTGTACCGGTTTCGACTTTACCAGCCGTCGTGAGTGATGTATGTGCCCGTGGATAGAGCTAGGGAGTGCAGGGGCTGTGGGAATAGTAAAATGAATCAATATTTTATATCCTGTCCCCATAGACATTTAAGTTAGACTAGAGAGAAAAGTTGATGACGTAGAAATGGACCCATATTAAACCTGCGTAGAATATAATAGTCCTGGTCTCTAGTGACCAGATGCCACTCTTGGCCCGGATTCAGTTACTATGTATCATCAGCTGTGGAGAATAAATGCTTGGCAGGGGTAAGCTCTCCAACACCTGCACCATATAATATTGTATCAACTATGAGCTAACCATCCTAAATTAGGGAAGATCTAACCATAGAAATACTATTCATCTTTCAGAATATACTTGCCTATTTATAACATAAGATACAGAACTTAAAGAGGTAGAAAGTAATATAGTGTTTAGCAATCTTCTCGTGATGTATCATGATTACGTGAGAGTATGGACTTGAACCATAAGTCACATCCACAAATGCATAATAGATAAATTTATCTGCGCTTAATCTTTAAATCGCAGTCATCTTTTGGAGCTGTATAAATCAGAAGAGCTGGGGGTGGGCAGGTGTCCCTAACTAAACAGGGGCACTAAGAGCCCTGATATGACAAGCAAATAATAAATCAATGACATTTATAAGAGAGATAAAAAGCAGCTTAGGACGTGGTTACATGGAGGTATTGACATGCTAAAAGTACAGGTATTATGGTGGTCATGTACGTTTCTAATGTAGTCTCAATAACCTAAGCCTAGTGGCGCCGACACGGGTCGCGGAGGCTGGCCAAAGAGTCCTACACACATTATGGCCACAAATCATACGTAATCCCCAACTCTCACATAAAGAAACACACATCTGCTACGCTGCTGCAATCTCAATGCCTGAATTCTTCTCAAGAATGCAATGTTTCCCCACATATTTTAAACTACTGAGTTACATCCACTCCACGTTCCGAATATTAATTGCGTATCATAAATCGCTCACTTGGGGTTAATAATGCTGTACGTAGACTATTGATTTTGTGCCACATGGGCCCCAGAGCTATATCCCAATGTCATCTGGGTTACACCATATTAGAAGTGTTTAGTCCATGGGACAGGTGATTGTGGCATGGAGTATACTGAATGCCCAAGAATGAGGAAAATTTGGAACACCGATTGGCCGGAGGACAAGGCATGGCTGCATGAGCGAGCAGCGCAGATGCCCACAAGCACCAATAATTCTGTTACCCCAGGAAGACTATTATAACCACACAATGAAGTATGTGGTGGCCACCGATTCCATGAATAATCGCGGTGAAGCACAAAATTGTCCTTAACTGCATTTACCTATCGGCAATAGGGAAAGTATAGGCAGGACAAAGTCTTAGAATCGGATCAACCTAAAAGTGATTAGATTCTTAATGAGGCCTGCGGGCTTCCATTAACGATTTTAATGTACTAACAGCAACCAATTTGCCAGACTGCCTTCACCCACTGCTACGATTATTATTAACTGACCTTCAAATCTGGGTAAAACAAGGCACAGAAATTGCCATAACGTTGATCGTCATTCTGCTTCTAACTACAAGAGGTCATAAATTGTCATTGTTATCTTGCCCTCATAAGGAATGATCACTTAAGGAATAATCTTCAGACAGATTGGGAACCAATTTTTCTGAAGTGGAGTTCAGACGTGCGATGGGAGCGCAAGGATCGCCTTCTAATCCACTCCTCTAACTCCCAAGCTCTGACTTGGAAAAAGGATCAGAACTAACAAAGCGGTAATGAATGAGTCAATTAATAAGATGGAGTGTCTCTACCTACCATCTTTTATTATCGTCTGTACAATGTTCCAAAACACACCGCCTTGCCTCCAGCAAGAAAAAGCTTTGTCTAGTTCTCTATACACTGCCTTCCAAGGAGTCACGGTCAAAGCAAGGTCACCTATGCACACTATTACATTGACTAAAGTGGGGAGTTATATACCCGGAGACGAAAGTACATTCCCTATATATAAGATCCACAGCGTGTCATTGGGTGCGTCTCCGTCTCCTAGATCATATACATCCATAGTGAAATGGCAGCACAGTGGAGATCCAAATATAATGCAAGAGTTTGGTATAGAGTCACCGACCGGGGTACTGCTTTCTAGACATGATGAATGATCAAGAGTATCATATGAAACGAGACGGGGAACAGGAGGAACTAAGTCACACAGGTTGCCAACTAAGAAATCTCTTCCTTCGTCTGCCTCTTGCAAGCTGCTACAATAGCTGGGTAGACACCGATATTGGGCTGGGTGTGAGTTATGACCGCTCAATACTGGTAATTAGTGTAGGGCCACCTGCCCGGCTCCACAAGCGCACTCCTTCCTATCCACGCCCTAGTCACATCAACTGCCCGTTTCAGCAGAGTGCTGCTAAATACAGCATTTAAGCTGGAAGAATCCCACATAACATGAAAGAGCTGGGAGCAGAGTCTGTTATATATTAATTCCAGACAAAGTTTTACTGTTGATGAGTAGCGGGGATAAACTTGATCACTAATTAAGGTCATACGTTGTCTGCTCTTGTTTTAGAACACAAGAAAAGAGTTCAACGTCCTAGCAATAGCGGAGATTAATTGCCATTTGATTTTTTTGCGACCTGAGGAGAATAGTCAAGGGACACAGAGAGAGAGAGAGAGAGAGAGAGAGAGAGAGAGAGAGAGCAGAATCATCATTGAAACGAGCCTCGTGGGGCATGAATCAGGTGAGACAATCTAGTGACCTTTGACCCTCAAGAGTCGGACGAGCGTTTGATCTCTGAACATGGCCCCCGGCCAAGACTATAGCCGCCCACGCCCCCACCCCACCCCTACTATATATCAACCACTAACCCTATGGTGACCAAAAGTTAGATTTGAATGGGCGATTGCCCTCTAGATCAACCTATAACTGAATCCGGAAATTGTACGCTTTCTTGCATACGCCCTATGTCGCGATACAAATCAAACACAGGAATGACTAGGTAAAAACACAATAGAAGACATCAACCAATGTACATAGGTACGTCTTTTCCAGTCGATTTTCCCATTGTCTTGTCACTGGCCGGTCACATATGATGGACAATACTTCAATGGGGGCACATTGATGCTATCTGTTAAATTTTCGAATCGGCAATGGCCACTTTTTTAATTGCTTTAGAGCCTCAAGGTATATGCTAACACATTTTAGTATTTCTGTACATATGACCATCGTGTCTGTTTCATACGAAAGCGTTACAGTATACGACTTCAGAAAATGTGTCTATGGGATTAGATAGGTGGTGCTTAGTAGTATATGTCATGCAATGGCTCAAGTATATATTGTGTTATTTCGTGAGGTCGTTTATCTCGGGACACACTCCATCCGTCTACTTACCTTAATTAGCGGGGAGATCTGTCTACAATGTTCTGCCAAACTCTTATAGAGGACCACCTTGCACCAAGCCGGCAACAATCTTATCTAATCCCACCTCACTATCACATTATCCACTCCCATCTTCTCAGATCGAAAAGAATTGATTGATGCGAAGGACAATGGATAGGTTGAAAACAGAGGTTCGGAGCCGCAGGGCTGAGAATTAGTGCTCCCATTAATCATGCCATCGTCTTTTACAATTCCAGCAATCACACACCAACATTCTAATGGATGCGATCCTAACAAAGGAAATTTCTTATTTTGCAATTGGCAAAACCTGCCGATGATCGCTCTGCAATAACCTCGGGAGATTTCCCTTTAAATCACTAGATCTAAGACAAAGCGAAGCAAAGAGTACCAATATGAAATGGCTGGTAATCATTACAAGGATGTCTTTAGATCTATTCTGTATCTATAGGGAATACAGTTATACATATCCAACAGAACAAGAGAAAACTAGATACGTGTATATCCAATCACAGAGATCAGAACAAACAGGCCGTCTGATATATACCAGGGTAGGTTTCCTCTGTTAGTTTTTGTAGGGATTCCCATTGTGGATCTAGGAGTATAGCTTGGCTTGCCTAGCAGCATCCCCGCCCATTAAGCAGATCAAACCATCCTCCAGTCTGCATACAAAAGAGAAACTACTATTTCGCTCTTGCCCTGCCTCGGCCCCTATACAAACCAAAGCCACCTATTCCTGTCACCAAATCAGGTACCAGTCAGCTCCTCAGTCGCCCATTCCATACATAATTTATCATTCCAAGTTTCGACCTGTGGGCAATTCTCTATAACGAGTTCACTTCAACAACATGAGATCTAAAAGTCATTCCAGTCCAGCTTTTCTATAGCTTTGGATCTGGCCGAAGTTACGATGGTGCTGTACCTTAACAGGCATCGGGCTTACCGCCCTAGGATTCGCTTGCAATTCTCCATTCTTGTTTTATGGTGCACTGGGGCCCTCGGCTTCTGACTTTGGCTCATATGAAAGCAAAACGCATTTGGAACTTAAAGGATACATTTCCGTAAGTGCATATACATGGTCTGTCTACGGCAATAGCGTGCTGAATTTAAGAGCGGAGAGACCATGCTACCAACTGGAGAATGATTGCTTCCAGTACAGCGTACAGAGAGGAAAGTGGAGGCGTTTAATAATTGTTTCAGCTCAGGTCATTTGTAATTGTTAGAAAATCCCACTTTTCAGCATGGTCCATCCTAATTTTCCGGCCTCCGTTGTCTAGAGTACAATGAAAAGTGCGGAGAGGCAATAAATGTGACCGACGAGCTCAGGAGAAAAGCAGAGTTTCAGCCACAAAGACTCGGTGGTAGGCTCGGACTGCACGCCAATTTAAAGATACACTTCACCTGTATGGATGGAGTCAATCTGCACTAAAATATTCATAGAGCAACCCACAGCCACTCACAAGTGGGACAGGCACAATTGTTAGGGCCCATCCTTATGATGGCTCACTAACTAGGTGCGATACCAGCACGTGCGTTGCACTTCACTATTGGGAAATAAAACCAATGCTCAGTGAAATGAAAATCAAAGCGGACAATGCAATCAGAAACAACCTCTTATCATTATCGGATCCGCATCACCCAGTAATAGACAGTCAATAACAGTTTACATAGAAAAACAGCATGATTCCGAATACCTCCCTGGAATCATCTGTTCCCAATGATTATAGCTTCAATACCGGGCGGTAACAGAATTCATGTTGACAATGCTGAAGAATTTAAAAATGAGCAAAGCAGAACATTATAGAAATGCCGCAAAGAAATGAATAATGCTCTGAAGAGGCTACACCCAGAAGCGGCAGGACATCACATAGCATCAAGAATAAACTGGTTTCATGATAGCACATCAATATCTCATGAGAGAAGGAGAGAAGCAGATCGAGGGAATAAAAATAACTGCTGGAACACCTGGGACAGACGTTGGTATATATAGAGCATAGAGGAAGGCTGGTTTAGTCAATTCAAATCATAACTTCTCCGTCAGAGCGCTGGGAGCTGATAAATGATGTGTTCCTTTCATGCGTCTCCAGGGAAGGCCAGCCCCGCGCCAGCGCGCTATTATATGTGTAGTGTATGTATATTTTATGAAATTCTTGGGTGAAAAAAGTACCATGGTGGTCTCAAAGCTAATTAGCAGAGGCACGTTTTTGGTTTTCACTGTATTAGGCATTCTAAGCCAACTCTAGGTAATTACCATGCTCTTCACATATTGCTCTTATATATACGCTAGCCTCTTGACAGCTGATGTGGTCGGCAAAAACATTTAGTACAGCAGATTTCCCATACTGAGACGCGGGCAGAGCAAGAGATAAAAGTCCCTTGTCACCATCTCATTTGTGCTATTAAACAAAAACTACATCAAAATGACAATGAGGGAAAGGAATTAAATATAATCAGGGGTAATGAGTGGAGGCACAGTTACAGTGTACGCGATAGGGCACTGACCTATACCCGTGAAAAGAAAGGTGTGGGGACAGAATTAAAGGATGGGGGAGATCTTTGGGAATGATTTACGTGACTCTCAGATAGCACCGTTTGCATTCTAGCCGCCGACAGAGGCGGGGATCAACTTGGATTTACGATCCGGATCATCCTGTCATATATACACATTATTCTTATACAGCTCCCTTAAATCCGGGCAGCTCATCTCCCTCCACCTCCATCCTGCCTCCCCCTTCACTCCAATACGGCATCTGCATGCTCGAGTACAAAGGGACACATGCTGCACGGAAATATATGTATACAGCATGTGAGCTTGGTAGAGCATTGTAGGATCACACGGTACAGATGTGAAGGATGTGAAGGATGTGAAGGACAATGTACAGGTGGAGGTGAGGAAACGGGAATCAATCCAAACCTTGGACTAGTATAGCCCAGTGCTGGCTGGCAGGTCCAAAAATGCCACCCACAAACCAGTCGGCCATGCAGGCTTGGTTTAATGATGATCATGCGGCGCACTGGATCACATTTATTTACGGTAAACATCTTGTCAAGCTCAGTATTCGCGACTGGTGGCGGGGGCCAGCATCCACCCGCTTCATAAGAGTGCCTATTGTAGTCGATGGCCCCGCCTAACAGCTCTTTAACTCAGGGATAATATCAGACATTTACACGGATTGGCATGAATGAATAGGTCCTCATTCTCTTCGATCCTCCTCCATTCCCTCAAACTAATACTGCATTGAACAGGCACGAGAAACACTTCCCCATAGGATAAACAATAAAACATACTCGTCCCAAGAGCTACCCTCTATCTCAAGTCTGTTTTCTCTTTGGATTGTTGTTTTTGCAATGCTTTATCTTTATGTAAAATTATCATACAGACATGATTTCCGTCATCTTCACCTAGGGATTGGGGAATCGATCCTGTGGATACACAAAACTTTCTCCTACAAGTTTGCTCTATTGATGTGATGTGAGATGTGTTTTGCTTCATTGATGTGTTCGCTGGTTTTTACTGCGACTACTTATGTGAAGAGGCTTATACATAGTTAAAGTCATAAATGTTGTGTTGGGAAACTACATTAAGCAATGAAGTAATACTTTATATAAAAAGAGAAGCATATAATTTTTCCTCCCTGTTCGATATGGATGGCCAGGAAAACACCAGCCATCTCCTATATACTCGGTATGTAAAAACGGCGAGGATTAAGCGCTCCAGAGAGAAAAAGCCATGCCACTTTACAAATCTTGATGGTCTTCTGGGTGTGACCTCATAAGTCTACGCTCACATTAAGTCAACTGGCTTTAAGAAAAAACTTGGCTAAGGAGAAAGAAGAGGAGAGATGGGGAGGAGTATTGACATCTGACTCGGGCAGGCGGGACGCTGATTTGCTGTGGGCTGTTCTTGCTCAGGACTATTCGCATTCTAATGCCGCGTGAAGACTCCTTAGCCTGCTTCTTGTTTCCCTCTAATGTGGCATTTGTATGCAAGAAGCCAAACTGCCACAAGCGTCAACGCCTCGCGATGACAAACTGCAGGAGGGTATACATACACACCGGGCGCTTACAAGATCACATACTCGGTGCACAGTGCCAGTGTGGGGGGCCCCATCGATGAATACTGATGAAAAAGAAATCCTCCTCCTCCTCTCAAGGATTTATTATTTTTACCAAAGAGCCCCCCGCCCCAACCCCCCACACGTTAATGAATCTAACGCATGGTCCTAGCTAATCCAGAGGACGAGCAGTCCCTAATCAACTGCAATCCTAACCCTATATCTCATAGCCATAATATCCTGGCGAAACTAAATTAAGGTCCAGCATCGCCAAGCCAACCAGATGCAAGTTCTGTATTAAATTCTTATTGATCTTTTATTGCTTGCGTCTGGGACTTGCCCCTGTGTACCTTCCCATCTACATGTAAGTTCTTTTGAAGGTCAAAGAGGCAGAAGCCAATCCATAACCGAGTGAGGGGTTGTAACGGCTTAAGGAAAGGTTTGCTGGAAACGAGAAGGGTGGCATGCCGAGGTACACTGGACTTAATGTCTTACATGACTTTGAAGGATTATTGCTGCAGATTAATGGGCACAGCAATGGTGCATGGCCTTCAATTGGGCCACACCTTCACCACCGCCATGCGTGGATCGAGCTTTATTGAATTGATAAACGTAAGCGGAAGCCTGGAAAATAGACTTGTATATAGATGGGCACCAGATGAGCCTTCAGCCTGATGGGTTTACAATGGGTCAGCCAGCCACTATACCACCGGTCGAGCAACTCTGGGGAAAAGAACCCGAGCAAATAACCAACGTTTTGGGAAATACCTTGGCTCCTGTCCACTGGAATCAAATACCAATCCATCATGGTGGAGGACAGGCCCAGAGCTAGAGGGCGCAACCCAGCACCAATCAGACTGTGTTATTCTCCAGGTGCTGACCTAGGCCGGACACAAGGTGATCCTACAGGCCCAAGTCATAGAGTACCACCGTAAAGCCACCACCCAAACATGTAATCCTGGAGCTACAATGTGACCCTGCATGGCTTCATTGCTAGTGACCCGTTCAGAGAAATTGGGAAACATTTACAAAATAAACATTTTGTAATGAAATACATTGCAGAGTGAGTCGTGCAAGGTAATGGGCGGACCAATTTCATTAGAGTTAGGGCCTATAGCACAGGGTCTGCATTCCATAGCATTTCTGCCAGTGGGGATACATGATAGAACTAGGAATTAAATTATGATGGCAACCGTCTGAGGAATGGTCATTACGATAGGCAAATGCCCGATACTGTATGTACTTATCAAACAAATCAATATTTTGAAAAGGATCGCAAAAATACAAAAAAAATATGCAAGTCTAACTATCTGATCAATAAAATGTATCTAGTGAACATGATCTAATTTGTATTTTGTTTTCGTACGGCCGAAACTCATCAAGCAAACACCATGGCGAAAAGGCTGCGACATGGTGCTAAGGTCATGACAGTATCCTATCCATAATTAAGTGTTTTCTTTTTCAGTATTAAATGAAGTATTATAAATCAGAACGTAGTCCGATTCTTCTCATAGACCAATTTATCAGCTGGCCATTAATGCATGGCAGCGACTTTACTCCATCTGATAAACGTGTATTATTTTGTATGATACTGCATTACCAAGAGCAAGCATAATTTTGTCAGTCTTGATAACAGTTGTATTGTTACAAGTAACAACGGTATGCCTCTATTTAACGACTCTCCCTGAGCAAAACCAAATCCACGAGTTTTATGCCTAGGAATTATTACACATGACTGAGGACAGAGGATGCTGGGTGGTTACTTATCTGCAAATGGTGACTAGAAATGGGGCTAGGAGGCAGTGGTATATGACACGAATCTCAGATGTTAAGGTGATTGCATGGGGGAAAGCAGTCTCCGTGGGAACTTTTTATGTCATCGTTAGCGTAAGGCAGGTCATAGTTATTCCTAGCAAATTCAAGTGCTGTAATGAAGGGAGCAAGATAATAGCATGCGTATGAGGGGGCTTTTAGTTGATTAGTGAGGGGCGCCATGGTTAACAGAGGTGTGTGTCAGGGAGGAGGGGGGGGGGGGGAGGTGCAGGTGTAGGAAGAAGGGGCAGGCTGGATACGGAATCAAAGAAACCTGTTAGGGGGGCGGGGGGACTTGGGCATATAATTTATTCGGAGGAACGCAGTGGCACATTAATTTGTCGATGATCGGTTTTGCAACTTACCTGTGTGAGTAGGTTTGGTGAGAAGTCAGAAGGACAGGCATGCTGTTCTAACATTTCCATAGGCAATTCATCCAATATATTTTGCTCGTCCATGAACCCATCGTCCATCTGGAAAAGAAATGCAAAGCTTATTAGATAAATTACACATAATGCACCCCATAGAGCTAAAGCAGGTAGCAGGTATTCCTGTATAGTAACACACTGCAGTCCAAGTCTCATTACTAAAACAAAGGTTAGACATCCTGGTATGAAGAGTTTTATATTTGAAATCATTATTTGCTTAACCATAATGAAGACCTGTACAATGCAGACATATTCCACTTACATCTGCTCCAATACAGTCAATATAGGGTCGGAGACCCGTGGTACATTGACCTTTAAATCCTTTGTAGGATAAAAAAAAAGTTCCCCAGGATAGCTCATGCTTTATTCTTGCCATGTTCCATGTAGGCGCATGGTGGTCACTGGCATTGTCTGCACCGAAACAATTCATCAATAGCAACGGACCAAGACAAGAGGCCCTGACCCAACGGATGAGGGCTTGGTCTGCGGCCAGTGTGGGGATGGGTAGAGGCTGAGCGTGTCTGAGTTATAGCGCACCTCCGTGCCACGCCTATCAGCGCAGCTTATCTTCACCTCACACCACTTCCGGATGAACGGGTACCTACAGGACCACGCCTGTTTCACCGTTTTCCTTAGCAGGTTAATTTCCTGCCACAGCTAACAGGCATCCGGGTGATCCCTCATTGCTTGGGAATTTACATTCTACCTTGCCTACCTTGGGACAATTTCTACAGTGCTTTATAAATTGTATAAAGCAAATGAATGCCTTTACTGGGCATGAATGGCAAGCAAGGAACTGCACATGACTCCGTGATGGACGCCTATAGTCAGAAGACCCCCCCCCCCCCCCCCAAGTACACTTTCCTGAGGCCGTTCAGGTGACACCTAGCGTGGCTAATAAAATGGAGGGTAGCTGTGGAATTTACGGGTCTCTAACAATGATATTTTCCTCGCTTGAACAATGTGTGACCGTGCAAGAAGTTAACCAATGACTGCCATAGTCTGATCAATAAACTCCTAGTCCAGTGTTCTACTTATGTAGGACCAGCATCTATATCACAGCAACTGAAGAATCATGATGTCAGTAATCACCCTTAGAAAGTAGGCCTACGTCTACAGTAACAGAGTATTCCTTCAAAGCCCTTTAAAAAGTTTAAAATGAGGTTTGGGAATTATTGAAGGAGTTTATGGGCAGTTGATACATCTTATTTATCAGAGAATAATATTATTGTAGGCCTACTAGTAGGAAAACCCTGAAGTTATTAGACCTACCTCTAACACAACCGGTGAAAATAAACAACTACGCATCGTTATAAACTCTCTAATGGCATTTTTCATAAGTTACATACGCCAAGTTATTTGACTAATCTAGGAGGCTTGCCAAACAGCTTCCTCATTTTTCACCTGGGAATTGATATGTAGGGCTAAAGCATAAATGTTCCGTACAGTCGAAGCTGACAACATCCTTCACGGAGCATAACAAGTTACTACTTCTTCTTCTTCACCACTAGAAGTTACTTGCTTTCACTGACCCCACATGAAGAAGAATGTTAATCTGGCCAGCTGTTGATAGCGAGTTTTTTTTTATGAAATGAGTCTCTGATGGAGAAGCTAACTATTAGCTGTTATCAAGGTGAACCACCACCTGAGGCCACTGTGTCGGGGATACGCATCTCTCCCCATCTTTGATTGCGGGAGGTCCGACTTTGAACATTACCTGAGTTCTAGGTGAGGATTAATGTTGCATAGGTTGCATGGCTTCTCCATCATTTTTCTATACGCTTGTTTTATGATAACCTTCTGACTAGCAGACCTCCCAGATCGCTAGGTAATGTCGACCGTGGCAAAGCTCAAGACCCATCGCACAAATCGCCTACATGGTGATGATAATGGTAAATAATAAGGAACATATCGCTCCGAGTATACCTTGATATCAGGATGCGTTGCATGGAGGTAACATGACGAACATATGGGTGATGAGATAAAGACAATCTATGAGATACCGTTGCCAAATATCAACAAGTGTAAATTGGATGTCAAGATATCTTAGATATAAATACAACCATGCAGGATTGAAGGAAGGGTAATACCTTCAATTGTATCACCCTTTTATATGTTTACCGAACACATATATCTAGACATTCTGGTATCTGATATTTCTAAGCTTCAAATGTTATATGCGTGTGGTGTCCTGAGGGCATTTTTTCAATATGACTATGAAAACTGATATTTCGTAAGATTTTCAGCCATCCTTCACTTTTTCACACGCGGAACGCAAGCCTAAACAAATAGGAAACGTACACCCTGATGGAAAGTAGGTGCTGAAAGTCGCATCAGGACAGCTTGTATGAGATCTTGGTTCAATTCCCTGCAGGGCGAGAAGGTGTCAGATGAAAGCTTCTAGTAACAAGCCAGTCTCACCAGCAATATGGTATATATACTCCTTATTGTGTTTGGGTGCAGGTGAATGAAGCTTTGCATTCTTGTAATTAGAAATGATAGGCGATGCCGATCGGAGGCTTTAATAGTAATAATTTAGGATCGATTGTTTCAAAGGATTGAATAAGTGCTCCCAGGAACGTGTCCAGCTTACAACGGTTAAATGTTACAGGGAGTAGCTGTTAGTGAATTGTGGGCTCTTATATAGAAGGACCATTGAAGGACTGTGAGCTCGGCGGCTGGAGCCGTCCCTAAAGTGTCAAAGACAAAGCCTGAGGTGTGATGGTAGCTGTGTGCCTGTCAGACTGAGTAGAGAAGGTCTGATACCCAGGGATTAGCGGCCAACAGGCGGCCATCAAGCGTTCCCCCGACAACACCTACCATCCGCCAGTGTAAGCCCTGAACCAACCCTTTCCTCATCTCCATATCCCTCTTCTAGCAGCAATTCTATTCCGATCGCTAACCGACTGGGGTCTTTCTCCTTTTTACTCGTCAAAGAATTTTCCCAAGCCTTACTAAGATTTGTCATAGACGCCTAGTAATCTACATCGGTAGGTAGGAGGAGGAAGAAGGGCGGGGAGTCATTACTTGAATATCACGAGACAGGCAGAAGTAAATGACTTTGGAAGCACAATCCCGCCTCTGTGGATTGTACGATCGTGTCTCCATTGGCAAACATAATTTTTCATGGTCGCACTGGCCATTACTCATGATGGCAGTGGTTCTATCAAAGAGACCAGAGAGGGTTTGGGAATTAAAGTTGGCCCTCTAGAGTCGTAGATCATAATTATACCATCCCACAGCCATCACCCTCTATAATGCTCAGGCCTCGAGTAGGGCGCCTCATGTGACCTGCCCAGGTCATGTGTTCATCACATGATTTAATACTTGGCCGTACTAAAAATCCACACGGATCTCGAAATGTATTGCTGCACCTCAGCTGACCCGATGCTTCTTCTATTCCAAGAATTTCACACATCTTTGCTCCAGGAGTGTTTCCAGCTAGGATCCAAGCGTGCCATGATCAGAATTTATGAATAAAGGTCGATGGGTATCAGAGGATATGTCCGTGATGAATAGCCTGTGCTGGAATCGATATCTTATAATAGGCAGGGCATTAGCAACACCCAATCCCTACTCAGCAGGGCTGAGTTAGATGGGGATATATAAGAATAAAAATGGGAGGAAAGGTAGTCATGTGAAACATGCCTGGGCGAAATGTTGCCTCGTGTTGCCTCGTGTTGCCTCTTAGAAGCTAATGGCGTAGGCTCATTTCAAACAAACTTGATAACCACGAATAGAAAAGATGTGGACTAACAGCTGCAGCAATCATATCCGGGCCTTGAAGCCTCTTAAGGAGGAGACAGGAGAGTAAATGAGGACGAAGCGATCATCAGGGCAGGGAATTGGTCTCCGTGGATCAGTGAATATGGCATACTGCTCCCAACAAGCAGGCCTCCTCATTTACCTTAATGATGCCCACCAATCGCACAGCGTTGTTCCCCTTCCAGCGAGCAACCTCCCTCCATGGCCACCATTATAAAAGGTGGACATGGCTGGCTCTTCTACTGTCATCATCATCATCATCACGAGCAGAGAAGTACAGCCACACTCAGTGAACCAATTCACTCTCAGTCCGTGTCTCTTCCTCCATATATAGCCGCCATCCATACCTGAGTAATGAAGCTGGCAACCAAAGGTGTAAATTCAACCAGATGCAATCTCTCGAGGCAAACCTCGCGGGAGAGCTCTCGTCTGCTCCACCTTCTCCGTAGATCTATACCCTCCTCTTTCCCGCCTTAATATAGCCAATCTTAGCCCGACACTATAAATTTAATCGTCTTCAGCACGTGGAGCATATCAATGTGAGCTTCATAGAAGAAGGGGGATAAAAGAATGAAAAGGTTTAGAGGCTCGGGGAGATAGACAGGGGAGAAATCTATCCCTCTGTAATTACACATGATCACTTAGAGAAATTAATCGGATTAGACAATAAGAAAAATGCAAGAATAATCCTATATTGCTTCTTCTATAAATACTATAGTCACGGAGGCCAGACACTGCTTATGCATAGACACACAAAATCCTGATGTATTAGTATGTTTCCAATCAAATATATTCTAATCATGACCAAGCCATCTACCAAGGGAACTAATGCTAAAAATGACAGTATCACTGGAGGCATATAAATATGCGGCGGGCCTTTCTAATTTTAATTTATATTTTACTTTGCTGATTTATGGCTCATTGCCATGCATGGAGAGAATCGTGCAGAACTCTATAGGGAAGGGAAGCTCAATGCTAAGGTTGGCTGCCGCTGCTGCCGCTGCCGCCTCAGAACTAAATGTACAGACTCAAGCATGTCTATATTTACACCCAGGGTGTTTATTTGGTGGGTGGAGGAATAAAACTAGGATATCTTCATATAATAGGACAGACCTGGCGATGAGTGAACCCACCGCGACCGCCAGACCCGACAAAGGGCTTCTATAATTATTACTTATGATAGGAATTTATTTATATATGAGCCTCCATTAAGGGAGGATATGCTGCTAGAGGGTGGTATTCATAAACTCCTACTACACAGTCCTAGAGTATTGGCCAAGGCTGAGGACAGGTATAATACCAGCCATAGATATATGCATCCAATAGCTAATGATCTTTTTCTCCCCTCTTCACATCAAAAGCCCAGCAATCGACCAATAAGCAGTCGCCATAGCATATATGGATCTGTATGACTGACTGGCAATATGATATCGAAAATGTCCCCACCATGATACAGAACGCTTCTGTGTATATATCAACTCCGGGCTGGATGGATATTGAAGATGATTGTGAGAGCTCTAGTATCAGATCAACTATATTGCCTAGATGAAAGACACAGCTTGTTATTATGTAAAATGTTATTATATATTTTGCCCGCACTTGATATATGATAATAACACGAACCCTTTTAAATCCTTTCACGCATCAATTCAAGGATACAATCAAGAAAGTTTGCCAAAACAGTAAAATGTTCTTCCTTTTCCCCACCAACTGTCTAAATTGTGGCCATTATAGACATCCCTTATACTATGTAGCGATACTATAACCGAAAGGCCTAGAGCGGTGTCTTCCAGATACATCGTATGGGTACATCTGTACCATATAGATTAATCTTAGGATGACGTGAATAATAATTTAAAGCATGGACACATTTCTTTCCATATTGCATTATATTTCAGGCGATATATAAATTGACTCGAAGCTATATGATAGATCACATTAAGCCAACAGCGTCTGTCTGTATGAGGAAGTTATCTATGCATTTTTGTACGTGTTTGCCAAACTAGACGCGAGGAAAATCAATGAGAGAAATATGTTTCTTGGCTTCAACAGAAGCCCACATCCATTATCAATCAGATATCTATCGGGATCATTACAGGAATATGAACGGTAATCAACTGCTCGCAGACGATAATGAACACCATACAAACACCGATGGCGGGCCACTGATGTGCTCAAATAATGAAGATTGAACGCTTCTCTTCGCGATCGGCAATCTCCGTAATAGAGCGAGCAGTGGCGAAGGTACTAGACCGACAGTGGCCGTCTAGAAAACCTCTTTACGATCTGTATACTTGGCAAACACTGGCTGATTTGACGTTATCTTTGGGGAGAGGCCCAGACAGATGTTACTCTTTTATCAAAGTACATCAAACATAGCCGTCTCGCTCCTCGTGTCCATTGGGTGTACGTCCCCACCGGATGCGAAGGGGCGCAGGGCGTTGAATACCAATGGTCATCCAACAGCCTCTCAGCCCCACTCATGCAAGGCTCGACTATTCCTCACAGAAAGTCTTGGCCAGGATTTGTGGGCTGTGAGAGGAGGGCAATGGCGGCGGTACCAAATAACTCTTCCCTTCTGTAAAAGACACGCGTTGGCGGTCGACAAAAGGCTGTAATAAGGCAGCCAGTGGGGACAGACAGAAGAAGATATGGGAGGAAACCTGGGGTTGAGCAAAGCTTTCTCTTCTCACGTCCGCAATGACAGAGAATGCAGAAGGAATGAGATGAGGAAAGCAGTGTGGCCGCCACTACTAAATACTTCTGTTCGTTTACAGGGCCACCCTGGGTGCACATGATGAATCGTCACTGGGCTGAGTCAGGACCCATGGTTTTAGTTACCAGACATTTCCTGATAGTATGCATGGCCTTTTGGTTTTCAGCTCACATAAGGCCTGGGAATCGGTACCCATTAAGTTAGTGGGGAAATCCCAATAATCATCTAGTTGGCAAATCTGGCATTATCCCTCCCGCCCATTTCGCCCCTCTAGACCAAGCCGGGTGAAAAGATATTCGTTCATTCAATACGGTGGTGATATGGGGATTGCGGGGAGTCATTGGTGAATATCGCTATGCAGGTTTTCCCCCGGTGCCTGCTATAAGAGAACCTTGACTTGCAGAGAAGGGACAGCCACTGACGTGACCGGGCACTGTTTGGGGGTGCTTTCCCTGGCTCTATATTGTAGCTGGGATCAGGACACGTCAACCAGCATTCACCTTCTCCATCCGACATCGCTGGGTGGCCACCTTACTCCTCTCATCAATTTGTGTGGACACAAAGTGGTTCCTTCACATGACCCCGAAACATGGCCCGAAGACTCCGCCATCTTAAGGAAACATGTCATCACCTATGATCTGACATGAACGTCATTAAAGCAGGACACAGCCTAACCTATCCTACCAATGCCAAGCGCCATTTATTCGCCCTTCCTGTTTCTGCTATAGCTTACCAGCCCCCACCACTCCCACCCAAGGTCAAAGTTAACTTTCTAAAAGAATCCCAGTTGCTGGTAGCCAATTCAGAGCTACTCTCATACATTGCTAGTACAAACTGTTCCCCACATATAAAAATTAATAGATAAATCAGTTGGCTCTCTATAAAAGCCACTTTCCATATGAGTACAGAAAAAATGTGCCTGGATGGGGTTATCATCACCTATACATCACTAACAGCACCCGAGTTCAAGCAGCTATGAGGAAGATTCGGCCTTGTAAATGACCTTTGCCTACATGATTAGTGTCTGGAGGCCCGGCGACATCTATATGAACAAAATTGCTTCATCCTGACCATGAATAATAAAAGAGCTGACGACCTGGAGAGAAGCATGAGACTTAGCGCCCACACAAGTTGCACTGACTATAACTATACAAGAGAGGCGAGTTAACCATGATTTAAAGCTCGCTTTCTTTCTAAGCAGAGAGGTTATGCTGTGCGCCTGCATCCAACAGAATCCCATACCCCTAAAATAATGCAATGCGTTATGCACAATGGGCTCCCATAATGGTGGCGAATAGATCAGCTCTGGGTGATAAAAAGAACAATACACAACTCTCTGCTTTATGGCAAACATTATTGTAACTATCGGTATCGCCCAGCCGATCTCAAGCCGCTCAATACGGTCTAGAGAGAAAATATTCATAATTAATGCAATGGGATGAAATTTAGATTTTTGCAGCGTCCCTTGCTGAGACGAGAATAAACAGATTATTTTAGAGCAACTCGTTGTTGCAGGAGATGCGGAGTAATGGGGATATAAGCCGAAGCAACGCCCTCATGGCGCGTACAACAAAAACTTGCCATGCATCTTGCACTAAAGTGCATTACCAAAACCAATGATTTAGTGAGCTGTAAACGGCTTTTACATTCTGCCCAGCATCATTGCCAACAATATAAAGGTGGAAACAGACGCGCAATGGCACATATCATCTTGGTAAATACAGGTTTAGATTCTCGTGAAATAGTCTACACATATCAATCGATGGAGAAAAGGGGAAATGGGCAACTGGCCATATATTTATTTATATTTCCACAATGCATCACGATCTCCACACACTGCTAGGATAATGATGCAGCAGATGAGATATCGAGGGAGTTTTATTATAGGCAATGCCAGCAGCTACGGAAGGCAATGTATGGCTGGCTCGTCCATGATTTATAAACCTCTTTATTGAAGATGATACCACACAGCCACTGATAACACACACGAGACGGCGAAATAATACCTGAGGAAAATATGGTTTGGCTGCAAGTGGAGGTTTTCATTATTCCCCCCCAGGTTCATCAGCCTATATAATGACAGCAGGTTGTGGGTTGAAAGGCTAAACTAATACGGTTATATGTATACAGCACCAGACAGGTTATCTCAGTCTAACGTGATAAGCCCGGTCCTCACACGGTTGCCTTTTCCCTCATTAGCCCATATTGTGAGTGCTCCTTGGGTTTGCCTTTGTTGCGGTAGAGCATTGGGCTGGAGTAACATTGCCACACATAACGACACTGATTCGATAAGCACCAAAAGCCACTCTTCACTGCCAGACGACTCAAATGACATTTCTCTGTCCGCCTGCGGCCGTCCAGCGTCCTTCAGACATAGAAAAAGCCCATACATCCAGAGGCGACCACGCCAAGAAAACATTATCGAGTTTGTATGCGACCCCATGTACATAAAGTGCTTCTTTTGCAGGACTTTTCTCAGAGCACGAGATGTGTGAAGGAGAGACTTGGCTATCAGCATATGGATGAGGCTCGAACCTGTCCCTCTCCATTAGATACACGGCCAAGGTCATGCAGCTGTTGCTATCGCACCACATTGCCTGTCTTATCTGCCGTATGAGACAAGTCCTCCATGAAGAACATTTCCTCGGAATCGCCATCAGCCAGCCCTCATCGGGCTTCCCATATACCGTTAATAGGAGCACCGTGTTATGTTCTATCACCAGACTCCATTACCACTCCCAGATACAACTTCCACTACTTGGAATATCAAAAACAGGATATTCCATGAAGTAGACGCTCATATTGAGCTCCTGTTATGGTGATAATTGCCAGTGGTTAACGGTTTAGGTAATGTACTTGACCAGCTTCAATCTACCATTCCCATATACTACTCACGCCAGCTTGCCATCTAGACTTCAAAGCGTCTTCTCGCGCCGCTCGCCGTACTTACAAGTCGGTCACGTTAGGCCAGGATGAATCCATTAGCAATATTTGATAGCTTCAGCTAAAAGAGACCCCTTCTCCTGGCCACTCCAGACACCGAATGGCTTGGGCTTAGTATTACTATATATATATATATATATATATATAGACGACAAGTAATTTTCCGACCGGTGCAACAAGTCCCAGGGCAGGGAAACAGGGACAGTATTTACATATGACTACATACTCCCTCATTAACGTATGCTTATTTCTCCCAGAGGAGACCCTTTAGGATTCAAGGTGCCCTTTCCATAATACCATTACTAACACGCATTAAATCTAATACTCAAACTTTTCGGGTTAATGCATAGAAGAGCGGCAGCAGTGGAAGCACGAGCCAGCCCATGGTTAGGCCAGCAATTTTAATGAGCAAAAAGATGAGGAGGCAGAAATAAAGAAACATGAATAATAATGATAGTGTGAAAGGCACAGTCTTGACTGCCTTGCAGGCCGACTTAAGAGAGACACATTGTTGATAGGTTGGATTTTGTGTATACGTAGGGGCAGTAAGTAGGAAAAGGCATTAGGGCCTTTATACTCGCTCTCTTCTACCAACATATATTATTCTCCTCGTGGATATATAGAGGGTGGTGAACCAGGGTGGACACTGGCGATGGCCACCATGGATAGATGCTGGACATTGATAATGATGAGGACAGACAGGCTACTGGTTATCCTGCCCTTCTGGTAGCACTAGGTGTATACTGACCACACCTCCCTGCATTAGACAGCCTCATATCAATTTATCTCTCTTCTCCCCATCAGTGTTATGTGATAAGTTTCTATTGCACGAGTCAAATATATATCAGCTAAACCTGCAGACTGGTGAATAAACCCCCATTTCCAAAACAAATTTCTAATATCTAACAGTAAACATAACATAAAGAAGCCCAAAATAAATTGTTATATACTTATAGCAACCACTGATGCATTATACATGAAGGGGAAAATTGCTGATGAATGTAGCTTTTGAAGTACTACACGCAGTGGTGGATGGAACATGAACACATTTGTCTCTGGCTGTATTTGATACGTTTAGCTCTGAGTATACGCCACACACGCCTGACACTTGATGCCTCCATCTATAGACGTACGTATACACAAGCCATCAGGGGTGAAGCCAATACATTTCCAAATTGCACCGACCCGAAAATGAACGATCCAAAAGTTGGTTGCCTAATTGCGCATAGGACAGCTGTTCACGCGTCCGGTCCTCCTTGGCTCATGCCATAATGGGAGGGCTGAGGTTTAGCTGAACCAGGCAGAGGGTGTGGAAAGGAAGGCCAGTGCAAAGCTAAGAATCTAGATGATCGAGTAAGTCACATACAAGATAAGAGAGATCCCCTATACCATTGGCAATTGCTGTGGTGTCATACCATATAACTACAAATGCTATCAGCTGTTACCATGGATGTTGAGGACTTCATATTAAAAGAATTCAGTATCTATATACCATCCATTCCTTATATCCATTATATGTGTATACCATTCTCTAAATTTTATTTCATGTTCCGAGAACGCGTATCCATTTACATGTACACAGGCGTATCGCTAGTAAAGGGAATTTCTGATTATTGCAGCGGCCTATATCTGTTCTCCGTACTTGGTCCATACATTCCATTAGAGTAATTGTATCAGAGATCGCCTAATGTACACCGGGACCTGATCCGGCGCCATTTGGATCCCCTCCCAGGGAAAGTCAGACGATGAATCCGAGTGTAATCCTGACCACGAACGACTAGGGTTTTTTTTCACTCAGAATACATTCAAAAATTGCCTTAACACGTACTTAGTGTGGATCAGTTGACAAAAAAACTCTCCCTGTCTAACGTTTCACAGTGTTAGTTTAATCGATCAAGGACTAGATTATGCTGACATAACTGCACACTAGGTAAACTTGCTTCGCCACTCTCAATATTTCCCGCTGGCATGTTTTTGTTCTCACAGTGTAATCTAAACAGAACACAAAGTATGGAGGAGGAAGGCTCCGCCACAATGCCTTATTATGCCAGCATTCCACAACATGAGACGGAGAGCATGTGGAGAAACATCGCTTCAAAATCCAAGCAACATGTTCTACCAGTGCACCCGGGATCGCATGACAAAGCAAGCACACACTAATAGAATGAAATATGGACGGTAAACAGTCCATTGTAACTTTCATTAGAGAGAAGAGGCAGGATGACTTTTTAACCTATTACAACGCAGGGCTTTTTAAACCGATAGCGACTGATGCGCCAGGCGACCGGGATCCGAATGTGTAAAAAGTGGGAGTGTATCTTTATACAAGGTGATTGCATACAGAAACTAAGCGCCTCTATTTTGAGGAAGCTGCGTTTTTGTGTGTAGTATTATTGCCCGGCAGTCACAACAGTGGGATAAATCAAGGCAGATATACATCTGCGGCAAGGCAAGAGGTGCACTTCACGTGCTCGCAGTCATTACGAATGTCTCGGAAGCCTTGAGGTAAGGCCATTGCCCTCCCCTTTTCCATGTTGGACCCGGACCGACTATAACTGCACATATAGAACCCACCAAACCCATTCATAACGTCATACAGCCACCATCACCTACACCCTCCTCCCCCACCATTACACATCCCACCCACTACCACCCCCACCACCCACAGTTAAGGCCCACTAGCCCCCTCCACAGGAGCCATCATCACACAGGAGCCAGATGAACAGTCCCATGCACTATACTACTTCACGACCGCCCCCTCCAACCCCATCTCCCAACATTATCAGATTCTAGCTTGCGATCTGATGAAATGCTCCGTGTTGAAGTATGTAGTTAGAGATGGAAGGAACACGCCATACACGACACAACCCACAAAGCAATGTTCTCACTATGTAGTACATGGTAATATTTTTCCTGTTTAATTATGTTTCTACCTATAATTTCATGCAGTCACGAAATAGGACAGCAGGAGTTTTAATGTATCCCGACTGAACATCAGATATAACCTAGAGCAAAACTGAAGGTATGAATTTAGATGAGGGAGATAAAAGATCCCTTCCAAGGCTCAGATGGTATACGTTTATCAGGAGGGGCATATTAGTATATGATAAGGAGAAGGCAGCGAGTCGCGGTTCCTTTTATGATCCTAATGATAAAGAGGGTAATTCATCAATCATAAAAGTGGATCCAAACACTATCTATCTTCCTCCTCTCTCCCACTCTTCTTCTCCTCCCCTCATTTTTAAGCCAGCTCCTCTTCAATCTCTTTCAATGTGACCCGTTTGGTCCCCTTACCTTGGCCTAATCGACGAAAGTACTTATTTCGTTATTACCGGTCCCATTTAGTTCCTAGATTCAGGTGGCGATGTCAATGACCCCCCAGAGGCAGTGCAGAACCCCATGAAATCCTTTTTCAACAAAAAGAATTGGGTGAAGTGCTTCATTTTGGATGCATGCAACAGACTTTCATTCTTTCTATGAGATCAATGACCGATGGTTCTCCTTTTATGTGAAAAAAATATCATTAGCATTTCAACCCACCGCTATCTGGCAAAGCAGCAAGGATCAACTTGTGAGTTTTTATTAGTCATATTTATGGCGGTACAAGGCATAAGGCTTGTACGACTCTCTATTTCTCACCACTTTCATCTAGAGTTGGCTTTGATGTAGCGGCCCTGACTGCTCACTACTTTGTGCAACTCTTTGCTTCACACAGCTCATCTGAAGAAGCTTTCTCAGATCACTACAGACTAACCGTGCCTCAGTGCATGAGCAGGTAGGTCGAGGGAGCGCCTCATTCATCCCCTACTTCCAGCTCCTCCAACAAATACAACAACCCTGCATAAAGCCCATACACTCAGACATCAACAATAAGGCAGGAATCCCTCCCCTACAGAAGCTAATGCCAAAAGCCTAATCGCTTGTGACCACCGACCACCCAAAAAAAACTTCATCCCACCCACCCATGCCATGCACCATTGCTCACGCATTAGAACACCTACACTTCATAAGTTAGCCTTTGCCAAAGTCCTGAAATTGGAGATGGGGATAATTTCTTCAACAAACGCCTCCGTGCCACCCACAAACACCCACCACACAAACAGCCTCACCTTTTACTTAGGGTCACAACACAGTGCAAGTCTGTAAGGAATTTGCACTGGGCCTGCAACAAATGCAGCTCAGATGCATTGGCAATAGATTGTTGAAGGGGAGAAGGAGGCAGGAGGTATTATATACATGAAGGGAGCTGCTACCCGGTAGGTGTAAATATGTACATGTATGGAAACTAGATTCACGCTAGACGGAAGTGTATTGTGAAGGCCTGGAGACCAGTCCTCTGGAAGTAGACAGGCTAGAATCTATAATGTCATTAAGTGCAGTACTTAAGCGCAATTCTTCTTATCTATTGTGAAGCGGAGGGGTGAAACTCATTGTGTTGGCTCAACATGAAAGCCCCTTACCATAATCTATTTCGGTTTTAAGTTTTTTTCTTCTTAATTCATAACCAACATGGTGAAGGGCGCGTGGGTACGCTGTGTACAGTGCCAATGCACTCGGAGATTGCGTGTTTGCCTTTTGAGAACACGGTCTTGCTTTCAACTTGTATTTTCCTTCTTTTAATGGCGTTCCTTAATAGTAGCGCCGAGGTGGCAGCCGCCACTTCCTCCTTTAGATCTAAACCACTACCTTAGTGATTAAAAGGCTAAATGTCAGCGGGTCAGTCAGCCCTAACATACAGGCCAGAAGTATAGGAAGAGTGCAATACTATAGCCTTATACTAAGTCGGACCTTGTTTGTTTCCTGGGAATTCTTACAGGCACACCTAGTCTGTCTGCCACACGGAGGAATGATAGATGGTGAGGAGAAATGGTATATAGAGCCAGGGATGTGTTTAACTCGTGCATAAATCCATAAGCTACCCAGGGACTATAGCGCCCATCAGTGCTTCTATATACAATGAATACCACTCAGGCTCCCTCAGTCTCACTAACACTAGAAATTTAAATTTTTATCCCGCGCTCGGAAATGCATGGGAGACAGGGATCTGATGTGGAATTTATCATAAGCAAGCGATGTATGGGACATATATATATATCCAGAAAGAAGGAGGCGGGCAACTATGCCCGCTATAAATTGCCATCAATCCATTATTCATGACGAAACGTTCAGGAGGGGAAAGGCTTAGGGCTAGAGGCTCAAAATAGACGATTGATCCTCAAGGATTGGCCACATCCTAGAGGGAATAATCTTAACTCTTGCTAAACAAACAGATGTTGAGTAAGTAAAGTCAGAGGCAGAGGTTCTCACGGTGACAGGGAACTTGGGGTGTTACCTGAACAGTCCGTATACAGTTACCCATAGCATTCCAGCCTCGTCCTTCGTACAATCGTAAGTCTTTCTGCTTCAGAACTCACTTCAGACATCAGAGGAATATTCTTTACAATCTGGACCAGGTAGCGACTAAGCGTGTTTCCCCTGAGTGATAGCTACAATTGATCAATTGATCGACCCGACCACCAGTCAGCCAGGGAGGAGCTTAGCTTCAAGAGCACCGCGGTCTATAAAGGTCAATGACGGAGAATCATCCAAAGCCGTAGGCTCATCCCAGAGACAGCTCCGCACAAATCTCAAGATCGTTGCGATCAGTAAGGAAATATTTCTTATCGGGGACAGACATTGATCGGTCATTTAAAACATCCCCTTCACTCAGCACCTCTCCCATCCACAACACATTTCACACTTATACAGAGATAAGCAAGGCTGAGAGCTGAGCCATAAGTAATGTTTTCTGCAAGATTTACCACTCCAGTGTAGACAACTTAAAAAGGGGAGGACTTGGCTTTGGCTAGCTGGCGAGTGTAATATGAGCGAGTGAGAGGTGTAAGTGACCAGATAGAGTGAACTGGACAGTGGTCCAGCCTCTCCTGTTCTGTTTGTTGAGCGCTTGTTGAGCAATAGATAGCGAGTTGGTGGAGCCATGACCTGCTCGGGCCAGCAGGAAGAGCATGGAGTCCAGAGTCTGGTTGTCCACTTGAGCTAGACACCCCAGCGCTGGGCGGGCGGAGAAGTTATCCAACATCACCCACCTGTTCATACACCGCCCCCCCCCCCCCCCGCATTGCCCCTGTAGCGGACAGAGGCAGTTTTTTAGGTGCCACACACGCTCGCAAACAATTAACTCCACATCACCTGTTTAGCCAGCAATATATTGCACAGAACAATGGCATAAGGACTGCTACATGTATATATTGAGTCGAACGACTGTCACAGAATCATCAAGATCTGGATGGATGATTTAATTACGATAAAGCAGGGACATAGTTGAGGATGTTTGCTAGTAAAAGATCCGTTTAATAGTAAGAACACTTTGTATGTAGCGTGGAAACGAGTATTTGACTGCCTACTGTTTCGATACATGAACATGACGTAAAGCTAATGGTTTCCGGTATCGTTCCACAAAATAACTCAGCCCAGTCCGATGTTATTACATTAGCCTACTCATCAGACCATACAAACTGATGGAATACAAAATATGAAACAACGCAGTTCAAAAAGGGAAATCATTAAAGACGGGGGAGTAATTTTCCTGCAAATGACGACACTGAAGAGCATTTAAGAAGCATTAGAGGGCGAGATGAAGGGGCATGACATAGAAGAGGGAAACAGGAGTTGGGTGAGTGACTGTACTGTAGCAACTTTCACCAAGAGCACAGAAATCAACTGCGAACGAAGTGGTTAAAATGGGTAGAGAAGAAGAGATGTTGGGCGGTCATACACGAGAGGAAAGGTGCCCTGCCTTTGAGGAGACAGGAGAGGAGATGAAAGACAGACTTACCTGGACGAGCTGGGGCCGTGAGAGGAGAAGAGTGAGGTCGGTTCTGTTCTCGGCGAATAGCCGAATAGCTTGCTCCCGACTGTGTACATCCACGCCATTGATCTGTAGGGAAAAGTACCAGAATTAGAACTGAAGGTACTCCTTATAACAGGATTAAGGCATATGTGTGTAGGTTTGACAAGAGAGATGAGAGATGGTGGGTGAAGAATAAGGCGCAACAGCCTGCCGATGGTTATGGTTGGTAGTGATGGCTCTTGCTGGAGCTGTTGATGGTAGTCGCTGCAACGAGTGGCTGAGTTTATAATGCTGCTGCAGCTTACAGGAGGGAGAGCAGGAGGAGTGGCTCCTACTGCTGCCACTACTACCATTGCTACAGCTGCTTTCACTGCAGCTGTTGCCACCACTGTTCTTCGCTCCATGGATCACAGCTGCTCACATTGGTGAGAAGGTCTGATTCCTCCTCCCCCTCTTCCACCCCTTTTTCTCCCCACACTCATTCATCCATATCCCCCTCATCCTTCCCCTCCACCTCCTCCACACCTCCCACCTCGCCTGAGGAGATCTGAAAGGGGAAGTCCCACACTTCTGCATTCAAGCCATTCAATTTGTAACGCATGAATTAATATTCTTAAAGTAATAAAATGATGGCCAGGTTTTATGGATACACTCCTGAGGTCACCCACCTGACTATAGGTGTGAGCGGTAGACGCTAGGTACTAGCGGCAGACGACAAGTGGTAGCGGTGCTAATGATACAGGTAAAGCGGCCAGCTATATAGCTTACAAATAATGCACACAGACGACGACCTGGCCAGGAAAGGAATAAACACCGGTAAACGTCCCTCGCTAATCTGCATAAATGTCTCCTCCACAAGTTGGCCTCCCTACTTCAACATTGGCGCTGTTGTGTAAGTAAAGTAGCAATAGGTGGCGTGCTTGCTGCAGCACTGTGAGAAGGGAAAGGAAGGGGTTGGGGGGTAGGGGGAGAGGAGGAGGAGAGGAGGAGGCAAGGTTAGGTATGAGACTCGCATGCCGTGTGTATTGGTGGACAATGGAGGTTAGTTATATGATAAAGCACCCCCCGATGGCTGTAGGTAGGCCTGTAGGACTGGACATAGGCTATCTATACACAGGCCTCCATATAGCGAGTCTAGGGCTGAAGGCTGGAGAGCACCAGTAAGAGTAGTATGAGGGGACAGGGAGGGTGCAGACGTGCAGATAGCCTGTCCCTGTAGAGAGGAGCTATTATTATTTGCTGGCCCCTATTCTCCGTCCTACCCAGCCAGATCAATCATGCTTTGTAGGTCCTGCCTGCTGTCCACAGTCTGGACTTCATACAATCCTTAGCGAGGCCATGGATAACGGAGTCACAAGAAGAGGTGGTAAATATTAACCATACGCCTTTCACGTGGGCGTTGATAGGCAGGCATGAAAAGATACTATTATACTCGAAGCAATAGATGGGCATAACACTGCTTTCATGAAGATACCATGACACGGGACAATGCCATGTCATCCGCCATCTGAGCCCTGAGCCAAGAAAAGGTCACCACCTTCGCAAGCTAGACATCAGCGCTCTAACATATGTATAAGTATATTCAGTGGCTCGCTTACTGGCTTGCTTCCTTCCCCATCCCACATTCTAACCCCGCCCCTGAGATATATACCCCGGCCTTTAAGACCAAATGGCAACAGGCAATCATGACCAAAATCTGATTCAGCTTTGACCTTCAGCAAAATTCATCGCAATTTATTAATCTCATACCCACCCACCTCTGGGCTATTACCATGGAGGGAGGTATTCCCTGACGCTGAGCCGATATACACCTTAACTTAACATGCATTCTCATCATTACTAGAATCACACGTTGCAGGACTTATAAAAGGTCGTCTGACTGAATCCTTCAGCAAAATTGTTATTGTGACATAGGTATTTATAAACTGAATTTATCCCCCCGTCTCGCCCACGTTACAAATTTCCCTTTAACAATCCACCACCTTATCAGTTTTTAAGCCGCCATCCATACTGATCAGCATCCAGTGAAATAAGACTAACAGCACCGCCACTTGTTGTGTCCTTTCTGTGTCTTTCTTCTTCTTGGGAGAGAATCATCACATGTAGAAGCTGTTGATGTATGGTCGGTGCGCTGAGCACAAGCCTAGTTACGTCCTGATCAGAAATCAGTGAGGGCAGGCATTGATCATGGAAAGACATGAAAATTTCATGGAACCCGAAGCAAGGCAGGTAAAAAATGGCTCCATGCTCAGCTGCCGACTGAGAGGCGAGTAGTAAATTAATGAAGGCATAGTAAGCAGCAGGCCAGGCAGGGCCCGGACAGCATGAGGTGGTAGTTAGTGGTAAACACACAATATCTACATTTCCATGCCTCCTTCAGCCACACACTCCTACCACTGTCTCTCCCATCCCTGCTTTATACAGTAGCCTTAACATACGGATACATTGCCGCCTATGTATGTGTGAAGGCCGGTCTATAAGCATAATACTGACCTCCCTTCTATTTCATTACATCCTCATTCCCAGGCCCCCCTTAAGGAATTGGTCTTGCGTGTTCAAAGGAGGTAGGCAATCAATTTAAGACATGCCATGGCCGACCAATATATCCCACCCGGGCTAATGTCTTTAACCTGGGTTGTTAGGCACATAATAAAATATTGCAGCCTTAATATAGGCTTTGCCTCCAATCAGGGCTTGGTAAGACTAAAGCTAAGATCCCAGCCTATACACCCTCTCGCAGCATTGGCAAGTAGGAAGAGAGGAGGTAGTGAGATAACAGATGGCAGAGGACGTAAGGGCACGTTCCCTCCCTTAACCTTAGTTTCCACAGTGATCCCCACATCTCTGTTTTTAAGCCCCAAACGTGCCTTAAACATGGCTTAAATCCAGGTGATGTCTGGTAGGAGTGAGGGATGCAGGGGCAACCTGGCTGTGCTGACACGGCACCATCATGACTTCATCTAATTATAGCGGCTGAATAGAGGCAGCCGTGTGAAATATGTTGGCCCGGCGTTTGCGAAGGTCAAAAGTCATTATAATTCAGATGAGTAAAGCCACGCTTTACAAAGCTTATTGTCTGACAAAAGGGGAGCCGGGTGGTGAGGGAAGAGGGGGCGGGGTGGTAGGTAGGGTGGGTGGGTGGGTGCTTCCACATTGAAAAGAAGCACTTGATAAAACATGTTCTCCAATTCACTCCTATTCCCCACCTATCCCTTTTAATGGCCGCCCATCTAACCCCGCTATTCCCCATAGTTTTTCAACAGGAGCAGAATTATTTACCGGGTAATGGTTGATGGTTTTTATTTTTATAGAAATTGGAGGAGGAGGCCAGAGGGAGCGAGGTCAGGACCATTAATGTTAATAAAATTCAAAATGCCAGCATAATCGATGAGGCAAGGATATAAACACGAAAAGCGCATGAAAAACATGCAAGGTAACTGATGAGGCTACTCGGGCTTCTATCCTAGGCTCCCAGGCTTTCTCGTTGGGGGCGCCTTGCCGTACCAGCGTGATATGTAGGAGCGAGTAGTATAGGGAAAGTGGGGCGTTTTTCAGGATTGCGAGTAAAATAAATGAGCAACAGGTAAAATTCAGTTAAGACAATAATATGAAGAATAGAGTAAGGAAGAGGAGGTGTAGAAAGGGAAATTACAGAGGAGGTGGACCTGATATTTATCGCAGAGGAGTGGGTAGGCATTTTAGGCAAAATAGGGCAGACGGGAAGAAGGATTTGGTAGGAGGGAGAAGGAGAGGGATGTCAGTTTTCCTCCAGGGTCTCCTGCCCCCTGGAGAAGAGCCCTTCCATCACTCCTTCCGTCTCCTCCCCCTCCACCATAAACTGACAGGTGAAAACGCGGGCGTTCCCACCATCACGGACATTATTCAGCTATTCACCGCATTAAACGTGACAGTTAGTGAAACTGACCAGCCTATCATTCACCACTTCCCCCCAGCACCAGCTACCTGCGCTCATTACCCTACTTTCACTTGTCTCCGACAGAATAAGTATTATTTCCTATTATTTTTAGTTACATTTGTAAACAAAGGGCATCAATCTCTCCCAAATAGCCAGCTGGAGCCAAAACTAATATCACCATTACATGGTGCAATGCAAACCATATATGTTGACATACAATAATTTGATGCCTTTCTGCATTGATTAACCTTGTCCAATGATATGTAACATAGCATAAGATATAAGTTTGTCAGTCATTCAATCAATGTCCATGAGAATATCAAATCTAGCGCTCGTCTCGGGCGCACGCTGGAGGCTAGGTACAGGCAGGGAGCAATGCTTGTATGGGGCTCATGCTTCATCCTCCAGTAATTTATCACAATCATCTACTGACTGCATTATTTGGAGAAGAGAGTTCTGCTGTAATTTGCGGTGGTAATGGCCTTCAGTCAATGAATGCAGGGCATGGTGCTCCCACCGCCTTGTACATACTACTACCGTACAGGCCTTCCCTTCCGTTCGCCAACTCCCACAGTTTAAACAGATTCGCTGGGAGACAGATAACGGGTGGGCTGGGAAAAGGTACTTTTTTTTTATTCATTTCTTTTTTTATATTTCGAATGTGTACTCTAACAAATGGTGATAGGGAATCAGTGCAAATCACCCGCTGCCTACAGGGGCAGACTAAAAACTTATTATATATATATATATGAGTCTTCCCAGCCTTACTCTGACCCTTTTAGCTCAGCTTTAATGTAAGCTCCTGATACCAGATAAAAGGCGACCTAGAGCTCAGGAGAAGTGGGGTCGACTCTGTGCTACTTATACATTCACTATACTCTTCAAACGACTACTCTCTTAGATCACAGTGTAGGACAGACGGCGGAGGGGGTTGCTGACTATGTTCTCCAGTGGCTACAGGGAGGGAGCTATATAGCTTTCATGTATGTTTAAGCCAGGCCCACTGGACCGATGTTTATATAAGTCTGGACCATTTTAAAATGTTAATCAGCAAGGCCATCACATCATTATCTTTTTACACTTGAACTAGCTTGGTAATTCAGGACTACACATGACAATACTGAAATAATACATTGAAGTGCTCGCTCAATACAACGACTGGGAGAAGGAACGGGGCATTTCTGAACGAACAGTAATAGGAAATACCCGTCAATAATAGCCTGCTAAGACATAACTCGTTCAGCCGCCACTGATATAGAAATCCAAGATATAGACTAAGAAATTATGATGTTAGTACATTGATCTTCTTTCTGCCCAATAATAGAAATATTCGGCAAACTATCTAGGCACTGCATGTAGCCACAGTACAAATAAACACAGTAATTAGAACAACTGCGACTCTATGATGTATGACATGTATGAAAAGGAACTGAGGTCTTTCTGTTACATGGAGGACCCGATTGCATTGAGCCAAAAGTGGTCCAGATTCTGGGCTGGAGGTTGGACACACAGTCTGGCCTATAACTGAAGCAGGCCCGAGCCCGCCTCCAGGTCATAAAATATTGATAAAAAATCGAGACTCTTTTTATGAATGTGACCCGGGGGTGCAGGAAGGAGATGGGTAAAGGGGAATCCGTTAAGTTAGCGCACGTGGGTATGGTAATCAGTTATTGAACATTGAATGTAGATCACCCTTCTGGGAAGGGTTACATCAAACTTCTGCTTCTAGTCAGACCTCCTATTCCAATCCCTAACACACAAGTGGCTAGAACAGCTTACGTTGTACAGAACAGCGCACAGCCTTGATAACAAATACAGAAAGATGAATAGACGCTATTCAGCTACACTCAATAATTGTAGCTGCTCTTTTGGCTAATTTTACTTTCTAAGAATCTGTCAAGACATGTGGTTTGGATTTGTATGGATGTTCCTCGGACATCTGCAACCATAACGCAATGGCTCCTGGTACACTCTATATGCGTCTTGTAGGCAGCGGCTTTCCATAGGGTTAACTGTTGCGGGCTTTGATCTTTACTGCCTACAGGACGCGTAAAGAGTGTAGGTTATGTGTCTGCCTTTATTTTAACATTTTTCTGCTTCAAGTTGGTGCAATACAAACCCATGACAAAAGAGGACATTCTGTCATATTACGTTCGATGATGAAGGAAAGATTTAACAAAGCACAGTGGTTTTAGGTTTCTCGTTATTAATTGTTATTTCAATAGGATCAGGCGTTCAAATGTCCTTCATAATATGTCAAATGTCATTGTGAATCGGCAAGACAAAGATGTGTAAATAGAAGATTGTATGCATTGAAACAAGCCAGTTGTTGGGTATTTTTCATTAGACATGTTTCGCCTATAATATTATTATGAAGTTTGATTAAAGATCTAACAAAAACTAGGCCAGTCATTATTTACCTGAAGAATTTGGTCCCCTTCGTGTATACGACCGTTCCGACCAGCTACTCCATTTGGCTCGATCTAAAAAGAAAGAAACGTCATGTAAACACATGAGCTAAAAATATAGTAATTTGATATAATCAGTCAGTCACCAATGACACCTGAGAATTAGAACAGGGACCTGCGAATAAATTATGAGACAACCCGCAGAACACATTTCTTTTGTAAATAAATCCGATGCACATAATTATCATAATCACATTTCAATCGTACTCTAGGAAGGGGAGGGGGGGATGAGGGGTAAGTAGGGCTAAGGGCGCGGCATGGTTAACTGGAGCTAAAACAGTGTGTCAGACAAGAGGAATCGCACAAGTCGACATCCTCTATGTATGCCTTACCTTTCCGGGGGAGCAGATACAACTATTGTGAGAGTCTAGTGTTGTTGATGCTGTGCCACAGGAAAGCACTGTACCCATGCCTTAGCCGTAGGAGGAGGAGGTAGAGGATGTAGTAATGGTGTGCCAATGGTGTGGTGGTGTGTTCTCCTGCCTGTTGGCTGGTGGACGAGGGGAGCAGAAACACCCATCAGACCAAGCATTCATTCCACCACGTAGCAAGAAAAAACATCTAACCAAGAGGCCGTTATGGATAAAGTCACAACAGTCTGGGTTCTGACTATACTAGTCCTCCTCCTTCTTCTCCTTTTCTGCTCGCGGCTACTCCACTGTTCCTATGCTCCAGACCATCAGCAAGAGACCACTATGAATATTTCAGTCCTTTACCATTGTTCATCCATCCTAGCCCTCTGAGGACAGAGCAGCTTGTTTTGAAGGCTGTATGTGGGGCAGCTGTAGTAGGAGAGGCTATGCTGGGACGTGGGGTGGGTATCTCCAAGTATATAGACATGAATACTTTGCCTGGATGGTATAAGTTAAATGTATCCACTAAAACGGATAATAGGCCTCCAGCGAGGGGAGCAATCCAGGGTCTCTAAGCTCCGGTATATTGGGCTACATTATAGGCAGGATACATGCACTGGAGGAGTCAGCCCTCACTACACTTGTCCACTCTCAGCACCTCCAAGATGCCAGGCTCAAATGGCAGCTCCCTTCCTCCCTACTCTGCTCCTCCCTAACTCCCGTACCCTACTACCTTTGGATCCCACCTATCACAACCACCGGCCTCCACGTACCAATAAACCCCTCCACCCATCCATTAAAGGGGAACGCCACGCTCATCCGTATCGACCGCCTAGCTCCAACCCTCGCGGCCACACTCCGCATGGTATAAGCCTTAGTTCTTTATCCAAGGTAATATCCCGTATCAGGGCCCCGCACACAAAGTCTGAAATCAAAACGGCTTCAGATGGTGCATGCCCATATGGACGGATGAGAATATTCAAGCCTCAACTTTCTTACCGCTAAAGACTTTTCCTGAGCTGATGATCAGGTTGAAGTAGCTTGCTTTGCTTCCCCCTGCTGGGCGGCTAGAATTTAATTAGTTCAGTCATAATGCAGCGTTATGACTGGTTCAGTGGCAGATTTCTAACCTCCAATTAGCACTAATACTTGGGCAGAATGTGACACCTGATGCTGCCTTACGAATTGTGCTGAACAAGAAAAATAGCAAAACTCGTTGTTTTCCCAAATGTAGCTGGGATCACTGCGATCCAATTTAATAGAGGGAATGGAAACCAGCCACCGAACGCCATGCTCATTATATTTTGCATGAAACACTGTCTCCCATGCAGCAAAGGATCGCCGCATCCAGAAATTGGAGTTGATAGAGGGAAGGGAAAATATGTATGTGGATGGAAACTCCATGAAAAAGGTTATATCTCGAGTCACACCACCCACCAAGTCATCTCAGTACTCATATAATAACCGACTGTTTACACAACAGAGAAAATGCTTTGAAGGTGAAAGGTGGAGAGGACTGTAGTTTTCTGACGAGATAAGCACACAGGAAATGTCATATGTACACTTATTTAATACGACCTGTGCATAAATAGTCTTTACTCTCCTAGATCGAAAAAACAGCCTCAGTGTCAGGCCATAGATTAGTAGGTGGAGACCTTTAGAGAAGGCTATGTTTGTCACTGTATGTAAAACATAATATCACTTCTTATGTACTGACTACATCATGCCTAGACTCCCTCCCAGCACATAGTCTAGACACCTAATTGTTAGATATCACGCTTTAAACCGATCAGATTATTGGTGGAACAGTTAATATTTCAATATTTCAATTAAATGTATTTAAATTTAATCCAACTAGAGAATATCTGTGAATATTAATCGTAGGAGATTCTTCGATGACAACTATATTTCAGCACAAGTTAGCCTGTCTTCGAGCTAAGGCATTGCAGGGCAGCAGCAATGGGAAAACAAGGAACCCTGTGCAGTATCATGTACCATCTGTCTTCTAAACCAGAACCCTGCACTCGATGCAGCCGAATCTGTTGAAATTACTTAAGCAGTAACCCCTTTATGATATTGATCGTGTGCATCGGTGTTTGCATTGGGATTTGGTGGCGAAGGAGTCGGCGGTCGTAAGAAAGGCTAGTTGGAGGGGTGCGTATCTGGTATGGAGCCCGATCCCAGGGGTAAACTGGATCCCACAGGTGGTTCCCTCCAATATGGCTCTGCTATACATCATGGCGCAGCCAAGCCTTGTATTAACCTCTCCTCCCAACTAGCAGGGTCATGGCCTCCGTGCGAGGAGGAGTCTCCTATCTCCAGCTCCCATCTCCAGCCCCAGTTTGATCTCTCAACATGAGCGGGTTAACCCGAGTACCATCCAGGGTGTGCATTGTGTGGGTCTGGCTGCTGGCAGGCGTGATAGAGCATGACCTGCGCCTGCTGTCTGATGACCAGAGATCATGGCCACTTGCCAACTTCTGCCCTATAATCTCAAAAGTCTCCCGCCAGATTGATAGCACACAATTACCAAGTTTACCAGGTAGATTTACAAATATATACAACAACGTTTATCTGAGGAAAATAGACCTAATAACAGCGGAGATATGAAGCGTTTAATAACAACCAATAAGATTGCAGTGTTTGGCTATTTGTTATGCTACCATGGTAACATAAGTTAAACTATTTTAATATACCCCTCAAAATAATTGAGAATTGTCATTCCCTGATGAAGACTTTATTGAGGGTAGAAACGTTGGAATCACTACTACCATTTTGCAAACTTCGTAATAAAACCACATATTTACAAAACTTGGTTGTCTGGTTTTGATGTGAAAACCTATAATATAATATAATATAATATTATTTTACAAATATATATATGGTGAGTCTAAGTTCTGATCAAAGGATCCATTATTGATTTAAAATGTTTTGCATTAAACCTCACCTCAATCGAGTTTAGATTACATACATTTAAACATCCAGTAGTTATTCTGGTGAGTAATCTAATCTGGATAAGTTGGTTATTCAGTGAATTGTCTAGCAACTGATTGATATTGCACGATATAATAATATGCTTGGTACCAGATCTGTATCATACTCGTGTACACGAGAGAGTTGTTTTCGCACACAGAATACACCCAAGTGAATGGTGAATTAGGCTAGAACAAGCAGAGTATTAGGGGTTAACCCTAAAGCCAAAGTATTTACCAGAGGGTGATGGATGTGCATTGGTCTGACAATACGAAGACGTGAACAGCTCTTACTTTGGACGGCTGAGAAGCTCCATGTGTGAGGTTGTTCAGTACAATAAATAGCCCAGTGAACCCCTTCCTGCCACCTGTACTCTCTCTCCATATCTATCACCCAATAAATACCTCAACAGGAATGAAGTATTGCTTGAAATATGAGTTTGTTTCTTCCATTTGCTTTCCATCAGCTAATTACCCTTTATATTTAGGTTGCGAGGGCTGTCAAGAGGCAGGTACAATTATGAACCAAAGTTATATGCCGCTATCATTAACACAAAAACAGAAGGAGGGCGTGAGAAGGACAGCAAATGAGAATGCACAAGATCCCGGTCCTCCTCAGTAAAAAGAGGAAAGGAGAAACAAGACCGAGCAGACGGGGGAATTTTATACATTAACTCTTCAGCTGATTTTCACTGATGTGTTTGACGGGAAACGTGCGAGGCGTGCCATGAAATGAAGGCTAACGTAATGCCTCCGCCCCGTCTGCCTTGTTTACACGACACACTCGGGCAAATTTGATCAAAATTAAAATCAAATTTTTCAATCAGGGTATCTTTGCAAGTACGCTATTGATGGCGCGGATGAAGGAGGAGCGGTAGCATGGCCAGCGTGATGGGGGTTTTATTGTCAACACGTCAATAAATCCAAATCACACATTCCTCTAGAAGTACAGGGACCATCACACTCGGCCACCAGAGCCCGGCCCTCATTGTCATGAAGCAATGTCACGTTAAACACAACTCATCCACAGCCATGTTTTACAGCCTCCCTCATTTGGTTTCGGTTCAGTTTCAAAATGCCAGATTAAAATCGATGATCTAATTAAATTCCAGTATGTGCAAGCGTTGCTCGCCGAGGAAAGGGAGGAGGTAGCGAGGAAACGGCGGATTATATATACATCCCATCTTCCCCAGGCTTGAAATATGTATTTGGCAGTATTGCAGCTGCACTTGACACTTCTCTGAAGATTATGCTGCTTCTCAGGGGCTCTCAACAAGGGAAAGGTTTATTAGATCTTATTGCCTTCGGTTTACAGAAAACAAGGACATTTGACTTGATGATACAACTTATACAGTTGCTATGCATCCAGGCTTTGCTGAAACTGTGTTTGGAAATTTCAAGTCGGGGAATAGAATTTAGAATGTAGAGGTGTCTGTACTTAATACTACTATCATATTATTGAAGAAAATGATAATTGAGTACAGGTAATATTAAATCGTAACTATGTACCACAGGTAGAATTGATATTACGGCAGTTACTCTTTGTACCAGGCAAATCTAGTTATAACGCAATTCTCCATAAAATATTAACCACAGAACATAAGGAGGATTGGCTTGGTAATAATAAATAGGATTTGAATCAAATCCGGCTAACATGAAAAGTGAATGAAGGTCGACAATCTCCTGCCTCACTGTCGATCCCAGACTCAGGTTTCCCTAAGCTTCCTGATGTTGCTGCAGCCGGGTAATATCATGAATGTTTCATGTGAATGTAAACACAAAATTCATCCTCTAGCTTGACACAGATAAGAGATCGTGGCTACATATTTCTCACCCGCGCCTCACACAGCTGACTTATCGCTGAATTCCTCCACACCAGCCAGAGCCCACTTTTTGATTGGTTGACAGGCGCGCTTTTTGATTGGCTCGGGCAGGCTCAGTTCCGGTTGTGGGCTGGGGGTGACTTGACACCAGCTCCGGGCGGGCATATTGGCAGAGGAGGGAGGATGTGAGGCTGTATTAGAATCAATCCGCACACGATGTGTTAAAACCCTAGTGAGCCTCACTCACTACCTGCCTTTGCACAGTAGCGCATCAACCTAGCCACCACACCTCTCTCATGCTTCATCTCATTCCCTTTCTGCCTATACCATATTTCATGAGAGAGCTCAACACAACACGGCAACAACCAGCCTCTGTGGAACGGGACCAAACATGTTATCGTGCAAAGACCAATGGCTCATTCTCATGCAAAAACCTTCCAATAAAGCAAGTGATACATGACTCCAGAACATATATATCCCGGTACGCAATGCAACCTGCTGCACTCTATACCTACCTACAGCCCAATGTCTAGACGAACCTGCGTTATTTTTAATACATGATCTTATGGCTGGGTAATAAACTCTACCGGGGAGGATTTAAAGTTATGATTCATATTGTGATCGAGCATTCAAGAGTCTTGTCAATGACTTACTGAGGGAAATTACTGGGAAAATATGTGTGTAGGGGGGGGGACTAGTTTTAGGCAGTAAAGTTCGTCCATATAGGAAGCCCCGCATAATGATTCCCCAGGTGTATTTCTACTCATAACAATAGAAGTACGAGTTTGAAATATTGTTGTTCTTCCCATAGTATGATCCTATATTTATCATGCACTGCACCCCGCTATCTAAAGCAGTGATAACAACATTTATAAAACACATTACTGAAGTTGATCAATGAAAGACAACCTACCTCTGATACGAAAACATCGGTAATATCGGCAACAGCTGAGCCATAACATAACGTTAACCCTATTTTATCCGTAGGCGAACTCCGAGTTAGGGTAATTTCCTGAAAAGTTATAAAAGAAGACCTCATTAAACTTTTACAATTTTAAAAGAAATGGCGACATCATCACGATCATAAACATCAGACAAATGCATAAAGAACGTATACCCCTACTTCACCCCACTAAGAATAGGACGAGGTATTAAATATTTACTCCTCGCTATACTCCTATATAACTTCCATCTAATGCATGGACCACAATGATAATGAAATGTACTTGGGGATAATACCTCCAACGACCATTTTCCACCAAGTACCATCACATGTGAATGTATAGCATTTCATGTTAGCTTATCCGAGATGATTCTAGTAGAATAGGACACAGAAAGAGGACAAAGGAAGGAAAACTTGATTAAGTTGGGGCGACAGTTTCATATATACCAGTAATATGGAAGAGATCTCCGGCTGTCATGGAGCCCTCTGGTTCAATAAGATATTCATTCTGTCCATTTGTAATGATCCGGCCGTGTGTATTAGCTAAGGCATAATGATTTGACAGTTGGCAGACCATGGAGACCATTGGATTACCTCTGGTAGGGGGTCAGGATAATGCGATAAGCCCCTCCTGGCAAGCGAACTCCTCCAGGGGAACGACTTGACTCTTCCCAAAACTCCATACGTCACTCGCCTGGTCTAGCCAATAGCGTTAAAGCTAACGAGCGGGAGCAAAGCCAGTACAGAGGTTGTTTCTTTATCAATGCCCAAGGCACAACCTATCTTTTTACTTCTGGTTTTCATCTCCGATATTTGGTGTCCTAATAGATGTACGCATGGGATATCTCACTCCTAGGGCCAATCATTGGGGGAACTATAATATGCACATCTGGAATATATGTCTGTTATTAAAGACAAGAAATGTGTTATCCCTATCCTCACGCAAAACAGGTTGTTATTGTGGAAAGGATTTTCATCTCTTCACTTTTTTGGTGGGTAATCAAGGATATTCTGTTTTCAATGAAGTCTGGTTACGATACAGGTGGTGATTGGAATACAAAAATGGAAAGTCCTGGTTTTAATAGTCATATTGAAAGCAGGCCATAGAATATGGTATCTTATACAGAGCGAACACCAAAGTAACTGAATGTTCCTCAGCAGATATCAATATTTATAAGCTCCCAGCAAGTTTTACCTATGGACGAAATACCATCAGTGATTCACACCTCCCCTCCGCAGATGGGAAAACATAGAAATGTTATGTAGCTAAGCTTGGAGGATACTTATCCACCTATCTATAATATCATGGGTTAGGCCAGGGATGCCTTCACACATATGAATTGTAGACCAGTAAGCCTGACTAGAAATGGGCGCAATCATTCTTCCTTTACGACTGAATGATGGTAGGAAGTCTACCAGGCGCCCTGCCTCCATACTGCGCAAGGGCCATGCAGGGGACGTGCGTAGAATCGCTGCCTAGAATGAACATCTTCTTAGAGCAACTTGCCAGAAGTCTGAAGGCGGGAATCCCGACCCCAGGTCTTCGATAGATTCCTACACGCTCTGTTGAGTGAGTAGAAAGGGCCGCTTGTAGACTGGCTTCTATTATACTGGCAAAGCTCAATCGGTATAACAATACAAAATGGATGGTGGCTATTGGCTCCCTAACAATAGCCCCTGAGTTCAATTATATAGGTATTAGATACTCATCGAGCGGGCATAATATCAGCAGTATAGTCGGATGTATAGAGTAAATGATGGCAGGCCTAGCATTCATCTCCCTGGAGGACCCTTCATATTGAAATGTGGACAGAAGCAGGCATCCGCCCACTACATACACATAAAGGTATACAGAACTACTTGGGTTCATGGATTGCATCACAGCGTCAACATGCTTATCTCCACCATGCACTGAATACTGAGATCAATGGAATCACAGCTGACCTCGTAATGAATCCTCTCTAATAAGATCCATCCCCGCAAACCAGCTTGGAATGAAGGGTGTATATATACCCTGCCTTATCTTTTAATGGTAATTACTTCAAATTACCTTGGCACTACTGTCGGTTATAAAGATAAATAATTGATTCAGGTAATCTCGTAGCTAGATAGGTTTCAAGTCTTTTCCGGGAGGCAACCGAGTAATTACAAGCTTCCCGATAGGGAGTGGGCATGTAACGGTTATCAAATGCTCGCATAATGTGACAAAGGACGCCGAGAATAGAAACTGATTGCAAGAATAACAACAATCCATCACGTAGGTATATACATGATATAGTAACAAACGGCGTAAAGTGCATCATTACACATGGAGGCTCCCTGACATAATCCCACCTTTTCGTATACTACTTATAATCGAACAGCCTATCGTTATGTTATCCAGCATTACATCGTTATGTTATGCGACCATAAAGTCCCAATTTAGTTAAACTCAAGGACGAAGTCATTTGATAAATTGTCTCAGCATTGGAGTTTAGGCTATTGCTCAAGCTCTAAAGACGCCTGATGTGATACATATACACGAAGACCTCTGGCCAACTAGCTATAGGTTGCAAGCATGCAAAAAGCGATCATTAAGTGGCATATCCAAGGATCGTGCATCAGAATAGCTTCGGCGACATGTTTATATGCCACAGTGGCACTGTGTGTCACAATGTCTGCCAATATCTGATGGACATATGGGTGGAACACCTCCCTTTAGACTCGCCTTCCTCCACATTAGGTATTCACCCCAGGCGCTGGTGGCACACCCCAGTGTTGAGGGTCATGTAAGGTTGGAATCCTCCTGTCTCTCGTGATAAGATTGGACTGACAGGGAGCTAGCCTTTTGACATAGCGCCCCTATAGGGCAATAGGGACAATCAGCAGCAAACTATACCTTCCTGTCTCTCCCATCCTGAATTTCTTCATCTGCCACAAACAACGTTTAAACTGGGACAGCTCATCTCCTCTGATTTCCAACTTTGGATGTCAAACATCTCTAGTCGGGGTGGGAGCAGTTCAGATGACATGTTTTCCATGATCAATCTTTTAATTAAGACTCAAATGCTCCCCTGCTTCTTAATCTCCCCCACTTCCCAACCCATCCCCTACTCCGACCTAATTCCCAAAACAAACGCTGCTGTCATAGCGGCGCGTGTTCTGTATCAACTTCCGGAAACATGTGACTTCCGGATCCGCTTAGAATGCTCTCTCCAAAGAGCACACTAGGAAATGCTAAGCCATTATTCTTTCCGTGACTTGTCATCAGAAATTTGAATTCATTGCTTGGATGGGCCATCTCATTGTCGCTCTACCCGAGCGCATGTAATTTGTTTCGATTTCTGTGTGTTGCGTCTATTTAATGGATCCATGTGTATGTATGGAGAGCATAACTAATATTAATAGCTTCCTGGAAATATCATGATAAGTTCCATATCCAAAATCCTTTAACCTATTTTCCGGAAGAGCACATAATGAATGTGTCCCTTAGGGCATGCTCATATCGTGCAATGAACATCATTAGTAACTTGACTAGATGGGGATTATATAGGCATGCCGAAACACAAGATCAGTTTCAATGGATACAATGTTTCACTGTGTGGCACTGTGTGTCACAATGTCTGCCAATATCTGATGGACATATGGGTGGAACACCTCCCTTTAGACTCGCCTTCCTCCACATTAGGTATTCACCCCAGGCGCTGGTGGCACACCCCAGTGTTGAGGGTCATGTAAGGTTGGAATCCTCCTGTCTCTCGTGATAAGATTGGACTGACAGGGAGCTAGCCTTTTGACATAGCGCCCCTATAGGGCAATAGGGACAATCAGCAGCAAACTATACCTTCCTGTCTCTCCCATCCTGAATTTCTTCATCTGCCACAAACAACGTTTAAACTGGGACAGCTCATCTCCTCTGATTTCCAACTTTGGATGTCAAACATCTCTAGTCGGGGTGGGAGCAGTTCAGATGACATGTTTTCCATGATCAATCTTTTAATTAAGACTCAAATGCTCCCCTGCTTCTTAATCTCCCCCACTTCCCAACCCATCCCCTACTCCGACCTAATTCCCAAAACAAACGCTGCTGTCATAGCGGCGCGTGTTCTGTATCAACTTCCGGAAACATGTGACTTCCGGATCCGCTTAGAATGCTCTCTCCAAAGAGCACACTAGGAAATGCTAAGCCATTATTCTTTCCGTGACTTGTCATCAGAAATTTGAATTCATTGCTTGGATGGGCCATCTCATTGTCGCTCTACCCGAGCGCATGTAATTTGTTTCGATTTCTGTGTGTTGCGTCTATTTAATGGATCCATGTGTATGTATGGAGAGCATAACTAATATTAATAGCTTCCTGGAAATATCATGATAAGTTCCATATCCAAAATCCTTTAACCTATTTTCCGGAAGAGCACATAATGAATGTGTCCCTTAGGGCATGCTCATATCGTGCAATGAACATCATTAGTAACTTGACTAGATGGGGATTATATAGGCATGCCGAAACACAAGATCAGTTTCAATGGATACAATGTTTCCATCAGTTCTCCCACATACTTGGAGGCAATCAATGATACATTGCAAAGTATCTATCAAAGTCAATAGTAATGTTATGTAGTGAATGATCTTTTGACCAAGAATCAAGGAACGCAATACGATCAAGTGCATTTAACCATCAAATTAGACCAGAGTAACTGAGGCTGACACTTCTAATTCCAAATGTCATTTATCCCTTCCCTGAAATTGATATTCAGAGAAGTGGCTAAAACTATTGGCAGTACGAGAATTGATTTAGTGGATTATGCAATAAACAAAGCCGCTGATCTCCCTGAACTAAAAGCATTAAACCTTATTTAAAACATCGGTATTCACGGTTCTGATAAATATTCATTTTTCCATAATATGTTTTTTATTGTAGCCTTAACAGATACTGACTTATTACTAGACATAAATCTCATCCAAAGGTCTTTGGAGTTATGAAAGGAAAGGGCCATTAAAAGGGCAGGCTTCTGGTACAAGTGATATGAGGCTGATGATAAAAAGTCTTTTAGTCTGCTGAGGATCGTGTTTTATTACCTGACATGCAAATTGATCGTGGATGCCGAGGCTTTAAAGTTGCAGATCACATTTTCATTGATTGCTATTAAGCCTTCAAAGGCCCTTTCTGCCGCCCTTCTACTTGTACTGATAGCATTCCTTCAGAGATAAGAATTAAGATAAGAAATCATGGAAGGCGCTAATCAGAGAGAGGCATGAAGTAGTCAAACACATTCATCTATGTTTTTATAACATGGCATTCTAAAGCACTCCCCGAATAAGCAGGGAACACTCGGTAATCCACCGAAAATAAATCTTCAAAATAAGCACTCCGGGAAGTAGGAGCTAAATAGGTCCATAGCCAAAACATGAATATCAAAGTATGAGATGAATTTATGCCAATCATTAACATGAGCAGAGGCTGTTCTCTAGATAGCGCAATGGAGTTTTAGAAGAGCCGTCCGTCCCCAAACCATACAGTATTGGCAAAAACATTCCAGAGGCAGCAGTTGCATTCGCCAGACACGTTTGCTCCAACATCTATCAAATTCTGCCCTTTACTTAATCCATAAACGAGGGGTCCTAGCTATCATTTTTTATTTCATAAACCATTCCATTTAATGGCATTAATACTTTAGGTCTTTTTCCAGTGCTGGCCACATTGGGGATGTTGTATGGAACGCAGCATGATGGAGCACACGGGACTGTGCCAGGAGCAAGAGGTACGTCACAGTTCCTGCTCCCTCAGCAGGCACTGCAAAATGCCATACAATTATATGATAAATGTGCGGTGGACAGAAGCATTTCTCCAGGTTATATATGTAAAGGCATATACTGGCTGATTACTTCTTCCGTCCGTAGAGCCTGCTCAAAAAGAGTGCTACTACAGAAAATGGCGGAGATTTACATAGTCCAGAGCCAAGTCTATCAGCAGAGACCAGGTGATGCTAGCATCTACGCCCACTATACATCAATTATTTGCCAATTCCTAGCATCTGCTTCTTGTTTAGGGTCTATATATCTCGCAGTGACTTTAGGGTATCGTTTCACAGCCTGGGAAAAGCCCACTGGAGTACACTTGTAAACATACAAATAAAAAATGGGAAGACGTAGATGGAATAAGCATTTAACCAACGTATATCATTAAATTGTATACCCGGATTAAAAATATAACATGAGCAATTACTTCCCGGCTCCAACAGGCTTCATCAATAGCCCACATTTTATCATCATTTCCTTCGATCGAGATCAGGAAGGAACTAATATACAGCGAACTTATTGCTTTCGGCAAGCATTATATGACTGATAATTTGAATGTCCTGCCATGGTGTACTGGCTATGAACGTAAATCGTATAAAGCTGCATGGTTTAGCATCTAGATGGCCCATTTTTAGCTGATCGCCATGCACATATTTGGGGCGAATGAAGAGCGAGCAATACCAGCGGAGACTTACGCCCCTATTATCATTGTATGATGCCTATAACCCCACCCCTCCCAGCTCATTGCTATGAGCGCGATTCGGAAGGCCCCAGGATCCAGTAAATCTTCGCCTAAATCCCAGTCAGATCGTAAAGCTTAGGAGTGCCGACTGAATTGTGCCCTCCAAGACTGGGGCCCACAATGAGGAGCACTTCATTGAGAACTGTGATATGCCACCTGCACCCAGGAGCCTGTCCCCCTTCATATAGTAAACCGAGAGGCAGCTGCTGGGGATCCTGTCTGACCAGATCATGAGAGGGTTGGTGGAGAGGGGTGGGGGGCAGGCGGAGCGAGGGAGAAAGGGAATATGCCCAGAGCTAACGGTCATATAGGAAATGTGATGAAATAGAAATTCCTATAGTGTGCTGCTATGCATACTATCTATTTTATCATCTAAGAAACAATATGAAAGGGAATGGACTGTACTAATTATAGGCAGCTCTGCTATTTTACATATTCTGATTTAACAAAATAACTGATTCATATTTAAAAAAATCATTCAACATTAGCCTTCACCAAATGGATAGGAAATACATTCTATCGATCTCCAATGTCGTATAATGGATGTATTATATGAGTCTCTCACAAGACGTAAGGTTTTCTGTCCCAAATATACGTAACCAAATTTTAATAATTCAGGATTCTTTGAACGAAACGCTCCTGGGAATTTTTCATCCAAAATGTATTGTAGACATTGGACAATACACGCCCATGGATACCGTTCGGCATAATTAACTATTTACCCGTTTAGCCCTAATGAATAGCCGTCACGTGAACTCCGCTTTAAATATTGCGTCTGTCAAGTGTTTTATACTAAAAAAATACTAACATTGCACGCCAGGGTTGTTTCCCTAGATGTGCATGTTGGTGCATTCTTAAATGGGAAATTCGCATAGGAAAAATGCAAATATATAGCAAAAACACAAACAGCAGCAACCCGACACGTCTTTGATGTCCCTTAAAAGGACAAGTGGGCCCTGTGATAGTGAGCAATACAGGGGAAAGATTTGCCCAGAAAAGAGGCAGCGCATGTTCGCTCTGAGCCTGCTGGAATGAAGAAGGAAGACTGTTCAAAATACGGACCCTTAAAAAGCAGAACTGCTGGGTGTATTTCTTGTAATTCACCACAGTGCAGTCAGAATTAACGGCCGTCCGACACGAGTATTTCGAATCGAGCTTGCAAAAAGGAATTCAAATGAAACAGACGGCAGCGTAAATGATTTTTCTGAATGAGCATTTTGTGGTTGTTTTAAAGATGCCATCCAGGTTTTACAGCCTGACTTCAGTTGTGCGTTGAGATGAGGGAATGATTAGAGTTTGTGTTCCCCTAAAACCTAATGAGGCTGGTAATGTCAACTTCAGGAGGACGATTTCCTCATTTAAACTGTAAACATGTACGAAGGTCTGTTACCGTGACATTGAGACTAGCTTCAAGGGGGTCGCAACTGCTAGACAGACAAAGCTCCGGGCCTCAAATCCATGAAGGTACACGTCTAGGCCTCAGACCTAAAAATGTCTACTGTCTCGTATCCTTATGTCTGTGAATCATGCTAAGCAATCATTCTAGTTTATAATTACCCCCAGCCTAGAGATATAAAAGTTGTGGGTATGCAAACTGTTGGAAATGGAAAGCGAGAAATCGAGATGAATTACCATTGGGGCCCTGCCTCTGAATGTCAGCAAAAAGGAATGTAGCTTCTGTCATCATGATAGAGTATGTCTCAGTAATTTCCCGGTAGAGATTTCTCTTCTGGCCGCAAAGGTATTCTGCTAAAGTTCAAACCTGTCTGTATGATATACACAACAGGTCTCCAGTCTGGCGGGAAACAGTCTCAAGGCAAGGACAACAAGCACCAGTTACTTAGTTAAACAGGCAAATTGAAAGCATTATCTTCTGCCAGATACGAACAAGGAAGTGGGTAGCCGGGGACACTACCACGAATGGACCCTAAATGTAATTCTGTATAATGTTGTGTAAGCGGTGAAATAATTTATACATTAGAATAGATTGACTTGAGATGAAGCTTAATTAGTACTTAATCACGTAGGAGAACAATTGATTATTTTTTCTGAATCTCTGGAAGAAGGTGGGCTCCAAAAGCATCTTATCACATACTGTAAATTTGACACCAGTGTTTTTGTCATATATAAAATACACCATTTCCGGGAACCAGTGTCGGGTAAATATCATTCAGACAATGGCAGGGGGTTTACTCCCAACAACTGAAACTATAACATATTGGGAGGCTGCCTCCTGAATACGAGTGGGGGATATCAACTATAGCGATCTCTGGACAGGATAAACAGTTTATGCAAAAGCCCGATGATACAAACATGATCAAGAGGAAAGACACTCAGTCATTATTTCAGCTGCCACACTGTGGGGGTATGGGGACGATGCATTGTTACTCCGTGTGACCTTGTGCTGTAGGCGTGCTTTGCCAGAACCCCCTAGACAAACCATGGCAGTACCAAGGCGCCCTGCAGACACAATCACATAAGGCTACCTGTGAAGCCATTCCAGAAGCCACATCGCGGGTGATATTTGATTCCCATCACAAGCCTGTTTGAGGGCCACAACCCCCGTATTCGCCCAGGAAATGAGAAAATTGAATCAGACTTCTCCCAGGAGTGTGGTCCCGAGGCGAGGTAAGGAGAGTTTTCCATTAGAAACGGATGTCCTGAGGGGCGTGGGCTGAGATCAGTAAATAATGGCCGTGTGAGGGGTGCTATTTCTAACCCCTCCACAACAACCAACTAATTACATGCTGCATGAACCGGCATAGCTTTCTCTTAAACCACACTATAAACATCCCCCCAACTTCATTAAAATATCTGACTTCCCTGCTTTTCCTCTAGCTGCTGCACGACCCTATTTCCCGCTCGCATAATGGTCAGTGCTTGCTGTTGGTGTTAGATTCCATTCCCTCAACAATCTTACCAAAATAGCTAATTAGCAGAAGTGGGTCACGCTCTTCCGTGTTCTTGTTTGTTTCGGGAATATACCCACCAGGAACTGGATCTACTCTTGCTGTCTTTCCCTCTCTCTTCGAACCAAATGCAAGCCTCCAGATAATGACCATCCTTGTCTTTCTTTTATCTTACACTCCAAACAATTGCCGGCCAGCATTCGCAAACGGAAGAGGCATACAGAGGGAAAAGATCAAAGTTTGCCAGAGATGAAAGAGAATGTCCAAGCAATCGGGTGAAGGTGCCAGTGCCTGTGGGGATTTTCATTCTACCAACCACATATTACCATGGCAACATTCTATAAATTTCTCTAAGAGCAGCCTTTTCTACAGCCTCCTGATTAAACACGAAAAAATAACTTCCAATCATAGCTACCATTCATAAAGTTTAGGGGATATTAGGACGAGGATAAGGGGCGTTTTGTCCTTTACGGGGAACCACAAAGAGCGCTTGATAAACCAAGGTATATTTCCAACAAAAGACCAATTTCCTATCCATGTGTAGCAGGAAGCCAAACATTATAAACCAGGTGCTATTAAAAACAGAGAATGATGAGTATTGAAGCTTTGCTGTCAATGAAAATATTGTTTCTTCCTTTTTCAATTAATCTCACTTCAAAGACTTCTAGTGTTTAACCTGGCTTATATACTGCGAGGCAGTCATTCCTCTGCAAGTGATTATAATATACCAGCAGAGAGATTAACTATTAGAAAGAACGCCCCCATTCGACCAACGTAGAATATTGACCTGCTTCGTCTAGTTAAAGCCATCCTATCATAGAAACTTCCATTCCACATTTCGCCATTATATCACATGAGGATGAAATCTAAGCACCCACACCTTCATATATAATGATACATCTAAAGGTTTATGACAAGGTCAGGCTTCCCAGAATTAAGCCTGCTTATCTACAATTGCGCATAGGAACCCCCTTCCTACTCAACAGAGAAGAGAAGCCCATCAAGGGTGTCACTTTAGGAAAGTGTCTCAGTAGAATTGTGATGCCCCAGTGTATAATAATGGCCTGTATCGCAGTCACCTGGGTATAGGTCGTTATTACTGTTGTTCTTTGCAATGATAATTAGTCCTGGACTTTAATCTAGATATAGCATGGTTGCAAGGCCAGAGAAAGCAGTAAATACATCGTAAGCCAATACAATGTGCCGCTATTGTCACTACTGCTATTGTAAGAATACAATTCAACTGCAGCAACAACGACTTATCTGGAATAGTGTAAATCACAACGCTACATAAAAGATGGCAACAATAAACATGCTTTCAAAAGCAGTTTGTACCATTGCATTCAATGAATTGATGGTAACAGAATAGAAAATTATCACCATCTCCGGGTTCGTAATAGTCGTATCCAGTTTGAAGCCAAATTTAACACCATATAAACATTCAAAGGAGGTCAAAATGGAAAAGATTGTACGCACAGCACATGTATACGAATTTCAACAGTAGCGAAAATTACTGAACTAAGACATTTATGACAGAATATTTCTTCTACTTTTTCTTGAACTACTTGTTCAGCAGCAAGTGCTCCTGCCAAGAGGCAACACATTCAGGTTAAGAGGGTTATGCTGGAAAGGACATCAGTATAGCGCCGTAATACTGTAAATGACGAAAAAGTAACACGTAGCGAGTCAATGGTAGGTGACGTGAATTGTATAATCAATAGGAAGAGGTAATTGGCATGTTGCTATGTAGACCTATTGTTCTATTGCTTCTGACATAATTGGATTACTGTTGAGTTATTGTACACATGCTGGTAAGAAGGGCTAAACTGAGCGCACACGCACAGAAAAACTATCTTGGTGGAAGACAAATACATATATACCAACTCCACCTGTTTCTACTGTGCAATATTAAAACAATAATTGAGCCACTCGCTTCTCCTTCAAACCTATATAAAGAAAAAGCCAAATGTAAATGGGATATCCCAATGAGGGGTAGGGATTAGAATAACGAATTATTGTATTTCACGCAAGAATATTCCAAATCACAGGCCTAGTCTTGAGTGGAGGCTTTGACTCAGTGTGTCACTAAAGGACCACTGCCGTCTCTTTTTCAAATTCTTAGCCGCTTGATTTCCGAAGCTGTGTTCAGAAAATTGCCAGGCATGTCACTGGCACGGACCATTAAACTAGGCAGAATTCCAACTACAAAATGTGGTATTGGTAGCTATAGCAAGCACTGGGAATCTGCCATTAGTGACTAACCAAAGCAAAGTCGGGTAGACATGGGCGAAGTGGCGTACACAACAGAAGAGCCCGAAGTGACATCTCGGACTATGTGACATGTAATTAACTGATCCAATAGGAGATGAGAAGATTTTTTTTAAAGAAAGAAAGAGAAATATAATGACATTTTGTCCCACTACATAATCTTTCTTTCTAACTGCTTGCTCTATTACGTCAGTGAGGTGTCTCTGCTGAATCACTGAGCAATGTTAAACTGTAGAATGCCTATGGTCGAAGTCAACCAAGGACATACATTTAATATACATATATATCTCTGTGATGATGAATATTTAACATCTAATAGTAGCAAAGGGTCAGATGGTTTTAATATAGCGATAACATAAATAAGATAAGGCTGAGGAAATCTAGTGACAGTTGTGCCAGAGACTGGTAGACCTATCAGTCATGTATCGCCCGGAGGAGACGACAGAGGAATGCCATCATGGTCATACCAGTGTTGATCAATCAAATTTCCACGCACTCCTTTCCTCCTCATGGCACTTGGTAGAATGAATAATAGATTGTTCTGTTTTCTTTCTGTCTGATCTGAATGTAGAAACAAGAGTGTGGGGACGACTGAAGTGTTATAAGGAAGTGAATTACCAATTATTATTCAATATTCATTATTTTGATGGATCGAGTTGAATAAATACATTCATAAACTGGAATAGAGAAATACATTCTCTTTCATTCTTCATTTTAATCTTAATCTTGTCTTTTCTCTGTCTGCTTCACAATCTTCCACCATTTTGTTATACCAAAGCAACACAATCCAGAGACTAGAGGCCCCTTTTCAATTTGGTCTGATCACAGTGATCAGGATCTCTCTCCGTGAAAATATGCACATGGTTGGTGCACTAATTAACACACACAGGTGACTTGGTCCAGAGCAGCAATCCTATGGAAAAGGTGCACCTGGGTATATGTAGATGTTGTGAGTGTTAAAACTCCTCCAGTAAGAGTCATTATTTGTAATGGGAAATGGTAGGCGGTATGTACCACAACAGGTGTTCCACAACCTTGTAAACCGCAATCCCTACCATTGCATTCGGTACAACTTCCCATACTCTCTATTACAAGTCGTTAATGACAACCTTCTCTTCCTACGGTCAAAAATGATAATAATTGTTTGTGTAACCTAGATTGTGTATCAAACCTGTCATTGAATTGAATTATATATCATTTAAATGATATTCCTCTAAAGTCTACGACATACCTAGGACAAGCCAAATGACCACTCCCAGTGAGATTCCAAAGGACGCAACTGGATCCCTTCACCGAGCGAACAGTACATGCTGCCACCTAGTGTTTTACCCATGAAGTAATTCACAATGCACCCCTATATAACATCACAACACATGTAGTTCATTTATAGGCCACTGGGAGGCAGGCCGGTCTGTACAACTACCGGATCTGCCTTATCTATAACAACCAGGCATTTCAGATGGATACATTCAAAGATAGTGTAAGGGAACGGAGTTATCTTTGATAAGTTTGAAACCATATAGTATAGGCAGGGCTAGTTTTGGGAAAGATTGGACTCCATTAGCCTTGAATAAACTACTAGACAGTCTGTATCTGACCACCTTTCTTAGTACAATCATGGGACCCTTGTTGTGCCTTATTAGCTGTTTTCAGACGTCCGAGGACATTTCATTGGTAGGACTGGGTCCATCTTTGAACCCTTCAGATATCCTTTTTTTAGTATAGAAGCCCTCTCATTTGGACAGCGCAGAGGGACAGGGAGAACTCTTGGGAGTAGATGAAAAGGGACTAAGTGAAGTTTTTGTCTGATGCTTGCCACTCTAGCTACTCTACACCTCTTACTACCTTGAGCCACTGTCCCTGCACACATCTGATAATGGAAGCAATACTTTGATAGCCTGATCTCCCATCTGATGCCAGAGGATCGTGTGTCCTCTCTTCGATACAGAGTGCAGCTCTCTTGCCATTCTCTAGCTTACCTTGAGGGCCACACTGGCTCTCATCGGACCTTCACTTCCTCCCATGAGAACCAATCAGCTCTAGCCATGATGACAGCGCCCTCTCACGACAAAACCAGCTCTGTGGTCGCCCTCCCACTCCCCAGGGGGAGTCACTGATCGGCCCTCCTTTTCAGACTCACTTATCGGAGAGTTCCAGGCTCGATCAGTCTAATTGGGAAGCCAACAGTGACAAGTTTAGGAAATGGAGCTCCATTCAACTCGTCACGTTCCAACTGGCCATGAGAATCGAGAGACTACATGTCAAAGGTCACATTGAATTTCCTGGGCGGAGGGGAAAATGTCAACTAGTGTTGAAGTATCGAGTTCGTACCTCTTCCGTGTTACTAAACAGTACAGAGAATATCTAAATTGCATTATATATTAGAATGCTAAAGAAATTTATCACTCTTAAAAGTGGAAATCCTTCAACACGATTAATGTCGGTGGTAAGAAAATGCCCTCCTCCCACATTGCAACAATGCCAATAGATATAGTTAAGCCAGTATTGGGGGACATACCCCTTTTTATTTATTTTTGTTAAAATCCAGAATTTGCATTTAGTATACAGACACCCCATACAGTATCACCAATATTTTATTATACCCAATACGATAACATCCATGACCACAATGTAGAAAGTATTAATTTGTGATTGGATTCATGATGCTTCCTTCCACCTTCCAAAGAAGCTTCCTTACTTTAACGTTAGGCGGGGAGAACAAAGAATGGCTTCATGACAGCTTCTTCACGCTTGGTCTCTTAGACATCATTGGAAGCGTTGTGGCGTAAGATCATGGCAAAATATCTATGAGCGGTGCTGTTACATGCGTCCTGGGCGCAGCCTGAGCGCACCGAGCCAGGCCCATAACAGTGGCATAGCGCCGGAGACTGTCTCAATGGGCGATAGTAAAAATATGGCGGGTGGCAGGGAAGAATTCCCCCGGGTTTGCCACCCTCCTTGAGATCTGCCTACTACACTGCCATCAGACACTCTCCTGGGATTGACTAGTCGCAAAACGAAGCGATGCAAAGAAACGCCATGCCGCCATGTCACACGCAACGACATCAAAGAAGGCAGGGTTTATCCCAACCTTCCATGACATGGGACCTGGTAGGAAGCAATCAGGCACGAGTGTACATCTATGGATGATGAACTACTGTAGGTCTATATGACTATATCCCATGTATTGAATATTATAGCAATTGGTCGAAAAACAAACATTACAGAGAGATTGATAGGCGATAGTAAGTACATACGATATATCGATCTTCAATAATATTCTATAATCCATTTCTGCAGAAGAGATAAGGTGAAGAATTGACAACAAACAATTATCATCCAAAGGAATCGCTTCCAAAAAGTTAAAAGCATTTTGTTCTCCTGGATCGATTGCAAGCATATCATCAATCCACATTGAAAAATAGATAGCATGATTAGAAGGCCTTTGATCACTCGTGACAGCTTACCCTGAATGTATACAGACTGCGTTGATAGAAATCCCTGGGGATATTCTCAAAGCCAACTCGGGTTGTGACCAATGGGAAATGAATTCAGAAGGAATTGTAACAATAACAAACCAGTGGAAGTTAAGAGAGTGATTCAATTATACAAGCTGCCAATGTCAGGACATACAGGATATATTTATAAATGACCCCTTGCACCATAGACATATATGACAAGTAAGGCAGCATATAGAGATATCATTAATAAATTTAGCTAATTATGGTTTGGCACGGCCTTGTCATGACTATGAATAAGACATTGGTCTAATGGTAGACATAGACAGTGCTTGCCCATATCATCGGTTCACGTATTGGGAACTATTGGCACCAGGAAACCTCATCAATGAGTATTAGAGACTGGATATCGAGTTGGACATAGACAAAGTAACAAGTGCAAAGCCTTGAGCCTTGGGTAGAATGAAACTTCCTCCTCTTCCATTGTTCCTGGGCATGATCATATTAAACATTCATAGCTGGACATTAGCTAGTGGACAAGTAGATGCGCGTGCGATGACATTCCCTGTCTCCCATCATACTCCCAAGTGAAACAGAACTCTGATCTGGTGCGGGCAGTAAGCAAGGGTGGGAAATATGCACTGCCAGTTTCACTAATTCCTTCATCTCATGGCAATCTATAGCCTGCATTGTTTGTTCCTGTCCACCCCGCCTCTTGGTGGGGCTATCAGCATGGTGGCTCATGTCCCTCAAACACATTCCCAAATCAAGAAAGCAAACACAATATCACATATTTGCATCCATATTAGGATGCGTAGCGCCAGCCAGTGTCAGAGGGACAGGGCGACGGGTCTTTAAGCTTATCTATCTGCCTTACAACATGATTCTTTACATGATATGTATATGGCTTGTCAATTGCAAAGACAATAAACCAGCCACTACCCAATCACCATATCCCATATCATGGTGGTGTATAGGAGATCGCAATCCTACCATGCCTCCACCGCCAGAATCATCCAGAGTAAGGACATCTCCTACCCCACTAAACACTCTCCCTTATCACCTTATTTATTTATGCAGTAACGCTCCATGAAAACCAATCTTTGTAATCACATTTTAGTCTTAATATAGTCCTTCGTGATATCAATCTCACTGTGTGCCACGCCCGATAGGACTATGTCTATACCACATTAAAATTCACAACCAGAATGAATTAAATCGACTGCTGGGTTATAAAGAAGATTGAATGACTTCGATAGAGATGAGACTGTATCAGCCATCACAGTGTTTCGTTCTAATTAGCAGAGACCACCAAGCAAGAAGCATAAGTCATATTACACTCAGATATTACCATCACTGGAGAAAGGCCATTTGAAAACAGTGTCTTTAACCTACCTCGTACTCCATTTCATCAATGTACTGGTCATCGTAGTCGAGCCCGTTGGCCATCTCCAGGTCGGTGAGGCCAAGATCCACACTGGGGGAGAAGGCGACAGCCTGCCTGGAGGACGGGTTGAGTAAAGACCTGCAACAAGAAAGGGGAAAATGAATATATAGATATACAGTACTTTCATGCAAACTTTATGTTTTACGAAATATCAAAATCATACTAGACAGGGCTGTATTCATACGCAACCCATGATATAAGGAAGACCCCCACATGAAAGGGAAAACTATCTATGGAAATACTATTTTGGTTTCATATGGCACAATGCTTTCTAGCTACTTGTTCCCTAACTATATCGACGAGCTTCATCAGGGCACGGATATGAAAAGCTTCAAGGGAAAGCTGATACTTGGGGAGACGGGCACCCAACTCAAACAAAGAAAATATGACGATGGAACTTGCATGGCCATCGCCACTTATCCAGCCTGGAGGGGAACCTCTGCCTCACAATGCTGCTATTCCATTAGATTTCTATGTGAAACAAGGTTAGATGAGTGCTAGTGGTGAGAAGGCTCCAGGTGTTGTCATTCCACAAGTAGCGGTAAAGCGTTGGGCAATGATGAGAAATGGCCTGAGGAGGAGAGGGAAGAGGAGATGGAAGCAGCCCCCTTTACATGTTCACCCAGCATCCGAGGGAAAACCAGCGGAGAAACAATGCAATTAGAAAACCACCAGGAATCCTATGAATGCTGAATGCACACGTTTTTGAGCGTCTCATTCTCTCTCCCACAGCAGCAGAGCCATGAATGTTCAAAGTCTGGGGGATGAATATTCACAAGAGAACGACGGAGAGAGAGAAAGAGAGAGAGAGAGAGAGAGCTAGCTGGCCGTCAGAAAAATAACAAGAACGCTAGACATCGCATCCAGCAACCTATTTTGTCATGCTATGGCACAAATGAAATGAAAATTAGATGATGACCATCTTGTGGAGGCATGTGCACGGAAGCGAGGAGATAGCACGTAACATGAGTGAGAGTGGTGGGAAATCAGCAGTCACTTTCTCACATACTTCACTGCCTCATTTTTACAGCACAACTCCTGTTGAGATGGTAGCATTGACATATTGCATATACACTTCTGGATGGGCTCACCTCTGAACTTTGTGTAAGAATCAGCTCATGACATCTCATGCAGGGGGTTCCTAGGCGAGCAACTCTCTACACCTAGCGGCCAGATACTAACTCATTTCTCTCTCACACCCTAAGGCGCCAGAGCTTATCTCCCCCTGGTGGAGCAAATATTCGACCTCGCATGATTTCAGCAACTAATGTATTGCTCTAACTCCCATTGCCTCTACGATTACACCAATACCCTCTGCCAATAATAACCATTACCCAGCGAACAAATATAAAACTGTTGCTCATTTGCTCGTGCGAGCGTTGTCGAGTATCTAAACTGTCTTTTGACTCAGACGGAGATTGTTTTCATTTCTGACACTTTGTATGTATATATTTATAGTTGAACACCTGCATTCACCCAGGCCAGTATTTAGACCGAATTACCGGCCAGGAAAAAAGTTTACATTCTACCCTCCAGGCGAGTTTGTATACATACCCACACGCTAATTGACACGGACATAGATCTCCGTACTTCAATACTAATCATGGCTTCTTCGCAAAACACACGTAGAATCTGCGCTTTTCGCCAATCAATTTTGCTAAATTACATCGAGGCAGATGGAATTTATCTCCAGTGTTCAATTAAGCGGGTAATTAATCAGTAAAGCCGAATGGTGTTTAGACGAGGAGCTCCCGGGCTAGACTGGAGCAACTTTCATTACAGATGGCTCTGACCTTCTCCTCACTCCATCTTATTGTTTGCCCTTCCCGATCCTTATTAGACGCAAAAATGGCCATACTTAAAACGCTATGACCATGTGTTATTGTAAATATTGCCACATGCTATCCATTAAGGCCTTAAGGTCCTAGCTCTTTCTATATGAAACATTCAGTAGTTTTTATCGTCTCTTGACATAACAACCAACAACTCTAACCTCTGCAGATGTGTATTTTCATAACCTCTGAGCCAAGCCTCATACATACATTTTTCGCAACTGACAACCTCATATGTCATGTGTCGCTTGTATTACCCAACAGAAAGAAGGATAATGAAGAACAGTGCGAATAATTACGGACAAGGACAATGAAGACAGGGATGAAGGACATAATTAATAGGGGTTTAATTGAAAAGAGAGACATACAAAGAAAGGGGAAAGTTAATGTTATGAAGAGCAGTGATTCTGATTTGATCTTTGTGCAGCAGCCACCGATTGCTTTTAGTCTAACATTCCTCACATCTAAAGATGATGACGGCCCCTAGAGCATAGTAAAACTAAAGGCGACCTGAGCGAGGACAATTGATGGCCGTATGTTTACTGAGGCGCTCGTTGTTTACTTTGGTCTCGTCACCGACAGCCAGCCCCCGTATTTGAACGATGCAGTTTTCCACTTTCTACTTGAATTCTGCTGGAGGAGAGATGCCAGAATGCTGAGAGCTTCTTCATGTCGGAGACTTCTCGAGAAACATCGCCGAGAAGGCTCTCCAAACATTATTCAATCGATCCAGTAAATGGTAGCCAGGGGACTGTTGTCAAACGTTTGTACAACGTTACCGATGATATGGTGATTCCAAAAACCCACAAAGACTTGGTTGGCCTGCACGGCAGAGCTTTAGTATCAGAGCCTCTAAAGCAATAGGATCAGGTCCAATTTAGAGAATGGGCTTTTTTTCTTATCTTAGCATCTTAGTTTTTACCATCGATATTGCTCTTGGGACAAGATTCGATACTTAGCTTGGTTTGCTCTTAAAGGATCTACTCATAATGGAAATCCCGGATTCGCTTGCTTTTTCATTACTGGTACTATGAACGCGTAGTACTAGTCCAAAAAAATGGAGACAAGAAATGTAGTGAGCAAGAGATGTCTATCCCTTTATGCATAAACTAGAAGTTAGTGGTGAGTATATATATTTTACTATACACAGAACGTCGCCTCTATGAAGATTCCATTCAAAGGATTGATCTCTGTGGATTCATTCATTCTCTGAATGCATCAACCACCTGGGGTCCTATTAATAAAACAGTTACAAAAATGTTAACTGATTTAACAATAGAAGACTTCACTGTAAAGTACAAATGTATCTGTCCCAGACCTCGTGATAATATGTTTACTTGATGGCGCATGATATCTAGTCCATAATTCATTCCATGACGCCAATGAATACAGTAGTATAAAGCTATCGAGATGGTACGATTAAGTCACAGCCTTTATTCCTGAATACATGTAAATATACCATGGGTAAACGAATCGAATGCATGGGTAAGGTCTATGACAATATATACACTTTAAGCCCAAGACACTTCCCATAGCGTTAATGTTGATCTCATAAAGAATCGAGCACAGTAAAGAAACACCCTTCATAGAAGGCGGTAATGTGAGATTCTACATGGATGGGCCTAGACATGCACAAGGGATTTCAGCTTAAATGAACATATTGACGCTGGCCTGGGTATCATGTGTAGGCATCCCTAACTAACAGCCTGTAGCTCAGCATCTATTTTTACAAGCTAGTGTTTGGAGAGTGATAAACACACTGCTGATATTCATAATTACATTTTTTTACAACCTCTGCCTCCTCAGGCGCACGATGGTTGGATTTGCTGCACAACTGAATTACAAGCGTATAAAGTGGAAGACGAGCGGAGGGAGTCTTTAGAGGGAATTAGTGTCAGAGATGAGCCTGGCAAGATGAAGGAAACTCCAGGTTTTATACCGCCATCCAGTGGCTGACAGAGTGCTTCAGACTTGTTTCAAAATTAAAAATCAGACAATGGAAAGAAGAACGCTGAGAATCCTTGCGTTTGTTGTCAGTGAAATCAATCTTTCTTCATTCGGCCGTCGCGTGTGCATTTGATGGATGTTAATACCGAATATTTGAGCAGTGAAAGCCAAAAACAGTATATCAATACCCAGGGCGTCTAATTAGAGTGAAATCTAAATTTTCTGGGTTTTTTTTGTTTGGATAAGCGATGCCTTCGAGGCCATATTTCAACTGACATAGGCCAGATGTGGAGGGCTTGGAGGTGGCTTCCCAACGGTTTTCTATGTGGCTTCTTTGACGCCGTTCAGCGCCAGTTCTGTCAGAACTTGGAGAGGAGAGGATCCATTTTCCCGCTCACAGACTCACAATTAGATTCTTTGGCGGGAGACTAATTGTCTGGCATGGCATGAGAAATCTATCTTGAGACTGCCAGAAGCAGAAGCGGCTCTACACCTGGCTATAAGGAGGAGGAGTTGGGGGCGGCATGTAGAAAGAGCTAAGCAGTACAAGTACATAGGCAGTTCTGGGGTGGGCTTCACTGACAGTAGGGCTCCTAATGCCCAATGACATGGAGCGTGCTATGCTTGGCATTACTCCTATGTGGCGAACACCACCTAAACTGGTTATGCTTGAATACCACCCAAGGTCTATACACCTTGCTGCACCAGCCATTTTAGACCCACCACCATATGGTATATATGCAGGTACAGGAGGGTTGGGGGCACCGTGGAGGCAGCCCGCCCGCCTAGTGGGTCACACCTGTGGTAGCACACCCTGGAGGAAGTGGTGGCTCCAGCATAAGAGCAACTCACTGAGCACCTGGCTTATTGCCCCATCTGGCATGGCTCACCAACAGTGAGTTTAAATAACAAAGGTCTGTTATTTGTACTTTATTGAGCTTCGGGTAAATATATCAGCAGCCTTTTTAAAACGCAACGAGGTTATGAACTACTATACTGTTATCAGAGAAAAATGTGAAAATTAGTGAGAGCTGTCTGACATGTGAGAAGAGTGGGGGCATTTACTGAGGACGTTATTTTATATGGCGAGCTATCCACCTGACATGATTCCTACTCATAATATTACTTCAGGGCATTACAAAATCCCCCTCCAATATTGAAATGTCAAAAGGTTATAAGGCTACACCAGACAGCTGTCCATTCGCAGGGGGAAAGATGGGATCCATGTAGCCTCACACCCCTCTCACGTCTTCCGCCGAGACTAGCGTCATTTCCTGATGCAAAACTAACACTGTATCCGCAGAGGTGCGGTCAAGGCTTTTCTCGCTGCCACCACAAATTGGTGAAATCTCACTTGGCATGTCTCGTGAAAGGTCAGGGGATAGTGGGAAAAGGTGAAAGAGGAAGCAGGAAAGCATTTGGAAAAACTTAGCGAAATAATGGCCACTACGGAATGTAGAGTTAAATTGCCAGACGAGAAAAAAAATGTCGATCAATAAAAATTCCTCAGCAGGGCTTTTGGTAAAACCAATAAAAACTGAAGTAGATAACAATGGATGGAGATATGTGTGGGAAGTACTGAACCATTTCGGTTGCATGAGCTTGAGACGTTACATACGAGGAAAAAAACTCTCTCGATGCTTATCAGTGAAAGGCTTTATGATGTATCTAAGAATGTGTATGATGGCTATCTTCTTTATGTGGCACCAGTAGGTCTAGGTCTAGTAAGTACTGACATTCTCCTATGAAATATTGATGTCTATAAAGTTCAAATTGATGAACATGTGGCTCCAAGACGTCGCACACATGCAATGGGAACATGGGAACCCCTAATCTAATCTGGTATGGAGTCAAACCGAATTAATGATATACTCCAAGTTGTATGACGTCTGAGGATAATTGAAAACGCATTGCATATCATTTTTGCCTTTGAAGTCTAATATAACTGTAGACTAAAGATTGAAAGAATGAATCAATTTTCAGTCAGGATTAGTGATTCCCCTATCATATTGCGAGCGAAATGTCTCTATTGCCCAAAACCAAAACATCCCAATCTTTCCAAAAGCCAATTACGATCGCACACAATATTAAAATATATGCCTGCGAGCTTAAAAGAAGATTGTTCGTAATATAATAAAGCCCCAATATAATCTGATTTTAATATCATTTGTGCATGACGTAAGTAGTATATAACGGAGTAGAGGAGACAGGGTAATACGTCATTTCACACCTGAGGGTGCGACAACGTGCTTTACTTCCGGCGACCAGCGGCCATATTGTCTACTAAATAGGTGGCGCTTCGGGGGTCAGCACCTCGACCTTAACCTTGAATGTGGGCCAATCGTGGGCATATATCACATATCTGAGGGTCAACCATTTGAGGGGATCTGAGGTCAGGCGGCAGAGAGGAGCTCACATCTTAATGGATGCCCCGTCTGAGCAGCTCTGACACCGACTCTACCATTCTGACGCCTTGCTCAGCAGGGGGAGCCTAGATGGCAGGAGAGTGGTGACCTGTGAGGTTTGAGGCTGTGTAAGAGGCAGATGAAGAAGGGGTTCAATAAAGCCGTAGTGTCTGTAGCACTGATCTTCATACATCACAAACGCTAGCCCGACATTTTAAAGGTCCCACTACAACGACACACATTTAGAGATGAACAAATTACACCCGAGACTTATGCGCTGCGAATTCCACACTGACGTGAAACGGTTTCACCCGCGGCAATTCAGTGCTTAATGATTTCTAAAAACTGCTGTGATAAAGGGTAAATAGCTTTGGAGAACTGGGTAGCGTAGAAAGAGCATATAAAAGCAATATATCACAGTTTTTTATTCATCAAGATCATTCTAAGAGATAGCGAGTTTAAACTCGAGGTCGCATGTAGCATTTACATGTTATTTACCTTCATCTAAATTACTCAAGGCCTCAATACGGATGTCAGGGCTGAGGCGCCTATGGGCCTCCGTAGCCACACTTTGATGTGGGATTAGGGCTGATCCTTTGATGGGAAAAGGGGGTTAGATAGGCAGGGAGGGGGATTTGGGTAAGAACATTAATGTGCTGGCCTTGTCTGGCTCGGCTTCCTTTTTAGATTCGAGACAGGCAAGTCAAGATCCAAAGGGTGGCCGCCAGACCAGGCTTTTTCATTTATTACAATCGCTAAGTCATGGCTAACCCGTCAGCATGTAAGCATGAAATCCAACTTTATCTGGAAGCATCGCGTTCGGCATGCGCATATGATATACTTTTAAACTCAAGGATAACTGAATATAAAACACAGAACATAGTCCTATTGTCTGAATGTTTGTAATAAGCAAAACGGATTGAACATGAGTCATATAATACAGGTGATACAGATCTGATATCCGTCTTTTTTACCTGCGAGGTAGGCATAACATACGATTTCATGGGAGTACAGTTCCCGAACAGCCAATACATGCAACGTGAAGATTAAACTAGCCTTTCTTTGTCACTGTTCTGGCAGCGCAGTCGAATACAGAAACAAAGGGTCATTGTATTGACAGAAAGGCTTAGAATGACTGGTCAATATGCTCAAAATAAAATGTCAAGCCAATTAAAATCTAAACCTTATGGTAAACATGGCATACCGGGTGGGGCTTGCGATAGTGTGGCTTGCTTTCGTGACTAAAAATATCCTTTTGTTCACAGAACAAATAAGGAGATGTTCGCGAAAATACGCGCTGAGAAATACAATTAAAATACAATGAAATGAGAGTGTATACGTTTGATACTCTCCTTCTTCCAATTTAGCTGCTACAAATACCAAGGCAAGGAGGGCGAATGTAAGGGATTGTCGCTCTATTTGCTTATGTATAATCTGTCATATATTATTTATAGGATTGGTAAGGAAAGAGTAATACATGTATGCATGAATGTTGGTATTTGGTTGAGCCAGGGATTATGGAGAAAGCCGTGGGAGGCGCGATAGTCACATTTGTAAGTGGATCTCCGGAGAGAAGCTTTTTTCTATCAGGTTCTGTCATAGGATAAAGGTAAGCGGTGACAAGCGTTGGCAATACGCTAAGCTCCCCGTCATATTCCCCCTTTCCCCACCACAGCACAGAACCTGGCATAGTACTAAGTACAATCCAACACCAATATATCACTTCCACCCATACATCTATATGCTACGTCAAAGGTATACCTATAGCTTGTACCACCGCTTTTAAATGTGACATCGTGTGAATCACGATTAAAAAGAACTCTAACACACATTTCCTTCCATTTCCTCTTATTAAAGCAAGTCAATCGCAAGGAAATCTAGGCCTTAAAGATATGTCGGGCCTATCTTAAATCTCAGACCTATCTTACATCAAATATTTTATTACTATTAATTCTCAACCACATATTGAAGCAAATAGTAGATCATATTTTTCTGCAACCTCCTTATTCGCCATTAGGTTCATATGAGTGAAACAACGGGGCAAGACATTAATGTAGAACATAGTGTATGTGAGTAGACTGAGAAGATAGATGTTCCTCTATTGTCAGCTGGTTGCAGCTTTTGTTTACCGACTACTTGACTTGTGTGTGCTCAGACTCTGTATCATGGATTGTGTATTCATCTCCGCTAGAAAAACGTGTGTATCTATTTACACACAGAAGCGCCTGTAAGCCATTGAGCGACTTGAGCTGAAGCAGAGAGAAAGGGCGAGCTTGAAAAGTGTGAATGGTAAAAGGAAAAAAAATAGTTTCGACGTCAGCTGCAGGTGGTTGTACACCTTTACATAAGGCCTTCCTTTCACTCTTGAAAAACAATACTTTCGTGGATTTGAATATATTTGAGACACCAACACTCTCAGACGTGTGGATTTTATCAATCGCGGGGGAAGGGATAGGACCAATAAGGTTTTTCTGAAGCCTGATGTGTATGGTTAATAACTCCTTAAACTCAAGGCTGAGTAAAACAGGGACCAAGCTTAGAGGAGTGAGGTGAGGTGAGGTGCATGTATTGATAAATATGTGCCTGAGAGCCTGTCTTGATGGAGCGCTTATATAGCTGGGTGGGGGACATTTCCAGGACTAGTAGGGAGAAGAATCGACTTGAAATGAGAGAGGTCTTGATGCGGACGCTGCACAGCCTCATAATTAGGGCGTCTTTGAAGGGCTGCACTTTACAAAATGGCGTCTTGTATGGGGCTTCCCCCTAGAGAGGCTCCTCCTGTTAATAACGGTGATCATACACCGGCCTCCAGGTGACAGACATGACTCATCGCTCCCTGGGCGGGTGCACACCTGAATCTCCCACTACCTATCCCTATTATTCCACATCTCCGCCTCCCTCCCCGCCCCCCCCCCCCCGCGCACTACCCCCCCCCCCCCCTCCCCCGCCTTTCTTCTCAACTCAGATTCTCCTCTGCAATCGAGTTGCCTCATCCATGTGCGGCCCCTATGTTTATCAAACCTTGCTAAAACTATCTCCTCTCTTCCCTCTCCACTCAGTCATTTTCTGTCAAATCACTCACGACCATCACCCTTCCACCTTTTAACACCGAGATTGATTACCTGTTTTTGCATGCTACTTCAGGACCTCTGCCCCCGTCGCTAGTCTAGTCCCCCACTCCCATACACCCACCCACACCACCACCCAGCACAGCGCTCAGGTAGAGTTTCGAGAATCAGGCTTCACCGTTATCTTTCATATCACGAGGAAGCCCCCACGAGTCTCCATAACACCTGATACACGAACACAAAGGGCTTCCCAACAATACACATGGCCCTCCCGCGCTGATGTCAATTTAGGAGCAGCCTTCATCCACCTACTCGCCCAGCGAATTTCATCCCCTAATAAGGCCTAGTCATCAGAAACCTAAATCCAGCTAGAAAAGTTTTTATCATTAGAAAAAGTGGACATTGTACTGTTACATGGCCTGGTCATATGAGACTCCGGGCGTGACTAAGCAAGGCAACAGGGAATGTATGGCTTAATTTAAAGTAATGGTGAATAATAATGTGTAATGTAAGACGCTTTGGATCCCTCACAACGCATGAGTCACTCCGTAGCGAATGTTGCTCAATCCACCATTTTAACTCTCATAGGTGTAACTCGTGACCTTTTGATCTCTCTCTTTATTTTCCGGCTTAGGCTTGTATTTCATTCAAAGTCGATCGATACCCTTTACACGACCATGTTCAACATGATATTCCAACAGGGATACAAGAGGCCTAGCTGGATTTATTGTTATAACTAGTATGGCTGTATCGTAGTGTAAAAACTTCAAAATGATTATATGGGTTCAGAAATGAACAACAGTATAGATATAAATTGCAGTCAACACTAATATGTATTTGCATGGAAAAAGACACCTGCTATCCATATCTCCCATACTTCTAGGACAAGAATCGCTTTATCATCTGAGCTTTATCTAAACAAATGAAACATGAAGTGCATTCCTGTCTACCTGAAGGGGGAAGCGAGTGCTCATTAGTCCAGGTGTGACTTGGTGGCCATCATTAAAGTGGTTTAGGGTGAGTAGTGAAGGGCTTGGGTCAGGAGGTCACACCCAAACCTAACATCAACGGCACGAGGTGCTCTCTAACCCCTGCACCAGCTCAACACTCTCTCCTTCTCTCACCCCCACCTTCCCACCGCCCTGCCACCTAAACCAGAAATGTTCTTAACAAGCTGACCAGCACAGTGATGGATCTGATCAATTATGCGCCTGATTGCTGGTCGGTAATGGTTATTTATCAAAAGAATATGAGAGGCCATGTTTGCAAGGACGATTCGCAAGTAGAGGGTGGAGAGGTTGGGATGTGGTGAAACTGTGGGAGAAGTACTGGGTGGATAAGACGGATGTGTTATGAGGGCTGAGGTTATGTGTACACAGGACTGTCCAATCTATCAAATCACTGGCAGCGCGCAACTGGTGCGAGACATCACCTTCAACACTCTCGCCATTACCCACAATCCCTACCCAGCCTTCCCGACGTCCTTAGCGGCCGGAAGTGTGTGGGGTTACATAGCTTGACTCTCGTTCATCATGCGCAGAACAAGGCGCTTTACCTGGCCGACACGCAACCGAGCTGCACTTCTCAATGCGCATGCCCGTGTGCATGTTTCCTTCTTCCAATGAGCGGTTCAAAAAAGTAAAACTCCGACCCAGGAAACAGAATCTTATAATAGATCATCACAAAACTTGTAATGTTTGATGTTTCATCAAGGAAACATACCCAAGCAGTAAATTTGGCTTTAGGATCTCGTTTGGCCTTGGCACAGGATGGGTGAGCGAGTAAAGACGAGATTGTACCTGTAGTTCGAATACTGTGCATTATCATGAATATTTTTATTTCTAAATATCGTTCTCACAGATAACATCGTGAGATAGTTAGTTCAAGATATTACTTCATTATGTTTTGCGATTAACCAGTTTTAACCATATCTAATCTAAACATATTAATTCAATGCATCATCAATGATCAGTACAAGACCTAGGTAGACCTAGGCATGTCGCTCATATTCTTACACTTTCTGTAATGGTTTTCACGCATTCCTCCAGTTTCCCGTATCCGACATTCCACATCTTCTGTGGAAACAAACAAAACCCGACATATCTTTCTCCCCGGGCGCAAGCAGAATTCCCGAAAACAAAATAACTCCTAGGCATCGCTCGTAAAATAAACCTTAACCGCCTTCTCCTTTTTTGAGCCAAAGGAATTATACTTTATTTTTATTTAGTTTTTCGAAGTTTTATTGATTTCAAATAGGGTGAAGGTGTGGATCAGTAGCAATATTTTATATCCAAAATTATACGTCCCCAGGGCCAGGGCATGACAAGTTGGTTAGTCTGGTAAGTTAGTCATCATACATCTTCCCTGGCATGATACATTTGTATTGGAAAACATGGCAGACCTGTGGGAATAGGAATATCCAACACTGTGGCCTGGGGCTCAGCAAGCCCTCTGCTGGGAGCAATTAATGTATCTTATAGGTGTGCACTAGCCGTCAGTAAAACGCGTCAGATCACGTTAGAAGACACATTAGATAGAGTTAACCTTTGAGTACGTGCTGCTGCCCATCTACTTCGTTAGCAGATCATTTGAATTAGAATATAGAACTATCAACCCCGAAATGTAATCTTTGAGCTGAATGTTATCTTATCGCATAGGTGATGTACGGGTGTGAATGCAAGTGGTAAAGAATTAACACTTAGGCATTCAACTAAAAGGAAGAGGGGAACAAAAGAGGGTTATGAGGGGAACCGACACAATGCTTGGAAAGTTAACAGAGGCAAAACATATAAACGCTCCATACACAAAGTGAAGCAAGGAGGATGATTCATGGCACAGCGGCGGTTTTGTACATTAATAGACCTGTGCCATATTGACTCTATATGCAATATTTTGAAATGACATAATAAAGTCAGACAAAGTGATCATGTGAGCATCATGCCTCTAAAGGCTTACTAATGATGCTATTTTTATACGCGGTAAGTTTATGTCTGCCTTAATTGAACAGCTTCGAAGCAACTAATGGCTGGTGGGGCTAGGTTTTGCAAAGTGCAGGAGTATGGATGGTGTTTATGTTGGCGCATTCTTCCAAGTAAAAATATAAATGCAAAGCAAAGCAATGCGTGCATGTCACTCATCCCGCCGCCACTGAAGTCATCCACGTCATCAGTGAACCCGCACTAAATGTGAGCTAATTGCTGGATGGAAATTAAATGAAATTAAAAGCCTTCTTTTTCCAGGTTTGATTCCATCATCACCAATACACTGACGGATGGTCTCCCTTCTGCTTAATGACACCAACGCCATCTAACGCCAACTCAATGAATGATGGCAGTCATCAGTAATTATCGTCCACGTATCCAGGCTCCTCCACTTGGGCTGCCTACCAACAGCTCTTCCTCCCCCTATCATACAGTATCAACCCCCTCTCTACCTCTCCCCCTACACAACCTACCCTCTCTCTCCACCTCTTTCAATATCCCCTCTCCCTTACACCAACACTATTGGTGATCCCCGATCATATGTTACTCTCCTCTCAACCGAGGCATACTTCCATAGCAAATAGAACAATTTATATTGCATCTCTCCGACAGCGTTTGCGAATAGGGCGTTGTGATGCGTTGACAGTGGCAGGGGATGAAATATTTACAAGATGCTCGACCTGGGTTGATATGTCCGATTATACAATTCAATGATCACCAATAGTGTCGCTGTCACGCCGTGCACACAGCCAGCTTGTGTGGAGGTCGTTCAGTACAAGTCTTGCCTTTGATCCTGTAAAGGATCGATTTTGTCTGCATCCCAACCATCCCAGTGCGCCACGACACAAAATACCGACAAAGGTAAGAGCCGACATGAAAGCTCGGAATCCAAGTGAAGTTTTTGCTTCGTTCGGTGCGTTCAAATAAGGCTGAGGACGAGTCTATACGGTATCTAATCTAAGAAGTCTAGTCGCTAATCAGGGATCATTTTATTTTGCTGCCAGAGTTCTCGCGCTGGTATCTATAAATCTGGTATAATGTGCGAAGCAGATATGTTGGAAATATACGATGGATAATATTGGTGATACATCCCGCATTGAAGGCTGATAAAAAGTAGGATTAACCTCTCAGACTGGGGTTAATACACCTACCAAATCCATGTTTCCCATGACCATAATCCCCAACTAAATCGCTAAGTAATCCTCAACACTAAATCGACTATAAGCACGTATCAGAGAGCTATGCTAAAATAGTCCTTTGAAGTGGAGAGATTTCAGAGTGAAATGCTTTTACCCCGGAAAGGAAATTAAAGCTCTATTTTCCTTTCAAACTTAATGCGAAATTCCACAAGCTATTTAGTCAAAATGGAAGCATGATCAAAGATCAAAGTCGCCCAATCCCGATATTAAACGCAAAGACCTCTTGGAATGAACCCCCATGCATTTGGAAATCATGTGGAAGTTAGCATTTCATTCAAAATTTCGAAAAGTCTGAGTACATGTGCCAGTGTGGAAATCTTGTTATGGAGCAAATACTCCATTCATGAGGAGAGTGAGTGGGAACATGATGAGGTTAGAAAACCCAATATTGGCAGGTTATGACAATGGTGAACCAGACGCATGCCTTGACGGGAAATCCAGGAGGGACAGCATGATCCTCACTCAAGTCTCGACAGCAGAGGTGCAGGGATTCCTGGATTGTAGGCAGTCCTGCCGACTATTGGAAGCAGTCGCTGTCCCTCGCTGACATGCGCCATAATGACAGGTTCCCATCATGCCCCAGTCTCCGGCTTCCGGCTCCTGATTGCCGATCAAATGTCTAAGTTTCTTTTGCAGCAAGGCCATCAGTGAAGGGGGCTTTTTGTCGTAGCCTGATTGTTTCCTGTCCGTATTGACAGCTGACACGTCACGCGGCCTCAGACTGCCGTAGTGGAGGTCTGTCATTACCTCGTCATGGCGTCGGCCTATTTATCCCCAGCTTGGAATCAATAACACATAAGCCATTGGAATAGCTGTAATGTTGGCAACTATTCCACCATCTGCCAAAAAATGTTTCTACAGCCAGGCTTCTCCCCACACAACTGACTACACTTGTTGCTATTCAACGCTGCGGCATGTATCAAAGGCTCTGTTCATCATAGAAAACTGCTCTTGTCTCAATCCAGTTCTATATATAAAGCTATGTAAGGCCCCCATAAAGAGCTCTCTCAAGCTGCCGTGTTAAGGACTCTAATTGCCTTTCCACCTCCTAAGTAACAAGTAGTGAAAGCTAAGGAACTCTTTGATATTAAGATGTTTCCTGGTTAATTGCCCCAGGATCATTGCATCCCCTTTTGAAATATAAGATGCACGATTCCATCCAGCCGCTCCCAGTCTTTTTGCGTGGAAGAAAGGAAATAGTTACAAGAAACTTCACAGGCGCGTTGCATTGGGACATGAGATCCCCTCATCCATCTCAAACTTGGAGGCAAACCATGCCAGGCCGAATGAAAGCGCAGTGCAAGAACAACAGGTACAACGTCGAAGATAAGATAATTATCTTACTTTTCCCAGCCATCAAAGCGCGGATGGAGAATCCAATAGGATTGGAGATTGGGAAAGAGTTTGGCTGGGTTCCACTAAACCTTGTGTGTGTATGCGCCTTATCTGACGTTTGAATCTCTTCTCACTGCCTGCGCCTCCAAGGAATATGGCAAGAGGACACACATCATTACAAGTATGACTGATGATTGGTGGTGGAAATATTGCCATGGAAGTTGGGGGATGAGGGAATGGTTGGAGCAGAATGTATGCTGTTAATGAGAGATTAGTTAATCTCAGCTGCGCGCGTGTTTAACAAACCTCTATGATTGATGCTGGTCCACAGACAAGACGACGGCCAGAAACCAGGGTCTAAGCCTTCTTAAGGCATGCTCCGAATGCCTCCAGTGGCCAGATGCATTGACATGTTTACTCAGGTAAAGTATCAATTAAAATGACAGATCACCCATAGCGCTACCACACACCAGGAAATTAACACTAACATCCACATGGAGACGGCAGACGGCCGTCACAATGGGTAGAGAACGTTCTAAATAATCTCTGGATATTTTACTCATTGGAGGACTCTCAATTCACCAGCTGCGCCTTTCTGTTTTAAATTTCGATCCAGAAGCGTGCTTGCCACTGGTGGAAAGATGAGAAAGAGAAGGCGAGGTTGGTGGGAGGGAGGGGAGAGGGGAGAGAACGAACCAGGCGGGACCTAGCTACATGTGAGTAGTATAGGAAGAGAGTCCACAGTAGCACTTACATCTTAAGGCCCATGGCCAGTTTTTAAGAAGGCAAATGGCCCTGTAAATGAATCAGTCTTCATTGAAGACTCCGCCATTTCCCTTTATACATGGTAAAATCGACAACTACATAAGGAAAGTCTGCTAAAAAAAACACGTGTGATTAAGGCAAGTGGAGGCAGTTGTAATTTCATTTACACTTGCAGCAAGCAGGGCTTCCCTCGATTACCAAATCATTATAATCACACCCGTTTTTAGTCTTAATTTCTTGGTCTGGATGAGAAGCGATCACTGGTGCATCCTTCTAGGGATTAAGCACAAAGCTGTCGAGGCGATGTTCCCCTGGGTCTGAGTAGAATCATACTAATTTCATCAGGTTTGTCACCATGCGGACGGCTAATGTTTGGAGTATGCTTTCTAATTGTCTTTCCTTCATTTCTTTCTAGTTCAGTCTGCCCGTTGTGGATCCACTTCCCTGAAGGCTAAGTCCTATACGATGGTTGGAGGATCCAGAGCCAAGGATTTGCCGGAATGCTGCAGGACCCTTGGGGGACTTGCGAGAAATGCTCCCATCGCCTGATAATAGAGGCACACAGAGCGGCCGATAGCCGAGATACCCCGTTGCAATATCAGTCCCCAGTTTTACTGCTCAACCCAGGATGTCAAACACAAGAGATGTGGTTTGATAAGCGATACGTCCCTGGCTATGCATAGCACTGTATCACAAGTCGATTTCATGCTTATATATATATACATACACACATACAAAGAAGGCTAGATAAACCAGTCTTTCCTCCTCCTATATAAAGCCCGCCAAGGAGGTTGCAATGGTAAAGCGAGTAGAGAGCTCATTCGACAACTGACAATTTGCGGGTGGGAAAACAAGCTGGTGTGAGAGTAGTGATTATTAAGGTTCAATATGGAGCTGGCTGGGGTTACACGAGTCTGTATTGAACACGGAGGAAACAGCATGAAACCTGATGATGCACACTAAACATGTCATCTCCTCTCAGCGGCGCATGGGGAGGGATCATAACTCTCCAGCTTCATATTGACAGTTACCCACACATTCCCCAATAGGCCCCCTATACCCTCCCATAGCTTATTGTCCACCCTAGTCAACGCCCACATACCATCAGCCAGCCGCAGCCCTAGAACGCGACTTTTTCAGTAAATTACAAGTCCCCAAGAGCTCTACCAAGGATATATATGCCAATGAAAGACAGTCGGAGGGGGGCTTATTTGTCTAAGCTAATATTGAATCTGGCATCACATGTCAGGATCTAAGTCAAATGGATGTCTCCTGGAACAGCACTATCCATTCCTCCATCATGCATGATTCCCTGACGAATAGCTACATACCCAATAATCAACATTTACACTTATAAATGATGGTGCTATATATGAAAAGGAAGCAGACAGACAACTTTAAGGCATGACGTCTCCAGGGGCTCCTAAATTGTGTTTATTAAAGGGTGACTTTCGTTTTGACATCGCTCTATCTTTATAAACCACGAGATGAGTATGTATGGACGTTGGGTAATTTGTTGTGTGTGGCTAACTGCACACAGAGGGTTCTCTGAGACGGCTGGCTACATTAAATCTACATCTATTCTAATATAGCAAGACCAGAGTGGCAGGAGCGCCGCCCCAATACCTATAAGTCAGAGACAAGGTCATCAGTTCGCATCACTCTACCTACTTCCCACCATTGACTTAGCCTTCATTCACTCGCACATGGCTTCTCGTTAACACATCACACACCAATAACTTTCCCATTGCCTTATTCCACCGGCTCTACCTAACTATATAGGGTCCATATTTTCTGTAAAGTTCCACAGGTAGAATGTCAGTCCGGCAAATCGCCAGAAGATGGCCAAGGGCCTGAGGTCTGTCTCAGGAGACATGCCTCACTCTCCTCCTCATCTCAACACTCGCTCCAGTTCATTAGAAAAGAATAGCTCCATGCAGGGGCGAGTTAAGGTTAATGGAGCCGCAAACCAGTCTAATGGTGCTCGCGACATTTCTCCAAAATGGTGACGGGTCAAGCTCTATGGCTCCTCTTAGAGATTCTCGCCAAATGTCAATCTTGGATAAATGGATCTCTCCAGCAGTGGGGGAAAACATGACGTGATGCTGTGATCCTGGGGCAGGCAGGGCCAAGCCCAGGCCCCCTAAAGGGCACGTCAAACACAAATATGGGCCTCCCTGGGAGACCCCTTAAGCGCAGGAGCCATGTTCAGGAAGAGAAAGGCTTTGGTAGATGGGGATTAGATGGAGGAGGCGGTCAGGGGGACATGAAAACCTAAGAGACATGTACAATATATACCACTCCGAGATTCTCCAACCTCTGCCTCCAATGACAGCGACTATTACACTGTAGCATAAAGAACAGACAAGCAGGAGGTCAATAAAACACAGACATAGGCTGATAGAGGGGCATGCCATTGATCACAAACAATAACACATCCATATCGCTGGCAGAGAAATGTATAGATCCCTCTATATATCAACTTATCTTATTGCCTCGCTAGACAGGCGTCTACTAATCTCTGCAGTATGTGTGGAGAGAGATACATGGTCTCTATTCCATCTTGCCTGAAGGTTAGTGCTCTAGGCATGCCTACTTGCCCCCTCTATCTTATCAGACGGCAGGAGGCACAAACAAGCTTTCCTGCCGCTTACCCTGTGTGATTGACAGACTCTGGTGGCCGTCACTGGAGGAGGAGAGGTGGGATGAAAAGACTCAGTCTCCTCCAGCTTCCCCTTACTCCTGCCTCCACCAGAGACAAGTATTAAGGCACCATTAAGCACCCATCCAGCATGAAATATAAATTTGCTGAGCTGCCAAGCAGCGTCTTGTAGTAGGCCCTGAGCGCCGGCCACTGGTCCCATGTTAGCCTAATGCTCCAGTGGCCTTAATGGTCTTCCTATCAATAGGCATGACTAATGTCCACCTCTGTACTGACCAACTCTCTCCCCTTTCTATACCCCTTCCTCTTCCTCCACATCTGACCTATGTTAGCCGAGGTCCAGTACCTGCTGATATCCCTATGTCACAGCAGCACCTCTCCAATATTTATCACGTTCTTCTTCAGGCTTTCTAGACTCTATAGACATTTATTTATATGTGGATAGGTAACCTGGCCTGTCTGCTTTCTTCTCATCCGCCACTCGTTGCTACATCAATCGGACAGGGGATTTACTCATAAGACAAGTGTACTTAATGTAACGTCAATTTCCCAACACATTGTGAGCTGATTCCTGCAAGCTGTCTGGGCGTTAAGGACCTGTTCTTCCAGGAAACACTGCCTCCCTCTCAAAACCTCTTCAGCTCCTGCTCCTCCACGCCCAGCTCAGCCGAATACTGAGGATTAAAGAGTCCCTCCCAATTTCAAACTCAATGCAAAAAAGATATTCATGGCCCGAGAATAATTTCCACGCATGAGCATCGGAAGAAGTGGCCGGTGAAATGGAGGGAATAAAAGCAAGAACTTTGTTAAGGAATCTTAATGATTTTCAAAGTCTGATTTGGGTGGGCTGTACCATATTTATTTGACATAAAATGCGAGTAATTGATTCGATGTTTTACGCCCAGGAGCTTGGAAAGCTGTGGATTGGATTTTTCCGGTAGCTTTCATTTATATTAAAGGAAAGCGCTGGATGCGATTCTCTTTGCGGTCATCTCTCACACATTAATGCCAGCAGGTATTATGGAGTTATGTTAGTTCTCATATTCATCATGGGGCGGATGCTGGTGCGCCCATATATTCCCAACATATTTCTCACCGAGCAGAATATTGGAAACAATAGAAATCAATGCATCGCTCGTTGTAATCGCCTAAGCATGAGAAAGGTACCACTTGCCATGGAATGGTTGTAAAAGAAATCCAAGTCGTGAAGAGGCATAGAATCAATGTTGGTGGGAAACTATCATTCATTCAGGAAGGCGGGTGGCATGCAGAAAGCATTACTGGTATCATGATAGCAAGGAATCTGGCGACAATGAAGATACCGCTTCATCCATCTCTTCGCTAGACAATCGATATGTGCCTTCAGATTAGATACACGGTCTCATTGAACAGTGATGATAATGAGTGGTGTTTTTGAAGTGTACCATATTTTGGCTCCAGTCACAGATTTATTTCCATATAGAGCGGGTGCGTATTATTTCCTAAAGGGAGCAATTACTGCAATGTGCCTTTGTACCGATTGAGGGGAGGGGAAGATTTCTAGGAACGGGAGGAGAATAAAGGAAACGGCAGAATCTGAAACGGTGGGGGTCGAGGTAGGAAAAAGGAAAGGCATAGTAAAGAAATTGAGATTCCTGTTTGGATGTAGGCATCTAGGAAGTACCAATAGAATATAAGGAAAGAGAAGCGATAGAGAGTTGGCAGTGAAAATGGATCATATTTAAAAGAAGAAGCAACTTCACTGGTATGGCGGATCGGCTAACATTGATCTGTAATCCAGCAGAGTCATCACAGATGACTGGGTCTCAATGCATGAGAGGCAGACATTCAGTGCACAGCTTTCTATGGCAGGATTAGGGTTCAAAGGCCCGCAGCTTGCCCCAGGCCCCTCAGGCTCCTCGCCATGCAGGTAGAACAGAGCAGGGATTAACATCCATCCCATCTCCCAATACTATTCACCATCCCCCTCTCACGAGATGAAAAGCGGCATCCAGGTTTTTTTTATTTAACTTCCCTCAAAAGATTAACTCAGTTTTTCTTCACTTAAGGGGTGTGGAGAGACATGCACCGTGAATGCTTCAAGATCTCCCAGAGCTTCTAGGTCCGGTCCATAATATGACCAGTGCCTATTCTAGGCAGTGATATGGAATTTTTTTTCACGTTCTGTGGTGGTAGGTTTATCAAGCCCGAATCAATAGACCAGACAGGTTGAACTGCATCAACCAGAGTAGAGCATTTAGTACACGAGAGAAAATATTGATCTAGGGATGATAATGGTATTTTTGATCTTTATTTTGGCAAGCGGAGGAATGACTGATTGGATGAGAAGAGTTGATAGAATAAAACAGTGAAGCATGACCCACCCTGTGTGTGTATTCGTTATTTCATAACGGTGAGATTCTATCAATATTTATCTCAAGTATTATGGTGGCTAAGTGAGGGAGGCTGGGCGTGGAAAGAGGATGAGCTGATGGCGTGTGTTATATTATCGTCAAGTACATCATATGACAATAAATAATACAGCCATGCAGCATCCGCCCTCTATCTTCCCTCCATGTTCTTGTCCAAAGCGAATAGCTGCAGTCTGTTCCCACAGACAGATCATATGGTCATGTATAAATACAGATCTCTTCTATGGAAGGTACACAAATAAGACTGATACTTCTATACACAATCTATCGAGAATAATAGCCTATTCTTTAGACCCTGCGCATATATCCATTCTGTAGCACATGCTGCAGAGAGAGTTTGTACTGTTTTATACAGGATGACATCTCTCACACATTAATAATGTATTAATTAATAATTTTGGCTCGTTTGCTGGATTATGCCCCGGTGCTGATACAAATTCCTTTGTGTTAATACAGGGATATACGTCAGATTGGGGACAGCCTGTTTATAAGTTATGTTAGATGGTGTTAGGAAGTCACTGACAACCCCGTGTTAATCATTCATTACAACTCAGCTGATTCGTGAAGTTATCACATAAATCAACCCCTCCCCACCAACGACATGACCCCCACACTAACCCCTTAAATATTTATGGAAATAAAGATCAGAAGATAATCACGCCCTTCCATATGTATGAATTATAATCGGCGGGATGACTATTTAATGGGTCTTCCTTCAGAGCCATGAATACAGCCCGGGTAATGCATCTATTACTAATTAGCATACAAATTAGGCGGAAAGATTCAACAACTGCTACTCACACATTGCTGTTAAATGCGTAGATCTCGGCCTCCGGGTCCTCATCGTCTCCATAGAAACCGTAATAAGGCATGTCGTCCAGGTAGTCGTCCGTCTGAGTGGCGGTTGACACCATGGGGACACTGGGTGCCGTCGTTTGCGACTTCATTCTGTTGTTGGTGGAGTTGGGAGGAGGTGGTGGTGGCAGCGAACTGTTATTTTTGGTCACCCTCCGCAATACTTCCACCACTATGGGCTCCTTAGCAGTTCGGAAGGCTTCCACAGCCTCCTCGTGACTTGATTGAGAGAGATCCTGTCCATTCACCTGAAAAATGCCAAAGATAATTGATGAATTACCGAGAGCTGTCAAATGCGGCGAAGTCATAGGTAATTTGTACAACGTGATTGTGTGGCTTCCACTAAACCCAGTTATATCTCAGTAAATACACTGATAGCAATCAGTTATGTAAGCAGATAAACATAAAGAAATAACTCAAATAAATAGACAACTCTAAGTATGGACACTAAGGATTGATGCATGTTTACCCATGTCTTTAGACAAACCTGTCACTTTAGTGACGGTCGTTATCTTATCATTCGTCAGGTTTACCTATGTTATAAATCGCAAGTATACACACAGAAGCATTGTCGAATCCCAGTACTCCTAACTATTATCAGTAATGCTTGTTATCGCTTTCAGACCATGTGAAACCCTTGTGGATATTTGGTTTGGACATTAGGCATACAGGCCAAACACGATCGTCTATTAGTCGGTCGCTGCCAGATACAAGTGTTACGATTTGCCCAAACAGCGCTACTATTGACTTGCATCTGTCACCGTTTGCTACATACATGATACGGGTCAACACTCCACAATGCCAGCCACTGCCTATTGGCGCCTCCATCACCTGCACTATTATCCACATCCTATCTCTAGTCCACATCTCCACTGACAATACATACACTCGCCTGGCAGGGCTGCTACCTTGCTTGCCTGGTGGCAGGCAATACAGCCACAGGTCTAAAAGACTAGATGTATGTGTATGTACCGCAAATTAACAATGACTTGTCCCCAGATCAGTTGCTGTGCGCTGTGGTAAATTCCTCGGTGTAGAAAGGTGTTAAGTGGGAGTAATGTAGACTGGGTGGATGTGGAGTATTGGACAGGGCAAGCTTCTCACCTCACCTATTTACCTTATTGATCCCAGTCTAGCTAGGTACACACTTTGTCGCACGCACAACACATGTATCCTTCATACTTCCTTCTCCTTACATGATGCTGCATATAAATATATATATAAAGTGCGCTTACACTCAACTCATTTATTCATAGCCGACTATAAGGGATTATATCCCGGTATTTATGAGCTACATCTGGCCTGTACACACCTTTAGATTTAAATAGTAGGCTAATATATGTGATCGATATATTATAGCTGGTACAGTTGGTAGGCGATACAGGTGGTAATTCATGTGGCAAAAGGACTTGAGACTTGTTGGAGGGAGAAGAGAAGGTACAGTCTAGGTTCTAAGTTGAGAGAGTCCCTTCAAACTGAGGGAAATCCTCATGCTCCAAACCGCAAAATGCCAGTATAATCCCATTAGGACAGCGAAATAGCATTATAATCCATTAAGACTCCTTAGCCAGAAAAGCCATTAACGCAGTAGGCATCTAATAACTGGCATACCATTCTTATCTGATCTGATCTGGGGCTTTAGATCTGAGATCTTAGTGGTAATGTCGTGTTGGTTGAAAGCAGCAAGAGAGAGGGGGCCCCCTGGATACAAACTAAATTCCATGACCCGCTGAAACGTTTGTTCTTGCTTATAGAGTCACCAGATAATCAATAAAAACACCTATGTTCAATTCGTATCTTGTTACGAGCGGTTATTTAAATATATATAATGTGTAGTTTAGATCAGAGCTGCCTATGTTTAATAGTTGGCGGGCGGTCAGACTGTCTGGCTCCAGTCCGGGGCTCCGGTGTCTGTGCAAGGATCATTGATTGGACGATCGCTCACGTGGAGGTGACAGGGGGGCCTGCTCCAGTAGGCTGATAGAGTGTAGAGACAAGCTGCGCGCTCTGACAGACACCAAGCTTCCGCAGGAAGCATGGGTCACAGCCCTATCCATGATGAATATGAATTTCATGAGAAGTGCCCCCAGCACACACATGACTTTGGCATAGGGACGAGGACATTTGACAGACAGCCAGCCAACAAAGAATCCAACTAGAGATGACAGATATTTCAATTTACGCTAGCTACAAGAAAAAGTTGGCAGGATAAAAGGGGCACCTGGAATAGATCACCACCAAGTTAGCGGGGTGTTTAACTGGTAAAAAGACATAAGAGCGAATAAACCTTGGCACTGTCGATATAGATTTGGCTAGAACGGTAACTGAATTGGTAGCATGGCACTTGGAGAGCAAGTGGAATTTGTTGGAATGCTTAGACCTAGTAGTATAGTAAAAATGGCGTTTTATGAGGGAGACATTTTATCAAGCGACTACACGGCAACTTGGCAACACTAATGAAATTCCTACCTTGGTAGTCACGGCAAACTACATACAGGGACCACAGTAAAATGCGCCAGACTTCCGAATCAAGCCACAAGTCTATTATCTGGCTTGGCCACAAGCCGGCATTCAAATCGATAGTTTCCATCTAATATCTCTAGGATCTGACCCATTTCACCTGGCCTGGAGCAATAAGACCTCCTCCTGTGTCTGTCTCATTGTATGGTAATGGAGATTAGCTGTAATTGTAAACAAACCGACAGCACTGGCAATCAAGTTATGTAAGAGTATAGCTTGCTCTCCCCGGTCTCGCTGCACCGGCCATACCGCTCTCACTTGAGCACACACATTGAAAGGGAAAGGTTGTTTCAGACAGACCGTCGTGTCTCAAGTTCTAAGCAAGCTAGCCATATCTATACCGGCACAAGAATGCCTAAAATCAAGAAGAAAACTGTGGCAGAGAATGTGGCAGAAAATGCTAAGGATATTTCTGAAATGAAATCACAGCTGGACGATATTCATTCCTTGCTAAGCAACATGGCTAAGCAGAACCAGCAAATTACCGAGCCGGAGACGGAAGAAATGCCTCAGTCTGAGGCCTCGCCTCCCAAACAATCACCGCCTAAGACTCACTCCCCTAGGCCGAGAGAGAAGCAAGTTCAGAAGACGCCAGAGAGACGGGGTAAAAGTCTTAACCCACCCAAAGCCTCGAAGGGCCGACAGCAGAAAGACTATCTATGGGGCATAGAGAAAGAGAATGAAAGGACTGGAAGCTTGGACCGAAGGTTCAACGAGCCTAAAACCAATCCATGGTCGGATTGGGAACTACCCACGTCACTCGTAGACACGGCAGACGACGAGGATCTCCAAAAGAGGGTCAGCGAAATCCTGACGGCGTCACTTAATCCCATGGGTCAAGCAGCGAAAGGTAAACGATTTTTTGCAAACGCTCACGTGGTTCGCGGTAAAAGGCGCAATAAAACGACTCTGGGCGAGCTAAAGGTTTCAGAATACATTTGGGGAATGTTTCAGGTAGCTAGAACGCACGAGGGAAAGACACGCGCGGCAATAATCGAACATATAGAGCAAATCGCAGAAGACGCAATGATATATGACTTTGAAAATGTTAGGACTTGGTCCGAAGAAATTTGCTCGCGCATTTCCGAGGGAAGACTTGAATGGTATCAAGCAGCACGTATAGAGATGCTTCGTCTGAAATTATCACAAGTTAATGTTCCAAATAGTAGCTCCTCAGACAAAGACAATAAATCAAACAGAGACGACAAACGCGAATATCACATGTCTAGCGAAATATCAGCTGCCAAAGCCGGGCCACCGTGCAGGCTTTTCAACCAAGGCACATGCTCAAGCAATAGCGATCACATAGTGAACGGCTACCGTCACCTACACATCTGCGCTCACTGCATATATACAAAATGCAGTTTCTTGAAGCACCCTGAAAAGGAATGCAGAAATAAAAAGTTCAAAAACGAGAAAAAGAAACAAGCGGGAAACGACCAAGGGTCGGCGCCGGACCAGTAGATAACATAGATCCTGCCCGACCCACGAAATCTGAATATAGCGAAAACCCAATTACTGCACACAGCAGGCACACCATGCCGGAATACCCTGAACATAGCATATATCACACGCCCAAATGTTACGACGTTGGCGAAACCTCGACACAGAACAGCCCAGTACGCAGCACGCCATCGCCCGAACCACGCGTCGAGCGCGCGCAGATAATCGTTTCACATGAAGCCCCAATCGGCCCCTGGGGTTACATGTCAACTATCAAGCGCATCTGGCCGCATGCAAGTCAAACGGCCAGAGAGATAGCCCCCACCCACATAAACACTTATCAAGCTGTACGTGATTGTAACATTCCCAACTACTTAGGCGCTAGGATTGAAATTCCATCTGCCATGCACACTGAAAAATGGAAAGAAGTTCTGTACGACTTTCACGATAGAGAGATAGTAGACTATCTGAAATATGGATGGCCAATATCATACACTAGCGAGAAACTCCCAAAATCTTCAGAACAGAATCATAAATCAGCATTAGAATATTCAGATCAAGTGTCGAAATTCATAGAAACAGAGGTGGGGCACAAAGCCCTAATAGGCCCATTTGAAAAACCCCCTTTCGAGCCCTGGACTCAGATAAGCCCTATACTAACAAGACCTAAGAAAGACACACTAAAAAGGCGCATAATAGTTGACTTATCTTACCCTGAAGGCGAAGGAGTGAATGCAGGCATACAGAAAAATAATTTCGAGGGTAGAAACATAGAATACAAACTCCCATCGGCCCTAGACCTAGCATTAGAAGCCAAACACAAAGGCCCACGGGCCTATATGTGGAAAGTAGACCTGGAACGGGCGTATAGGCAACTGAGGGTGGACCCTCTCGCATATCCCCTCTTAGGAATAAAACACAAAGGAAAGATATACATAGACATCTGCCCTTCCTTTGGCTGTCGCGCCTCGGGCGCTGCACAACAAAGAGTCTCAGAGGCACTCCGCCACCTAATGGTAAAAGAGGGTTTCACAATTCTGGCATATGTGGATGATTTCGCAGGCGCAGAAAACAACAAAGAAAAAGCACAACAGGCATTCCAAAGGTTCCACCAAATATGCAGAGAACTAGGGGTAGTGATAGCGCAAGATAAATCAGCTCCTCCCAATAACATAATGGAATTTCTTGGGTATGAAATTAACACGATCGAACAAACAATAAGCATACCAGAATGTAAACTCGACGCAGTCATATCAGAAGCAACTGAGTGGCTTACAAAGACATTTGCTAATAGGCGCCAGCTACAAAGTATGGCCGGAAAGTTGGCACATATTAGCAATTGCGTGGCCCATGCAAGAAAATTCCTAAGTCGAATATTAGATCAAATACGGGCCACCCCAACTGACGCCTGCAGGCGGGTCGGAAAGGAGATGCGCAAAGACATAGCATGGTTTCTAAAATGCGCGAAAGTCCTGAAAAAGAAAATGCTGATCGAACCTGACGGCGAGATTTTCGCCGTAGAATGTGATGCATGTCTAGAGGGAGGAGGAGGTTTCTCCACCAAACACTATTACAGCATCGTGTTCGACGGAACGTGGAGTCAGCACCATATATCAAGGCTTGAGGCATTAAATATAATTATAGCAGTGAAGTCTCTGTGCCCTGGTGATCTAAGAGAGGCTATTCTGGAGGTCACTACCGATAACTCTGCCGCCGCCCATGTCTTGATGAGCGGGCGCACTAAAGACCCCGTGCTAGCGGCGTGCTCTAGAGAGCTCGCCATGTTCGCCGTGTCTAAGGAGCTAACAATACGTGTCAAGCACGCGCCCGGAGAGACGCTGATCCTGGCCGATGCACTGAGTAGGCGAAAGATAAATAATCGTCTCAGACTGGTAGCCAATGAACTGGTATTAGAGAAAAATTTGAAAGAAATAGATCCTGTTGATATATCTGATGTGCTAAACGATTCATTGTAATTTCAGAATACTCCGGCACGAAACTGTATGTCCAGGCATCTGAAACATATGCAAAATGTCACGCTAATGGTACCAAGGTCAACAAAGATCGACAATCAAAAGCATATTTATCCTTTATGTTGTCATATAACCGTGATTGGAATAATCCTATGATAGCTGATATCCTAATGTACATACGTTTCTTACAAAACTCATTCGCTTCGCCTCAATCAGTTAAAAACTATCTCTCGGGGGCGAAATCTTTCTTGTCTGATCAAAATGTGAATGTATTGTTATTTCAGCATGTCGCTATAAAGAATATGCTAAGAGCTGTGGTTAGATCTTCTACGCATGAATGTTCCAGGGCCCCTGCGCTCTCGTTGTCTGAAATTGCTGCAGTTGTAACTAACTTGAGAAATACTTCAGCCCAAGCAGACGTTGTGGCGGCTGCTTTCTTATTTGGTATTTTTACATTGCTACGTCAATCAAATTTCTTATTGACAGAGAATGCACATCACTTGGTCCTACGTTCGGACTTACACTTCAATGAAAAGTATATGTTGGTGGAGGTGCGGTCTTCAAAGACTACTTCGGTTACGAAAACTATTCCTATTGCTCGAGCCACGAATGAACAATTATGTCCAGTGAAAGCTACAATAAGAGCTATAAACATATTTCCAGATGAGTCTTCTCAACCAATATTTATATGCCCCCAGACGGGAAAGCCAATTAGCGCCACGTTGTTCACTAGCATAATTCGCTCGGCACTTAGAGCCACGAATTCAAGTAAGGCCTCTACTTTCAGTACCCACTCGTTGCGCAGGACTGGAGCGCATTTATGCGCGAAGGCCGGCGTCTCGGTGGAGGGCATAATGGCCCAAGGTCTCTGGTCTTCCAGAGCGGTAGACTTATATCTCCCCCATCAAAATACAGAAGCTGCGAATAGCTTAAAACAACTTACAACCTCTTGGCACTGATTTGTTTTACCCGCTCAGAAATAAACAGAAAATTTTTACGGGCAATCTGTCTTTGTTGGTAATTGTATGGTAATGGAGATTAGCTGTAATTGTAAACAAACCGACAGCACTGGCAATCAAGTTATGTAAGAGTATAGCTTGCTCTCCCCGGTCTCGCTGCACCGGCCATACCGCTCTCACTTGAGCACACACATTGAAAGGGAAAGGTTGTTTCACCCACCCACCAACCCTAATTCTCATCTTATCCAATTTTAACAATGTCACTATATGATACCATAAAATGTACTATGCACTATGATTTGTTTTACCCGCTCAGAAATAAACAGAAAATTTTTACGGGCAATCTGTCTTTGTTGGTAATTAAGGAAAGCATGTTCTCCAGTACCTGGTTAGTACTGACCAAGAGCCTTGTCAGTCTTCCTCCTCCTGCCTTCCTTAAGCCCACCTGCGTCTGCTGCTGACCATTAACAGCATTGTGAACACTGCTTCAGGAGGAGGGAAATATGGCCTTCTCCCTCTTTTCTCCTCCCCCTCCTCTTCCTTTCTCCTCCCCCTTCTGCCTCCTCGAATACAGACTAATCAAGCCCTATCGTATTCCATCTAATGACATTTCTCGTGAATCAAGCCCCTATATATACTGACCTCTAACTATTGCTGATACCATATCCACCAGTACACCACTGCTTAGTTAAAGACCCAGATGTCCGACTATTTAGTTGGCCATATACATAGAGCTCTATATGAACAAAATGTTGGATTGAGTAGACTAGAGCTATGTGGCTCGTTCAAATGACACGGGTCAGGTCTTGTGCGATGATTCCCAAAGGATAATTATTTCCTTGGCTCCAACATTTCCGACCATTTGCCCGCGTTTGTGTGAGTGAAAAGCAGCTGGTGCAATCAATGGTTATCAGTGGTAGACGAGGACGGCGTCTGGCTGTAGTTGACTGATCATCATGTACATTTTATAGCTTCCACAACTAGTTACACAGAGATTTGGCAGAGAATTGTGGCCTACCTCACATAATCATACCTATGGCCAGCAAATGATACAGACAACAGCCTTCCTTGTTTCCTACCCAGTAGAGCAACGTCCTATAGATGCCAGGTTGTTGGTGGAATCATATTAATTACCCTGGACTCATTTATACATATACATACATGTATGATGTATTAGATTCCCTGGTATATATGTCCATGGGCCCTATGTCAGTCAGACTGTGCCAGCCAGACTGATATCAAACTGGAGATATGTATAATTAATACACACAGGTCTGGCCTCAGCCTTACACATAAATCAACATTTTATTACCAATCAGGAGATGGAATAAATTGGACTGGTTCCTGTGGGTCTTGCTCGGTTCCTTATTACATCCCAGTAGAGTATGGCTATTAAACGCCACGGTAACGTAACTTACAGTATTATACAAGCAGACATATAACCACAGCTTGTCTCCTTAATACGATTCGCCGATTATTACCGATTATATAAAGACTGGGTTCTGACCTGTGTGGCTTGGACTTCAGTAAATCTTGAAAACTAACAGACTTATAGTGGACTTGTGCCATTGGTCGCGAACTGAGCTCATATGTAAACGCAAATGATAACCCAGCATATGGCAGTGACTCTATACAGACGATTAGTCGAGGAGCTGCTATAGGCTAATACCCAATCCATCGATCTCCTGTGCTATAATTATATAATTACACCAGAGTCGTTAACCTCCAGCAATTGATTGCATTCAAACATTTATAAACTTCAGTACACTCAATGCATTCAGTCAAAAAAATAGAGCCCATTCTGATAAAAGTTTAAAGATGGAATCAATTGTCCGGCTGTATTTAGGAGACGTATGAAGAATATACAGTGGGTGGCGTATGCTTCATAAACACCTGCAGAGAGGAATGGTGACGACTGGGAACCAGAACCAAACGGATGCCATGGTTTGGCATGAACACCCGCACGGCAGGTGGGCCAAAACAAAGGCAAATATGACTGGTTGTATGATTTAGAAGCTGAACACATAACAGTAGCCTCCTAGTTATAATAATGCTGCATAAAGAAAGGATATGTCGCCCCTGATAGATTTACATATCGACTTTCTCATATCCTAGAATGGAAGCACCTCACGTACTATCAAACACACGCACAGGTATGGGGATTGTCAGTGTGTTTAGACCTAGTGTTGAAGGTTAGTTAACAGGAGAATGCGATGAGTGGAGTAAACGATGCTCACCTGTCTAACTATAAGTTGCTCTATATTATAGGCGAAGACCTGCTAGATATTTAGCAGTGGGTATTAAGTCTGAGCCTCTTACAGTGGTGTGTCCGACTCCCAACTCTCCAGGTAATGCCTCCATGCCACCAGCCAGTCTAGAGCAAATTACGTTTGCCACATTGGATAGAACCTCCCTATAGCCTCAAGCACAAGAGCGAATGAAGCGGCAGGAGAAATAGAATAGTGGCTGATCTCAATAATAAGCTCAATTTGGAGGCCAGTCTGTTAGGGGATCCGGGTGGGTGCGAGGGGGGAGGGTGGGATGGCATGGATGTGGAAGACTAAACGCCCCCTGTCTACTCCATTCAACACTGTCTAGAATTACCAACTTCACCCCAATGGGCCCATGTATTTGAGAATATGGAAGTCTCCACAATAATTACAGGGTTCGATACATGTACATACTCTTTGTCAGTAGATCACCTAAAGGGGGATTATAACTTTGATACACGTCTGCCAATCAAAACTGACTAACGTTAACTGAATAACTCACTCAATCTTATTCTCTATTAAAAGCCAATTCTGCAGACATACAATTAAGGCATAATACCACGCTCCTATATCATCTCGCATGAGGCGCCTCTCGTGAGGTTCTATAATTTCACCCCTATTTCCTCCATATTGCACGCATCGATGTACTGGTTTCCAGCAGGGAGGAGAAATACACTTTGACTAAAGTGGGCAAAACATTAATTTTACCTGGAGCCTGCCTCGCCAGCTCATTATTTCTGCAGGCCTCATTATATGAGAAGGGATTTGTAGAAGCGCCAAGAGCAAACTTGATTAAATCATGGAAGCATTTACATTACAAAACTATTCATAACTCTGCCATTTGGACTGCATTAAAACCAACATGTGCTGCGCTCACAACAAACACCATTTACAATTCTAATATTCCCTCCCTGCCGCTTCGCCTGCTCTGCCCTCTCGTCCTCCTGTCAGCCTAGGGGTGCACTGGGGAGCGCTTTTCCTTTTCCGAGGTTCACCATTATAGGGAAGAGTTCACCCGCTATTCATCCAAGACCTCCCCCTCCGGCCATCAACCCCAAACCTTTTCTTATGCAGCAGGGAGCTGGCTCGCCAGTGCCTTACATATGTACATAAGGGATGTCTCATAACTATTCCTCTATCTATACCGCATGACCATCCTATTTAGGTGGCCAGGGAACCCCACCATCTCCACACACATATATATTATTAGAGTTATATAGAATAGATGGTCTGATATCGAGAATTTCATGGGCTCATGCTATACACAACCACATGCCGAGCTACTACCCCAATAGTCCCCCAACCGTGATGTTTGCTTTTTACTTATGCAAATTGGCCACTTTTGCTTTGATTTTCTCATCAGACTTGGGCTTTAATTACAGGCGTTTTGCCATCGATTTCCACTGCACTTGCCATCGCTTTCATGTGCTGGCATGACAAGAGTTGTGGAAAGCCGGAGATGGAGAGAATGGATTGTTATAATGCAATGCTTCTCTTTATTCGTGATGCTGCTGGCTGCAAATCCTCAATAACCGGGGCCTATATCCCAATTGTAGTAAGGTACCACAATTGTTCTCCACCCTCTAGTTTATTTTCACCGGAATGTAATGCGCTGTCCAGCATTCCACAGGAGAGCATAAATTACCCTCCATAGTGTCTTTATTGTGTTGGAAACACACAATAATTCTAGTAAAATGCTCAACACGTCGTCTATAGATATACTTCTCTTTCCACTCCGAATACATTCGCCATGTCTGTATCGTGGTGATTCTGACAAGAAAACAATGGCGTGCTGACAACGCATCTTTTCCCCTTAATACAACAATCAACAGTGAAGTAAAATGTTTGCTGATGCTCCAACAATTTGCCCTCAAGTCTTTGTATTTCAGATTTACAACCACTACTTTTGTTCAAACAATTTTTCTTCGACTTAGAATGGTAAACAGGCGCGCTCAAAGTAAAATGTATGCTGTATGTTTGGTCCCTTCAATGACGGAAAATAACCAGGTTAGTTCTACATCATGGTACAAAGATAGGTTTAACAACATGATATATATATAAATATTTAATCCATAAAATGTTACTAAAATGGTAGTTCTCCCCTGCTCATGAAACACCTAGATATAAATTAGCAGAGCCCTCTCATCACTTCTAGTATTCTCGTAACAATAAAATGAAACTTAAAAATTTCCTAGTAAACAATGCTTCAAATAGAGTTCCAATACACGACTGGGGAACTAACCATACATCACTGAGAGGGTATGGCCTGTGAATCATTGCCTGGGTGTATTCAGTACCCCATTTAAAGTATGTACAATGAGAGGCACTGAAGCTTAGGAAGTCAACTGTGCAACAACTAATGTGGGCTGACTGATGAACTGAACAGTCCTTTATGCAAGCGTTATGCTAATCAATACCTTATTACCAGAGCAAATCCTAGAATGCCAGCGAATACGACAGGAATAGGACAAAAATAACATAACAGGTTCTATCCATAAAGAATTACCTGGTCCTGGATATGTCTAAAACGTAACGGCAATGGGGAATATTCCAATGCCAATCAATCATGGCTAAAACACAATGGTAACGAGCATGCCACCCACATGCCCATGTTTAATGGACTTCTCCAAAAACAATGGGCCCAGGGTGGTGAAGTGAAGCATGGGTGGCATTGATCTATACACCATGCATACAGTCTGAGAGCATGATCTTTGCTGGACGTTAATTATAGTCCATTAGTCCTTCCTCAAATATGCATGCATGTCAACTCTCATATCCTTCCCTCTGCCTGGACACCCCATGTCTTTTGTCCCCAGAGTTTTCAAGAGAGAGAGAGAGGGTATGAAGGAGTATAGGGGGGGAGAAGGGATCAAGGGGAAGAGACTGAAGGATCGTGGTGGGTTCGCCTGGTCGCCAGGAAACCAACTGAGTATAATCGATGGCCGGATACCATGATGTGAGTAGTTACAAACTGTATCCACCCCAAACTCACCTCACAACCCTGATCACACAAAACCACACCACCTTCCTACCCGCCTGTCAATCTAACAGTCAACCACCACAATCACTCCTTCCTCTTAACTAATGATCGCTACAAAAGGCTCTGTGCATGCGAAAATGTCATCTTGAGTTTTACCTGAGAGCTATCATGTTAGTGGTGATAAACCTGTCTCCTTCGTGTAATGGAATTAACTAAACACAGATGAGAGGCCCGCCATACCCACAGCAAATGGTGCACAACACAATATTTGGTCATGAGTATCCCTGATCAGAATGGGCAGCGAATCTCGGAAAGGGATAGAGCGTGAGAGAGAGAGAATGGGACAAGGCCACATATCGCGAACTAGCATAAAGCGTTAGCCCACTAACCGCTCCTAGTTATTAACTTCCAATTATGTCTAATTGGGTCATGGCCAGAGGGTTGTCATCTGGTAAATAGGAGAAAAGTGGAGATGTGTATTGGTGGTGGGCATGGGGTAGCTTTGATGTATGAGTAAGACTGGGTCGGCAGCTGGTCACTGCCTTCCAGCTACTGAAATATCCTCCGGTGGTGGACACGACCCTCTCATCTCAGCACTTCCCTATTTATTTATTTCCCTTCCATGGGATGACTCCATAATCATATTTACCGTTTGTCTCATACATAGCGCTATAAGGCATGGTCGACATCTGTAAGCACAGACAACAAACAGGGCAAATACCGAGTCATATCCTATAATCCACAAAATAAAGTCAGTAATTCGGTTGAAAAATCGCCCATAAATGGTTATAGACCCATTGAAAGAGAATCAAATATGTATCAACTCTGTTTTACCATTTACTGAGGAAAAGCCCAGATTCGGAATCGGTCATGGCGAGGACCATTTTGCTGGCCTTTGTTATACTGATACGTCAACCGGGCTGGGGTAGGGGTAATCCCCTTGAGATAGGGAAAGATCAATTCAAGCTTTCCTTTTTGTCTCTGAACGACCCCCAGGCATAAGATAAAGACCAAATTTAGTTGTAGAGCCAGGCGGAGCATCAGCTGACCACATTTGATGGCCTGCTTCTCCCACTGTGCCTGCTCCAAGAGAGGTCACTCTGACCATGTGACCCAGAACTAGCCAATGGAGTGACCCGATCTGGCCCTCATCAGCCAATGCCAGAAAATGGCAGACTAAAAGCGAATCATTCTCAAAATCGATTCCCAAATGGGAAGACGGGGAGATGGCAATTTATGAAAAATAAAAGGGGCGCCTTGCTTCGTCTACATTTGTTTGAAATCTAGTCTTGACTTGACAGATAGCCCATGGACAATTCCCAGAGATGTCGCTGAGGGTCAACAATAACCCCCATCTTATTCCTGTTGTCCGGTACCAAACAATACAAAGTCAATTATAAATTTTACCACTTTTACTTTTAAAGTGTTAATACTGCAGTCTGTTAGTTTAACCCAATTAAACAATACAAGGAACTTTGTTTAGGCCTCATCCCAGCTGTCAGAACAGTATATTATGTATTAATTTAGCTGACATTGCTTCCAAGTGCTGGGATTCCTCTCCACTACGAGCTAATGATAAACTCGCCTACAAGTGACCTTCACATTAACTATCAACTAGTCTGCGTTGGCCCCTTCTCAACTGAGAGGAAACATGGATAAAAAATTCATCGCTAACTATGGTAGGATCAAGGGCGGGAAGGAGAAAGGAGGAGGTGGCGGGGTGGAGAAAAGTGGTAGCGATAGTGTGCAGTAAGAGAAGGTTCAGGCCTTAGGTTAAGAGATGTAATACTAGTGTATGGAGGGTAAAAACCACATCATCGAGGCAGATCAAACATGACCCAAGCACCCATGGAGAAATAACAAGGCAGTGAAGCAGAGACGTGCTGTTTAATGATACACGCACGGAGAGCCAGATGCAGTTCCAAGCCCAGAACAGACACCGCTACCAGAGTCTCGCTTCTTTCTCCTGCTCCTTCTCAGGTCCCCGTCCCCGCCTTAAGACACATTTCACTTGTGATTATGATTAGGCTAATGCATATTTATGTCCCTCAAGTTGGCTCCAGTTCTTTATTTATTCACGCGCACTCGTAATGTGCCACTAAACGTCTGCATGATCCAGAAAATTAATGAGCTTTCACACCTACCGATTGGCTGAAGTGAGGGTGTAGAGATTAAGCGAGGTTTGTACAAGGGACTACAATGTTCCAAGATTCTATAAACGGTAACAAGCACATATCTCCCCCACCGCCTTCCATGTAACCTCTTCTAAGTGTTATAGCAAGCGCAGAATGATCCTTTCTAAGCTATACTCCCTGCTCGCTGAAGTGGTATCATCGCTAAGTACCGATGATAGTAGTATAGGCAAAGTGTACATAGCATCGGGTTAATTCGTTCCATATAGCCCGAACTGTTTGCTGATGACCATAGTGGAATAATGGGAAATCATTTATCCTTACCTGAATGACAAAAGAGAAGAGCTATTGATGGAACCTCCATGGATAGTATCCCATAAAGGGAGTTTTGCTCCAGCAAGAAGTGATAATATATTGTGAATTGTATTGAGCCATCTATAGTCCTGCGTCTAGGGATGGGAGAAGAGGGAGATTTAGTAGAGCTGAGTTCTCTGAGCACAAGACAAGGACAGAGTTTACCTAGCGGACCAACACAAGCCTCTTCTCATCCATCACACACTCCTTCCATCATGTCAGCTACCAGCATTCAAACCATTAAAGGCCCATGAGTCCATTAAACCCGTCCCTACTCACACCATTCCTCTCCCATACCCATCATTGCCGAACATATAATAAACCAAGCAAGACCATAACCAATTAAATGTGTTCCACAGTAGACTTTCTTTACAGGTCTATTCAATTTTGCATGACCTTTCAGTAAGGAAATAGATCCAGCAGCATCACGGGAATACATCATTGTTGACATAAACTGAATTATAGCTCTCAGACTCATATATATGCATAGAAGTTAGTTTATAAGCAAAGTGAATCGTCTACATTTGAATTTTATATCAGGCCAGCTTGGGAGAAATTGCTTCGGGGCAACTGGAAATTTGCGATCAAATAATACATAAAGATCCATCATAATGAGACAGAAAAATCTAATACATTGGGACATTAGACACAAAAACATGATAGACTGGAGCAATCGTCCTTAATTCATTCCCAGAAAATTATTATTTATCAGGACATAATCTAAAATGAAGCAATATATCAGTAGCGGCCATAATGGTTCACCCTCTTTCTATCGAATGGGAAGGACTCGAGGGGAAACATAGCAGACGGAGACGGAGCAGACAGAGGCATGAGCCTGAAGAAGATGGGCATTTGTAAACTACTGCCCTTTGAGTCCTTGCATTTGACCTTCAGCAACCTTCAAACATTTACACAATGACCTTTTCACCGGGTGTATTGGGTCCTCTATACCATATTACATAGCATACAGTATATTGGGATATGTGAGGAGAGAGCAGTACCGAAAAGCGACAATATAGACCCAAGGACCTTCATTCAATATTGTTTGAAGAAAGCGTGCATTTGTCATAAAGGGAAGCAAATCAACCCGGTCTCTAGGTCACGTCTGTACTTAACATTCATTCAGAACTCTTTGCATGGCATGAGAAGTACTTGGCTTTCTTTTATCATTTTTTACAATCGAATGAAAAAACTCTGATTGAGCTTTGTTAGATGCATCTGTGCTACTGCCGATTTTTATCCACCTGATATCTATAGAAAGGTTATATAAGAAGCAGATGGTGGAGTCGAGTGTCCATTGTTGGTGGCTAACAAGCATCATTAGCCTCTGATTGCAACCTCTACCTCCTGACTCCCTTCGACTCTATCTCCTTCAACATCTCTCCCCCTTCCTAATTTGTTGATACATGAGGTCGGAGTAAAATGAAGGTCAACATAAAGGATACAGAAGCAAGGGGTGTTTGTATCATATTCACAAGACTTTCTAAAGTAGAAGTTACACGTGTTATCGTTCGTTCAAACGAATATATAATGCTTCAGTCACAAGTAACAATATTTGTTGAGTTTCAAATACTTCTCGTGTTAGAAATATAAAACCGTCAACTGCGTGATTGTGTGGTTGTTTTTAATTGACGCGACTAAATCTTGCAAGTTTGTTTAATCAATTCTCATAGATAGTGCCAGATTGGATGACGAGTTCTATTCACTCATTTGCTAATGGATTATGGCCAGCCAACATTCTCGCCGAAGGGAGGAGTTATAAGGGGTGTAGAGGAGGGGTTGTGTCTACAGTGACATTCCAGCCGGAGACATAAGGACAAGGCTTGGAGGCAATGCAGGGCGTGTGCCCGTTGACAAAGGCCACTCGAGGCTGCAGCAACAGCAGCAGTAGGAAAAGCAGACCAAGCACGAGAAGGAGGAGGAGGAAGAGGGGGAAGGGAAGAGGGGGCGTGATAGGTAGCCAGGGTGCCCGCAGCCACACGGGCAATCCGGTGGCCAATATCTTCATCATCGCCGAGCCATCAGTCTGATGAAAAATCACACCTCATTCCGGCCCATTTACAAACAATCATAAATGTAATCTGAAGATTCGAGGGTCATTGAGTGTGGCCCGAGCACGAGAACAGAGGCCATGAGCCATGGGGATCTGAGGATGTCATCAATCACACAGTCTAGTACCACACTGGTTGGAAAACAATGAAAGCGTCCATTTTACACCTCGATTCCCTTTAACTTAATCAATGGTATAAAATTTTCCATTATGGGATTTTAGGCAGCAAGCTGAACTAAAGACAAGATAATGCCTGACATTTTGTTGTAATATCCTTACACAGTTCTAACGCTCCAGTTCTATGAAAACGGAAATAATGTGGGTGGAATTTTAAGAGTAATAGAGGCTGAAGTAAAACGTAGTAACTTCAGGGGCTAACTTATTGAACAATAATATGTCCTGGCCTAGTTTTTAAAAAATCTAATAGGATACGTTCCTCATGCCAGAGGCAGCTGAAACTTCTCGAATTAGCCAGACTCAGCATTTCTGACACTCAGCACAGCTGCAGGTAGAGAGTGAGTAAAGGGAAGGCATTTAGGCGTGAATAAACACACTAAATAACCCTCCACAGCTTCCTCCCTCCTCCACCACAGCCTACCCCACCACTCTTACAGAGCACATACAAGTAATCGCAAAACCGACATTTCCAACTACTTTTTGCTGCAGGTTAGGAAAGCAAAGAGAAGGCAGTATCCATCTTGATCTAGTTAATGCATGGGGCGGGGTGGGGAGTGTGTATTATGGGCGCCACCTTGACCTTTACATTAGAATTAACATAGGAGCTGCTCTTTATATTATACATATACCACACCTGCAGAAGGTCCTGGTTTATATACATGTCGGATAGGATAAACAGAGCGATTTATTTTTCTTACCAGGAACATCTGATCCTATCAAGCCATCTAATGATATCAGGCTGTCCCTCTGAGGCCACATGCCTCTAATTTTATAATTCCTGTCTGGGTTATATTTTAAAATATAACTGCAAATGAGAACGTAAAGCGATGTTCTTTCCATCTAAGAATAACGAAATTAACTACATTGGCTTTAGTCACAAAATCCGAGAGGGACTATAAATGCAGGGTCATAAGGACATAAAGTGTTAACAACCTCTGATATTTCCCATACGCTGAGTATTTCAGGGTATGGACTTATGGACTCATCTCAGTGCCTAAACTTGTGATTGCTTACAGGCGTTTGTATTGGCACTTGGCTGGCCTCTTCCCAGGAACTGATGAAGAAAGGAAGGGATTGGCCAAGCACAACATGTCAGATAGGTACAGCATGTGTGACGCTACAGAGGCAAGTATAACAATGAGCAGCACGTGAGCAGCTCATTCAGCTGGCGTCTGTATAATCTCAAACCCAGGACCTGGAGCTTGTAAAGATTTGGTTATAGCAGACTACCTCCAAACTCTTTTTCTCTATGCTCAAAGGTGAAGCTTTGGTAAAGAGAGAGAAGAGATAGAGAGAGGGGGAGGGAAAGAGAGGGGAGAGAGGGAGAGAGAGGGAGAGAGAGGGGAGAGAGAAAGAGGGAGAGAGAGAGGAGAGAGAGGGGAGAGAGAAAGAGGGAGAGAGAGAGACTTTTAAAGGCCTCGTGTTTGACTGCAGTGAAGAGATGAGAGTGTTGGATTATGAAATGTGTATGGATTGGGCTTTTATACTAGACATACATCGCTGTGTATAGAACCCCCATTACTCACACATCGCATCTAGAGAGCACATATTTACACACAGCAGTGTTCACCAAGAGCAATGCTTCCCAGGGCAGCAAACTTAATTCTTCAAAGATGGACTGGATCCTTGATTCTACTGGTGTGAGAATGGATGGATGGGGAGAAAAGAGACTGGACAAGGACTTGGGAGAGAAAGAGCAGAGACTCTGAGGAAGGTCCCTTGGTGCCGCCGGGCGACCAAATCACATTGGCCAAATTGAATTCCTGGCATTGATTTCCAGATGTGGGCGCGACAGTCCTCAGTGCCATTGATCGCTGGTTGAAAGGGAGAATAGCAGAGCGCGTAAGCACATAAATGTATCGATTACCGCAGTCAGCCCCAAATGGGACGTCTTGTAACTGGCTCGCTCAAGCGTGTAAAACCCAGTGGTGGGCGCCTGCCATGCTTCATTTGCTCTACATAAGCAACAAGAGGGCCGAGTGAGATGGCTATCTGTGTGAGGGCTACCTCTGCTCTTCTAATACGACTCCCACCTACAGGAGCAGGAACCAGCTGCCTCACAATAGGTAGAGCATTCAGGGCCTCTAAAATCCCAGTAAATCGCCTATGCATGGGCATACTAATCCAGAGTATATAATGATGCGATAACCGTTCATTGATTAGACATAACTAGGCTAACTCGGTACAGGGCTGCATCTGGGGTTTCGCCAGTGTATCTTATCGCTCCATACACACTGTCCCTCACCTGGCCTTTCGAGGTAATCCTGCCTATAATGGTAACATTATACGTGGAGCAGCCTATCAGTAATGCACCATGAACCATATGCCCTTGATACAAAGTAGGAAGGGGGCTGGGGGAAAATCTAATGAAGATGTCAACACACCCTTACCTGACTTTACTCTGGCCCTTATCCTCCATATTCATCAACCGAGCAAGGCCCGAGAACAGCTGCTTCACCTGCTGCTCACGAAAGTGCAGCACTTCCAACTGTTTTTCGGGCAAAGCATCTCATTTTAGGGTAACTCCCTTCACATAAAGGCCCAGTGTCGTTTGACAAACACCCGCAGGTAAAAATAATTTGGGAAGATTAATCCATTTATCTTCATAAAGCAAAGGCATAGTGATTCTGTTTTTCTGGATTCTTATATTTATGCCACAGATCTCTTTTTTTTGCGTTAGTTGCATTGCGTTAAAACAATCATCTCGTGACTGACGTCGTAACGAGAGGGTAATTGTGACGTGACGTCCCTGCTTGGTCTTTAATAAAGGCAGGGTGGCGTCAGGCATCATTTGGGAGGTTGTGTTGGAGGATGGGTGGGTGGGGGGAAAAGTGTCCTTCTATGCATTATACAGTCTGAGATTCACCCATGTGAGACATCATGGTATATTGTTGCATGCTTTGTTGAGCCATTAGCTTGCTTTCATGGTAACGGACGCTAACTTCGCCAGACAAGTACTACGCTAATTCTTTTTTAGTGTTTTTAAACCAATACTTTGTCTGTTAAAAGTCTGCTGCGTAGACAACAGAGTGTCAGTCTGTATGCTCGAGTGATCATCGCTATCTTCGTGCCATTAAATACTACGAATTAGCTAGGCTGGCGCCAGGTCCGCCATTAGACCGCCTGCCTCATGAAATGTATATATTCATGTAGATTAGAAACAATGCCTTTATAGCACATGTAAACTTCAAACAAGAGATAATGGGGCAAAATACATGATTAACACTGGATTGTCCATGACCACATGCCACTTGTTCAACTTAACTGATATCATCAGTTAGTGATCAATCAAAATTGAATGAAGTATCATAAACCACACGCAACCACAACATAGTATTGGCTTTAATTAGATAGGCTTGACACTAGTTGGCTCCATGGAAAGCGTTTGCTTCAATCTTAGTTCTCAGAGGTCACAAAAGCTATTCATAATCTAAAAGTAACTTCTCATCGCCATCAATAATTCATAGTTCCACTTTGAAATTTAAATAAACTATTCACCTGTATGTGAATGTTTCTTTAATTCTTTTATTAGGACTACTGGAAACGCTTGTTGAGCATTGGGAATAAGGATCTATTTTAGTCTTGAAGGAGAGACAGCTGGGTCTATTTGATTAGAAGTGAAAGCAATCCAAATCTATCCTATAAAGGCACAATGCCGTAGCCTCAACAAGCATTTGTGTCCATCTCAAGTGTTCCATCCCTGAGGAATATGTACCCTAAAATAAAGGCCCCAGTGGACATTCTCCCCACCAATGCAGGCCATACATACCTTTGGGTTTAGGTAAAGAGATTACGTAATGGAGGTGTGAGGTGTGATATCTATAGGGGTGGGAGCTGGAGGAGGATAAGAGAAAACAAGCCCTCCGGCAAGTACCATCAAGCCTTGTCTTGTCAAGGGTTTTAGAGAGGGATGATCTATGGAGTAAGACAGCACCATTATACTCCTTATTTACATATTATGCGATCAGAAATAGCTGCGAGGTTAAAGATGACAAAATGTATTGATGAGGGAGAGCCCTTGATTACATATACCTAAGTGTCAAATGTCAGAGCATAGCCCTCAGCTATTTGTCCCGGTTTATACTCGGTGTCCAGCCCCTCCTTCACTCATACAAAAGACATACACCGTATTCCCCGTATCTCCAGTAATGACATAAGATCAAATTGGAGCATTATTATCCCCTTCAACCATTATTTAAAGGTAACAATATCCCCATTTCAATTCTAGTGTTGATGGGCATCTCCGGCACCCATTCGATTAACTCCCCAAACAAGTTAAGCAAAACCTTGCGGGAAAACTCTATAAATATCTCCGGGACTTGTCAGTTTCAACATGCTTGTGTCTATGGCCCCCTCCCAAAGCCTAAGGCGAGCTGTAGCGAATAAAAGGCCGCCTAGGTCTCTCCCTTTAAAAACCAGTCATCACCCTGTCGCTAATGGCTTTGTTTCTACCAGTGTACATTAGAATGTCGCTGTTGGGGGTGGATTACAGTTGGTGTAAGCATTGTGATTAAATCAAATAAAGGAAGGATGGGAAGGTTTGTTTAATGGTCCACAGTATACAAGCTTGTCAAGCATAAAACCGACACTTTTCCTTTCACAACACAAAGTAGAACAGCACAAACATCCTATTACTAATCTCACGTCCTTACTGTAGGCCATTCGGTTTTCTATGTAAAGAACATAGAAAGGGACTGATGAAAAACTATGGTATGATATATCAGCTGCTGGATTAGATTCTCTAAGCAACAGCATATGACTGAAAGTTTCATGTTGAATTTACGCTTGTAAACAGCTCCGAGTTGCTATTTAGTATATTAGCTCCATGAAAGTGAGTTTTTTTCTATTATGATAGAAATACAATTGAGGTGAAAAATAAACTATTCGTCAGTTTCAATAGACTATTTCTGTCCCACCTCGGCATTTATATATGGTTGTTTCTAAAAGAAATAATGGAACATTGGCATTTCTGCCTGCAAACAAACAAAAAAAAGCTCTATAAACCCCTTTCTGTCTGTGTGATTGTTCTGGAAGCTTTCAGTTCTCACTTGCATCATTCCTAGTCCACTTAGCTGTGTTGTGGGTCGGGTCTGTCAGCAAGCGCCTCAAAGCACTGTGTGTGAAGTGGTGGAGGGTTATCTCGTCTCCCTCACAACTACATGCTGCACCACAGTTCATACATGGCCATAGTAGCAGCAGCTATTTAATTTGAGTAGAAGCAGGCGCTGGCATAACATGGTTCGCTTTTGTAATGATACCTACACACCACCAGGCACCACGAGCCACAGTTCTAATTTGGAAAGAAGCCAGTTCCATGAAAAACCCCTTCTCACCTGACTAGGGCTTCACGCTGCGGTACCCCCCCCCCCCCCCCCCACCATCCCTTTACCCCCTCAACAGTGCTCAGCCTCCCAACATAAGAGTTTGCACCAGAAGCTCTCTCTTTGGCTGAGATATTTCACTTGGGTTTAAGTACAAAACTATCTCGTTCCGTTATCTTAGTATGAATGATGAAAGCAAGATCCCATCTGAGGATAATAAAGGTAAGAGGTTATGAATGGTTTGCCCAACATCTGCCCGCAGAGGAAGAATGCATCGGTACAAAAACCAGCAAGATGTGGTCAGGGTTTGGCATCTGGTTATTGTTACACCAGAGGCAAGTTTTGAAGCATTACATAGCTACCTTTGAGAGTGGTTTTATTCGCTGGGTCAATAGGCGTAATGAAGGAGACAGGTGCGGCGGCGAAAATCTCATTGCTGACTAATAGGATTATTGAGACGTTCATTCATACAGAAATACTTTCTTTGTCGGTGTATACCCAATAATTTAGAACCTGCCGATAACATAGAGAGCAGGTTGTGACTGAGGGAGAACCTAGCAAATAAAGTATAACTGTATCAGATGTCTGATCGAACTTACCATTTTAATTCCACGGATGATATTAAAATCTAACGGGTAATGGTAAACGGTGTGCCTGTATAAAATAGCACTGGGAACAAATACTTTATCGCCGGGTCCAGAATGCGTGCAGAGCTAGATAGTCCTGATTGGCATATTATAGAAATAGATTGCAGATGCAATATATACTTTTACAATAAATTTGAATCATTGAAATCGCCTGCGGCTAACACAGGAGCCTTCAAAAATACTTTATTTTCCCTATTCCCCTCAATAACCATGACGAGAATGGGAGATTTAAGAATCCCTGAAATGACATGAATCAATGGCTAGGCATAGTGTTTATGTGTTCCCAATAGCTAGTCTAATTGGTCAAGTGGATATAGAGCTTTAGACTTCCAAATGGGACAAATGGGAGTTTGAGTCCCAGAACAGACAGCCTTTTGACAATTTCGAGTCATTCTTTTTGTAATCCACATTTTGGGCGTGGTTTTCTTTTAAACTCACACATTTAGTCTTTTAAACTCACACATTTAGTTGTTGATAAACTCACACATTTAGTTGTTGATATCATTCCCTTTGAATTGGCGAAATAATTAGATAGGCTAAGATCGAATTAAGCGAGAAAAGTGAATGAAATGGACTTCTGGGATATATTTTTTCTCCAGACCAGAGCTTGGGGTGGCAGTACTAAGCTTGTGTTTATTGTCAGCGAAAATGGTTTTCGCACAGGACCATGGACTCTTGTAGAACAAAATCTGAGGACAAATCAAAATTGCTTCTATTCTTGCTTTAATATGGGCACATCTTCATTAGAGCTTATTTCGGGTGTACATTTAGTAGCCAGGGGTCTAATGAATAGCCCTGCCGAGCTTCATCAGTGAATGAGAGGTAGTAGTTTCATCATTGGAGGTTGGAGCACCTCCAGACGTTTGTCTTGTACAGAGTGAGACTGCTCAGCTCAGCTCCTCCTCCTCCTCCTCCTCCTCCTCCTCCAGCCCTCCTCCTCTGCCTCAGCACCCAGCCATGGCCTCGCTAATATGATCACCTCTCAGCCTTGAATTACATTCTCATTCCGGAGATTAATCCCCCGAATTTGCCGCCAGGTAATCCTATCAGCAACTGATCAGATTACTGAGGGAGGATACAATACCAGCCCTCTGTCAGCCAATCCAACTCCCTCCCTCCGGGCATGGAGATGTCCTCTCCACCAAGGGCCCTCCAGGTAGGGAAGAAACGAGATCTAATATGTGGAGAGCACCTGGAGGATGGGGATGTTCTGGAGCAAGAGATCAAGTATAATGTAGAGTGGGATGAGCGAGTAGGGCGGCTGGCTTTGAGGTATTGACATTAGTAAATACACGATAATCCTATCTCCTTACATCCACTGCTGTGTGTATACCTCAATTCAACATCAGTCTCTTGATATACTACTCCGATATTACACCTGCTTGGCTGAACTATAGCGTACATTGAGGTTATGCAAATAGGATATCTAATACAGTTTCATAAGATCCTATAACCTATTGACATATCCTTTTCATATACATCACATTTTTTTAATATATCATACACAGCTCTCAATCATTCTCCGCCTGACTCGGGTAGTGCAATTTTCATAATGTCACACACCTGTCAATCATATAAAATGAGTATTCTGGCCACACCCTTCCGCTACGGCGACGCTTGCTCAGCGGCCAGGAAAACCACAGTGAAAAACAGGCTAATCATTGAGTCAATAATTCATTGTGTTTTATTGATCCTCATATGAAACATGGAGAGGCACAGGGTGATCATGAAGATAACTACTCCATAACAACTCATATAATAGTCGCATCCCAGTAGTCAAGGGTCTTCCGTGGATGCTAAAACTTCACTACCTGACCGGGATGAATCATGATGAAACATCCATGAACACTGACATAAAAGATAACGATACACGTAACTCGTACCATTAATTTAAGCATATTGTATACCTGTTACAATCTCGAATCGGTAGTCCATCAAATAGTTAAACAACAAACTTTAATTATGTTGGTTTTATCCTGCACTGATATAACATGGCATACTCAATTATAAATACTTTTAAGTTGTATTGCTCTATTGCAAAAAGCTAAAATACAGTCCCCAGCAGCAGCTAACAACACAAAGGACCTGGATGTGAGTAGGGACCTGATTATAGACACTATGGAGTCGGCATCTCTCATCGAGTATAATCTATTTGTTGTACCTATCAGTCAGTCAGGCTTGGATCTCGTAGATCATTTTGGATGGGCAGCCAGAGAAGAGAAGCGATAACCGAACGATAGACTAGGGTCGTATCTGAGTGATCACTCATCACATACAGGAGTAATCTATCAGATTCTAAACCTTTATTACCATACACGTCTATAAGCCATCAATACAGGACTAACAAGCTCCTGGTCATCTGCTCCATAATAACTCACCTCTATTATCTCTACATGCTATATTTTATGAACAACTTGCAGCGTGACCACTCTTGTGTGAACCCATGTTACATGTTAGTGGTAGGACCAGATACCACCTAGGACCCGATAAGGGGACACGTATGAAGTCACCAAGCTCCAGGGTTTGCAGCAAATTCCAAGAACAGTAAAATGTCCCTCGGATAACCCGATCCCGTTTATCCACTGGCGATATCTACTTGGAATTGTTCTCTGGAAACTTGTTGGCAGCTTGTGGAACTGCGGTTAGATTTATTTACAATGATTCATTATCACGAAACAATCCACAAGTTTACAGGCAAACTAGATGACATCTGCTAACATCACGACACGAACTCCGCCCAGGATGATTATGAATTTATAGGTGCTTCACCTATAATGGCGGGCAATACAATTTATGTGAAGGTATTGACTATTGGTAAATCCACAGGGCTCGTATAAGTATTAAAAGACTGGCCTGTAGCTATCACACACAGGTGAATAGCGTGACACTAAGCGGTCATATTAATACTAATGGATTTTTACTGCCTATATAAGCCAACATGCGATATGAGCCTGGAGCCAAAAGACTAGCAGCTCCTCCATAGATGATCAGTGCATAACATCGTGATGGGTCAGCATAGGGTCAGCTTTAACTGACCGGATTAGCCATCTAAATCTGTGTAGAGGTCAGCTCTTAACCATGCCTACATCCAATACGTGATGGGATCATTATTATTATTCAGTAGCGAGACGACACAAACATTATGTACAGCATCGGTTTATGGGCTCTAAATTTCTCCGACCTAGTTATCACGAAGACCAAACATGATCAATCTAGGGCTTCCTGGGCTTATTTACATCGCTAGATAAGAACCTTTCAAGTAATATTTACCCCACAGACTTTATACTTTATACTGTAGTTAAAAGAAACATAGAATCCCAAATCCTGTTCTTGGAATTGATATTAAGGATTCGAATCCACCGAAGGAAATATGTTGCTCTTAGGCTAGGAGATATTGCTAAGCAGCATCCTTCTCTATGAGGCAGACCATGAATACGTTATACAGCGACATAGAGTGATGCCAAACAAATTATTCGCCCCTACCTTACTGTATATCCTTGTTGGGAGAACCAGTTTCCTGCGAGGACGGGTATTGTAATCCTTCAAGCAGAACATGTCCATCATAGCGGACTGACCATTATTGTGCGTGTAGAAGGGAGGAGAGAAGCTGATGTGAGTTAATGGACGCTTATCTGGCGTCTATCTTCTATTATGGATTGTCACCTGTCAGGTGTAAAGCTAAGGTAGATTATGTGAAGTCCTAGCTAGATGACAGGTGAGTGACTGACCAGTAGATGACCAATGTAGCAGTGGCTACTGCTGCCTAGCAAGTCCACATTGGCTATAACTAACTGCCTGACTGAGTGACCAGCGTAGTAGTGACTGTGATATATGATGTGTAGGGAGGCAGGTAAGTGACTAGAGTGATGTCACACATACACACACACTCACTCACACACAGACACTTAACCAATACATTAAGGCATGGGTGTGTTATTGAAGGTGTGTGAGTTGAGTGTGTTTATGAATTCGTATAAAAGACTGTCCAGGAGGCCCCTAGGAGCTTTAGTAGTGTCATTGACTCGGTGATTTTTATCTATTATTGATGAGGATTAACAGCTTTACATTGATCTTATTCTAATGGAACACATACAAGAGATCATAGAACAACAAAAAGATAACTTATCGGCTTCCAAGTACCTTGTGGATAAATCATTCCCTCTGATGTATTTACACAAAGTTGATAATTCATAGCGTTTTAAGGAGTGCAGGCAGATTGGCCAACAACTTTAACGATACCTAGGCCATAGATGAAAACCCAATGTGTTCCCTCTTTTTGCTAAAGAAATAAATTAAACAAACATCCGACCGTCTATCCTTGTCTCGCCTAATCCAATTGCTATTGCTCTCAAGTTAAAAACACTCACCTGAAACAAAAAGAAAAATGTCATTAATCATGAGGAACAAGCCAATATCAAGTTATTAATGGTTAGATAATGCATCACATCTCTCCCGGCACTCGCATGTACATTATGTGAGAGTGTACCATGCACTATGTTGCACATCCTGGGTTATGTCAAAATATCAATGGTAGCATCGAAGTAAGTGTAGTCCGTCAATTTAGGCAATTCAGACAGGTTTAACGATCGGTGTGCAGTGATATATAGACTACCACTTTGCAAAGAGACAATTGATTGACACGTATATGAGATGTTTGGCTGGTGCGTGCATCTATATTAGATATAATATTCTGTGAGTGAGATGGAGGGAGGGGGGATATAGAGGGTGTGTGAGACTCAGAGTGTATGATTGTTGTGTGTGGGTACTAGTGTGTATATGAGACAACGGTACTGGAGGCAGTGGGGCCTGGAACTGTGCTAGATAGTGACATGAGGTCAGCCTGCTCTAGCCTAGAGCTAAATTTAATACTCAATATTAGTATAATGAGGCTAATGGTACTCACATATGACAGATGTATATTGCCAACATAATGCAAACAAACAGATAGGATACAAGACAAGAGTGGATTTACTGTGATCATTTTCTAAACCCATGACATTGATTTGTGAAATATGACACGTAAATATGCAATTCGGTTGATATACAACATGCAGCATCGAATAATACGACATCTGGGGACTAGGTTTGACAGCTCTAGAGGAATTAAATTTTATATGGCAAACGCAGACGACTCGCTATGTTTTCTGTTTTCCATTCAAAATGAATTATTACAATATTGTAGAATTTGTAAAACCTATTCAAACTAACCAGATGGTATTCTAAATAAAACAGACGGTACCTTTTGAATAGGTAACGCGTGCTCAATGTAATAACCATGAAAATTATATATGATGCATTATAAATACATACATATTATAATTTAATTTATCACTACCAGTACATGGTACACGTTGCTGCAAATGAATCATCTGATTGTTTTTCAGGGAATGATGAGTAAGACACGCCAGATCTTTTCAAACAACGTAAGAAGAATTTGCAAGGTAGATACTGTGAGAGCCTCCCGCCAGCTTGGAGACAGCAAGGAGACTTTATATGCAAGTAGATGTCAAATACATATCGCCAAATCACCTGAAGAGTCTCGTATCTCCTTATATGGCGGATCTACCGGAGGGGTCAATCCCCAGGCCACCCAGGTGAAATACAATGTGACACATCCCCTGGGTTCTCATCTCTCTCTTTCTCCACCTGCTGCTGCCTGACCCCAGAGGGAGTAAAGGTCACTTGCTGGCCAGTAGAGGTCAGTCCTTGACCATCAACTGTCCACTCCTGACGAGGCATCACGCACTACCTTTGCGCATTCAACTACCTGTCGATTCTCATAGCCATCCCTAGGACAAGGCTAAAGGATCGGTTAAATCCTGTAAATGGAACCGTAAATATCCCTGATGGGACTTAGCTCTCTCGCAATCACCCACTCATTCTAATCTTACTGTTTCATACATGGCCAGCAATACATATAATATGGGAGGATATATTTTAAGTTAATTGCCACAGCAATATCTACGTCCACAATTTTCATATATGTAATATATCACAATGATGTATCAAACTAATATCCAAGCTCAGACTGTGTACTGACATATTCGTTTTTTATCTCACCCTAACATCTATTAAATGTGTGTATTTCGTATGAAAATAATCTGATGGACAATCTTTTTTTTTAATTAAATAGGTATCTCAAACTCTCATCTGTTTGCATCATGCCCACATTGGGAGCAATCGTCTTAGCGTTTCTGTGTGTAAGCAATGATGAGATTGGGAGAGAGCGGGGAAAACATGAACAGAAAATCTCCCTCTGGCGCGGGCGCTGTGTGTGTGATTGTTCCATCCACTCGGGGAGAGAGGAAAAAATCACGAGGTGGCAAGCTGGAATGGGGGAGTGGATTTCTAATTAAATGTGTAATTTCTTGAAGATGGTGTTGATGGCTGTTGTCGTCTCCATGGTGACTGACTGGGGGAGAAGTAGAAGATAGGAGGAGGGAAACTGAAAGAGAGGCCAGCTTTTCTCCTCGTCTCAATTGTCGTCTGCCATGATATGAGGTGGTGTCGTCATGGCGCCATGACGTCGACATGACGCTGCGGAGACGCCGCCAGACGTATTGACATGGTGGGGAGGTTGGCGTGTAGAGGGGGACGTCAGTTCATAGCGCGGAGCATGATTCAATGAGCCATCAAAGCATGAATGGTGAGCCTGGCAATATGTGTGTACACCCAATATTCCTCTCGACAATGCTCATATATGCCAAGGCACAGAACACGCAGCCACGACTAGACATGGCATTGTCATGCCCACAAGAAACAATGGCGTCAGCTTTAGAGTAAGATGCAAGCGGGGAAAGAAACGGGCGACTTGATATCTACTAAACTGCGCGATAAGATAACGAAAAATGCCGAGGAAAATATCAGCTTAACAGATGCAAATAGACGAGTTAATATCGTCTTTTCAACAATAGAATTCGCTTGCATGGATAGGGCGGAGTCGGGTATAGCAATTGAAAAGACTGCACTTCAAATTTACTCCTATTGATTCTTGTTAACGTTAATTCAAATCTCTTAATTCTCCCAAAATAACTTCGAAAATATAAGGCAACAGTGTTACTGCACTGGAGGAATATTTGTCTGTGGAGAATCATGTAATGGGGATCAATAATAAATGATTACAATTACTATTAGGACGTATGATTATTGATCTTTAATCAGGGATATTGGAGTTTAGAGTGTGTTGGTGGATGATAAGCACACAGATCTCTCAAACCGGATTGTGTAATGGTAGGGGATAATGAGTTTGATTGGCAATAATGTCTGCCCCAAGTAATCACCATAAAACCCATATATGCATACACCCATGCAGTTTCAGACATGCATAGTAAGTGTGTACGCAGCTAGTCTACTATCCCAGGCAATCATAGGCAGCCTTACTATTCCTGCTTTGATAGTAAAAGTCACTCAAATTTGACCTGATGCCCAGCGGGGGAGTAAATAAGGCCTAATACCTCCTATAGCACTCCGAAACGCGAGTGACATGAACATAGGAGGACTGAGGCCCCTATGCTCCATAGATTCTTTAACTTAGGGCTCGGTGTTGGTCAGGCTTGGCATACGTATGCGGTCAGAAAATGGGAACTAATCCCTGCCCTAACTGATGCCAAATGAACCCATCTAGCCCTACTGTAGCTCGATCCCTTATTCAGAGACTGAAACCTCAACTCATCAGACTTGCCTAATATATATACATTAGAGGGTCAGATTTTGCGACTAGCACCAACTTCGTCCCAGGCAAATGACAAGGTATAAATACATTCTAGCATGACTCGAGCTGACTTCAGACTGTAATCCCAGGCCCAGGCAGCAAGTAAGGAAGCTTAAGCTTCCATCGTGACGAACCTTTCCTGGCGAAACTGCCTGTCATGGGAGGTAAGGCTGCAGTGTTAATGCGGCTGGAGGAAGAGGAAAGGGTGGCCACCCAAGGCTTTACGCTAAATACCCGCAATCAGGCACCTAGAGCTCACCCCACATTACCTACTTCACACAGTCGCCATCACCTCCAATATTTCACATAGGATCTATAGTTTCTCTCTCTCTCTCTCGTTTTCCAACCAGTTCCCTGCACGTCCTCATCCTTCTTTCATCTCTCCATCCTTCTCCATCTCTCTCTCACTCTCTGTGCCACTCACACTTTGCTGATTGGAGAAAATATGCCTGCACAGTAACGGGCGTTAAAATACAGCCCAGCGCTCAAATGGCGAGAATCACACAAAATTACTGCTGCTTCACACCTGTCAATCACCGCTAATGCCCTGCCTCACATTGTCGAAGCTGCGATGACGGCGCGCTAAAAAATGGCATTAACTAGATGGTAGTTTGAGGGACAATAGTGAAGGCGAGGGGCGGATAGAGACAGCTTACCTGGCCTTCAGTCCTGTTGACCTCACTGTCACGATGGACGCGGAAGGCGCGAGGACCCTCAACTCATAATGCCAGCAAATGATGGTCTCCAACGCGCGCCGAGAGCGTCTGAGAACTGCCAGAGGAACGCTCATCCCTCTGCTCAGAGGAGAGACTGCTGCTGCGGCGCACGCCTTTCTTTTGTTAATCACCCTAATTAAAACTCGGCATCAGAAATAAAAGTTGGTTCTTAGCCAGTAGCAGCAATGAAGACGACTTCCCTTTGAGCATTGGGAAAAATGTGGAATCGAACGAACCGCTTAGGAAAAAATCCTGACCTTCTTTTCGGTTATCATGCACGTACTTTCTTGCATAAAATATTCCCAATGAAAACTGGAATCCTTTCAGGCGAAAGGGGAGAAATTAGACTTTGAATATTGTAATGGATAGATACTGCATACATGTATGTACTTCAGATGGCTATAAGAGATATAAGGGACTGTTTCTATGCGATTGTTATTCATCATCCAACATCAGTGGTAGGTAAAAGTGGCATTTTCTACAGGCTCAATACTCTTCCAACTAGAATTTAGCGCAAAAAGTGGTTCTAATAAAAGGGACCTGCCACCCCCTCCCTTGTCCCCTTGCCCTTATACAACCTTCCTAGAAATGACAGGAAGGGGGAGTACAGACTCGTTTCCATGACAACCATAGACCCCTACAGGTGTTCTTTTCAGTAAAAATCAATTTTCATGCGACATGCCCGAAAATCTTTAGGCAACGGCTCCTTTTTCCAGCCGCATCTCGTTGGCAAGAAACTAGAAATCAAATGAAGAGGCGGCGCAGCAAAAATGATGGCTGCCAAAGAACTGACACTGGCGGCGATTTGCAACATCTCCCATTTCCCCATCTTATCTCTTTTTTTCTCCCTTCACTTATCCCTGCCTCTCTCAGCGTCAATCTTTTTCGCAAATAATCTCAATACCCTCTCTCTCCTGTCTGCCACCAGAACCCTGCCCCTGCCTATAGCTGTAAGTAAACGCACACCCCCACCACCACATCCACGCATAGGATATTATTTATAATCTGGGACTGTGGCATAATACATAGCGTGATGGATGCAATGCAGTTTTTCTGCCAGGCGAATGATTTTCGAGCAATTAGGCGAATAAAATGGTAAGGATAGGGGGATGTGTTCCGCTTGACTGACTGCTGGTGAGGCGTATGGGCCGGGTGTTGGTGGTGGAGCATCTGGCAGCTGACCAGTATACAAGAGCAGGTGAGCCTGGAAACAAGAAAAACAACAACAAGACGCACGGGAAAGATAAGCCTTACCTTGAACAAGGGGACTGACTGACTTGACTACACTAGGCAATGGTGAGTGAGTGGTGCGGTTTGCATGGCCAGCCCTGGTGGACCCCAACAAGCAAACAAGGTGCAAACAACCATAGAAGAAATAGCAATAAATGCAGTATTTCTTTAGATATGTTGTTGACACTTGCCTATATATGAGTCAAATAGTTCTGACACTTGTCTCAAATCATCTCCTATGTGCATAACAAAGTTTTCCTAAAGTCAGGTTGGTATCCAGGTAGAGTCCAGTTATATGGATAAAGGTATACTTGAAACTCTCCAATAGAAGCCAGTAGGGAAGGGAAGAACTGTGCGATGAGATGAGAAGAGTGAGATGGCACAGAGCTAACTCAGTGGACGGAGACAAGATGCACACTACGACTACTACTACAATTCAAGCCCTCCAATCAGGTGGGCGGCAGTTACCTTGCCTCATGTTGGCGGTGATGACGGTGGCTGAGGCTCTGGTGGTGGTGGTGGTGGTGGTGGAGGCAGGCAGTGGTGGTGGTGGTGGTGGCACCGCTTAGCAAGGTAGTGCTGAAAAGTGGTGGTGTTTCCTGGCACCACTCTTGTCATACTCAGTGCCGCCACATTGAACATGCAGTGCACCCCTCAATGATGTTAGATAAAGCATGCGACATGTATGTATGTATACATGTACGCTACCCCTCCTCCTGTCTTCCTGTCTCGTGCCCCTTTCCTATACTTTGCCTTCAGTTCTACATGTACACACGCTACCTAACCCCCATCTCACTAACCTACTTACATAAACACGCGCGCTTTAAATGAGGACTGCATTTAAAACACCCAACTTAACACCCACATATAAGACATAGTTTATATATATTTTATATACGATACACTTACCAGGCTTTCAACAGTCTAAAATCAGAAATCCTCAACTCCAGAGACGAGCAAGGACCCTTCCTTTTAAATTCAGTAAACTGGTACATGCATATATCCTTCATGACTTGGATAGAGATGGCAAACTTGCCACAGGTGTTCCATTCTCGGCCGTCACGTCGTGAATAAGACGTGGACGCTCCATTACTATTTCAATGACAGCTCCTTGAGTGGTAAAAGTTTTCTCAGTTTAAGTTGAGGGTGTGGATGGATATATGACAAACAGCAGCGCACTTGGGTGAGGAATGCGTGCGGCGCGGTTGCTGCTCAACCAACTACTGTTGTAGGGTTGCAGTAATCAGCACACATCCATCGATCTCGGCCAACCGCGCCTCATGTGCGCCTCATGGTCCCCGCCACAGGCTTTCCCATCCAGCACAGGGGCAAGATAGTGACAATATCATATGATATTGACACTCGGTCAATAAAAGTCTGTTATTGAACTCTCTCAAGCTGTTTGAGGAGATTTGCACAAGGCCATCAACCTGAAAGGCGCAAAACTAGAGCAGAAGACATTTTTCTCCAAGTACCACCGAGCATATTGTTATGGGGGTCGACATAGCGGCACTTCTTATGTGACGGGGTCCATCGAGTAAACACGGTTGGAGGTTATGTGCTGAGATCTTGTCTTATTGTGGCGCATGCTGTTCATCAGAGGAGAGAGGTCTTCCTTTCATTTCATTCAGCATTGGAAAAGATTCGGCCTCATAGTGCGCCATAGAGGGCAAACAAAGAGGTGTGAAGAAGCGAGAAGGCCATGTGATTCAGAAAGGAGCAGAGTTGCGGTGCCCATCAGCAACTCTTTGCTTGTGCAGAGAACACAGGACCAACTCCCACAAGTCTCAGGTCACAGCTCCTAAGGCCCGTCTGTTGACACAACCAAACCATTACAACACAAATGAGTTTGCCTCCAATATGCCACCAAAGAGGTCTGCACCACTGTGCGTTAATTATGTAGACCTTCTATTCCCATGGAGGCAACTCGTGTATGTTGAGTCAAAGTCCTCCAACAAACGCTGACTCCCCCCTTGATGTCATGAGAATAGAATGTCAAAAAAAATCTGATGGCTTCCTAGTTTAACTCACAGCATTTCTGTACAGCAGGGAGACGGATGGTGGATAGGTATATTGAAGTTAAAGCAGTCATATCATATTAGGCCGGGCCTCCATTATAGATAGCAATCTGCCTATTGCTTACATCCATATTCCATTGACAGTTCGGCTCTCCTGGGTCTATGTTTCCATTTTACACCGTCAGACACGGTCCTGATTTGTCGCCAAACTTGCCGAGAAATGATGACCTTCACAAAGTGATAAGCGCTACCAACATTGAAGGCCGAACTTTCTTGCGTCTCCACGGCCTATGATGACGTCAGATGACCCACACGACCTACTCGTAGTGGTATTCTCCATTGGGTTGGGGCTTGGAGACGTCATTAATGTCATGAAGGCGTTTGGCGATTTGAGGGGTGGTGAAGAAAAGTCGCAGTAATAAAATCAAAATAAACTAGGATTTAAAAAGTCCTAACACACTGTGAAGAGATGAGTGAGCTGACGTAACAAGGATAAACACAAAGCAGTATAGGGTGCGAAGTACAAGGTCCCGGACTTCATATTAAAACAGGGGTATCCGTCTAGACTCCCATCCTCTCAGATCAGAAAACAATCGTATGCCAGTGATTGGACGCCTACTGCGCATGACTTTCCTGGCCCTAGAGTAGGCGTCATAATGGGATTATAACATGGCAATTTGTATTTTAGAGCGAGAGGCTTTCCCTCAGTCTGGAGGAACTGTCTCAACTCTGAGCCTAGACTGGTATATATGATTAGGATCGCCTAACGTTCTAGAGTGCTACGTCACCAACAATCCACAAAATTCGGTCAGAACTTTTAGAGTAGGTCAGACTAAATCTAGCGTGCGCCTCGCAGTCCCTCGGGCTGACACTTAAGTACATGATATCAAAAGTATATATATATAGGAGACTGACGTTCCCTGTGAATCAAGACGCGCACATGAAATAGCATGCGACTCATTAAATCCACCTTGAGTTTTTTCTCCTGATTTACGTGCTAACATATACACTGAGGGAATATGATAATAAACTTGCACACAAAGCCTCCACACAACCCTCACCTTCAACTGGCGCCCCAACTTCTTTATGCGCCTGCAACCATTCATGTGAAAGGCCAACTTTTTAATGTCAAAGCCGATGAAGTCGGTCAGGTAGAATATAGTAAAGCCTGGGTCTCTGCACCCCCTCACTTGTAAGCTGAGCGAACCAGTAACACACTAACTCAAATACAAAAATCCACCAGAGCCACAAGAAACAACAAAGAGGGGGAAAAAATCGATGATGAAAAATGTTTAGTGGATTCCTTAAAAGTGGAATAAATAATTGGAAGAGAAGTATGGGTTTTGGGTGGTAATGGTCGGCTGCATTGGGAATGATTGTGATATAGATTGACGTAATTGTGGCCAGGTGTTTGTGTTGGGAGACATGTTAAAGGCCGAACACCTGAAACATACACACACAGTGGATGTAACATGATTCATAGGCCATCTCATTTACATAATAATGTCCTCTTCAATACCTGGTCCACACATCAAACAATTATCCCAGAATACGCAGGCTTTATTGCGCAATTAAAGTGTGCAGAGTAAATTAGGAGTTCATTCAGTACACAACGCCTTAATAACACAACAGATCTACCTAGCATAGAAGAAGCCCGCTTTCTATAAATCAATTCTGATAATGGCAAATGCCTAATGGTAAATGCATGAGAATTATTGAATACCAGCCCCTATACCGGATTTGGTTTATAAACCTAAAAGCTTCAATCAACACCTGGAATGGCACAGACATGTCTCATAGTTGTTTTTGAATCAAATCAAATGGTATGTTGCCGTTGTACAGGTCTATTTATAACGTAGCCCTAAGTTACGCCACACTCTCCTAAAGCAATCACATCCATATCAGCAATGTTGACATAGATATTAGCGAAGTTTATGGAAAGCTAAGAGTTAATATGGCTCTAAAAAGAGACAAGGGCGTGTGGGACTTATGTCAACACCGACACAACATGGATCTATAGACTTTCTAGCCAGATTCCTGCCGCAGATATATCGATCGTGCCACAGGTAATGGACGTTTAATACTGAGATAAGTTTCACCAAATGTTTGGATGTCATCCTTGTGCACACATCGACACACACACAACTAAACGTGTTGTATCACCACTTGCATCACCTACAGCTACACCTCCCTCTCTCACTACAATGTCATGTGTACATACAACCCACCCTCATACCATATAGATCTTAATATACATGCGGGTTTACTGGTTAAAATTAACTTGTGATTGCAGACGATGCGGGCCCTATCATCACATAAGCAGTAACCACAAGTTTCAAGTGCAAATAGAAAATAGATAAAAAGAGAATTGCGGTATGTGGACTGGGTAGTTATAAATACCCACATCCCCACCCAGCAAAATGATGACAGAGTGATGATATACTATTCAAATATATGTGATCCAAGAAGCAAATCCTTTGATATAGAATACACACAAGCAAGAGCACCATAAGAACTAGCCTGGCAGCACAAAGGCAATGAGAAGGGAAGAAGATCCAATGAATACTATATATGTACCGATGCAATGTGAACTGTGTGGAGCCGTAGTCATTCTTTATATGTTGGATGTCTAATGCGATATATATGGCTGCTTTCATAGGGATGGTCGGTAATGAAGCTCTGTACGACGCGCACGTCCAAGCAATATGACAACACACAATGTATTACATATATGATATAGAGGATTGGAAGTGCAGAAGGAAGGGAGTGGGAGGATCCCTGTGAATAATTTACGATCTCTACTCGTGGTATAAGGCTGACCAGACTGAGGGTTTGAGAGACTGAGGAGATGGCCCATTGTCTATAGAGTTGGTGTTTGCTGCTGCAGAAGCCACTCTCACGCTAACCTTATCAAACCTTATCTACGAACACATCACTACTTGCTTGCGGTCCATCGTGAAATAAGTTCAGTAATCACCGCCTCCACTGCCTCTTATCAACATGCAACACTTTTTGTCTTTATCACTTTTATAATTAACACCGAGCGATAAGAGGCGCCATAATAACTTCATCAAGGAAGGCATGCCTGATAAGATCCCACAACCTACATCCAATCTAACTTGTGAAAAGTGGTACATGGGATCAGCACACAGTGTGCCATGTTGGCCCACTGATGCCCACTGACCACACAACAAGCCTTTCCATCTTCCACGCTCCAGCAGGAAAAAAACAAGGTTACACACGACCAAACGCGATTGCAGTCAACAGAAGTGATTATACTAAAAAAAAACTGTTTTTAAGGCCATTATTTTTTTTTGTTCCGTGAGAAAACCCAAAGGTGCCAACAAGAGAAGCAAAAAAATGATACTGATTATCATTTAAACATAAATGATAACATAATAATTAATTATAGGTTCCTTGGGGAATGTACTCACATCAGAGTATCAAAGGGAGGGAGTGCTTACAATCTAAACGTAGTCTAAACTAGTTAGCTAATCAGCTATTGTTAAAAAATGGCCATCATTGCTTTCTCCAGCCTGGAGCTTGGAGGACTCGATTGCTACAGCCAAGTCAGCCTGTTTACATTGTTGGGACCACGTGATAGCTCTCCAACTCCCTCATCCTACTCAGATGACAGATCGCCACCAATATAGAATTTAAGTATAAGAGAGATGAGGAAACAACTCCATCCCTTGCGGGGGTTCCTTTTATCGGAAGGGGATTTTTTCCCCTGACAAGGATCATGCCCTCAGGGTGCTACTAGCACGACACTCATCCAGGGCACCCACCTGGCTTCGGACAAACATCATAATCACAAATCCTTACCTTAATTTGGAAAGCCTCCTCTCCCACAGGCCCAAGTTTCTTCTCCCGGGGGTAGAACGGGCATCTCCAACATGAGCTCTTTACTTGAGTGGTTGGATGCTGAGGGCCACATTGGGTGAGGCAATGCTTTAAACAGGGCCGGGGTTAGACAGGGAAATTTGCAATCAAACATAACGTAAATGGCATGACCCGAGTTAATACGAGTATATCGGCTGTATGAATGAGCTAGTCGCATGTCCATATATACAATACGGACCCATGCTGCCACACTACCGCCACCTATCACCGATCGTCCGCACTAGTATAGCTCGCAGCGGTGAAGCCTGATCGAGAATTATGGACCTTGGTCTTCCCTTCAAGTATTCACTAAATCTTTACAAAATCTCTTTCCTTTGTTCTCATTTTGACCTTCTCAGACATCTGGCACCAGTACTGATAGGCAGCCTGGATACTTCTTCTTTTGAAGAGCAATTTCCCACAAGAAAATAAAAGGAACTACATCGAGTACCTAAAACAGAGCTTCTGTATAGCTACTGTTAACATAATAGGTAGGAAGTAAGATTTCCTTTTTTTCAAATCTTGGACAAAGTTTTGAAGGAACTTCAAAGGAATTGATATTTTTCATTATATATCGCCCACGGTAATGGCTGGAAGAGAGTATTTTTCATTGCTGCTATCTCTCCTGCAATATCTTTATGTACAATAGGACAAAGACATCAAAGGATTCGCCGGCCTTGTTGGCATGTAAAACACCTGTATAGAAATAATCCAACGGTGGCGGCCAAAATAGTTTTTAGCATCAAGACAATAAATATTGTCTAACAATCACCGTGTCAATAACTTTTAGGGAAGACAGAGTGAGAGAGCTCCGAGGTGTATAATGGGAGACGTACAAAGGGGTTCTGTGAGTTTTTTCTCCAAATAACCAATTGATCGAATTTGGTGTCAAAATAATTGTAATGGGCTAATAGCCTCCCTTTACCAAGTGGTATTGAACCAAAAAGAAGGGACAAGAGGAGCAGCAGTGGTGGGAGGCGGAGGAGGAGGAGGAGGAGGTGATCAACAAGTGAAGGTTGGTTGGCTGGTAGACATCACCTGTCCCCATTCATCACACCTGCTACTCCCAACTAGCGCTTGTCTCCTACTTTGCTCACTTATCATATAAACTTCAACATGTATCAGTCAGCGAGGATAATTAGCGCTCTATTGCAGTCATTCTCCGCTTCAACAACACAATACCGTATCATAAACAAATAATTGTACAACTCCCTTCATAAACAAGTCACTGGTGTAAAGGATGTGAATGTAAATACAATTAATCTGATTATGATTTAAGTAAAGCATCCCGACTTTGACAAATGGGAACATACATGTATACTAATGGCGATGGATGGGAAAATTAACATCCATTAATAATTAAATTCTAATCGTAGAATCCACACTATTCCCATCAGTAATTTACAGAGATAGCTGGGATTCCCAAGGGAGTGTTACCCGTTGATGAAATATCGTGGGCAAATTCAATTTATGAATGATATCTAGAAAGTTATGTGACGATCAGCTATACATTCCAAACGTAACTGATGTTGAAAGACTGATAAAACAGGATTTCAACAAGGGAGCCTTTTAGTGGGTTAGATGACAGGAAATCACCTGAGACCTGGTGCTAGCAATTATGACATAAGGATCAGACAGTGATCCATTACACAGATCCAAGCCAGGCATTTCAGACTCGCAGGTGTGCTATCCAGCCAGGTGTATACTATTACATCAGACATGCTCATGTAAACTTATATAATGGCATGAGTAACTCATCTATTATTCATCCTACTCACATCATTACACACCTTTCATTAGTAAACCTGACTCATAGAATCTACTAATTCAAAAGATCCATAGGACGGGTGCCTTCTTGAGATACAAAAGTTGAAATTGCAGGCCATTGAACAAATTGTCAGGTTTGAAATATAGATTACTTCACACAGGGTAATGGATATAGATACAGGTAATGATTAAGATGGAATATGGTCATTATAATATTATTCAAGAAGACTAAAACGAAAAGAAAATATCATACGGAACCAATGCATTCATCATATGGAAAATCCCATGCCTCACCTTGGCGGGAGATGTAATAATATCGATTTTGCGACTATTTTGATCACTCACCTAAAATGGAAAGAAAACATTGGATTAGATATAAATCTTTCATCAGAGAGTAGCACATGATATTATATATTTCAAGAAATAAATACAAATTCGTAATAAGAAACGTAAGATCTATTTTGAGATATCTATCCCCCTGGCCCCCTTCAAGAGAATAGTTATACACCAACATAAATTACTGTATCCTAAACTTAAAGTAACCCTCCAGCGCAATTACTACAAAGCATAAAAACAATGACACGCCAAAAAACTGCCAGACATAAAGAGGCAACAGTTAGACTGCATAGAAAGACCTGTGGTTGCTCCAGAGCCAGTATTGTGTAATTTTGAGAGGCTAGGAGATGGAGGCGGATGTGATTAGTAGTGTGAATGCTATCTTGATAGGTGCAGCTTCCTGCAGGCTGTGAGAGCCCTTCCAGTAGGCGTTTCTCCGCGGCGTACCACCAACACACCTACATGCATGGACAGGAACACACCAATAAATAAGCGCGCCCAAGAACCCCGCCTCACAACACAAGAAAGCAGAGAGCAATAGGAGAATAAGAAAAGTCGGTGGTACCTATAAGACAGACAGGCCAAACAAAACCATGGAGGTTTTTGTCTTCATGAGAAATCGAGGTCTGCATTGCCATGGAATGCTCACAGAAACAGCCCCGAGAAGAGAGTGTTTTTTTCAAAGGGACACAGTCCAAGGTTTAAAATGTTTCTGATCGGTGTGTGATCATTATTCTCTTTACTTTGTCAGGGAGATTGATACCCGCCATGGGTGGACAAGGCATTGAATGAGCTGACCCCTGGCGGCAGGAGAAGACAAAAGAGGGCGCCCTCTGGACGCCCGGACAGGAATCTCAGCCTTCACAATAACAATGAGCACCTGACAAATCACCTGGAGGAGACGTCGTGACGTCACAGCTCTTTACACAGACTGGGAGGAACGAATTCCGTTATGCAAATCAGTAGATTTAACGCTATTTTCCCAAAGAATGAAAAGCTCCAGTATATAACTTGCCATGATGAGTTGACTGACCCTCCTGTTTACCGCCCCTCCTCTCCCCTAACTAAATACATTCCTCCTTAAACAAACCTACTTGGGCATCTGTTAATTTATATATATATATATATATGCCTCTTTGAGCAGAACGATTGAATTCCAAGAGAAATAGTAACTCAGGGAAGTCAGGCATATTACCATTAAAATAATCACTTGACATTTAGTGGGTAAGTGTAGGGAGGTTGAGGAGGTGCATTACAGACATAACCCAATCAATAAGTAATATCAATCCTCTGTCAGACAGGATAACCTTGATCCATTACACAGCTTCACAACTTATTCATCATTTCCACTTCCACCTACATCCGCCACTTCGATAAATCATTGTTTTAACTCTTATTTCTTTCCCAACGAAATATTTGATCAGGAACCGTGAAGGCCATTCATTTGATAAATTGGCCATTGCTTTTTAATCTAAGCATCAAGAGTTGCACCACCTAAATTATGATGATTAATACATCAAAGGCAAGATAGTAAAATATTGGCTGGATTACGAATACAAATAGTTGGAGGGAAAGAAAGAAAGGGGAATGCTTGGATGTTCACAGCGATCTCCCTTGCATAGCCAGGTAAGATGAGCTGGCCACAATATGGCTCATACCTTACACCAGGCTTCCTCCATGGTGGCCCACTTCCTGGTGCTCCTGATGAGCTTACCTTGCGCATATTGATAGCCACATCAAAGACCTACCGCCACCAGGATAATGAGAGAATGCCTGGAGAGGCAAGTGGCTAGAGGCGACCAAGTGAAAAAGATGTATCCTTGGCCTCTGTAACACAGTTCCATGTTAAATAAGAACATTCACTGTCTGTGCATTCAGCCCATAAATCACCACAGCCCACCTAATTCAATTTAACTAGGCCATGGTAGAAAATAGCACCTGGAGAATCTAGATACATTCAAAATGCGCTAAACTTTGATGAACAAACTTATTGAAATCTAAGTTGAATGGGTTTTGATAGCAGCAGCTCATCTTGCCGGGGGAGGAAAAGTAGTGACTTTAACCTGGAACAAATCAGTATAAAAACATACCTGGTGTGGTGAAAGACTTGGGAATGTCGCACACAAAGGTGCTCTACCCTTGAGCGCGGAGTTCTCATGGTTTTTTATCGCAACCATAGAATTGGTGAATGATCATTCAATCATGAGCTATAAGAGGGGTGATGGACGGGCATGTAACTTTGTGTGATCTCAACATGAAACTAGACATGGCTTCATGCTTCTGGCAAACATAACCCCAACCCCACGACTACCAGCCGTCCATGAGATTTATATCTAACTTTCTTTTCATCTCCGCTTTATGCCGGGGGTGCTTAAATTCATTGATACTGACAATCTAGACCCATCAAAGCAAACTTCCTAATTCCCTTCTTAACTGTATCGGTGAATTATCTGGGAGAAAACAGGAATCTAGCAGATTAATTGGGAGGTAGATCTGCGATGGCACATGCACTAGCCGGCGGCTGCGTGTGATAAAGTGGTTGCTAGTGATCCCAGTGCTCCTCTGCCTCTAGATCCCTTCCCCCTTCAGTTCTCTCTCCATCTCCATCTCTGCGAGAAGTCTGTACATGTTGACGAGACCAGAATTTATCCCTGGAGGCTGAGTCACTCGGGAGTCACTCCATGCAGAGTGAGGTTAGAGATAAGAGAAAAAAGATAAGTTTGACGTGTAAGAAACGAGGAGACGGCATTACCAGCCAGCTAGATCAGAGAGGCGATTCAACCATTGCATTACACCAGTAAATATACACATACTGAACAATGGCTTCCAGCTTGCGGTATTTATATACAAATAATGCCAATCGTCATTTTTCTCTCATGAAGTTTGATCACAAGATAAACTTTCATCAATTTCCAGAACAATAAATTGCAATATACCTATGTAAAATCGTAATTTCCCAAATCTTATCATATAGAGGAACTATCAATATACGATAACAAAAAAAAGCATCGTCAAGCTTGAATTTGAGTCTTCCCAATCAAATCACTCTAACCGAGGATAGAAATCAACATTACGCAGGTTTGGCTCCTTTGGCTCCTGGTCATAATGTGTCGGGGATACCCGGTCGTTATGCTTGCTGCCACTATTGCTATGAACGAAAGGAAAACAGTATATTGAACATCTAAACCCATACATTGGCAGTGTAAATGGAAGGAAGGGTTATGTTACATTAGGCCAAGCTGGCCTCTTAAGTTGTGGGTTAGTTGTGTGGCAAACACCTGGCAGATGTACATATCTAACACGCTGAGGTGCTCTGTTGAAGAAAGTAAGTATTAGAGCAGCTCCAGCTTATGGCTGCCCATGATTTATTGCTCAGGTGATATATGCCTATATAATAATGAGGGCCTGGGAGACTCATTTCTGGAACGACCCGCTCTCACCCCTAAATCCAAAAACCCATATGAGCATGGCGTGCAAAGCGCCACAAAATCATTCTTGCCCCACCTTCTTCTCTTTTCATCTCATCTAAGATGATGAAGGTATAGGATTCAACTGTCTGGTACTTCTCCCATACTACACCAAGGGCGTCCGATAGCCTAGAAGGTGTATTCTTTGGGCTTAGACAGCTTGATATATTAATTTAACACGCGAAGAAAGTTCGCGGATATATATTATGCCCCCGAAGTGAAATGGCTTTTCAAGTGTGGAGAAGGGCACTAATGTACATATTTCAACCCTGACTCACACAAACATAAAATCTGATCTCATTGATCTGCTAGGGACACATTAAATTTAATTCTGAACTCTCAATACACACTTTGTGTGTCCTTAATTGTATTAGCTTACTTAAATACGATTAGACATCCTATCAACACAAAGAGATCCGCCCAAGATAAAGGGTGGCTTGTATGCTCGAGTGGATACCTGACCTAGAGGGATTATTGACCTTAAATGTCCATGGTCCCTGCTCTAATGTGGCCTATAGAGAATGTTGTGCCCGTCACCAACATAGGGCTCAGTTTTTCAGAAAATGTACAATTGGCAGCTGTACCCATTTAGTAAAATCTGCTAAATTAGGCTGCAGTTTGGTCAATACTAGGTAAATTCAGGTATATTCGGCATTGCATTGATTCAAGCAAACTGTTTGGTTATGTTGAACTGTATTTTGAACTTTACTTTATTTTCGTCTGAAATGTGAGTTATTTGGGAGGATTGGTGACGGTGAATTGTACATTTTCTGGAGACTTCACCCACGGGGTCAGTCAGGCCCGCCGTGCTGGAGCCTGCAGTGTAATCTGTGCCATGTATGATGAGGGTCATTAGAATGATGCGGGTAGAAAAATACACAAGGTCAAAATGATGAGCCTCTTATTCCTCTTCCTCTAACAAGTTAACTCCCAAAATGTCTACTCCATATAGTATACCTAGTAAAGTACAATGACTAGGAAGCTCATATATTTGCTAGTATTGATCCCCGTTCTCGTCTCCTCCTCTGTCGCTCCTTATTTGGCCTCCCGATAAGTATCTTTCACATCTAAATTAAAGTATTTTATCTTGAGGAAAAAGACAATTGCTTAATCAAGAACTTGGTGGGAACGGGGCTGGTAGAATATTGCCATAGCTTCAACTCTCGACAGCCAACTTGTGTTTTGCCCAATCAGGAATGCACGACTTAGGTTTTAGGTGCGGACATGTGTTTTAAATAACGAGTACACTACAGATGCAATGAGGAGGAGAAAATGACGTCAGTGTGTCGCAATGTAGGGTTTATTTCTTTATATCCAACTTTTAAATGAAAGATAGTTTGATGCACACTTTTCGTTTAAATCTCCCAGGTTGCTTACATGTAATCTTCATCAAATTTATCGAAATTAAAATGATTACAATTAAATATTAGGAATGAATAGCAAAGGCCTGTTCTATTGAAATAGCTTTGCCACATTGATATACTCGAACATAACTGATGAATTTAACACTGATCAATAGCATCATACAACCAATGAAAAGACAGGATTCACTCATAAAGAAAATAAAAAGCAACAGCTTCTATTCCATACCACAAGTGGCGACGTATAATGCCAAAGTGTACAGTTGTCGCACCGAATCCCCGATGGCATATCCCCGTTATTCGAATAATCACTGAGGTAGCGGTTTAAAAAAGTAACTATTCAGCTGGGGTCCGGTTGTCAAGAGCCAACGAGTATGCACATATGTATCCTCAAGGATGAGAGACTCACACAGCACCTGATCACCAAGGACTATTCACAAGTCATGCCCATAGCCCCCTCTTTGAACCAAGTTCATAGAAGAAGAGAAAAGACTTAGGTGAAATTTGTATGAGGGGTTGGACTGAGTAGAGTGTGTCGTTCTGTAATATCCAGAATATTTCACCTGCTACTGCTATAGTACTCAACCTGTCACAGGTGATAGATGGACTGACGGAAGCGAGCCACAATCTGTTAGTCGCCTATTCTTCAAGGGCCAGACAGGCCAACAAGAAGGCCACATAGGTAGAGTAAACATTATATAAAACCACAGCGGGGGACCAACATGATTCAAACCTAGGCACTCAATGGATGGGGCGTATCGCAATAAGACATGGACATCTTAGATGTTGGCTACATGAGATGCAGGTATCTTCTTGCCTTTTACAAGAGTAAAGGCAGTCTGGGGAGGGTCCGACAAGTTGTAGGATGTGGCTCAGTGGTCACATTCACTAGCGACCTGGAACGGCATGAAAAGTCGGATCAGTCGGATAGCCATTTATATCAATGGGCCCAACGTTGGTGGGTCCAACTGCTTATATACTGGAATACCAAATGGCGGTGACCTTCAACTGAGCAGAATTTAGAAATTATTTCCCCAACGGCTGAGATGGCCCCGAGGTTTAAGAGCCCTGGAGTGAAGAATTCTGACCTTGTGACCTGGGGCAAGTGCACAGCAGGAGTATTCTTTACAAGATGTCTGAAACTCTGCTGGGGGTCAAGGGTCATAATGCACACCCATCAAATGATCGAAGGGCCCAAGACCTGACAATGGCAGGTCATGACCTCTGACCTACTTGTACAGTAAAATGTCCTTATCTCAGGCTCTTTTAGCGCTTATTCTTATCCTGAAAAGCTTAGAAGCACCACGTTTTGATGGGTAGGCGCGATGATAAATAACCCTTTGAGAGGCAGAGTTTTGTTCACAAATGTTTCAAGCTTATCTTATCTAGGTATATGAACGAGTCTAGCAAGCTGGAATTCCTGGATCTGTAGGAGTAGGAGTAGCACACACACACACACACACACATCTCCGGCTCCATCTAGACTTATCTCACATGAGAAGTTTAATCTTTCTGGGTGATATAAACACAGGGTCCCAGCCAGAGATCCAGCCCCTGCCAGGAGTGGATTAGTAAGAACAGACTTGCCCCAGACTGGGCCCAGTATTTTCATTTCACTACATTAGATTCGGGACCTACACAGTCCTGGCCTTCGTCCCTAGGGCGCCTTGTTAAGCATTGAATCCAGCTGGAGGAACTGAAGACGAGGGATCAGCGACAACTCACACACATTTCTCTCCATCGACAACAAAAATCAAAAACAAGAATTGACATGCTTCATGTGTGACGGTTTTGTTCAAACGAAAAGCCCGGGCGGTGTGTGCTTGTCTTCCAGGGAAATAGGACAGTTTGGGTTTTGTACCCTATGATCTGGGTTTCATTTGCCTCACCCAAATTGATAACTGGTGTGTTTTGCCTGGTTCTTGTGGGAGTTGTTTTAAACTTTCCCCGGGTTCAAGACTAGTCCCTGGTATAGGGAAGGAATGGTACAGTAAATGACATTTCAAGAGCTTTACTCGAGTTCCTTTCCCCAATGCAAAACAGCTAGTATCATGGTTTTCCATCACTTATCAGAACATAAATGCCTGCACTTTTACATTACTGTGAATGAGCACAAATGCTATATAGATTAATGCTACCCCATATCCAAACCTCACAGGAAAGGGGATAGATTTATTCTTCAGATATACACAACACTTCCTTTAGGTGTACATGGGTGAACTGATCCTAGATGTAACCTAAAGAAGTATGGATGGGCACAGAAGTAAAGCCCAAGTGAAAAACCTGTTGGATTTACGTACTCTAACCCTCCATACATGTTGTTTCAGGCAGAAGGAACACTTCACATGGTTTTGCCATTAGGAGAAGTAAGGGTACAGGACCCAGAATTGCCAGAATCGGTGTCCCATTACAATATTGAACTTTGGGATCTGCATTGTGCCTGGCTGGGGAATTCTTTAGTCGTGAGGTCTAGTGGATCCTCTAATGGAAGTTACACAAATAGAGGTCTATGCGGCTTTCTTTGATCTTTGTGCTCTCACCTTTGATCCCCACTCCTCCAGTACAACCCCGTGGGGCTGGAGGAGTGTAGACACACTCTTGTATACGGTTACCTTAGGCTTCCACCCATCACACCTGCCAGTCTCAAGTATCCTCCAGGCCTTTATTCTTGTTGTCTCGCTACACTTTCCGCGTAAGAGGATTTCATTCACCACTCTAGACTTAGTCGTTGATTTCCCCACGGCGCTTTGATGGTGTAATCGACAACCAACTTGGGTTTTTTTTAACTAAAGCCCTTGTAATGATTAAACAAGCCTAAGACTGAGAAATCTCTGGGCCAGGAAAGCTTGGCGTAAGCCCATTGAGTGGGCTTGATATTGGGTCTCTATGGAGCTTTGTAAGGTTGTTATAGCATGTAGAGACAGGGAGCTGCTAGGCGATAAACCTAACACAATGACTTAAATATATATCTCCACTTCTTTTTATCTATACCTAATCCTTACTAAATACTCAGGAACATTTCTCAGTGCTCTGATCGGTGTACTGTACTTTCGTATTCAAGCTACACATGCATAATGAATGTGTACATGCTGCAAATGGTGTTTGAGGACAAGGAGGCTAAAGGCCAACAATACTTTCTCCCATTATTCTAACACAATGCAACGCAGTGCTGTGTAAAGGTGTGCTGTCTTTCGATATTTTTAAAATCATCTTCGAGCATTTTGAATTTTCTTTTTGTACAGAAACATGGCGGGTGTGGCTACTATTATCCACCCTACCGGTATAGGGTATATACCTTTGATGTCGTTTTCTCCCGCTTTTTTTTCCATCCATGTTTTACTGGATGGCAGATTCGTCACAAAGGCCTAGTGTGAGTCCATGTGATGGCAGTTGGGGAGTTTGCATGTCGCATGAAGCTGCATGCTACCAACGAGCGAGCATACAAGTACTCGTTGATGCTACCACAAGATTCACATCTAACTACTTTATATTTCGAGCCTGTGCACAACCATTCTAGTGCCCGACCCCTTGAGTTACACTTAGTACCATGCCCCCGGTCTAACAAAATGGGGAACTAGAACAATTAATAAGAGCATCTGGCGACTGTCACGTCATTCTAGGTCAGCGAAAATATTACATAGAGATTAGGCTTGACCATGATAAAGGGACTCGTTAATTTGGTACATACATGATGTATTTACTTATATCCCTGTCATGACAAACAACAAGCTGTCTCAGCCATCCCGCTAACACAATGGCCCATTAGGAAACCATCAAATATATTCATAGCTTATATGCAGCAAGAGGCGGAGGTGTGTTTTTTAGCTGGGGACATACTTTAAGTAGGACCAATAATACAGCTACTCATTGTTGTTTCTAGGTGGCTTGACCTTCTCTCGCATGTTTAGCGTTGGATTGTTGGCCTTTTAGTGGACTTCACAAAGAACACAATGATGGTGGGACCATCGTCGGTGCCAACTCGTTGATGGCTGTCCTCCACTCTGACGCATTTTGATGTTGGCCATATGCCCAGGGCATTGTTCTCCTTATTTCATATTATGTTCGCATTTTTTGAGTAAAATGTACACAAATGTGACACATTTACATAGGGAATTGGATGCTCATGACCCTAATGTTCAAGCCAAATAACATCCCATACAGCATTCATTCACTTCCTACCGTCCTTCCAAATCTGTTTTAGTTTATAAGGTGTGTTCCTAACGATGTAACGGAAAGGAGAAATGAATACTATGAGGATCACCCCACCCCCTGTCACCAGCTGGTCCTTACATCACATGCTGGTAGGGGGGAGGGAGCTGAGGGGGGAGGCTGGGTTTTGGGGTGTTTAAGATAACCCCCCTTCCCCTTCAAGATCACATCAAAGCAACCGCCATGTAAGGGGATCGGAGGAGGAGGACTGCTTTATCAGTGCTCAGGAAAAAACAACACATAGGCCACAAGCAGCTTTAACTCCAGAAAAAATATACAAGTACATAATTTTTGCCAGGATGCCATAAATATAAGTCAGGACATAATTCACGCTCAAGCTATTAAATAAATATCCTTAGAGTAATGGAGATTGAATTACTCAGAGAATAAACACTTCAACAACATATCTGCCCTGGCATGCAGTCAAAGAACCATGAATGATATTGGAGGTGTAAGATAGGGACTAGAACAAGTGATTCATGAGTGTATGGAGTCTACATGTATAATTTGTTTTCATGTTTCAGTCGCTATTCCACTTCAGAACAGACAAAGGAAGCACCGATCATATCAAATACTCAGTCAACTTGCTGGGTCCTCGTTCATCTGCCCTATTCTATTGTCATCTTTATGCATTTACATATGTCTCCCGCGACTCTGTCCGCTTTTATAGGACATCCTACGTGCATTGGACGTTTACCATGGCAACTAAATATCGACCAGCGGTCAACTTCAAAGCAAAAGATGGACGTTTTGCGCTCGTTTCTGACGTGAAAAATAGCTGGAAAGTGGGCCAGGTCGACCAAGATGTCAGGACGGGTCAGGCCGAGGTTACTGCCACTACCTAGCCAATATTCACTCTACTGAGACCCGAAATGGTCGTGACCAGTCAAATTTAAAAGTTAGTGGGAGCACTGGGGCAAGGTCCGGGGTCTCGTGTTTTGTTTGGGTGGAATCTAACTTCACTTTAGAGTTGCCAGGCGACCAAGTGACATTCTTCCCTAATGAAAGGTTTGACTGCGATGAGGGTAAACTTAAAGAGGTACATATGAGGAGGGGGTCTATGCAAGGTCATAGATAGTTGTGGTTAAATTTCCCATTGCCAGGGTCGGGTTAGTCAAAGTTTTGACTTCTGTCAGTGAACTTTCTGTATGTCCGGTTGTGATTTTCAAACGAGTGCAACTGCAAGATACCCCACACGTCAGTTCCAATATTTGCCTTGGGGCCTACGTAAAACTTCTTTGAAGTTGTTCGTGAGAAATTCCTGAAATTGGAATTATGACATCATTCACCAAGTGTGTTGATTGGGTTCTTTTTTGCCAGCAGGCCAGTCATGGTATTATCAAATGGATTCACTTGGGCATAAACTGACGGCAGAGGCATGTGGCAACATGGCTACCCGCCAGACAAGCACGTGCCCACAAACAAGGCACAAGAAGCTGGAAAACTGCCTGGGGACATATCCACAACTTATACTTCGTGCCACACAAGTCCAATTTTCACATTAAAGCTACCCACAGCTTCCTCAAAGTTCTTTCGATTGGAATTATTAGATTCAGTTGAGCGAACGCCAGTATCATCAATTCCAATTATATTTTGGGAATAAAGTTATTAAAAGGGTGATTTCAACTAATGAGACCCATGGTGAAATGCTTCAGCGAAATTTCAACAGGGCGCCTAACATAGACAAGAGTTTGATATTGTTCAGATATTCCTTTTCATAACCATTCGCATATATATCTCCTTTATCCATTGATGATAAATATTGAAGCATCCATATTTTTACTGCAATCATCGTAATGCAGTCCAGATGAGAGCATCAGCTTTTACATACCGTAGCTTGAAGGAGTTTTATGTATAACTCAAATGTTTGGAGGGGGTATTTTTGAAGAATATGGTAATAGTGCAATAAGTTTAAAATTCCCTGGAATGCTTGACGTAACTTCAGGAGTAGAAGCTGAGGTTTGGCATGTGCTTGGCAGACAGGCCAAATCCAGGGTGGCCCGACTATTGCAACAGAAGCAAACCAGCTTCCTGCATATTTCTTGCAGAATAAAAAGATGGCCCGTCAGTAGAGTCGGTGAGTGTGAACACACTATTACACTACGCCATTTCTAAGATGCATGGATTCAATCAGCATACCCACTCCTTCAAGCATCCGTACTAAAGGTATGGTAGGACTGCAGACTTCCTCCCGTTTCAGCACCTCCAAAACTAGGGAACTAAATTCTAGACACTGAGGTATTTAGCCTCCAGACAATTAAGCATCCCTCAGATACCTCAGGACCATTTCACTCAGCATGACAGTCAAGAGGCCTTTCTAGTTCCTGAGTATGTGTCGCTTGATGATGAATTCGAAAGAAGCCATGGACTGTACACAACGAATTTACATTTGTAGCTATTTGTAAGTTGGTGAACTTTCCCTGTCCTTCTGCAGATTCATAGCACCCATTATTGCCATGCCTTCACCATGTGTCTTCAAGCATTGAAGCATCACACAAACACCATTGAAGAATGAGTGGAGGCCTGTTGAGACAGGTCTTTGATCACCAGAGACCACTGTTATCACATTCAGTACATGTTACTGTAATGAGGGGCAGCTAGGATTAGGAACTGGGGCAATGGAAATGGAAAGGGGGTGAACCCAGATGATAGTTGTTGAGATATGTCTCGGGTGGTGTCGCCTTCGCTTAGAAATTTAGAGTAATATCCAACGCAAGCCAGCATAACGATAAATATTGTATGTAGTATATAGTATGTGAATTTATATTGCCCAGTGTGAAAGGCACTAAATTAATTTAGGAAGTTTCTTAAGACATGTCAAAATGAATTGATTAGATTATATAACCCTTTTTCTTGGGTGAACAAATGTTTCTAGAATGACATTTCAGATCTATACTTCTTACCTAGAAGTACTGAGAATGATAAATCACGCTCAACATGAAGATAAACATAGCCCAGTATAAGAGACGTTTAATTACATATAAGAGATGCCTCTATTTACTAAACAGCATAGCAAGGGCCATACCACATACTGACCATGATTATGTTTCCTCGAAAAAGCATGATATCTCATCTAAGCCTCACACAGCCACTCCATTTTAACGTTCACCTTGCTTGTCAACCAAACTCCGTTTGTTCCCAAATTTAACTTCTTCATATAAACACTGTTACTAGTACTAGATACTTAGAGGAAAGGAAAGGGAACTCTAAGCTAGATATGCTTTATCTTTCCGCTCCAATCTTGATTCCAAGCTGCCTATATATCAAGCCTGTATATGTAGCCCGAGTGACCTAATTAGCTCCAGTCCCTGACTTATGCTTTCTGCCAGCCCATGTGTGTATATATAAACCCAACATTGAAGCCCATTAGCACAGGCCCAGCTAACACATCCTACCTTAGGCTGCCACGTCAAAATAAACACGAGAACCTGCTAGCAAAATACATCACAAAATTAATGCCAAGCAGATTCACGTGCTGCCATGCGATAGGAGGTCAGAAAAACGCCAATATATCACTGTCGGAACTTTTTATTCCTACTTTTCCTCCTCCTTCCTCCCATGGACTGTTGTTGGTAGTAGTAGCACCAGTAGTAGTACATGTAGTAGTAGTGGTAGTAGCCATGCTTCCGTCTCGAGTACTCTCCTCAGCTCCATATGGCATAGCATATAAATACAGGCACACAGGAGGAATGCCAGTCCAATTTGAAGTTCAAATACTTACTTTAAGAATGAAGAATTCCATGCTCTCTCTCCCGTCAGGTTAACATGGCTAGAGCTGGGTCCAGCCAGGCATACGACAGGTAGGCAATGTAATCCAAAGGCAGGCAAGTCCCAAGATGAAAGGTAGTGGACACAAGAGCTTCAGGCTCAAGAACTCTCCACCATAGTAAAAGGCGACTACAGCAAGAGCTGGGAGTAGTACACAAGTGCAGCTGAAGGTGATTAACTTCTAACTTACTCCTTCCTTCCTTAGCCCAGCCTCCTCCTCCTTCCTCTCTCCATCACCATCGGTCTACTCTATACAGCCCAAAACCTGGAATAGCCTATAGAAGAAGCTGTAGGCATTGACTTCCTACAAGCTGGTGGATTTGGCCAAGTAAGCACATCTCTCTCTCCCAGCTCTGAATCTCCTAACGCAATGTCGCTAATCCAGAATTAAGCAACAAACTTTTAAATTGGTTCTTCTCCTCGGCGGAATCCTGGGAGGGATTCAGCTGATAGAGGGCAGGAGGGGGGCGGAGGGAGTTTTGGCGATGATGGTGTGGTATTGATATGGGTGCCGCTTTCTAGATAGCTTTGATGGTAAAGCATCGCCTGCGGCTAGATATTCCTTTGGTCTCTGTGGTCATGACAACACGGTGTGTGTGAGAGAGAGGAGAAGTCGGCCACTACTTGCCCCTATCCCCCTCCTCTACTTCTCCTCCTCCTCCCAAGTACAGTCGCCCGTGTCTGAAGTTGTATCCAACAAATCTGTGTCATCGGTTCAAACAAGGTCAGAATATAATAGTATCTTACACATAAGACACGCCTCACTGGGCATGTAACGTGATCAATAAAATATAGGCCACAGCGATAACATCCCTCAAGATTTTTTGTTCAGTTTACACATGATAAATAAACACTTAAGTGTAGTAAGAAAACAGCGATTTGTATAACCACCGCTCTTTTACCTACGTGACAGTGCTTTCTGTTTCACAAGGGACGGACTGTGGGACCGGTCCCTCTTTCCAGCGCGTTTTCCTAGAAGATGTCAGAGCATAAGAGTTGAAGAGAAGAGACCTGTGCCCATGCCCCTCTCTGAGTCTCTCTGCCTGCACTTGACTTCCACAGTAGGTGTAGGAGGGGCGGGGGTGATAAGTTGGCACCAGGTTCTCTTGAGCAGGAATTTCACTAAATAACTTAACTCCTCAGCGGTGGCAATCGATGTTCAGGGGCAAAAGTCGCCGTATCCACAACATACATTTCCCTCTTGGCCCTTAATTACTTCACTTTCCTAGAAATCTAATGCTGGTCAGGGGTTTTACTAAGCTTATGAGTCAGGCAGGACCAGACTTGTGCATGGAAAAAACGGGGATGTAATGGTCAATGCAAGACTTGTCCAGTGTGGGGACCTAGCAGGTAATATGTGCGATATGTGAAATGGTTAGTGTATTGTCCATTTAGATAGGGGAAGCCAGAAACCTGCTGACACCTTCAGCTCAGCACGTGATGGTGGTAGGGTTACAACTTGTGGTGTGTCCTAATGCACTCCAAGCACCCTCCGTCGCCCACCAGCACGCTCGCAACCAATCCACCACTAACTTTTACAAAAGTTTTTTTGGTTCAATTCAACGAGGGAGGTCCGATCTAGTAGTTGTAGTTGTAGTGTGGTGGTGTTCTTTCCCTCCACTCTCCTCCCTCGACCTCGGCGCTGACTTTTGCGGCATGAGACGGTTAGTTAATGAAAACTGGTTAAGCAAAGAGAACAGAAAGAGAGAGAGGATGGCTCTCTCACCCTCTGAAGCAAATCCAGGAAAACTCCTCCACTGATGTATTTAAGAAGTCAAGAGTGAGTTGTGCACCGTGAAGGTGGAGCTGGACGAATGGTAGTGGTGGTAGCCCAGGGAGGAATGGGACGAGGCGGTGGTGGTGGTGTGGTGGTGGTGGTGGCTGTGGTGGCCCGTGAGATTGGTGGTGTGCTGGTGTTGTGATTTGGCCAGGGGATAAACTTGATGTTGGGAAGAGTCCCGAAACTCTCCTCCTCACCACAGGAGTGGCTAGGGTCCTGGCCACCACAGGTTTCACTGACCTCAACTCCACTGGAAGTGATGGACAGCATGGGTCGCCTCCAAGCACTCTCCCCTAATCTAACACCCTAAACATACCACGTCTGGTTCCACATCATCTCTCACCGTCCTCTAACATATACTGTCCGTCTAATCAGCATCCTCTCAACCTTCTAGCCCTAGCAACAAACCCTGCCTCACTTACTAGTATAATATACTGCATGAGACTCGTCTCTTGTCTAATCACCAGAAGGGCCCAGCGTTAAAAAAATGCAATAAACTTATCAACAGCTCGGAGAATGATGAGTATTTCCCCACGCCCACCGAAAAATCTTGATGATGGGCGGAACTCAGGGATATTAATCTCAATTAATCAGGAGGGTGCGAGACATAGTACGGGGCGAAGGAAAAACATCTGAAACTACTCTCATTGAATCTAGACGGACCTACTAATCTGTCAAGCTGATATAGACATCATAGGATTAAAGATAAAAATTACTATTGAAAACTATTATCGATGATGAATCGGGGGGAAACTGATAATTAACTGTCATAGGCCACGCCTTATTAATGGCATCTACTCCTGGTAACTGAAATTAATTTGCTATTAAAATCTGATACGACTGTAAACTTCATGGACTAATTGAGACATCTGACCGTATCGTGCATTCACGAACATAAAATCTTCTATCTTCGGCGAAACGCGTAAGAGTCGCCAAACAATAAATATGCTACAATGAATACTCTGTGAGGTGTTTTTTAATTGAGTTGATTAATTCCCTTCATCTTTAATCTTGAGAATAGTTGAGATAAAAAATACTTATCAGCCCCTTTACCTTTCTCCTAAAACGTACCGACAATCTGAGAGAGTTGGCGAGGAAAAATCTCCAATACGACTACATGTATCAATAGATAGATAGTTGAAGGGGAAATCAAGAAGTAAATATCAATAGATGGGTTTGTACATAATGAGGCTTAGATCTATAACATTTTATCATATTCTCATTGGGAAAGAACACTTTATGTTGTAACCACCGCTCATTATGTGCAAGGTGGGAATTTACCTTATAAACTAAACCTGTAGCCGTTGAACATGTGTCCCAGCGGACCAATGCTAAGTAAATACTAACATCTCAACTTGGTCACTAGTTATGTGCTTCAGACGATTAGTGACTGACTTCCAACCAACCACGTCAACATACTGTTTCTAATTTGCTGTTGACATAAGCCGCCTTTCATAAAGCCGGTCACTGGTGCACCGCAGAGACCCCCTACAATGGCCACATTATAATATCAAAGCCTCCAGCTCATTATGAACAGGCTATAAACAATAACTGAAAAACAAATATGCACCAGGTTCCCATTCAGAGACTAAATTAGGATTATGTAAGTGTATTGTCATAGGGTTTATTGCTGTTGCCTCCAACATAATAGGGAGAGAAGTGAATATCCCGAGCAGAGAATGCACAACGTGATTGGGCTATATGGGAATGTTTGGCCCACCGTTGATTGGATTACGGATAATTCTCTACGGGCGGATCAAGTTCATCCTGCAGATGTTGCCGCCCAACTAATCAGTCAAATCCATAATTAGTAGGCTATGACGTAGAATATCAAACGCGCTGTATTTATAATATAATTAAAATGTTTAACCACTCAGGTTGTCTTTAAACGCAAATAAAGAAACACGGATAACATTTAATTTATATATCATAAATGTCACCATATATATTGGATTAATGATATATCATTAGTAAGCCCTATCTTGCTGTGGTGTCTTCAAATGTATCCCTAGTCCAAACTATAAAAAAAATGTTAATACACTAACGCGAAAGATCCATGATCCGTACTAGAAACATCAAAGAAATTGAAAAAATGCCTAAGGCATTCTAACACACTAGAATCAAATGGAGAAATTAGCTGGTAGGAGTTTCCAAAGCCAAATTGTTCTTATGTTAATGATCATAATGATTAAGTGGAGACCACACAAACACAAATCCTGAAAACGTTAAGAACAGGATGGAAATCTACAGTTCACTTCTACTATGGATGAAACAATAGAAATACATAAAAGAAAGTCTCCCAGCAACCAGGTAGCTAAAGTAATGTCTGACATGCGTTAGAAAAAATATAGAAGTGTGCCAGGAGCATGTACAGTGCAGGCCATGTTAAGTCTAGGGGATTGATTTTGGCTGGCGCTATAAGTATGCCAATTCTGGCATGTGTGGGGGCTGAATATATACTAAAGCTTCTGCTCTTCCAGTCGGAGAAGCATTAACTTGACATTTAGACATCAATTACTTAAGGAGACCACCCAGACAGACGGACAAAGGGTGCAAAAAGACGAGGGTTATACCCTCCGAATACCACACCAGGTAACCAACATGTTCCACATTTTGTTCAGCTAATGGCATACAAATTATTGCACCTTTGTATTAGCAAGAAACAAGCACTCGTGCCCCAATATTTTACCTGGGCTAAAGTGGAAGTGAAGGCTTCCAAGAAGCCACATAAAAGCTTCGAGCAAAACATGGCGTATGACAAATAGGGCCAACTCAAGGAAACTCAGCCATCGAAACAAATTTGCTCAGATTGGTTATTTATATACATTCCGGTCAGAGAAAGGTAACCACAGACTTTGTATTGGTGTCTCTATTTATTCAAGCAGATATTCCTCGATGAAGAGTTATGTTGCCCGAAACATCGGAACCCCAATAAACCTAACCAATGCCCTATGTCCTGTCGTTTCGTTGTTCTGGATTGAATCTAGGCCTTTTGAATTTATATAAATTCTGGGAAGAGAAAAGTAACCACATACTTGTATTGTTGTCTCTATTTATTCAAGCAGGGGTCTACTGCTGGAGAAATACGAAGGATTGTGTTTAACATTAAATACGGGTCGACAAGGATCCGATTTAAGGTTCTGTTAGTAACTCCATGTTTTGCTCTATAGGTAACCAACGAAGGATGATAAACACAACAATGCTTTGGAATAGGGCTTAGGCAAGGGCATGCTGAACATGATTGTAGCCGGGGTATTTGAGTGGAAACATGTAGCAAACCGAGCCCATAACGGCTATAATGCACAGCCTTTCACGCCTCAGTGCACAGGGCTATTGTCCGGCCGCCCCACACCCTAGCCTCCTCTCCACGGTGTGAGAATATGTCATAACACGATGCATTAACTCCATGTCATCCATCATCACCACCCATCAACCACCAACCATTCATCTCCCGCTAAATGTGTCCACCTAGCGCTGCTAACCCTCACCTTTAGGCAACCACATGCCAGCCCATGATTGGTGACTTATCATCACGACGTCAAGTCATCATGTCTTTATGGGTAGAAACCGCAGCACAAGCAGTGCAGATTGCCCCGTATTCTATATATATATATTTAGATGTAACCTGTATTATACAGGTATCAAGCCTTTGGTTGTACTGAATTCATCATAAATCCTCCACCGACACATGCTATGATTCTCACTTATTGACGCAAGGCAGAAAGGGAGGACTGTCTCGATCAACCCCAATTGTACCAAGTTGTCCCTGTATAAATATTATTAAAATCCCCAATGTAGGGAATATAACTCGTATTCTATCTGGATAGATTCTTTCCATTCGGCACTTCCATAGTTGGATTACAAGGGCACGATAGGGAAGTGAATGGGGGGAAGCCCTCAAAGGATATTTTCCAATTTGGTTAAGCCGGATGGCACCTGAGTGTGAACAACTCCCAACTCCTCCATACTACTTGACCTCGGCAGAGGCGACCTCTGGAGTGGCGAGTACACACCAGAAGGTGCCCGAAGAAGCGCTCGAGTTGATCTGAGTGGGAATTCTCAAGAACACACCAAAGCTTACACTGCGTCCCCCTCCACTTCTTCAATCCCCAAGCCTTTGCAATACTTCACGTATAACCAATGAAATAGAATATCAGAAAATTCGCACTGAGACTAGACTTTGACATTGTTATTGGTGTCACAAGGTGAGAAGGACTCAGTGCTATTATGTGAAATATCACACGCCCTTAAAACTCTCCCATACATATGAGGAACAAGCTCAGTCTAAATATTGTTTTGCAAAGGTAAGCAAAGTCCCTTCCATTCGACCAAAATATTTAGATTTTACAATTTTATACATATGGGAAGCATTTTTATACATATGGGGAGCATGGCAATACAAACAATTGGATAAAATGATGAAATTAAATCCCAATGCGTGTTAAGTGCTAAAAAAACAATAAAGAAAAACGCGGGAATGCTGTGGATAAGTTAATAGCTGTTCTCAACGAATCTAAAGAGCTGCTTTCGCACACACTATTCAATCACTCCTGCTTGCGACAGTGTACACTGCTATGCTCATAGGTTGGCAAACAAAGGAGCCTCTGTAAATCCTATTCATTTTACATTTAAATATACCTAGTATTACCTCAAATATGCACGGGATGTGAGCCATCAGACGGGCCCTTTGAACCATTATTAGACAACCATTCCACAATTGCAGGAACAGCCTAGCGCAATATAACAATATATATCAGGAACTATGTTGAGACAAATGAATCCCATTGAAAGTAGCTTTTTTTTAAAAGATCTTCGATTAATCAATGCAAGTCAATGAATTGCATTGGATGGGAATTGCATTGGATAGTTTGGGATTTATATTGTACACGTTTATCTAATTCAATTTTTAATTAAAATGGCTTGCACCGTCTCTTACCCACTCGATCATTCCAATTATACTTTGCCCGAAGAATAGGTATCTGCAACGTATACCACAACTACCAATACACACATTTTATACATATAGACCACTTGCACAATAGCATGTATACAACTGGGATGGTGTTGTATTCAGGTATTCATATGTCGTCATCTGTGAGGGACCTTTTATGTGAGCCTATATGATTTTAATAGACATAAACTTCATTAGTATACGTTAGTGTATGCACGGATGCATATATATATACCCATGACTCAACGTGAACACATAATTCACATGTAAACATATCAAATAGTTTCTCACAGCTCCGATCACCTTAATGATCACGATGGGTCAATAAAATCATAAAGTTGGCACAGTTGAAGGTCCTTCAATGGGACAAAGGACAAAGCCATTTTTCATAAAGAAACTTCAAAGCCCAACATAAGGCCATGACGTACTGTGGTGAGAATTGGAATATGAAGGTAGCAATCATGGTTTCTTTACCCCGACAAACTTCAAAGGTCTTGCCGGTCATGTGAGCGGGAAATTGATGATGGACAATATAACAATATCTTTGTGCTCTATGAAGACTATTGTTAGAAGCGCTTCCATCAATCCAAGCCAGCGTTTTACGAAACAAATAAATCTCCTATACAAACTTTCCAGACAAATTAAATTACCATCATCTGGCTGTAATATAGGTACTTGGATATTTTCTGTTTTCTATTGGGCCTCATATTTGTTCAACAACTGCTGCACACTGACGGAACCAGGTATAAATTACTAATATATCTTTTATTCGATGAGTTAACCGACAACTTTTTCAGGGCGATCTCTGGTTATCAAAGGCCGACGTCAGGAAGGGAGCGGCGGTTTCCGGGGGCAGGAATACACATTGGATGAACTCATCACGGCAGAGGGCACACATAATCGCTGACCTTTCGGCTGTGTAACGATAATGTTGCCATTGTTACTCTGCTATAATTACGAATAGATCAGATTTCCATCGGAAATTGTTGCCACTTTGTGTTGGGAGAAATGATGTTAAACCTCAGATCAAACAAGCCATCCTATTTTGTGAACAGTATGGGGGACAGAGATTTGCCCATTCTGGTTTTATGTTAATGCTTTATATGGGTACATATAATATATCTTCCTTTTTTCAGATATCATTAATTCCGATGAATTATGGTTGCGGAGGAGATGAATGAAATCAGGGCGATGCCCAATACTTCTCTTTTGCAAATTTTATATAATGGAGCCCATTGTGAACAAACTTCAAGACTACAAAAGCTTACAACTATGTGCAGAGGATTGGTCAAAACACAATCATAGCGAACGAGAAGAGGAAGAAGACACACTCATTAAACATAACTGGATTGAGGAATTTCAAACAATGTCCTCAACAGCCCTCTTGAGCGCATCTCATACATATACGTTGCAAATACCCCGAGTTAAAGCGTACAGCAAGTTGTGTTATAATCAAGCAGAGTGTCTCATTCTATCTTTAGGCAAGTATTACCATACTAAATGAGCACCTCACAATCAGGGTCATCTCGCAAGCACCGCTCCCTGCCCTCTATCTGACTACCTCCACCATTCCCCTTGATTTGCGATCTTCTTTACTTTTACCAAAGATCAATTGCACTTGGCGCCCCGGACTATGGTAGCCGCTGAGGCAATAGGAGGAACAATATGGAGTGGATCTAGGAGTTAATAGAACAATCAGGCAGGAGGCAATGTGGGTATAGAGAAGGTATTGGCGGGTGATGAATATGGCTGGATCAGTGATGGGACGCGTTGATTGTGTTAGGATGTTGATCTGACTTCAGGGACTGAGAAGAGATGCTTCAACTTATGGGCAAGTGTTCAAACACACCCTAGAGGGATGGCAAAAGGAATATAAGATGGACTTGGTTATAGGGTAGGGTTGCAGCCAATATTCTAGTGAATGCCAGGATACATAAATGTTCTTCTTTGGTGCGAGGAGTATAATTATATTGACTTTAACTTTAGAATTCCATTACGAATAAAGAACAACCCAGGGAAAGGAATCGCCAAGAAGCAAAGGATTGGGCCCTATATCTTTAATTATCCAGTGCTGCAATTGATTAAAAGTGTCGATACTCAGTGAAACATGCATGCTTGAATCTAGTTCGACTCAATTTCAAAGATAAACGATAATTGTTTATCCTTGAAATCGAGAAACCTGTGTATAAATTGTCTGAACAATCCTGAAATATTATCTGAAAATGCAGACTAGTAATTTGTCTCAACAGCCCATTGCTGGTAATAATGAATGGACCAGGGACCAGTTTGCACCAAGAAGCCCATAATACTAACGTCAACACGCAATTTTCTCACTGCATTCTCCACCTAACTATGCCTCTCTCCTCATTCCCCACCTTCTCGTTTTTGTACAGTTTCACCTTGCTTTTTCTCCTTGTTTTTCATCCCTGTTACTACAGCTCTTCTTTATCCTGCTCGCCCAACCCCAGGTCCCCCTCCTACACCTCCTACATACAACAGATATATCCTTAGTTAGATAGTGGCTTGCCCCGCCCTGAACCTGAGCCGGATGCCTAGCATATCTCCCCCCTTTCTATTCCCATCCTCCTTCACACCCGTCTTCACACCATCAATTTATTATCTACCTCTTTACTGAGTCCCAACCTAAAACTCAAGGTAAGTTCTATCATATATGCAAGGTATTTCTTACAGATTCCTAACAAAAGGTGTATAGCCAAAGATCCAATCGAATGTCACTAATTGGCGTCCTGGTATTCATAGGATGCTGAGTACATACAGTACACTGCTCAGGTGCACAACTAGGTTTACACCTAACACATGTGAGGAAATATTATATACCCAATATATCAATAAAGAGCCTTGAATATCATTGTACTCATAAGTGGAACTTACCCAATCACATTGTGCTGGCCCAAAGTATCTTAAACTATTCTCTCCACTCACCTGGAAAATAGATTTGCGAAATTAGATATATTGGATGACATACATTGAACATCTCAAGCAATGGACTATAATTAAGTTCAGCAATTGACAAACAAAATAGCGAATAAAATATACCAGTGTGAAGTTAAATAACTCAACGCCATCCGCCTCTTTAATATTATTGAACGCCCTTTCCTATATATCTTTCTAATCGTAATAAATTGCCTATTCCCATACTTGGTTCCCACGGATCTGGCCATTGAAAAACTCAAATTGTGGGTGTGCAACTTCCTACATATTGAATGCGAGCCAAAGGCCCGTGGCGCGCAGTCTGGCGGGGTGCTGCAAAGCGCCATGTATAGGTAGATATATGTAAGCAGTTAAAGCCTTCAATATAAGGCTCCTATACCGTCCTTCAACATATGAATGTATGCATGGATGGTGTACAGCCACTGGAGAATGCTTGACAATATATTGACGGTGGGAAACTCCTCCTCGACATATACTACAACAATGGCAAACCCAGGCTCCTTTATGTATAGCATTACTTACATGTATGTTTCCCCGAGCAGGATTATTAATATGAGTATGCATGCATAATGATACACAGTACTGGGAACATACATTTGCATAAAAGTAGCAAATCATATATACTGTAGATACATTTAATGCTTTCTGTTCGCAGGATCTCCTCTTTATTAGTCTAGGTCCAAAGTTGAGAGTTCCTTCAAACGGAGGGATAGCCTCTCGCCTCAAACCGCAAAGTGTTATTATAATTCCATTAAGACCGCAAAATGTCATTATACATGTATTCCCATTAGAACGCCTAGTCATAGGTCAGGAAACTGGTTAGCGAAGTAGGGGTCTAATCACTGACAAACCTCTCTTATCTGATCTGAGGGTTTGGACCTAGACTGTTTATTATAATATTAGCTCAACATATGCACTATAACACATACTTAAACTGGCTTGCATTTTACCCATACAAACATGACCATTAAAAAATGATATTGCAAAACATTACTGCCTGTATACAGGCCACTTATAATGGAGTGACAGTAGATCTACTCTCTATATACCATACTATACCCTGACTCAAACTGTCATAAATAAGAGCACGTACATAAAAATAAAAGCTGAGCTCTTTAGCTTTAGGGGGCGAAGAATGTGGAGCAGGGAAAACCCACAAGAGAAAATGTCTGCCTCTAGTTGTTACAATTGTTGTTGATCCTACAAAGAAAAAGTTGATCAGGTGTTGCAGGGTAACCACCTGCTGTATATTATTTAGACCCCCTATGAACTAGCAGTTTGTACTTATTCAATGCCCCGTGTCAAAACCCCTGTCATCCTATACAAGGACCTAGAGAGTATAGCGGCCACATCAAAGAGATGTAAGCTATGGCTAAAAGCTGTGGTGGTAATAGTCTGATTATGATCTGATTACCCGCGTATTGACAAATTGTAGGTTTGCCCAGACCTCGGTTTCCGTTAGGTCACCCTCTTAAGATATGTGGATCTTTCGCCTTAGAGAGCCGGCCCATTGTGTAAGCCCTGCACTTTCTGGTGAAAAGATCTTTGATAGAATAATGATAGGCGAGTGTTGGGAAAGCCTATGTGGTTTATTATTCCAGGCTCTCGGCCGGCCACAATGGACTGTAATGAGCGCTGCATAATAAGAACGGTCAGGTGACTAGATACGTTTGCCCCCTGGCCAAGCTAAACTCACACAAGTAGCCAACAAACTCTCCATTGTACCTGAAAGAGGCCAATGATTGGATAAGAAAATTACAAAATTATTACTTGTATCATCTGTTGCATGCCGCTCACCCACGTCGGAGCTAACGTTGTGTAACCCGTGGCTTATATTTGCTGCCATTGGGGATATATCTTTATTTTTTTTATTACATATAAAGGACAACATACAGTTAATCACAATAAAAAAATACGCATATCGTTGTAAGATGTTTGCTTTGATTTGCTTTGAAAACTCCGGCCACATTGCTGATATAAACCTCTCGCGGATTGAATTAAAAGAAAAACATTTACTCAAAAGGATTTTTGTTCAACGCTGTTTATGCCGACCCCTTTTATCGGGATTAGCATATCTATGGAGGTTCCGAATAAATAAGATTATATATGTCTTCTATTATATGCAAACATACTCTTGTATTCTTAGTCGATAAGAAAAACTACCATTACAAGCGTAGCGACATGGCTAATGAAATTAGTAAAGCCTAGAGATACAAAAATCTTAGTCCAACATGTTTTGCGGAACGAAATATGTGGCCTTTCTTAAGTGGGAAAGGAAAGCCAGTGCGCCTCTTGGTGTTTGCGGAGGCTATAGTAACTCAGATCTTTCCAGTTCCATTCATATTTTTCCTTAAGACCAACGATAATTTCAGTGCGTTTGGGTTATGCAATTGTCCTTTGAAATAGAGATGATTTATTCCATTTAATTCTTCATAAACCGATTTACTGCTCTACACAAGGACGGAATTGTTGCTGAATAACACCTCCTCCTTCTTACCTTGATTATATGTTGAGATGTTTATCCAAATGTAACTAACAATGAGGACAAATGCATATAATCTGCCTTAACAATATCGGCTATTAATTGCTGTCGAGAAGAAGAACCAATACCTAGGACATTGAGGTGAAGTTGCATTGAAAACCAATCCTGGGAAAGGAAGTACTACAGGCTATAGTGAGAAGACCATCATTTCAGTCCACATCTCATCCTCCCCCTCCTCTCAAGGGGGAACAAAGACGATGAGGTAAACAATAATTGAGTATGACGCAAGCCAAGTTGAAACCTTTTAGCACTCGAAGAGATAGTTAACTTGTCATTTCATGCTTGAGTCCCAGGAATTCGTATTTTGTTAAGTAGGGTGGCCTTAGTGACCTGGTCAGTGGGTAAAGGAATGCAAACAGTGGGAGCACCAACATTAAGCCTTTTTATCACTCGATCTGTGAGAATTCTGCATGTCAAGCCTCAAACAATACACACATTGTGCTCGCCTAAATATAGAAGCCAAACTGTTAAACCTTCGCTAGATATTATCAAAGGAGGAAAATCGGGCGTGTATGTTGCCAATTGTTGGGACAAGAATCAAACACATATATGGGTTTGATTTGGGTATAACTGTGTGTGTAATCTGATCTCTGGTGCTTTATTCCTCCCTTGTGATGACAGTTTAGTTCAGACACAAGGTCCAGGATGCTTATTTTGTTTACCATCTTCCCTCCTTGTTTTGTACTGTCACATGGAGCAATAATCCGAAATCAGATACACCACTAAAGGGTAAAATGCGGATGGTTTTAGAAGGACGTATCAAATACGATTGTCTGGACATCCCTGGATAGATTTTGTTTTGATATAGAGCCATAGCCACATTTCCACATCAAAGATGAGAGTAATTCTATCTCATCTTGCCATGTTTCTAACACAAGACTTGTTTTAAATAATTTCCTCTAACTGCTTGTTGAATGGTTTCTGTTATTTATTTGGATAATACTGGTGTACTACTGGGCATCTATAGTTAAATTGAATTATAGGATGTTGGGAGAACCTGTATTCGTTAACTTTTTAGTTCTACATATAAACCGAGATACTTTTCCAAAATGGAAAACTTATAAACAATTTTCACCCATTTTCGCATTACTTTATCATAATGATATCAGCATAATCCCATTCTGGAATAGATTATAAGGAACCATTTAGTGGGAAGGCCCGGAAAACAGACCCGGAACGTGATGTGTTTATCAGCATCGTGTCTTGGTTAAAGAAACTAAAAATTAAACTTTGATGTTGTATTTTATGTCCCCTTAACTTCTCGAATACGAAGGCTAAAAACCACTTAAGTATACAGCCCAGCTAGTGAAAATACGCGATAGCGAATGTTGAATTATAGATCATGTTTTCGCTACACCTTAGCATTCCCTTGACTAAAAATTCTTTAATCAGAATATACAATGGCTAATGGGAAAGGCTGGACCATAAGTCTCGGGTGGATTCCCCAAGCATTTATTTGCTGGAAGCTGCAATATGGATCGGTTGGTTCCAGAACCCCACTCAATGGCATCTACCTCTCCGACTAACTATAAGGGATGTGGGTAGATCCCCATAAACCCCGGGTATGCTTCTCCACTAAGGGTAAAAACACAAACACCAGGAGAGAAAATAATCAGCACAAAACAAGGCACAGACAGACAGATTGCTTTATGCTTCTCCCATGCATTTTGATCACAGCCAGGGGAGGATTGACCCTGTGTATGTACAATGTGTACACATGTGTGAAGGTTGAGTTTAGAGGGTGTATGGTGGGGGTGGGGGTGGGGGGACAGGGGGAATAATAGTGTTTACCAGATGGATAGTTCCTCCATGACTCATTTGACCACTACACCTGTAAACTGACGTCGTTCACCGCTCTGACTCCCGGGTAAATGTTACTAAAGTAGAGGAAGGCATTCCCAATAGCAAAGTTCTGTTCAACAAAAGTTATGCACTCCTTTCCCGAATATCTACATTCATTGGGATTGCCGAACATGCCTACACCTACCCTATACATCACCGAGCTTTTACCTTTTACCTAGGGCGAATCGAAAGAAATACATGTATGGCAATTTATAACAGTAAAGTCTTCCCTAGACTGGCAATTACTCTCTAAAATATTTCGAGCTGATAAACTTAAAGATAAATATTATAATTTGGATGTTTCATACATAAACTAAACTAAGGGTAAAGTTTAAAAATATCGCTTCGTTTTCTAGCAGAGAGTAATGGGTCGGAGAAAATTGGATTCCAACACTGGTAAGTTCCTGGAGAAGGAACATTACAATTTCTCATCAGTGTTCCTCACTCACCTGTTTATTCTAAACGTTGGTATTCTCGTGATATATTATTCCAAGTTAGACCACTTCCAGGCAGCAATGTACAGTAATTATCAAGAGCGAATAGCCTATTTTGTGAACTGTCGAGCAGACAGTCATGACATTTCTCAAAGCTCGAGAGCTGTTTCTCACAGTAGTCTTCCTTCAATCACCAGTCAGGGAAATACTTCAATGACCAGAGATTATCTGCTCGTCTTGCTTTATTTATGCGAGACAGCAGTTCAAGAAACGAGTTACTCGGTGCTGAAACCTGACTGGCAATGAGATAGAAGGAGGAGGAGAAGAAGGAAGATGAGGAACGGTGGGGGTCGGGTGGGTCAGGGAAGGGGGGGGGGGGGGGCAGGCGGATACCATGCAGGGAGCATTGGCTATCCTCTACACAGATGGTGAGTTATTAGGACGATCTCTAATGAACATTTCCACATATTCTAAATACTCAAATGTACACATCAGCTGATTTGGTAGTTATTGATGGCTCCATATGCATGGGTGGGAAAGTGGGGTTAAAGTTTCAACATGAGACGTCATCTCCAAAATAAATACGAAACCCATTCTCTTGGTTCTACATGCAGTCAGATAACATTAGAGTAAAACAGAAGATGATACCGATTTCTCCGTCACACGGACATGTTTGAGTGTTATCAATATGTAATCTCATTAATGAAGTCTAATATGGAACGGGATGAATGATGGCATATCTAAAGTACCAGAAATGGGTGGAACCTGATGTGAATGAAAGACATGATACGGTTTGTGATAGGACGTTCCCACTGATGCCTCAGAGTACAACATACTTGGTGGATATATATGCCTCGGCCATTGTATATATCAATGTTCCTATAATATGCCGCCCGGCCCGCTATGAATCATTTATAATGAGAGACATATCTCCCTCTCTCATCTATCATGGTTTCAATGGTTGGGAAAAGATACACCCATTTCCATTATATTCAGTAATTCGGTTAAAATAGGTGTACTTGATGAACCAGGCGGATACAGGCACACAAAGGGCCAGGATTAGCCGGGCAAGGATGTCTCCCCCGTCCCCAACCTGACCGTCGCTCCCTGCCATGTTTGATATGTCTATTTACTTAGAATCCCCATATCTTCCTGGAATTACATTCTCATTATAACTTATCACCATTTCACAGCATGAGCAGCTCTACTCATTAACACATGGCGTTTTTTCCATCACTATTCGAGTAGATTGAGGGATGGAGTATGCGGTTAATGCTTATCATTGAGGTCGACCTCGGCCAGATACCTGAGTCACTAGATCAGCTCCCTCATACAGTAATCATTCGCCAGCAGCTTATATCATTCTCTTTTATCCTACCCAGAACGAAGAATTTTCCCACACAAGACAATATAGCCAGTCAGGGAAAACTGACCTCACTTTAGAAGTATTGTGAAGAGACTTTCTTTCTCTCCCTGTTTCTTTTCTCAAGCGAGGGTGTGTGTATATTTATAAATGGGCACTCTTACCGTTCCCCTCCTCCTTCAACATTACATCTTCTCCACTTGCTTTGATGGAGTTCCACTTTTGCCTTGGTTTTCAAACTTGATTTAGAGCGATTTGCAGGAGTCTCTCCAGATGCCCTCTCCATCATGTAGGGGGTGCTGGGCCTGACAACTACAGTCGCAGAATCGATGTCCCGGCCGCTGGCCACAATGGAATCTGACCACTTCCCCATACACAAATATGCTGCCAATCCTGAAGTCCCCAGTACCACTGGGACAAAGAGATGGGGAGATTCCCTGATTAAACAGGCTCACACGATGCTTAGGGATTCATCCAAGCACAATATCATATAATGTACAATATTAGGTATGTGATCGGGGAGGGGAGTACATGTATAGGGAAAGGAGTGCATATATAATTTGGATGATGATATGATCATTTTGCAGTCCTTCAGTACGCCAAGCCTAAAGTAAAACTAACAATGGAGTGGGAGATGTATAATGGAAGTTTCATGTCATCTTATTCTTGGATGTTTTCCAACCGCCTCAAGACACTGCTCGTCCATATGCACCGAATTATGAACGGGAAGACAAGATTAATATGGCAAACTAGTGAGGTTTTAGACACAATAAAAACGATCATTACCTCTAAAACACATTATGATCCAGGTGCTCTGAATCTATGCAGGTATTGCACTCGATGACTTGCGGTTACATCAAGTGTAACACGACACTCAATGTCAAACATATCACATCAACAATGTGACAAAAAATATTAGTGCAAATATGTCGGACAGGCTCTAATAATGGATTATGGAAGTATATCCCCACCCAGACAAAACAGTCCAGACCCAAACCCTCAGATCAGATAAGAATGGTATGTTAGTGATTGGATGCCTGCTTATCGGTTTCCTGGCCTAGAACTAGGCGTTCTAATGGGATTATAATGGCACTTTGGCGGTTTGAGGTGAGAGGCTTTCCCTCCGTTTAAAGGGACTCTCTCTTCCTTGGGCCTAAACTGCAAATATTAGATTAAAAAAAATAGATGGTCTTCCAAGGTTAAAAGTGGCCAGAGGTAAGTGAGTGAGTATTGAACTCTACACTCGTGAAATAAGTCTGAAATAAGCAACATAAACGTGTGTGAGACTTCCTGCACCCCCGCTTCTCCTTGGATGCAAGAAAAGAAAGGTTCAAGAATCGGAATTTTAAATTACTTACTAGAGTTGCCATATCGAGGTACTCCCAGGCCCAATCAATATGTTTTTTACTCCTGGGCTGAGAGCCACAGGCAAGCTTTGCTCCCATCATCCGTCTTGTTGCTATGGGCGTTCCTATACTCCAATCCTATACATCCAATGTCCAACGTTTGAAAGCAAAAAAAAGGTAGATAATCCACGACAAGTGAGGGTAAGGCAGTGAGCACTAAGGTGGTCGAGTAAGAATGTGGTGGTTTGTGATTGGCACACAGTACTTTTCACCTTTGTCCTCGAGGCCCCTAGAAAACTATCCACTTCATTAAGAAAACCAGCCCTGCGAGCGTGACTTCATCTCCAACATATACACACCATCATTGTAGGACTGACAAGATTACCATAGGCGCTGTCTGTGAAGTGGTATAGCGGTAAGTTAGTAAAGTACTGGCCGCCCTCGGCAGACCCACTGGAGAATAGATACCTCCTGGAGATGGCTTCTGGATTCACATTGGTACACAATACACTTCAACTTGCCTCGTCCTCTCGATTCTCTCGATCCTGGCAACCTTTCAAAAGAGGTCATGCAGTTAGAAGCGCCTTGTGCCTATTGTTTACAAGCTGTGTCATACTGTGTCAACAGAGATATTTTTCCTCTTCAATTGTAAAGAGCGTAGGACATTGTTCATTCCTCCTCCCCTTGTCTCTTCCGATGGTTGTCTGTCTGTGCAGCTTCTTTGAGGTGTCAGACTGTTTGCCACCGTGACTATTGATGTTCAATATGAATGCTCCCCAGTTAACTGCTGCTTTGTGTCATGTTTGATATCATCACAAGAGGGGGCATGCCACTTAGCGAGAGAGTAGATCTGTGATGTGTCATATATAAAAATGGTCACTTTGAAATGAGACGTTATCCTACCGGCAATATCCAGGTTATACAGTAGCTGGTGCATATATACATGCATAGAGATGTGACCGCGGGCAGGACCGAGTCACTTGTGGCCACTCTCCCCTACCTCTCACCTGATTTTGATGCAAGGGGTTCTGCATGAGTGACTTACACTGGTTACGGAGAGTAGGACCTGTATTCTCGACATCATGCTCGCTCACATTAATCACCGTTATGCCAGAAGGCTGATGTGACCCTCACCAATCCAGCCTTAACAAGGCGCTCCAGATATTAAAATGCCCTGTACTCACTCATACACTGCTCATAACACACAGCCCTTGCTTATTATCAAGGCGGAGACTTTACCAGAGAGTGGGCTAGTAGGAGGAGTGTTGCGGTTGCTATTGTAGTTAGAAGGAAGGATCGGGGGGAAGGTGAGGTAGTAGTAGTAGGGGTGTTGGTACACACATGGCTAGCTTTCCTTTAATGATGACCTAGCCCAGCGTGACAGCAATAACTTCTACTGGTCATAATCAGCAAGCACCCACACCCCCTGCCGGACGTCAACTAAACACCTGTCCACACAAAACTGACCCAGGCAGTTGTAGTTTCCAGAAGCACTGGTCATTCAATCAAACTGTCAAGCGCCTATAATTACACGCATATTCATCAGCTAATGATTGGAGGAATTTTACAGCGTCAACAAGGAAGGCCTGTAATAATAGTATTTAAGTCAGTTATAATGACAGGATTGGTTCAATTCTCCTCACCCATGTCTCACCGTGCGACAGAAACGCTATAATTCACAAGATTATTTCCGATAATTAACCAATATTTAGAAAATCATTCTCCATTTAATGACTTGGTGATGATGACGTTATGATGCAAAAAATCAGGATCGTAAATCTAAGGATACTTAATTTATAAACGCCTTCCATGATGGAATTTTAAAATCTATGTCGTAAGCTGATCGCGTGGGTTACCAAATCTGTGGCGAGATCTTTATAGGTTCCAGGAACTAGAGCGAAGGAACTGTGTAGCAATTCTGACCGCATTGTTTAATTCCCTTTCATAAGGTTAAATATTAGGCTAAATCAGTCACGTAGGGGTTTGTGTGTTAAGCTCCTTGCCCTTTCTACGGCGTACTCACTGACCAAATTAAATTTCATTCATGACATGTCTATTCCACCACCTCCAAACCTCCATGTGCTCTGACGGTCTTGTGACAATGCCTTGGGGCTAAGATGCCAAGCGAACGGTGATTTTGCGTGCAGTACGTTTTGAGCTGTTGACTGTCGCCATTTTAAACATTTGGAAATGTATTCCCCGAGTTGCTATTTCTGTTTCCTCCCGTCGATTTTTCCATTTTATTCACTCACCAACATTTTATCATCTGTCTTTCTCGGCCCACCCCCTCGTTCAACTTTAAAGCAACTCTTAATTCGTTGCTCTCCCCCATCGCCCCTGCAATGCCCTTTTCTCACCATACTTCTCCTATATCCCAATTGTGCCCCAAAAATCTCATTATCACGAGGATCACTTACTACACAGTAGGCGGCAAAAGATCAAACGCAAAGGCGAGGATGAGTTTGGAGGCTATGGGAAGGTCTCTTTGTTAGCAGGCACTAACACACGGCCAGCCACTTGACCCGCCACGAGTAAGGCCTGCACCGCCACATTCTCATAAAGACCTATAATCACATAATTATGGGTATTGTCGAGGGCTTTGTTTCGTTTCCAGCATTTTCCACTGAGTCAAAATGACGAGAGCGGTTGTTATTAAAGCCAAAAGGTAGCCCCTGCCCATGGACACACTTATTATTATACCAGTGGGTGACAATCTGTCCCAACTAAGAGCAATTTAACGAGCAGGATCAAAATGAGCCAGACGGCAGGCTTGTTACTTTTGGCGCCAACTCTTATTAATCATGAATGTTTCTGAGGTTTGATATTCTCTCTTTTCTCCTAACACTTATATCCAACTAACCTCCTTACTATACTAGTACTACGACTGACATATATACATACATCACACTCTAAACTTGGTCCATTTCAATGTATTGTTATCGCTAACCAGATCGTCTAACATTATACACTTGATATAGTTTTGGACTGCACATCTTGAACTGTCTGGTAGGAGGACCATAGTCGGAAATTAAGTTTGGTATCCAAGGCTCTCTTGCATCTGACCAGGATTCTTTCTAAGTATAGATTTTGACTTCATCCTCTTACAATCACATCCGCCTGCTTAGTAGACTTTCGCCTTCCACAAAACACACTATCCACACCTCGTCCACAATCCACAGTCTATCATTAACTTCAAAGCTCCGAGTTTCTTGACTAAACCTTGAGCTCTTTGCTCACCACTTCCCCCCTTGTCTTCTAACCAAAGATCAAAGCTTCCTTCAGCAGAATAACAAACAGAGTTCCCTCGGTCCTACTTTTGTGTTAGTCATTCTGCTTGATTGGGACAATAGCTGTCGCAGGCCCTGCTGCATCCGAGACAAGGATTGATCAATGTTTGACATGGACTAAAACCTTGGCGACTCAAGAGTCTACTATCTATAGGTTATTAATTAAATCTAACCCAGAATATCAGCAAAAAGGTGATTGGATCGCGGTCAGAGCGAACCCTTTGTTAGTTCAGCAGTTCTGATTTTAACACTCGCAGATTAGGAGAAAATTAAGTTGAGATTCAATCAACTGATAAAAATCAAATAATCAAGTAAGGACTTGACCATATGCCTGGGAATAGAGACAAAGTCTATAGCTGGAATAGGTTCATGACATCTGGTTGATTTCCCAACCTTAGTTAGGAACGCCTTGCTGCCAAGACCTGTTCTAACATAGATGGAATGTGACAGTTCACCTAACCCATGGCTAAGCATGTGACACACATATCTGATTATATTTTGATATTCTATCCACAAAAGAAGATTCACGGTGGTATAGATGTTAATTGAATTTTTAGATTTTCAATCCAGAATCATCAACAGAAATGATAGAAACAGTAGTTGAGTTTGAAATCCGTTATTTACACACATGCAAATACATCGCACCTAATCAGGTTTTCGGAGTGTTTTTCGCCTGCAGGCATTCATTCCTAATCAACTCGATGCAGTTAAGCTTCTTAGCATCGCAGTAAATACTCCAAGAGTTCGTGCGTCCACGGGCGAGCCACGTAATCTATGTACAAAGCCCACCTGGCATTAAGTGAAAAAAGTCAGCAGATGTCGACGTATAGGTGGAGCAGGTCAGCACTTCTTACATCATCTTCACACATATCAGGTGCGATAATGGAGGCTGGGGGCTTTTGTTGGGGCAGGCAGTTTACCCTCCAACGTCCAAGACTGACCCTCCCTATACACAAACTGCACGTGGCAGCGTCCAAAGCCTGCCCGAGCATCAGTAGTCACACAAAGAGCGTCTCATCAAGGCCCAGTAGGGGGTATTAAGATGAAAACATAACAATTAACCACTGCCCCACCCTTCCACTTAAACGGGTGTCTCGGGGCATTGTTCACTCGTTTTATTCGTCTCTCCAGTAAATCAGAGCCGAGCGGACGGTGGGAAACATTCTTTATGGAATGCTTGTCATCTACATGGAGAAGTCAAGTAATAATGGAGAGGAGATTATGTAAACATCCTGCAGGGCCGCCTAGGGCCTTGTCTTATTCTCGTTCCTCATACAAATAAACCACTTACATAGCGTAAGCAATAATATCGCATACCCCTAAGGAATGATACACTGCCGACTGTCTACCCAGTCGTCTTCTCTCTAAGATCTGAGCTCGTCTCAGACCATCCATATTTTATTCCTCATCACTAAGCGTCCAGCGTAGGAATTAAAGAGGGATTTCCTCAAAGACACTAGACTCCTCTTTTATATTCTCCCTTTGTATAGGCGCCGTGCTTAGACATAGCTGGCGAGAATATATATCTTCTTATTTAGCCCCACTGTTAATCCCTAAGCGACAAATAGCTGCTTTTCTTATAATCACAGTACATGATAAGTAGTCTAACGTACTTAATGCTGGCATGAATTGCATTCTTCTGACATAAAGCAACGAGCATTCTTCTGACATAAAGCAACGACCGATTGAGAATAAAGACACATTTTAGCATATATAGGCACTACAGTTTTAGGAATGATTTTTTTCTTGAACCAAACGTACTAAAAATTAACAATTCTACATCCCAGACGGCAGGAAACTGAATAAAAACCTTAAAAAAAAACAAAAAAAAAACAATCCTACATCCCATCATGCATTAAGCAGGATAATTACATTACATGACATTGATTAACCCCGAACCCGTAGAGGCGACCACGTAAAATTCAGTTGGGTGGAAAATATACCGGTGCATTTGGTAGGAAATCGGTGATAAAAGACAGATACCAAGCAGCAAATGTTTAACAATCATATATATGTCAAAGCCCAACATTCAGGTGCATTGCTTATGGGCAATCTTTATAACAAGACATGCATGCCTTACTGCTGCAGAGGATGCTATAGGCATTTGATGAGAATTGTGCGTGTAATTTATTGTCTCTCTTTTGAACATGACTATCGTGTTTGAGTACAGGGCGCCAAATCGCTGGAACGTTACTCGAAGACGACATCAGCGTTTGCTCCTATTTCAAACAGCAGAATCAAGAAATAAAAGCAGCCTCCAGCCAGAAGTTTTCTACGGCCGGTATATTTCTGCTGCATGAACCAAGATCGTATGGATACATTATTAATTGGACGGGTAGTTTAAAGATGATAAAATTTGGGCCGGATTCCTTTAGCTCAATCAAAGGGAGATGCACATGCCTTGGAGTTGCCAAGCAATCCAAAGTAGACATGAATGATTAAAGGACATGGCAATGGCAGGTCATAAAAACAAGAAGGAATAGACTTGGGCAGCCTTGGTTGTATGTAGCTGGATTAGCTCGGCGACCTTTCACATGAGGGTATTAATGTCGCGGGTACAAACTCACATACTCCTCTTATTTTATCCTCCACACTAACCTAACATACAACACACAAAGTCAGAGGAGGGAAGGCAGGGACCTTATACCATAAAACCCAATATCTAGCTTAGGCAAGCACTATTTCCTCCTTTTTTACATACTTCTTGCATGTCAGAGGGCCCTGCTAGGCCTTTATCGAGGCACAGCTTTCCTAATGATCACTTTTCAGCCTGGAGAAACTAATGTAATTTAAGACAATATCAGAGACTAGTTTTTGGCCACTCTCATACGGCGGCGCTGTGGGCAGAAGAGGAAGTACGGGTCTGTGAAGGGTAGGACCTCCTGTGGGAAGCACTAATAGAGGCGATGTCCAAAAGTCCAAGATGGCCAAACCTAAGGGCACTATCTGCCTCGTGTTCACATCCACTTAATTTGATTTTATGTCAAGGCTACTCGAGCATCCAATCATTCTCAGCTTGCTATGCTCCCGCGGGTAAGATGTCTGATGGAACCCTCTTCCTGACGCTCTCAGACAAGAGCCAAGGGTTGCTCCTTCTCATACAAGGGGATGCCAATCGAGGAAATGTTAATAAGTAAATGCATTCACCATAGGAGAGAAGTGCATGTATGTGCACAACATGGTGCACATAGCAACTTGGAGTGGAGAGATCGTGCGGAGATAATAGCTCGGTGGCTTCGTGGCTGTAGCATGGGAGTACATGGGGATCATAAGTGGCATATTACATTATAGAAGTGCCACTCTGAGTAAACATGTACACTCAGATATACATGAGGGTTTGCTGGGCGGCCGAGTGATGAGAAGCATTTCAGTTATGAGGATATAAATATACCTGTTTGCTGCAGGTCTAAAATGGTATTATGTCCTCGCACAGGGTGCCAAATTACCCCATCTCGCCAGGAACAAAAGCCCATCGTAAAATCTCTCCAAAAGAAATAATTTTTACTGAACCTGGTTGGAGCTGATAATATAGATCGCACAAAATGCCAGACAATGGTTGAAAAACAGCGTTCACAGGATGAGCAATCAGAACATCCCGGATAACAACAGGGGAAACACACATAGCAAATAATTTCGCACATCGAGTTGACTATGTGGCGAAGCCAATACAAATGCTATCCAACACTAAAATATTTACCTTAATGGTCAATAAACAAGAATGAAAAGGTTTGCTTTACAAGGATGCACAGGCTGCATGTCATATTATGGTACAAATGATGGTATCCCAATAAAAGGACACAAGTGCTATAACCATTGTCTCTTGGCCTCCCACTAAATATTACCCTATAGTGTGGACACTTTTCAGCAACTGCTTTGAAAGTTCAAAACACTTACTCCATATGTATGCGTCCATTTGCAAGCAACTGATAGCTCAGTGATGCGAATGAATATTCCTCAATGTGCTGTCACATTTTTATGAGGGACAGCCACAAAGGTGGTGGATGAGACCAAGGGATTATGGCCATTCGGATTGCCATTGGGACCTCGATTAGGTAGCAAACTCATATTGTAGGTCTAAACAGTTTATCCCCCGCACGCCGATTATTTTTAACTCTGCATCCCCCGCTGAACACAAGGTGCTAAATATTTTTAGCTTAGTTTTATTCGGAAACACATCGTCACTTTCCCGGATGCTGTCACTCTGAATAGCCAATGTTCTATACAATATTTCTACCGTTGACATAAAGGTTACACCAGTCTACTAACTTTATATTTAAGGATAAGATAATGCTTTTGCAGCTTTATATGACATCATTCAATACTAATTCCACTTGTACCAAGGCAAATAGAAACATTGTTTTGAAAACAAACAAAAAACTCATTTTATGATTGACAACAAGACTTATTAAATTTGATCTATCATGATTTAATCTTCTCAATTTTTAAGGCATATTGGGTACATATTTGAATGCGTCTGAATAGGAGAATATTGTTCACGGGCTTAAACAAACGCATGCTACAATGCATAAAGACATACATGGATTTCTTTATGCATTGTAGCATGCAGGTAATAGCCCTATCTATTCAGTGTATACATATAGGCGTGCACAGTCCAGGCCCAAACTCTCAGATCAGATAAAAATGGCATGGCAGTGATTGGATGCCTACTTCGCTAATTGGTTTCCTGGCCTAGGGCTAGGCGTTCTAATGGGATTATAATGACATTTGCGGTCTTAATGGAATTATAATGGCACTTTGTGGTTTGAGGCGAGAGGATTTCCCTCCGTTTAAAGGGACTCATCTTTGGGCCTACAATGTGCAGTTATTGTATGCGACAAAGTATAAGCCTATACCTATAGAGCGGTATATACTATAGCATGGGTTCATTGGTCACTTCAGTACAGTGAGCTGCACCAGAGCCGCTCTAGCTGTATACGTGCATGACCTGGCGGAGCTACTCCTCTATAGGCCTCCTCCTATAGTAGCAACAACTGTAGAGCCATCCCATTGGTGACAGTGGCGACTTGCCCTAACCATTCATGGCCACAAAACACAAAAATAGGGTTATAGGGAGTTTATGATGAGCAAATAAGCAACTCCATACTTACTGTATGGAGAAGGAAACTACTTATCACAGAGCAATCAGGCAGGGGCCAGCCTGCTATTCAGGCCGGTGTGATAAATGTGGGAGGAGCACCAATAGGCCTGGGATGGCTATGTATGTAGCTCGTGTTGCTAGACATCCCTTTGGACCTTTGTCAATAGTCAAGGAAATGTTCCATTCACACGATCCTCGACATAACACACCCTGTCCGCCAAGAGGCAATTTTCTTCTCTCTCAGATAACAGCTGCACAGAATGGAGACTGGAGGAGGTAACTATCGCTGCTTATTGTGTCTCCAGCTTCCTCCCAGTTCTCTATTGCATTGCCTATTACGGAGGGTGGTATGGGCGAGTTTGTTCCTCTGATTATGAGGCCAATATATGAGAAGTACATGGGAAGTCTTCCTCGCCCAAACAGTATACATTGACGTATGGAATGTCTTCTCACACTTTGCTATCTCTCTTTCCCACTTAGTCATTCTTCTGTCTCTTGTCATCCCCTAAACTCTTAATGCTGATTCTCGACTAGCTGTCTGAGACAAGTATGGACATGAAGTGCCCATGGCTCACGATGTACTTGCATCACATTTTGTAAGCTAATCTCGAACTTGTTGTCCCCATATAAATACATCTAGTTACAGAATATAGAGTTTTAATGAGGAACAATAGCGAGGTAATAACTCCTGGAATCGTTTACTTGTTCCGGACAGACGGAATCGAAACATAAATGCAACGGCAACCTGCAGTCATCCGCGATAAATCAGGGATCAGAATAATACCGGAAAACTGTCTTTTCGATAGACATTGAGGGAAAAAAACTGGAGGATTGGTAATATCACCGAACCAACTCAGAAGGCTATGATTTTAAGTACAGTATGTCATTTTAACATGTGAACTTCATCCTGTTGCCTGGAGTTCTGTGACCCTGTCAACTTTATGTACCAGAATACAGCAATCATGTTTGTGTGTGTGGTCAGGGAAAGGGGGGGGGGGGATATATCGCATGATCCATTCCTTTCCACAAGTGACGATGACCAGGATTTCTCAGAATATACTAACTTATTGATTCACCACCACCAACACCGCAGGCCAATGCTGTCTGTGATGGAGTAGATGGAACCTCATATATTTCTCACATATACTTATCTCTTGCTAATTCCAGCTGGCCAATAATCTATATTTCTGCGCTGAATTGATTGCCACACGAGCGATCTTCCTCCAAATAACCTCATCCTAAGAAGTCATCGTTCAAACACCAATGGGCATGATCGCAAGAAGTTTCATCTCCTCCATCCTCAAATCTGTTGCCAAGATGATTAATCACGTTCTGTAAGCTCCTCTTTTTTATTTAGACTTTTGCCTGAGTTTGCAGATGTTCAATGGTTTAGCGACAAGAAGCACATCCATTATCAAACCATACACATTCTCCATCGACATATTAATATCAATAGAAGATGAAACCTAGAGTCATATTCTTAAAAAGAAACTTTGATTTCAGCGAAGCTCCTCGAATCCTCAACGATGGCTAAACTTTGTTCGTGTACAGTGTACTACACACAAAATTAAGAGGGTGTTAATTGTCAACAAACACAAATTTGAGCCGCCTTCAAAATGTCATCCATTGTATAGTTCTTTTATTATTCAATATCTCTGAGAGACCATTTCATGGTATACGGTTACTGTATACGGAATATACAGCATTCGAGCGTGTGATGCAGCAAACCCTGCAGACCTTAAAGGAAAGAGGCCGATCTTGTAGGCAACTCTCGCGGTCATAGGAAAACTGAAAGGATCCATGGCTTAGTCATACGAGCACCCCCACCAATGACAGCTGGATTGTCATCGCCAAGAAGTTGCCTCCTCCAAGAGCCAAAAAATATCCCAACTACAGTTACCCGTCTCTAAATACTTAATCAGCCATCGCTTTAATCTTTGGTTTCTTATCTTCCTGCTCCAGTAGGCTAGTGCCCGGATTTGAGGATCAGGGGGATAAACTGTGGAAAGTAATCTTAGAGGGTTTCATTGAGAGAGTGATTCATACATCTCAGAGATTAAACATTCTGCCCAAGCCTTAGAAAATCTCCAAGTTAGGACCCACAGAAGTCCCTAGAAATAGATTCTCAGAAGGAGCAAGGCTGTAACAACAGATTCCACCCAAGGGGTTAGATAAAAGGTAAAAGTCCTCCCTCTTTATTCCCCTGCAGTGTCTCTGCTTTCTTTATCCAGCTGGGGGATAGACAATGTACTGATGAATCCAAAGAGCCTCTTGAATGTTTGAAATGGGTCGAAGCTTCAGTGCACTAAGGAAAGGAGTTGTTGAAAAAACTTCTACAAGGAAAAGAGTGATTATTTTACGGATGGGACTTAATCCTCGCCCCTGGCTCCAAGTGTTTAGGGAATTAATCATAGGAATCAAACTCCAGCCTAACACCTAGTGGCAGGTAGCAGGAGTTAGTGTTGGGCTCTCCCCATTTCTTACTTTTCTTGGCGTTCCCCCGCCCCTTTTTTCCTCTTTGGTTCGGCTCCCAAGATGACATGTTGCAGATGAATAACAGTTTCTGATTATGACGCTCACTGGACCATGTAGGTGGCACAATAATAGTGATCATCTTCACTCAATCAAGAAGCCATTGCTTTGCGGTTGCCATGGCGATGGATCATTGGCACAGAGGTCATGGATGGAGGGAGCACTTTTGCACTGAGTGGGAGAGGTATGAGTCAGAGGTGGCCTTAGCAAAAAGGAAAGTAGGGATATGGGCTGTGCACAAGAAAGGGTACAACTAATGGAAATATTGAAAAGCCCTCTGGAAACTGTCTGCTGCAAGAAATGGAGCCTACATGCATCTCTCACACACTAATGCACACATGACCAGGTTCACCAGCGAAGAAATAGCTTACCCATAAACATCTGGCAGCAAGTCAGAACCAAATGTCTTACCTGCAATGAAAAAAAAGTTTTCATTACCATAAAGTCATTTTAAGAGAAGCCTACATACAATATTACCATCCTAATTTTAATAGCGAATCTGTAAAGAGAAACATACAATAAAACACTTAAATAAGGAATGTACACATGTCACCAGTGTACATTTTCACTTAATTAAAAAGCTCTACATTCTTAGTTTAACATCGATCAAAAGCTAAAGATGTTCTACTTTTTGTTCCGTTCTTTCCCTACCCATCTGAAAGTTATATTTGACAACAATTTTGGAAGATTTTGCTCTTTTTAAATATCCACATCCATATTTCGGAGACCCGCCGAAATCCTTTCCAGCGATGGCTTCACCTATTATCGATACAACTTACGACTTCAAATTATTGTATCAACATATTTAAAACAGCTGAAGCACCAGTGATATGGGTACATTTGGTAATATTTTCGTTTCGCAACAGCTGAGAATGCAACTTTAAGCGGCGTGCCTTACTATGAGATCGTACTAACATTCTTGAATTTAGCCTTATCCAAGGACTGACTGCCTAGCACAAGATTAACAGTCATCTTACTACTGTTATTGCCCGCAGGAATTAATTCGAAATGTGCGCACATGCCAAGCTGTGTTACCTTTACCACTATTTCCACTGGCGAATTTCTTCAACTAGAAAAAATAAAGCCACCGGCCAGAAGCCACTGTCACCCGCCTGCATAAACTGGCTTCCGTGACGAGCTTATCCTTGATCTATCACACCTAATGAAAGCTGGATTATCAAGCGTTCTGCTGATAAAGGATGTGATATGGTGATAAGGCAGTTATAGCGGAAAGCCTTGTAATGACTGGCTAATTACTAAATATCGCCCGGCAATGTGTTCTTTACAAGGACTCGGACCATCTCATTTTCTGCTCCCCATAGAATCTCACTCCTCCAGTTTACATGGCCGTCTATCACCCTAGATGTGGGATAATAGATGTTTGAATAATAATAATTCTCAATTAGAAAGTCAGCTGGCTGGATTGGAGACATCATTGGTGTTTGGAAAGAAAGGATTGCTTGGCCATTATTCAATCGCTAGAGTAATTGCTACCAGCTTAACCATGTGCCCTATTGTGGTTAAACCAAGAGAAACATCTAGTAAAAATGTTCCTTCTTCAATGAGAAATAATGTAATTGCCTACGTGAGCAGAGGATCGGTTACATTTGTCACCGACGTTTTCGTCGTACTCTGGTCGCGAATAGCAAAGCTCCCCGTTTGCCTCTCGGGTCCCTGTGTCAAAATGCAATTAGTCCAGTCACATTGGGGCAATGATAAATTGAAGGCATTACCATAACAACATTGCAAGGGGAAAACAAAGCCCTAAATGGCTTTCTAGAGATTTGATGAGAGGGGTAAATACATGTAAATACAACTGGGAAACTTTGACGTCTGGCTACATTGTAAAGGTAGAAAGACTTCACAAGCCAATTCCTGAAGGAGGGGCGGGGCGGGCCTAGTTAGGCACAGAGTCTCTTATTCTCTTGACTAATTAAAAATCTCCATGTCTCCTCTGTCCCCTTTTTTCTCTTTCATTAAAAAGCATTAAGGCGTAAAGAGCACTGTCTAGGTTTTTATCGAACGGTGGCTGACGAGCATTGGGTAATACAAATTTTGTGCTCATTAGAATTTTGACAAATTTTCTTTGCTCTTGGTCGAACATGCAGCAGTGTGGGGTTATTTATTGAGCTTTATGACCATCAATAAGCTGTGAATCATTAAAGCCTGTTGGGGGTAAAGGGTGCTAGTTGCCTAGTCACGACGGCTCATTTGAGAAAGGGGGATGGCCCTCTGAGATGGACTTGATACATGGAGCGTTATCTTTATAACTGGGACAGTCCGATTCTGCCACCTTGCATCTTGAGCGTCTACAGTTGTACTGCATGTTTCGATGCACACCTCTCAGGGTAATTGCGCCAGTATTAATTCAATCATGCTTTTGACTTATCATTTTGACAATTAAATATAAATGCATGATCTAAAAAACTCACGGATGATAGAGAAAAGGCAAATTATCTTTATTAATGGTCCCAGATAAGTAGAAAATTAGAGATTTGAAGGGAGAATGGGCTCGAATCCCATAAGCGCCCCAACCCCGACTCTCTGACGGTTGCTAAGGATGTAGAAATAACCCCAAAGCAAACCAACCCAAAACTAAGACTCCTGTTTGAAAGTAATGTCAATCTCAAACCCATCCATAGTAAGTGCTTAAGAATGTACCTTTCCATTCGTTGCACTGGTCATTGGTGGTAATTAGACCAGTAAATGCGCATACAAAGATGTGTGAGTCTATAGGGACACTCGGACATTCGAGCATCTCGGTAAGCGCAAGGTTTTAGTGTTCAAGCAAGCTAATATACCTCTCCTAGGACTAGAGGGGAGAAGCATTGAAGGTCCGGCCGACTAAGGCTTTGTCTCCAGGGCAACGCTATCAGGTACCAGCGGAAGGAGCGGCTGGGGCATATGTGGAAAAAGGACCCCTGAGGTGGCCGGTATTGACAACATGTTTATCTTTTTGGCTGACTGCAACTCCACACATTATCATTCCCGTGTTGTATCTCTCAAGAGTCTCTCTGCTACAGGTTACATGCTTCTGTAACATCTGGTTTCAAGGAGGAGGGGTATACGCAAGGTTTCCTGGCTGTTGCATCATTGTCCATTATTTATACTTAGGTTAATATCCTCCATTATGCCCTATACTCCACCTAGGGGACTTATGATAAAAGTGCCTCTCATAGCTGCGGCTGACCTAATGTGTCTTTATAGATCCCAACCACACGTCTCGCAGGAATATGCTGCTAATATCAGCTGTCTTCTTTTTTCCCTTCCTATTCCCTCAATAGTCTAACCTAGAGCGCACACCAGATCAATGTATACAGCACTATGGGCATTAATAATATATCTCTAATACCCTACATAGCTACTCTCATCGCCTCTTTTTTGCCTATTTTGTTCTTTACCCCACATCTTACTTTAGCACCAAAGCTTATTTACGCCATTTGTTCATCAACTCTATGTTATCAAGAGATTTGATAGAGATCGGAAATGAAACAAAAAGGGATAACGATCTCCCTTCTACAGTGGATAAAAGACCCCCGTGGAAATAAAAGTTTATATTAGAATCCTCCTTCCTATATTGCTGCTTCATATGCCTCCATGGTGGAAATTAATGACTCAGTGTTGAGGTTAACAAAGGAATCTTCTTATTAGCCTTCATGAGGCAACATGGCAGGGAAAGATAGAGGAGGATGGATCCACCATGTCTCCTTCATGCACTGGCTTGCTGAATAACCAAGAGACAGCAGGTCGCAAGGGTTAATTGCCTTACGAGCTTTGAAGATGATACCATTTCAATTATGCCTATAGGCAGGGTTATTGGGCAAATACACACGTTATCTTATAAATAGAGGGAAACCTCACTGCAGAACACGAGAAAGAGTAGAGCATGTGAGCTTGGTTGGATGCAATGTATTGCATTGGCCTCCCGAAAGACAACACATTGCTATAAACACCAGCATTTTTTTGCTTTATGTCCTCATTACATTTAGTGCCAGCATTTCAGCTCCAGACGACGGAGCTCAAAAATATCACCAGGATTAAAGGTGGTTTCATATAACTTCGTGCCAGCGCAGGCCTTTTATTAATTCCGTTAGCTTGTATTTGCACAGTGTAATATTCACTGTTACATTAGTAATTAGATTATATATCAAACGGTTCATTAGAAAAACCTTTCAAGGGGCCCTTGGAATACAAGTCAGGCTCAACTGATTCATAGCTCTTAGGGACAACTGATTGATGAATTATTTGTGAAAGGCTCTTGAAATTGAAAACGCTGGAGGGCTAAAGAAAAAAGTTACATGTAATTATTCCATTGTCAGGCGACCCAATCAAAAGAGTAAATGAGATTCTCGTAAATGATAAAGCAAAGGACAATTGAGTGGATAAGAAAGATTACGGTGTAATAGTTACAAGTTATGTTACAGAACATGATAGATCAGGGTCTATAGAGATCGATGTATTATCGAAGATCAAATAGTATATATGTTCAGTATAAATTTGTTTCTAAATTAACGTAATAGTTCTTAATAAACAATCTTAACTAGCCAAAAGGAAATAATCATCAAACCGAGGACTAAACTCAAGAATTCAATATTCTTCTCAGTACATGGAAAACAAGAACAACCAATCTCTCCTGGTAAGAAGAGTGTGGGCGAGAGTAGAAGCAATAATATAGAAAATGTGGTTGGAAGTAATTAGGATTGGCCATGTTTTCACACTGTTTATAGTTGTACTGTGGACGTATGGTAAGTATTCCCTCCTGGTCCATACACCTAGACCAAGGCCAGCTTTGCTTACTTTCTTAATGACCTGCCCCCCTCAACCTATTAACTCTTCCCAAAAGTACTCAGCGCTCTCATATCCTGACCCTTGACTGACCTGGTGAACTCGACTCTGGAAGCGATCATTCAGCACTGGAGGCATGATAATCGATATCTAGATATGTTCACTATTGTTTCACTTCTTTGTACCATGTTAAAGCAACATGTTGTATAACGCTTACTGATTGAATCCCATGCTACACACCAATAACGCTCAGGTCTTTCCATAACGAAACTGCATGTCAATATTGATGGATTTATTAATTGGAAATAATAAATTAGAGGCGGTCGTATTGAGAGCGGGGGGGGGGGGGGGGCGTTTGCTTAAAAGCTGACTGGGGCTTTTTACCTGCCATCCCGGCAATTCAAATTTATTTATAGCTCAGTAAAGTCTGAGCGATTATTGATGCATAGCGAGTAGGCAGTTGAAATAATCAATTATAGCTGTGGGCATAGACTGGTGGCATTAAGTCGCTATATTGCATTGAGCGATAAATAGGTAAGTTATTGAACCATCTACACAACACATTTATTGTCCCACTCTGTTTCATGCTGACTTTTATTCATACCTGTAGCTTCTTCTCCCAGAGATAGTCCGGCCCTCGCACCAGTCTGCAGCAAATGAAGTCGACAGCATGGTGGAGGTGGGGTTGACCTAGCCAGTGACCTGTGGCGGATGGAGGAGACACTGGAGGTAATCCACCAGCGATCCTTGGAGCACTGGAGGCGGAAGGATGGGGCCTACTACTATTAGCACTACCAGAACCCCCAAACTGGAGAAGAAGGGGGTCGGTCTTACACTGGTTACCATCGGCCCTCTCTAGTTTGTCCTGCAGAAGGCCTTCTAGTTGTTGGCGCCTGACAAGGGCCGCCTCAGTTCCTGACCTCATATACTGGTTCTCATCGATACACATTGTACTATTCTTTTCCAGGAGATGAAGCGCCCCAATACCCGGCGCTCCATCTCCCCTACTACCACCACCACCACCAGCTACACCATCCAACCATTCACAAGGTTTAGTCCTCCAATGGGGTGGAGTTTTCACTGTTTCATGTTTATCTTGTGAGCCGTGATAAGGTGTAGGTTGTTGGGTGATGGCATTCTTGCAGATAACACCCTTATCACAGTCTAACTGCTGTTCCTCCAGAGAGAATCGAACTCCTTTCACAATTTCCCCACCACTACAACGTCTCACCGATCCTGCTCTTTTGCCCGATCCCGTAGACGGACAAGGGGAGGGGGTTAACTGACTGCCAGGCGTCTTCCCTGTCTCCTCCTGTGTATCTACACTTTGATCCAGGAGTAATGTTTGCTCGTGTTTCTGCATCTGGCCTTGTTGTCGTGTTGTTGTTACCGACTGACCATCTTCATCACCAGTTCTCACTGAGCGCTGGGCTGGTAAAAGCCCCCCTTTATCGGGAGTAGTTGTTGTAGACTGTTGGCGATGGTTGGGAGTGATATGATCCCGGGTGGACGCATGGTCATCCACCAGGGTACCATAGTGATCCGCCGGACCATCGTAAAGCTCGGGGGAGTGGGCCGTCCCGTAGGGTCGTCCACCCGTACCAGGAGTACCCATGGGGTTAGTGTGTGGGTTCATCCATGCGTAGGCCTGGTGCTGGAGGGGGAGTCTGCTAGCTCAGCACTGACTAGTTTGTTGTGCTGGTGGAATCAATGAACAAAGCCCATGTGAGTATTAACAATGGTAGCCGAGTGGCACAGCACACCTCCTCCTCCTCCCTCCTCCACGTCCTCCTCCACATCCCCTTCCATGGAGACCAGTAGCCAGTTGTACTCCAGGGCGTGGGCACCAGGCCAAGGGTTACCAAGGTTCCCACTTTGAAGTGTTCCACCCAGGCGTTTAGCTTATAGTCGATGATCTCTTGCTGATTGGCCTTGATGCACCCAAGGAGTAGGGGGATCACTTAAGAGGATAGCAATGTATGAAGGCACGATAACTATTGACACACATATCCATCCTCCTGATCCATCTCCTCACACAATTATATCACCGCACTGGCCCTCCAATAGCCATAGAGCAGCATGAGAGTGGTAGACCACTCTCTTCCATCTCCTTCTGTCCAGCCTTGACATCATTCCTGTATACATGTACATAAATCCAACTCTTAGTTCCTGTCCTGTTAACAGAGGATGGCGGTTGAGCCAGCAGAGCTAAGCCAAGGCACCTCCCCCCATCCAGTAACCTCTAGTAGTAGTAGTCCCATGCAGGCATGCCCTGAGCATGCAACATGGAGCATATATAGGAAACATCCAGGTGAAGCTTGGCCAGGTAAACGCTGGGGTGTAAGCAGCAAGTGCTACTCTCCACCTGACTAGGATCTCATCTCTCATGCACCACCACTGTTAATGACCAGAGGCGGTGGAGCGGGTAGGTTGGATGGAGGCGGGTATGAAGTGACCGCCTAAGGTGGAATGTGTCCACTCACTTCCAAGATACAAGTAATAGTAGTAGTAGAGGCAGTGGGGGAGAGTGTGGCTGCGCCGTGTACTGGTGGTAAGTAGTATAAGGACAGGAGGTTAGTAGCAGGGCGCTCCCCACCCAACACACACACTCTTTCTCACTACACGACTACTTCTACTGCTGGGGTATACACAAGGCCTTAGTAGTGGGGAGAGGTGGATCAGACAGACAGACTGATAGTCATCAGCCGCCAGACATGACGAAGGCAGGCTGTTAAATAGATGTAGTAACGATTATTGTTCGTTCTCACATCCTCTCTCCTCTCTACTCTGTTTGTGCACTTATGACGACTGGGGTTGAGCTTGCTCTATACCGTGCAACACGGCATACTGTCTGTTGCAGTGCCCAAACTCTCATAGAGGAGGAGAAATCACCATCAATTCTTCCTCATTCTCATCCCCGTCTGTCTCAATAATAATAACAATAACTACTCACGCTCCCCTGGTCAATGAGCTTTCCATAATATGTATATACTGTCCGCACTGCTATTGATGTCTATAAAAAGATACTTATGCTGGTTCCCTAAGGCTACATCTGAAGTCCTATACTGTATGCCATTAAATGTTAGCTGCTTGTAAGTCACATCCTCTTATCGTCCTTCGGCTGCCCCGCCACTGACAGCTCCAAATCACGATTCCAGGATAACAGGGACCAATTAGGTCTGATGTGTCTGAGCGTAGAGTCTATATTTGCTTACTCTGTTATCCATATAGTAAAAGTCTCAGCAAATCAACAGTAGATTATAACAAATTTACAGCCTCACTAAATCCAGGTTTAGCTACCGAGGAGAATATATATACAGCATACCGATATAAATGAGATTCTATCAGAATTATTACCAAGCTTGCATGTCCTCAGCATCAGAGAAATATGTATACGATAATCATATTATACCTCCCTGAAGGCACAGATAAATTTGTATATCAGTCATTACCGCGGTCGGGAAATGACAAAGTCTTTCTGAGCACATTTACGTGCATTTATGTTCCCTTCCGAGGAAGAAATTAAAAGGCCTTTACTGTGGAAATATTGGTTTTAATGCGAGGCATTACTAAAACAGTATGATGACTGGGGATATTACTTGTAATGTATACCTCGTTTACAGACTCCTACGCATTCCTTTCCCCCCGTTTTAACTGAAGCTCGACTCTTTAAGCCACCCACTGTATATGTGTACACTCATAATACTGTCCATCCTTCACTCTATGAATTTATTATGATTCATGTAGAGATACGAGGAGTTGGAATACGAAAGCAAAGACTATCTGAAAGATAGGCAATGTACCCCGGAAATGTGTCCTAAAGCAGAATGGTTATCTGTGGTATACCGGTAGATATTGATTGGAGAACTCATTACTATCTTAATTCATCTATTTGCATTACGCTAATCCCTCTATTTAGATACAATCTGTTTTTATGCGTATTTGCTTGGTTGATAGTGCTTAACGATAAACATAGTTAATAAAGCTGGGCATGCGCAGGAGGACTATTGCCATCGGATGTGTACAACTATTACTAAAACTTCGTAACAACTATCTTAATGGCAAAAAAGGAATTCAATCAAAGCTATTAGTAGGGATTCCAGCTTTAGTGACAGTACTAGGTACATATATCTCATTTTCCGCACACAAGGCGATGTCATATTCTTTGTGTTATAGTCCAAAAAATCCCTTCCAGTATGTGTGTTTGTCACCAATCTCCTATTACCCTCTCCCCACTGACTGTTTTTCTCCGCATGGTGTATGGGGCGCCCTGCTAGTAGTATATGGGAATGTGAAATTGTTGTAGGTTTGGCCTGTATGTTGAGAGGGCACTGTATGGTCTCATTGGTTGATGCAATAGTGGGAATACATAGATCTATGCCAATGCTGGATAGGCAGGCTACGACCGCTCAGCCACGGCCTCCAACTATTACTGCAATATATTAGTGGCACACCGTGATATAAAAAAAATCCCTGTGTCAAAGCTAATCTTTTAGTGATGCCTTAGAAACATTCAATCAATTGTCTGACAATGAGACCAGGGGTTTAATTAAGTTTGTCTGGGTGGGATCATGGGACGTGGGGTATGACCGGGGCCCATTGCTCACTGTCAGACGTTGGGTCTTTATTGGGCTAGCAGTGTTCGGCCTGTTCCGGTGCATGTACAATAATGATAGACAGGCAGGGCTTAGCGAATGAATGAATACCTCAGACAGACTTTATACTACCTTACAAACAGGGGGTAGTACTTCTAGAACCAGCCTCAGCCTCAGTAATGATAATAACACAAGCTTGCACCACTTACCAAAAGCACCCCGTCCTCGCATCACCCCTCCCTCCCTCCCTCCATATAGGCCAGCCAACACCCACCCCCATTCCAACCCCGGGCCGAGCTCGCATGGTAAAGAGCCGGGGAGGTGTTGGTCAAACAGGTAGCGTAATGCATCACTCCAGTTCGCACCATTGCCTTGCATGATGTGATCTATGTCCCTCACAGGCGCGGTCATCACCAAGGATACTTATACCATAAAGCGCCCTATGTTTGAGCGATTAACTAATAATGCTGGAGCCTGGAAACCTACTATTTCTGCACCAGCACAGTATACATAAAACATACACATTGGTGCAGCAAGTAATTAGCATAATGCTCCGCCCTGACTGTCTATAATTCAATAGCTCCGATAAAAATATACCTCACGTTGAGGATATATTGAGAAGGATGGGCCCTGCTATTTGAACTGAAATATAGTGTGGATGTAAGCAACGAGGAAACCACACTTATGTAGTATTGAGTGGGCGAGGAATCATGCATCTAAATTAAGAGGGCGGCTGTTGTGTAGGGATGTGGATTAAGTGGAGCTCTGTAAAACGAGATCCCAGGTCAACTGAGTAATAAACAGAAACCACACTAGAAGTCTTCTATAATGGTACTTCATCTCAACTCCTACGCACGCAAGCGTTTTTCCTTGCCTCGTTTTTGTAGTTTCTTTCACTTAAAGGGCATATAGTCCACTAAACCGATTCTCATGCGATTCTCACAGAATTTAGTGCAAAAGAGTCCTCGGCGGCCGCAAAATCGCATAAGAATCGGCTTAATGGACTAGGCCCTCCTCTCGAATAATTAGTCGCCAGTTTATAACATATACCCCTAACCATCATCACCTTTTTTAACACATAAACCTTCCATTCTATCCAATCTTTTCCGACCCTCGTCTATTCGTACATGGGAATGGGTAGTTTAGGCCTTGTCGCCTCCTATATAAGGAGCTAAGTGCTAACCTCATTAGCCAATCATGGACAGCTTGGCAATAAGGTATTAGCATATTTCAACTTGTTAGTAAATTACAGCTGGATGGAGCGCTATGAATATTGCTTGTCACTTTGTCCTGCTCACTAAGCGTGAGTTATGCACCGCCCAAGTCAGGGTTGTGATTTACTGGTCTAACTAAAGATCCCACAAATGTGCTTCCTTGGCACAATTAACAATCCCCACATCATTAGAAATACATTGTACAGGCGGTTACATCTGGAACTTGTGCTTCTACTGTATAATATTCAAATTATTGATTGATTTTTTTTATTATAATGTCGATAGAAACGGGTGGTAGATTATCCATAGATCTAGGGAGCTTTTCAAGCCCACCTGAAATATATTTACAAGGAACTATTTATATGTAAAAATTGGTGTGTTATAACTTTCAAGAATTTTATACATTTTCAGAAAATGTAATCATATAGAATATATTCTCTTTAATATTATTGATCAAACACCTCGTACTTAGTTATTATAGACTCAATTTAACACTCTAGTACCTCTGGGTTTTAGTACCTGGATGCAAACCTAGTTGTTACAGTGTCCAGACTCTTATTTCCTTCACGACCCTTCTTCACGCATGTTTCCCATAAAGTGAGACTAGCGAAGGTACAGAAACTAATTATTTAAAGGTCCGGCCCTGTAACCAGTAATTAAAGATTTTATACAACGTGTGGGTTAATATTTCCAAGGAAAGGAAATAGAAGTGGTGAGTTTATAGGGCCAATGTCATTAATTCCATCTTATCTCGGTCTCCACACTCTAAAGAAAGCACACTCAATTATTGGCTTCTCATCTTGAAATTAATTTAGGTCACGGGCGGGGCTTGAGGGGAAGTCTATCTCTCGCGTGGCCTAGCACGGAAGTGGCGTGAACTTGGGGAACAGGGGAAACTAGAGAATACGAGGAAGGAAATGATCATTATCCCCAGGATATAATTTCCCTTGCCATCTCGGGAATATAGAATGATATGTGAAAACTAGCCAAACTCTAAATACTGCATAAATAATGTATAAAGGATATACTTGGTCCAAATATTACTTAAAACTGAATACATTATACGTTATATATTATATTATATAAGGGAATCACAAAGAAACTATACATTAATTTTCCATACACCAAACCAGTTTAAACTCGTGGAAAACAATTGAATTGCCACGCGGTATGTCTCCGAGTGGAGCGACTGTTATTGAGCCTAAGAACATCCATCTTGCATTATAGCAAAAGTTCACAGGAGTTGATGAATCTATAGAGGCTGGCCCGTCCTTTGTCTCAGGATCTATTTTATCTGGCTCGCTCTGAGGTCAGTATACAATGACCCCTGGACTGACCACAAAGACTGGCGGCAGATCAAAGCGATGGCCCGACCCACTGGATCCCCACCCTACACTCGTCCAATTGGAGCCTGGGGCGAAGTGTCCGTCTCACTGTACCAATTGTCTTGTAGGCTAACACCAACACTATACCACTTGAAAGGGAGCTTGGCGATGGAACAAAGTAAACTGATGTCCACCACCGCTACCCAAGATGGCAGCAGTACTTCCTTTAGATGAGGGTTTAGGGCCGGCCCTTTCTTCCTATATCTAAATGAAGTTTTAGGTTCATTTACTAAGCATGGGAGAAGGTACCAAGGAAATATAATAGTGGTGGAGAATATGATTAAGCATCCACTTTTCAGACGCTGATGAAGTTGTAATCTTATTAGGAAGGTACTCTATGGGCCACAGATGTTTCAACCCAAATTTGCTAGCTTAAAGGGCGAAAGAACTTTTGAAAAGAAGTATAGACATTATAGATAGTGTTATTCCCCTTAGATACAGATATTGTGGGGGAAGGAATGAGGGGGGGGGGGGGAGTGGGATAATTTTTTAAATTGGTATAATTGTTTTTTTATATCCCGGATGAAGATTTAAAAGACTGAAACACATTACAGACAGGGGCCAAGGGTGAGTCATGTGTGTACCCTATTATAAAAATGTATGTCTCCCGGAAAAAACAATTAGTTAGTCGTCATTCATGAATGATACATGCAGTAATTTTCTGGCATATATATATATAGCGACTCATTGTACCCTTGACGCCTAAAAATTACCACTTTCTATGGGAATCATTCAAATGAAGCTACGAAGTTCATGTACCATTTTGGTGTAGATTAGATAAGACTGTCTACAATAAATCACAGGCAATCAAACTATTGATTATTTTATGACCTGTTAATCAGTCGGGCGTGACGGTACAGCCAGATAGACCCGCCTACTCTCATTACTACAGGGTCGTGGTAGATGAAAACTTTGGCTACCTCGATTTATGCACCATTCTCAACCCATTCATATACGGTACTCAAAGTGCTAGGGTGTGGGTGAAATCTGTAAATAATGCATCTAAAGCGAGCATTTTTTTTACATTTATTTCCGCAAAATTCTTCTTTCCGTAACAGACAAGGCGGAAAAGAAATGCTGAAAGGTAACGACTCCCCATGAAATTGATTCCACTATTTTACGATGGCTGAGCACGAAATCCGACAATATTCAAACAATATCATCCACCTGGGTACATTAAAAAAGCTTCTTTCGCACATGCAATAGTTTTGTGGTTACTATTACAGATACCAAACGAAAAGCTGGTGTAATTTTGATTGAACCGAATATTGAAATAAGTAACATGGTTAACAGTAGATTGAATTATGTATACATGTACAGTCCTAGAAACGTGAATTAATATACTACTGCACCCCAGCCTGATGTTTAGGTACATTAATCTGTGTTTGCTAGCTTGCTCCCATAAAATCATAGGCAGATGTGTCTCTATAATCATTAATATGGCTACAGATAATATAACCCTGGGCTTATGGATTTGTCCTGGCTTTCCTCCTACGACTTAAACCCTCAAGCATCTCTGACTAATTGATGTAGTAGAGACGTTAAATTGGCCAATTACATGCCCTCCTCAATATCCAGCATGATGCACCAGACACACATCTCTCCACTCATCCTCACAGATCCCATTGGATGTGCGTGGTAGATCCCGTGGTGGTCAGGCAGATCCATCTCATTCTCCAGGCCCCGGGTCACATCTATTTGCATTGAGACCCAACACTTAAACCCCATCGCCCCTTTAATACAATACGACTCACTGATACATTCATTGCATTTAAAACTATTCTCCGTTTCTCGGTCCAATTCCTTAAAAGAGGTGTTGTCAGGGGTTGTATTTCGGATATAGACTCGCTTGTATATATTAAGGATATTTCCCTAGGGGAAAATTCAAATATGGGAATAAATAATTAAGATACATTAACAAGTGGAAGGTATCTTTGTGCAATGTTCGCACAGTGACACAAGCTGTCAGACGGGGGCTTAGAGAGCAAGGCTTCGGGAGGCTGAGCTTCTCGCCGCGACCCCCTGCATTTTTCTTCATTGCCTCCGATGTATTGATGAATCATCAGATTCTTTTGTAGGTATGAAGCCATTAGAGGGAGAAATCCCTGCCACAGAAGGGGGTCTCCCATGCCCTTCCAAATAGCTCCAAGGGAATAGCTCCAGGGCATGCATGCTCCAGCTGAAACAGAACAGAACTAATACAGCAGGAGGCTCTGGAGGAGATTATGAAGCAGTCCCCGATAAATCCAAGAAACTTGTATATTGCCGGCCGCCATTCCACATCAATTTGATTTACTCACTTCTACATTTCTCTGCTATGGCCAGTGACACTCCGTACCAACCCTTGGGGAAGGGGACAATCTATGTACAGACCATATAGACCCCAGACAAGGCAACAAAGTCCAGCAATGGCAAGTTACCCTAGATGCGCCTATCTTGTTCTGTAATGGTCAGTCGGATAAAGAAGACCAATTAGATCAAAGCAGCGCCTGGTTTTGGTCAATGGAGCACAATCTCAGCTGAAGTCTGGCTTCATTTGAAAAGCAACGTCGCTGTTCACATGTGAAAACTAGTTATGAAGTGTTTTCGAAAGTACGGGGTTGAAATCCATTTTCCAATTTGGAATTGATAAAATAAACACGATACCATTCACAGATAATAAAACCTCTTTTTTATTTATAGTTCCCAGCAGAATTAGCACGTGGTATTGGCAATGATAGGCCTGTGGCCAGTCATTGATTATGGCTTTTGTAGCTGAGCCAGTCGGCCATTTTATCTCTTGGTCATTGGCTTCACAAATGGCTTCCCATCATTTGCAACAGCGATTTGGCTTCGGTTGTGTTCACCACACAGCTGCAGAGCCTGAAAAGCACGCAACCTGATTTATGCATGGCAGTAAATTTACCAAAAAGATTCTTTTTCGGATGGAAGAGAAATGGGGAAGAGTGCTAGGGAAAGCCTGGTTGTGGAATCGTGATTAAAATCCCTTGTCTATTTCCAGACACTTCTGGCATTTTAATTTCAGAAACACACCTTGAGGGAATACAACCGCAATTATGGATAATTTACTCACCACAGATGCAGGGTATCAAAGGCACCACAAATAAAACTCACCTGAAAAGATAAACGGGTAAACGTTAAACAATGAAACAGATCACTTTTCTTTGAAAACATTAATCACGGGCTTTTATTTCATGTCTGGAATAAAAGACAAACTAGGCTGATGGATCGGCTGAAATGCAAGGGCACATTCCAAAGGCTTCTTGGTTGTCAGGACCGAGGGGAAGATTTCCTTCACCTATATGTTTAGCCAGCTGCTCCTGCCGGGCAAATTCATTGCTATGTCACCGGTATGTTACCACGGTTCCCACGACACCCCAACTGGCTATCTCTCAATATTACAGCTAATAGCCGGCCTCTTTTATCCCAGGCTTTAATTACAAAAACCTGTCAGTTTAATTTGTACTGTAAACATATCCCCGTGCCTTCATTAGAGCGGGGTTAGTTGATGTAGTGTGGAGCGGCAGAGCAAAGGCCAGATTTCTCCAACCGGTGTGTAATCCCACACCCGGAACCTGGGTTCACAAGCCCCTAGAGAAGCGAGGGAAAACGACGATACTCTATCTACACCCACTTTGTAATGTTTTCTCTTAATCACTGGCCCACCATAGAGGCTTCCTACCTGCATCAAACTATCTAGAATGAATGTGGCTGTCAGAGTCTACTATCTACCAATCTCGCTGTTGTGCCCTAGAGATCTGGATCTCCTGTTCTCGGTACTTATCACTCCTTTCCCTGCACCGAAAGGCCACAAGCCGAGATATCGGGCTTCCTGGGGGAAATAGGTCATTGCCTGGATGGTTAAAGCCTGTTTGATCATCTACTAAGCTCTCTCTCAATTTCCAGTAATATTCTCCGAACATCAGAGAAAGTGGGCCAATGTATAGCCAGACCAAATACTTTACAAACAAGAGCACAAGAGTTTTAGGTTGGAAGATATATTTTGATCAGTCCTGAGTCGGCGTTTTTTCTCAATTAAATGTTCTAAAAAAAGAGCAATGATTAGTACTATAACTTAATCTAAAAGGCCACTATTCAGTCAATAAAATAAAATGAATGGGGAGAAAGTATCACGCTTAGAAGAATATGAAATAGTAAATTCAGGAAACACACAACCAGTTGATTTAAGACGAAAATATCAATCCGTAACGTTAAGGTTCATACTGATAATATTACAAGAATGATATCAAATTGGGAATAAAATGCGAGAAAGAGGATAAGATGTGTTCTTCCGTTGGTGACACTTCATCACCTTGCTAAGGTTTGACATTTCACCTGTGGACTGATGGAGAGACGCAGGCACCTGTCACACACTTCCTTCCTTATTAAACATCCATGACCTGTCACTTCAAAGAAGCCTGTCAAACCTGACCCTCATCTCCACCTCTCCCGCCACTGGATGTCTTTTCTTCTCCTCCGAGGTGAAATAAAGGTCAAATGATCACAATTATTCATCACGCAACAATGTTAATATTGCCCTTTAATTTGCGATTTCCAGTATTTGTTTTTGTCAGTTTGTAGTACCATAGGATGGTAAAGGGTTTTAATTTAGATGAGTGTAAATATGGAGTGTTTCTATTGGATAGGCTGGAGGTCCAGGTCCAAACCCTCAAATCAGATAAAAATGGTATGTCGGTGATTGGACGCCTAGTTCGCTAATCAGTTTCCTAGCCTAGGACTAGGCGTTCTAATGGGATTATAATGAAATGTTGCGGTCTTAATGGAATTATAATGGGACTTTGCGGTTTGAGGCGAGAGGCTTTCCCTCTGTTTGAAGGGACTCTCTCATCTTTGGGCCTAGACTGTATATTATATGAGATCACGGCAGCCATAGCCATGTACCTGTGTGTGAGGCACTGGACACATGTATTAGCCGGGTCAGCTGTTGATGAATGTGTGAGGTTATCGATGAATAATGGCGAGGTGTGTCTCCGGGATACCTGCTAACGCCACAGGCTATCGGGGGAAGATCATTAATGAAAGCAATTAAATATGGAACAGGGGGATCAGTGCTCCTCTCACGGACAATCGCTAATTTACAATGAATCTCTGCTCCCATGAGAAATCAGTTATGTACCAACGGGAAGATTATTAAAGCTACCAGCCTGACCTGTTGCAGAAGATGGCTCATTTAAGGGCGAAAATCCTTGGTTAAGAGAAAAACGTTTCTTAGAATATCTCAATACCAATCTTGGACCTGTACACCAAACTTAGGATAAACCTTTAAATTAATGGATGCATCCGGTAACGCAGTGCAAAAGGGAAAGATAGTAAGTTTTGTTATAAAATGTTTTATAACTTCTGCACTCATGCGGGTATTAATTTAGTATTTATGCCTGCATGTTGACATAGTCTTAAGTATTATATATCAGCTGTACACACACCATTGGTTCCTGTCATGCTAGAGGACACTTGAGTGAAGCTACTGGTAGTATCAGACAGATTAATGTAGGAGGGAGTCATGCACATCTGATCAAAGCTCCTTGGTCCCTCATGCTATTCATAACGCACTCTTTACTACTTGTTCATGATAGGTACGCCTCGTTTCACGAGTAATTAATAATCGGGAAATAGCTACACCATAACAAATACCCCAGTTTCTCATAGTACCTCCCGCGGGGTAATAATTATCTACTCTTAAACGACGGCCTATTCACATAAAGAAAAGAACAACAACAGTAGTTTCCATAAATGACAAATCAAACGGCTCTTTATCACTGGCAATTGTCAAGCGTCTGACAAATGGCCAACAGACAATATGCATGTTGCCAAGGATGGGAAAATATAATTAGCCTCTACAAACGGCAGACTATTTATCACAAGTATGATACAAAGTCTATATGAGGTGATTTTGGTGAGTGGTCTCTTTCAGTTTGAGGTAAGCCAGAAAGTACAACTTTATGGATGTAAAATAGTTTAAAAAAATGTGACAAGGAACGTTTCTGAGATCACTTCCTTTGTTATGCAATGGTCTTTCATTTTGTATTAGTAAGGGGTCTTCATAATTAGAAAAATATTTTGTCCAGCCCTCAGAAATTACTTCATACAGACTTCTGAATTACGTCCCGATACAGATGCTGTCACAGGAGAACAAACAAGACTGAGAGACGACAAGAACGGTTCGAAAATCCGCCAAGAGTTAGCGATATCCGGCCATGTTCCTCCTTGCTATTGTCGACGCAGTTCACGACGGAAGTAAGAGGAGCCTGCCTAGTCACGTGACACCTCTTCACTTCCGTTTAACTCCAGGAAAGAAATTTTCTTCCCAGAAGGCCATAGACTGCGCTCGCACCTTCAGAGGACATGCTCCATGACAACAGCACATTCCCCCATAGCAACCACACCTTCTCCAACGCCTTCATCTTTAGAAGTCACCAGGCTGTCTCTCTATATTAAAAGGCAGGCTTCTCGCCTCTTCTGGCTTCTTCCTCTTTAACTTTGATTTAAAATGTTTGTGGAACATATCTTTATTCACTAGGAACTCAATAGAAGCTTTTAAGGTGGCACCACTTGTCCCATTCCCCGCCTAAAGGAATTCTAAGGAAAATAGAAAATTGCAAATGACACAAGTACGATTTAACCATATATCGATCTTATTCCTCAGCACTTGAACGCCCTGTCAAAACGAAAGAATTTTCATCTTATAAATTGCTGGACGCAATGGTCCTATCTATTGCTTCACATAGGAGCGTTGCTTGCTCTGAGGTTTGACAAACCTTGGAGCTCAAACCTTGGGGTATTATTACTCCAAGGACAAACACACTGCATTTCGTAGCGGCAATTAAGTGGTTTGGAATTCATCGATAGGCGAACGAAACTTAAATACTCTCACATGGGTGCATTAAGGATGCTACCCTGAGATATTGGAAGAGATTTGTTTTGAATTCATGGGTTGATACATAAAGGCAAATGGATGGTGTAGAGTTTGCATTTTGACCTTTGGGGGTGGGAGCAGATGGTATGGACATGGTCAGGGACTGTGTGATAAGGAGCAGCTGACCACCTCAGCATCGAGTTAATGGTTTGGTCTGGTGTCCACCCTGTACCCCTGATCATCCAGCCTAGGAACACTCACGGTGAGAGATAAACCATGCCTAAATTTCAGATGAGTCAGAATACAGGGGTATATTGATCTGTGAGTGTTCAAGGTCATATATCATAAATAGCAGTTTAGAGCGACAATGTTTGTAGTCTGTGTTGAGGAAGTTTTGTGTAGGGATTCAAGGGTAAATCAATCATCACAGTCTAGGCTCTAGAGCCTATCAGATGAGATAAGATCGGTATGTCACTGGCTTTCCCGGCCCCGGAATAGGCCCACCACTATTGTCCTAATGGGGTTTTAATGTGAGTTTGTGGTCAGTTTCCCTTAGTTTGAAGGGACCTGATTTGAGCCTCGACTGGTCAGGCAACTTGGTGTATTAATTTAATTACTCAGATGATCCTAATATTGATAAAGGCAGTTCTGTTCATATAAATTTAATTCCAAGCGGATCATTAGCAAAGATAAAGGGGACAATTGTTGTATCATGATAAGGGGCAATGGCAATGCAATGAATTTTAATCAATAGTACGTATACATGCACCTCAAACGCTCCAGAGCCACATATTACAGGAAGGCCAAAACTCTTGCTTTGTACCACCACACGGACGAATTCCTTTTCAGCATTTTTTTTCACAAACAACGAATGATTGACATCTGAATGGGTCAAACACCATGGCTCTACCGCGAGCCAATGTACATAGGAATGTCCGAGCGTTGGCACCGGCCACAAATCATCCAGGTCATGCATATAAACCATCATAAAATAAGGTAATTGGTTATTTGAAGAGAACCTATGGTTTGGCGGCGAACCAGTGTGGAAAGGTCCGAAGTCTGATCTCAGAAATGGTAACGAATGGGAGGTGCTGGCCAGAGTTACGTCTGGACAATGGAGATTGGATTAGTGGTGTTGCTCGTCGCTGTGCCTTGCATTCCTCCTTACAATCTGTATGCTACTCAACTACATATTGCCCGCCACGTGCCTGGAGTGTTCAGAGTCTCCTCCTAGCGGGCGGGACAACAATGAAGTTTTAGATATTGGTATAATGGTCACACATATCCTCCAGCCTCCTCACATTATAATCATGGCATTCTGCCACCGCAGCTTGTCATTCCCAGTTCACCCAGCGTTATTTTCTACGCAACAACTTATGAACTTCACTCATTAACAGGCAGAACCTGCTACAACATTTTCAATCTCGTTTCCCCAGGCCAAGATCGATAGATGTGCAGGGGCACAGGTAGCCGCACCAGAGGCGCAACATTCAACCTCTTGTATGAGCTCCCTCCTTTGTCCCTCTTCATAACTAATACCCTAGTCCCAAGTTTTTACTCTGAAAGCTATAGTAAAACGTACCGAAGAATAACCCTTCACCACTATATATATAATTATGGATGTTCTGAACAGAGATCTTTACTCTAAGTCTAACTAGAATTAAGTTGATCCCTTGATCAGTTAAGCCTACCTGCTTTGATTGTGCCTTAGTCAAATCCCTCATATTGCTTCTATGATGAGACTGAATAGGCAGAAGTAGATTCCAAGTCACAGCTTCAGTCATGCTTATGTTCTTCCGCTATGATCGATCGGGATTCGGACTCAGCTCCTCTCCACGTCCTAGTGAGTCAACTTATCAGCCACGCTTCCACTCGGTGATAAGAGCCAGACCGGGTATAGTTGGCATTGTTATCATAAGGCGCAAGTAGAATGAAGGAGTTCCATTATGAGAAGGAGTCTTTTAGGTGTAAGCGTAACATCATCTGTGTCTGTCTTGCTCCCTCTCCACTCTCGATCACTTCTCAGCTCTTCTCCAACTAGCTCCAACTCTCGCTTCTCCTCTCAAAAGCTGTTATAACTCATGTCGGGGTACAAGAGTGAGGGATGAAGAGTAGGGGAAGGGTGTGCGAAGATAAACTGGCCACTGGTCAGGCGTGTAGTGTTAGGTAACACGCAACAGGGATGGCCTACTTGGCTCTAGTCCCTGAGGGTCAAGCTGCTGATGCCATACCTAGTCTGACTAATAAGTCGCTGGCAAAACAACTCCAGGCGCCACCTCCACCTCTAGTTGATCTGCGCCTCGACGGAGGGAGTAACTCGGAGTAACTCATTAAACTCAAGTGAGTAAGAGAGGAGTCGCTCCCCTCCCGCCGCAACCCTCTCGAGCAGCTCGCGCTGAGGGCAAGAAACTGATGGAGCAATCCGACAAGACTTGTTCACTCCTTCATCTAACTCTTGTAGCCGAGGCAAGCGGTGTAGCGCAGTGCTCCCCTATCTCTACTAGTCACTTTGGTGTCTCACTGATTCCCTCCCCGCAGCCTCTGCCTCTCTCCCTCTCTATCCTCTCCCCCCTCGGCTCGCTCCCTTCCCCTCCACAACTTTCCCTCCTCCAGTTGCCATAAGTCTAGGAGTAGGACTTGATCAATGGACTGGCTGTCTCACGTTCTCCTGCAGCTTGCTGTGATCAGACTTGCCTCTCAAGAGTGAGCAGACGGGCGGGTAATGGGACAGATCACCAATGCACCATACTTAATGACGGGGACCAGCTACGGATAAGGATGGGGGAATAGAGAAGGGGGATGAACCAGACCAAGGCAGAGATGACGCCCCTTTTCCTGTAGAGGCAATATGATTGTGTCAAAGGGGGAATCAATGCACAGAGCTTGACTTAAGACCCAGGAGTAAGTGGACCATTAGGCCTGTGGCCATGTCCAACCATCGCACCAATCACGAGGCTTGCAGCCTCCGGACGCTGAATCATTGCCACTGCTTGCTTGATACGAACCATACCCACAATCATTTTATCAAAGGCAAGCGCTCATGTAGCTCCACTGGTTCTGATTCCATTACAGGATATAATCTCAGCTCCTCAAGTCAGGGGCAAAGTCAAGGTCAGGCGCAAGGTCAGGGCGAAACCACTTACCAGCCACATCCAATTTAAAGTGTGCGCCGGGTTGAGGATGCAGGAACACATTGTCCATAACAGGTCACCCTTTATATAGGATTAAGCCATGTAAATCACTGCAGACATTATAGACTTGTCATAAAGCCACATCCGGGCAATGATCTGAGTGGTACACTTGCGCACTTTCTGAATACCACAAATGGCACAATGCTTGATCTCACTAAAATATTCAAAACCCATCCATTACCAAAGAATCAGGTAATGGACCAAGAAGAAAGAAATATATGGAGGTGGGAAACTAAATTACAATTAGCTATAACACCTATGCAAGCAAAAGAGTGGATCAAGGAGCTTCATCCTGAAGGGGACTTGGGTAGATGAAGATAAGAACCGATGCTGGAGGCCAGGTCCGAGATATATGCGATATACTGTGATAAGGACTTGGAAGTTACAACCACCGGACACGAGAAGAATAAAGAATATCCTAATAAAACCGGAATCTGCCATAAGTTATTAATATTGTTTCAAGTTTCATGCTATACAAATAAAATATAACAAGCAAATAAAATATAGCACATATATATATAACAATATGTGTATATATGTGTAGCTATGTGTGTGCATACATCTTAAGTGTCTTACCAATGTAACACTAACTTCTGTCTAATGCATGATATATGTGAAGACTTGAGGGAATACATGGTCAAAACGTTCCTGAGAGTAATAAGAATATTGACTTACCATGCTACCGTCCAACAAAGGATGGTATAGAGTAAAGGTCAGGGTTATATTAGGTGAAACTAGTAGTACATTTGAGGTATGTGTCCCGATAATAGAGGAGCGTCTGGTACGTGAAGGTTTTACCAATGGTTCATCTCAGACACTTACACAACATACCACAACCAATTGCTTGTACCATTCCATCGCCTGATGCTCGTGCCCCTAATCCAGGCTTTATCAAATGACCCTAGCACGAATCGCGATAGTTGATCCGGTCCTTAAACCCTGCCCACACACAGCCGATTTGCCTCCCGATTGCCCCCCGATTTGGGTCGTCCGATGAATCCCAGGATTTCATTTCCAATCTTGGTTTATGTTATTTCAAAAAACATAAACTAGGATTTGAAATGAAATCATATGATTCATAAGGAGACCCAAATCGGGAGGCAAATCGGCTGTGTGTGGGCAGGGTCTTAGAATATCATTATCTGTTGAAATCACCCATAGGAGCCACTGTTGTAAAACTGGCCATTTCTTTTGATTTTTTTTATTGTAATGGGAGTAATTGAAAATGTTCCGCCTGCTGAAACAATGCCATTACAGTTCGGTATCATTTTTTCAATTCAAACCGTGGACTGCAAGGAATTATCATTTATGTGAGGTCCCTAGTGCCCTGCAATTTCTTCTCTGGTGGAGAAAATAATTGTACCAACTTCTTGCCGGGTCAGGAATGCGTTCCTTCTTCGAAAAACATCCCTCTTGCAAATAGTCTAGCCTTTGAATCCCGCCCTGGCATTCCCTCTTACCTCTTGAGTAAGTTTCGGCAGTGTGTATTGAGAGGGTAAATGCCACATCCCTCCTCTACAGAGATTCCAGTCCATTCTCTTGCCTTAAATCCTGGCCATTATCACACAACTCCTCGTCCGCAGAGCTTTCTCAGATAAGAAATCCCCAGCCACTTTGCTTTCTCACCTTACTTCCACACAAGCAGAGGGAAAAACCCTGATAAGGAAGCTGGCGAGAGCCTGATGATGGCCAATTCTTGGCTCAAGGGGGTTGTCACTGCTTCCTCTCACTTACAAAACAAACTCATGAGACGAGAATCATAACAAACCGCAGAGTTTTTAATTGGATATTTGCTATCGATGCCCTCTGGGGTGTGAAATTGGAATGTATGCAAACATGTTACCAAGGAATGGATTCAGGAATGAATCACAATAATCATGTCTCCGTGAAAATAAACAAGATAGATAGAGAACAAGAGACTCACCTGCATCAACAAGCAGCAAGTAATTGAGAAGAATACGAAGTATGGCTTTGATACAGAGGCTTTTGAATACCATTGAGATACCGAGTAACAGCACAAACATGGCCCATCATTACTTCTCCCGGGATCCATCATTCTTTCTCAGCAGTGAAGGCACATAAAAACGGAAGTAACTGTCAATTTGCAAAGACTTCTCCGCCTATATTCACACTTGGAATATCTCCGACCGAAGACAAAGCGAATAATTCACGGCCTTGTCTTTTGTCAGTGCCTACTGTATTAATTCAACATTATTTTTAAATAAGTCCCTTGAGGATCTATCACTACTGATGTAGTGCAAGACTCTGTCATAAATAATACATACAGTATCATAAACATCCCCGTACTAGTCAATATCTATCTAAATTTATCTGCACACGTGACAGTCATGGCAATTTTGCCCTTTCCTAAGCAAGTTATAAGCAAGTTACGTATATTTATCGGTAAATGAATATACGACCAGCAATATATTCTATTTAATTCGTTAAGGAACAATTTGGGCCTGTGCTTAACCGACAGTCTGTGTTCTTAAAGATGGAACTATATATATAATATGAGCATTTTTATAAGTACAACTTTGTGCGTGAGAATGGATGTTCAAATCATAGAATGTAGCGAGAGTGAGAAGTTTAAATGTGACCTAATCTCTCTGGGATGGGGCAAACATAGAGATTTGTTTCCGAGCAATCAGGATGAGGCGCTGGTGCCGGACAGTCTGGTTCAATAACGTGACACCCATCAGAATGGACGGCACATCTTTGATAAAAGACGACATAAGACTCTTCTGTGATCAGGCTAGTATGTGCCCGACCTCCACTCCACCCCATATTCCTACATAAGGACATGTACTTCCACTCCATGAGCACTATCGTTCCCAAATGCAGATTCGAGCCAATACCAAATGCAGCGATTGAAGCAGCATTGTACATATATATGTATACGTACCTGTATATCAGTATACGCATGTAAATGGACTTCGAGTTAAGCGGTCAAAATGCTGTTAACTCTAAATGAGTTTAACTCTGGACAAGAAAAGAAAGTGGGTTAACTCTGAAAAGATTACTAGATCAAGTGGTCCATACTGAAATAAATTAAAGGGAAGATCAATGAAACAAAAAGCAATAAGTATTGGGTATAAGTAGACTCTTGGGAATGTATTTGTTCGATACAAATTCCTTCTGTTAAAGGGCACTAAGTTGGGAGGTGGAATGGAGGTGGCTCTTGATTGTGGGATCTAACTGATGGCAGTAGACTGATATGTACAGCATTCATCCCCCGGGATCAAGGCTGGGCTCAACCTGGCTCCACATAGTTACAATTGGTCGTGTTGGGTTCTACAAATTAAGTTTTAAAACACAGACTTAAGGAAGCCAATTTACGTGGAAGGCGAATGGAATGCGAGCTGTTTATATCCATGTTGTAGATTTGGGGGACAGAGGAAGACTGTGGGGGAGGAGGAAGAATATATGGGGAGGCGGTGGATACTGGGTGTGTGACATGGTTTTTATCGGTCCTCTGTACTGCTCTCTTCTCGTCAATCATAAGTTGATTGAGGCATAGATCATATCCCAAATACTGGTGATCTCTTCCCGATAACGCCGTTAAGACGACTCCATACATGACAAGAATGTCTAACCGCCGGTCAATGACTTAGTAGCATGCAAGACACCGTGAAGATTTCAGTTCAAAGAGAGGATGAATAAAAGGAACGGAAAGAAGCGCGATCTTTTCAACTTGCTTGATACCACTATTATGAGGGTGAAATAAAATAGGAAACAGTGTGTATACGTGTACGCAGTTCGTACCCATAGGTGTGTGTACATGTGTTTGCAGGTAGTGATGGAGCCTGGGGGAGATATCGGTGGATAATACCATGAATAAATTCATATCATAGGGAAGAAAACCAGAAGTAGAAATATGACCTAAAGGACTTCAAAACATAATCGATCAAATAATGAAGTCAAAGAATACAAAGAGAAGAAGGGAGCTAAGAAAATGCTATACACAGAGAGGGATGGGATCTAGAACTAGGAGACGACGTGAAAGTGAATACCCGATGAATAAATGCATGCACTGAAAAGCCACATTTTCAAATGCAGCCACGCTTCTCTCTCATCCGGGGCCTATAGAGCTTAGGCCTGATAAAATCACTACATCATCTTGTAGTTGGGGAGATGGCCAAAAGGGGTCAGCAGCATGAGAAGGTTATCAGAGACCCTCCTCGCCCAGAGTTGGACATGGCGACAAAGGTCTAACTGGCAGTCTAACAACCACCACCACATCAACCTACTATTTCCCTACACGCTTCTCAGAATGGACTACAAAAGTCAATTATATCGATTCCTTCAGTTTAACAATACGGCCGCCCAGCCTACATACAATGCATACAAGCGAGAACTGGGAACTTTAACGTATGCAGTACCCATTCAAAAGTCAGTTAATTCGTGCTTGTAAATTGGCTCTATGAGCATGAACTATGGATATTGAATCGATTGGCAATTATTTTTCGTATACATCAGTTTCATTTTAGAAATACATTAGGGGAGAAATAAAAGTTCTTTCTAGAGAAGTGATTGTGGTTAACGCCAGTCATAAAAACACGTGGTTGTGCGGTCAAGTATCATTTAGTTTTTTTGCCTTTCCTGAATACAGAAAAAAGACCTAGATATCAGCAATATGGTTAGTTTAATTTCCCCAGAGAGCATGAAAACATGCATTCACCCCATAAAAAGTCAGCACACCGTGGAAGGATACTCGAAATTTATGCTAGAATATAGTAGAATCCGCATAAATCCCAACAAGTAACAATTTGGCAAACACATAAATACCTCTATGGTAATCCATCACGGTATAATTCAATGTTTAATCATTCGAGAAAATGAATTAACACAAACTCCTAGTACTGTACCCAACCGTGTGCCCAAGTTTACAATATTGAGTACTATTTCTCATAAACATCAAGTCGGTCCCAGCTGCCAATACTTGTTAATAAACATATAACCTCCGGTATCTGCAATATTTAAGCAATAGGTTAATAAGAGAGCTGACCCCAATAGGAGCGTTTACTATCCACCCAAACGGCAATGAAGCGGCCATGGGGTGGCAGCGGCAGTAGTAGTAGTATAATAAAATGGGCGATTTATACAGGAACTAAGTCTGGTATTGGTCGAGGACAAGAGTTTGTACAGAGGTGTTCAAATATTAGCCAATAGATAGCGCGGCCTAATGGTAATATAGTGCTTTGCCGAGAACAAGACATGATTGTAAGGTGCGGCGAGTACCATAGGCAAGCGATTGTTCAAAGTCTGTTGATTCGGATGTCGTCATCATAATGAGTGTGCCCTGATGATGGTGGTGCTTCTGACGCAGCTCCATATCCTGATTTATGTCCCATTAGGAGATTGGAAAAGTCTAATAACGCAAACAGCTCTTCATACATATATAGGTGGGGAGTAATTATGCTAAATACATACGCCAGTCCAATGCATCCGTAGGCAATTTGGAATATTGGTTACGAACCTTTCTGAACTTGGTTCCTTGCCAAGGAATTGGGTAATCTTCTTGAATTGGAGCGGAGGGAGTGAGGTGGGAATGCTAACAGTTTTTACACCTGTGACTATATATGTAATTGTAAAACTTATAATTCTATCCCTGTGTTACTCGAGAATATTGATTGATATTTTAATAAAGTCCTGCAAACCATGGAAAGTACATTAACCCTTGATTAGATATTAGTTTCACAGATGACTACAATGATATTGGTATGCTCAGAATACTGTTGGGATATTATATCACAATTGAACAAGATCTCCTAAATTAGAAACTCTCCATTTAGCATAGTACGTGTTCTCATGGTTAAAGGGGGGGGGGGGAGAACGGGGAGAAGGGGTTGGGGGGCTGGGGTATATATACCGCCACTTTTATAGGGATGACCCATCAGCGCTCACTGATGAAAGAGAAAAGTTTGCCCAGTCATTGAGCCGGCCATATTGACTGGCGCTACCAGTGGGGCTGACCCTACTAACTGACCACTATAATGACCACTGCTATCTGTCACTGACCACAGGCCTGTGTACCAGGCCTTGATCCTTCTCCCTTCTATAAGTCTCCATAAAACACAGAGTAGTAGATAGGGTGGAGGGGGCAAGCACTTTCACTATTCCATCTCTTCCCCCTTTGCTATCCTCATCTCCCATTCGCTACACATCCCACCGCCCCAGCCACTCGTTCAACATTTCCCCTATTGTACACAACTAGGATAGACAGTCATTGCAAGCTCATCAGTCTAATTGCACCCCAGTTATGTATCATGCATACAAATATGTGATAGATCATTTTCACGGAGCTGAATATATACATTTACGACGATGAACTGCAGGCAAAGAAAGTTCGGTTCTTCCTTTCAAAAGGGCACATTATAAGCGAGTTCATGAATGCAGGCAGACGCAAGGTTATTTTAGTCTCAAGCTTTAGATCAGTGACATGTATAGGCCCCGTTATTTCCCTTTCATTTTAGAGAAATGACAGGAGTAAAAACTTGGTCAAGTGGAGTTGGAATGAGGGTTTTACCTTGTCATGCAGGGTAAGCCTTAGCCCCCAGATGGAGCCTTCACATCCTGTAAACGGACAGACAGGCAAAGCCAGTTCGTGTCAAGCACCATTCCCTACTTATGAATAGGAATCACTGACTACTTGTACTAAACAAGGACATAGAAACTCGCGCCAAAACAACCTTCTTGTATAATACTCCTAATTGCATTGTACATATTAGTTACAGTATGTAATAAACCAGTGATCTGTCGTCTAGTCTTCTATTATAATTCTGAAATTCGTCTGCCAAAGAAAAATGTTCCTTGCATATGCATAGCGAACGTTTCATTGTGTTTATACTATCAATTACTCGATCTCTAGATACATTATATGTGATTTGAAAGTGAGTCACTGATGGTAAAGAGGGAACCTGGGCGAGTAAAACAACAGTATATCATACAATTTGACAATTCTCATTTAATTTTATGTCTCGCTAACCTTGTCATCCGGGCAGGGTAGCATGCTTGCTTTTTGAAAGTCGTAATAGCTTGTCCGCCAGCGAGTCTCCGCGCACTTGTCTATTGATACCTTGATTACCAATTAATAATAATTAGCGGGGGTGACAAGGAACACTTGTGGGTCTGGTTTATATTTCACAATCCAGAATCATAACGCCCGCTCGTAAATTACATGCCGATGCGACCCCGGCAAATTATGTAATTTCAGGAAAATTGAAGCAAGTCTGAGAAAGTGGCATTGATGGGAAGATTGATGGGATGATCATAGGCAGGCGGGCTTAAGGCTTATAATGGGGAGAGAAAAAAGCGCGAGTGCCAAACAAACCAGAGCTGGACAGAAGAGCTGGATGATGACTCAGAGGAGATGTACATCATTCAGTTGGAGATGGGGACTGGAGAAGGGCATAGAGTCCTTGCCTGCTCACTTCGTCATTATATCACGTTTCATATTAGGAAATCTATTATCTCAAGTTATGAAAAGGAATAGAAATCAGTATCCCCCAATCAATCCTTCCTATCTTCCAATTCCCGCATGGAGAACTTAAAAATGCTTCTCAAACAAAGTAAGTGCATGGCGGGGCCCCTTGTTTATGTGGTATGGTCGCAATTGATATAATAGTTTCAGGCTATGAAGAAGCGGAGTTCTAATAGGATTTCTGAAGTTCCCACGTCATTCTGACATGTTTTTCGATTTGTCAATTGTTTCCAAATCTATAATAAATGTCTAAAAATATAACTAACGTTATATTGATTGTATAATGATTGGATTCATGTAGGCCTACCTCATCTGATCCGACCTGGTGTTGATTCTGATTTTGATATCAGAGATAGCGACAAAACATGTTGAATATACAGACACTGGTTGTTCTAACCCTTCCATCTAATCTCACTCCCTCGCATCCAACTCAATCATCACTGTCGCCCGCAAAATAATCTGCCAATCACAACCACAGCGCATGGATCAACATGGTGATGATTAACTCTGGCAGAACCTCGGCTGTAAGACTGGCTTCTATGGCTGATAAATGCTGTATCATCCAGTAATTACAACCGACGAAATTTCAGGATACATGAATTAAGAATCACTGAATTAGTAGCCACATTGGATTTGGTGTGAATTGGCTCAGTCAAAACAAGAATGCAAGAAACAAGAAGAACTTTTACAGTTAATGGAATAAATTCAATTACAAAAGATATGTTGAGATAATAAGAGAAAAGGGTAGGATTGTCCTCGGCGATGGCATTGTCATAATGACAACGTGCCGAACGGCGTCACCAATCTTGGTTTGAGATTTTTCCCCTCTTCCAACAAAGATTATTGAAATATTGATTTTTGAAACCTTCATAGTTGATTCTGAGTTCTTATAATGACTACAATGCAGCATAATCGAAAAACAAACCGCGAAAGTTGCCGTTGTACTTTTGTTCATCTGTTTTCTACTTCCGCTTTTCAAGCAATGAAATCGCAAAGTGGCCAAATAACTAGGTCATCCCGTTCTTCCCTTGAAAGAATGGCACATAATACTCCCTATACTCGTTCCAGTATGACAAGCCTATGTTTAACGTCTATGCACACGTCATACAGGGGCTAGAATATTGGTCAGCTCTAAATATCAGAATACATACGAAGGTATTGTAAACTTTAGGCATGCACATTTTTACATTTGATCCTATACTATAGGGACCCTGGACAGACGATTGAGAAGCTGAAGTTATGATACAGCTTGCTTTCTATACAAATTCCGATGGGACATTTCTCTGTGCGACACCAATCAGCCAGCCAATGAATGGCCCTTGATCAATGATGTCAGCCAACAATCAGCCGTCTATAATCTTCTCTTCAGAGACCCGCTATATTTGCCATCTGGCTAGCTCTTGATGCCTCCTGATTGTTTCAAACCCAGTCCCCAGTGCCAGCTTTAATAGTGATAGAATTGGAGGGAGACTTTTTGAAATGGTTACTTCCTTCTGGCTGTCAGCAGTAAATGAAGACAAAGGAGACGCAGTCATGCGACGTACCGTAGGGACGTGTGAGAGCACTCCCAACGTCACGCCTGCGAAGAACGTATACGTCGTGACGCAGCTAACAAGGAAAGGTGACGCGCGCACGTCATGACCGTATACACTTACCTCGGGAGAGCCGGAAACAACAAGACACTCCGTTTTCTTTCGTTCCTCAACCTCAGTCCTTAGCCAACTATACTGCGCCTCTCCGGATAAGGAAAGTGAGAGAAGCTATCTCTCCAGTCCCCGTCAGTACAGATCTAGTATGCACAAAACGCAAAGGGGGCAGTTGAATGGGTTTGAAAAGCACTATGGTGCTTCTTGTAGGATCCATTCACTGGAGTCAATCGCCCAGTCAGTGCGAGGAATCCGGCCATTTCATTTAGTTGAAGCAGGAGTTGCGGGGCTGGCTGGAGGAAACAGTCCATTGGCTTCTACACCTTGGCCACCGAGGCAAAGCCCATCTTATGAGGTGGAGGAGTCTCAGGGGGGTTGGTTGATATGTAGGAAGTACGTGATGGTGCCACCTTTCCAAAAGAACCTGATAGGAAAAGCTAGGAAAGAACAAATGAACCTGGTCCACTGCCAACAAGGCACATGAATGATTCAATCAATGCAGAGTATGGACATTCCTGTTCTTAGAACAACTCCTATAACTTCTATTATTTGTATGATTTGTATTACCATTAATTTAATCAATTTATGTAGCCTATTATTTTCTAGTCACAGGTTTGGAAAGTTGTAGAGAGAAAAAGTTCCAAGAAATCCAATGAGGCGGCTGACAGTTCAGTGTTTTGTATATTAATTCTCTACCTTTGATTAAAACTATCCCATATGACTATGAAAGCACCAAACTTCATGGTACATGTTGTAGTAATTTGTCTTTTTAGAGGTTATGGCAACATTTTGTATTCAACCCAAGAAACCCTTTGTTGCGAGCAAAATATTCCCATTGGCTGGGTGCAACATCTGTGGATGTATGAATCATACTCTGAACATGGTTTGGGTTTCCCAAGTTATGCCATATGATTTAGCCATAGGTTAACTCTCAGTGAGCCATTTGTTGGGAGATCTTAGAGAAAGCAACACATTTTTGTTAGAGCTAACATGACATAGTCTTTCTGTCTGCTACTGTTGGTGTCTGATCACAGCAAATGACCTCCAGATGGGGCTAAGAGTGGGCGGCGAGAATGAGGTATAGTGCGCGCCTTGAGCGTTTGATAAGGTTACAAGGCATGACTCCTCACCCCATACCATGGAAGCTGACAATCCTGCCAATGCTCTTCTCCGCTGATCAGAGCGTTTGGCTAGATGTGGGCTAGGCTGTAAGGTGCTTCTTATTAGCCGGTCTTTGATGTGGCAGCATTAACAGACAGGTACAAGACGGGCTCCACTTGTGGCGGCTGGTGTCTGGGGCACGAACAGGAGGAGGAGCAGAGGTAAGGATGTTGGCAGCCAGGGTGGAGCTGCTCTCGTGGTTTATGCTGCTTTTCATCGCCAACTTTCATTACACGATGGGACATATGCAAAATAATGTTTACGCACGCTAGACTTGTTTTTCCTACACTCAAACGGTTCCATAGGGTGCACACACATAGGTGTAAGATAAAAAAAAGCGACGACTATACAGTGTGGCAATGGATAATACATGTGTATACAGACATCATGATAGTGCATGCATGAATTCACACTTTATTTTTTTCTTTTATGACCAATGAAAGAACCTTGAATTGATATGAAGATGGGTTGAGTATCCACGTCGTCATGGTCGTGTTAAATAGTTAAATATCCACAACGGAAAGTGAGTCTATTAGCTAAGCTCTAACATATATAGTTTCTTGGAGTGAACACAACCACTCAGGGTAGAGAAACTTTAAAATTGAAAGACTTCCAGGCAACACCGTATATATCGAGGAAAGGAGATCGAGGCTAATTGTGAAGACCTGGAATTGGCAATTTCCAATATAGGGAGTTTGAAGAGATTGGGACAGGGCCTGGCCGTTGATGAAGAATTATATTCGTTGCTAAGTTGGAAAGGCACACTTTAGGTTAGCCTATATCCGGCTATGGTGCCTGACAGCGATCCTTCATGCTTGGTCACCTTGGAAACCATCAAAATTGTGCATTCAATTCATTAAGAGTGCAATTGCGCCTGGCCGACATTGGCTGAAGAGGAGAGAGGCGGTGGGAGCCGGGGATTTGGTGGGGATGGGCGAAAATTAAGGGAAAAGGCCACGGGTGAATGTAGAGTGACGGGTGGGGTGGGCGAGAGCGATGGGGCAGATCCCACTCTGATCCTACCAGTCTTAACACGCAGAATTGGTGGGTCAGGACAGGGCGCCACCTGGCACAGCGGAGGCAAACTGTAGGATGAAGGGGGGCTAGAGAGGACACCTGAGGGAGAGGAATAAGTTAACACTCCCCACATGTATCTATATCCATTTTATACAAATGCAAAGTACACGAATATGTCACCTATGGCTTCCTCGATGGCTTGTGAAATGTAACCTGGTCTGCTGACCGACTAACTTATACCAGGTTCTTTTTAGTACAAGGTGCCTTTTACAATTAACCCTCGTGGTGTGTGAGAAATATCAATGGTAGTATATTAAAATGTTAAATACTCTTTATGTCAGGATCATATTTATTCTAATGTAAAATGTATGATATTGTTTCGCATCTCCTTAATAAATGTACAGCAATGCTTTATGCATTTGATATTCATGAGTAGAAATATGACCTTCCCTTTATTCACACGCATTGGCAGTAAACATTAAACACGGCTGGCATATCACTGGAGACGTCTGTAATATGTAGAGACATCTATTACATACATGTATACGTAATAATATATATTTGGTACCTTCCGATAATGTATTGCGCTTTTCCGTGCGCAGTAGTATATTAAAGAGCTTGGATATTTGTATGTAGAAGACATCAAACGATACTTTGTACCACTGGTCAGGGTAGATGACCTTTGCCAGGATTCCCTGGTATACATTACTGGCGGCCATATTAGAGGACGAAGCAGCGCGTCCGTGGAGACCCGCGACAAATGGAGAAAAATGTCGTCTGCTCAGTGATGGAGATGACCGCCTCCTGGCGGCCAGCGTCCGAGTTAATCTAAGGAAGAAATGGGGGGTAAATATGTTTGTGTTTGCGCTCGGGAAGTCTTACAGGGTGAATGAACTTTTAGGAGCGTGTAATGGAGGATATTTCTCAATGATCTCCCCCATTATCAACTGGTACCATGGTGCCAGTCCCGCTCCATGAGTTCACTTGCAACTGGAGATATTTCGTCTGTTCCTTCTTCATGAGGTGAATATGGTATCAAACAAATCTCTAGAATTCCTGGGGTGAGTATTTGTTCACCTCAAGAGAAACTCACCCTCCAATATCAACATATTTTTATGACTCACCTTTAACAAAAACACGAACACGTGCAGTTGATTTCGAGGTTTACATATAGAGTCACCGCTGTGGGAATGTTTTGTAGGCTGAGAGAGAAGATATAGATAATCAGATTATCTTCCCAAGTTGAAAACAGGAACGGATCAAACCAAACTTTACACTATCATGTATATCTCCACAAGCACAGTTCAGCCGTTAAATTGGTGGTGAACGTGCGGAGATTCAATATCTTGCGGAGCGATTATGGGCCAGCATATTTTGACATCTCTCAACCCAAAAGCCTCAGCATTATTTAGATAGGTACTTCTTCACTCATTTACATGCCATCGCATTTTAATGGGGAATACCATCATAAGGACATGATGGAGAAGGATCATTTTAAGATGTTGGGACCATGAGCGCGCCTATATTTTAACGAATTCCTCTTAATATATGGCGAGGGGGAATCTTTGTGATGTGGCGTGGCTAGGGACCAAGAGATAAGTTAAGCCGAGAGGCAGAAGCTCCTAGAATGGTTTTGGGGGCGGGGAGCTGACGTTAATACGTCTACCTGACCCATGGAAGACTCCAGGGGCTTGATCCCTCATTCCTCCAGTCGGCCACGGTCTTGACAAGGTAGAGATAAGAGTGGAGGAGAGAGGCTGCAGGAGGTAGAGACTGGCGGCGGGAGACTGTCTCTGGATGTGGGCTCGGGCTTACATGGAGACACCATCTAAATCATCTTCTCCATGACATGATAGTCCTCCTCACTCATTCAACTCCAGCTGAGAATTTGGGTGGTCGGGATCGAGCTCTCCAGGTGGGCTTTCATCTCTGCCATCCAAAGGTGCGCGGCGCTGTGGCGACAGGATCCCTTTGCTATAACGGTTACCATGGCTACCAACCCGCTATGCTACCCAGGCTATTTTCGGTATTCGCCAGGAAAGCTCTGACCATTCCCACGTGTGTTTGATATCATGGCAGCATTTTGACATGTTATGGAGGTCGTATTACATGAAAGGTCACCTTAATATCTCCAGGGCGGGTGGAAGGGGCCCCAGGGTCAAACTTAAGGGCATTCTCCATCAATAAGATGATGGCTGAACTCCTAGAGTGGCCTGGCGGAGCCTCTGCCACAGCTATGCAACAGGTGATAAAATCAAGATTAATGCACGTATGTTTAATGTATCGGTACTCAGCATTAATATCCCCTACCAGGAAATCTATATATGTGGCCAGTCGACCTTGAGCTGGCCTCGGGTCAGCACACTCAGACCAAGCAGAAGTCATGGAATGTTGTAAAACACTTTATCAACTAAATAATGGATAGGCCATGGCGACTTGGCCATGTGTCTGGTATATAATCCCACTTTCACCTTCTCCTCATAGACTTACTTCTAATTGAATTGCATTCTTTATAGCACATGTGAACATATTCCTGACCTCTAGCTACGTCGTAATGCTAGCTAAAATACACACATAACTCCCTGTATACATATGTAATATGTTGAGGTCTGTAAAATGGCAGGAGAAGGTAGGTTAAGGAGTAGACTGAGTGCTACAACACCCAAGGGCCTATGGTCCCAAATTTCATGAAAGCCTACATCCTAAAACTAGGGGTTGTCAGGTCAGTTGCTGGGACTTAGGGGTTATGCATATTGAAGCAGTTCCACTAAATGTGGAACAAAAGGAACTGAAGTTCTGTCTTAGTACTTGGCCTGTTAGATGTCATGTAATTTATTTTGACGTTACCAATTTTTGGTGGTGGGCCGTCGTCGCCTCTTGTTCTTCGTTAGATCTGTTTACCAGAACATAACACTTTCTCTGCTGGCATTGTTATTGTTAAAACATTGTTATAAATGGAGGCCTTTAGTGTGAAAAGGCTTGGTGTTCTGTTATCAGTCAGTTATCTAATTAAAAACACTTACCTAGTAAAGTGGCATATCTTTGTTGACATGGATAATATAGGGATTTGACACTCACCTAAAAAGACAGACATCATCATTAAGTAAGTTTAGAAATTATTTAAATGAGATGTGAAAACAAAGAAGGCGGGACATCTAAACTCAATATCAAAGGCGAAATAAAAAGAAATGCATGTCGCGAGGCTCTAAGAATGGGGATTCAAGCGAAGACACAACAGCTGATTTGGCTGGCACGAAGATTTTACTTTGAACAAGCATCCAATATAGATAAGCAGTAAATGGTTGCGATCCCCAAGGAAGTATAAAATGTTGGATCGATCCACGGAGACAAGACTATTACATTACCAAGCCGCCTCACAACAATGATAAGGATTCCTTTCCTATGTTATACACATGCCTCAAACTATCCTTCCATAGCCTTCCTTAAAATGGATTCTATCGATTGGAGTAAAATACAGTCTACGAGAAAAGTAAATCAAACGCATCATCTTTAGACAATATCGAATGCGATGCCAACACACATTGACAAAATAAGTATAGAAAGCTAGTATTTTATACCATTCTATTCAGGATACCACAAATATGCCTAAGTTTATGGATAAGGAGAAGCCTGCCTCACCTAGCATGACGGGCCCAGTAAACAATGTGGGATATGTGTTTATTTACTTGTGCTGCTGACAGTTGTTACTTTTCTTTACCACGTGTCAACACCCCATTATCACCGGGCTAATAGCGACGACAGCGCGAGCTGACAACATATAAAGCATGAACCTGCAAATGGCGTCAGCAGTCTGCGTCTTGTATGTGACTTATTTCTATCTGTCTCTGCGTCTCATGTCCAACCCGCCCACTATCTAAATAATTACTCCTCCTTTGCTCAATGTAAAAACGAGGGGATGTATTAACCATGCATTAAGGTAACGTCCATTGGATAAATATAAACAGTACGATCGTCAATGTTTTAATTTTGACATTTCTAAACCGACTTTAGGTCCAGCATAGCACTTCATATTTAAAACCTAAAATCAGTATAAATTCATGATCGGATTGAGCCTTACATCAAAAATTGAACACTACGATTCAAAAAGTTAGCTCTGAATATTTGAAGTGCTGAAAACAAAGGATTGAATAACAATCCAATGTATCTCAAGGGACCAGACACATCTGATGAACCCTGATATACCTAAATGTATTCTGGGGTAAGACCAAAGTATAGAACTTAGGGGAAGGGGTCGCAGATATTTTAGAGCCTGCTGTGGTGGATCAAATTGACTGTTGACTAAGACACACATACTGAGCTTCATGTCAGGAACATATGTCAGTGACATGTTTCTTTGTACACACAACTTTGATCTAAGTTACATTATTGAGGGTCTATGGTAACAGCGACATTCTAGCACAGTGTCGTGTGTCTTAGTATCTGTGTGGGCTCCCATTAGTAGACACATGTTTCAATCGTTCACCCATGGACCACCCAGAACATATCAACTTAGATTTTTATTATTCTCTATGAAAACAAATTCATTCAAGTTCGTGTTAACTCAAACTGCATGGGAGTTCGCACAACAGAATCATACTCTAGAAACTATACCTCCCCTCCATAAATTCCTCCTGTCTTTTCCACTGTGTTGAATCCATGAAATAAAACTGAGTGTTATGGAAAATTAAAAGTATGTATTACTAGTAAAATGCACCTTTTTCACATGATCCTAGAAATAAAACACCGCATAAAGACAAGGCCATGAACTCTGTATCACTCTTTCAATAGACAACGCCTCCTTTCACCCAGTAGGCATCGATCAACCCCCCAATGATGTATAAGCGGGAACAACAGTATTTATCTATATATCCATCTCAGTCAAACAAGATTGCAACTGTGTTTTTGTCTGGGGATTGCTATATCCATCATCCACTACCTATCATTGGAAAAACCATGGAGAGGGAGTTACCATTGAAAGGAGATGGTTTTTAAATTTGGTTTGATCTTTTCCCCTGATGTATAAGAAGGTATTTATTCACCAATGAATGTTTCCTATCTTTTTTCTCGCAGTCCTCCTGTGCATACCGTAGCAATTGCCCCAGGACTTGCACCAGTAAGAAAAACAACCATATAAATCTATCGTGTGGGCCTCTCCATCATTTTATTCTTCCTGATTTGGCAGATGATGCGCTAATACTCAGCGCTTATTTGTGCTTGGAAAGAGAACGTTTTGTCTAATTCACGTAGCATTCATTCATATACTATCTAAGTAGTAGATCTCAGACTTATTAAGGGAAACATAATTACCATGCCGGGCAGGAACATTAATTGATCTTTACTTAAATTTATCCCGAGGAACCCCTCCCCTTTACGTGGGAGAGTGTAGTAAATGCGAAAGGTAATAACACAAATCTCTCACGGCTTTAGTTACATTCGATAGTATTAATCGCAGCAGGGGCAATACATCTGGCGACCCCAGTCCCTTGCCGGTGGCTGTGGTCACTCTGTGGTCAGTGGTTTGAACAGACTGATGAATAGAGTGGACACAGGTCAAGCTAATGACAGATGTCTGCACGGGTCAGTGAAGAGCTGACCCGACCCTCTCCACCATCGGTCCTCTCACTGCTGTTCGCCTGAGTCAAAGCGCTCGCTTGATACACTACTTACAGGATTCCTAACTCAGCCTGTTCCCTCCCCCCTCTTCACTCATGGGACACAAACTTCATGCCGATCCCCAATCCTTGATTAATGGGGATGAACCAAGTCGTGTTTATTTGCGGGCAATTTAGACTTCAAAGACGAATGTCAATGAAAAGAGTCCCAGGTCAAACCAGAAAACCAGTTCGTTTGTATTGCTATTGCAAATGAACAAATTAAATGAGATTTCATTATGGTTTTAGGCAAGAGAATGCTTTCTGAATGACATGTCAGTGAGCTATTCATTGAAAAACCTAGAGCCCTCTGCGGAAACACATGACCCAATTCAGCACCATTAACTGGTGATGTAGGGGAAGATTACATTGTGTTATGCGGCCACACGGTTGAGCTATGTCCGCCTCGCATGTCTGGTACTTATAAAAGTTCACCCTAGCGGGTTGGACACCTGGGCAGTGTGGGCAGATTTTTATAAACCGGCGGAACCCTGTTTTCCCTCGTCGGTATTTCTCCTCTATTTATGATCGACTTTTCTTCGTCACAAAGCTAAAGGTCAGGCGCCTGGATAGCGCTTCTTCCCCCCAAGCTCATTGTTTCCATTATAACATATATGCTGTTGGGTCACACGGTGAACCCCATTGAGAGTTACTCCAATTTTATCTAAAGTCCACAGGTTGCATTCAGCGCCAGTCCCTTAAAATCCATATGATTAAATACTGACATATATTCTCAATATTCTCCCGAATGCTGCCATTCTGGTCCGAATACTCCATAAGTAAAGCACAATAAGTATACTAGGTCTGGAAAGTATTGAAGCCAGGGGAAAACACTGCGTTGCGTTGAGCTTCTGGTCGCTCATAAAGCAAAACGACAGTCTTCTATGAAAATGTTATCCCAGATCCCGAAAGCTGAAAATGAATTCACTTTCATCAAAATTCAAAAGAGGCTGCCATACAAATTGAGGTTGGCTCACCCTTTGTGTTTTTCCTGTCTGCGGTCGACTGCCGGAAGCGACCTTTGTCACAACGAGGCTCGCTTCCGGATCAGACGGCTGCACATGCGCAGTGGCTCATGACTGTCGCAGATGGCAATTACAACGTCATCAGCATTTATAATAGCACCTCATTATCAGCCCCAGAATAATTTCCTCCCAGATCCTTTTCACAAATACCTGTTTTGTGAGTAAGTATCCTTAATTGTGCGTGCGTGTCTGATGGACGGATAAAGAAGAAAATGCAGGAAGAGAAGCCCGAGAAAGAAAAACTAGGGTGGGTGGGCGCAGCAGTCATAATAGAAATGGAATAATCTGAGATGGTTGCCATTGTATCTAAGAATGTTAGAAAGATAGCTAATGAATGAAGGATGTAATCCATCTTTAAACAATTTAGAGAGGCCTGTAGACATCATAATATATTGAACAATAACCGTGGTACTTACCTACGACTATATTTTATACAAGTACAAAAGTTATTCGGTGAATCATGACAAAAAGATATCCAAGTGTAAAGGTTTCTGGAGCAGAAACTACAAATTATATACAGATGAACAAATTAGAAAATCTGTTTGCGAAATATATCTTATGTCCTAGTAAATGTGTATTGGACACAAAAACCCAGAAATATGGAAATAAGCGTCCGGGTTACCAAAAGTACATCAGCCACATCGAACGTTGAAATTATCTTCTGGCTAGGAGGAAGACGAATGAATCATCTCCATAAGGCCAATTCTCACCTCAGCAAACAGATACGGGTAATAAAGCATAGTTAATTAGACAGGCTGCTTGATTAGTTTCTACATGATAACATAATCGGCCGAGTAGCAGTCATAATTGCCAGAATACATCCACGGAGATATATGGCCAGTTCATGGTGGCATGCAGGAAAGCAGACGCTTCTGCATATTCATACAAGATGTTTTTTCTTCTTAGCGGGCCTGAGCCCAAACTATCCAGCACCTAATAACAGCTAGGTCTGATTAGCACCGACAGAGAACATAAATCCAGCTCCGAATCAACGCAAATCATAGAATGACCAGCATCCCTGGCATTATTTTCGGAAGACATACCAATATTTCCCGTATAGTGATATGAATCATAGTTTATGGCCTCTCGGGCTTTTTTTGCCTTGACATGAGAGGCTCAAGTAGTGGGGTCGAGAGAGTCAGTTATAGCTCACCATGGAGGTGGAGGACTGAAGATTTACAGCTTTATGGATCATCAGCGAATGAAGACCCACACTCACGATGAAAATATGGTGATGCTGGGCGAGCATGAGCACATATTTGACAGGTGGCTCACCCGTACCTCACTATTCAATTAGTGAGATAAAAGGATGGGGAATACTGATGTCAGCCACACATTACCACTTCAAGTTAGTCTGACGTAGGCAATCCTACATTCACTATATCTTGTTATTAAATTGAAAGTCTTTTTTCAACCAGTTGTCACTTATTAGTGGAGGTGTGAATACATATATCCCAGGGCTCGCAAACGGCCATTACCTTCGCAGTAAAACTGCTCTTTGATGAAGGCTCTTTTTCGTAGCTGATTTGGTACAAATCTAATTTACGTCAATCTCCAGAAACCAAGGAAACTTCACAGGGCTAATAAAAACTTAACGGGTGTCATATCTATTACATGTCCATTTGTACACATTATATCACAGCTGGGGGTCATGTAAGTATAATAATGTGCCAATAATTGTAAAGTTTGATAGAAAGTGTTGAGATATATACCACCATCTGGTGTTTCCCAGGCCATTTCTCCGGCCTAGATCCATCCACGAGCTGCTCAGAGTAAAACAAACACCACGCATGCGCCATTAACCCCAGGCCAGGCATTGAGCTTCGGCCTTACTCCACAGGGTGGCGCGCAAGTGCTAGGATCAAAGGCACACACTAGGGGGCAGCAGGGATAAGGCGTGCCAGAGAGGCGAGGCCATGGCGGGGATAATTGGGCGAACCTGTAAACTGAGAGATAGGATCCCGGAGGAATCTGTGGGTGCAGGATCATTGCTCCTGGATGAAGGTTTAGCCAAGATATCAAATGGCCAGATACCACGCCCCGACCTCAGCCCTTTACATGTCACTTCTTTTTTTTACTCATTGTGGGGCAGATTCTAAACTTGCAATATATCATGGACTGACATGTTTTACTTTTAGTGACACTCTGTTTACTTCGAAAGAAAGTGATGTGTCGCTTTTTGATACCCCCTTCTGGATATTAAAATGCGGTTACATGGTAATTTTAGTGCCTCGTGTTACTCTTTTTTACGGCAAGGATAATTTCCGCCCGATCCAGGGTCGCAAGGCTAGTTTTAATAGAGTGAAATAAAGATAACCTGGCGTTTACTGCTGAGGCCATGTTAAATCTCATTGCTCATGATTCACGAATTAAGTTTGAGAACATGAGCGACACGCGGCGAGCTTCAGAGACACCCGCCCGCTTTTATCTTTCTAAGCAATGGACACGTGGTCACTGTACACGGGATCCAGACGTCTGCGCGCGCAGTCCAAGGTAAACAGGGGGTCAGAGATTAATAAGTGGCTACCATAGTCTCCCGCTGATTAGTTAGTGTCGGATTATCAGAGATCAAAGCGCGTATGTACATATGTCAGGGAAGATGGGCGCTGGGATCCAAACATTTTAGTCACAATATTATGTCTATATGTTTAATCAACACCGAGGATAAGTCCGCTGAGTTTACACTTGAATTTACGAGCTCAGCTGTTTCGGTTAATCCTGAACATTCCCAGTCTACCCAGAAACGAAACTATAAATCAGTTATTGGGCTTGGGTTCACAATGGTAGGTATCTCAGATCGTGCGATGATAAGGCAGTAAATCATTCCGACGTTGGGTACCAGGAGGAACATTACAAATACTGCCATAATCTACTTTCAAAGCATAGCTTTTCCTCGTTGCTTATTTCTGGAATGATTTCTGAAGAACGTGTGAAATGCTTTGATGTTTCACATTGTTTCGAACGTTCCTGGACAAGAATGTGGCCTTCGATGATGCACAGGCGACACCAGTGGAAAATATTCAAACCGAAAGACGGAGCCACACATGTACGCAGCGATGACCCTAGAGATAGTTTATTCCCTAACTGAATTATAAGCATCCTTGTATTTTAATATGGCAAACTTCACAATCATAATAACATACAAATAAAAAGGGGATGCATTCTTCCCTTTATCTATGCAAAAGGGTAACAGGTTGCATAATATCCGAACGTGAATAACAAAAAAGTTAGTGGGACTTATCGATGCAATTGTAACCTTCTTGAAATTTGCGAGTAGAAAAGGACCATAGTGTGTCAAAACATTAAAGTCAGTGGGAATTATTGATGCAATTGTAGCCTTCTTGAAATAGGTGGGTAAAAAGGACCATAGTGTGTCAAAACAATAAAGCTAGTGGGACTTATAGATGCAATTGTAACCTTCTGGAAATAGGTGAGTAAAAAAGGACCACAGTGTGACAAAAGTACAATTATTCCTATTAGACTTGTTGATCTAGCAATCAATGAGAAGAAAGCAATATCTACCACAGTTTAAAGGAATGCACCAGGACTACCTATATAGTTCTGACAGGAATTTCCTGCATGTAATATACCATGAGAAAATCGAGGCACTTTTACCAACTCTGTGCATACAGGAAATACTTAAGTATGGAAAAAGCACTACACATGTTGGGTGTGAAAAATAATCCACTCTAGGTGAGTATTTACAGGCAATGGACTGTAATCTATCATCATTTGACTCTGACCTCTGAGGGTTGGTAGTGAGCCAGCAAGGGTTGGCCCCAGGGATCACCATTCATTTGTCACGTAACGGCTTGCCCATCACAAACATCAAAGGATAAACTTTGGATCCCGTCCAATTTGGTGCCAATAACCATTGTGTTCCTAAGGTCGTCTTTAAAATAGGTAGACAGCGGGGCGTATATATATATAGGATGTAATGGCATCTAAATGGTCTGACCTGAATAGTTGAAATTTGTTCAGGAAATTACACATGATCTTGTGTGAAAAGAGCAAAATTTGTTTCAAGTTCCATGCGGAGATTTGCGTCGTTCTCTGCACGCCGCAAGACTTTCAATAGGCTTGAGAATAAATAATAATGACGGTGACATAAAATATTCGGTCACCTAGATAGCTCGATAATAGAAGCAATATTTAAATGACTATATATCATATTACGAAGTTTCATTACATACATATGGAACATGAACACGTCGAGGAATGCATTAAACAAATAATTGGCGAAATTGCAGTCAGAAAGAATTTTTGACACAAGGCCAATGACAACGGAAGTACCCTGCCAACCAAAAACATAATGATTAATGAAAGTTATAATTCATTAATCACAAGTTGAAATTGAAGAAAAAAACTTAAATGCATACAATAGGAAGATGGGACGAGGACAAAGGAAGTACCTCCCACTATGACCCATAGGATGGTCAGCAGACTGACCACACATCAAAGTGACCGGTCATGTGGACGCAATGACCAAATCACACGCCTATTACAAAGCATTGTTCCCTCCCTCCTAATGCCGAACATCCCTCTAGAGCCCCAGTGCCTGCTTTTTACCTTTCTTCCTGCACTTCCCCCCGGACTTCGCTAGAAATTAGCCAAGCTCACATCACCATGTCCGGTAACCAGCGTAACTAACCTTTGACCTGACCTTTGACCATGCATGATTGTGCGGGGATACGCCTCAAATTGTAATATTCATCGTTATCGACTCCTCAGACTCTCATTCTTTGTTATGCAGAATGCGGATTTAATGGGGTTATCCTTCCTTAAATGGACCTTTGATTGTCTGATCTCTTCGCTATCGTCTGCATCGATGTCCAGAATACTTTATTAGGAGGTCGTATTTTGCTGAGGTTCTGATCCTCGAGATTGCCATTGAATGAATATTAATGGACACAGACGATTTTGCGTTCGCAATCCTAATGGAAATTACACTTGTGTTTGCAGGCACCTAAGACATGGCGTTTCATCGTCATAATCACTACTTCAATAGAGGCCAGAACATGCTGCGTTACACTTCATAATTTACCAGTAATATTTTTGCAGCGCACTTATAATGAATGCCAGTGAATTCTTAGTGCGCTCCCTTGTTCAAGGAGTAACACAACAACACATAAAAGTTGCATGTCATCATGTTTCAATATTATGCAACATTGTTGCTGGCCATTGTTGGCCAGCTGCGCAGGGCTGGTACGATAGGTCACCGCGGATGAGCGAGGTATATAATTATGGGGAAGATATTGTGTCATACTCACAATACTCAACTTGGTGTTTGTAAACACAAATCCTGCTTTAGTAAGTCTGATTTCACCATGTCTATAGATGAAAGATATAGTATTTCATTATGAAGGGAACTATAGGCTCTTTATCTCCATCGATGCTATTATATAACGCACGCAAGACTAACAAATCCAACCCTTTGTGTCTGAGGTGGTATGAAATTTCACCCCAATCCCATCATTCATCAAATATGATTCTTATTCTTCCTGACACCCATGGTGCAATAAATATTAAAACAAATATTGTTCATGTTACAATGCACTGGCGCTGAAAAGAATTTGCAGGAAGTAAACATTTTTCAATCAGGCAAATAGTTATCCCCCCCCCCCCCCCCCCACACACACACACCTAGTTTTCAGCCAGATAAATCGGAAACACACCTTTTGTTGCCTCAGTTACATGTAAATATGATCGAAAGCTAAATAAAAAGATATGTGATCTACTCGGATTCCTCGTTTCCTTTGTGTTACACCACTTGTAACAGCTCTACTCAAAATAAACCTCATTGAGAAACAAACGCGCTTCCGCCAATGGCAATCTCTACCATATATTTGTCGAGTATCCTGTCTATTTCCCCGTCGTGTACATGTTTTAACAAGTGATGCGACGAGACAATATGCTAATAAACGTCTATTCTTCCTTCCTCTATTGATAGCTTTGCTCCTGGTGACAGGTAGTTTAACTACTGCACTGATGATAATTATGGAGATATAAACATCATTAAAAGACTATCAGCAAATAGAAGGAAAAAAGCCCGGGGGCACAATTATGAATCGATTCAACTAGAAACGAATAAACCCACATTCGTTGACGAGCAATTATAGCTTATAACTCCATGTATTGGGCTAGCCGGAACTTGCGTTTTATTATCAACGATCGAGCATTTAGCAAGCGCGCTTGTCGATCTGCGACCAACATTGCAAAGGGCCATGCAAGAAACGGCCACACATCAAGAATGGGGTGAATCATATTAGGCGCTTGAATTCTAAACACGCCTAATCCGCGAATCATACAATAAAGTCCTGCCAATACATAATCATCCAAGAGACCCTTTGTCCAATCCTTTCACGCCATGAGTGTGCAAAGGCACATTAACATAAAAAGGACTATTAGGGATAGGAATGCTACCGGTATTTGAATTTATGTAGACAGTCGCTACGAAAGTGATACTACCTTGAATATACATAACTAGCGTTTCTATTTCGTAATTGGTGATTAAGGAAAAGCTTTGTGATTGTTCTAAACGATGTCTCTGTTTATATTAACCAGCACCAAGGGTCGACAGGCAACACAATGCTGAAAACACCAAAGTCAACAAGCAACTTTTTCATCCACGCTTAATGATCTCGGGACTATTCTACACCAGCTCTTGGCTTGGATTTTTTTTATCGAAAAAGTCCACACACCCCTTTCCTTGTTCCCCTCCCTTTCTTCCCCTCCCTCCTTCCCTGATCGAGAGGTTGCAAAATCTCAGCGCCTATCTCATTATCTTGTTCCGTGTCCTTCTTTCATTATGTCGTTCACACAGTGAGTAAGCAGTAGGAAAAGGTAATTCCTCGAGGAAGACTATTGTACCCAATAGGAATTGACCCACATAGGTACCGTGTATAAATGAGCCTGAAATCAGATTGTTAGGACGCGTTAATTTGGTCTACTTGAGGGTGATGATTCAGAAGGTAACAACAAAAGCGACCAAACGACTTCTAGCAGAGCAATCCAACCATTACAAGAAAGTAGGCCTCTTCGATCTTAATTGGGAAAAAGTTAGTTATCACTTCATTAGTTGATATCTAAACGTTGGGAGTAGCCTAACTATCTTGTATGCATGTATCACTGTGACTGGCTGGTTATTCAAATAATTAAAAAGCCTTTGGGAGATCCTATTCCAATAATAAGAGTCAAAACCCGTAGCATCGATGTCTACAAAACTTTCCCTTTGTGCAGATCAAGGGGCACAATTATTCATTAGCGGTTTTACCAAGCTCAGTTTTTCGCTATTGATGTTCTTCCCTGTGTGAGAAATGTGCGTGTGTATTTTCTGGGTTTATTGGGAAAAAGGGGAGGAGAAGGGGATGGGGGTGGGAGGGGGAAGGAGAAGTTCATGCGCTGACGTCACACATTTCAGAACAGCCTAATAACTTTAAAGCTTTTGCTTGCACAACTGTTTTGACTTAAGAATCCATCGATGCGACGCCATGTTATGCCACGAAGTAAATATAACTGGTATGATTGCATAAAAAGGTTTTCAAGTTGACCTGGAATAGGATTTTTGTCAGGCCAGCTAAATGAAGCATGTTCTCCGAGGTATAGACACTCCGGTTATATGCATGCCCCTACCCCATGGTGTCGGGCCGGGAGGGTCGGGGTATGGGGCAGGCAGGGTACACATTAAAGGTGCCTGCTCCAGGGTTCCTATCCTGGTGCATCTCGCATACCACATGTGACAGGCAGAACAGTGACAGGGGTGTGTCACTCAGCACGAATTTGATGAGGTGTCACTTGCAAGTTTGTTGACACGAGCAAGTCGGGGAATGACTCGGGTACGATTATTCACCGGTGAGCATTCCACCCCAAAATATCCCCCTTCTTGACACGTGAAATGTGTCAGTGGGTATCCACTGCGCTGGCTGTGCACCCTCAACTCTAGAATAACCCCTGCACATAAAGGATAGACTGCTTGACCCAGTCTTCACTGGGGTTTGGACCTTTCTGTGTACACAGCACGACGGCTAGAAAGTCATTACAGGCTTATTAAAACTGGGAAGTTATTTTTAACTTTGTGAAACGATGATTTAAAATTTCCGTCAACGTATAAGATAAGCGACTCCTTAGCCGCGTTATGTACGATTTGTAGAGAGAGAGAGAGAGAGAGAGAGAGAGAGGCAATGAGACTAGTTAAAAGCAGCCTGTTCAAATCAGATTATGAAAATTATAATCCGCCGTGAGAAGGTGGCAGATCTAACATGGCCTCAGGCTTTCATTTAACCCAAAACCCACAGATGGCTCTAATCTCCTTAGGGACAATGTGGAATCTCAGAAAACCTCGATTTTAAAGTAAGAATCTGTTGAAAACGAAAAAGAAGGACTCGAGGCTTTCAACATTTTCACTGCTCTAAATGTGTAGTATGATAGATAAACAATCCTAATATCGGCATATCACTGGAGAATTACATTAAATAATTTTTATCAGTGTGAAATATGGAGGAAAATGAACCCGGATACCTGATAACGCACGTAATTTAAGTGTGACGAACCGCTTGCACCCATCCCACATCACTTCTATTTCAACAACCATCAACAAACATCGAAAACGATAATATTTACATGTTTATAAAGGTAAATATACTTTGTGACAATCGGTTTTGAACGTAGACCGACGATGGATATTGGGTTACATGCTTGAGAGTAATCCATTTCATTCTCTTGAGGACATCTTGATAATTTCCGCGATGAAATATCCATGACTCCAAGCTGAGATAAGGAATAAAATTCAAGCTATATTAATTACAGGCAACTCGAACTTGGCAGGTGATAGAATTCCTCTCTATACACCGATAAATGTCAGAACGTTTTAATACTATACACCGATGAAGCGTGGTACACTATGGAGAGATCATTTTACACAGGGAACGTACAGATCATGGTTAAATATAGAGTGAGATGAGAGTTAGATAGAGACCAGCAGTAGGATCAATGTATACGCCAGGGATATCTCACACTTATCAATAATAGCTGATGTGTGTGTTCATTCATCCTGCGGCAACCATCCCTCACACCACTGTGTTTTGTTTTATCCCCAAGGCGAACTTCATGCATTAGACGTATGTGTTTAAGGGCGCAATGAAATGTACCATGGGCGAGAGGTCGGCCTTGTTCCCAATAGCAATAACATGATACATTTAAAGAGGGCAACCACTCAGGACTTATTGATACATGCTCACTACCATTTAATAAGCAGTTTCCATCAAAGCATGAAATAAGGCTGTCCAGAGAATTGGTTGACCTTCCAGTAAAATCACTTTACTCAAATTATTGTTGTCATATTTCACCTCACTCATTGGGCCTTACTATATAGGAGGGAATACAACACTTAAATAACTACGTTTACACGTATACATAGCTGTACCTGTCGTACAACATGTATGTGTACAATTAAATACAATACTGGCTCCTACATAGGCTAGGCCTAGTATAGGAGGAATGCTGTACAGGTTAGGGTAGTGGAAACCTGACTGGATTTATCTAGGGTGGTCATGAGCATAGTTCCCTCCTAAAATATGATTAAATCGGACGTGAGTTATCATTAATGTACAGGTTGAGATGCTCCTGATGAGCCTATTATGAGCAGGTCATCGGGGTTCAGCCACTGACCCACAAACTGACTAGTGACGAGCACACTGACCGATTAGTGGACAATACAGCCACAGGGGTGTGACACATTTCTGGAGCAGCAGGAATCGTGCCAGATTCAAGGTTCAGGTACTCCTATTTCCAACCACTGACCTCCCCTTGAGCGTGAATCTTGTGAATAAATGAATACTGTATATTTATCATCATATCAAGACGAGGTCAGATCAGGACAGTGATCATACAGTGGGTAAATATACAGCAGTGATATACTTCGATAAATAGCCACAGCACCTTGTTAATCCATGTACATACATAGGTACAATGCACCGAGAAAATAAGTCATTTCTTGGCTATATGTACAGGATACATGGGGACAAATTACTGTGTTGTTCACGCTTGAATTGACAGATTCATTGCTCAGGGTGGACATATGATTTCCTACCCTCCCTCCTCTATTCCCATTGTGGAAGTACCATGATTAAATGAGAAAAGATTCAAGTATTTTCTCAAGACTGGTCCAGGCCACATTTGGGGGCATCTTTTTCTTTAGGCTGATACTGGCTGAGTGTTGTGTCTCGGGGCATAACAAGGACCCATTTATGAGGGCATTCACACTTTCTAAAGGCGTGGGAACGCACCTGTCCCTATATAACAGCAACTTAACCTTCCCTTTTCCCACCTGTCTCTACATAGACACATCCTCCTCTCCCTTCATCACAACTTCACAAACATCATAAGGCACCTACAATGGAGAGAAGACCTCAGAATCACCAAGACCTCTTCCCTATTCTTCCACGCACAGCAAACAAAGGATCACAAAGCCTCGCACATCCTCCCACTCAATCACTAGAGTAAGGCTGGGGATATATTTTACAAAATAAAGACTTTTATAAAGTCCGCCCAAAAGAAGAAGTTCTGAAAAGATTTCCTCAAGGTCAGAATACTTGAGTTCAAATATGGCCGATTGGGTACTTCCCCAGAAAGTGTGTCACGGGGGGAGAACAATAAATCATCTCTGGGTTGTCCTGCTCCGTTGCCATGGCAAAGTCTGTGTGTGCCTTGCACATTGTTGTTGTTCCCACGTGTGGTGCGCCCCATCCTTCCTTCCCCCACACCAGCTTCTCCAGCGTTCCTAAACCCACTGGAGAAGGCTTGCTACTACGCCCCCATGCGTGACATGGAGGTATTGTCATGCCTTTTACTTACCTTCATGTTGTGTTTCTTCTCGTTAACCGTATATCCAAGCATTACTGTGGACACTGCGCTGGCCAGCATGGCTGCTCTTACTGTCTGTACTCTTGCCACGGCTGTCTGGTTACCTTGTTATTGTAACAAGTCACGGGTGTGTGATCCTCACTCGCTCTCCTCCTACTCCTACTAACTTGTACTGCTTCTCTCCCTTCAGTTGTGGTTCTTCAAAGTGCTTGCTGGTCTCTCCTCCCTCCCTGCTGCAAGCCCTCCGAAGGCAAGGACGAGCACCAAGCATGAGAAAGTACAAACTGACACCTGAAGTTGGTATAATCCTTTTCTATAACGGAGGAGGAGGACAATGATGGACGGGCGTTGGTGGTGGCGCTGCTAGATGTGCTGAGTGGCAACGTTCAGCTGGTCAGCCATGATGAAGTCAGCCTCCACGCTTTCCTCACTCAACTGTGAGAGGAGTGAATGAGTGGTTGTGTGACGGGGACATGCATGCACGCTGCACGGGCTGCCTTCGTTGGGGGTCCACCAGCATTTATAACCAGTCTGGGGGGCTGATCATGCACACTTTCCAAGTCTTCCAGGGTGGAGGAACACTCTGGCTATTTCGCCTCAAAACCCCTAGAAAAATATTTGTGGTTGGGCGTGCGAAAAAACCCCAAAATATTTGACAATTACCGACCGAGTTATCTTGCACATTATTTGATCACACTCTACAGGTCAATAAGTTATAACTCAGCATACAAAAGGTACCTATACGTACTGTGCCACTGACACCAATAAACATAGGTTTAAGTAAACATGGACCACAGATAATTACAGCTCTCAGTGGTGCTAAATACTGAGCAGACCGGCAGATGAGGAGGAGGAGAAGTTGAGGAGGGTGGCTGGTGCCTGCTGCAGGCACAGCCTCACCCTACTACACACAGGCCCAGCAGCCAACAATAGCCTGCCATTAGTCAGCCTCCACCTGCAGCCAGGCCTCCACACGTCCTGTCCCATGGCCAGCCTATAATAGTAATCAAAGTTAGAAGTTATAGAAAATACTAGTAGTAGGCTCATGTCGGGGTCACTACCTGTAGGGGATTGACAATACTCCCGCATAGATAAAGACACGTGTGTGTGTTAACCATTCATTTCCTGGATATGAAACCAATGGCATTTTAATGCCATACATGTGCTTTGAAATAGCAGGAAGTTTATCAAATCATTATGCCCGGAGCTGTTCTTTTATTTGAATGGAACCCCGTCACTATTCAGACCATTGGTTTGATTTGAGGTTATGAGGCTAGGGTAAAATATTAAAATAATACTTAGAAAAAGTTGACTTCAAAGGTGCTTTTTCAATTTAAAAATTGCTTTTTTGCGGGGTGTTACACTCATTAGCACGTTACTGCAATAAAAAGGCGATATGAAGTTTCACATAGAGCTTAATGATGAGTTTCTCGCCAATGTTAATAATCAAGCAATGATCATTGCTCGCCGCTTGTAGAATGCTTTATGAGAGGTGAGACACTTAGAGGAGGCGATGGAGATGATGAGGATGATGAGGTGGTCGAGTTAGCATTGACCATCCATCTGTGTGTGAGATAGAGCCGCCCCAGTCTCGCCACCGCTTCCCTCTCGCTGCAGCAAGTGTCAGAGATAAGCGCCTGGAACAATGGGCTGCTGGAGGAAGCGGAGATGTGGCGGCTAATTGGTGACACGGAGAGATCTTTGTCATCTCAGATATTGTCTAATTAAGGATGGGGAGATGCCAGAGTGCTCATGACGGCGAGAGGAGGAGGAAGAGTAACCATTCCTCCATGACAACCTTTAACATTCTCAATCGCTCCATCACCTGTCACTCTTAGAGACAGAGGGACAGAGGGAGAGAGAGAGAGAAAGAGAAGAGGGCGAGTGGAAGAGATTAGGAAAAGGGGGGGGGGTGAGGCTACACAGGCTGAGATGGAGTAAATAGAAGGGGGTAGGCAGGGAGATTGCAGAGGAGATATGGACCGATTGTATCATTTAAATGGGCTGAAATGACTAATTTATTAATCCCCTTGAGCCTTCCTCAACATAAAAAATAATCAATTGTTCTCCCGGATTACTGAACCCGGGACCAATGTGGGTAGGATGACGTCTGAAAATCCTAGACTTTTCGTCGATGACCTCACGCAATATTTTAAACGAAAGAGTGCAAAAATCATGCTCCATAATATAACGGGTTACCGTTACCTAATTGGTCTTGCTTATCCATTTTGGGAAGTGAAATTTCAGAAATCGCTATATTAATGGGAGTATTCAATCCGTGGCTTTTTCAAACAAAGCTCGGTGACTACATTGTTGTATATTACTAGCGTTGATATGGATGGTATCGCAGAAATATTCAATATACACCATGTCAGACTCACTATCATTCCAATATTGATAGATCTAGACTATAATTATTTGGCACTGATATCGTTCATGACAGTTCGGTATCACAGTTTCAGTCTATTTGTTATGGGATTAATAATGTAGCTGTTATGCAACACCAGATTGATGTAACACGCGAGACTGGAGGTCACATAACTCTATAAAGTTTAAGCCTAATCTCCCATCACACACTCGGTCACACAGGAGCATGCGGCCTGAGGTCACAAACCCAGAGCTGAACTTTTCTTGAGCCGGAAAGTAAACACTGCACTGCGCGCGCACGTGCACTATTGTGACGTTTGTGTACGCGCCACGAGCACGTCACACACGTCGGCATACACGTCACAGACATGCAACAAATCCCTAAATGTCGCCTCAAGTGAGGGGGTTAAAAGAGATGACAGTTTGTAGAATTAGTATGGAAATATGGAATGGGAAAAAAGTATCAGACGAAAGCCTATCTCTCTTAGTCTTTCACCATAGGATGGCTCATGCATTTAGCCCAGGGTAGAGATACTGGCCGACTCATACTACCCTTAATTACATGTTAATGATTCATTCTATTATAACTATTGATTATGCCAATAGTGTTTACTGAAATAGTAGCCTATTGCATATATAGCACCGGCCTACAATATGGTTGATGTGCCACGATATTAAGTGGGCATCTGAGTGAATGGTCCTTTTCATATACTACTAGTTGGATATGTGATAAATATGCTCCTTGAGGCTGCGTGATTATTTAAGCGTTTGCTTACATTACAATGTAAAGGGCGTTTGTAACACATGCACAGAACTGCTTGCAGAAGTAGTACAATAAAAATAAGACTCTGATCTCTGGGTTATAATAACTATAGTAATGACAAGCTGCGTCCCTGCCATGGCTCTGACACGTTATGGATGACGATCCCACCCTCTGATTGAACCTATGAAATCCGATTATCTCGTCTTCATGACTGCAATCTGGCTCCAGCCAATTTTAACAGGGCCAAAACAGAGGTGGTCATAAATAAAGCCAACAATACCAGGCCAACAGCATGAGTAATGAAGGAGGCAAGTTCTGCATTTAGAACTCCCATTACAGAGACTGGAAGCTGGAGGAAATCGTTACATTTGTCCTTATTTAAAGAAAAAACGAGAAAATGACTGCCATCCATAATGATCATAGCAAAGGAGAAGGTGAAAATAAGAGCTTTTCCATCAGACCGTTTGGTTATGAGCGCAGTTGTGATCTGGTGGATTATTTAGTGTTGTGAAGACTTTGCTGGTCACCACAAAGCACCGGGGGGATCTGTAAGTGTCCCGTGCCTATTAGAGCTTTACATGTACGCTTAAAGATGGGTTGTCATCGGGGATAAACGCCAACCGAATGCCTCGCACCAAGGCCCAGGCACTGATTCAAGCTCTGAATCATTTCATTGTCCCCCCATTTAAGGCCCTATAATTCTTTTAGGCCACGTCTCATGGGTCTCCCCAGAAGTCACCAAACGCCAGTGTTTTGCTAATCGTGCCAATGAAACCCAAATGCAAACAAATGCCTTTCCAATCAATAGGCCTGGGCGGAGTCTTTGGACTCTGAACCCCCAAAGGCACAAAACGAAGCTGCAAAACCCCCTTGAAATTAATAGCATATCCCCAGAAATTTGCTTCTCTCCTGCACCAATATTTGTTTTCTTCTGGAAGTCCATTAGTTAAAAAGGCTATCGCCTCGATGATTCAATCTAACTCTTGCCACGGCCTTATCGCTCCTCTTTCTATTAGGCTGCGATATGACAAAGCAGTGTACAGAGAAACCCCATCCATATTATCATATGTTCCATAACATGTCATAGAATTACATTATTTAAATCTAAAAAAACAGTTTCTGTAATGCAGGTTCTATGCACTTTATTCACACAATCATAGTGATATTAATTGTATGCTTTATGAACACAGAGATTATACGTATCTGGTTTTTAGCTGTGGTTCATGACATATCATACACAGTTGCATGTATCACAATTCATCTTCATAAAGATAAATGACATGCCTGTCTCTACACAAAGCGGGGTGTTAGTCTGTCTTAGACTAGAAAACGCCTTTACATGCGGGTGAGTGGTTCCTGTCTCAAGGCAAACCAGAGTAAAAATAAGCTCAGCAACGTAGTCGGGCTGCTGTAGACTCTGACTGTCATTTGTCAATACCCCTGCCACCCAATTACGCAATTTTACACAGATCCCTCTTGTGAGAGTACAAAGGTCTTGACATGTCAATAATTTGGGCAGAGGATTCCTTTGATTGCCGGACATATCCATACAAGACTGAGTTGAATCTATTAGCACCAGGGGAAACACATGTTTAATGGTTGTCAGCCGGTGCTTCTCACAAGTCTTAGACCGCCATCCATGTCAAGAGGCTATTGGTGGCGAGCAGGTGCTTCTTTTCTTCAGATGTAAAGGACGGGTCATTGTTGATGGCATGGGGCTCGATTTGAGCTGCTCAACTTTAAGAGGTGAAGTTCATAAAAGTGAAATATGGAATTTTAAATATCCTATTTAAAATTCCATATTTTTCCACAATTCAACTTTTAACAACACATGAATACATGCGGTTCCCCGAAAGCTGTCCCCTGAATGCAGATAACAGTATGAGTTAACACTGATAGTTGATATGTTGGTGTATGAAAACAACCATATAAAATGCATTTGACATTCCTTAAAGGCCCCCCTAACAATAGGTGTTTCCGATTTACCCCCCCCCCCCCCTTACCTAGAAAAACCTTCCTCTACCTAAACAATTCTTTCACCATGCCTGATTTCTTTTGTTCTTTTGTTTGTTTTGCTAATAAAAGCAGGAAAACCGGTTTTCCTAACCAGGAAAAGCCAAAAAGTACATTTCCCTGTTTTAAAACAACTATTGTTATAGACATTTTTTTCAGTTCCTGGAAGGTGGTTTCCTTAAAAAAAAATACCCCCACCCCCACACACACCTAGTTTTTTAGCCAGATAAATCAGAAACACCTATTTCCTTTTTGCCCTTATCATCAAACTCCTTTAGCAGGACCTCAGTCAGAGCTCAGACTTCATAAAAATACCAATTACACTTAGCTAAGAGTTTAAAAAGGCTCTTAACAGCCACCCGCTTCACTCTCTACTCCTACTCCCCTTCTCGCCTTTACTTTAATAGTGTCCCGTCCCCGGGTATTAAGTCTGTAAGTATTGTGGGACAATAACCAGCTCGGAGGAGTAAGACAGACACTGGAGCAACTCCTGCCATCATCTGTCATACCTGCCAGGAGGAGGGGCAGGAGCCGGCCTGGATGGTACTTGTCACGGGTGGCTACACACAACCACCACTTCCTCCCCCGCCACCACTTTCTCACGTCCTCCTGTATGTGGTGTGGGAAAATATAGCCAGTAATCAAACCATTGTACGTCCACCCATTCAAACTTAAGTACCATATATATATAGTCAACATTATTAAAGCTATCAGTGACTATTATTTATAACATACAGAGCCACTTCTAAATCTTTTGCGCTACCATACCACCATAATGCCATTCGCACATTTGATATTAAATAAGGTCATTAATTAGATATAAACTGAAAGTAAAAGGGATATTATCATTAATCATACCGGTAGTAAAAAGAGAGGTTAAATGTGTGTGCAAGACTGATAGCAATTGCTAATACAATAGAATAGTATAGAAACATGTTCTTCCTGTCTTGATTTATAATAGGAATGTTATTGAATGGGAAAGATAGATCCGGCTGACTTGAAAGTTGAATGTAAACTGCATGGGGAATGAATGCGTCACAATCGAAAGAAATCCTAATTAATATAAAACCTAGGTGTTGCTGAGGCATTGGTGTTCACGTTCGCCATCTCGGATCCTCATTAGACACGGGGGAGCAGGACACATCATGACCCCCGCTATGATCACCCCCACATTCTTTCTAATTAATCACCAGTTGCGAATCCCATCCCTAGAAGATAAGCCCACTCAGTAGGGGTGCCAAGCGAGGGTCGTGGTTAGAAATGACTTCTCGCAGAAAACTAACCTACTTGGGCATTAGCTATCATGCGATGCAGTTGTGAAGTGATTAGTAGAGTCGAAGAAATGGGACTGATTTATCATCTCCACTTATTGTTGACACGTGCCAAGTTCGGATGATGGATGAAGGTCCCCTGACCTTGGTGACATATGTATATTTCAATCTAAATATAGATTAGATACAGATGATTACTGGACGCTAGGGGAACGTCTGTGTTTGATATTAAATTCGGTGGAATTTTAAGTAGGATACAATTCAACTTAACTACACACTGCCCCTGAAACTGTCTAATTGCAGCCTTTTATGGGAGTTAAATAACAGATGGTTCCGATAGAAAACGGGATGTTGAAAAGAGAATATTGCAACTATTTATAGTGAAAATGTCTAGTTTACATTTTAATGGAGCTCTTTCTGTCTCTCTCGAAAAACTGTTTGCTAAGATCGAACGCAGTAGACATGTGAAACAATGGTACACACGTATAACTGGTGATTTGTCTGAAAAAGTTCAATGGCTCACATAATTCACTATATTTTATGGATTAAAAACAAACATCCTTCCATATATATAACACAGGATCAAAGAAGGCTTAGACTTGTGTTTATTGTTTGATTATAGATAGCTTTGTAGCTTCCCTGCTTAATATCACAACTGTGTAATCCCTTCTGTAGGTGATCCTATAATTCAATCACGATCGTAGAAGGAAATTAATTTCATTACAAGGTTCTTGTTTCCCCAATGAGCATAAATGCAATCAATTCTGCTAAAAAGTGTGGACAGATGGTGTATCGAATAACTGGTGATATATTGAGAATTTCCACTCCAATAACGAGAGTCTCTGTTAGAGATAGTTTGAGACACCATGCCGAGATTTGACCCAGTGCTATTCTATCCTCACTCAATAAAACAGTGCGAGAGGCTACATTTATTCTTTGCCATCGTACAAGACGCCATTATCATTATGAGTCTTGACGCCTCTTCTGAGTGTGATGGGGAGCAGTTCCACGAGCAATCCCTGGAGAAATGGGATCCATCAGAGACCAGTTTTCAAGTGTTTTGTATAAAGATTATCCTTCTGATTTCTATATAAAAAGTACGTACCATTTGGAGTAAACACAATCTCGGGTTTGCCGCATGTTTTCCATTTTAATGATATCACGCCTACGGATAATAGAGATCACACCTATAAAGTGTGTGAGTTGGGGAGGGGTAAGAGCAAGTGAAAATGGTGGCACGCTATATCACCTGTCGGGGGTTATGGAGTACATAGGAACTTTACTTGTCCTCACGAAGTAAATATACCCTCAATCATGACAATTATCATCATAGATGACGTGTCAATCCTGAACTGGGGTTCAGAATTAATGTGCCCATGACAGCAAGACACCAAGGTATCACCAGTCCTCTCACCTTTCCTTAGAAAAATGAGTTCCTAAAACATAGTGAACCCAAAATTTCATGGAAAATGGCCCTAAAATTAACCCCTTTTTGCACGTGCCAAGAGTTGAAAACAGACACTGCAGTTTACAAATGCGGTTGGCATGTAGGGAGCATAGGAGATGGGCACACAAACCTCTGTGTGTCTCTGAACAATGACTCATCCTTCTCATCTTCTGATGCCCTGAGGCAGAGTTGACAAGTCTACAACTACCACGCCTTCATACACACCATCAAACTACCCATGATTATACCTGCGCAACTTTGATCAAATTTCGAGAAACGTGTTTAAAAAGTGCATTCATTTCAATTAAATGGGACATATATTGGAACATTATTAACACAAATATCCCTTTTTATTTCATGTGTACGTGCATTTTCTAAACTTTATGAGCTATATGGCTTCTTATTTGTCCTTGAGCATGCCCATTTGGAGCAAGAAAGTTTCTGTATTGTCAGGAATTTACCCTGTTTTTACCAAGTTATTCTACAAAACATAAATATCTCCCGACACATTCATTTTTCACAAATGAATTCCGTGGAAAGAGGTAGGAAATAAAGGAGTGTGTTTATGAAGTTATGAATATTATGGAAGGGGGAGCATCAGGTTCCAGTGCATTCATTCAAGTAAAACAAAAGCATTATTGACCATCGGTATTGTCAATTGTCAATAATAAAGCTGATTACCACGATTTCAGACTGAACATTTCATAAATATTTTCACCAGGCTTTAATTCTATTACCAATGCTGCCAGAATGGTGTATTAGGTTCCCTGCTTGGTAGGGCGATGGCAGATTGAGGAGGTGGGTTGTTCTGATTTTCCCATTTAACTTCATGCCACGAGCTTTCACGATGGAAGGCATTGGTTTTCACCAAGGTCCTGCCACTCTGCTGCCGCCCTGTAATTCCTCACTGCGGACAAAGGGCCACCCATGGCTCCCCGACCCCGACACACAATGCCCTTGTCCTTATTTGATTTAAATTGAATTACTCGGTCTCGGCCATTAAATAAATTTCGTTTTGTTCGCACAAGTATTACGCCATTTATTGGCTGCAAGCAGTGGGGGCGAGAAATGTCAGTCAAATGCTCGATGGCCTAGGCGACTTGAGTTTAATATGATTAGGAAGCTAATCGGCAAGTCGCCGCCAATATTCGGTCATACTGTGATAAGATACTTAGGCAGAATTGTTTGATAAGCTCAGGAATCTGTCATTGAAACTCGATGCAATCCAATTTTGCATATATCAATTGCACATGGCATAAAGTTGCTGAAAACAAATTTATATATAATAATCATGTATATGATGGATTGATTGATGGATTAGGGATTAGACTAGTTGAGGGTCACTGGTAGGGAAGAAACTTTCCCCAAATGTTAGCTGTAGCATCTTGCCAGTTTATGTAATTTTAACTACATTTGTTTCACGATTGAAACATTATTACAACAAAAATCCCTTTTTATTTTTGTATCCGTACATTGTCTTAACTTTGTGAGTGAATGGCTTCTCGCTTGTCCTTGAGCATTCCCATTTAGATCAAGGAAATTTCTTAATTTTATTGCTGATCATTTTGAAACCATAATCAAATACAATAGCCTTCGAAATTGAACATAGCTTACTGCCGAATATTTTGAACACTAATTGACCTTATTTTCCGTGTAGGAACATCCTATAAATTCTACACCTCATTTCTGGTATTGTAGTCAGAAGGTGGACATTCCTGACTTTCCCTTTCGATGTCGGCTATGATTAAGTTTTAATATTGATTTCGCTAGCGCCAGCTTATAATCAAGCCATAGAGGACGATGATTGCATGACTAGGCATACCGCAATATCGTTACAAAAAGAATCGGTATTGATCAGTTCTAAATAATTAATACTTTTGTGCACAAGGTAAGCAGAAAATTCCCTTTTTATCACCCAAAATTGTTTGCGAGGAATCATTGAAATGGTCTACATTATTCATGATACACCACAACAATATTTATTGGCATATAATGTTTTCCCACGCCTCATGAAATGTCTTTATTGTTTTATCCCAAGTACCTTTGTATAATGGTATACATGTCATGAGCTGAATCTGACCATTCACATAAACGTTGTCATTTTCAAGCGTGTTGGCATGACGGCCGACCATATTCAATTATCATATCCTCCCAAATTAGAATAACCACAAACACAAGAATTTGCCACCATGCATGGCCAATGGCCTGCATCTACGTTCTCCCCAGGGTACACATTTGCAGGTCTTTCCTCTCCTGCATTTGAGCCATGTATGACTAAGCAGCGAGTGTATTCTCATGTTTTCAGTAATTAACATGCTGCACCTAGGGGTCGCGCTATGATTGAGACCCGGTTGGTTTCACCCCGTCCTCGTACCCCACACCCCCTGACAAGTCGCGCGACACGGCGTCGCCTTGGCGATAAACTTCTCGTGACACATCACCTTTACGCTGCCCGATATAACATCATACTTAGGCTGATTACATCCTTTATCCAAGCCCTTATCCCTATGTGCGTGATGAGGCCGCTGTAATTAGTGCACCCATTTTATCATCAGTTCATGCAGTAAAACAATGGCTACATTATAGGCGGAGGGAGTTGTAGGGGGAGGGTCTGTAGGGAGGACCAGACTGATGGCGCCAACGTTTGTTCTGCCTGTTTAGAATGAGTGACAATAATGACGAGGGAAAACCTTTGTTTGATTGACAGATGGGTCACTACTCGTTGTTCTGCCTCATCACTCCATGGTCTGGCCTGGCCACTGGCTCCACCAGTCCATCATATCATCCCTTCTCTAACACACACACATCAACGCACACGTGCACGTGTAAACTCTGAAACGCATCTGCTCTTGCAAGTGCAAAGTGTTGCACAAAGGGATTCACTTTAGTATCAAAAAGGGATATTAAATGGTGACAATACATTTACTATTTTGGCTTGACTGACTTATCATTTATGTGTTCATTTCCCGAACTCTGGTATTAAAATTGGATATGTATTAATAATTCGTTCTAACTAATTTCAATTTAATAATCCCAAACTACCCATGGACATGCTGGTAATGAACGATACTGATCAAGGGAAGGTTCATCATGGGGGATTCATTATAGTAGTATAGGCATATATTTTTTTAAATGCTATTATAGGCATATATCTTCATTAATTTTTTTTAAAATGGGGTAACCAGTTCTGTTTCTATGACCCAGTCGGTTAAATAGAAAAGGAGACATGTTTCAAACACGCAAAGTTGATCCATTTTCATAATTGGTATGATTGTAGATTTTCTTACAAATAATGGTATAATTTAAACTAGCCAACTTGGTCGACCCTCTGTGTACACCACAGTCAGAGCCGTAACATCGTTGGTGATACCCACCCTTTCCAACTTTTAATAGCACATTATGGTGAGGGTTTTCAGTTGTTGGTCTTTCTGTATTGCTTATATTCCCAGCATTGGGACAGTTGTATGCACTGATTTCTTTTTCCTTTGAATGGTCACAATCAAATGGCCAGTTCTTCCACCAACTCCTTCCTCAGCCATATTGATGCAAATATATTCAATGTGTTATACGACAACGTTTGCAAACTTGCAAGGGACTGTTTCTGCCCAGCGCTCTTTCCCTGTCACATGCAACCAGACCACATTGTTGCAGGTAATGGTGGGGGATCGGAGATAAGTGCTGCCATCTGTATTATCAAGCCAGCACTAAAGCAGCGGCATAAAGCGACAGCCCTAGTGGCATTGTGCAGGAACACCAAACACTCCATCCGCATGAACGCGATACAACATCGCGTATCACACATCCATGTATAGAGAAGCAATAATCGGAATATATATTATCATGAGGTACACCCCCCCCCCCCGATAATTAAAAGGACCCATTTTTTGCTTCCAACAATGGACTTCAACCAGTCTTTTAGAGATCCATGTCCTTTACTTGATGTCTTTTAATGTTTGATGAATTCTTTTCATAATCTTTATTTTCCTTAGACATCTTATTATTATGAAGTAAGAGTAATGTTTTATGTATAGCTGTATGAGTTAATATCAGCTATAAATTAATGTATGACTTAATATCAACTATAGGTAAGTACATGTAGGTCTACTGCTCTTTACATTTGGTAATGACATCTCGGTTTTCTACATTATGTATGGCGGGGGTATACCTCCACCTTTAAGACAGGGTGTATCTTCTGAAATACCTTGAGGTGAGATAATATTACATGTGCAAGGATATCTCCCCTCATTTTTATTTCAGAATAAATATAGTACTTGAACCAACAAATGGTTCTATGAGTTGTGGGCGATCTTGTAGAGAGTGTTCAAACAGAATGAAGGGGCATATAAAAGTGACTGTTGGTTCATGTTCGGGGGGCGAAGAGCTCTTATAACAGGGTGTTTACCATCTGAGAGCTGTGTATGAAGTGAACTGGACTTACATATCAACATGTGACATACGAGAAGTGCATCCAGAGAAAACATGGATCACACAACTACAGAAATATCCAGCTAAGATGTAAGGTGGAGTTGGAGCGTGTGATGGTAGGAAGGACGTTCCTATTGCCCGCTCCTTACACCTCTATCTTAGATATCTTCATCTTATCCTTATCAAGGGATGAAACATGAGCCCTTCCATGACACACGGTAAAAATCAGGCATATTTTCATATGATGAATGAAGAAGAATGTCACAGCTGCAGGCGCATCTTAAAACTTAGAGATGTTCAAAGGCTACCACTAGCTGCCAGGCTAACTTCACCATGCATCATTATGACCTGGGGTTACATTCGCCGGCATATATCATAGCCAGGTGTTAGATACTCCTTAGGTAATATAGATTTCTCTAAGGATACTCAGATATTATGCTTACCTACTGCTTCATTCTTCTTGAGCGTAGACTCTTATATATAGGAAGGGTGAGTGAAATTGGTTTGATAATAAATGAAAAAAATGTATTCAGATACACTCGTAAAGAAAGGTCAGTAATTCATGTATATATAGACACCAAACAGATTAATTTATGGATCACGATGTGTTCCTTACAAACTAGATATCTGGGAAGATTCGGTTTCCACAGTAAACAAAAATTAATAAAAATATAGGCGAAAATATGGGAAATGGTTTAATAGGAACTATTAAACGATTTCCCATATTTTCGTTTATATTTTTTTTTATAAAAAGTCGAATTCCATTCATCCTATGGTTATGATATATGGTTATGTATGTTTACAGTTTTCTCATTGATCGCTAGGGCTCCTATAATGGATCAGTCCTTACGCACAGCATTCCCCTGTTGATAAAGAATATATCAAATACCTATGGGTATACAGGCTTTTTGCGATACCGCAAATCCTTGTTCTTGTGTTAAAACAACACCGAAATCCCAAGTCAAACATGGAATTTTTTCTGTGTTGGAGCCGGTGTGAACTACATACACACGGTAAGTCTTCATTAGAGTGTGGGATTACGATAAGTGACCAAACCTGTGGTGGAGCCCCTCACCACTTGTCACTAATACGGTTTGATAAGACATCGATAGTAGCAAAATAATAGGAGACTATGATGTGATAATAGGTTCTTTGATGTATGCCGACCCCTTCACATCTCTCCGATAGGTAAGGTATTAATCATTTCAGGTAAACTAGGCAAGTCATTGCTAGCATGTACGTAATCAGGTTATTACCCCCTACTAAGCATGTTACTCCCATTTCACCGTTCATTTACCATTCCTTATGTAGTTCTGGTATCCATGAAAGATACCTGTACGTCCATTGAAAGTGTTACCAAAAGGGATCTATTTATAGTTCCCATTATAGCTAGAGCCTCACAGCTCGAGATTATAAGCAGAAGCAGAAACGTTTCACATGATTAGAATGATAGATAGTTTCTGGTCGCAAATTAGTGCAAATAGTGACAATTAACTTAATTCAGAAGCGATTCGCAAACAGCTGCATATTCAAACTGGCGCACATTACCGTGTAATCGCTCTATCTTATATTCAAATTTCACTCCGCTTACCTTACTTTCTACGTGCTTCATGGGAACCTTATATGTGTCACTCACCTGTAAAAATAGGAAAAATAAAACTTTAATATGTTTGATCAAGATCAGTAAAAATGCCCAATTATGGAGGTACAAAAGGATAACAATGGCAATAAACATGGTAAATCTTTTGATTGCACATCCATCCTCCTATCCTTATACACATGTATATGATCCAATCTCCCTGAATGAAAACAAAGCAGAGTACAAGATAATGTATCACCTGACTTCATTTATGAGGATAAATGCTCCAGGTTTGCCATTCAAAACGCAGGAAGGCATGGATAAACTTTATGATTCACATTGTTTTGTTCATCTCCCAATTTCAGTAACAGAAACAAAACGTTCTACAACAGACCGGGGCTAATTTATCCGAAGAGTCGAATCCCTACTATGCTTTTATTGAAATTGGAATTGCTCGCAATATGAGTCTAAATTAACATTTGTTGGAAGAAATTGTCTTGGCAGGGGGAAAGGAGAAGAATTTACAATTTTACAATGAATGTATATGGGTGTCAAGTCACAGTTACGAGCACACACCAGTATTCATTCTTATATAAGCACGTTACAGTGACATAAGAGCAATAATGAAAATAGAGCTTGCAATTCCTCCTAATCCTCCCAAGTAGGGAGCTAATGGGAGCCAATGTAGTAATGAAAACAGGGCTATGAGCTGCTAGCGGGGAAAAACATACTATAGTGAGTCTAATATTCAAGTCTCCACATGGTTGCCTTTAATATCCCAGTGGGAGGGTGACACTGATAATTACATTAATCTTACTTCAATCTTGACAGAGACCCTACGTCCATTGTGTGTGAGACTAGGAAAGCTCCGCCCCCACCACCCATGAGACCGGCAGTTCCAACTCTCATGACCTCACCGGGTCTTTGTTATGTGTGAACCAAAGGCCAAAAGTCTTCGCCTCACTCAATATACACCAGGCACAGGCAGCCTTTCCTTGTCCTTAATACGGAGCGGGATGAATAGAAGAAAGTCTCATGTATTTATGCCACGCTTCATAAGCTCTAAGCCCGTCTTACAAGCATGCAGGTGGACCGAAAATGAAAGCAGCTCTTCAAGAGTTGCCATCCGTACCCCGGCCCCCATTTCACATACTACTCAGTCATGACGGCGCACCCCTTCACTTCTACCCCCCAGTTTCTAGTCCCACACATGGCACTCCGCACCCCCACCCAACCATAATCCATGAGCCACCTCCCCCCTCCTATTGTTTTTCAGCTGTGGCTTCAACGCATGCTTGCAGGAAACCAATTTGTCAATTTCCATGTCCGATTTTTCACCTTTCGGAGCGTAAAAAGCCGTATAACTTAGTATTATGCTAATATTGTTAATGAGTGGGAGAGTGTGACAGGCCTGGCCCGGCTTGAGAGAGAGAGGGAGCATCTGATATAAAACACTTAGTGCCTGATGATTTAAATATAAATGACGATAATCAATATAATTTTGACTAAATATAGTCCTCTGAAACAGGTATAGAAATAATTAATCTGGGAATCAAATATGTTTTTTAAACCTTTATGTTCACAAAGTTCTGCCCATAAAGATATATATGCATACGAATGCCATAGACTGTGTATTCATAACAAATCACACTATACAATATATCATACTCACTGATTTGGTTGGCAAACAGGCACACAGTAATTTCCATTTCATTTTTCCCTTCGACGGCAGTATTCCTTTGTCAAATATTTCATAAGCCGTCACATTTCAGGCATTCACTAAACTGTATATGTATTTATAAGTGACCTAGGAGTGTTAGCTTAACAGGTACAAGAGTTTACAAGGTCTGGGTTTCGGAGTATTTGTTATGTACTGACTGTAAATATCGAATCACTATAGTATTTGTATTACGTATCGGAATAGACGCTAAAGGAATCACACAACACCGCCACTCCTAGACATTGCGATATCATGATAACATGGATAACTATCATATTTCTATATATTCCGGTCTCAAATATGTCAATCAATGTGGAGATAAAATATTTTGGCTCTTGGGGGCCCTCTGAAAATAGGAGCATTCTATTCGGAACAGGGAGATAACTTTGAATTAAAGCCAATCCCCTGCTGGGGGAAGAGATATCAATATATATATGAAACCTAATAAGCGGTTGTTTTAAAGAGATCCTGTAATCGATATGGATACCCATGGATTATAGTTAATATGTTTATCATATCCTCGTGTTTCAGGTTTCAACATTATAGAAGATCTGTATATTCCACTCTGGATTTGACAGGGCATCTGAAAGAAACACGAGAATATTATGCAGCCATACTCCCAGTTTTCAATTATGAATACGTATCTTAGAATCTATAGCCATTATTGCGCCGTTATTCATCATTCAGTATGCGGAGTAACTATATCAGTACACTTAAAAATCGCTTGACGTCAAACAGATGCATCGGATAAGCCTCTGTATGTTTGGTTACAATTTGTGTTGCGGTGACGCCATGCATGCATGTGCATACATTTGTGCAAATGACTCTGTTAGTGAGGGGCGATATTTTAAAGATATATATCCTCTTTTACAGAGATATTCACTCGCTTCAAACCAATTTAGCAGTCTCGTCACGATTCACAAAAACCCACCACTGCCAGCCTGAGCTAGCCTGTATGGTAGGAAGGGGAGAATTATGACATAAAGCCACATGGCCTCTAGTGCCATCAACAGCTACATATTCGGTCCATAGCACTGAGCCAAGGCTTTTTGTGTGGTACACGCTAAAATATTGCATGAGGGAGATACGGGGGTTTTCTGTGCCATTACGGCATCATTATTGGCGATTGTCCAGCATCTACTGACTGGCCTGTTAGCTCAGCTAATAAGGCTGTACTGGGGATAAGTGAGAGCTATACATTTGCAGACCGCTGCTTAATGAAGTGAATACTATTAAAGCACTTTGTTCATTAAGGGCTAACTTTATAATGTACGGTTTAAAGCTAGAGTGTCATGTATAAAGCCTTTCAGTTTAACACATCATTTGCTTGTTGTATCAGAGTCAGGCTCTAGCCCCATTCAACAGTGCATGTCCCCTCAGCTAAGGTTGAGAGAGTCAGTTCTGCCTCTGTTCTGTGAATGTGCGATTGCAACTATGCCATAAATTTGTGACAAGGTAGCATTTGTTTCTTTGTTGCGTTTTCAATTCACGACTGCATTATGCCTACACTTTTGATCTTCCATTTCCCCCCTTTTCAGTTCTACTTTACTCACCAGATTTACAGCACAAAGCAAAAAAGAGGACCCTCCTCGGCGTCGTCCATGTCCTACGTGCCTTTGAATAGATTGTGCTATACAAACTTATCAAATATTCACCTGATTACAAAGTCACGTCCTAACGACCTCATCAGAACGGAGGGTCGTAATAAATGATTCACATCAGTTTCCATAATCGGTCTGGGAACTCAAGTGGAAGTTGGGGTTTTAATGGAAAACACGCTAATCAAAGTGTGATTATTTCGTGTCTGACATTGGTTGAGGAAGTAGTACATGGCCAGGAACACATCCCAGCCCCAGAGCTGATCCAACAGGAAGAAACCACAAGGAGGAAAAGTGCATGAAGAAGTTTTATCATCAGCCTGGGCCAGGAATATTTCTCACATGCTATTCGCCAATGTGCGATCACCAACTCCCGTGATGGTGTAACCACACGGCTATTGTAGGAGAAGGCATATCCCATCGGGCACTCATCCTCGCCCTCCCATCATGCAGTTCAATACTGAGTAGTGAGGGCCCAAGCGCTGAACGTTTGCCAAGACGGGAACTTATGAATATTCAACGTGAAAAAATACCCCGCTTGTAAAAAGTGTAGGCCATAAAATCAACACAAGTCAAAGAGAAAGCTGGATTAATTATTGAATCCCCCCGTCGCGCATTTCTAACCAACTAATGGTTTCGCCTTCAACTTTTACAAGTAGCCTATCATCATGCAAGTTTTACGTTCTAATGCTATTAACTCGAGTATAGGCGGACTGTATGTATGTACGATGATATGAATATTATAAGAGGCCCCGGAACATAATTTGATTAGGGGAGAGAGGTGGATAATGAGAACTTTTGAAATAATTACCTTATAGAAAGTGAGTGTTATAGAATGACCTCTGGAACTGGTAGCGCCGCGTCACGGCAGGCGTGGATCAGCCCCGCCCCGAGCCCCGTAAATCACTGGTTTTCTTCTCGCTAGCCGCAGCCCATTATAACGCAATCATTATGAAATTAAAATCCTTTCATGTCACTCGCATTCAGCGCTTTACTTTATAGGCCTCAAATGACCGTGAATCACGACTTTCTCAATGAGAAGTCTGACAAGTCGTATCTCCGTGAGTGGGGCTGGACAAATCAAGCTAAACCTTTGTTGCGAGGCGCCTGGTAACAACGCTATAGTTGAACTTTAGAGCTGGGAAATTAGTAACAACACAAGTTGTGGAGAGGAAAACTGGAATTTTCTTTACAGCACCCCAAAGATTGAACATCTGCTTAATCATGGTTCCGATTCATTCAGCTCCTACAAGGTATTTTAGTTTGATGTATCACTTATTTAACCAGAGATAAAAATCGGAGAACATGACATCTTCTCCTTATTTTTTTAGCTCAATATACGCGAGAATTCCTCGACTCAGGTTTCTGTGGATGATTTGTCATTGAATTAGCCTCGGTAGGAAGGCATTGCTTGAAAATCACTCAGAAAGTAGTTCGTACTCAGTGCAACCTAGACCTGTTCGCGAGGGGTGAAAAAAGACTTATCTCTTAAAATTATTTACAGTTTGTGGAGAACGTTTTCTTTGAATGTGGACCTCATGAGGGATAGGCAGAGAAGGGCGGGAGGAAAGACGGATAAAGCGCTAGAGTGGGTCACTTATCATCTCTCCCCAGGGTCTAATCTTGACTGAAGATGAAAAGGGCTGGCACGAGAAAAACGCCAAGAGGCAATGGGGCATGCCAACAAAACTAGCCTAACAAACTACCAATGGCAGATTGGGGCTAGCAATTCATCCACCATTACTTCAACAATTATTCCCAAGAAAATAAACACAGGCTGTTTATAGGGTGACTTGGGGAAAGGTATAGGGAAAAAGCCCCGCGTTTTGATGGAATGCTGAGTTGGACTGTAAGCCACGTACGCTGGAACGTAGAGTGGCGGGGCGGGCAAGTGTCCTGTGGGGCTCAGGTCGATGTATGTACCCTGAACACTCGCCTGCATGCCTATAGATTGCCCGGGAAATATTCTGATTCCAATAGATATACATTATTGCACGTGACAGGGATGCAATCGAGTAACCTTTTCAGACTTAGCATGTCGAATAAGTCCGGAGAAAATATGTCCAGACAGACATAGAACGGGATGTGTAATCCAAAGGAAAGAAATATCTGATGTTCGAATGGTACATATATATAGAATTTAAACCAACAATGCCATGATATGGCATCCTCACAGATTAAAATGTAACACATGTTTTGCCTAGTTGGATTGTATTAGCAAAGCCTATGCATCGGCATGGTATAGAGGAGCATTTTTTGTATTACATAATCGAGTTAAAGAAACATGGAAGTTTCATGCGTTATCAGTTTGCCACATTACAAGACCAAAGACACATGGAAGCCACCCCGATGATCTTCTCTCCCTCCTTGTCCCAGAACTAATAATCACGACTCTACAATGCTTCCTCAAGATAACAAGCATTGATCGCATATTATCAGGCAAAAAGTCAGCTTCCTGTGAGCTAAGATGAATCATCAGATTATACGAAAGTCTTAAAGCGTCGCCTGCGAGTAGGGACAGGGAAAGGGTTCAGGGCCAGGGAAGGAAGGCTGGTGGGTTTTACTTTAAGTAACGAGAGTTGGCTTAAGGGAGTGCAATGTATTTTAAAGGGATGGGGAACAGCCTAAAGAGGGGTGTTAGGGAAAGCGTGTTCTATAGGCGAAAAGCAATGCCTTACAAGCTCTGGTGAGTGAGTGAGATTGGTGATTGGACCAGGAAAGGAGTGACAAGATCATACAGGGCCTTGTTTCCACTAAACGTAATATGCTTCTTCATTTTTTGGTGACCCTTTCTGGGGGCAAAAGCTTTCATGTCGTGATTGCTATGCAACTATATGACCTGATGTATGCAGGTTTCGCGGCTGCTTTACCAAAATGGCCCGGCTTCCTGGGCCTGGATTTCATGGGATAAGCTGAGTTTATGGAAATGAGCCTTGGAAGCAACACGAGAACCTGCCATCACTTACCGTCTATGTATTATTGATGTTATATGGACATGTGCTTGGAGAAATGCTTTTATTGAGTGTGGTCATGCTACTTACAAAGTGCTGAAAATAAGCAGTGTCAAGCCCACATTATCTAACACTATCCTCATGTCGCATTGAAGCTAAGTGCTTTCAGTCATCCCAAGACCTCGGCTAATAAAAATACCGCCAGATATATTCACCAGGTACTTTACCTTGTTGGCCCTCTTGTTTCGTTCGTCTTGGTTTTCTTATGCAAAATGCATCGATTGTCTGGCAGGCAATGAATTCTTTATGGCAGATGAGAGCTATCTCATGGGTATGCTCAGCCAAGGGACCTCTTTCTAAAGTGAAATGTTCCCACGAAATGAATCCATGTAAATGGCAGCACATTTAAGAATGGATGTGTAAAGAGACGGGAAGACAGACACAAGAAAGAATCTAGTTCACGGAAAGATTTGCCGAAATTTGGGACAGCAAATATGGACATGAAAGACCTCAAAGTTCCTACATTTTTTTAACAAAACAACTTAAACCAGCACATTTAATTTTAAAAAATAAGGCGATTCATGAATATATCACCAAAAGGCTTTGTAATGCGACAGTTAAGAGGGTTGTATAGTTTTACTATACTTGAAATTGATTCTATGCTATATAGTTAAATTTAGGCGCAAAATGTAATCTAAGTATTCTGTATTTTATAAACAATATCCACACACTTAACATTGCATGTTATTGTCTACCTTTTCTCTCTCCCTGAATTTTAATCAGTATCAAAAGCAGTATTAGCCCTTCATGGCGCAGTAAAAGAGTAAAAAAATTACTTCCTTTCCCTCGTTACTGGAACTTCCTTCCAACATACTTCCAACAGACCACAACTCACAAGACCATGTTGTTTGTAGACCCCTAGTTCAGGTTTACTACTTCCCATTCACTGAGTCTTTATTCCTAAGTCAGGGCCGTAGTACCTCCAATAAGTAGTCATTCTAATATGATAGATGTTTTAAAATTTCGTTTGAAAAATCAAAGACTTAAGCAAGTCTAATATTTGATCAGATCTATAATAAACAGCCCACGTCGCCTCACAATAAAATGGCCCTCCCACTCTGTGCCCTATTAATTGAAATATTACAGGATAACGATCACTGAATATTTGCCTTGTTTTTTTCCCACAGACAGACATAACATGTATGAATCAATTTCCTACTAGTCCCTTTTTACATGAAATCTGAGTAGTTTCGAGTACCATGACGGTGGGATAAATCTTAATAAGATATCATAATAAATGGTGGCTGAAGTAAAAGTGGGAGGAGACTAGAGATGGCAGGTTATCAATAATAGTCAACTATATAACCGCCACGGGCGCTAAAGTCAAGAAAAAATGACAATGAGCTGACGGGAATACACTTCGTATCATTTGATAGGAAATTAAACTCAAAACATCCGGTGTGTTAGAGACAAGATGTTATGCACGGAGAAATCTAATTGAAATGTGTAGTGATTTTAAGTGTTTATAGTTTAAGAGTGCGTTCAATTTATCATTGTGTCCCACTTGCGTACAGAAAATACCAATGCTGACACTTTCGATTTCAGATTTATGACCCACAAACATTTGCAGTTATATCTGAGCGAGTCCTCATGGCTAATATCAATTGCATGTTCCCCAAATGGACTAAAGTTATGGTAATTTATTACCACATAGAAATAGGCACCGAATTCTGGCTCGCTATTCATCTCAGCATCGGGAAAACCTTGTATGAATAGTTTGTCTTATCACCATTATATTCTTTCTAATCACATGTTCTAGAAGAGTGGAGGGTGGGAAGGCAGGTTGGTGGGTGGCTGCCTATCATTATCACTGAAATTATAGCCTGACAAATGGCAACTGTATGGCAGCAATATGTCAATAAGGTATGGCTGGTTTTATCAGCTCTAGATTGATCACACGAACGGGTATCAATCTCTCTCAATGAAGGGTATAAAAAGGTGGGCGTTTAGATGCCTACCAGCTGATGGGTGATAGATGAGACTTGACAGAGGCGGCCTAAAATTCACATAAATCCCACCTTATGAAAACATGCCTTAATAAGCGGCTGTATAAAGCACAGGGAAGCTGGAGTGCCTCTGCTCTTTTTTGTGTTGTATTTGTAAGTTATATAGGAGACGAGTGGAACGCTCATGCAGGGGGAAGAGGAAGGTTTATCTATCGTATGGGGTTTTATTCTTTTTTGACTTGGAAAAAAATTGCATTATCATCATACCCCTGAGGAATTGCCCACCTTTGAATTTGTATTTGAACATCATTTTAAGAAATAAACTCGAAAATGGGATAGACCGCTTAGAGCAAATTTTCTAAACCTTATTGCTTAATGCCATTATTTCAACTCGGTTATAAGTATGAGCAGCCCCTGGAGCTGATCCATTTACTTGTGGCCGACTGTCAAAGGGAGGAGATGAATTTACACAAACCAGTCCTTCTCATGTATGGTAATAGGCCTCTCTCACTCTCTCTCTACATAGCCATGTCACATGCAGCCAAATGGACTGAGAACTCTCAGTGATCCATACGTAGATTGTGACGATGATGTAGCGATTGGTTTATTACATTAGCCACTCGGGCGCGTCCAACATGCATACAACTATTGCTTCTACCTGCCATGTACATGCAGTCTCAATAGGATCCTTGTTCTGAACAAAATCACTTGATCTCGAATGTTCTCTGTCCCTTTAGAAGAAGTACCATTGTGTAAAGTCTCCTCAATTTATAGTAATTATGAGAGAAATCACATGTCTTATTTTGGAATTATAAAACCTCTTGTATATCATATATGAATGGGACAGTCCAAAGGTCTCCAGGAGTTGCGTACAACTTCAGTGCACATCTTGATGTGCCATGGAATGTATTACCAATTGAGCGCAATAATAAAGCAATCTCCAGTACACGAAGGTTAATTTTGCTCTATTGCATTCGAATTCCTTATTCTTCTGTATTGCTCAGGGCTAACTAAGCGCTTAAGGGGAAATCTATTAATAACGAATTCTCAGTGTCGGAATACTCAGCCAGCTTCATCCAAATAGTCACAAGTGATGTGTTCAGCAGAGTATACTTTATAATAATGAAGTTGGATCACTTCTAAGTGCGTTAAGTACACTATACATCATTCCGTCTGTTGCTAGAATGGGAAGAGAGCCATGGATAATAATCATCCTCTGCTAGCAAGTGGTACCCACCAGCAAGTCTCATATTGGGTGAAGACCTTTTTAACGAGTATTTACCATTGTTTATTTCCTTACAACCTCCATAGTCTAGTGTTGCTGGTTAACGCCCTGGGCTAGACATATATCTACAGAGTAATATCCCCAATATAAGTCTGATATGAAATATTGCCAAGCTGGTGAACTAGACTCAAACTTGTCTATATTAACATCAATAATTCACTTCCACTCCGGAATATTGGGAGGAGTTGGAGTGGCGAGATATGAAGGAGGGCTACATTCCATTATTTATGGAAATGTTGCTATACAGAAGATAGTTAGAACAAAAGGACTTTGGAGACTGAGACTGAGACTATAGGCACACCAGGGTATACTGAATTACGCAAGGGAACTGGACTGTTAGAAAGTATGTCTCGGTTTGGTGAGACGAGTTTTGTTGACTCCAAAATTTAAAACATTTCATTAAGACAGTCAAATAATATTTTATTGTAATTATCTTTTAGAAAATATTTCAATGGAAAACAATATCATTATAATATTATATATATCTAATTATTTGTTATATATTATGTACTTATATATAACCGTAGTAATTTAAAAAGCATCAATAAAGGAAAATACTTTAACATATGAACATTATAATACATAGCGATCGTTGGAATTACAACTGCATCAATATATTTCTGTTGATCGATCGCTACAATATACACTGCTACGCCTCCCTTCAAACATTCGTCACTATTATATTCATACACCACAATAACCCATGCTTGTACTGGGACCGAAATGGAGTCCTCTGGCATAGGGGGAGGTGGAAGAGGAGGAGGAAGGCTGAAGAGGAGGAGCAAGGCTTGTTTATGATACATTGTTTTCATTCTGGCCACAAGTGGGACTGAAGGGTGCCACTGCTAGATAATATAGACAACACTGAGGGGTCGGCACAAACAAGAACATTATTGGCAACTGACAGACATCTTGCCAAGACGGATTACTACACTCTGTCTGAAGCCATTGCGTGGGTCTGCATAAGCAGAAAATTATTGTTGATTTGATGGAGACTCGGTAGGTGATGACCGAACGACGTCTCATGCATTATGACTGATTCATGAGTGATTTATGGTATTCTTAGCGGGTGTTTACTCCCAGATATACATCTCTATGTCTTGTATTTACATTGCTGTATATCATTCTCATGTTTACTGACAGCCGGCAGTCTCAGCAGATACCATCTATAGATTAAGGTGGTGAAAGATGTCCCAACTGCAGCTATTAAGATCCAAATCCTACCTTTTTATTCTTTAAAAAATGGTTAATTCTAAGCATGCCATGTTCAAATAGCATGCTGGCCCTGTAATGAGAATTGTCACATATCTTCCAATTAGTACAAAAACAGCTTTGTGGAATGCAATTCATTTTTGATCCCTGAAAAGGGAGTTGTTGGGTTGTGCCCTATAGGTGAGCGGTCTATACAAATCAAGAAAGCCGAAACATCATTCCCGTCATTATTTATTATGACATTTCGCCACGAGGATGATGAAATAAGAAACCATAGAAAATCAGATTAAAAATGCCGGTGAATTGTTTATATGGTCTTGTATCTATCCGATTCCACAGTCTAAGTTTCGAGTTTGCATGTCAGGAGTTCCGTATAATAAACGAAGTGACACACATAAATAATTCAGTGTGAAGGAACAAGACAGGACAATCATCGTGAATAAAAAGTATGAAATGGTGGGGTTATATAGATTGAGTTATCTGTTGTACACTGACATGGATAAGACACATTTCTTGGTTTGAATGAATATTGAAATAGATATTCCCTCCGATGAAAGATAGTACAAAACCAAAGGATCAATTCCAGACCTTACGTAGTATGCGCCCCTTCCCATCAAAGAAGGAAGACCCAAGAGTCAAGCTATACCATCTGAGAAGCCAAGGTAATTTGTCCTGGGAATGAAGTGATCCAACCCCAGTTGACTTGTCGGCATCATTCCGCTGGTAAAACAAAGAGTTAATTGACTTGTTTGTAAAACGATGTCGACCCGCAATCCAGCCGTATCGGTGTTATCTCCTCCATGGATGTCTTGTCTGGGAAATTATTGATTGGCAAGTCGTCTTTTTCCAAGAAGTAATTTCTCCCGATCCCGGGTTTGTAACTGGGGGTAGATAACCAGGAATCTGTCATTGGTATTACATCTCGAATCATTTTATGCAAACACAACCTTATAAGAGAATAAAAGCCCAATCTTTATATAGTCAATTTATGATGAACACACTATTAAGCAAAAGTGCTCCCATTATCAGACTGAGCCAGAGTTGGATTAAATTGTAATGAGATTGGAGGTAGATTGGTCGACAATTTACTAGTTCACGATATTATCTCAGCGTGATTTGTCTGGTTGATTATTGAATATATGTCAGCCTTAATACATCATGTTAATCTTGCAATCCTCCTGCTCTGGTAAAATTTGTTAATGTCGGATGCTTTTCTTAAGACTTAATATAAGGTGCAAGTTAGATAGACGTTGTCTAGTATGGTATCGGGCAATCATGGAGACATCAATCACATCATCAACAACTATTCTCTGTGCTGTCTGTGGCTCTACCTATCAGTCCAACACAAACATTCCATGCGTTAAACACCCAAGGAAGGTGACACAAAAAATAAACTAAACATGTTTGCTATCGGTTACATGGCTGCTTTTTCATGATACACCAACAATGTTTGTCGGGGTGACTCAGCATTTTTGGGGTCTTTTTCGTATAAAGGGTAAATGTATGCCCCCTAAGTTGGATATGTTGCTTTCCCGAAATGCCTGCAAGATTAGTGACAGGCGCACCAGGAATTATGCATCGTCTTCACTCCTTTCATAAAACGATATATTATTCAGACGTAAGCTAGGGTATAAGAATGGAGCTTTCTATATAGTTGTAGTTTTGATTACATTAACCAATTAAAGACTCAAACGTTTCCCCGCTCACAATAATACCATTTCAGTTTATTTCTATTAAGAAGATTTGTCCGAAGGAACCTATGAATATATATAACAACTTATAATAGTGAAACATAAAGGCCTCATTACTGGACAAAGAACTTGACAAGGCATTTGGAAATACATATGATTTTTATGTGTGATAAAATAAATATTTGATTTTTGATTTGTTGGTAAAATGGTTGTAAATGTTTTTGATATAAATTATTTGGAAATTATTGATCAGATAGATGGATGAGGCTGATGAGAGAGATGAAAAAAAGGTGTGGGCGGGTGGGTGATGTGTGCAGAGGTGGAGGAGTGGGTGACGAAGGGTTATGTATATACTGCATGGAAAAAACCCGCTAGTTTTACATTTTAAATCCTAATCCAATCCTAGTGATAGTGGGTTGCAAGTGGCCCAGGTGTGCGAGCGAAGAGGGTTATGGGCACCGAACCCTGCCAGCAATGATCCAGCCTTAGCAAAAGCCAATGCGGATACAATGTATTCTTGTTCCAGTGAAATTAAGAGTCCGTTATCTGAATGCAACGCGGTGGAGGATTAAATAGTCTTTACATCATACCAGGTATAATTAAGAAATAACACTGATAACACTGTGCTGCAATGGTATTACACCCATCTATATTTAAAACTCTTATTAAGGCCAGACAGATCCTACTATTACTTATTATATATCTACGAACGCTGGGTTCAGTTCAGTTAGCCAATATCAATTCCCATGCATGCAGGGAACTCTTAAATGAAGATATTAAAGGGACCCTGGTGGGCTGTTCAGCCCTCCCTCTAATAATGAATATGCATAAGGGGAAGCTATGGTCTATGAGGCCTTAGTATTGGAAAAGGAGCAGCGACATGTGAATCACATTCAAACCACCCTCAATGTCACCCGTCGCCAAAGTTAGGCAGTCTCCATGGCCTGACTAGGATCCTTGCTGGTGAGCAACAAGGATATGCAAAGCTTTAAGGGGAATTAAGCAAACGATGTCGGATAATGAGTAATCAGTGACCTATACTCCCGTCTCCTTATGCAAAACCATGCCTAGCTTTGCTGTCCATGGGCACCAGCTGCCTGTTGATTCAAATGTCAGTGTGGAAATGAAAAGGCAATTTTTGTTAATTAATCCTTGAGCTCTTCATGGTTTTAGGCGTTAATGATTACAAGAGGAAAAATAAATGGATTCAAAAAAACAAGTCTGGTACCACGATTTAAGCGGGTTCTTTTAAATCAGTGATTCGCCGGCGATGCTAATAACACATCACCAGCGTTGGAAAAGGATGGAGTCTGTGCATTGTCATCCAAAAACAATTATTCAAATAAGGAGTACATAATGAATCCTCTATATCCGACTTGCTTCCTCCTCAGCGTAAGGATAAAATGCATGGAGAGGGAGAGAGGCGCAACGTAACGCTGGTTATTAATATCGTGTACGTAACTTGCGCAATTTGTGCATAATCTCAAGGGAACACTTTATATTACTCAATATCTGGAATTATTATCAACCAATAATTTTGTGCCAATTTATCATTCAAAATGTGCTTGTTATGCTTCCTGGAGGAACCGTAAAGAAATGAGCATCCATTGATCATGCCTTTATTGGTGTCGTTCAGGAAGTGCTCGTATATAAATTATGAGATAACGGGGGTATTTTAATCTATATCTTTCGATAAAGCTGTTAGGTACATGATAATATGCATCGGTATGGACCAGATATTTCCTATATTACATTTTACCCGAGCAATCCATAATCTAAGCCGGGCTATTAAGAACTCGACGGGAGTCCGGCGATTATAGATATCCTGGTATCGAATAAAACATTGATATTAGTTGTGGCTAAGATCAAGATCCGGCTGTGTAAATTGATAGGGTGAATGTGATTGGTTGATAAAAGCTATACTTGAATCAGATGACAGATGAGTAGGGTACGGAGTCCCTGCTGTCACTTTTTAATATTATGTCTCTATTGAGGCGATAGTTTATGACCTATAAGGGAATGCGAGTGTGAATAGGGAGTGATATATTGGAATGATCACGATTGTGGTCTTATCATAACCGACCGCTGGCACCTGAATAATAAACAAATATTACTCTGTTCACTTTAGCAACAAACAGGACAAGAAGTGCACATGTTTCGCAATAAAGGCACGTCATCACTCGGTGTGTATTATGTCAGTGTAGTATGTATTCCTCATACATAGGGCTTCTGCCAGAAGATTTCAAGACAGCGATGTCGAGACTTTGGTGGAGCAATTCCACGTATATTCGATATGCTATCAGACCTGTAGGGGAAGACCCTCGGCTGATTGATCATTTCGACAGGACGTGCTATCGCATTGTTTATATTCAATTCAGGCTGTGCTCGTATCTGCCTCTCTTACCAAACAACGTGTCACAATATGTTATATAGACGCTTCCTGCATAAAGCAATTTGTTATCATCGTGTTCCCAAATGAAGCGAGGCCATCGCATTTTCTAGAATCGCCCTGAGAATAATATACCAAGGGTCTAGGGAGAAAGAATACATATTATCAGCATCCTTTCTACCTGGAGGAGCAGGTACTAAGTGCCCCTCCGGGACATGGTGTACCTAAATTATAATATACCAGTCGTCTTGCCCAGACTTGGGGGTTTATTTCAAACATGAGGAAACGCTGGAACATGTATATAGCACAGTCAGTGGTTCTGAGTGTCTGCGTGCTAAACAGTAATGTGAGCATGTAAACACAAAGTGGAGTTGGGTGTTTAACGAGCAGACTGTTTAATCCTCTATGGTCCCCCTTCTACTGCATCTCGATCCAGGTGCAAAGAATTCGCTCCGGGCGAAACGTTGTTTTCTCTGGTATATGTGATGTAAACCAACATCACAAGACAAGACTTTCCGCATATGACTCGTGGTGTGCGATACCCGTACATCTGGAAGAATTGGGTAACTGAGGAGAGTCGGTAATTCCTAGAGCAGTCAGATTCAGAAGGCAGTTGTGGTCACCTAAGTTTCAGGGAGTCATTAACACTTTAGCCTTAGTCTTAGCCTTGCGGTTAAGCTTATCGCTGGATGTGGAATCGAGGAATGTGGGTGTCTGGACCTAACTGAGAGTGCGATGTCCATTTTGAATAGAGTCTTTAGTTATGCATGTATAAAACCTTCAAAGAAAATTCATCAGAACTCATGTGGTCAAATTCCACAATGCGCTCTATACTTTTACTTTTTAAATACAGTGCATTTTGCAGTATATTGTTTCCTTGAATTATAAGACGCTCAAATTTAAATGTACCATCTGTGAATTCCTTTTGTTGACGCACCCCCGCAGTTCCCAGGGAAAAACTTTCATAATAGCGGAGGACTATTTGCTTTACTAGCAATTATGAATAGACGAATATATATTGTTTCCTCTTTTACCCTGGAAACATGTTTACGGACACACCCTATTTACCCGCGCATTGACTAAATTGGATTGGTACTATCGATGACAATAACATTATTTCCATTCACTTAATTTCTTCTGCCATGAGAGATGCCCAGGAAAAGATATCCCGTTCGTTTGGGTATTTAATTGTTTTGGCTGCATCACTCAAGTGGGCATTGAGCTATGCCTCACCTAACAAAGGAAGAACAACCAACTTCCATTTATTACCACGAATCCATGCGTGGCCACGAATGACTGGAGGCCGACTAATAGTTGATCAAGATCCGAAAGCTACAATCACTGCTCTAATGAGCTAGTGATTCCGGTAACCTAGATCTATCGGAAAATAATAGGAAGGCGTCCCGAGATGAATGATTAAATTGATTCATTACTCAGAACTTTCGATATCTATCAATCCACAGTTGAATGCGACGAATAGAAAATAATATAATCTTGAATGATTATATCAAACCACAATTCTCCCAAAGAACAAAGATGCTCCTTCAATCATATTCCTGCCGATACTAAATGTTATTGGTCGGAAGAAGGAGGAGCAACCATTTGTTCAACTTAAGTTTTCTTATTCGACCTTATCGAGGATCCATTTGCCACACTTCATACCTAGTCCTAAGTGCACACTTCTAAATACATACCTTGGATTTAGATTGTCTATAAAGGCGGATATTGTATGGAGATGGACCACCCGCACACAGCATATAGATAGAGGTGTAGCTCGTGGTTCAATATAACAGGGGTGCTGGGGTAGGGGTTAGGGAGGCCAAGAGGTGGGCAAGATGTACAAACCCTGTCACTTCAAGGGCTGCATACAGGCCCGGGATGTATACTTACGGGAAGGAAGACAGCTTAAGTGGGTTGTATGTTTCAAGTCCCCCTACTAATTCCCAAAACCAAAGGTGCGCACTAGACGAAACAGATCCATGATGTAAAAGGTTGTGTCAGATTGACAGGAACCAGTCCTTCAGCTGGCTTCAAGCATGCTTTACTGTCTATTATTATATGGAAAAATAACCTGGGTCCACTATTAAGTGATGTACACAGGCTTCTCTACATTTTTAGATGTAAATAGATGAGAGACCAGTAAAACACCAGGGACTAATGCATAACTCAGCAAAAACTGTTCATGTATTGTATGTCTCTCGTGCTTAGTGATCTTCTCCCTTTTTTAAAGTACGTGACGCCTAACCAAATGACCTTTTTTATATAAAAGATTTTATTTTAACTGGGGTTTACAGATCCCTCTGTGGGGTTGTACCCCCCCCCCCTCCCATCTGGTCCCAGTGTTTGAGGTTTTACAGTGGAGTATGTATACATGTATCTATAGTGCATTTCTTACAATAATGTGATACAGTACAGCAAAGAATGATCTATATAATGCAATATGAGGCGTAGATATAACTATTATTTTTATAATACATGTATATTTAAATACTATCCAACCTAAATTCACCTTTTACCTATGCTATAACGTAATAGTAATAGTATTATAATCATGGTATGACGAAACGTTCCCAGGAACGAGTTTACTTTGTACAAATTCATCTGAATCAAAATAATAAGTGTTAAAACATGTAGATTACTGACAATCTGGGAATCCGCTGCCAACCTACATTAGACTCGATGTGTCAACACTCTTTTACCATACAATATTTTTTGCATTACGAGAATGTGAATAAATGCCTGAGACGCATGTGTAAACAAATTAAACTTTTAAATTGGCTGCCTCGCAATACCTAGACACAATAATCACTAGATAATAAACTTCCACCGCGGCGAAATGGGAACTTAATGAACACTTCATTGCGAGGCTAAGTCAAAGTCGATGATGAGCAGGCCATGTTGCCCATCTCCTGTAATTCCAAGAAGCATAACTTTATCTCGGAGTGATTAGTTAATCCAACACTGACCAGAGGTCAGTACCAGGCTCTACCAGTGCCCACCTGACATGTGTCTAATTACGGCACTGCTTGCCATCATGAACCAGGTTGTAAAGTCTCTCCTGTTACACCGCATCACCTTTACATGCTACCGGCATCTTGGCCAATGTGAACCCTGCCTTCCTAACTTAATTCATCCACGCCTTGCCTCAATAGGGGATTTGCATGTGCCACTGCACGTGATGTCTGTTAAAGTGCATGCTGGGAATGATTCGGTTGAAATCTGACATACAAATATTTAGCAACATTTCTATCGAAAATTGGAAGAATGTTTTCGCCAATATCACAACTTGTATAAATTATCTATGAAAACCAAATGCATTATGGGAAAGATTGGGACTTGTCTCATGGAACCATGTAAAACATATGGATATGGACATTAGAGCATTGATAAATATCCCATGCTGAACATACCATGTTTTCTATAGATTTTAGACTGTATCATTAATCCCATCCATGCGAATCAAAATTCAAAATGGCGGCTATGCAAGTCCCCTATTCTCAACAAAGCCATGGGGTAAGGGATTTATCAGCTCCAGTGTTGGCACCTCAAGTTGATTAGACCATCCATTAGATTCACCCCAGTGCCAAGAAGACGCTGCCATGGAAGCTGAGGTCACACCCAGACAATTTTCCACATAACACATGCATGTATAAAATGCCGTCCAACATATATTACATATAAACATCTAATATTGTATAACTGTTCACATGTTTGTTGCCTATGGCCTAACAGAACAATAGCGGAAAAGGGGAACAATTAGAAAAAGAAAAGAAAACCTAATTGAGGAACTTCATGTATAGTCATTCTAAAAGATTGCTCTGTAGATCATAGTCTTCAATAAAATAAAAGTGAGATAGAAAAAAATGCATTACAAGCATAGTTGCTGGAAATATTAAATAACGGGTGCCTAAGATATGACATTTTTAGGGGAAGTGGAATATGCCACAACACATAAATAAGGCCATAACTGATCGGAGTCAACGATAAGATACACTCTGTTAGCCAGCGATGGATCCAGCAACGAGATAGATTTTTAGATAGTTAACGTAACAGCACTTAATACCCAGCGCCTTCAGGTACAGAAATGTTGAGTGAGGCCAGGTGAAATGTGTTGGGAGTTGCCCTGCGCAGCGTGACGCCATAATTTTCTGCTATTTTCGCCCACGTCCAAGTGCTGCTCCTCGTTACTAGGGCTTGCGACGAGTAGAAGATATCATGGCAACGCGCTTAGCAACGCTGATTGGCTGATCTATGTCGGACCCAGGATCTCCAGGGTTGCATTTAAAATTTTGTTTTGTTTCGGAACATAATAAAAACCGAAATTATAGCGAGAAAAATGCTTACATTTGCCCACTGAATCAGGTTGCTCAGGGCTCTTTAAAAATAGAGAATTGTGTTTATAAATGTTTCAGTCTTTCTTAAAGTTCATGCAAGCATTAGAAGCAATCGAGCAAGCATTTCCTGATAGATAGCTATAGATGCAACACCATTCCTGACTGCATGTTCTTTAGTTCAATTCCTGGGCCAATTTATGTCTGGTGTAATGCGATATGAAGTTTACAATCAGTTGGTAGGGATTTATTAGTGAGCGGATCTTGCTCAGGTGTGTAGCTCCAGACTTTATCTCCCCCACTTATCTCATCCTGGATGTTACTCCGGGATTACCCCTAGCAGGATTCTTTATGGAGTTGTGCAGGTGAATCTACTAGTTACACCCTAACAGCAGCCTCCCAGCGCACATATTTCAACTCTTCACTTTCAAACTAAAACTTTCAACACATCCAAACAGATCCAGTCGAAAAAATAAGTCCTAGCCTGAGAAATACATACCAACATGGGTATAGGCTCTCAATGTTTACTTGTATATATGTTGGGGACTCTGTATATATATATATAACTCTTTGCCTCGAGTTAGTTAGTGAATGCTTCTTTATAGTTTATGGGGTAAAAAACTCGAAAGGTACAACTACCTCCAGACATATCAACTCCATCTTTAATGTAAATTGCCTTTTCCTAGGTTTGGATGGAGCATAGAGTAAAGTGCTCTGACTTAGGCCCAGAGCAGAACATTTCGACTACGACAAACATTAAAAATTGGGCACTCTAGGTAAATCACCCGACATCGTGAAGCAAGGCGAGTTAAAAAAAAAGGCCTTTAGAGTCTTTCAGAAGGAATGTTTTAGCTTATTAATTATTATGGTGATGACACGATAAAACCCAATTCAATATCCATTAGAATGAGAGCCAGACTGTTTTCCCTTCGTCCAGAGGTTGTCTGAGTGCCGGTTTATAAATAATTTGAGACTTCTCTCAATTTATCATGTTGGCTCGGCTGGAGTTGATTTTAAACATTACTCTTATGGGAAGGAATGATTTGAGCATTAGACACAAGTACTCTAGTGGACGGCCATTTCTAGCCCTAAGTACATCTTGGCATGATCTATGTCTATATATCTGGCCTAACAGAGTTTATGTCCAACAGGCCAATAACGAAGCAAGATGGTCTCTGTAGTGGAGTATAGCGATTAAAGGGGACCACAGTGACTGCTTCTAGTACAAACCATGTATTATATATTGGAAGAGTACATTTTGCCATCAGGCAAATGGCGTGATAAAGATGCGCGCTTGTCAAACCATATATACACAATGTACCTGCAATTCCACCCTTATGAATATGAGGCGCTGTCCAAAAACGGTGCTTGTCCTCAGCGAATAGCGTCTACAAGGGATCCAGAAACTATATAGTAGGAAAGTCATGCCTTTCCATTTCAATCTGGTTCACAAATGAAGCAGGAGGGTTGACAGGTCACACCTTGTGTCAGATATGTAAAAAGGTGTCTTGGGCCCAGAATCATTAATAAGGCGAATACATGGAAAAGCCTAAAGATGTCCGAGTTGTATCAAAATACACGAACCAGCTTCATTTTAAGGAAAGGTGCTCAAGAGAAGAGTTTATTTCCATTGTTTCTTCCACGCCAGCAGATTTTACATCGCTTATATTGGTTGATCGCAGGCACGGGGGAAATAATCTTCTCAAGAAAATGGGATCATTTGATAGATGGCTCCCTGTCACCCGCACACCATCCATACCATAATAGTTGCGTATAGCGATTCTACTGTTTGACTTGTATTCCATTACAAAAGGTTACCAAGTCAACTGATATCAGCCAATTGCTGCCACGCCATGGGTCCGCCTCTGCCGGGATTGCCCCGAGAATCACAATCTCTGGGCGAGAGTTGCGGTCTGAGAGCAGGACATAAAACTCTATACGTCATCAGTTCTGACTCTGATATAAAAAGTGCTACCTAAAAGGTGTATGTGGTCTGTAGAAGGGGGAGGAGAGAGACCGGGGAAGGTTAGGGCCAATGATTGATACAAAATACGATTTGCTGAGTGTATTAGCAAAGTTCTGGGTCAGTCGGGAACTGATGACAAATGGCATAATCTATGTAAACTGACACGCACCTTCTATTGGCAAAATGATAAGTTCTGAGTGAATTCCAATTTACACATGCTGCATTAGTAGATAAACAACTCAATGGTCGGTATATCACAGGTAAAATACAGCATATCGCAAGTCTATCCATTAAGCCTAATACAGACTACCATTTAACACTTTCTTGACAGCAGTTATTTCCTGGTCTGCTTTAAAGTTCACTGTAATTTACTTTGTTCCGAAGGTCACGCTTAAGAAATATCAGACCAATTATTAGTAACTACACAGAGAAATGATGTATGATTTTCGTATCTTTCATAGAGATTTGCCTGGATTTAATACACAGGTAAACGTGAGAATTGTGCATTTCATTTTCTAGAGAGATAGACCGTTAAAACCTCTGGACCTAGGAGAATTCCACCAACAAATCGATAATATTGTGCTTGAGGCAGACTATCCAGAGGTTTTTCATTGCTTCTGTTTGTGTGAAATACTTTAGGGTATATTAGCCCTAAAACATTTTCAGAACATTTTAATATGGCTTTGCTCACTGTCACTACACAGATGCATAAGACTTTGTATTCATTGGAGTGTACAAAATAGCATGGTCAACAAGGTATCTTTTTACCCCGGCCCCACAGCCGATAAAGTATGAGGGCTCCAGGGGCTTTGTTTGTACTCGTAATAAACCGTGACAATAATATGTAAGATACCGAATGTAAATGAAGGTGGATATTTTTTTCCTGAAAGAATGAAAGGGTTGCTTTTGACTTTGCCATTAGTCTGCATCATCTATCATTGTGAAGCTAGTTTTGAGCACCAGAGGTGGTCCCCAGTGCCGTGATGGGTGTCGACATAGTCTACCTGCTAACATGAACAGGGTCAGGCGGGCTCTGTAGAAAGGTGGCCAGCCAAATGGCTTTCCCACACATTCCACTCAGCAGGCAGTTCTGGCTCTAAATCAAACTTGCCAATCCAGGAGTGGAGCTAACGCGCTGCATGGACAATACTTCACATACACAGAAGCTTAAAATCTTTATTATAAAAATGTAAATGTGATTTTCCAGCGCCGCTTTTAGACATAATGACCTTTTACTTTTCAATTGCAACTGTTGCTAATATTATGTGTATATTTTATTGTGAAGTGCCAGCAGAGCCAGAAGTATCACGCAGGCATCGATTTGCATGGATTGTCAACTTGTGGCAATGAACTATATACGAGTCCCCCCACCAGCGACAAGTATCAACACCACATCTCAAATTAAATTTTAAATTACCCGTGAAAATTGCAGCATAGCTGTGCATGTAGATCTGGTTTCTGCTGTTTGGTAAAGGGACCACCTATATGCCTGTAGGGACTTATATGTCGGGAGGCTGAAACTCTAACCTGAACCTTGCATTACCGTTATTCACGCTGCTTCGAAGCAAAAGCTATTTGCACCTGTCTGCCTTTGCCGGGTGTGGAGATTTCATCACTTACATTTCACACCTCCTGGATGTGTGTGGACAGCTAAGACTGGCTTTCGTGACCCTCCACGGAGCTTCCTCCTTATGTACAGCCTCGGGCTTTCATTTCTCTGCCTCTCCGCTCAATGAAATGCTCCACCGAAAAACATTTATCGCGATTCCCATATAGCAAGCGATTCTCAGCCTATATTGGTTCAATCTTTTAGCAGTGTATAGGCAATGTATGCAACTATATGGATCGTACTATGAGGACTAATGTGACAGAGATAATCATAACCTTGCAAATGTGCACATGAAATGTACCCATTGCTACAATCATATTAATATTGGCTGTTAAAGCTGCATTAGAAGCTAATTTGCATCAAAAATATAATTTTTCTATTTTAAGGTATATTCATTCTCAAACCATCGGAAAGTCACCAAGATAATTTTGAAAGATTTAGTCTTTAGAGTAAAGCCAACTCACTTTTCAAATCATTCCTTTTGGAGTACAAGAATCTCACTTTTTTCAATATGGTTCGAGTTTCGAGAAATAGCCCCAAAGTCATGAAAAAATAATTAAGAGGATGCATGAATGTGTTCTTCGTATTCAGTAAACAAATCTTCCATTCTACAGCTGTACATTTGTCTCTGTAGAATAGAAGATTTTTCCAAAACTTGTTTTAGCTTTAAAGCTAAAGAAAGTTTTGGAAAAATAGGTTTTGGTCGATTTATGTGGGAATGCAGCTTTAACAATCCACTGACAGTGGGGGCTTTTAGATAATTTTCCTGGCCAAAACAAGCTTGGTTGTAGCCAAATCCATCCGGTTATTAATGGTCTGTTGTAAACCCAGAGCGTTTTACTCTTGAGTAACATGAGGTTATAAATATGATTAACTGAGATCGGAGGCAAAGCCTGGTAGCACTGGGAAGGTAAAATGCACACAAGTAAATCGTACATACGCTGTTTTATTTATCCCATAACCGAATTATAAGTTACTCACATGCAAAGAGTTCCAGTGAGTATAGGATTGTGTTGCAACTAGATTTGACATCAGGGGCGCATTGGGCTTCAATAAAACTTGCTTTATTGTGATTGCTCTCATAGTCTAATGGTTTGGCTGCCCATGGTAATGGGAATAAGTATTATAGAAAACACAGGGCATGTGCTGATGGCCAAGCCATAATAATTTTACATGGAGCCAGCACTGCCAAAGACTGCACGCTCTACTCCCGTCCAATTCATCGCCAATTATCAGAGATGCAGCAAGCCTTTTATTCTTCCATCTATCATAATCTTGTCATGGCTGTAGGCGGTGGATGACCTGTCTTTACCCTTTGTAGAACATATGAGATGTGTGTGTGGCTATGTGACGCCTGTCACTTATATATGCTTGTTTCATGTAGCAGTGTTGACAGAAAAGGCATTGTTAGGGCGCTGGAGGCTCGAAAACGACGAAACCACACCTCGTCCCTCAGTTGTGACTCTTTCTCAAACCCATTCCAAAGCTTTCTATTCAACCGCAGCTAATGTAATTCTCTCTTCAGATCTACTCGGTATCTATACTTTGTTCGTGCATACCACCCATGCAGGCTCATGCCCCCTTTCTCTTTCTTTTACTTCTTAACCTATTAACTTCTCTTATGTTCATTCTCAGAGATTTCGTTACTGTGTAAGGATGATCGGATACCTTACCACCCACCATGACACAACGCTTCGCCTTCTAACCTCACCTACAGCATCAGCGGCCTTCTATAGAATACACCCTAATCTAAAGAGATCTGTCGGGTTTGTTCACCTATTCAACTAGACCATGTCCTGACAAGGATCTATTATACTCCTGATTTATCATAAGAAAAAGCAAGCGGGAGGAGAGTGAGCCTTGCAATGTTCGTACTTAATAGGCGAAGTCTTGGTTTTTAGCTGCGCATAAAAAATCTGCGGAGTGCATCCGAATACTTCTATTGCTCCGAGTGTTATAATAGCCCTCGTGGTTATGCACGGGACTCAATCAAGTGGAATTTGACGAGATGAAAGTTTGAAGAGGGAGACAATTTTATTGCGGCTTGATAAACTGACAGATACACGAGTGGGGACAAAGAAACTTGAAGCATTTCCGTCACTAAATATAATGTCCTCATGCAGGTCTACTGTTTAACAGTGTCTGATTGATCGACGGCTTTGCCCTTGGTTGACCTTGAAATGGCTCTGCCCTCATTGGTGGCATAGTGGCACCTAAGGCGCTCATGTATTTTACTGTATGGTGGCTATACGGGATGAACTAGTCATATTCTTAAACAATACATCTCTCTACAAGCTTCGCCTTCTCCCATTTAACTCCCCTCCATAACATGGTGTGGGTGGTGATGGGCCTCCAGCATTCGTCCCTACTCTCCATGTACGTCTCCGGGCACTACAATATCTTATATTGCAATGCCCTGCACACCGTGACAGTAAAGGTTAGGGGAAACCCTAGCCTTTGCCCTCCCCATCCAGGTCCTCATAAGGGCCAATAAGCCCTGGCATTGATACTATAGTTATCTCCTCCTTTCTCCGGGGATATTGGTGTCCCAACAAACTAAGGCAGTCAACCAGAAAGAGCAATCTACGCTCTTTTCCTCCCATCGGCCATCACCCCGACCTAGCACTCAAGTGAGCTAGTGTCCCATACATGACCACTATTGAGATGAGCCTTGGCAAGCTTTTGTCAAACTAGAGACAGTAACAAGACCGGTTATAAAGTAGAGTGATGCCATGCAGCCTAGTGTCTGCAGAAGCGTGAAGAAGAAGCCATCGAAATATGATCAAAATGGCACAAACTTGGTTAAAAGTTTGGGATGTTTATTCAAGTGAAAGTTTTATTTCTGGCATTCATAATGCACCCAAGTCCGTATCAGTATCAAGCGCTCTCGTAAGTTCAAAAACGTTCATGGTCTGACGCCCGAGGACAGTGAGTTTTGTCCCAAACTTGTGGCATTATAGTTTATTTAATCAGATAGAATGGGCTAGGTTAAATAGTCGATATTTGGAAGCAGTCGTATAGAATGACGATAGATCTTCATTTGTAGCCAGTAGGAGAGGCGGTTATGACACATCCTGGGTCCCTATCTGATCTCAGCCAGAGATAGGCACAGTTTCTGATCTCGTTCTTGATCGATATCTGACGAGATCCGCACTACTTCATCAGAGTGCCCCCTAGGGACTGCTATTTCCATCCGCCACAAGGGGCAGATCGGTCGTGCATGTGGTTGTCTCGCCGAGATCCACTGTCTCGCATCCCAGGTCTTTTGAAAACGGGGCCAAGGGTTTAATCTCCGCCTTCAAATGGCAATTTTAATAGTTCTTATGGCTGATTGGAAAGGCCATGAACATCTGTCCCTGAAATTCCGCCAGACCAAGACCTAATTATTCTTCACGGACTCAGTGGTCAACCTATTAATTCGTATTCGTTTTTGACACATGAGCTACAAACAGAATTACTGTAAATCCATCATAATTTATGTATAATCTGATTGGCAATTGATAGCTATTTAAAGATGTATACAACATTCTAACTAGAGGGAGATGCATATAATTGATCAATCTATATAAGCACACTGAGGACGATTGAGCCAGAAAAAGATGGAACAGGCCTGAAAAGATGGACATAATGATACAGATCGTACAGCACAAAGTGGAATAAAGAAGGGAAAAGTTGCTGAAGAGACTACACAAACAAACTTGAAAAGAAAGAAAGATATAAGTTTGGAAGTAAGGGGACAAAGTGCGTTGTCAGTGAAATAGGATACAGGAGAATTAGCTGACCTGCCGACAGACAGTGGAAGGATCTATCGGCAGGCTCAACGAGCACAATGGGAGGGTGATAGAGGCAGCGAGTGTTATTGTCTTTGTTTATTGGTGTGTTAAGCCACCACATGTCACGTCACACATTACTGGGTACACACATTCCCCAACCACACATTCCACATGCTCATCCCATGATTCACAGCCCTCCCATGCTCCAAACATTCTTACCTTGCTTCAAACCATTAAAATCTTTAATGCATGTAAAATGAGGTAAAGATGGCATATCAAGAGGTCTAAACATGGAGGAGGAAGGAAATGAAACTAATTGGAGGTCTCTCTATATGGGCATGGTAGGTATGAAGATTTTGATCTTCCCCTGGAGAAAACAAGGAACAAGAGAAGCTCTTCGCCAGGGGGCCGTCAATCAGGGAGATCAGGGGCGGGGATTGGAGTGTAGCCGGGGTACAAAGTAAATAAACCTCTCTGAACGTGCCCAGCAATCCACCTTAAATATACATAGCATGGAACTGTGCAGAGGAGTTCCAATCTGTCGTATGATATCCCCCAAGAGAGAAAGCTTTGATTGTCTATACCTTGGTCGGACAACGGCGGGGACCCAGGGGAATTAAGGCAGTACTGATTGAAGAGCTCTTATTGCATCATCAACCGAATCGCTTTAGACCTTTATTGTATCGCCGTCACGATTTAGGACAATTTTATCTCCCCATCACAGTCAAGGCGAAAGTCATATTGTTGAAGAACGAGGGAAAACTTTTCCCCGAAAATAATTTTGACTTGCAACACTTGCTCTACCTGCTAACATAAGGAGACATCTGTTAATGCATGTTCTACATGGGTTGACCAAATCTTACATTATATATGAATCCATTCTTTAATCTTGACTTGCTTTAGAAAGGAAAAATCTCCATTTTGCATGCTGGTATTTCATGGATGGACCATGTGGGTGGTAGTCTCCTGATTCAAAGTCCCCCTTCCCTATACTACTCTCATCCCACTGCAATTTACATGTATGGCTTATGCGGGGCGTTCGTGGATTAGGATGAGCGGAATGTGTATCTGATAGGAGTTAGGCGGCGGTGACTTATGGTGTCCTATTATTCAGAGCGCACCAATAATTGTGAGTGATAAGTTTTATATGTGTATAGGCGGTCTGGGGACCTACTATCTCTCCCCCTACTTCCAGCCCAAGTCAGTAGGACACAGAGAGGAGGAGGAGGAGGAGGGGTAGCGGTAGGACTAGTAGACCGTCTGGATCCTCCTCCTCCTCCTCCTCCTCCTCCTCCTCCACCTCCTCCTCCCCCTCCGCTTCCTATCCCGAATTCTCCTCATGCAATACCGGGACTAAGCATCATGTAATTCACCCAGGGTAATGGTGTCCTGATGAAGTGAGTGGGGGCACACCGATAGAGGTCTCTGACCCGGCGTGAAGGGGCAGTCAGACGTAGGGCGGATGACCTGTTGGCCGCCCGGGGAGAGCGGGGAGGGGGGGGGGGGGGGCGCCCGGGGGGGGGGGGGGGAACACCCGAGGGATTGACTTGGATCCTAATTCAGGATGTGCATCGGCCTGTCAGATTTAGCGCAGAGTTGGAAATAACCTCAGGAGTCGCTCACTCTTGTGATACTAATTCCCCGCACTCTACCAACTCACTATATATGTGTATACATGTACACGTGAGCCAAATATATGTGTTCATGCGCCAAAGAATAAAATTCATTCTGCCAGGAGTTATAGTACAGTTCGCCCCCAATTGGTGTAGATTTAGCTTCCACAATAGCCTTAGAAAAGGAACAGATATATAATATTATGTACGACTTGGAGTCTCTTTTCAGTATTCATACTGTTATCATACACATGATCAGAGATTAATTTATAATAGGGAAAACTTCACTGAAAAAGATTACATCCGTTCTTGAGATGATTAAAGCATGTGATAAACACCTATGTATACTCCCTCTTGTATGGGTTTATGGGTTGGCTACTGCAAAATCGAGGCCATGGGTAATTTGAAGATGAAATTTATGTGGTTGAATAATAACGAGCTGGTGCCCTGTGGGGGAGGTTTCCATCTTCCTATGACACGAGTTTGTTATTGTGCAAGCCTGTTGAAGAGGTTTTGTTCAAGTGTCCTGCTAATAATGAATTATGCTCCAGCCTCCGCCATGCTTTATTTGAACTGAGTCTATCAGGGGAGAATTCTGTCTTCCTGCCGCCCGCCTGACACCCTCAGATAGGGTTTCATTTGACAATGATTAAGCCAGGTGGGGAAACTGAAGCTCAGAGGAAGATATTTATCTCGCGCGCTTTTAATAGAGACAAAGCCTGATTGGACGTTTGAAGCAGGAAGGAGGCTGATCTATCACGTGTATCCTCCCCAACTAACCCCCTCCCGCCTCAATCCATCACATGACCTCTGACCTTGGCGCGCACGAATACATCGTCATGTACAGCGCATGCGTACGCGCTCGACTCATGAATGCCTTTGGTGTCTCATCCCTGGGCTTCTGACTGGATATCATCAATTTCGGATCACAAGTGCTTTTCCGTGGAGAGAAGATCCAGAATGGTCTTGGGTTTTAAGCGCATGCATACACGACCTTCACATTACCCGCAACACAAGTAGAAATGCTCGAATATCTTGTAGGGTCACATTCTGATTTGCTCGCGAGGCATAGAAGTACATTTATGTGATTGCATTCTATTCATATACGAAGTCATTGAGCTTTGATTTATCATTCATTTATGTCTCGAGAGCATATATATCTCTCCCCCTTCTGTCACCTCTCTCGCGTGCATGAGTGTTGACCTTCGCATCAAGTAGATATATGGGAAAGTCGGTTTTACTCATACATGAGGTCCTGTAGCTTATAGCCTACACATCAACAAGTGGTTTGTGCACGTAGCTTTTTGAAGCGTCGCTCCCCATCCCCCATCCCCACTATATGCACGATTACAGTGTGTCTGAGTGCCTCTCATGAAAACCCAAGGTTGTCCATCAACATAGACGAGCGCATAAAAGGTGCGAGTCTTGGCAATCCCAGGGCACTAGCCAAGTAATTCTTCTCGCATTGCTTCCTCATGGAGAGGTCTAATTTCCATGGAAACTGCTAGAGCATTTGCATCTATTGGAATGGGGGAAAATAACTGATATGCGTATTGGCAGCGAGCAAATGTGAGCGGGTCTGAGCGCCTTGCGTGGACCTAGCTGCGAATCACGGTCACAATATGCGGGCCCTCATGTCTACTTCTTGCACTTTCCCCTTCCCCATCCGGCATGTCCTGCCGGATCGATGATGTCACGGATCCAGGTCATGTCAGGGCTAAAGTTGATTTTATTGATGACGTTGCGACAGCTGTACCTCTTCCCCTGGTCATTTGTCAATACAAAATCATTCGCTTTAAACGATTTATGAAGACATGTTGGGTATATATTTCAGAGGCAGTTACGATAGTAAGTATCGTATCCGTTCTTTTTATATTTTTAATATAATCTATGTGTCGTTTAAGACTGATGTAGAGTATGTATATGAGTGGTACAGAATGATACCAGCAAATCTGTATTACCGGTAAGTGGAGTAGTGTAATTGCACCTCAAATGGAATCAGAGTCCTCAACCCTAATCTGGACAGTTATGAGAATAGCTATAGGGTGGGCACAACATAGGAGTACCATGGGAAAAGGCGGCCCTTGCCTTGAAGGACTGGGGAGATCGTTATAACAACAGGGTATGTCCTCGCCTCACCATACATATTGATGAATACCTCTTTTGAAGCTCGTCTATTTTAAACCAAGGGACCGATATATAACACGGTCCAAGCAATATCAATGGTACGTCTCGTGGGTAGGACTCCAAGCCTTCACTGTATAGTAGCAAGTGTGACAGTCAGAAGTGGTTAGTCTCCTATTGATACAAGGTGAACAAAGGCAGTGGACAAGCTCTGACTATTTATCCACGGTGGGGATCGATAGTGTTATGTACTTGACGTTTAGTGATCATTTTCACGGGCAGACTGAGACTGTTGACAGTGAGGGTTACATGAGGCGGGCGGGTCAATAAGAGTATTGTAGTAGTATTGTGTATGGAGAGGAGTGGTCACTTGTCTGCCATGTTCCCTCTGCCTTCGCACCTCTGGCGGCCACATATTACATCAATTACACTGGCCTTTGTTACCATCTAACCATGCATCCTCATCAATCACAGATACCTGCCTTAATTAGGTAACACCGATCAATGACATATACAAGTGTTTAGTCTATTGACTGAAGGAATAGGTCCTCTACGCCAGCGACTACTCTCTTATTTGTCTTCACGTAAGCTCTTTTTCAATGGTCTCTATTTACATAACTGCTTCTGCTCTGTTCTGAGATATGGAGCTTCCGACACTCGGCCAATGGCATTAATGTTTCCTATAACATATAAAGTTATTTTTATGCAGATAACTATACAATCCTATGTATTGTGAATACTAAGAGGCGGAAACTATTGTTCCCAAAGATTTATAAATTGATAGTTGGCAATCTACTTAAAAATATGGGTCATAACTTATTTTTTATGGTTCATAAGTAGGTTAATTTGTCCGCCGCAGGGTGGCATTTATCTAATATAATTAGATTTCAATATCACAAAAAAGACCGCTAGATCCAATCTCATTATACCAAGATATCTAGGTGCTATATAATAGTGGAAATCGTACAATTGAGAAAGTCTGATTGGTCCGGGTAGATTTGAACATTAATCAAGAGAACTATTTACACTAGGGATAGATTCTTCCCTCCGTGATTGACTAAACATCATGTACGGTTTGGGCGGTCAGAGAATTGGGTCACATGCTGGATCAGTCAGGTCAAAGTGGTGATCGAGCGGCGGCCAAGAAATGCAGCATACATATTTATTCCTATAGCCCTATGAACTAGATCATATGACTATTATGCTTCCTCTTCCTCTGCACTTTTGCTGGTTTTGTACATAATTAGCCAAACGTTGAGACGCCATGGCGCCAAAAGGGCCACTGCGGAAAAGCTTTATGTCAACTTTAACATTCTGAAGACGGTGCGCAGGGGCAGGGGCAGGAAATCATAAATCGGTATATCAAACAAAGTCAGACGGCGGACAGCCTAGATCTATTGTATATGAATGAAATCAGAAGCAAAGTTAAAGATTGGTTTCCTTGAAGATCAACACAACATGTCCAGTTGAAGTAAACTAATCATATCTATGTACATTCAGACGTAAACTTTGGATGCTTCTGTATGTAAGTGCTTCTCAAACGTTCCAATAATAATGCGGGCCACAGCCCAATTGGCTCCATGGGGGATTGAAACGATCAAGTGATGGTACTTCTTATGGACCAAGGTTTGGTTGCTCTTGCCTCCTAAACTCTATGACAAACTTCTACGCATGATCCCCTTTGAGGATTTAGAATTTAAGTTCGGGCTGTATTTACTCAAACTCAGTAAGCCAGTGACATGATATTTCCTTAAACGATTTAATAGCATTATCGAGTACTAAACAACCGCCCACTCCAACCAACATACTATAGTATACATCCCAACTATCTGAGTGATATCTTAAATACTACCATCTGATAATTAATGCCAAATGCAGTGAATTCAATTTGCTGCTTTTGAATGAAAAATGACAAAAATTCATAATATTATGATGATATGACTTGTTAACTCTTTAGTTCATGTTACAATGCTATCGCTACAACGGAATACCGATAGGTTATGTACCACATCACAATATATCTGGAGGCAAGATCTTTGTTAATTAAAAGTATATGAGTAGCTTACATTAGCAATGAGAATAAAAAAGTATGTAATTGATTTTAGCGTTTGGTTGTCGGATATATGGATGTCACATATATGCATGTATCTGGAATGACTGTTGAATATGGGCCTATACTTATTATTTGATTATTTGCTGTTGGTTCTTCATTGAGGTCGCCACTAATTAGGCTAATGAGTATAAAAGAATATAGAGGCCAATATGATGCCATCAAATTATAGCTTCCATATGGCCCATCTGTCAATGTTCATGGGAACATGATTTCATGATAGCATCATGGCATGCACGTACACTATTGTCATAACAAACTGGGGGAGCGAGTGTAGGTCCAATGGCCCTGAGTGAACTCCATACAAAATGGTTGCATCATCGCCGCGAATCATGCAGTTGTTTAACACTATAGCTGAATGTTAAAGTTGTGTGACCACTTGAACGATAGTTAAGGTCATTTCAGTGCATGGATTTTTAATGCTTCATTGTTCTTTAATGCAGTCACGAAACTCAGACACTCATGTCCTATGACATACATGCATGCCTAGTAATTGCCACAATATTGAAATAACACTCTCATTTTAAAATACAGACTAATTGCTCCCGTGTCATTTAAAGATAATGGAATGCCGTGTGTTCAAGAGTATTCCTGGCGCCGTCCGGACATAGTAAATAAGGGTGTCAGCAAATTTATGCACGGAAAGAATCGTTAGCCAGTATCTGTACTTAATTCAGGTTCTTTGAAACAAAACTAGAATTTTATTCACTACATTTCAACAATTAAATCTTCAAACGGGAATTCACGCATTATAACTTTCCATATGGTTGAAGAAATAAACTGAAAGGATTGAGAAATAATTGTGCTTTTCTGAGCGTTACAAACACAAACACAGAAGTGATTAAATGGTTATATGGAACAGGTATACCACTGGAGGGGCTCTTTGGTAATCATATTGTTCATGTAGAGAACCCTTAGGCATGTAACAGATTGTTAGCGCCCCAATCCTGTGCATTCATGACTTAGTTAATACTCCACTTATAGTGGGTTCTAGAGGTGTGAGTGTTATGTTTTACATAGTCTCTGCAAACAACCATTCTGGAATTACAGCTATATTAAATCCTGGCTTTTTCTCCATGCTACTGAACGAATCGGTACTTAAAATGATGAGAAAACAACCTTTAAAATCCTCCCAAAGATTGAAATTACTGAATAAAACATGGATTGAAAGTGAGTTTGGTTTGTATTATCACAGGATTGCTATTTAAAGTAACTAGTTGTAGTGAAGGAAGCTATATTTATACGTGTTCAGGAATGACTGTACTATTAAATAAATAGAAGTGTAATGGAATGGGGTGTGGAAGCAATGAGAAGAAGGCCACTCAGGCCTAGTTCTGTCTCCAGCCAGTCCGGGCAGAAAGTTGGTGAAGGTGTCACTGTGTTATGACAATAAATCAGACATGCATTGTGCAAACAAACACGAGCCAGCATTGCTCCATCATCTCAGTGTTTATCTTGTCTGCACATAAGTGTTTATCATATCATACTAGTACACTGTTATTTATTGTCTTCTTTCTGCATCTCACATGCTCTATGACCCTCCATTAATCATGAGGCCGACGACAGGAAGATGGGAGATCAATATTTTTCACTGAACCTTCCCCATGGTAATTTATTTTCTTCCAGCTCGAAATAGATCCAGCAAAGTCTCACATGCACTATACCACCTCGCTGCCTCAGCTATAAAAGTGGAGAGGTTTAGTAGGGTTTGAACTTTGAGTCTCTTCCTGTCTACCTGCACATGTTGATGATAGGCACATATGGGGCAGGTTTAAATACCCTCATCAGGTAGTAAATAAACACCCCTCAGCTGGCTTCCACGCGTTCATGGGCTATATCTACTACCTACCTCTACCACACGTGCATCTTAAACCTTCCCAATACATGTATTAAAGAAAACAACCAAAAAACATGTAAGAAAGTAACATATGCATTGACCTTAATCTGAGCAAAGCTCTTCATTTATGCCAACACCTGTAATATCCCAGAGTCAGGTATAACTCAGCCAACTCCCAACACCTTATAGCAAAATAAAGTCATATGTATTTTTATTCCCCTCGGTTTAGTGTTCTTGTGAAGGTTTACCCCCTCGTATATTAGAACTACTAGGAAGGTACACATTTAAAACCCAGTGCCATTTCCACGATCCATAACAACCATCAGGTTAAAACTAAACGCGATGAGAAAATCCCCTCCTTTTGAAGTTGCTGGCACTGTAGATTAGATTATTGTTTAAGTCAAGGCATTATTGAGTAGCTGGCTGGAATACTTTTCAACTTCTGGGGCGTGATTCATACACTGAAGTCTGTTCAATCAAGAATAAACAAGCGGAGCAGGTGACGGCCAAACTCACCAACTAAGTCCAGATGCGCTAAATACCTAGCTATCCAAGAGCATTCTTCGCTCTCCATTCTCCTACCTGGAACTGGGCTCAGGGCGTGAGATTCATTCCCATATGCCAAGTGATATCCACGTGAAAGAGTGAAAAGTTATTTCCAAATAGCTTGAAGCCATGCACCTAGCAACCCTCCCACATTCCCACCAAATTATTGTCAGTGCCAACGCTCGAGTAGGTCTGATGAAAACAATGTAATATTTACTTATTACACAACTTTTCCCTCCTGGGTCGTGGTCCCCTTAGGCCCGAGAGAGAGAGAAAAACCAATCCTATGCCTGCCATCTTTATACTGGATTTTAGTATAGGATTGGATTTTTTTCTCTCTCTCAGGCCTAAGGGGACCACGACCCAGGAGGGAAAAGTTGTGTAATAAGTAGTGCTCTTATATCAGACAAACATTTATAGTATTTAAAATAAAATAAAATATTATTTCTTTAAAACATGAAATAAAATAACGTCGTCCTGTGCAAGGATTGCTACAAAAGAGCACATAGGAGCACATAGAAAGCCATGCTTTGAATGTAGCATGGCGGAGAGAGAGAGAGAGAGTAGGGGAAGATCAGGAAGATAGTTTGGGTGTTGGTTCAGAAGATAAACTGATTAACTTCTCACACTGGGAGTGCTAACCTACAGTCATTTCTATTTGACACGACCTGTATGTATACTTACATAGATAGAGGCGAGTGTTTCACATACAACACAACCCAACAAACAAAATATTTCCACAGTCGTGTAACCAGAAACCCTTGCTCCCCAAACAAACTAAGTAGAAAAAATGGGAGCATTCTCACCAGTGTTATGTGGTGTTTTGTACGTGGGAATATCTGTTGTGACATTTGTGAGAACAACATCTGCACATCTTCATTTCACTGACTTACATCACCGCATTACAAAGGTCATTGCATAAGGTATACTTTTGGAAGCATCTTCTAGAATATTCCCGAGTTCATTGCTTTGTTTCACCAGTACATAAGGCTAGTAATTATTATGGTCTATCTACGCCTTCCATGTACACTTCTGTTCTCTAAGTTCCCAGCCTCTGGTATGAGTAGGATTAAAAAATAAATGATAAGGATAAATTGGAGGATTGGTTCTTTAGAAAAATGTTTGACAGTCGAGAAATGTTCTAAGAGGGGAAACTGGAAAGAAGCCGAACGTATATATATTTTTCAAGCGTAAACTAAAAATACAAAGTACAAATTATCCTTAAATGAGACTACCAGACGAACAGATACATCTCTCTAGTTGGTCGATGACTTTCAGTTCTGTTTCATATACACAAGCTCATTTTCATTATAGACGTACGTACAACGTGACAAATTCACTCAGTGTCGCTCTCAGATCTTGAGGTCTCATGAATTATATTTTAAGCTAAGACGTTCACAGCCAATTACCAACCAATTCAACCTATGCAAAGATAATCTTTACGCCATCTAAAAGTGGTTTAATTTATTTGAGGTCATTTTTTCAAGTTTGAATAATATTAGCAATTAGAAATACTGTCCCCTTTGGGAAGGACGTGCCAAAAGTCTTGCCCCACAACACATTTATCCCTGTGTATCCAGTTGTACTTCTTTTATATCTGATTAGAGATGTAAGCCACAGTGCATAAAGAAGCATAATCTATGCATATAAATCAAAATAAGTATTCCTACACATACCAGCTAATTGATTCAAATCAAATTAGCGGATGTCAGCCCCCGGGACCTTATGTTGGCAATGTTTCAGTCTCCATTCAACGGCTCGTGTACTGCTTTGTCCATAGGGACAACTTCATTCAGGTGCCCAAAAGAAAAATAAATTGCTTTCTTTATAAGCGTTTCTTTTCTTTCTGTCTGCCCCACTGATATTACAGTGCGTTTACACAGAGCGCAGCTATCAAGTTTAACCAGTTGGCCCCTTTCAATTATTTAAGGATTTCAAACTTACAAAGGATACAGAGTGTTTGATGGAACTCTTTTCATTTTTATCAGGCGGTTGTTGTATGCCAGAAATGCTGTCATTTCACAGCCAGTAACTAGTTTCTCTTTCTCTGATGAAAAGTTTGCTGCTATAAAGATGTTTTCATTAAAAAAATCTCACCCACCCATGGGCGGATCCAAGGGGGGGGTCGCCGACGTCCTGACCCCCCCCCTCAAAATTTTCATAAGTGCCCTTTTGAATAGCCCAAAGTGCCTTTTTTTACAACCCAAAGAACTTAAATGCTGTTTCCATGACTCCCTAATTTGGGTGTATGGGCCCCACACATGTTTGTTCTGACATAAGTTCCTCCTCTTATGTTTGCTTTACATTTATACATCATGTGGACAATCACTTGGGGGCAGTTGTGAGAAAATTAAAGTATGCTGCCTTACATTTGTCCTATTGTTGGCAGGCAGGCCTGCAGGAAGTACAGCCATACTCCATTGATCTGGTAACCCAATGTGACATTGGATACATGTGATTTCATCTTTTGAGGGAGATTTTGATTCAATGTCAATTAGTTAAATTTGCCTTTGAGATCACCCTCCTAATTATTTGTTTTGTATCTTTAAATACAAACAAAACTGGCTAATTATGAACAAAAAATGCTCCCAGAATACACCATTTCACTCCTCAGGTTTTACATTTTTTGGACCTTACTTCACCCTTACATCACTTGCAACAGTAGCCACAACTGATTTTTAAAGATAATTCCACATCTTACAATTTGTATACATGGTCAACTGCCAGTGTGTGTTGTATGTTTTATGTTTCTAAGGTCCTTGCAAACTGCATCCCTAGTTTTTAAAAGTCAAAATAAATAATAGAGATAAAATGATCACTTTTCATGTGTGATTAAATACTGTATTTTGTGCTTTAAAAGCGCCAAATGCCTCCAAATGGCACCTTAAATTTCAAAATTTCCTAGGGGAGCATGCCCCCGGACCCCCCTAGTCAGTTACATTTTAAGAAAATGCACATTAGGCAGGTCCACAAATTTGGTAACATCTGCTAAATTAGACAAATATGAATAATTGGTATATCAAAGTAACATTTTCTGACGATCTCTTCCTTGCATGCCTTTGTGCCCCTCTGGCTCATTTTTGGGGAATGGACTGATGTGCCCTTTTTATCTTGGACCCCCCCTCATTTTAGACCCTAGATCCGCCCCTGCCACCGATCTTTATAATTATTACAAATAAAGTAATCTCCCGCCTAATCAGGCATGATGTATCTAAATGTGCAATGTTACGAAAAGTGTTTAAATTAGTTTGAATAAACCCAGGCTATCCACTGTTTAACATAAATGGGTAAAAGTTGGAGATGAAGCAGGATTAATCTATCCTGAATCCTCATATGAATAGTTCAGCGCAAGTTTGCATATTTAATGAAACATATTTTTAACATTGGTTTGCGCGAGGAACACAATTGTAAACCCGTGAATTCATGTTAAGATAACATCCCAATCGCGGAGTTTGTGGAAGATTAGGTAGACCCACCTGAATTATCCGGTCGTAGAGCTTCATTCCTGCTTTGTCCGCAACGCCGTCCTCGGTGATCCGAGACACTACAATACCATCAGTAAGGTTACTCTCCGGCTGCAAATAGAAATATTATTCAATTACTTATAGTGCATGGAAAATTGTATAATTTGTATCCCAATTTGTGCATCAGGAGTGATGCTTGTTCATTGTTGTAGGCTATCATTATTCACACACATATATAAATACTTTAAAAAATCGCACGTGGACACAGATATGGCACGTACTGCCTACGGCTTTCAATATTTCATTCTTTATGACGGCAACATTATTTGGGAAGATTCTGGTGCATGATTAACATCCGCATGATAAACATGAATCCACAGGAGGGAAAATTGTATTTCCATGGACAGCATATGATTTAAGGCCATTACAGCTACCATGCATTACCACGTGTAGAACAAATGTTCATATTTTGGAAAATATTGACCATGACCCTTCACACCCTTCGTGGTTACAGCCCCTAGATGTATGCATGGGGGAAGGGGCAGCGGAATGGTGCATGCATGTGGGGGAGGGAGAGGGAGAGAGAGAGGCAGGCCACGGGGTTTATAAAGTGGATTATTGGCCTTATGGACGATGAGGTAATAATTCATAGCGGATCATGCCTTTGCGGGAACAAAGGTTGGCACTATTGACAGTAACAAGTGGCGTGAACGGATTGTCGGAGGCCAGCAGGCTGGTGGTGCACAGGAGGGGTGGGCTGAGATTGAGTGGGCAGGGGCGAGTATAGCACACTGCTTGGCGTGGGTGCGACTGGCTGTTCGATCTCAGCTGCTCTGAATTCATTTGTGCCACACATGATCAACCAGTCTTTGATTCCCTGCTTGCTTTGCTGCCACAGAAAGCTGTTAACTGTACGGTTAGTCAAAAGTCTCCGAATGAAACAAGTTGAAGCCTTGTGATGGTCGGTGTTGAATATCTCCAAGCTAAGTTGTAAGCTAGTCAGTATAATTATTAGGCAAGTCCAGCTCCCAGCCTTTCAGATCATATAAGAATGGTATGTCAGTAATTGGACGCCTACTGCGCCAATGGATTTTCTGGGCCAGAAGTAGGCATCTAAATTGGGTTATAATAGTATTCTACGGTCCTAATGGGATTATAATGGCATTTTGCGGCTTGGGGGAAGAGGCTTTCCCTCAGTTTGAAGGGACTCTCTCTACTTTGAGCCTAGAGTGAGGAAGTAGCCTCAACGGGAATTTCCATGCATGGCCTTTGACTTGGAAAGAACCTTCTTAGCTAGATTAAGATGTCAATCAGAGCGGTGAAGCCAAGGAAATGCGATTAGGATGTTATGATAGATCGTTAAAAGCGTGACCTCAACTGTCCTGGGATGAAAACATTGATTGGGATCGCATCTGTGGAGTGTAAACGTAATTTGGTATCCTCTGAACTAAAATGACTCCAGGGTCAAATTTGTAACCCAGCGAAACTAGCACCTGTGGAAGACTATCCTGGCTTCAATGTTTTGCTCAATTAGTTGTGATATATCTTGCAGATATCCGGGAGCGCTCCTATCGTCCATACGATAGCAGAAGTACATGCTTGACTTGAGGACGCGAGTCGACGTCGTTCGGGGAAATTTGATAGAAACAAGCAAACAGATAATGATATTAAACCACACGAGTTTACATACATTTTTATGTTTATCTGTATATATTGGACTATCTCTCTTTATACCGCAAACATCCCGTAGGGGGAGATCTAAGGAGGAGACGGTTGTGAGAAGCATGGGACAGGTATACACAATGAAATCATCATTGTGAAAGGAACTGACATGTGTGCCCCAGGTCTCTCCTGCCCGCGGCTCCTTCACTCAACGCTATCTCGTGTAAAATGATAACCAGGGCCTGGGGCTAGGGACACGAGGCTGGTGTGTAGACGGCACGTGGAGGGGGCTATGTGGGAGCCTGCATGGGTGCCATACACATGTGTATACACATGTATGCTGTACTCCACGCATAGAGAACAATGCGTGGGATATGGGAAATTGTTGGGTATATCGGTATAGAAAGTGCTTCCCACGGTAGCCTCCCTTCATAATGTAATTATCTGTTTATTAAATGTCTTCACACATATATAATTGAGCCTTTTATTGTGTAAACAATATATTTTAACATTATAGTTTCATTTTTAAATGTGAACCACACACAAGTGGAAATGTATGGTCAGAAGTTCTAGTTGGGTAAAATGGACCTCAATCATGCATAAGAAAACGTATTAAGCTTGCTGTGGATTGATTAACACCATGAATGACATCATTGTTATCTCCGAGCATCCCGAGAAATGCTTTCTTAAAACGTTTTTTCCGAGTATGAGTCACAAACAGACCAAGGCACATAACAGTAACACACAGGCCTAGAGGCATATGTCGCACATGTAAAAAGTAAAAAGTGAGCATTTCCCCATAAATATGTGTTACATCGGGCTTATTGGTTCCGGGATTCATCCGTAATCGAAATGTGTACGCGTGGTTTCTGGTATGGATATAAAAAAGAAGCACGAAACATAACCATACGATTCACAACAGCCCCATCTTGATTTGAGATGGCAACACTTGTTTTCATTTCTTTAACCAAAGAGGAAACTGTTAGTGATAAATGATGGGTAGCAAGTTACAAAAAGTGCTGTTTCACGTCTAGTTCTAGATGAGGGGTGATTAATCAGCCTGTTAGGCCTAGTGCTATAGTATAGGAGTCCTCTTCTGACAGCACACAGAACTATACTACCAGGGAGTTCAAACTAACCATCTGGAAGAGTTCTATGCACCAGTCCTCAACTATAGAAAGTGGAAGGGGGCATGCGTGCTGAGAGTTTGTGGAGATGAGAGAAGAGAGAGAAGGGATGTTACCCTTGAAACGATACAAGAAAGACCTTATGAAGAGGAGGCGGACACAAGACGGTGATTTGAAGTTGTAAAAAAAGAGGAACCCAAGCTAGCAGGAGGTGGTGCACGCAGTTGAGCCCTGGTATAGAGAGGTGAGGAAAAAAGTGAGAGCTGGTGGGTACAGAATCTTTTGGCGTCATCACTTTGACAGTTTGAGATCTGCACGCATTTATAAACGCTCATAAAACCGCACACGTTTATAATAATCGAATAAACTATGTCTAGGTCTTGAATGTGATGAAAAAAATGATGTAACTCATGTAGAGATATCAAATGATGAGTGTGATGGTTGGAGTTTTACCCTTCATGAAGAAGGTCAGTCTGGCCGAAACGTTGGTAAAATAAACAACTATCTATACAACCAGCCATATGGAAGGGTTCGAAAAAAACCAACTCGAATCGGAAGTTCAAAATTACACACTCTACACAAGATTTTTAATTGAACTAGAATTGATGAATATTTGTGGAGACCAGCAGCAAATATAAAGGCTACATTATGTTATTGCAGTTTAAAAGTGGAGCTTCCTATAATGTGTTATCTTTTGGCATCCCATGCTCAGGGATTAACCAAAATACAGATTGGACATTTGGTCGCGCCTGGAGTAGTTCTGTTTGCCACTGTGATAAATAGAGCCTGCTCAGTGTCAGTAAAAAGTTTTAAAAATCAATCTATGGACCTGTGATCCAGCTGGGTTCAATCTGTTTAATCCATTAAAATGCACTGGGTTTATCCTGTCTGGGGAAGCACTTGACAAAACTAGGGAGAAAGTAAATCAAGATGATAAATACAACCCTACCCGATACACCACCCGACCGGTGCCCAACCAAGTTATGAAGGCAAAGAACAATAAACAGGCCGCAGGTTTTGAACGATGAATTTGAATGGACATCATCTGTTACGTTATACAATTTTTACCGCCACCCTCTGACTGTATGCCATTATTCTGCCATTATACAAAGGACGAGGAGCGTTTTGCCTGGCTCCAGTTGATGGCTTGCTAACTGGAATAAGGCAGGGTGAGAGTTCAGGTCAAGCAAGTTGACCTCGGAGGCTGGAGGAAGCTTGTGTGGTTACCCTAAGCACAACCAGGTGCAAGGAAGCGACGAGCATGTAGACTACATGTTCTAGCATGCTGCCAGCGAGGCAGGGGCACACACCTAAACGGTGCCACAGGTCCATGGGTCAACATAACCTGCTATAAAATGATACAGAGGTATCTAGGTTGCCACTAGACATTAGCTTCTCTTGTTCGCTGCTAATATTATTAGAGCATCTTATGTCATACTACATCATAGTTTATATATATGATTTCAAAGGTAAGAATTGAATAGGATGTTTCAATAGGTGGAATCTTTACTGGGAGCTTTACAATGTGGGTATATTGTGGAAGGCGCAATATCAAATCTTAGAGCAATCCGTTTCCTAGGTAGCAATTCTATTTCTTTTATCCATTCATTCATATGTTTTCAATTTGTATCTCTCATTCTTACATGTTTTATTTTTTTAAATTCTCATTTCTTTCAATAAAAAAGAATTGAGGAAAAAACAACAACAAAAAACAATCGCCAAGAAATCAAATCAGTCCTGTAATCTTTGCCCATTTTATATGTATAGAATAACGGGTTGTTAGGTACAGTTTTGATTTATTATTGTACAAAATACGTATAAAGTTAAATTGTCAAATTATCAAATATAAGATTGTTTAAAGTAACGGATTTGTGGAGTGTAAAATTGTAGTTTGCATAGAGAATGCTAATAATTATTGTTAAAAATCCTCCACATATTGCGGAAGGATTTATTAGTATGGTTTACAATGTATGATATTAGTAATAATAGTAATATCACTCCAGCCTAGAGAAAAAAAAAAAAAAAAAAGAGAGACCCAACTGATAATAAATAACGATACTCAAACTTGTTGGAATTGGGTGGCCTGGAAGATCTGCTTTAAGTATCAGAGGGTATTATTTCTATCTCAATTAATTTAAACATCCTTTTCTGAAAATTGCACGAATGTATATGTTTACTGCTGGAATAAAAATATTACAATACAATACAATATAAGCTGGACAGAAACAGACTTGTATATCACGGCAGTATACCAACCCTTCTCTACCGTTCATAAAACCATGTCTAAGTACAGAAAGACGACACATAAAATTCCTGACGTGCCCAAGACGATAATGAATACTCGACGTGGATCCCATCATATTAGCGAGACCACGCAGATGTCGGGGAAGCAAGAGTATACGACTTCCCTATCATTATTATGAAGATGGAAACGTCACATAAACGAGCTGTTGTTACTGGGAAATATAGACAGATGTAGCCTGCTAAACAGTGTACCAGATATGACGGCCTGTCTACTTGGGTGGGATGCAAAAGTAACATAGGCATCAGCGGTTTACCTGGTAATGAGCAACATTGGTATAAAATAAGTCAAGCGACTCGCCGAATGGGATTACATATTATATGAACAGAAAGGCAAGGAGATAAGAAACAAAAGCACATGTCTCTATTTCATGATCTACTGGTGTGGTTTTTCTCGCATTCCAACCCAATATTTATCTTTTTAGTCGTGTGTAAGCCTCCTAGGGGATTTTTTTGCAGACCTTTATAATAAATTCACATGCGTATTTTATGTTATATCAACTGTGTGATACTACGGTTAGAAAGATATGTATGTCAGATTCAGATTCAGAGTAGTGAGCAGGAAAAGGGAAAGGAAATCTTGAAATATAATCTTAAATACGTGGCCTAACTTCCCATGATATAAAGAGGAATGACCTCGCATTAAATCTTAACCGAGGGATACCATACACGAGTTAAAACCAAGGCTTTGGGAGGATGAGTGAAAAGACTACACTATGATGGGTGATAGAATGAGGAGAAAGTGTGTGGGAAAGGCTGTTGGGGCCAGCATGTCTGAGACCATGTCTGTGCTTGTTGTTGGGCCTAAATCTCCTGTGAACACCTCGTCATGCATGAGTCCAGTTAACTTTTCTACTATTTCACCTCAGGCGTACTGCCGCATCAACACCTCCTCTTTAATTCATCCTCTCACCAGAGATTTGCGTAAGTGCACTTTTGATTTGTGTTTATAATTATATGATAATCCCCCAAAGGTCTTAATTACCTGCCGATCGTCGTTTAGGTAAGAACTGTCAAAAGACATGTACATATTGAATAAGAGTTGAGAAATATTACCATTTCAAATCGTGATGTCTAGTAAGGTTTTACTAGACTCAGTCCTAATACTCATCTTTAGATCTGCATAAATATGCCTATAATATAGTTATTTAAAATTTGAAAGGGTTATCACTGTGCCGCAAATGAGATTTTTAAAAATTTGTCCCAGTTATCTCTACTATATGATACAATCATGGGCACACGAAGTAAGGACATTCAGCATGAATTATAGACAGCCTAGAGTCGAGCCTTTTTCTTCCCCAGGCGACGCTTGTAATGCAAGGAGGGTTAACTTGTTCATTAGCTAAATCTGTCATTTCTTACCCCCTTCTACTGTTTACTTAGAATTCTCTCCAATGAATACAAGCGATCACTGGTGGATCTGTGATACAAAAAGACTTTGAAACCTCGGTCTACTTGAATTCCATTCCATCCAACGATGTTGATCCAAAGATTTCCCTTCATCCGAGATGGAAATACTTTTTATCTGTCAAAAGAGGTGGTCACCAAAAAATCCTTACGCCAATAAATAGCATTTACATGGGATTTTCTTCGTTCCCATCTTTCCGCTACTTAGTATTGCTCCACATTCCATCTCCGGTCTCTCGTTCCTATTCAGAAAATGGTTTGAGGAGTTCAATATAAGAGGTGTTGGGTCCTCCTGAAGTTGGTCTTTAAACACTCGTTCTGCAGGGTGTTCTAATCTAAGTATGTATAAAATCTTTAAAAAAAATCCTTTTTTTCATTAGAATAGTATTTCCTACAATTATCAGATTGTATTTTTTCTCTTACAAGTAGCCACATTAGACGCTTATAAGCATATCAAATATATTTAGGTATAATTATGCCCTCAGAACATGTTTTTCCCCAAAGGCATGCAGATGTAATGCCTGAAAACTGTTGAAAGTGTTGTTTTTTGTTTGTTTGTTTTTTCTAAAACAAATTAAAGACACCTCTATCCTTGCACATGCAGTCTATATCCCCTATAAGATATATTTCCCCTATTAAATTAAGAATGCATGATTTTCAAATACAAATGAAGGACACACCCTTTGCAGTCTATATCCCTTATTAGATACATTTCCCCTATTAAATTAAGAACGCACAATTTTCAAATACCTCCCATACCCATACCCACATTGACTAATGCTGGGTTCGAAACTTCATAGTTGAGATTATGGGGCATCAATACTCAATAATACAGCCCACACAAACAAGTAAACGGTTCGCGTTTAGCAGTTCCGTCCTCCACCATTATTGCTTAGAGCAATAGCAGGAATTCTCCTTTTGTGGCCATCGTAAGGCGGGTATTTTACGCGAGTCGATTCGTTTTCCTCTCCAATTCCTCCCATTTAACTCAGATATTCGGTTCAAATGGCAGAGCCTATAATATCGATGGTTTGACATCATTTACTTTGCTTTTCCCTGACCGCGTCCTGGTAGTAGAATCATTTCTTTCCCAGCTCCTGCCTCCGCTCCTCCTGCTCCACCACCACCACATGAGTGGGCTGTGGGGAGGTGTTTAACTTCCCCTCCTCCTCCTCCCCCTCTACTCGTCTACAGCCTCAATCTCTGCACAAAGCTCCTATCTCACAGTGCCTCTATTCGCCAACACTCAAAGACACTCACACGAAGGGAAGACTATTTTACTCGCTCAAATTTTTGTCACCTTTCAAAGCGAAGAAAAATACAATTACAAACTGAATGGGCTTCACGCGTCGATGGCTGAAGTATATGAGAAGTAGTAGGGAAAGACGTGCAGAGTGAAAAAACTCCCCATGTGAACAATGAAATGTCTGATCGTGAATATTCGCTGGATTAAATACCGTGTGATGACAGGGGTGTTGACATACATCAAAACTGTCTTCTTCCCAATTATACACGTTTCTTTTCTCATATAGATATAATACCGTATATATGAGCATTTCCGCCGATGGGTCAACAATAGGTCCTGGAGAAAAGCGGTTCCATTTTTTTTTAAATATCAAAACTGTCTGATATGGATTTCTTAGGCCCAAAGACCGGATACGTCATCTGCCTATTCTCTTTTAGCATTTTTTGATAGGAAAAGTCTTGATGGTCTTAACAGTTCAGTTATCTATTTATTGGTTTATTTATTCCGTTATAAATAATGTTGATTTTCAAAGCAGAATTGATCCATATTGCACTATAGTCCGTAACGAGGATGATGTGGGAAAAAGAGGGGCATGATACTGAATTAAGACTACGAGGAAAAGCTGACAAGCACTGAAAGACAGGGGACCCAAAACAAAAAAGAACGTGAGAAAAATAACATCTCCATAACTTCTGACTATAATGGAAATATAACACAGCATGCTACCCATGTACATAACGGGGCATCTATACAGTGTAGATTAGTCTCCCATTTGGTCCTAGTTATCACATTGAGTTGAAACGGCAAGAACCAAAATACATTTGAATAGTCACGAAACGTCCACGGATGACTGAATGTAATACATGGAAATCTATCACAAATATCGTAATTTTAGGGCTGATATCATTCATAATTAGATATTTTCTGCAATTATTAGAAAACCAAAACAATATTTATAATATAACAATGTGAACAGGGGTTACATATCGGCACACGTTTTAATGGAGCACTTTATTCTGGTTAATTCTAACGTTTTCAGGCTATTTTTCCCCCGGGCGTATTCAAAATAGTGGGTGCAGGGATGGTTCCATACAATACACGCGAAAGGTCTCTGATATGTAGTATCAAAACTACAAATTAAACACAACAGCAAATATTTTGCAATTGGATATTATGCCTCGCCCCTACTCGACTAATTGGTGAATAGGGCCATATATATATATGCGAACAGTTTCTACAGCTTATGATATTTACCCGGATGGAATGACATAACGCATATATATGACGACATAATTATGCTTAAAGCAAAACTTGTAGTTGCCACATATATGTATTAAAATAATATGTTTAGGGCGTGCAACAGCAGAGTAACATGCCCGAGTGATATAAATGTTACTTGCACAGTTATGCAATCGAATTCAGACTATATAGAGTTACAAAACTGCTCGGCAGTGTATAATGAATGCCCCTAGGGACGATCTATATCTCTTTATATATAATTCGAGGTATAATATTTCATGTGTTTGACAGCTTAATCTCTGGCAATTTAAAAGGGTCTAATAATGAATTTCGAGTTCATCACATTATGCAAGTGAGGTGTGAGTACATAGTGTCATGAGCTAATATGATTGCAAATAACAGCCTATTATATTTCACTAGTATTGAAGCGTTGGGTTATACAGGAGTGTACTCGAAGCCCTTTTGTACAATTGATTGTTACCCTAGTGTTTGTCACATGGAGAGGGTTGATGGTTTTCTGTCTATAAACATGGCCCTCAATACCTGTCCTTTAAACCACAGGTGAGGTGATGCTGATATACGTGGTAAGCGTTTTGGAACGACTGACATGGGCGATCTAAGCATGCAAAAGACTTGAATATAGTACTACGTACTGTCTGCCCGTAGCCTTCACTCTCTCTCTCACACACACGTCAATATTCAGAATTCAAGCTGTCACCTTATGGTCTAGAGCACACATCTCCACTTACAAAGGATGTTCTTGAGAAGTTTGCAATGAACAAATATCGCGTTTTTATGATTGGGGGCTATTCACGAAATTGAATATAAGTCAGTATAGGAGTCCAGGATCAGCAATCTTCTGGGATTGCATTTGTAAATTCTTAATGTGTAGGAGAGATGTGGTCGGAGGCAAGAGAATCTGGCAGGAGCCAAAGAGGGTTTGACTGTGTGTGGTTACTTGGCACACATCCAATGTAATATGATGTTGATCCCCGGACCTTGATATTGGATAACAACAGGCAGCGATACAGAAAAGGCAATCGCTGGTCAGGACACGCTCTACTGCCCCAGCACGCACCAAAAAGACGCAATATAATTGAAGACGAAGCTACAAGAACACCCGGACCATCCGATGCCCGGTAATTTGCAAAACATTAAAAGGAACGTCCACAGAGCATCGGATTCTTCTCCGCCAATATCTTCCAGAAGAATTATTTTTATTACTAGTAAAAAGGGACCAACGTGTCTATATAGTATTATCGGTTTTTGAGTGTAATCTACGTATACGGCCAGACGCATGCAGTCGCAATGGCTCCGGGACAGGATTAGTATTAATATGTCATGAATGTATACCTTTACTGGCTATAGACTAAATGCATGTACATGTGTATATGAATAGAGGTTTTTATGAATTGCCCTGGCCTCCTGTGTCAGTTCTATTATATTGAATACGTTTGCCACAATGACCCGTGCTGTCAATAAACAACTTCACAAATGATGAAAAATATAAATGAGATGCTTATGTCCCTGAACAATGGCATCACATACCGACACAGGTTCATTTGAATAAAGGGAGAAATAAGGTGAGGAATGAACGAGAGCAGGAATGATTACAAACTTGGCGTTAAAAGGATAAACCGTGAATAGAAGAAAAAAAATGAATAGAAAACAATAATATATTGGATGGTGGCCATAGTAAAAAAATAAATTGAAAGTGGGTGTGTATAACATATATATTATATAGCCAAGAGCTGTGAGTTTGGTCTTGCATTATATAAGAAGAGAAATCATGGCTCACTTGAAAACCCAAGTGAGAGGGGATTGAGCGAGGTGTACAATACGAGTAATGAAATAGTACATGGCAGACGTGAAATGGGAAGGTGCGTTTGGAGAATAGAGAGAGAGATGTGTCGCCTGTATGCATTGTAAGCCATTGCAAACCATGTCTGATACTTGATACAGACAAGTCAAACAGGGGGGCAAGCTACCTCATGTTGGTGAGGCACATTTGATAAAAACATACGTCTGGAGGTGCATGCATAGGGAGGACTCCACCATTCTACACCCGCGTCATGATCAGAATGACTTAGATGTTGCTCCTGTGGGAGGCGCAGACCAGCAAAAATAAACAATAATAAAAACACAACCCTTCTCAGTACCCTTCTCTAACTCCTTACTCAAACATTCCTACATGGGGGTTTGATACTGTGCACAGTGCCATGGCTAGACCTAGCTAGAAAGAAAGAGCAAGAAAGAGCGAGAGGGAGGAGAGCACCGTACCTGAGTTCTCTTTCTCACATAAAGGTACATACTATTGTTCCTTAAGCTGCATCGAATCGCTATCAAGAGTATCAGACACTTATATGTTACATCAGAGAAGGGAATCTAAGGTCAGGCACAGTGGGTGAACACTGTGCTTGATTGGTGCGATATGAATAGTGAATGAAGCCCTTCCTCTTAAAGCTGCAACCACAAGACTAATTGACCGTGCTGCCCCGGTAAATACTCCCCATCATGCATAATATACATGTTGGAGAAGCGGGTGAACAGGCCACCACTACCTCGCTAATTTAATCATAACTTAACCCAGGCCGTATATACACTGAATACATTATTCGTCGCGCCGATCCCTTAGGTAATTACTGGGTTATGTTTATAAATATCGCCTCTAATTACGAAGTCGTATCGCATACTGAGCAATCGCATCTATACACACACACTCCACAATGCATTTGTAGCACATAACGCATGCTAGTGTAATAAGAAAAGAAGAGATAGGGCACATTTGTATTAAAGGTATTCAGTATGTGAATTATCAATATTGGTTCGGACAATAATTAATGAAAAAGGAAGCTGTATGAGACGTCAGTGACCGATGCAGTAGCAAGAATGCTATTGTTATGCAGGTACGCACCGGTTTCGCCACACACGCGCCTGTGCGAGCGGATTACACTTGACCTACTTTGATCTAGCTGCTCTGAGCTGAGAAAAACGATATTTCCAAGTTGAAGAGGGAAGTTGCAGGGTGTCGGGGATGGGGATCGAGATGAAAGAGTAGCGGCGAGGAAAGGTGGAAGGTGGAGGAAGTGACTTTGTTGGGGTCGATCAATTTTTGATAAAGTTGAGGTCTAATACATGATTGGTGTTATCCGCTTTGGTTTCATTACTAGGTAAATTATCTGCTGTAACCACTTTACTCCTTTGAAACGTTATTGAATTGAATGGTTTATTGTGTGCCTGATGGAAGATGGTTTAATAGAATTAGCTTATTTGGTTTAAATGGCGAACACACCTGCTTCAAGAAGCAAATATATGCATGCAGCCTCAACAGATTTGTCAGTCTTCAATCAGTCTAATTGGAATTGAAATAGGGACCTGTAATGTCAATATGAACGCCGGTTCAATGTGTGATACGTGGAGATGAGCCCTGCATTCATTTTACCTAAATTATTTGAGCTTGCCATTTTCTAAAACTTCTCCATTTTTAATTTAAATCTCAATTGATGGAGATTTCATGTGACGAGGTGTGTTGAGGCCAGGGGACAAACATAATTAATGCCGAATGATAAGACGATAAGCGTGTGCCTGATGAGCTTTCCTGTAACCATGGTCACGTCGGTAACCATGGTCACCGAGTGGGTGCCGATTAGATCCCACAAAACAATGAGGAATGTCATCTGGGCTCCAGAGCTCCGTCAGTACTACTACAAGTCAAAAACTACACATTTATTACGGCTATGCTATTTTTATTACATCAGAAGATCAATTGGTATGTGAAGAGAGAGGACGCAAATCCAAGTTAAATATGATATACAATATTCTGATTGTAACATTAATCTATATTTATCATATTGTTGTAAAATGGTGTAAATAAGACCTTCGCTGCCTTTGTTACATCAACTTTTCACATACCGGTAGGTACCAAGATGCATATATGTAATGTATGTAAAATGACTGTGGCTACCGGTATTTTGTTGTTTTGCCAATAATAAGATGCCACTGGTAATCCGATGCCGTTTTTGTCACTTGTGTCATTATTATTTTTTAAACAAATTCAATGTACACACATATAAGTCAGGTGCAACATATGGAAATATAGTAATTGGTATGCCTAAAATCCTATTATAAGTATAAACTCTGAATCATAAGCTATCCATCATATATAATGACTTTCCTTCTTTCTTGTCTTTCAAACCTGTATCCTGGATATGCTTACACCCAGTGATTGGCAGGTGTTGGTTTGGCGCGCTCTAACCAATGTTACAATATGCCTGATATTATTCTAAACTTTTCAACGATAAAACATTATACAGCAACAATAAGCAAACCTATCGTCAGTTGCATTCATGATATAAACATATTTTTTCCCTGAAGCTATCAGATGCTAAATACGACAACTTCTTTAGGCTGTCGCGAGTTGAATATTTATCAGATCAAATGAGTATGTTGATTTATATTTTCTCAGCTACCAGGGCTGATATCCACAAGTCGCTATGTCGCCTGGTCGCCCCATGTGGTTGAAAGTTGAGCAGAGATGAGAAGGACAGAAATGTGCGCGGAGTGTGCATAGAATACATGTAACCTGGATGAAATGAAACATAACAGATGGTACATAACCTACGGCATCCATGTGTCTGTTCTACAAGTTGAAAGACGGTCAGTTCGTGTTTGCTAGATTTGTTCTGAAGGTGCTGCACTCTTCTCCATAACACATAAGAGGTACAGGTTTTTACAAGTGAAACCCCGGAAGATATACATGGGATGGAGAGAGAGCACTTCAATTACAAAATCCTCTTTGGAGATAACTTTGTGCAAAACCTAAGATAACAAGGGCGTTAAAGACTGTTAAGTACTCTTGAGTGTAGCACTAAAGTCACCATTAAAAAAACCTAAGTTTTCCCAGTATGTGATATATAGGTATCAAAAGGGGAAAAACTATTCAGAGATTTTCACAATCTGAATATATACAGTACAAGCTCCGAATACATGTTAGTAACTTCCTTTTGTCCAAACTCAATCGAAGAACTATCATCCATCAGAAAACAATGCAATAAAATGTGGAGTCCTTTCATAAGTGTCTGTGCCATCTTCGTATTGAGTTGGTTGAGAGAAAGCGATAGTGAAATCATATCTTATTAAAAAGTACCAGGGGGTCCATTTGTAAATGTTGCTTCGAGGCAACGGCGGTTCATCAAGTTAGGAAACGACTCTTCAGACTGCGAATTGTGTGCAGGTACACCATGCAGTGGCCGGCAGAAAGTTAGGTCTAATTTCACTCTCCCTCTCAATGCTATTCATTGGGGTTTCCTTCTTGTTTAGCGTAAGGAAGGAATAGTGCTTCTTGAGTGGATGAGAGTAAATGCTGGCAAGGCCATATTAGCCCCATGTACACAAGGGCAAAGAACAGAGAGCTTTACAAACGTAACAAGAGCAGAGCACTAGAGATGACCTTGTACTCGACCGCTAGGATGAGGAATTGCTTCCATTGTCCTGTTATGTCCAGCTGGTCGGAGAATATAATGAGAACATTAACCTAGAGTAGACATTGTCCGCTGGCCTCTTTGACCACCCAAAGTGGCCAAAGCAAACACCTGGCACCCGTCCCTCTGTCACTGCCTAATGAAATATTTAACTGGGTTAGCACTTGGACGGAAAGGAGGGCCTCTTAAAAAAACTCTTGGTCATCGAGGTAATTCTTCGGTTCCATCTTGATATTTCTTGAATTAGTGCATTGTCTTTGGTGGGTTTTATTTGGAAAGAGAAGTGGACAACAAGAACTGCTATACGCTTCCATTCCTGCGGTATGCCCCCTCCCACGATAGACATTCTCCCGTGCCATAAAATTTACACTTAACCAGGAGATCAGAGCTAATTACCATTGTGATCTACTGGTATTGGTTGTGTGCATCTCCTAGCATACAACCTTTCAATTAGAGCTTGATGTCTCTTAGTTGAAAAGATGGTATTTTATTCGTGGGAAGACATATTAGTCACCACATATGTCATCAGCCATAAGCTGTCGTAACTGATACAATATACTATTATAATATTGACTTCTACCATAAAAATAAAAGGAAATTAAATAAACATAATCATATATCTTATATCATCCAGCGGGGTGGCATTTTATGTATACTTCATATTGTGTATATTTATTAAAGAATGGAATCATATTCTGGATGTTATCCAATGGGTAAACTATTTCTTATGATATATACCACTTCCTTCCACGCTGTGTAGCAAGTATAGAATTATATTGCCATACATGTAACAGCTGAGATGTGATCCATCCATCACAATGGAATATTACAGACCACTTCTTCTACATGAATCAAACTGTGCACAACACGACTACATGTCATCTCTCACATGCCCGGCACACGTCATGGAAACCATGAATTCATCTACAATAGGCTAGCATGTGGACAATGACCTCTCACCTTTCCCCCCTTGCTTCAACCATACTCACCCTTGCCAGGGTCAGAGTATATGACCCATAGAACTAGGTCGTGTGCCTATACCCCTCTATGTACTGGATGAATTAATCACAAACCAGCAGCACACAACAATGCCCTTCCTAGTTGTACAGGTTTGCTTCAAATCCAGGTTTATATAGAAGAAATGAAGGATAATTGTATTATTGTATTATTTCGATTGGCTCAATATAACAAGTCTATCAGAGGGCATTGTCATTGCTCAGCAAAGGACTCGCAAAGTCTATGTGGAGTTAAAAAAACAATTTTGAATTAGTTTAAGAGTTAAACCTATTTCGGGGACCTGAGGTTGACACTTCAGATTTGTTTAAGGAAATATTTCCCAGACAGTCAAAACCTGCTTACGAGTATACCATGAAACTCAGTATATGCACTCGGTGTTCCCAACGTCTTCCCCCTTCAGGCGCTTGGCCATGAAGTGAAATATTGAAGTAAAGGTCCATATCCCTAGAGAAAGTCATGCTGAGAAAATATCACCAATACTGGAAAAATAGCATTAAGACGTTCATGAATAACAACGAAACGTGGCATATCCCCAAGGGACGTGCAAAAACTAGGGACTGGCTGCACTTCCAATTAAGGGAGGTTTGATCATGCATATGTTTCTTAGGGGGAAAAGTTTCAACCTTCCTTCTATTTTCTTCAGACCATTAACTTTAATATACCAATCTATTGTCAACAACAGGGATTTTTTCAGCTTCTACACGTCGGGAATACATCATATTCTGAAGGTGTTTCCCTAGAGGAGCCACGTCCCATTTAAGTTTAATAATAGAAGAACATGCTCCCTAACAGCGAATTGCATTCTGATGCATATATTTGTATAATGTGCCCATTGATTACTCAGACAGGCGAAAAAATGGCAAATTATATATCATTGATTATATTTCAATGCATTCACTATTCGTTTGGTCTGACAGGTAGCATTGTAGCCCTGGGAAGTAAATATGTATATGTCATAATTTCGAGGGTGAGACGAGACAAGGTAATTGAATAATACTGACCATGAAAATGCCGACCATGAAATCATAGGCTATGTAATTCAGTCACAACATTTTGGTGTCATGGCAGACAAGTGTATGTGTCCCCTGGGGGGAAGCATTTCTTTGTGTTTTCCCAACTCATCATGGCACACAACAGACTGATATTTTGTTCAAGAAAAGCCGGTAAACACTTAAACATTGCAACTCGATCACACAACAGATAAATGGCCTATATATTCACATATCTCAAAGGCATCCAATGTGTTTCTATGCAACCTTATAATTTCCTTCCACTTCACATAGTCTCGTATTTTATCAGCTGAACCCTTCTTATAGGGCAACGATTAATTCAAGGTAACTAGACTTCTAACTTTAGCCCAACACCACAAAGTGCCTTTCACTCTTCGCAGTCTGACTTTTTCTTAACGTAACCACAACTATATCACAGGAAATAAAGTGGGGGAATAAAGGATGTCAGCCCACAGACCCCCAGCAATGATGGAGGTCCGCCCCCTCGGGTAGACCTCTGTCATCTAAATTCGACCCCAACCTGAAGCAGAAGTGAACTCAGGTAGCTCTGCTGATCGACATCATTCCCTCCTCATCATTTCGTAAACTCTCCTTTCGCTCTCCCGAAACTAACGTGTCGCTTCACTGATTCGACTGCCTCTAATGCAAAGGCGTAACTTATGACGGTTCCTTCTTGGGGGGAACTCCCCGTTCATTCATACAAATTTATTTTATCTTAAATCTTGCATTGTACAACCAGTGAAACTGCTTTGACATGTGTGTATTCCTCATCTTGATTCATTTATGTTAAATGTTGTTGATCACCTCATCTAGTTCCTTCTACCTTAAAGTATCGCTTCACGCTTAAAGGAACATGGCAATTGGTGTAAATATAATATAAAGGCACTACTTTCTTTTAAAACAAACACAATGGTCCCTTGCACATGTAATGGAGGGCGCATGTTGAAATATGGCTAAATAAAAACAAAGGCCTCGATAAGCATAATGGATGTCTTAATTTAAATATACAATGGGCATAGTACATGTATGGCAATGGCATATATTGAAAGACACAGAAAAGCAGTCCTACAGAACATGCATATTTGTGTTGAATATCAGAGCGAGTTGGATCAAACTTTCCCCTGGGATTTTGGCAAAAATTAGAATACGACCCATATCCCAGTTCAGAAGCCTCACCACTCAGAAAGCAACATTCAACACAAGAATGAGTAAAGTTTGAGTAGAAACTATACGGAGTCATCCTTGGGGTAAAAGTCTCTTTTACTCTCAGATTCTTCTAACTACTTATAGCATTTATATGGTGCAGGGATAGAGGTCGATAAAGGAGTATGGTTTGAGAATCTTGTAATAATTCATATTGGAAGAATGTCTGATAAGGCCTCCCTCGAGGCTGGGGATGAGCCCATGTCCTTGCGAAGGGGAGACGGACCAGAGTGAATAATGTTCCCCTTTGATTCTCTCTCAAACACAAATCTCCATCCGCAGTGCCTCATTGCCTGCACCTAGGGTAAACACACACACTAAGCTGGCGGTTAATTCCTGCCTTGGGAGGCAGACTAGAGATAAGCATTCCTAATCCATGCCCCTATACTTGGAGCCTATAATAGCTAGCCTAAACCTTCCTCGAGGGTTTCATCAATTACCATTTTTACACCCGAGGCAGGCAATTTACCGTGGTAATGTATTTATCATGGTAGGCCAACATGGACCTTTATAATCTCTAACTATAACACCGACTTACATGTAATCCTTTCTTCATTACAATATGGCCAATCCTGACTGACCTAATTGGGTGAATAAGTGACATAATTCCATGAGTTATAGGTCTTCGCTGCAGGATATGATAATGGCCAGTGAAAGGTTATTGTCTCTGGCACATTGTCGTTCATGCCTTATCACATTCCTTCAGCGCCGCTATGCTGCCTTTGTGTCGCTATGGCCATGGGAATTACCTGCGCCCCTCGCCTCCTCTTTCTCCTCATGCATGTATTCATTCAGGTACTAGCATGACCAGATGGCAAAAGGATAACCTCTGAAGGATCTAAAGTCAGAGATGAGTGAGTGAATGAGAGTAGAGTATGCTAGAATAGCCTTGAGGGATGCTGGTTAACATGCTGCTGCTACATTCCAGCATAATACTATAGAGGAGGAAAACATGTCATCTGCAGTCTAGAGTAGGAAGAGACTGCAACATAAAAAGTATTCATGACCGTCCTTTGCCCGGGAAAAGTTTCACAGAAGGGAGGGGCACTGATCCCTCTGTCTGCTATTCGAGGGCAGTATTTCTGCACTGGTGCTCATCATGCAACCAGCGAACGTCCAACAAGTCCTCCCTTTATATTTATGGTCTGTGTTTTTGGGGGAGTGGGGGTGGGGGGAGTGGTGGTGGGGGTGGCCGTCGCATCTTCAAAGTACCCGGAATGGAAAAGGGGTTTTAGTATAGACTAGCATCAAGTCCCTCAGCCTATACCAATGGCACATCAAACAGTAATCGCTGTAATATTATTTTTTTTGTTAAAAATTTAAGAATTTGGTGGTTTTAAAAAAGAAAATCAAAAACTTACACAAGTTCAGTTTTAATATTAAAACATCGAAGGGGATTGGAGAAATAATATCCCTTATGGGAAGAAATCAGTTTATTAATTGTTATTGCACACTGATCATGCACTAGAGCCCAGATACAAAGTAATACGGAGTAACTCATATGATGTGGCTAGGGTGTAGAAAGAAGTCATTATTAATCACAGGCGGAATTGTATAATTAATGAGGCGCTATAAGATGTCATGAGGAGATTGCTGCGTTGGTTTTAATACATTCCAATACATTCTATTCTCAACAGAGGAAAAACGTGAATTGTAATTTGATCCGACGCGGACCGGCAATAGAATACATGACTAGCTTTTTAACGGTGGAGCTCTTCTCTGCGCATTGTGAAATAGAAATGAAGGGAGACTGTGAGTCTGCAAAACCTGACGACGGCTATCACAGTGTGTGATTGATGGCAAAATCATAGAAGCTTTTACCGCAGGGATCAATACCAATTAGCTTTACCATAACAAAGGATTATCAAATATTCTCCCCTCTAATCAGCGTTCGTTTTTGTGGCCATGTATTTTTGTCGGTCTTTAATGTACAGAAGGCTGCAGTCTGCTTCAATGACAGGTACTTGTATGTATACATTGCTGTCCCATACTAAAACATCACTCTCGAGTCCCATAGAGAAAGCTATATCTGAACTCAAGCCCCTCAAACAAGTTGAAGAGGCTATTTATCGTCATCTCTGTGTAAAGAATAAATCTCCAGAATCGTGGGGCGGTTCACTTAAGCGATAAGAGGGGAATAATGAATGTTGAACAGTTGATAGCTGTGTTCATGTACACCTCTCCTTTACTCCATTAGCTCCTGTCTACATAGACCTAGCTTCATCCCGGTTCAGCATCGCTCCTCATAAGTCCTTTGTCATATAAATATTGCTCATTCTCCAGCCCCTAAGTTAAGAGGGAATCACTCGCACACAATTGGTAGGGGTAGCGGATCACTGAGCCGCTAAACAAGAGACTGGTTCGCTTTCTCTATGCAATCTTTTTGATTTAATATGCTTTTGAGCCGAGAGCTATGGAAAGTATGAGTAGGTTTATTGTTGCGACTGATCAATCAATCTTGTTCCTCCTTTCTCCAAACTTTACCAACAGCAAAACCCTTTACCAGAGGCCATATATCCAAGCAATTTTTAATCAAATATCGCATGCAAGGAGTCTCATTCCTCAAGCAAAAGATACAATGGGGATGGGAACCTCAGAGTGCCTTGAGAATAGAGCGATTGATGTATGAGGGGAAGTTTACTTTTTCTGCAAACCTTACATTGTCGCCTCTGTATTACCTTGCCTCTAACACGCACAGCAATAAAGATTGAACACTTTGGAATAGAATTCTGTTAATAATAATGCGATCCGAGGTTGGGAGAAAATACAATGTACTGTTGAAGGGTTTCTTCCTCTTGGTACATTAGATTAAGCACTGTTCAGGCACACACAGGAACTACCCAAAGCTGTTTTGTTGCGCATACTAATGTAGCATCATTTGGCCCCTGGCCCATGTCCCATGTCACTGAACACGTGGTTTCCGGCTCTCATTTCATGCATTGCATTGGTTTAAGCAATGTTCAATCACAGATGGTCCACCGTGTATACCACACAAAAATCCCTAACCTGCTTCGGGATCTGTACAACATGGGCTACCTATTACATGTATGTAAAGAGACATGGCGTCCCATTATGTGAAGCTTGCTCTAACGGTTGGAGAAAGATGGACTGTTGTCTAGCTTCCAAAGTTTTGAGTCCACCTTTGCTGCTCTGAGCTGACAATGAAAGTGCAAACTCAGAGTTGATCATCACACAGGCTCCATCATTTGATGGCCCATGGAGCAATTATTATTGTTGTTTTTTCATCTAAGGCCAATAATTTATGCCCTTTGCATCATTTACAAAGAATATGCCACATTTTTATCAGTCAAATCTACAGCGAGAATCATGAACGCATTTATAGAGGACTTAAATCCTGTCAAGAATTTTGCCTAAGTATAGAATCTAAAGTAGACCCAACTTAGAAAATTGTTTAATACAATTGCCATTATAATGTATTAACAATTCACACGTTATTTATCGGAAAAAATCAAGACTGTTGGCATCCACTATTTACAAAAAAGTATGAAATATTTGCCATGTGCTATATATTTACATAATACGCGTAGTCTTTCACCAGGGAAATCGTTTTAGTGAAAATTACCTGTCTCTCCCCAGAACATGAGAGAGCGCCCAGACACTACAGCTTTGTATCATCAGGTAATACAGTGCGAACCATCCCACAGCCTTTCATTACACATGTGCGTCTGCCAGTTTTTGCAGGGATGAGCATGTTCAGGATTTCAGGAAAATTATGCTCAAATCCCCAGCCCGCACACATTCATACACGCAAATACATGCATTTCCAACCAGTCCCATGCATGCAGGGAAAGTAGTCAGGAATGTCTGAAGCGACCCTTTCTTCAATATTTATCTGCCTCAGGGATTACAGAAGAAATCACACTTTTGTTTTCACAGCGAAGGGTAGATAATCAAAGCAAAAAGATCATCTGCAATTACTTGTAAGCGATTTCCTTGTACCTTTATAGTCATTTGCGTTGTACTCTTTTGTAATTAAATGTCCTTATTTATCCTTACGTGGATATTTTTAACAAGGGACATATTGCTGCGTGCAAACCGCCAGATTGGGGAAAGAATATCAAGAGCCTGGTGTTTATGCACGAGCTTCTGACTCCCAGCGTTCACACCACATGAAACAATGAAGCATTATCAGGCTGTTACGTAGTTGGATGTTTGATGGGATGCTTATTATAGGAGACTAGGAGTCTGCTTATCAGACTTCACATAGTAATCCCCATTAATACCCTGAGAGATCACTCAAACAATACTTGTGAACATGAGCAAAACAGGTTCTTTAGCTGATTTGCAGGATGCCGATATGGTTATAGTTTCATACTGAATGTATCGTTCTTGCTTTTCTTTTCTATCTAGTTCCAGAGTGAAAACGCAAGAGAATCTAATTAATACATAATGCAGTAATAAGCCTATACTCTCTACATAAATCAGTAGCAAAAAATGAATACCGAATACTAGTAACTAAATTTACCAAGTTGGCATTGCAGTGGAAACTATCAGTACAGTGCTAAATAAGCATGCAGCTAGGTTGAAGGAGGTTTGACAATACCAGGATTAACACACACCCGTCTCAAAAGAGCGATTGCCCTTAACGAGACCGTGTATTATTGGAGGGCAAAAGCCATTTTCCTTGAGTAATAGACATACCTCATACATGGAAGCATACAGGGGGCAATCGTCCGCCAGACAGATAAAGGTAGCTGCATATATAATGTGTTTGAGAGGGATCGACATAAAGGCATACAAATGCCTCCGTGTGACATCCCGACAATTACCTCAACGAAAAATAGTGAAAAACTGCCAACACCAGTTTTCACTTTTCCTTTCTTATTTAAACAGCCTGACGAATCCACTTATATAGGATAAATTTAAAAACAGGCGTTGAATATGCTGGCTTCAACATTCAAAGGTTTTCGGAAATCATTACACGGGACGTCAATTCGGTGCGTTTGATTTATGTTTAAGAATTGACTTTTTTATTTGTGGTTTAGAATCTGATTTGTTCTGGTTATCTAAGCCCATATAAATTTAAGTGTTTAGTGTGGTAAATGATCGGCCTTAGCCTCCATTGTCTGACTCAAAAGTCAAACTGGGTCTACCTTGTTCAGCATTCAAGAGATATTTCATTGTATCAGTTTTCTAGTAAAGAATGAGAAGGTATTTAGTGTGTCGGGTGGAGAAGTGATACAATGAAAGTAACACCGGGGATGATAACAGTGCGTGCGGTTATCTGATATGACCAATGGTCACTTCTCACAAGGTAGGTCAGCAAAGGCCAGTGTCTATTGTCTAGATAATAAGAGGGCAAGGGTAACTTGTTACAATGTCATGGGCCCTATCGTCTAGCCTTGTCACCATGCTAACATCCATGTATAATAGCCTTCTTATAGAAGGATAAGAGACTGCAATGCTTAGCCTTGCGAGAAGGCTGATAAAATCATATAGCACCGATTTCAAGTTTCCGCCAATAAAAAATAAACCTTATAACATTTTCAAATACAGGTATATGACCTCCAAACCCTCCATCTATACGCCGCCCTGTAAACTCGATTGCAATTCAAAGCACACTAACAATGTAGTACCTATAAAAATGTGCTTTAGTGTAAGACGAAACTAAGATTCATTCAAAGGATTTTGTTGAGTACAATGGACAAAAGCGATGTAGGAGACACAATGGTATTGTGGGATTGCAAAGGAGATGATAGGTTCGCTGTACGAAATCTACTGAATGTATTGTGATTTAGTTACCGTATATCCTCCCATTATGTTGAATCCTAGCGAGCCTTTTCCACGCTCTAGAACTACCGTCACAGTGATCTCCTCCGCCTGAAAATGAATGGAGAAAAATAGTCAGAATAGGTATAGTCATGTGCTTCAAGTATGATGAAGATATAATTTGGTAATAATTGAGATACATCAATATTCACCTTTCCACGAACTGAAATACGTAGCTTTCATATTCGCTGCAGAAAAATATAGTTCTTGTTTTAATGAGGCAATTCATTAGATATGCATACCTACCCGAGGCTAAACACATGAGAGAAGGTTTTTCCACCTGCGTGTTTTGCTTCCGAGGTAATTCATACAGACTTGGGAAAAACTCAGTCCAAGTGCATTATATATGCTGATATTTTTCAGGGAGCCCCTCTGGTGCAAGTTATTTCAAATGGCGCTGTTACTTAGTCATACAAAAAATAGTGCATATAATATGGTGTCATAATGGGGTGTATGGCCTGTACAAAAAGCAGGTTAATTGCAAACTATTCCACAAATACCTGACACCCCCAATTTTATCCCAAGCTCGTACTAATGGGACACGTCTATGGTTGAAGTGAGTGAGATAGTTAACCTGCAAATGTATTTAATCCCGCTGACACTGGTACATATATAAACAGCGTAGATTGCTAGAAATTGTCTATACCCGAATAACCTACGTTTGTTGCAAATTGATTCCTCATTGATGAGCGTAAACATGAATGATGTACACTTTGCTGCTATATTATAATTGTTCTGTTATTGAATTGCTATATCGTGGAATCTAAAGTTTGTACCACACAGACAGGTGGACGAAAGGAAGGGTAAACCTCACCACAGCTTTTAATGCTGTGCGTATGAAAATGATTGAATGCTAAAATATTGCATGCCGTGTAAAAAGAGTCATAAGTCAGATTCGTTGAGAAAGGGGCCCATAGTTAAACCCTGGCAGACACATATACCAATGGCTTCATACAAGGGGTAGATTAGCATAAGAAAAGGTGATTGAGACTCGAATGGCCTTAAGGGACATGAGGACCAGGGTTAGATGTTGGTAAGGGCAATTTATCATGTAGATGACAGCCCATCAAGTCCACGCTAACTAGAACTATTAGAATATTCCTATTCTCACTCTTGATTGTCGGAGCTTCACACCCGTTTGCCCTTCCACCCTAGCAATCCTCACTAATTCACCACTGGTAGAAACACAATAAAACATCCCACTGTTGATCCTGGTGTCTGCTATAGGTTTGTAGTAAGGACCTCTGGGCCTCCGAGCAGGTAAGCGAATGGCATGTATAGCATGCACTTCTCTTTATTTACCTTATTTAGGCTTATATACGATCACATCTTATGTATCTTGGAAACACTAATTACTGGTTTGTATTATTGTAATCCCATTGTAAATGTTTCGAATGGGAATTGTGGTTTAGATATTCTGATGAACGGAAAGCTGTATAAGTCTATCAGAATACGATCACATCAGTCATCAGTGGCAGAAAAAGGCAGACTTTGATATCCCTCTACCTATCAATTAAATACCAAATCAGAGCTTGGCCGCTATCTTCTAATTACAATCTTCTGCTTATTTCCATCTCCCCATCCTACAAGTTCTACACTCTTTCAGATGATGGTCCACTTAAGATGGTGTCGGTGTTTAATGTTGCATGGCGGGATTGTTGTCAGTTCTATTGTAGGGATAACCTCTTATTTAAAACACAATCAAACACCTGCACCGGTGTAGCATTTACTAAACTTGTGCTTCTCAAACCTCCTTGAAGAGAGGTTCTTTACTGCTAATGGTCACACGTGCTGGAGCTTACCTTTCAGTTAAATGTATGGATTTGGTATGGTAGTGTGGTGAAGGATGTAAATACGAGAAAGAAGGCAGGCCCGAGGCCCACTCGACGATCAGCCAGACATAATGGTCATTAGTGGCCAGGCTAGGTCAGTGCCTAGGTCATTTACTGACCTCATTTAAAAAGGCCAGCGCCAGTTTGCACGAGGATTGAGGTAATTCTAAAAGCAATTGGCTGTTCAGGTAATATGGATAAAAAGGGATGTATATACTCGAAAACACAGAATCGTCTGGTTTAAATGGGATGATTCATCCTAATGCAACCTATTTGGTTTGGTATGATATTACTTCTAAGGTATCATCATTGTTTCTTTCTCAAACGCTCCCCGTGTATACCAATCATTTACAGACTTAATTAGAATCGACCAGAAGGCATGAGAAGTAATCGTGGACTCTCAAGAGGAATTATCGCAGCACTGGTATGCGACCTGCAGGCGGTGATCACCTCTCTAACTATTTAAAGTACGTGTGATTAGTGCGAAAGGAGTTGGCAAGAGAATTGCATCAATCTCATGTTTTAATCCTACATCCACACCTCCTTAATATATCTCCATTAGACCACAGGTGCCAGAGACAAAACACACACTCTTCAATACGCCACAAATAACTACCTCAAACCCAGCTAAGCCTTTAACCACGTTGCCATTACCTTGCTTGTAACACATAGGAGGAGTATATTAGGGGTCAGTGGAAGCAAGGGTCAACGGCAGGAGCAGTGGGGGGAAGGGGCAGTGGGCGTGGAAGACCATATAGTTCACAGGGCGCACCAGGACCATAGATCACCATCTTATGTAATGTAAAACAACAAACACGTGTATGGAGCTCCTAAAATGTGGGCCCACCCACCAACGCTATCCCACTAAACATTCACCTTCTTCAGCGCCTACTCTCCCTAAAAGAAATGATCGCTAAACTTGTTTGACACCTCAATAAATCCCAACAGTGATATTGTACCTTGCCATGCGAACATGTTTTCGATGAAATTTACCTTTGGTATTTTCATTTTGTCCCCGTATTTATCAATATAGGCCGGATTCTGTACGCTCTATAGTTAGTTGGTCTAAAAACGAGTCATTCCCCAATGTCGGCCAGAGCAATCTCGAAATTAAGAACTTTGAGGAGATATGGAGGAAACTTGTCTGGCGTTTGAGATTGAAAATGGTGATGTGTTCAACACGGAAGTCATGTTGGTGCTACCGTAAACTGAACATCAAGCGGCCAGCCACCCAAATCCACGAGATAAGACTCAGGCCTTGGCACCGCCCACTCCACCATATAACCATGCATGTTGCTCTCTCCCTCTCCTCTTCTCTCCAATCTTACTCGGACTTATCGCTTTCGGTTTGAGATAAGGATCCAAACAGCCAGGCACCAATTCTGAGGGTGGCGAGTGCAAGAGGAGATGCATGGCATAGGGGCAAAACAGGAGGAAGAAATGGATTGAGACGAGTGAAGATAGGTGTGAACAGGCGTATTGGGAAAGAGGTGGTGACTGGTGACTGCGTCGAGTAAAAGGTATAGAAGGATTAAATGGCGGATGATGTGAGAGAGAAAAGGCCTCAGTTGAGTGGAGAGATGGAAATTATGGGAACGTGAAAGTGCATTCTCTCGGCATTGGTGGGACTATTTGGAAATCCAGGTTCATATATTGGGACGGGTGCAGTTGTTTCTGTCTATATTGTACTTGATGAAAAATAACCTTGTTAGATATAAGTCACGGGACTTTTTGTCTTGCTTTGATCTGCAGGGAGAAGCGTACTGTCCGTTGATATAAAAAAATGGTGATCGATGGGACCTTTTTATTATATTATGTCACAACAATGTGTGGGTAGTTTTCCGACAGATCACAACACCTACTATAGTGTTCACGTTCAGGGTATGAAGTCAAGGATCAAGGTGTGTTGGGTTTAAGGTTGGGTTGTCACTGGGGGAAGAAAGAAGGGGAGGAGGAGGAGTCGTAAAGGTTTTGGGGAGGATAGTTGAGGTCGAGTCTGACTCTAACATGGAGAGCTATGATTGAAAACATTGGGCAGGCTGGCTATGCTAGCTGGCGCACTGTTTATTCTACCCCTCATGGATATGGACAGAGATGTAAACATTGGTGGATAGGAGGGGAGTACACACTCCTACTCTAACCTGCCTTATCATCCCTGCACTGACACACTTTTATTAAAACTTTTCTAGGAAGCATTAAGCTATTTATCTTTCATCTCTTAGACATACGTACCGTAGTTTGGGCCGCCCTCTTGGACACATAGGCGATCTTGGAGCGGTAATCATTGAGCTTTCTCTGGAAGCTCAGCGCCTGGAGTTGGATCTCCGAGTGCAAGCTGGCAACTTGCGCCAACAGCGACTTCTCCCTCTTGTTGAACTTGGAAGCGAGTCTTTTGATTTCCACCTGGAGGCCGGCTATTCCTGCCTCCTGGCTAGAAATATGATTCTTAAGCGCGTCCAAGCATTTGTGATCGTGGGCTTCCCGGTGGACCAGCACGAGCCCACAGCCTTGCTGGCAGATACCTATGGGTCGGTATTGACAGGTCTCTGTCTCGTGCAGGTTCACATCTTTCCTGTCCTGCACCTCGCTGCAGCCCTTGTTTCTACACTTGACCGGTCGGTGCTCACAGTCGGCGACATGAGCGGAAAGATCGGCGAGGATGACAATCGCTGAACACCCGCGGGCCACATAGTCACACTTGACCTGCATGTTGAGGATGGTGGTTCGCAGATCGAGCATGTTGTGGAGATCGCCGGGGGTGAGCTGGCTACAAGATGTGCAATCAGACAGTGGGCACTTGCCCGTCTGAATTACAGGAGGTAGTAAGCATCCCGAGCAGAACTTTCTGCCACACGGTGCGATTAGAGGGTTATCCAGCACACCACTGCATAATGCACACTTCCTATCGGGGCTGATAGGTCCCATGAAACGATCCTCGTCAAAACCCATGTTTAACAAGATCTAGGTCTCACTTCACTATACTTAATCTCTATCTAATAACAATTGAAGACCTTGTTGTCATTCATGATGTGTGCTGTAGCAAGTGCTGTGGTTGGTTCACAAGAAAACCACTTTAAATGTATAGACTATTTTTAAGATCCAAAGGGTGTTTTGTTGAATAAATATTCGTTATGCCTAAAGGTGAAAGTAATTGCCCGAGGCTGATATACAATTATTGATTCTATATAGACATACTTAATGAGAGAGTTGTACACTGACAATAGCTTTTAAAAATCAAATGATAAATATTATAATTACACGAACGCCTACTCGGTTATAATTGATCTAGACACAACAAATGTGGAGGCTAACTTCCACGGTAATGCAAACTGGTACAGCCAACAATTCTTTCGGATAACAAGTGCGGTTTCTTCCTTCCCAATATCTCTCTACGTACTCCTGAAGCGTAAATTCCCATTGGACTGCTGTAGAGTCTGGGGTCCACTAAACAAATTATGCACACCTTTATAAAGTATCAAACCAAACTTGTCTGGTGATAGAAAATAACACAAAACTTTTGCCAGTTATCTTTTGGCTGGTGTGTGCAGGTGATCCTGACAGTAAATCCTCCTCACAATCAGGTTGATTAGGTGGAGTTGATGGTGGTACAAGCCCATGACTGAAGTTGAAAAGAGCATCACTGAATGGGACTCCTATAGTGTGGCTAGGTACTCCTTCTAACTCGCCTGCTGGCCGTCGCCGTCTTGGTCCAGCTTGTTAGGGGTGCAGAACCAGTGAGTAGCAGTGCTCACTGACAACTGAGACTCCCGTCCTTCTCACCGCCTCACTCCTCACACACCGGCCCGTACGCCTGGCGAGAACCGTCAGGGCGCACTCTACACACAACTCTTACAACTACTTTCGGATGCGTGTAGCTGGGGTCCTCCCATACGGGGCACTCACTTCCCCTATCTAGATTTCACGTGCACGGCCGGCGATAGACGACTGGGAGTCGCTTCACTCTCTACCACACTCGGTTTATTTTTTCTCCACTTTTATTTTCCAGCGCACGAGACCAAAAGTTTAGACACATTTAGGGAAAGTGAGGAGAAACGCAGGTGTGTACCACATGGCATGTCGGCACAGGCATGTCTGCGAGCTGTCTTGACAAAATATCGAGGGTTGTAATTTTTTATCCTGGAAGTTCAAATCAGGTGGAAATTATAGCCATGCATCACACGAATGGTCTAGCCTTTATCAATGCTCCCATATTTTCCCACAGATCTGGCAGAAACCCAGCCAAATTTTTATTCGAGGGAAACGTGAACGAAGAATTTTATCTTTTTTATTGCTGGGAATTAAACTTTAACCCAGCCAAGGATGGTGATGTGGATCTACAATTCTAAAATATTCCCATGTATTAGAAATATATGCTAGTAAACGTTGGGCGTATTGAATCTATTGTTAAAATACAGATGAAATGTGTAGATCCACAAGACACGACAATGGCAAATTAATGAATAAATTAGATTCTATGAATAAATAGCTGGAGAGAAGCAGAAACAAAGAACTATTTCAAGTTCACTACCATCGCCAATTATCTTGGAAGTGTAAACATGGACTGAAAAATACATAGAATTTAAAATAAGTATGAAAGAGAAGGATTTGCGACATTCAATTTTAATTGAAACCATACAATAACATCTTCCATGGTACCAGTGTGGGGATGGTTAATTCAGTCCCTACGCAAGCTTCTCTTTCTCCCCAACCCAAATGCTTTCATTCTTTAATGAACGTTCGGTCAACATCATAAAGATTAGCATCCCATTATGAGTTGTTTTCTTCAAATATGGCTACAAAATTAATTCCAGATCTCATGGGAACTTGTGGAAGTACATCACTTAAGACTATGTTTGTAAATTTATTTATACGTTTCCCAAGGGATTTTATGCTGTTTAAAGTGGAGCTAAGGAGAAAGAATGGCTGGTCGGCTGGTAAGGAAGGGACTTGTTGATCAATAAGCGTCCCGCATGTCCCTGAGATAGAAAAACCTCTAGATATCTGCGCCCACTCAATGGCTTCTGTCATGTAAATCCTCCATCATGCTGCATTACTACTTTATGGCCTGGCATTAGTTCTACATTGCACACACTTCTCTCCTACGTCTATAGTTTAATAGCGGCTCGTGAGATGGCAGCCAACACATTCACTATGTCAACATTATGAGAAGCCATTCCCTAATTAGCCTTGATATTGATGCGCGAGGGAAAGGCATAAAATATTGCGCTCATTTGTTAACTGGTTTTGTTTTTATTACTACCACCACTGTGCCCCAGCCTGTGCAAATGTTGGGACTTGGGCCTCCCATGGATACCTCTCCTAATTGCTCCTTTGTTGGCTATGATTATCACGCTAAGTTAACTTAGACCCCTTCAAATTGATTCACCTGGATATAATGCTAGCTCTTTTTCGAACACAGCAGTCATTGAAGTTCTTTATAATTATAACGCTCCCAAGTAAAAATAGATATTATTTAAATATCCAAAGGAAATATCCCTATGGCTAGGCTTGTAAAAGTAGAGATAAGATTATAAGTAGGCCTAGCCTATATGAATGCACACTCATATACTGTATATATAGGAAACAAGGGGGAAGTGAAGGTTCATTTAAACATCATGTTCCCATCGAAAGTCACTTTAAGCCTAGTTTAAGCCTAGCATTTTTTTAATTTTAAACAAGAGGTCTTATTACAATAATAGAGTAGACCTAGGCTAATACGCGCATATGGACGTTCTACCAGCTTCGCGTACAGCAAGCTAAAACGAAAACACCGCCGTCTGGTGTATACGGCTGGGACTAGAATAGACGTTTTTATCCACTGCGTTCCCCAGTTAGTGATCTTATTATAGGGGTCAAACTAAATTTAAGAACCTCTTCGTTGAACCAACGAGATTATATTTAACACGTTGGTTGAACTTTTCAGTCTCCACCAATCCTTTATTAGTATGCAGGATGTTCTGCAGTTAGAGTTGGAACACTCGGTCTATATCAAGTTGCGATGCAAGGACCGACGTTACGCAGACCCACACCGCCTGGGTTTAGTTGCATGAGTAGTATACGAAAATGGGAGACTGTATCCCCTTTTGAACGGACCTGTTTCATCACCCGAGAGACATTTATTTTGATCTCTTGCGCCGCTATACGCAACATGATTTTAGCTTCTCTAGTCAAGCATACTGGAACCTTGCCTCAAGACTTCCAGCAATGCTTCTCCCCACTTGCCCAAGTTAGAATGATGAACGTCTTGAGACACGGGTCAATTTACTGGCTTCGATTGGGCGAGCTGGCGATAATTCCAGGCCATTTCATCACCAGCAGATTTGACTAGTCTGGGCATGAGGCGATGAATTGTGAGCGCGAAGTGGCTTCCCGCCTGGCCAGGCCAAGTGCCGGCTTTAAACGTATGGCTGGTGGGCCTCTCCATTGCAGGGAAGAGTTTACTGGCTGGGTTTATGGTGGTGCCTAATTTGTGACTCTCCTGGCATAGCAATGATGTAGCATTTCAATGCCTAAAGTGGTATAAAGAGTGGTTTGACACTTGGGGGACCCTTACAGACATATTGACAGGCATGGCAATCACTGCTCTTCTAGTCGCACTCCGACTGCAAGAGAAGTTCCCTGAGGGGGTATACAAACACCCATACAGACGCAGCAACAATGGCTTCGTGTTGGAATAAGCATAAAATGCAATTTGCTGTCCTGGCTTCACTCCTCTTCACTTTAGTAGGTGACTGAAAGTGTGTTAGGACTAACATAATGCCCGCGACTCTGTCTGCATACATTAGGGACATACTATAAGTAATGTGGGAAGTCAATAAACATCTGTACGTTCCCCTGGACATCAGTGGCGCCTTTCCCCCACACCATGCATATTATATTCATTGTTTATCAAATAGAATGTATCAGTATTGTATGCCTAAACACACACGTATATTGGATTGTATAGGTGAGAGCCTAGACACAGTACCCAATAAAAGTCTGCGGGATCGCGAGGAGATTCAGGTCTCCATACAAAGTATGATAATCCACGTGTGCTCCCGTGACACCCCCGTCACTCTAGCAACTATCCAGCCAAAGGAGCCATCAAAACCCTGGAGGATTCTTCCATGGTGGCCAATGACAGCCAGGATATTGCAGCTCTGGATGGCGGGTAAAGCAATAAACACAATCTCCTAAGGGATACTCTCCTCCAAGCGGTCAGGCTAACCTCCCAGTGTGCGTGCTAGACGTTTGATGACAATGTAAGTGAATACTTGTTGGTTTGGAGGAGGAAGATTACTACAGGTCGTATAAGCTAGGTGCTCGTATACAGCAGGACCAGTCCAATCAAGGGAAGATTGCCGCCGAGCCTTGTGCTTGGATGGCTCCGTCCATCCCATATACTCCAGACTATCCCATCCGGGAATGTTGCGCTCTCATGGTAATAAATCCTTTCTCCTTTTAGTGGGTATGAATTCCTAAGTGAAGGTTTTCTTGTCGGTGGGATTTGAGTGTAAAGCTAAAGGCATTGAATGAGTATAACACCAAAAGGTGTATATATACATGACTGAGTTAAATCTATAAGGTCTCCAACATTAGAAACGATTAGTATATTCTACGTCCAAATCTACTCAGAAGATTTTTCATTCTTTTGAGTCAGTGACTGGTATTATAACGGCTACGGAGCAATCCTGTCAAGATCAGACATGTTTGATTTGATCTTGGATGTTTATGGTATTGTGAACCTTAGTATCAGTTTCTGTATCTGCCCTGAGCTTTTACAGTATCAAGATTGAACACTACTCCTGAAGAAGGGCCAGCCCACCCGATATCCAGCGAGCCCTTCTCCCTCTAATGTAGTATCAAGATTGGTTTGTTACCCTCTTCACTGGACATCTTAAATTGGCACAGCACTTCCCATAAAATGTACCCCAATTTCAATTTCCAAATTTGAAAATATGAAAAATTGAGCAAAAATGCCCGAAAATGCATTGAATTTGATAAGTAGTCCGAGGAAGACGTTTCAAAATTTTGATAAGTATATTTTTTTCCCGAACATGATCCACACTCCATCCATGATCCATGCTCTCATGAGGAAGAAGCTCACTTGTCATTGGCTAAATTATCAGGTAATTTTCAGGAAAAGTTTTTATTGGGTAATTTTGGAAAACGAGTAAGTTTGACAATTTCAAAATTTTGACAATTTTAAGATTTTGACAGATTTGACATTTTGATCGCCATAATATTGCATGCTTTCACTCTTTGAACACCTGATATTCGGATTTGTTTTTTTTCTCCACCTAATCTTATATTCCTAAAATCTTTTGTAAACAGGAATATCTATTTTTGTCTCTAACTCCTTGATACCCTGAACACTGCCACGGCCGAATTAGCGCCGTGTGACAATCGGGCATAGGCCTACTCGCGACTCAATCCAAAAGTCATCAAAAATCATAATATATTATGATTTTTTATGATTTTTTGATGACTTATAGGTATCCCAAGAAATCAACGTCTATAGACAATTCAAACTATTTACTTCGTTCAGAATTAAGCCTGAAAGGGTCAGGGCGCCACTGTTAGTCTATGTGTGTCACAAGGTAGCGAAATCTTGAAATGCACATGCAATGTACATAATATACCAGTTGGAAGAGGTATTGTGTACATTTCAGGCGCAACCTCGTGACGTCACACAGCACACTCAGTGCCCAACACCTTTTCAACTAAGCTTTCTCAATTGGTGCCTGTGAGTGACTATAAGTTGGACATAAATGGAAGTAAAAAATCGAGACTTAGGTGTTGTACTTATGGCTCCATAAAGTTTGTTGTCCTAAAAGTTACCATGAACCTGTTGACTGACCCTTTATATAGTTAATCTCCAAATATTTATAACCCTTTTATGGGAGTATCTATTGTGACCTCATTATGGAAGAAAGGAATCTATGTCTTATTGGGGAGATGGGAAGCAAATGCTTTCTCCTGTTTCTCAAAGAATTTGAGGATCTTACGTTACGAAATACTAGTTTAAAGGGCCTGGTCCACTAAGCCGATTCTCATGCGATTCACACACAACTTAGTGCGGCGCAAAATCACATGAGAATCGGCTTGGTGGACTAGGCCTTTTATTTTGTTATATTTCATTAGGCATTTGCTATGAAACAATGTATCCATTGTGAAATACCTCTAATTATGTACACCATTGAGTGATATACGCAACTCCGCACCTGAACCTCCGGAAGTACTTTTTGGGAAAAGCTCACAAAATTAGTTTAACATATTCTTTTTTAGACGATTAAAGTCGTATATTAAGCTTATTGCATATTCATTCACCTAGAAGAATACACTCGTTGCTACGAAATTCGTGTCATATTCAAACCCCTTCAACCAACTCGTTAGCTGACCTATATTTAGAGCATGATAATGTTATCCTACAAATCAAATTAAAAACTCAGCGTTGCTAGATATAACTCTAAGGTTTTCTAATACCCAATCTGGCGAATATCGTGATGGAACCATAAATACAGCTCCTGAATGCTGAATTATCACATAATTATATGAGTGGAATACGACAAAACATCACGGTGTAAGAAACAGAACTACACAGAAACTACACCGCCTTCATGCCATGTATTCTGACACTGCCTTCTCTCCGACGTCTGAAAGGGCGACCATAGATTGTAAATATCAGTAGCAATGGACAAACACCCACCCCTGTACAACCCCAATGTCTAACTATCCCCACTCGTCCCCATGTCCTTAAACCTATGCTCCCAAGTACACTGCTTCCCTTGGTCCCTTCCCTATCATTCCCATCGCCTATTCGCTCTCCCAGGAATTGATTTGGGATCATCAAACGATAAAAGGAGAAGGGAAGGGCAGGGAACAGACCATCGATGCATTGCGGCAGTTTGTCGGATCTCTGGCTTGGGTCGTTTGGATAAAGTTGCTGTCAGTTTGACATATGTCCTGACGATAATAAGTTATGTCCAACCTTCAGTGAACATCAGTTATACCGGCCTCTTATTTCTGCGGCTACATGTACGTGCACATTTGCCTGCCATTAATGCTCCTTTTATGTCCCATAAAATCTAAATGGATGGGTTTAAAAGATGCCATGTATTCTGACAATCTCCTCGAATGCCCCACACACGGCAATTACGTTGGGTGAAGCAAGGGGCAAGACATCCCATTTACTCTAATACATCGACATAATGCCCCCTCTTTTAGGGATAACGAAAATTTAGGTTTTATCCCTCTAACAAGAAGAGGCTCTTTGCAAGGAGATTTTCTTCTGGGGAATACAGATTAAGTACATCAATCAGAACTGATCATTGTTTGGATATATCGCCAATATGTAAAATATTACAATGGATAGAATAAATAATAGTTATCTTGAATTTTAATTACACTCAGCGTCTTACATATTTATATGCATGGGGTTTGGGGGAAGGAATCAAGCATTGATAATTTCTAAGAAAGAAAAGATCAGATTGAAATAATTTAAAAAATGTTATCGTGCCTCTCCGATAAAATAAACTACGGCTTTCTCACAGCAAGAGCAATGTGACATCGAAGATCCACCAACAAAATAGTATTCAATGTCAGCCATGTCTGTTGTATACACAGAGAAATGGCATGATATGGAATCTGGAGGAATTGTTCATAATGTATACATTGTTCTAAGAAGGTTATGTTGTATGTCAAGTAATAGTTAAAACAATAAAAACAAGAATGTAATCTACCAATGGATACTCTCTCTTGGGACACTACTGGCTGGCAACAGAAATTTCCCACACAAATAGCTAAAGCAATTCGATCTCTTATTGTCATCTCGCAATGTGCTAGGTGCATTGTTGGATTTTATCTTTTATTTGATACCAGTTGAAATGACGAACACACTTCGTCATGAACTCTTTGAGCAAATGGAAAAAATGGGACCTATTTAACGGGAATATCAATGCAATGTTTACTAGCATGGGGCTTTCCAGCAATTTCCACTGTTCCGTCTGGTCTCTATTTGTCCCTCCCAGTCTCGCCGGGTGTAGTTATTTCTAAGTGCAGTGGGGACCTATACACCAGGACCCCAGGCAATCATAGTTCATCTTTTATCACCGCGGACCAAAATTATTCAAATGATATACGTTCAGTATCGGAGCAGTAAATCTATCCCATATATGGATTGGAGACTATAAAGTACCAGGGAACAAACTTACATTGCCTTGCTATTTTTCGGTGTCGAGGGAACAACATTAATCACAGGGACGGAGAGGGGAGAGTTTAATCGATGGGAAGTTTCCATGCTCGTCGACTAGCAGCGCCGCGCACGGGAGAAGAATACACAAACTGGCGAGAAACTCGATTTGCTTGTAGGTGGTGCTAATGAACCTGAGCGGGCGTGGAGCCCAAGCCGCCATCCTTTCCATAACTTCTGGTTGGCTCGGCAGCCAACAGGCCGGGGTTTCGTGCCCTGAAAGAAAGTGAAGCTTGAGGCCTGATACCAACAGCTATGTACCCTCCACCCCACGTATGCTCCTACCCCTCAGGGGATGATAACAGCCAGTTTATGGCTGGCCTCTGCCCCTCACGAGGGCTTCTAATAGCACAAAGTTGTCACCTCAATAAAGAGCTTTGCTTCGTGGAGCAAGACCCTTTTGGAGAAAAGTGCTGGAGGAACCATATAGATCACTGAGACCAATCTGCTCCTCAAAGACGCCACAGTTCGACCGTTGTGAAAAAGTAGGCCCCGATGAAAGGGTCGCTGCTTTAATGGATGGAATGGCGTGTGCTCACATTGCAAATGAGTTCTTAATAAATCTTCAAAGCTCGAAGACGGACACCAGACAACGAACCATAGCCATCTCTAAATGTATGTATGAGACGCAAAGCTGACAGACCTTACCTCGAGTATATAATATGGGACATAACTACACACTTAATGTAGTTCAAGGTTGTAGTTCCGTGGTTGTATATAAGAGTTTTAGACAGCTGGTCAGGAAGTAGACCGGCACTTTAGTCCGAACGATCATAAACTAAAGCCCGCCTCCCCAATAAAAATTGGTCCTTAAAATTGATTGCTGAAAAGGAAGTTCTTTTTAATAACAAAGAAGCGTGGCCTGGCTGCAGTCGCGAACTCATCGGTAGTAGTAGTACATGGAAATGGTACTTTATTCACAAGTAGTATAGGGAAAGTAGTATGTGTGAATGATTGAGATCTGTTGCCTTGGCAACAGACTTGCAGAGTGGTATGACACTGTTGCAAGTTGTTGCAATACATTCTTGTTACCGATGATGATGATGATCCGGATAGAAACCTTGGTATCTCGGCAACCTAACGTTTATATATTATGTATACACTTTTAGCACTGACACGAATATATTATCTTATACTTTTCACTTATTACTTAGAGCATTCAAAGCCAGAGCTCAAACTCTGTCTACATTAGAACATTGGGAACAAGATAATCGTTATTGAATGTATTGTGTCTGGCTGTTGTGGGAAAACATTAATCAGGCAACCATGGGCTGATTGTGTTTAGATTTGAATGTCCTTTTTATATCGTCTATTTCATTTTGTTCCACTAACACGCTGTGCCAGTTTGTTGTCTTTAAATCACTCACTTCTAATTCTGAAATGCCGATTTCCCACATTTTATTGTGACAATAAACAGCAGGTCCAATTTTAGAGCGGACAGAAATGGGGAAAGATCCTGTGGCGAGGAGGTTGACTCGTATTGGCAATATTGACTGCATTTCTATATCGGCCTGTTTTACGACAGCTTGGTGGTCACATCAGGGCCAGCTTCCCCCAACCTTGGGCCATGATTGATCTCATAAAATGTGCAGAGCACCTCACAGACAAAGGCCCATGTGACCTGATGGATACAGGGCTTGGCCACAGGGTGGCGCGGTGGTGTTGAGCCCGCCACTCTATCTCCTATATAGAACACATTCCCAAACTCCCCACCAATTCCACCCTCATTCTGACCAGTGACTGGACAAATCACCACGCCCAAAACTACAATAGCAACTAGCCAGTCTCCTGGGACCCATAACTTTGTTGACCTCGCCCAAGGCTTTGACAGCAACCACTTAACACTGCCATTACCAGGGGTGCGACAGGGAGGTATCCCTCCTCCCGACTCCATCCTTCTCATTGCTGGTGAATAGATTACATCCCCCGTGTTCATTAGCGTTAGCTATAATTACCTGGCTCTAGAAACCAGCACAATAAAATTGGACCGTGTTGATACCCGGCTTGGTGAACTCATACCCGGGATTCATTAGCACGACACATTCGACTGGCAAAATATTCACCTTCACTGCACTGTCTTCCCAACTACCCAGACAGCTGTACATGAACGAAGAAAATCTTTTCATAGTCTCCATTTGTAGGCAAAGAGGCAGAGACTTTTGGTCAATCATTCAAATAAGTTTGACTTAGAATATTTATTTACATTTTAAAAGCACTTAAAGAAATAAGGTTCCCAGACACACGTCCTACATTTAACAACACAGAACCTACTTTGAGTAGAATCGGATATTTCCAAAGTGGCTAATTTCTGAAAATGCCTATAATGGCGTCAAGCAACTCACATCTGATAACATTCAATCGCAGGTCTTATTGACCATGGCGCGATGTGCTGGCCATATTTTATTGCTTTTCCATTAGCTTTTTATTACAATGAGTAGAGCCTCCTTCATGTGTTGAGCGAAGACTCCCCAGAGGACCATAGATCAGCCAGGCAAGGTACCCACCTGTCTCCAACCCAGATTACATGTCACCTAGTTAATACACATGGCATGATGGACATTCAGATCACTCCTTTCACTGCCCATGTTCTTCTCACTAACCAACCCATTCATTAACATTTCTTATGCATGCATGCATGCATGCATGCTATTCGTTGCATATTCGCATTTACTTGTTTCTTTATTGGGCTTTACGCTTTATGTCATGGAATCGTGCCAGGAAGTGTTTCAACGATAAGATACGTGACGGATTAACTTTCCTGATCGTGATTTACGTCTTCCTTACTGCACGTATACTAAAATTGAAATCGTTTTTTTTTATTCCTTCAATATAATATCCTATTCCGAATCATAACACTTACCAATTAGTTCCTGAAACTAATTCTTTATGAAGCCTTACATACTATGTCATGGGAATTAACTTTAACTTTTGTTTTTTTAAATAGGTTTTTATTGCAAACAATTTCGATGACAGATCCCAATATTCTCATGTAATACAATTACATTTTTGAAAAAACATTGATATCGTTGTACAGAAACTGAATGTTTCCCATGATCATACTATAACATGTAAGTTTTAACATTAATCATTTGTTCAAATAGTGAAATAAACCAAGCTTGTCTCTGATGTACCGTTACATGGTGGGCAGTATTTGGGATTATGAATTACAGGTGATGCGGTAGATATTGAGTCAGTGTTTAACACCTGATATGAGTGGTATTTCATAATATCACTAGATTCTCACTTATATCAATTCCTGAGATACCATCAAAGTTTAATTTCCTGTTGAACCTATCTGACTAAGTTAATGGGAATTTCTTGACCTTCTGTCCAACCTTGCATGGATACGAAAATGCTCACTCAGCAATCGAAAGGGGAAAACAATGGTGTATCGTCATCTTCAGAAAGGTTAAGTACTTCAGATTTGATATCGAGTAAGGGATTTGGAAACGAAGTACACCTTGGATTTATTTCGAAATCTGAACAGGATGACTCACGCATGAGGTACTCCAAATTACCCAACTATTCCACACACACAAACCAGGAAAGTTAATCCTCCAGTAGCTTTTCTCTTTTACGAATACCGCAATCTCCTCCCTTTCTCTGTCTCCTATCATAAGTAGGACCTCTGGGCGCACCCGGAAACCTGAGGCCATTGACAAACACCACGATTTCATTAATGGAATGACCTTTTAAATAGCCTGGGACGAGTTCAACTCTAAAAGCAGTGTAGTTCCTGTCCCGCCCGCGTGAGGCGCATTTCACGCACGTCTAGGATGCGCGGGTGGTATTTGTTGGTGGCGCTGGTTCAGCGCTGGAGGTAAATCATCTAGGGCAGCCTGGGCGTTCAAATAAAGCACACCTCCTGAGCAGAATGATACCCGCCTGATCTCATCGGCCTCCAAGACAGATAGCGGGCTCAGATAACCACAAGTGCGGCATCTATTCACACTATTTTTTGCAGCTTTACATCGTCAGAGGCTTGAGAGTCTGGGGACAATATCTCAATATCACATGTTTTTAGACAAAGGGCCTGAATGTTCTATATATAAAATCCCTATACATAAAGCACATTATCAGGGCATGGATTACTTCATGAAGGTATTTTGACTCGTGAAATAAGAATAATACAAATAAAATAAAATGTCTGCCCCAAAAAGTACGTTCTTACAATGGTTTCCAACAATATTTAGCATTAATTGACCTTCTTAAATTAGATCACCCCAGATCTTGATCACCGCAATATTTCCATACCATATGAGATGTCACACAATCGTTCCTTAGAAGAATAGAATGGCTCCCATAAAGGCGCCCTCTGGTAACTTGGATAAATAAAGAGGGAATCATGATACAACTTAACCTAGACCAATTACACATTTAGATTGACTCTTGCTACCATGCCTGATAGTGTAATCTTCCATTTAATTGCCAGACGGTTCTGCTGGTGATCATAGAATTCAAGAGCTACATGATGGTTCCCTTTTCCCTCACTGAGGGGCAAAATAAACCAAGCAATTCGAAGGGCTGATCTGCTGGTAAGAATTATACCGTAAATTATAGTTGACTGTTGCAGTCCCCTTTGGTTTTTCTCTGATAATTTACATCGGGTATTTCATTGCGTATATCATTAATGTCCCATGTTAAACTGTATATGGCCAATCAAGTATATTTTAATAGATAAGAGGGATCTAAAAGGCAATAGTGTTGTTCAAATGTAGGGCATAGCGTTGTCGCAATATAGGTTGATCTGTGGAAAAGCAAAATATTTTATTGGCAGATATTTTTTACCGCACCAGCACATTCCTATAGAGTATAGGTAGAAGAAGGCATTAAATTTATGCTCCCTTCAGAGGTACGTAGTGAAGTTCAGAAGTATGACCATCAGTAATATTTTTAGAATATATCATTACAGCGGGACATTGGTGGTGTTTTCTCCGGTAGAAAATGCTTCTGGGTGAAAGCAATTTCATTGTATATCTATCAATATCCATGCTAATGCTAAGTAGATACAAATCTATCTCTGACAATAACGACTGGTGCCAGGCCTGTGTACTGACTGGCTCTAAGCCAGAAGAGGGCAGCAACAGTCCAAGACTCACTGGAGAAAAGTGGATATTCCAGGGCAAGGTCATGTAGTGGCAGCAGTGAGTAGGTTTAATAACTCTACTTGACAAGGTAAGTGCATGAAGCATTATTTATAACAATAAATACAAATATATCAACCTGTAAAATATGTGGCATGTACAAAATCAATCAGCAATAGCTCACATGTTGTCATAAGCAGGACACTGTGTAAAGAAACGGAACAATACCGGCTTCATTTAACCTAATAATACTAAGCCATGATGTATAATGTTTTTATGGCTGGAACTTGTTCGTAATGTCTTCTAATAATTATTATGGAACATTGGCATAGGATTTCCTAGTTATATGTGATCAGGGACTTCCAATCGTTCACCATATTTGAATGTTGCCTGTTTTGGAGAATAACTAGTCGGACCATACTCAATATAGGCTGTCCTCTTAGGGCTGCCACAGTAAACCATTAGGTTAAACATGAGATTTATTAGCTGGCGCATGGCATGTTTCTTTAGTGGACCGTATATAGCTACTCATTGATTCCTCCCTTACTCAACCTCTGCATACAATGACTGTGTGATTAACAACAGAGAGGATTACGCCATTCCCGGGCTCTGATTTGAATAAGTCAACACATTGTGCCTTAGCGTATACCTTACCGTAGTTTCAGGGTTCAAGTAATTCATTTTTTTGTTTGGTTTAATACATGGATCGTAAACTTCAATTCATTAAGATCCAGGTCTTTCTTGTTTAGTCACTTACCTTTTAAAAGCTTAAATTTGGGATACATACGAGACAAGCTATCGTTGTCTATAGTCTTTATTTCGCTTGGTAGGTGGCATCTTAAATGGAATTGTACTCTTGTGAACATTATGATCCATTTGAGTGAAAATTGCTATTAGAAAGGAACTGGATAATTTGCATGTTACATGTAAATCCTTTCCATGCAAATTGAAAGTTGAAGTTGGAATTTTGAAAATATTCATTTGCTCTTGCAAAGGTAGGTACATAGAGATGATAAATATGAAACAATAACTTGTAATGTAAATTATACATTATTTTAGGATCACATCATATATTTACAAGGTTACAACAGATAAACGGAGGAACTATGACAACCAATTTATTTCATGGTTAGGCCATGAGCCTGTATTACATATATCGGTAGTATTGAAAGTAGCTCCAACACTTGCACCATTTAAACACACTTAAACCATTGCGCCTCGTAAGCCTACGGCCTCTTTGCTTAATTATACTGGTGTTACTGGACGTGTATAGTCCACTTTGTCCTTGACTTGATAATTTGATAATTTAGCTATAGTACATACACATGTAATCGTTTCACAGCACTATGCCCGGCATCCAAAATGTCGTGAAATATAGCTATTTAGCGAACTATGAAGTTTTCGTTGTGTGTTCATGACTTCCATTGTATTAATTACATCACCAAGGGAAATGTATTGTTTAATGAATTTACGTGTGCTTTGCGAAAATATCTCGGATAGCAATTGGATGTAAACTACCATAGTTGTGTATGGATAAACATTACCAACCAACTTTCGATAACAGAAAGAAGATCCACGAAGTATACTGAGGCCTGAGAATGAAAACACTCAGACAAAATGTTTTTCACCGTTGATAATAGGGTGCCAACTTTTCATCCCACTATCACTGATATCACTAATAACCACTTGAGATTGTTGATACGTACCATTGATATTTAGAAGTGGAAGGGATTATATCAGCGAGACTCCTTGCTTTGCTATCGGACAACGCATTTTCATGGGGTTGATCTTTTTCTGTTTTGGTTAGGAGCGCTGGTTGAAATAAAACGTAACCTTATAATAGGGAATATTGGCTTAAACTAACGGTTTTAGATAAATACCTATGTGCCTTTTAGTAGCATTTACCTCCGTTTGTGTTTCTGATAAAAAAGTTATTTAATGCTATATACTGGACTGATATAGTATATATATCATAATGAAAATACTAGAGCCATCACCAACGGAGCAAAAATGATCCTTCCTTTATCTATAGTAAACAGTAATAATACACCGATTTACCCACAAAAAGAAATACATCGATTTATCAGGCTTTCTATTATAATGTCATGGCTAATATTGTTAGGTATTGGCATGTCGTTTACAAAGATTTACATGCAAAATGATAACAAGGGTATGCGCTGATGTTCACCTCCTCTAAACAAGAAAAAAGGGTCTCCTTAAAACTTTGAATGGACTAAAAGTTACTGCCATGCATATAAAGATTTTCTTTTGATACTGGGTTCTTGAGTATGATCGCCACGTCTACATCACAAAATCAGTAGTTATATCAATATTCCAATATTGCTTAATCCATACATTAGCGTTCCATTTGCACAGTTTGTTTAAGTCGTCAAAAATAAGCCATCCAACCAATAATACATAATTCAAAATAATATGGATTGGTTTATCGTGAGTGTGTCAATATTGACATAGGCAGAATTCCTCGCCAATATCCCTGTCAAAACTGCACCAGTATTCTGCTTGTATCGTTCTTGTAGGTTGTTTTTGTGCTATTTCTAAGATGCCACCCTGTGACATCGTAAGGAGTGACCAGACATGTTCGCTCATAGACGCCGCCCTCCGTGGTCACGTGGAGGATGTGGCCAGCATTATGCAGGTAATGTCTTTTTGTCATGACTCCCGATGCCATCTCCCTGTCCATGCACACATATAGCTACGGATCATAGCCCTGCTTTTATTTAGAATAGTAATAATAATAATAATAAAGTTGTCTTGATAGCTATATACACTAGTATAACACACATTATATTCCTATAGATACACACTATAGGCTGACATAGAGGTTAAACTTTGAATAACATTATGTCAGAAAGACTGCCTTCATGGAAAACTACCACCCTGAACATTGCCTATGCTACAACCCTAACTATCGCCGAGGCAATCTTCCCATCATGAAAACTATGGATACCACTTTGAATATTACCATCTTTGCATCACTTCTGACAAATCAATGTGAAGCTATAGTACGTGTAGTGCAGTTTGCAATTATTGTCATTCAATTGTTTTGAAAAAGTATTGTCCAGTGATATCTATAGAACTTTATAACGGTCAATCTGGTCTCGATAGATGATTTGGTGCATGTCTTTGCAGAAATAAAATGTTATAGACATTAGGGATGCTAGTTGTTATGGTTGGTAGCTTTCCTAGGTGGTAGGTTTCAGGATAGTAGTTTTCAAGACGGCAGTTCCCTTGGTCATAATTATCATATATGCGTCATCGACAATGGACTGCCAGCCTAAGTCTAGGGGCTACTTGTGGATCCAATGTCATGGAAAAATCTCTTAATTTATTTCATGTATAATCTTTAAATCTTTCTCCAGCGCCTTCAGCGAATGCACACATTATACACTACATTTCTCGAAACGTCCATTATATCGATACAATAAAATAAAAAAATCTCCATTTTAGATTTCTCCTGAGCATGCTCAATGCGTGGACGGTGATGGAAGGGGTGCCCTCCATTATGCTAGCAGCGGATTCCTCAAGAGCCATATCAAATGCGTGGAACTGCTTATAGCCGATGCCAAGAGCCAGGCCCAAGGGAAAGACAAGTTTGGCGACAATGCCCTCATGTCTGCATGTCAGCAAGGCAGAAGGCAGACTGCAGAACTTCTCCTAAACACACATTTATATGAGGTAAACGAGAGGAACAAAAGCGGAAGGGGTAGCTTGCATTTGGCGGTACAGCACGGATACTCTTCTATCACAGAGTTACTTCTTGAACATGGAGCCGTTGTTAATATAACAGAGCAACTTGGAGGCTGCACACCATTGATGTGGACAGCATTTAGCAACCATACCAACATTACTGATACATTGCTCAAACATCAGGCAAATGTAAACTTAGTTGATAGATGTGGTAGAAGCGCGTTGCACTATGCATGTATGAGGAAAAGTGAGTATTGTATGAAGATGTTGCTGAAGCACGGAGCTGAGTGTGGACAGCTTGATCACCTACAGCAGCCCCCTCTACATCACGTCATGGATGAACCTGCCCTTGTGAGAATACTTCTTTGTGCAGCGGGCAAGGACAGAACCTGGATCAACTATAAGCATCCTACGCTTAACCACAACACTCTACTGCACTTTGCCATGGGTAGGAACTTAGTTTCTGACCTCACCAATCCAGAATGGAGACGGGATTACGTAATGCACCTGCTCGAGGCTGGTGTTTGTGTGAATACCAGAGATATCGGTGGCTGTTCACCTCTGGAGCTGGCAGTAGCAGCTGGCCACAGGTCTGCAGTTATTACATTGTTGCTCCAGAATTGTGATTTAGAGGGCATTTCACAAATTAGAGGACCCATGTCTACCGCAGTGATAAATAATGATAGCAACATGGTCTCTTTGTTATATAAGGCCGGAGCTTCTTTATCTCCTAGAATATTAGAACAATACTTCACGTACTATAACCATTCTGGAAGAAGGAATAGCGAGTCATACCAATGCATCAAAGATTTGTTAACGGAACCAAGGTCATTGGGCGATCTATGTCGATGTAAAATCAGGTCATGTATTGGTTCTGACATAGAGCACAAAGTCCACAATTTAGGAATCCCTAATAGCATAAAAGACTTCCTTCTATTTTCTGATGTATTTAGAAAATGTCCAAGTGAAGGTAAACAAAGCTGACATTTGTGTAGTTATCATCCAGTCATCAAGGTTCTTGCTAATAAGGATACCAAAATCATGGTATATAATATGATAATTGAGAAGATGCTGTCTAAGCAGGAATCATATTCCTGGAATTCTTAATCTCGATGACGATAAAAGCAGCGAGGAAAAGAAGTGTGATGTTATAGGCAGCAGCCAAACCAAATCCCCATCCGTAGTGATACACGACGTTGGTCTCTAACAGATTCCTCATGTCCTTTTGGTCACCAACAGGAAACAGTATGCAGCCTACCGTACCAAATAGTACTGAAAAAAAAGCGAGACTCTCTTAGAAAAATTGTCCAAAAGTGTAACAAGCTATAATTAATTAATATATTCTGATGAAAGTCACATGGTTAAAATTAAACATCCCAAACTAAGGCTTGAAATAATTATGTTTTTCATATCCGATATTTTAACTGAATATCATTGATGAACAATGAACAGATTGAGAGATTTATCTATCTAATAGAAAAGATAGCTTATCTTACCCGAAGTTAAGAGAAGCGTTGCAATGGTAATTGCAGTTCTCTGGTCCCTTTGGAATCGTTGGATGAAATGATAAGCGCATGTTGCTATGATCGCTATGAGTACGCTCAACAGAGAAAATGAATTCAGCGCCTGACATGTGATAAATTCTCCTGTAAAAGCAGTCGAATGCATTAAATCAATGACTAATTCTCAAGACAAGTATTTTACATTAACACTAGAAATAGGAAACGCATCAAAAGTCTTATGAAACAACCATTTTGTTATAGAAACCTTAAATTGTAATATGCGATACGTATTATTCTTACCTGAAGTTTCCTGAGAACCTATCAGAGAGCGGCAATATGTAATTTCTTCAATGTGGTCGCATCTTTTCCACAGACCACTGGTAACAAAAATATCCAAAGGTTGTTCGTCTATAACGACGTAGACTTTACTCCAACTGTCCGTAAAGAATGCGATAAGAAATAACAATAATCCTATAGGTAACATACACAGGACAGTCCAGCTAAATATTGTTCCTTTGAACCTGCCACAAAGTTCAATCTCTGAGAAAATCATTCTGAATTTTCACTGGGATATTTTCAAGAGTCACTCGAATGGCAACACCGCTTTTATATTCCAATGAACAATCTTATATATATGACACTTGGAGTGGGTTCACTTCCTACTTCTGAGTCAGACGACACTATAGCAGATTGGGATCGTTATTAAGCAGTAAATGTAGCTATAAATGAGGTAGTCCTAAATCATTTTATCAGCATTAGCCATTCGATATTATATATTCGCTTGAATCAGCAATTGGTGCTCTAATTAAGATGTATTGATCCAGTCAAATCTGATATTCACATATTTAAGTCCGGACGTACTCCAATGCCAATGTATTTACAGGTAAACGGCCTTTGTTGTACGGCTACATGCCAGCTACACGCCTATGTATGCTTTATGATACCCGATATGACTTATCTCCATCAGGTAATAAACCAGTCCTTGCATAAATGCAACCCTCAGACTATTGTTCTTTTCTCTAGTGCCAAATATCGACTGGTCCTTGTTAACATCCCGACAGTGGAGATATGTTTAAAACATATGCGGAGAAAGATTCACCAATACTGTGCATGGTACGAGAGATGACTAAGATAAACATGTGTGTTATCATTATCATCTACAGGGTCCAAAGGTGGGTAATTCTATCCCCTCTGACCACTGTGGGCGAAACCTGTTTCAAACACCATACACCATCAACGTAGTATAATGTAAGTTTTAATCACCGTCTTACTTGTGAGAAGATGTCATTCCCATTAAAGAGAATCCCAAGTTTGTCCTTTCATTTTATTTTACTTACCGTAAGTCTAAATTCAATCTCCATGCATGTTTGTTCTGTGGAGGACAGGTTTGCGTATTCTAAAAACGGAAGTGTCAAACCATTTGACAAGTGAAATATGCATGACATGACAAAGAATTGAGTATTGTTTTCAAATTTAAAAGCCCTTGCTACTTCTCGTTTTCTGCTTACTATAATCCATACATCTCATTCGTGGGGCCTGCGTAATCATTGACACACCTATGACCATCTGGCAATTCCACATGAACATCTGATACTGTATATTTCCCCGAATACCCGAATATCAATGTACCAAATCTAAAATAGATTATATCGAATGACATAAAAATTAATATTAATAATGTAAGACGATGTTATCTTTTTTCACTGTTCTGTACCGCTGTAGCTCCTGATACACTGTCCCATCACACTGTGTAGTAAACACTCAACTGTTACTGGCCTTTATATAATCAATCATACCCACATTTTACCTTAACTATTGGGGTCCAGACGTATAAGAACTAATAATCTTGCGTTTGTCCATGTACCCATGATTACTTGAAACTTATTATTCATTCCACATGTTTTTTTTATGTTACTAGGCCTGCCAGTGTAAAAGGAATGAAAATCTGTTAACGCGTACATATGAGATTATCATTCCAGTTCAACAAAAATGCTTCGCCAATAAAGTCAAAATCTAAAAACATTAATTTTATATGTGACTAGTTGTTCAAGACCCCTGCCACACGTATCGTGGAAAGCCTCCCCCGAAAGGTCAAATTAGAGGCATGAACCATGCAATGACGTCTCCACTGTGAATAGGGGATTTGCATGCCCGCCCTCTTGAATCCAGCTGAATCCCGATTCGCATGGAATTGTGGTAGTGGTATGGCAGTGTAAAAGCTATAGATTCCAAACATCTTATGTTCAGCATGGCATATTTAACAGTGATCTCATGGAAATTGCCATGTGTTTTACATATTTTCATAAAACAAGATTTCATCTACATGTCGCATCATGGATTTGGTTTTTATAGATCATTTACACAAGCTATGATATTGAAGAATAGATCCTTGCATTTTTTTATAAGAATGTTTCTAAATATTTGTATCTCAGATTTGAACTGAATCCATCCCAGCATGCACTCTAATAGACATGCGCAATGAGACATGCAAATTCCCTATTGATTCTCAACTGTAGCTAACTCTGGCCCATGGATATTTTCGACGATTGCCACGTCTCAAATTGATAGCATTTAAACATTTGAACGGGTATAGGATTCTAATCAAGAATCGGGAAAATTGTTAATGTTAATGTTGGATCGTTCTAGTCGTCTAGATACTATAGAATGAGCGCTGAAGGGCCCAGCTGAGGCAAATTCTCAAATCTTTAATTCTCATCCAAATGTACCATCATAATGAATTTCGTAACCGAAAGGCAAATAAATATATCTACGGTTGTTCTGTTCCAGTTCATCAATGACCACTCCACATGCATTAGTACACAGGCTATATATATGAAAAGTCTGAATGTGGATTCAATGCGTGTGTATTTTATAATATACTTATTGTAGGAAGAGATAGTGAAGAGAAACAACAAGACTAACAACTACTACGGGCACCTTTATTGGTTATCAAGGGACATAGTCGTACAGCCGCTGTCATATACAAATCTAATCGTTTATCAACATTATTTGTGGGTCAACCTACTAACACGTATAAAAGAGTCTAATGCAACAAAAAGCCCGTGAAATCAACAAAGTTCGAATTCAAAGAGAATTCAATCGAGGAGACATTAGAAACACTGGTCACAAAAAAGCTTTATAAAATCTAGTTACCATTACCATTTATTTGGAATCCGTGATTGTCTAATAATTCATGCCTGTTCATATAAAGAATACTGTCGAGTTACTATACACTTCACAAGTAGGTGTGTTCTCAATACCAATTCTTATACTTGAAGTACAAATATTTATAAATATGAAAGAGGGAGTAGAATGTCTGCTATTTGATTCACAATTACTGTAAAATTTTATAAGACATAAGGTCAACTTTGGCTATATCATAATGGTTTTCAATCAAAAGGATAAAAAGGAATGTACCCCCGGAAAGGCTGGGCAAATGAAAATATTCATTCACAAAACCATATTCGCGATACTACAATGGTACTTTTGTAATGGACCATTAAATGTAAATAGGTATAGGCATTCATATCAATATTGCTCAATATATCTCTAGGACCATTAAATCCGTTCCCGCAGATTTAATTAATTCTGAGACCCATTGGCAAACGTATGAAATGATTTCAGAGGGAATAATGTAAAAGCCATGAACCAATTTCCCCCTGTCAAAATATGCTGATAAAAAGTAGCAATCTAAAGACTACAGACCTCTAAAACACATTTTCCTGGATATTATACCATATATGAGGTCCCAACTGTACGTCATAGATTCGACAAAATACTATTATGAGCCAGGAACGATAGATAGATAAAAAATAATTCACTATAGCTCTTTGGGAATTCAGACGATAATCTGTAATATGTATACCATTCTAAAATGTAAGTCTTGGTCAGAGAAAACATTAGCAAAGTCCGTTAGTTAAAATAATACCGGCGCTTAAGAATATCAACAGCAGCAATCGTTTTGTAACGCGAATACTCTTTGACTTTGAAATTGTTGAACTTGAGATGACATGAGGTTTGGTGGAAATAATCCATTCATACTATTACGACCTTAATTGTTATATGTATGAGTTCGCGTGTATATATGATAACATATTTCAAGAATTTGGTTCAAGAATACTCATTTGTTCAATAACTAGCTTTTCTCCTATTTTCCCTCAACTTGGTAAACTTGAGAAATATCAGATAAACAAATGATGTCTTACGTTCCACTGCGATAAGTATAATCGCATGACACTCGTTGACTGGTGGAATATAATATTCTGTCAACACAGGGGTGAGTTAAATGTTTGAATCCTCTTCGATCTAGCTTCTCAATTATTTCAGATCATATATAATATGTTCTGTATCACACTAATGTTGTGGCTTTGTCATAGTAGTGTGATTGAGCATACAAGACTAGAATAATGATTATTTATCATAAGTTTGTACACAATACATTCTAACCACTAAAACGCATTCTTATAAAACAAAGATCATGTGGTGTTGGTGTCCAAGATGACTTTTTAGTTGATGCATGTACATTTAATCAAATAAGCGTGTCACTAATTAGTCATGTTTACTCGTGTAAAATATAGAGGTGTTTATCACAAAAGTAAGAACTTGGAACATTCAGTACATAATGATTGCAGCTAATATACCAAATATAATGCCCATGGATGGATTGCCACTAGTTAATGCTGGTCAGTAACTATCACACCCTTCAACAAGAATCAAGATTATGTGGCTACAATTAAATGAATACGCATGAGCTCTGTCCAGTTACTGACAATTGACAATATTATTAGTTGGTTCCCATTTTTACAATGTTAAATGTACCAACGCTCGTATTGTGGTTGTCAGGTAGTATATGAATTGATGAGAATGATGGTTATTTGATCGGTCATTTACGATTTGTTTCGCTCGTAAAAGAAGGCAAATTCACTGCCCTCACATTTTCTCACCCTGACATTTGCCATTCCTTATTTGCAGTTTAGCAGAGAGCTTTTTCGCCATAGACTGAATCACTTGCACGATAAGAGGCGTAAATATGAACCCGACACTTCCTCACACTAAGATCCTATATATATAATAAGGATACATCTCGAGTATCCTTACTTTCGTTCAATGACATATATATATATCCAGAAACATAAACAAAATACTTCACAAAAGACTCCCCTATATATTCTTAATGATTGATGTATCGACACAAGTTTGTAATGATTTATGAACATTAGGCGAACTTCCTATTCAGCTACATGAAATATTACAACATATTAAGGATAAGCCTATATTCACAAATATGGACACTTATAGTCACGAATATTCTATTCGCCCACATCTGTATATCAAAGAGAGCGGGGATTCTGTGAATGCAGAGGCTATACATATATACTATTACATTACTCTAAGCAAGTATCCTCCGACTATAATCCCTATCGATCACCACCAGTAAAGACGAAGGTGACGATAATAAAAGATATCTTACCAAAAGTACAATGTTTCAATGGATCGGATGTACATATAATATATGCTAGAGCGACATGCACAGATTCAGAAATTTTAAATGAAGGAGGTGGGACAATACACATCGGTGAAGGTCAAGAGTCCGCAGGGTACGACCATACAGTACAGGGCATACCGCATTCAAGCTTGATATATACATAGAATCGTGGGTAAAACATTTTAAATTAAGATTCAAAACTTTCAAAATTCGAAATATGTGCGTATCAGATTTGTTTCTACAATGAGTGTGACGTACAAAACTTCTTATTAATTTTCTGCCATGGAACTCATTTCCTCTTATATTTTATGGCTGTATTATCAAAATCTGTGTATAAATATAATATCCATGTGTTCGTCCTATACAACCGAACAATTTGCACCCCTAAAGTGTATTAAGAGTGTTTGTCATAATTCTTGCCAATATCCAATAGTAGTGAACATGTCCATTGCGGTTTTGTTCCTTGTGAGATATTATTCAATAAGTTATATTTTGTCAGATATTCTCTTGTCATTGAGATGAGAGTGTTATCTGTTTTTGCTATGAAGCAACGATGTTTTTTTTCTTTTACCCCTTTACTTCTTTGTTGGTTTCATTCTGCGGGATAATCAGTTTGCTTGCTTTCCAAAATTCGGTGATATGTTTGATTGTACAACCACATAATATTCGCGGTATTTGATTGATTGATTGGGTTTCCAAAGGTAGCAGATGGAAATATGCGGAATTTAGGTGCAAATACACAAGTGAGAAAAACCTGATTTCACTCAAAGACTCGCGTATACATCTCATACTCTTACTCCAATCCACAAGTATGACATACGAATTGAACAACTCTTTACATAATACCTCTAGATGAAAATATTAAAGCATATGGTATACGTATGGCCACGGTGAAAATAAAAATGAAAACTCTCATGAGCCTTTTCATATTCGACCTTGAAGAAACTGTAGTCGAACATTAATTGGGCTTTATAACACTTGGTGTTAAGTATAAACAAAATAGTCACCCCTGAGGTATAATGAATGATCAATAAAACAATAGTAGTTTTAAACCTTGACATAACATATGGTTTCATAAAGAGAAAATTGGTATGCGAATAACAGGGTAACATATCGTATAGTCGAACAAGCTTGAAGTTGGACGTTGGAACACATCCAATGAGCTTTTACAAAGATCTTTTGATCTAAGCGCTAAATAAACTAGATTATTTTCTGGGGCGATTGCTGCGTATATATGGTAACTTCAGTGTATAGCACATGAATACAAGTGAATGGTAGTATAACAAAATCGGTGTCTAGTTACATTTCCACACAGCACCTTGACTAATTATGAGTGAATGGTTTCTTGTATAGGGACTGAGACAAAGTGATGGAGTGAACAGTAAAAACAATCCCCTTGGTGGAAACGAAGGTGTCCGTGGACAGTATAAGGATAATTTGTTATTAACATACGTAGGCTGCATATATACACACGATTTCATCGAGTATGAAAATGCAAATAGAACGAAGTAACAGGTAAAGTCTGAACCGTTTCTACATAGTATGTAAAACAGATGGGTGCATTAATATTATGAAATATGTAGTTGTTTAGTAATGTTTAGGTTCAAAGACTTTAACAACAAAACATTTCTAGCTATCTTCCTCGCATGATTCATTAATATAGGCTATCGTGTAGTTTTTAAATTATGTTGAAAAATATATAAGAAAGAGGAATAAAGAACTTGTTAAAAATAGCCACGAAAATATATTAGGGGTAATTAACTCTGAGGTGTGGAAAAAATAAAAACATATAGATGTATATATACTATGTACTGCTATCATTCCCAAGGCGAAATATGTATACGACAAAATGAAGACTGGTATGTTCTTTGCACGGGTAGTTCAATTTATAAGCACCCAAATTGATACAAGATGGAAGAAAATAATGGAAATGGTTAAGAATGGGGTACCATAAAAAAGCACACATTCCATAGTGGCAAATGACGCATGTAGTGACTTGAGAACCATGTGGCGACTGATGACAAACTATACACACACACAACTGATGTCGTGGTCGTGGGATCCCATATTACGCGCTTGGTACGAGCGGTACTTGGGATTCTGTCTCTACCGTGCTGCTGCTGCCACCTTTCAGTGGAGACGCTTCCCTGATGACTATTCCAGCAGGCGTCGCCTCGGAGGCCACAAGGGGATTGGCTGCTGCTTCAGCCTTGATATCATCTGTAGGGTCGATCCTACAGACGTACTTACAGCCACACACGTGGTAAATCATGAGAAAGCCTAAGGCACAGAGCAATACGATGACACTGGGCCATAACAGCAGATGAATGGAGAATGAAACACTATGCACACGGTCTTTAAGAACTTTGGTGACGTCGTCAGGGTCGTACAAGCAGGAGAAGTTACTGCCAATTACTCCATACTCACGCTCATAGTATTCCACACTTTCCTGGTTTGTTTTCTCCTCCTTTCTACACACAGGCTTGAATGTACACTAAAAAGTAATGAGGCATATATTATATATATATAATATGGTCAAGTCCACGATAAGTTCTATTTATAAGTGGAAAAAGCAATTCGTTACAAAGTGTTGTTCAATAAGAATAAAGCCCGGGAATAAAGAGTCACTGGAACAAACCTGACTCCAAAATTCAGATACTGTAGTCCACTTAAACATGACATATAAAAACAAATGTGGGAAGAGTTCATCGAGTCTGGGTAGCCTATTACGAAAGATTTATAGATTTTTCAAAGTCAGTTGTTGTGGTAAATTCTCAGGAGCTGATTCTTATCTGTTTTCAATTACCAAAAGAGGGTGTCATCTTCTATTCGTCTCTCTTTATCTGGTTTACCTTGTGTTATACCTCCGGAATTAAATTAGGAATATATCGTATGATGTATTGCAGGAAGCGTTCGCGTTCGCCTCCTTTTAGTTTGCTCTCATTATAGACCGATAGGGTAAAACAATAAAGGTTTTTTAAAAAGAATAAGTTGGGATGAAAAACCTTTTATTTGATTATCGTTTTTCACCTAACTTACCTTTTTAAATAGATATTTTACTCTTTTCTCTAAGTACCTAGCTACGAATTCTAGGTCTAATGATCATGGTAGCAAATGTGATGTGTCACCGGAAAATGTCACAAGTCACACAAATTTATTTGGAGATACCATCATAACTCAAGCGGATTCTAATGATGGTAAAAATTAGGACATTTAATAAGTATTTCTATATTTTAAATTTGATATTTTTACTTTTGGAAAAAATGTTTGCAATAAGGATGGACCATTACTAGTAAAGTAGCTAAATATACTCTATAGGATGACCTTAGAATTGCAAGTATATACATTATAATCCTTGCACGTCTATCCTTCCAAATTTCAAGACTGTGTATTCAATTACTTAATTGTCTTAAAACAAGATATTATATCTTGATATTGTTTCTGTAACACTTGTAAAGAATCAACGTCAGTCTATGACTGCATTGATATTGTACTCTACAAAAGAAGACTGTAATTTCGCTAAGCAAGGGACTGAACACCTCCCAGTGGCTCGACAGCTTCCCTTCGATGGCATTCATTTGCAATAAAAGTTTTTTCAAATTCAAATATCTATTAAGCTGTATGATAACCCTTTTATCACGCGCCATCCCCGCTTTAAAACGAAAATATCAGTAACTATTTTCCTGGGCTTAAATCGCTCTTTTATCGCGCTACATGATTCGCGCGAGTCATCGCACAACTGAGTGAGATCTAGACTTACCGACTCGGTCTTCTCCGAATCTTGAAGCATACTTGTGATGTTTTCCCCATCGTCTGTCAAATACCAGACATAAATTTTGATGCAGGGATATGTAGAGCGGCATGACCCTCCACAGGAACACGACATCTGAATACTTTCGTTATACCTCTTCTCATAAGTCATGCAGTTGCTGTCTCTGTAGTTTAGAGCTCCTTTGAACGGTTTCACAATACTTAAAGCAAAAACTGAAATGGGAAAGCAAATAGTGATGCAGATACCTTATTAAAATGTCTCAAGTAATTGGCTTCAAGATGAAACGGGATTTGATTAGCTCAGACCCCACAACCTATAGTTAATATACTACATGTATGAGCTAGTAACCAAGCACGACACCAGCTAATCATACATTATGGGACCTTATAAATTCTTGGATCTCATGAGAATATAGATCATTGCCTAAATTGTGCCCACATATTTTTTTCTTAAATTGACCGAGTTCCTCGACACACACACACTGTGCTGTACTCTTTGAATTGACATATAAATGAATCACTGAAATACATAGGACTCAATCGGAAAATGGAAAATACAAATATATATCAGTTAATTTAGAGAAAATTCTTAATTAAATATAACCAATATATACATATGTATCATATTGCTCATATAAGATAGATATATGGAAAATAAATCGATTCCCCTCGTTTCTATTCTATTTTGTGTTTTGCATTCTGTACACATGGGAAGTTTTATCAGTGAAGTTCTATATCATATGTAAACCAATAAGTCAACCTATGCTTGCTGTATGTAAACCTAATTTCCACGTACCAAAAAGTATAGCAGCGGTTATCACCCCAAATGTGACGAATGTAGCATAGTAGCACATAATCGTCACCCTTTTATAGCAGGAAAAGGGACAACAGCCAAATAGGCGACCCAGACATCTCTTCTCTGAGTCCCTTTGGATCCATTCTTGAGCTATGTCTTGCTCCCGGGACGACCACCGTTCTGTGAACATGGCGGTCTCTTCGTTTATGCTCCAGCCTGAAAATCAAATGAAAATGTAATCATATATATCAACTCTCCATGGGGTCCGATCCCAATGTTCCTTTTATCAGATGTATGTAGCAACAGTTAGTAATGCTTTATGTTGACGGGAATGTATGCTAACAGACAGAATGCATTCCAGCATTGACGTTCGTATTAGTTTATGTATACATACACATTCGCACCTGGTACAATAATGTGTCTGTATACAACGGTGAATCATATGTAGATAATATGGGACGCGATGACAAAGACTTGGACGTGCATAAACACATTGATTCTCACAAATACCTGAAGCTGGAATAGTATAAATAAATAGTTGGGTCCGTCATTTTCATATACTACTTATACACTCGTGTATATATTGCTCGGTCACATATATTCTATAGAGACTGGGCGCACAAGTGCTCACCTTCTAGGAAGGTTGGAATGCACTATTATCAATGTATAGTCATATCTATTTGTTTTCAGATGCTCAAACATTGTAGCATTCTAGAAAAATTTAGTAGTCACAAATCAGATATGGATCTGAAGGATGTTTTAGTCTTTATCTACAGACACAGATAGCTGGACACACTTCATAATACGATGACATTCTCACTGCAAATAACATGACTAGATGACTCTTCACTGTTTTCCTCCAACTGTGTTCATAAGTTGTAGGGTAAAACCAGTATGCAGGGGGAATATAAGGACGACAATACGTACGACCCGCCAGACAAATTTGGCAGGTATTTATTGTCAACGTGGTATATATATATGACATAAAAAGCCTTTTGGAGGACACTTCATTGGGAATATCATGTATTGATGGCGATTTCATGACAGTGTAGGGCCTAACCCGAATTCCAAACCCATAATCGAGATGTCGTTGCTTTAACTGCAGGTTGAAATGACCCGTTGAGGGAAAGAGGGGAATTGTTCTTGACTAGCGAAGCATTCTCAGTATAGAGATCAGCACGTCTGTCTCAGGCTTACGAGGCTGATGTCACAAATTTTGTGTCATACCGCCCGCGTTATAATGAGGGTGTAATTAGGCTGTGTATAAGGGGGATATTTGATGGTAAGCTCAGCTGGCTAATGTTGACCTACCTTAGCTCGGGGGTGGTGAGTTATAATCTAGAATGTCTGGGTTCTTCTGATGATGCAAGTATTTTGTTGTATGAAGGGAGCGAGCTGACACTACATGAGGTGATGGCCGTTTGTCCTAGCTGTAGCAGTTGCAGCACCTGAAGCTGGAATAGGATCAGCATACTTCCATCTTGGCCGCCTTCAACTGCTGCTGTTGCTGCTGCCACTGCCGCTCCACCATGCTCGGGTGCAGCATGCGCTCATCTATTGCTCTCCCCTCATTTCTGAGCGCCTCAGCACTGTCGGATATAACTGATCCAGTTTCCTCCCTCCTCCAATTCCCTCCTCCTCCTCCCCCTGCTGCTGCTTCTGCTACTGCCTCTTCCAAACGCACTCCCTCCCTCCGTGGGCTTCCTCTGTTTTCTCTCTCTCTCTCGATACTTCTTGCTTGCTTTGTTATCTCTTATCTCATACAGTCTTGTCGACACTGCTGTGTTCTGGGCTATGCGTGACATGTTTGGTAATCGATCACAGAATGTGGCAAGTATAGTGCGAAGCATAGTATCAGATGAAATGTGTAAGAACACTGAGAAAGTCACTTATGAATATTTAGGTTACTAACAAGCTATCAAAGATTCCAGAAAGTTCCACGTTGACAATGGGGAACTGATTTGTACTGATGTGTATGCTACTCATCACTTATTTCCCGAAACGGTGATCAAATTAATCGGATTTTTGTTTCAAAAGACAGTAATAGTATATATAATCTACAAATTCCCGTATGGATTACTCACTACACTATTGCATATATTTCAGAGAAAAAAAATACTATCGATTAAGGCTAGCTATCCTTAATTTCTCAGTCACTGTTAAAGTACTACATACAATGTCTTATTGCTAAATGCTGCCATCTGTTGTCAGTATTATGAAGAGATTTTCATTGCTAAATCAATTTTTGGAACAGTATTCTCGATAATTCCAAATGATTTTAATTTCCATATAACACAAAAGTTTGTGTTTTGCATACTAATATAATATAGTCGAGAGTTCCACGTTCGTAGTCTCGCGTATACAAGAAAAATACGAAATGGTCACCACAGTGAACGTATAGAGAAATTTGAAACATTAAAATCATCGAATTAGACGACGGATTTATCATTGCATGCCTTTATATTTGACCACTATAAAGCAAAGGTGTATACTTCAAAATATGAGTTTTAAACTAATTAAGTTTGAGTGAAGCATTTTATTTTACACTATGAACCGACCTTTATACCTTAGGCCTACCCTTATAGCACAGCTGGATCTTGGTGTAAACGTCATTGTATCAAATGAAAGCCTTCCTCTTCACAGGGCTATAAAGTATATCATAATATGTTATATTATATATATGTATTATATCTGATATGGTTGAACGTCTCATATAGTGTCATTCCATTAGGAATTATGTGCCATGCCAAACGCCATTAAATATATATCTTCATAATCTCCGCATTGCATAATGTTACGTGCGTTTTATTAATTATTATTAATATTCAGATCTGCTTAATATTTGAACATAGCTATGTTATCAATAACACACACACACACAATGTGGACATGGGTTCAATGTTAATAAAAATGTGAAAATAAATGCATTCGTGCGGTCACCAATCTATTCATTCACTGCACTTTGTCTAGAAATAATATTAAGCTTTCAAATGATGGACGTCCCAATTGCCCAGAGGATTGTTCTAAACTAACGTTTACAGATATTTGCATTGTTCTTTATATGAATGATGGAAATCAATTAGTCGCCACGTGGGGACCAACAGATGTTTAGCGCCACTTCTTGCCCCAGTCCACACTATCCCCCTGACTCCCAGCCCTACGACCCTCACCGAAACCTCCACCCCTCCACCTGTTACCATATTATATACCATTTACATCGGTGGCTATATTGCCTGCGTTGCCTTGTTCTTTTAAAATCAATATCATATTGACATGGCAAATAGCCACGGTGGATACTACTACAGCCAAACTGTTTCGTTAAACCCATATCTTGGATATCACTAGCTGGAATTCTTCGGATATATACGATATTACTTAATTACGTAAATCAATTCTTCTTGCTCGGGTGCGAGCTCGATTGAGCCATGGCAAATATATTTGCCCTTACGTGGAAAATATCTGTTTTAATTACTCTGTATAATATAGGACCATGCAATACCCAAAATCCAAATGCAAGGCCAAATGTGGAGTCATACATCCACATGGAATCAGAAATGATAGACTTTTTCAAGTATGCACTTCGAGAAGAAGAAAGGCTCCATGACGGCCGGGATGTACATGGTTTCGGAGATATGTATAAGTAAGTTTTAATTTTCATACGAAATCGCGAGTTTCAAATCAGACGGTGAAGCTAGCCAGATACCCTCCGTTCACATCGAATGATAACGGCTTTAAAGGGAACCCCAAAACTCATGAGTTTTAATTTGGTTGAATTTGTTTCATGCAGGATATTGTGAGGAATCTTTCCCTAGGTTTTATATCTTTATAAGCCCTAGTCCACTAAGCCGATTCTCATGCGATTTTACGCCGCAGAGGACCCTTTACCACTAAGTTTCGTGAAAATATCGCATGAGAATCGGCTTATTGTGGACAATATATAGGCCCTTAACACGTCAATCTATGCCGGTGATGAGGAAATGGTTGGATATAATTAATTTAATATCTACCACTATATGATATATATGATATATTGTATGATTCATGTACATTTTCAATATGTTATTTTTCAAATGTCCAATTTTCAGATTTCTCGATGAAGTCACACCTTTAAATGAAGAGGCGATTGCAAACATGGACCAAGTAACTGGCGACCTTACCCAAATATATGCCCTCAAACGCCGCCTACAACGTGAATGGGCTCCCATGTTGGAGCTTATCATGAGAAGCGAATTTGTAAAGAGAGTTCCGTGTACGTATGAAACTGTAGCAAAACAAGTACAGTTCAATTAAAGCCAACATTCTATTATTCAATTTAAACAATTGTGGATATATAAGTGAATAAAATAGGACATTATAAATGTTCTGGATACAAGGGTCCGTCACACTCAGAATCTTTTAAAATGCTGCTATAATTGTTATCTACCGGTATATAGTGTTTCTATATGAAAAGGCAGACCTAGCAGGTGTGCTGTAATAAACGCATTAATTGCGTGCATGGAACGCACGTATATAGACTTCCAAGATATGACACATAATACACCACTTTTTTATCATTAATTTCCATTAAAATCCATTCGAGCACCTACAGATGCACCCGATGAAGCATTATTCCACTAATATAAATTATATTTCTATTATTCCCTCTTCGTGTAGTAACTCTGGGCAGACTACAGAGTATGCAGTATGTAATCATGACAGAGTGTGACAAGTACAACTCCATCATTGACGATATTTTCCGCATCCAACACTGGTATAAGCGTACTCCCAAACAACTCTTGCTGCCCCCACGCGACGTCTCCCACCTCAAGTCTAAAGATGTCGCGCACCTCGTGGCTGTTGCCACTGACAATGAGGATTATATCAATGCCCTCGATTGGATCAAGTTTGGTCATGCTATCTACAAAAACTCACCCGATACTTCATTAAAGAAATATTTCCTCAACCTAAAGGCTGGAACGTACATAAAAGTAAGTTTCCCTAGATTTGAGGAAAGCGTACAATATTTCGATTCAGAGGATCGTGAGGGATGGATCGACATACACCAATTTGTTCCCAATCACTTGGAAATTTAAATTCCATACGTTTAATATAAAATGTGCTTGCCATGGTAACCGGAAAATCTGAAAATCCCATTTTTACCCTCAAAACAGAGTTTTATTTTGTAGACAACAAAAGCCTTATTGGTTATCACGGTAACATTAATCTTTATAGAGACCCAATAGGCCTACTAACGTTTGCTGGGTATTGATATATTTCAGGCAATACTGAGAATATCATCGTTGATGAAAAATGTATTTGTACCTGAATAAACCTATTTTCAAATCAAAATCAAATCATATAGGGAACGATGGTAACAGTATATTTTAATTGTCATTAGATATGTACTGGAAAATGGTATATATGGCCATGGTTTATCTATACGTGTAATTAAGGAGCATTGACTTGCATGTAAAACTGGAAGATATACATTACTCTAACGCTGGGAGCCTAGAGATGTTTAAATAATCCGATACTAGCTCGCGCCAAGCAACTTTATGGATAATCTTCTTCATTTCTAGATGTACAAACTTTCGAAGGCGGAAAAGATTTACTCTTATCTTTTGAAGTCAGGTAAGTTGTATTAGAACTAAAAAAATCTATTGAGATCAGAATATAAGATTTATCCCCTGTTGCATACAATACGTAGGCCTACACATGATGCAAACTTTACCTGAGATATTTTTACCTGTTGATTTGCTGTTTCCCTATGGTTTTAAGCTTTGAAATAGTCACCGTGGGATTCAGTGTTCCCAAATCAAATGACTTAGATTTTGACTTGTTGTTTTAATCTTTTGTTAAAACATTTTTGTTAAGATCCGTCAAGCAAATCTGCGGAGAGCAATTTAAGGTTCGTCCGTGAGAAAATCGAATATGAAAAGAAGTCTCCAAAAGAAGTGCCCCAGCCTCGCAACTTTACTGAAGGCGACATTATGCGGCTTTGTAGGGGCAATATACATCCAAGCAGGGTATGCAATCAAACACCTGATCATGAAGCCCTCCCATCATATCTAGTACAATCTATCTTCGACAACATATCTTTTTTTTATTACATTTCAGGCCAAATATGTACAGTGTTGCAAAAGACGCATGTCAACATAGTTAACGTATTAATAATCGCGCTGCCTTAAAAAGTTCTACATAACATGCATAATTAGGAAATTTCTACTCAATTGTTAACCTCTCTCTTAAGTTATATTAATTACATTTCTAATACTAGTTGTATTCGTCTATCAACACTCTACTACTTCAAATTTCTAACTACCACTCACATAGTAAGCTGGTATCTCCATCAATTACAGATTTACATTTGCATAAGTCCATATCTTCTTCAATTCAATTATTTAAAGACGTTATAATATGAAGAATTTACGAGAGAGAAAAGTGGGAAGAAAAGGTCAAAATACGATTAGATAAAACGTATTTACCATTATGATTACTGCCTCTCATTATATCATATTAAAGCGATAACAGATTTAATATAAAATATAGAATAATATTATCTGTTTATGTTCCTTACAGTATGAGGAACGTCAACTCAAGTGTTACGCGAAGGTAATCCCCGATCTCGAAAAGCCAGTACTTGTCGAAGTGTTACACGACTACCCAAGAATAGTCATGTTGAGAAATTTCTTTTCTACCGCTGAAGTGGAGTATATAAAACAATACGCTCATGGTGAGGTAAGTCCATTTTTATCTATTTAAACAGGTTTTATTTCGATTGCGATTTCCCATAAGTGATACATTTCATGCATCGGACATGGACCGTTGCAAAGAGATAGCAAATATAATAGAATTAATACATACAAATCTTTTAACACTCGTTTAGGAACTACCCTAGACAAAAGTTTACAGCTTTATTCCATATTCAATAATCATATGTAATCACGTCTAGATGTTTCTAATGAGAATACTACTATAGTGTCATAGGCCTACTTCTTACACACAATATATTTTTGAAATTTTCTCCGCCGGCTAAAACCAATAAAGAAATTATCAATTGTGACAAACTATTAATTAATGTTGCCATGATACCCATCGACGACCACCCGAAGAAATTGAATAGTGGACGAGGGCAATATTGTTACCAATCGATAAAAGTCAATTGTTAATAATAAAAAAATCCCAATTGAAAGGAAAATTACAGAAGAAATAAAACTCCGAACTACTCTTAAACGCATTTTGTTATTTATGTAACTACCCTAAAGAAATGCTCATTCCAGATTGCCTTTATTTTCAGTTGATGAACGACCTTATACTGGACAAGAAGTATACTATCTCACTTGCCAGGTATCAACAGCCTTTGTTTTTATTATCAATATATGCCCTCTACTAATACGATTGTAAGATAGATCGAAGGGTCTGAAAACCTCCCACCTGCTGGAGAGAACCCTTTGCTAGTATATAGCAGTCATTGACTGAAATAAAAAGTTTTCAAATCAAATCAAATCTGTAAACATGTAGAATAAAGGAAATGAACCACTGTTTCTAATTAATTGTCCCTATCACGTGTACGTAATGTTCTAGAGACGTTCTGTTATGTCCAAGGCGTATATATAACATTAATATTACTAATTACAGGTTATATAGCAACACCAAGATCCAATATATGCAGAAATTCTACTCCGCCTTAAGAAACATTACATTCCAAGGCTCTAATGTGCGCCGAGACGACATCATCGGAGACACAGATGTAATTAAAACTATACTCATAATTAAAACTACTTTTTTATTATTATGATTATGTATTTAGTTTGAGTGGCATTTTTATCAAATGGGGACATATAAACTACGATGCTATCGTTTAAATAAGCAAAAGGAGAAATATAATTAGCTTTTAAAGAACCGGTCTGTCTTTCCAGATTCAGTGTGATGGACCAGGTGGAAGACAATATCATTTTCATCATCAATCATGGAGGATGTCAACAGTAAGTTAGCAGAGAATGTGTTTTTATCCAGACCTCCGATTATCTATCGATTTATATCTAATCAGTAACTGATGGAACAATCTGACGGAGGTTCGATACGCATATCTTGCCGAATACTTCCTCAGCTATACCTTCACCTGCTATTAGCATGCATGTTTTCATTTTAAGGGCATTCATATAATTATGTAATGTGTACTTAATTTACCTGTTGACATTAAGATGCTAACTAATTACTGAGATGCAATCTATGGAAATCCACTGTGGGATAATATTGAGAACAGCCAAAACTTGCTCTAATTGTCAGAGAGTGAAATACCTTTACATTACATTATATTTATATAGGACCAGTCATTATTGCCATCTGCATAGGGCCTAGTTGGTGTCAGTATTTTATTACCAATGTCCCCTTTTCCCCAAACGTTAAGCCACTTTTCCCTACGAGAATAAATGACAGTTAATATTATATGGTTATCCTTATATGTTAATTCATTTCTCTCTATATTCTGTCTTCAGCTCGAACTCACTCTCCCGATTGTGAACACTTTCACTTTTGTAAGTATATTTTGCATTAAGGGTTGTTTATTATAATTCCCTGATATAAACAACATTTTAAACTAGATACACCCAGTTTCCCCCCAAATTCTTCACTAACAGTAATTTACCATTTTGCTCATTTCATATTTGCATATATTTGTTTATCAAAGTAAAATTTTACAACTATTCACTTAAAGCCCAACAAAAGTAACATGTATATTTAACATTGATGTTGATTTTACATTCAGTAGATTGTGTCTAATGATTATATAGTTTTATCACAAAATCGATGTATTTGTAATCAGACATTTCCATAAAAGGTGCTTCTGGTTTATGATCAATGATGAATAATTACACAATTGTGTCACAAAATGTCCATCGAAATCAATTGAAAAAAGGATTTATTGGTTTATAGCTGAGCGGGGGAGTGACGGAAGGAGGATATGCATTCCCGGACTTACATTTAAGGATTGAACCCGATCAGGTAGACAATTAAAAAACACTGTCAATATAATAGGACACTAATGTATGTATGTGATTATATAAGTATACACCCAGCCCTATAGAGCGTTGTATGACAACTCACTGCAGCATAACAAAAGACTACTCCTTTGCAGTAAAATAATAGATAAAACATATTGTTTTAGTTGCTGAAGGGTTACGAATAAAGTGACAGACAAATTCCTTTCCTTACCTTTCCATACAGGGTTCAGTTTTGCTCTGGCAATTTAAAACACAGCATGGCCCGGTTCATTCTAAATTACGCCGGTATGTTAGCTGTCCTGTGGCTTCGGGCAATCAATGGGGTAAGTCTTGGAAGATATCTATTTGCCTTTGAAATTAAGTTGTACTTATGGGGTGTACAAGTAACCTTGGCATTGAATTATAATTGTTAACTTAAAAATTTGATTACATGTGCTAATTAAAATGTTTTCCTTTCCAGTGATCAAAAGCACGATTGAACACCGCGGGACTGTACGTCACATCAACCTATGATACATTATAAACCCCTATATATTATGTCAAGAATTTATGTATGTATCGATAGACTTCGAGAGTTTAGTATACTCCTATAAACAAATGTATGTTTGTCGAGAATGTCTCTTTTCCCTAAGTGTATTTGATGTTCATTTATTTGTTGAGTGATTGGGACAGAGTTCGTCTAGAATAGGAGAAGAATAAATACAGAAAATGTCCTGTACAGATTTGAGTTTATGTTGACGGCTATACTTGTGCTGGTCAGGTCAGGCTGGTCAGGTCCAGACGGCCATATTCCTCGATTCCACATCCAGAAAGTAACCGCACAAGGTAGCCTATTTATTTGTAGGAAGTAAATTGGTTATATTTCACCAGATCTGAACGCTTTTAGATTGTTTTTATATTTAAAAATAAAGGATCGTCCCCCCCCCCTAAACAGCGCTGTTTAGCCTCAGCTAAACAGCGCTTCTAAAACGTCTATATGAAGATCACTATACTATGGTCTATGCATGCAGTGGCGCTAGCGGCGGTATTGGGAGACACCATTTTCGGCGCTTGACGAAATGTGACCCCCGCGCTTTTTTGAAAAAAAAGCCAAAGGCTTATACGAAATCTAAGGTCCGTCACGCCGCCATTAAAAGGTCGATCCTACATAGCGGCTCCCCTACCTTTTGGCCTCAAACTCCACTTTTCATCATAGGTCGAACCTCCTTAAGTAGTCTCAAAAGCTGGCTTGCAATAATTAGATCACAATGGCCTTGAAAAGATTTGTGATTTGAGCGATAATTAAAAAGTTCTCGCTAACCGCGTACTTGAAGCGGAGCCGGAGAATTCAAAATGGCCGCCAAAACAAGAAAGAGGAAGAAAGAGCCACTGCGACTCTAAGCCAATCAGATCATCAGATACGATCACATGACCATGGGCACAATGACGTCATATATAGCGGCAGGTCGGGGAAGCCCTAGGCCTAGCTCTAACAGATAAACAAAGCTAGAAACTCCGGGATTATCATTTATTCCATTAAAAAGGTAGCGAAATATATATTCTTTTGCTAGAATATTAATGTGTGCAGGTGTATTATGGCGCTGCCATAAAGACGCCTGCAGACCTTGTCAAAAACACCGAGTCCAGGCAACCCTCGTTTCAGTTTAGCCGGGTCCCCCGGCTCTGCAGTTGCCGAAACCATAATTTTAAAAGCTTTGATTATTCCTATCGATATAACAAATAGAGAGAGATGACAATAATCTTACTAAACTAACCAGCCAAGCAGTTATCGTATACGAATTCTCGCGCGGATACTCCCCTGGTTGATATATTTCGCGGCAATGGCCGTCCATTCGAATCTTCCCGACGGGACCTATCGAGCTATACCTGACCCTAGCGTTGAATATATACAGTATTGATGTATCGATTCCGGCCAAAATTGCAAGGAAAACCTCTTAAGATGGTCATCATTGTAGATAGAATATGCAGGGGAGCACGATCGTGTTGGCAAAGACGGCAGTAATTCTCGTTTCCCCATCTATTGCGCAAAACCGTGATAACGGGTACGACTGCTTAGGGGGTAAATAATAGCCGATAGCGGCTTTTTTAAAAAAAAAGCGGTGGTCGTGCAGTGTCCAGATGGTGAGTGGCACCAGGATAGACTATATTCACAACAAAGAACTCTTAAATTAACTAGGATATTATAATGTTTGGCAGATAATGAAACCTTTATAGGCTATTTAAAAAGTCTTCGACAACACCGTAACCCACCCACCGCCGAGATGAGCCATGTTTCCGGCCTACGGGCCGTCTACATGGCTTGCCGAGTAACGTTTGGAAGGGGTGATCCCATTGGCTGAGAGCCTAGCTGAAGGTTGATGTAACGCGCCCTGTGATTGGTCGATTTTTTCCCCGGAGCATACCGAAGATGCGATGCCGAGTGTTACCGAAGATGCCATGCGGCCGTACGCAGGGTAAAATATCTGTTCATGCTTTAGCATAGGGGTCAGGGAATCGGTTATTTCTCACTTATTTTACCAGAAAGACCATGTAGTCTTGGATGTAATCTCCGTGTATATGTTTCCCCTAAGCCTGGAGACCTTGTTTCTGGCGATGGGATGCCGGGAAGTAGCAGTTTCACACGATCGATGCAGAGTCGAGTATAAAGCTGGCAGTTCGAAATAAAGGGGGCGTGGTTAAAATCTTAAGCGGTATGACCTATATAGGCCATAAATATGGCCACTTTTGACGCCAAATCGTCCAGCGATAAGCTTAACCACAAGGCTAAGACTAAGGCTAAAAGTGTTAATGACACCTAAAACTTAGGGGTCCAAAACTGCCTTCTGAACCTGACTGTGGTGAGATACAGTAGTTAATTAAATCGAAAACCGTTTGTGATTACTGGGACATGTTTGGTGCAAACATTTTTCTCAAGCTCTCCGAAAACGACTGTGCATGTCTATCGTTGTGGTCTGGTTCATACCTATAGTCGATAACTTGTAACTAGGCAATAAACGATAAACCTTATCTTGTTGCGTTTACTTCTTTATATCCCTATCTCCTGCCTTTGATTCTTAGCGAGTATATGCCAATTTAGCAGCATTAGCAATCTTGTCATGTTCCTAATCGTAATAACACCTGAGAAATATAACACATATACTATATACTCCATATATTATATAGTCTAGGCCCAAAGTTGAGAGAGTTCCTTCAAACTGAGGGAAAGCCTCTAGCTCAAAACCGAAAATGCCATTATAATCCCATTAGGACCATAAGATGCCATTATACTCCCATCAGGACGCCTACTCCTGTGCCAGAAAAGCCAATAGCGCAGTAGGCGTCCAATAACTGACATACCATTCTTAACTGATCTGTGAGCCTAGACTGTATACGAATATTTACAACATATTCTAATATTACCGCATATACCTTGAATAAAATGTCCCATTTCAAACAACTACGATTCCGTCTGTTTGATCAAATTACTATCAACATGAAAATATCCAGTTTGTACTTAAAGATCAAGAGTCCGAGGTGCAGCCTTAATTTTAACCCGTGATAGCGTACGTGCACTTACTAGTCTATATAATTACATTTATGTATGCGTCTGTTGTTGCAGGACTTTAAATCAAGCGCCAGCTCACCTATTCTACACGGTCGTTGGTTATTAAGGGCACCTATACAAGTATATATATATGCGATGTATATATGGGTATCCACGCTCACACCAACATAATGCAAAATAATGTTACCATCCCAAAGAAAAATAGATGCCAGGATCATTGTCCGTGCTATATTTTCTCCATGCATTTCAATCTCTTCTATGTACTAGAATGTACAGTATATACATATATATATGCACGATTTAATATTAATTTGAACGACCATAAATTCACTCCACCATGCAATAGCATACCGATGTATAACATCTGTCCTAATATGAACCAGAACACACATAATATTTACTTCCTATAGTATTGCATTTCAGCGTTATATCAAGGGTATTTCCCAAGTCAAAAGAGCTGAATGCATGCTCAGTTATTTTGGGAGTTCTGTGCACAAACCACCGGATTACGTTCCCATTGACCGAATGCATTCTCCACATTACAATCGCCCTGGCACTGTTTTCCCACCGCTTTCAATTCGTCCCTCATACATAAATACATCCCCCTCCTGAACGTCACACTTTGTATGTGACACAGAGACTACAAGCACCCCTGTTTTGGCCAAAGGGATTGGCTACACTTTATGCTGGTGTTCGTTGTACTTCATCAATAACACTTGCCAAACGCAGGTCCTTACTGGGCCTTACACCCTTCCCTAAAGGGACACACCAGAGAGGGTAACACCTGTTTTAGATGGATTCTTGACGAAGGAAGACACATTTTTATTATTGTCACATGCTTTGATGTTAGCAAGGTAGGTGCTGCCAGAATTACAGCTAGAATCGGTTCATAAAATAGGTTATGAGCACTTTCAATTAACCTAGCTTAACCTGTGACTTATTCGCATTAAATATATATACATAACAGACCCATGTACGTGGGTCTATAAATGCACTATGTTGTGTTTATATATTCAACATGTATAAGTAAGGTAAGGGATGCTATCTGGATCTGTCAGTCGGAGAGTCAAATCAAAATATTCGTGCCATCCATTTTCCGGTAGAGATTTTATCAACAGGATAGGGTATGTTTGGTTAGAAGTTATTAATGAATGAATCACTGCATGATATAAATGCACGCCAAAACTGTTTGATATTGTATACATATTGGTGAGTTTATGCCAAGCAATAAAGCTTATGCTTATAAATGTGGAACTGAGGAAGCCTAAGTTTACATTGGAGATTGTATATAAATATATGTGTATGAACTGGAGGTCATACAAATACTGAGACACATAATCGACACATGCCAATTTCCCCGTTGATCATTTATCTATATATGATGACAGTCGTTCTATGCCCCTATGGATCTCTCTAGTGTAAGGGGTGTCAATACAGTATCGGGGTGATATAAGTAAGTTTTTGTTCAGCATTCATGGGTCATATGATTTTCGGGCCATTTTGAACGTTGGCATTGATCATTATTCACACCCAAGGGATTATAAATCAACAAGTGGCAAATGTCGGAACCTGATTAAATACATGTACATGTATTAATACAGTTCCCAGTCTAAAATTGTGATTGAGTAAAGCAGGGGCAACTATACTATTTTAGCATCATTTATCTGAATTGTAAATGTTTGGCCTTATTTGTAATATAAAAAAAATCTGAAACTTATTGTCAAAACACAACAAAGAAAACTTTAAATAAAGGTTTGAAATAAACAAACATCTAAGTTAAATAAATGAAATCACGATTCGTCCAGTCAGCTAAGTCTTAACGCAAACAGCAAACCTACTGGTATCTTTTTAATATGAACGGAACATATAATAGGTATATATGGTTTACTACATGCATGGGTGATATACACATAAATTACGATGTAGTGTATATTTGCGATGCCTCAGTTAATTCTAATTTGGTTACTTTATTGTCTTACTCAGGTCCAAAAGCTGTAGTCATGGCTCAAATCCAGATCTCATATATTCCAAGTTCCAGATTGATCATCCTGCTTATATTTAGCTGCTGCATTGCTCTAACTTACCAAGGTAGACCCATTTTACCCATCTTACCCATCTTGCACAAACCAATTTTTCAAATTTCTAGAATATCAAATAAATTTTCAACTTTCCATTAACACTCAGGGGTTGGGTGCAAAGTCGATTGCTTCGATCCCTTTAGCAATTCGCATATGATCCACAGTGGTGCGCTGTTCTTAAAATGGTTAAAAAAAACGTCTTATCACATAAAAACATGTTAGCTCGTTTTTCTTAAAAAGAATATTGGATAGGATTTCTGGTTTTAGATTGATAAGGGAGACTCAAGTTTGTAAACCAATTAACACATTACGCCTCCAGAGGGGGCAATATGACATTTGGTTGGTGACGCCGGATATCTCGAACTAACAGACCAAGGCCATGTATCTTGATCCGTTATTTGAAATCGTAGATCTTTCTTTGCGCCAGAATATAGTGCCGGAGTCGCGTTTCTCTTACATAATGATAACAACGCAGCATATCTTTTGAAGGCAGTGTACGCGGATATAAAACTGCAAAACAACATTGGTGGGAAACCACAGTAATCTCTTGTGGAAACATTTATCTATATAAGATTCCTTTTATAGTGTGACTTTTATTGAGATCCATTTTGAAAGAAGCGTCTTATATAAGGCTAGCGATTTCGTGTCCCTCAACTTTTGGAGATTTCAAATGTTTCGAGTTCCAAATTTTCCCCGATATTTGAACTATAGTTATGTTTTATCTAGTGCTATGTCATATATGCGTCATAATGGCTGTTCAAGAATTTCAAACGAGTGAGCCTTGCGTACTTTCATGGCAGATATATAATACGATCGAAAGTACATGTGTACTTTTTATGCCAGTATCTACTCATATTTGAAAACGGCATAAACATTTGAATAAAGCATTATATTGTTCGCAATATCTTACCCAATTTCACAAATATAAATTGTTTTCAAACCCTCCGTTATCGTTTCAGAGAGCGCCAACAAGGAGCTAGTCGAAAGGCTAATAGAAATATTGGATAAAAAGGAGGAATCAGTAAGATCAGAAAAGTTAGATTTCAGCACGCGAGTATGTACGTAAAACCTAACTATAGCTATAGTTGTTTGATAAATATATATTTGGATTGTCAACCATAAAAATACAATTTGTTGCATGTTTCGACCGTAGTAGAGAACCCGCATACATTCAGGAATAAACAATTGATTGTTTGTCTCATCCCTTATTTTATAATCACTATAATTACCGTATACCGGCATATTTTCTATTCAGCTAGAGACAGTGCTTGCTCCGGAAGACCTCGAACAATAACCGAATCCGTTGGTACCTTAAAAAGTCCGGGGTATCCAAGACAGTATGGGGACAACTCTTTATGCCAGTGGAGAATTTTGTCCCAGAAAACGAAGGCAAAGGTTAGTGGTTTGGCAATAGATTTAGTTCCTGTATGATGACTATTTTGATAACATGCAGACTGTCTGAATTATATACTGTTTAAACGTTTGCAGTGTGATATGCATATGTACTAATGACTCTCACATCAAAGAATATTTTTGGAATAAGACCACCATGGCTGACCTGAAAGTGATACTTCCTGGTGATATATTATGCATTTATTTATATAAACCTATCCGAAACCTATATGTGTACGATTCCTGATTGGAATATTGAACGGAAATGTTTTACAGGAAAGATTATGTCATCCAACATAACTATTCTCTTCACAATTGTAACCTGAGACGATTATCGATATATGACAATCCATATCGTCTACAATTTATCCCGGAATAAGTTGGAAGGGAAGGCCAGTTGTGAGCCATCAACAGATAGTGCTGGTGGTTTCTAACGGATTTTTTATGATTGATTTTTTTTTATCTTTTTAAATGATTGAAATGTATGGGAAGACCAGGTCCAGACCTGACATGTACTACCTGTATTTTTTCTGTAACCTAGTCATGAAATAAAAGAATCTTATTATTATTATTATTATTAATACGAATTGCGTGACATGCATATCGACATTTTTATAATTTCACTTTCTATTTTTTTCTGCAGATCAAACTAACTTTCAAAGATCCCTTTTCCATCGAGGAGTCAAATGATTGTATTTATGACTATGTAGAAATCTATGATGGTAGTAACCCCAATGCAAAACGACTTGGACGGTATTGTGGCAATGATAAACCCGCTGAGCTTGTTACAGAGGGAAACACAGCCTTCATTGTTTTCAAGTCTGATTACAGTGTAAACAAGCAGGGATTCAGCTTAAAATACGAAGTAGAAGGTACGGTATCATTACAAAAATGCCCTGGCTAATTTAGACTGCACACTATACCTTTATTTTAATTAACTGTTAAATAGATTTGATGAGAATAGATTTGGTGAATATTTCAATCAGACTAGCAAATTATAATTTATTTTATATCTCATAAATTGGATTTGGTTTTGTAACGTGTTGTTACTGATTGTTGATTAACAGAGGACCATGGAGAGTGTGGGGGTCAAGTCAGGGAATTTACTGAGGATGGATCGTTCACTTCTCCCAATTACATGCAGAATTACACGAATAACCTGGACTGCAAATGGCGAATCGCCGTAGGAGAAACAAAGGTTATTATCCACAATACATTAAAAATCAGTACCTCTGTATAAAAGGAAAGTGGTATACTTATATGATAACACATCTACTTAGCAATGGGCCTGTTATATAAGCTAAGGAAAGATTTTTTTGTGGGAATTCCTTCACATGCATGAAAGAGAAAACCTTCCTACTTGACATTCCCAGCTGGTAGGAATAGCCCATCAGAAAAGGTGTAGGAGTGTAGGAATCCCTATACATACAATTTTCCTTTCCTTAGCTATATTACAGAGAGCTAAACATACAAGATGGATAGCCCTGGCTTTTACAACAGGCCCCGTTGAGAACAACAGAATAATGAGTCTATGTTCTTTGATCGAATATGTTTGTTTGCAAATATGTTATGACTAATATACCATCATTGTGGATACACTCATTTTCAATATCTTTTTGTAGCATACACTGGCTATCGATACATATACTACATGTTTAGAAACCCTTTCAGCCACTGATGTAGGACAGCGAATGTTTACCACGAGAAAGAAGACAAGTGTAAAATCCAAACCAAGACCATGGCATGCGCACTTCTTAAGAAAACCATTAAGCATCATATTTCCCCACAAATAGTCTCACTTCGAGTCATGAAATAAGTCATGCATCTTTCTGCTTCAAAATAATGTTTACCACAAGTAAAAACAATGTCTAAAAACCCATGCCCCAGATGTAGGCCTATGCGCTAGTCAAGAAAATAATTTCGCATCATATCTTTTCACAAAGAAAATCTCGTTTCGAGAGCTTAAGATTAAAAGTTTATGTATCTTTCTGCTTCCAGAGAGTGAAGTTGATTTTCGACGACTTTGATGTAGAAGATGAAATAGACTGCCCCTATGATTATCTCAATGTTTATGACGGAGCCGATGCGTCGGCTCAACCATTGGGGAAATATTGTGGAACACAGGTACCGAAGGATATCATTACATCGGGAAACAAAGCCTTCGTTCAGTTTAAAAGTGATGATTCCGTTCGCAGGAAAGGATTCAAAATCAGTTTTAAAGAAGTCGAACGTAAGCTAAACCTCATTGTTTTATGCTTTGCCTGTGATTTATAAATGAAAAATGAAATACTTTCAATTTGTTATGATTTAATTTATTATCCATATAACGGGTAGAGCGATTTCTACAAAAAGAGGTAGAAAAGAGGGGTTTCTTAATGTCACATGTTCTCGGAATCTGGGGTCTCCCCATCTACTTTGTTGGTCTGTACAGGTCCGTCGACCCTGTCTGGAGGACATTATATGTGGTTTGTGAAGGTATCTGGGGTGAAAATATGATTTTGAAGCCTTTTTTTAAATTGGGATCTCTATACACTCTATTTATAGCCTTGGAAAGCCCCTGTGAGACACTACGTCATTTCCCACAACCTTTCAGGGGGACCTAACTACATGCAGAGGAGTGGGAGAGTGAAGTGTATAGCATTTTCTCCACATTCTATCCTTATAACAGCGGAAATTTATGCAGTGTCATTTATACATGTAAATAATTAATCCCAATTCGGGAGTATTAATAAGCCAACCCGGAAAATTAGTTACGATTTAACCATTGAAAATGCATGCAAATTGGCTTGTTTTTTTCCAGGTTGGCCAACACAGATAGCCTACTTCTCCATCCTCCTAAAATCCCCCTAAAAATCTTCTTATGATTTAGCTAATCTTCTGTTTCCATATATCCTAGTTGGTGTTTGGTAAATCCCGACTGGCGACGACCATCCGTCGAGTTGACTGCTACTTCTCTCTTCTAATTTCTATCTCGGCAGATCACTATTTCACCTTTGCCACTTCTCTCACCAACACGACCATATCATTCCCATATAAGTGATACTATCATATACAAAAGCTATGCCCCAGTCAGGAATTGATGAAGTCTAAGTATAAATGATGGAAAGGGGAGATTAGCTAAATTTTTTAAAAAAACACAATTTTGGAAGTCTAGGAAGTTTTTGATTTGGTCACTTTCTAATTCTCGGCTAACCCGGAAAAAAAATCCCCAGCCCGCATTCATTTTCAATGGCTAATTTGTAAGTCACTTTCAAGGTTAGCCTACTAATTCTCCCGTGTCATAACTTATATAATTGGCAGGTGAATTTACCCCATTAACCCCATTCCCCCAATGGGGAGAATTAGTAGGCTAACCGGGAAAATGACCTATGAATTAACCATTGAAAATACATGTGAATTGGGGATTTCTGTACATTTGGGTAATATGTATAAATGACACTCCATAGAAATTAAATACTATTACTCATTTTATGTATGTTTATAGTGTGAAAACTGTACAATGTATAATATGTTGTGGATATCTTGGGCAAGTGAAAAGCCCTATAGCTTGGACTTGATCTTAATAAAAGCTTTAAAAAAAAGAAGAGGGGAGGGAGAGGGTGGGGGTATTGGAGAGAGGGAGGGGATGGAGAGGGTACGTGTAGGAGGGGGAGAGTTAAGAAAAGGGAGGGTGGGGGAATAGGAGAGCGGGATCGAGGGGGAGGGAAAGAACAGGGGGAAAGAGGCGAGGGAGAGGATGTAGGGGAAGGGAGAGAGTGGAGGGGGAGCATGAGGAAGAGGGGAGGGAGTCGGGGAATCGAAGATGGGGTTGGGAGAAAAAAACAGGTATGAAAGACAGAGTAGAGGCTCTGAGGGGGGGGGGGGGGGGAGGGAGAGGGGGAAGTGTGGGGAGAGAGGATGACCGTCCAAGAAGAGGGGGAAAGAGAAGAGACAGAGAAGAGGGGGAGGGAAACGAGAGAGAGAGGGGGAAGTGTGGGGAGACAGGGTGATCGTCCGAAGGACGGATACGGTACTTTGCTAGTTACTTTATAAATTCATTCCTATTAATAATTTAAGTAAATGCAGATATGTATTTATAAGGCATGTAATATAAAGTCTTCGATTAAAGATATTAATATATGTATTACGTAAAGGGTAACAGTTCATAATTATTTTTAGCACCGACTCCCACAAATAATGGGAATACAGGAGGACAGGGAAATAATAGCACAGGAGCACAAATAGATTTGGACTGCGATTTTGAACAAGTAAGAAATAACAGCAATATGTTTTATTAGCAGTTTTCTATCGTTTTTACATATATTTTTATTCTAACTTTAATTCATTTGTTTTCTTTATTTTCCCCCAATAATTCTTTAATTATTTCTGTACTCTTTCAATTCGATATTAATTAATTGGTGTTAAATTATGTTATGTACAACAGGATCAAGCCAACGGAGCAACGGTGGGTATCTTTATCTCTATAACGTTCACATTTCACATAGGCCTACATTCCACTCGCTTGTGGTACAGCGGCTATGGGGAAAAGGGACAACATTTTAAATATTATTGTCTATGAATGTTTGACTTTGAAATATACACCCGTCCCCCTAGTGATATACGCGGGGACACGGCGGCTGGTCCCCTGTCCGATATGAATAGAGGACACCTATATGTCGGTGTGTCTGTCTCCATACGAGTAAATAAGAAGTAGACGCCCCATATTGGGAAGACGGAAAAGCTCGAATACACCGTTTACTATTATAATAAATTTTGAAAGGAAGCTTCTCACCTAGAAATTCAAATTAGCTAATAAGATACGGGCAATAAAAAAGAAACTTATAAAATATGTAGATATTTGTTAATGTGAGTTATCGTAGCTACTTTGTACTAACAATTTACATTAAGCCACTAATTAAAGTTCTAAATTTAGGATATTGATTTTTAAATATTCATAATGATGCAATTGATATAAATACTATAAGACTAGGCGTATGGTAGAATATATCAATAGGGCACAGCATCTGGCAATGGTGAAAGATGTCATATCATTCCTGAGACACTAATTTAAACAAAAGGCCAAAACATCTACAACTCATAACATTTTGTTTTTATAACCCATATACTATTATTCCTTTTCTTCAAACACTCTTTTTCCATCTTAATAACAATCAAATTAGGATGAATCGTAATAAATCGACTCCTTTAGTTCTAAGTAATCCGTACCTATAAATATTAAGACCTATATAAATTAAGGTGTAATTAATTAATGTTTAAAAAAGGGATTCTCTCACAGGGCAATATGTGTCTCTGGTCACGCGGGGCTGGTGGTAACATCAATTGGAAACTACGACAGGCAAGTCAGAACACATATCTCATTAGTGACGGAGGAAAGTGGGGTGACAAGGATCACACAACCGGCACATCCTCAGGTAACGATGGTTGTCAATAATGTTTAATTTAGGCAATTTAGCAATGTGTCAATGGCCACGCATTAATACTCATATGACTTGTGATTTATTCGTTCAATGGTAAGTTCTAGTAATTGGACCCAATTTTGTTTCCATAACATGTAACATAACATGTAAGGCAAAAAAGGAAAAATAAAATTAATTGCAGAATAATTGATAAAATCATAGCCACGGACAGTGCAATAAAAAGATTTATACAAAATTATATTAAAGTTAAATATTAACACCAATGCTGTAGAATGCTCTACTACCTCATGTATACCTATTTGGTTGTTTAGGGAAAAAAATTGAAGAAAATTCTCTGATTTATATAGAAATATATTGCTATCAGATCATGTCCTGGAAAAAGGAACTTGAGATGTATGAAACAATAAGAAAATAAACGAAAACTATTGTATCGTAATTTCATCGGTTATTATTAAGGCAGGCGGGCGGTACATTAAAATATTTCTACTTTTAATTAGCCTAGCCTAAGTGAATAAATGTCTTTCAGGTTCTTACGTGTGTATAGATGGCAGCGAACCAGCACAACCCGGGCACAGGGGCTACCTCATCAGTCCTGTACTCACTGCCGGCCCTGATGGCGGTAGATGTCTCCAGCTGTGGTATAACATGTACTACACTAAGGGTGTCCTCCAAGTGGTCATGCGACGAGAAGGTATTCCATTTTTTTATTAACATTTTTATTTGCTGAAAATTTCGCTACGCGATACGTTTCATTCAGTCAAACAATAACTACATCAATTTTAGCATAGGTAATAATAATAGAAAATACAAGAAAGAGTACATAGTTGTCAATTAATTCTCCTTCGTTCTAGATTTTTAGCTGACATATATGTATCCAATTTACTAAGTTACTAGTACTACTAACAGTACTATAAAAGGAGGAATGTCAAAATACATGATTTCGTTTTATCACAAACTTTTGTTTTTGTTTTTGTGTCATATTAAGAGGTATAATTAGCGACTTCTAATCGGAACATATGTAGTTGGATTCTTTTCAATAATTCACTTATAAGTTCGTTATTATAATTTTAATAGGTATAATTAAATTGTATATTCGCGTCATTAGGTGAAGTTCAAAGAGGAGGATCGATCGGTAGAGATTTTAGATGGTTTAAACTGAATTGTTTATTGTGGTCTCTGTTATGTTCAACTTCGATATCATATGTGGGAAAGTAGAGGAGAAAGAATGAGGAATATTTATATATTTACAGGAGAGGATGATGAAGTAATTTGGCAGAGAAATGGTGATCAGGGGAACGGTTGGCACAAAGGACGCATCTCCCTCATCAGCAGTACAGACTACAGCCTGGTCCTGGTTGGCAGTAGGGGTACCAGTGATAAGGAGACGGGTATAGCAGTAGATGACATCCAGTTTGACAATACTCCATGTGGTAAGATCAACAGCTGCCAATCGTTCTATCAGCACGTTCGTCATGACCTGGGTCTACAAATTAATTTTGCTAATTATTGATTTAATTTAGTGGTAAATACAGGGTTAATTGTTGATATAATTATAACTTTTTTTTATATTTGGGCCTTCGAGTTTAGCTATTCGCTCTTAATTATATCGAATGACTTTCAAATTAATATGATTTTATAAACTAACAACTGACTGAGAGCGTCTAGCTAAGACTAAAACGATGGATAGTCATTTGACTTCCCATGTCGTCTTGACACAATAAATATGCTCTGGTCGAAAGTCATGATTACCCAGCTCTCAAGCTCATTTCTATTTAAAGCTATTTAAATAATAAAGTAAATATCATTATAAACAATTCCAGCATTATGATGTATATGATTAAATCCCTAGCCCCAATAGCCCTGAACTGTGGGCAGGCGAGAGAGAAGCGCAGCTTACTGGACGATCTTCTCCAGAGTAGAGAGCGTCGTATCCTGGGTGGGGAGGCCTCGTCACAAGGCATGTGGCCCTGGATAGTGGCTATAAGGACGATACCACCCGGTAGTTCAGGTGAGTTGGCCTGTGGAGGCAGTCTTATTGACCGGCGATGGATCCTCACTGCTGCCCACTGTTTTGAGTACAAGTAAGTCTTTTTTTAAACAGTTAATCCATTTTTTACTCGTTACTGAATAAAATCCTGAATTGTATAGAGCGCTATGATATCGAAATGATTCTCCATCCACAAACCGTGGTAGCTTGATACCTTTGTGACAATAATCCCATTCAATATTGCAAGAGTAGGCCTAAATAATTTTCTTAATGATAAAATTAGATATAGAACCTCGGGTAAGAAGTTGGAATATTACTGCCCTGCAATCAGGTTGATATTAACTTTTCCCACATTCCTGAATAAAATGACCAAACAGTCTGGATCCAGCTTTTGTTATCTTCGTTCAGTGGGGAGTGGATCACGAATCCAGTCAACATTAACATCCACCTGGGAGAACACAACATCGGTGATGGAAAATGGGACCAAACACAAATAGTGCTTAAACCGGAGAAAGTCATCATCCACCCTCAGCGTGAAAGTAAGAGCATTTTGGTCCAAGATTTACATGCTCCCTTCTAAAAGCTAATCATATTCGGTAACTGATACTAATTTAATGTTGGATTTTGCTTCTTTTTTTTTTCTCCAGAGAGCTCAATAGGCCAGGTTGCTCCCTTTGACATGGCCCTGGTTAAGCTCCCTCATGATGTCACATTGACAGAAGATGTCAACGTCGTTTGTCTGCCGATGGCTACAGACAAATGGAGGAGAGGGCAAACGTGCACGGTCAGCGGATGGGGAAAATCTGAAGATTCACAGGGTACGAATGTAGCCTTTTCCCCCTAACCAATATTGTTGCATCAGATAAGTTAATAGAAAGAGACAACATTTATATTTGGGTTATGTTCTGTGGTTATTCAGAACAAAATAGGCAGCAATTTATGTGGACTCCCCAGCCGATCAACATAATATGGAATCTAATTAATCAAATTGGAAAGCTTATCAAGATTTTCTTTACCAAGGTTCCAATCGGCAATTCTAAGATACATGACTGATACATTCATACTCCTTAGGTGGTTCCGACCAACTGCTGCATGTAGACCTGGACCTGATGTTGAACCGGGTGTGCAATCGGTACTTCGGTACCAGGATAACCAATGATTTAGTGTGCGCTAAACACAAGTCTCAAAACAAAGCTTCTTGTAAGGTACGTTCAAATCCTCTTTGTATCCTTTACCCCAAGTTATATGGACAACTTTCAGAATGCTACCCATTATTAGTCTTGCACATCATAGGCTGATGATGAGGGTGAAATCGCCAGAAAACGCAAAATTTCCCTTCATCAATTCTCTCAAATAATAAAAAATTCAGTTCAATATAACCAAACAGATAGTTTGAATCAAGGCAATATCAAATATACCTAGTATTTATTATCTTACAGCCTAATTATGCAGAATTTACTATGTACATCTGAAAATAGTAAGTTTTCTGAAAATCTGACCCATGTATTTCCTTATTTCACTGCACTCATATCAATAATTATTGGTTTACAGGGAGATTCAGGTGGTCCTTTGGTGTGCAAGAAGGATGACCGTTACATACTGCTAGGAGTAGTATCATGGGGCGTTCCTTGCGGAATGCATGACAAACCTTTACCTTCTGTATTCACAAGTGTCACGTACTACCTGCCCTGGCTTGAATCTACCATTAACTCGGAATCCTGAGAAGTATTATCTCAGACAGCATCAACAGTGATATTTACATTAACATCAAAACAAAGGAGCAAACACAGTATCTAAGATAATTTTTTTTTATTGAACATCAGCTTTCGAAATATAATCATGCAACTTAAAACTTTAACTTCACAAAATACATTTGGGTTTTTTCTGCAAGGCACACATCTTGGATAAATATCACGTCTAGATAATATATATTCCCTCGTAAAGGAAAAGCAGATCACCACATCACTTGGACAAAAAACAGAAACGTTTTGTAAACATATATGTGGTAGTAATACTGTTTTATAGAAACTTAACGCATGAGAAGGCACGTGAGAAGGAATGTACACTTTTCTCCATTGAACATAGCTTGAGTATAGTTATAAAAAAACACGTTCGAATATCACCACTTAATCTTGTAGCGATTTAAATATCGCTATGGAATCGGGGTTTTTTTTCAAAATCGGAATGATAAAACTAGTATGCTCCGGCATGAACACACATCTTCACAATTTAATCATCACACTTCACTTTATAAATCACACTCTAAGTAACTCTTGTTTTAGAGAAGTACATATCCTGGTCTGTAGAGCCCTATGGAACTGATTCGTCCCCACTTAATGTCTATAGGATAGATATATAGCACCCTCAACTGATAGCACATCCACTAAGTTGAATCATCTAAACAAACTTAAACATGATCTAAAATACACCACTAGCTATGGGCCACCAGGGCACGGCGACTTATTAGATATATATGTATCTCAACTACTTTTCACAAATGTTAATGAACGAGCATCGCTTCAGGACAGGAACAAATAGATGATCTCTCCAGCATTCGTTCCACTAATGGCGCGGTCCTCCTAGGGTAAAGAACACAGCTGTCACAGTAAGGCTAACGCAAATCATATTCATATTTCAAACCAGCTTTCTTGGGGATAGTCAATGAAATGAGCAGGCAATTCGTAGGATAAGCTATCGATGAACTTTTATAGGACGGGTTATACATATCTGTACAATATTTATTTTGATCAGTAGCCACCCTTGGGGCTGTTTGAATATTGTTAAAATGAATAGGTTTTGAGGAGAAAATACACAGGGACAGTTGGACATTTTTTTTTGTATTAAAGGTTAGATATTACAGCCTTATATCAACAGTAATAATGAAATAACGCTAGACAACTTGTTTAAATATCAGATAACTGCAACAAATGATAGGATAATATTGACTTACTCTCATGTAAGCGGCGTTTAGAAGCTGGTTCCTTCACACCTGGTTCGGATTTCACTACCTGGCGCTGTTTGGACAGGGACAACCTGGACAATGTAATTTCAAATCACATTCAATCATTTGCTGAGCAAGATTCTTGGGGTTGATTGCTTCATCAAGAAATGCTTGCGAGGTGGACTTAAAAAATCCCTCAACTAAAGACCCGAAATGGAATAGTGAATTTTCTTTTAAAAATCCCTCAACTTAAGACCCGAAATGGAATAGTGAATTTTCTTTTAAATTGAGCCTAGATCATCGACTTCTAACGGAAAAAATACATGAGTACTATCTTACCTGCCAGGAGAGCCAGACTTGCGAGGAGAATGAGACGACGATGAAGGCAAGGACCTCTTCCGACTCGGCTCCTTCTTGGTGGTAGTAGAAGTAGTAGTAGCAGAGTAGGACGAGGACTGAGAGGACCCCAAACTGACCCTGGTGTTGACATCTCGGGAGGCCAGCGGCTTGGCTGGAATACGGACAGGTGGGGTGGAAGTGGCAGCTCTTGCATGAACAGGACAGTAGTCAGGCCACTGAGAACAGGTACAGTTCTCTTCGGCGGTAGCATCTTCACTCCATGCCATCTGGGTAGACCCTAATATCAGTGGATTCCTGGTTGACGGGACAGCTGAACCATGAAATACACATTCATAGGGCATTCCAGGTGTTTCTGACTTAACATCACAAGTGCAGTGGGACTGAAGGGAGCGGACCACGTCAACAAGGTTCTTTTGAGGCAGCCGATCATCTTCACTCTCAACGTCATCATCGATGGTACTATGAGTCATTGAACTGCCGCAATCCAATTCTTCTGGAGAGAGGACGAGGGCATCTGGTAGTTTGACGTTAGCGTCCGAGGCAAGGATCTGTACCGCCTTCACACACTCGACAATACCTAAAGGAAAGGATGTTGATAGATTGGTTAATTCATGCCCGTCACAGAGAGGAAGATTAATTGACCCAATGACAAATGGGACAAATATTTGGTGGTTTATTATTAGGTTACTCCATTACCAGTGGCTTTGTAAACATCTATACTGTAATATGTGAATATTATACGAAAAATGTGATTAAGAAAATAACATGCACACAATGCTTAGAGGTTAGTTGACGTACCTTCTAGGTAGGCAACCCTAAGATCTTTAGTACCGGTCTCCCACAGCGGTTCATAGATCTGTATACAGTCTCCGATCACCTGCTCTACCACGTTCTGCAAGGCTTTCCTGATGTTGCCCTGCCAAGGAAAAAGTAGAGAAAAGTTTGAGGTCGCCCCCGTCCACAAGTTTTATATCATTATATATATCAGATCCTACAGATCGATACCTTTCCCATCATTTCATTGCTGCATAGATTTCTTTAAATTTAATTATAATGACAGTGGTATCTCTATATTAATAAAATAAGGGTTTCGAGCCTTAAACCCCTATCTTCTCTGAAACCGCTGGCCAGATATCCATTATATTTCACATACACATTGCCAAAAATGGTGCCGAGCCATTCCACTATGTTTCATTAACAAATTAGGGTTGGAAAGGGGTTAGAAATGGGTTTACATTGAGCACCCCCATCCAGGGCCCCCAGCGCTGCCTGAAAACAAACCTATCAGTGCCCCTACACCAGGTTTCTGGGTCACCCAAAGCATGACGTCATGGACGGGCACATCATTGCTTCAGTATGGGATGGGAGTTGATATATTTCCAACGCATGCGGGGGGTTGGGGGTGTGGTGTGGGGTGTGTGTGTGTGTTTCCCCCAGAAAATTTGGAAAATATACGCTAAGTATTGAAATCTTTTTCTGAATGACATGGGCCTTCTTTGATGTCCAGACCTAAAGTATTGTAGTGTGCTTGATCCTGTCACACTTTGGACCCTCCCGGCAGCTGGGGAAGGGTGCCCCGGTACTTTCTCATGGAGTTACTAGCGCTCTGAATATCCATTAGTAACTACACATGGAATACAAACCCTCGGAGCACCCAGGGAATAATGGAGGTGGCCTGGCGGCTATTCCTCACCCCTGAGAGGGCCAGGGTGAGGAAAAGCGGCCGCATATATGCTGCCTGTCCTGGGCCCTACATGGGCTGGGTAGTCACACAACTAACATGGTATGGTCTTGCAAATGACGAGAACATGAAAATAACTGCCTAAAAATAATATATATTATGATAAAAATATGGAGTTGAATCGAAAAGAAAATTTGACAATGTATTGGAAATTCTGGACATTTTTGGAAGCATGGACATAATGGATATTCATTAATTAATGGAAGACTGGCATCCCTGTACCATAGGAAACTATTGTCGGCTTCAATCAAACTTACCTCAAGATCAACTATGAGAGAAATCATGATCTGAGAAGCTTCATCGAAGATCGTGTGCTTTTCCTCAGAGACGTAGGACGATATATGCTTCTTCATTCTTATGAACATAGCATTGCCACTTTCCTGTGTGCATCTCGCGTAAGCGGCCTGCATTTGACCCTAATGGGAAGAGGAAAGGGGAACCTTATAAGTGCAATTCTAGAAGAAAGAATGAGGTATTATTAGATTCTTGTTCAACACGTCCGTATTAAGCTATGAAACATTTAAAGACTAACTCATCAAAATAAAGGACAACCCCGCAATAAAATAAAATACTCAAGTCATACACAATTATAAAAGATAATGAGCCATGTCTTGATTATGGATAAGCTCCGTGTGGTGCATCATTCATTCACAAGCCTGCTATCCGTATGTGGACATACTGAATGAGATGTAATAATCATATATATACCTGTACACCGGGCGTGATGACACGATTGATGTCTCGCTGCTGCTCTGTGACGTAACTCTTCAACACAGCAGTCATCTCTGCCAGCTAAATTGATGCACGAAAGTAATTAAAAATATTAACATTGTCCTCACCACTTCCTAAAGCAAAGGTATTTCAATAACAAGGGACTAGGTAGAATTCAAATATGTAATAAATTCCAAGTATTAATCGTACACACCAGCCTTTAGCTTAAGTGACTCAAAACCCAAGCATAGAAAATAACTGAGCGGAACTAAGTGAATATTATAATTATATCTAGGTGCATAATTCGTTGGTACAGCACACTGACCGTGATTTCTATTCGCTGTGTGAGGCTCCTACTACATCTTTGAAGAAGCTCAGGAGCAACAACTTGTTGACCAAGCAGAACGACACCGGGCTTAAACTTGGCGATCGCCTCATGAACCATCCGACGGAACTGATCTATGTGATGTCCTATCACATTACTAAATAGAAAGGCATATACATATATAGACATCTTAGGTCATACAAAACCACATTATTTCCTATTGACTGGTACCAGCCACTGGATTCTGCATCCAGGAGTTTTAAAATAGCAATTAGACATTTAATAGCAATCAATGGTGGTTCACATATTGCATTATTATTTATATTAAATTTCATGGTGTTTCGCATCCTTAATAAACAACAGGACTCCCGTATCAATAAGTACTTTCTGTATGGTTGACTGAGTCCAGAGTTAATTAGTACAATCCTTCGGCTGTCTATATGTTAAGTTTGTGTTTGTAATTAGGAATCTGGCACAGCACTCACTTGAAGATGTTATTCCATTCTACTGAGATAGAAGCATAAATGGGCTCGCTCAGTTCTTTGTTAAAGTCTATAGCTCCAAAAGTCGGCGAGTTGAATACGCCGTCATTTTTAACAACAGACTTGTAGGTCGACAAGTGAAGTCCGCCTGATTTACGATCTTTCGCATTGTGCTGCCAAATAGAAGATGATTAATAGTATTTAAAATCATTTAATATTTACCTCTCAATGAAAACAAGTTTGTTATCATGACACACGTGGAATGGTATAGGTTCGTGACGGGAGATTTACACGTTCAAAATACCGCCAAGTGTTTAAAACAAAATCTACAATTATAATGAATATGACCATCTTTACTTCATTTATTTAAAATGTACACAATACTTTCGGTCGATATAAGACAGGGGAAAAGTTATCCATGACTATTTTCATATATGAAATAATAAGTAGATACATTTAACTACGAAGAATTACCTTGGCATTCCATTTGCTTACAGTAGCATCTGCAGACTTGGCAGCAGATCTACACCCAGCTTTTATTCTCCGGTGGATGTTCTGTCCTATTGATTCTTCGATTAGTAACATCGTCCGCTCCAGAGCATTTCCAAGCTTCCCGGACTTTAGATTCTCAATCTCTTGGAGCACGATAGCGTGTACTTGTTGCCTGGACCGGGCACACTGAAAACAAGACATAAAGTGTTAAGTTCATTAGCAAATTAGACGAGATTCGTCCATGTAAGCAAGATACCGTAAGACAGAGTGTTTACACGCTCAAATCAAGTCCAATAAATTTTCGATTACAATATTTGTATTGCACCCCTGAAGAGGAATGCATGTATAATATAAAAAAACAGATGAATGCATTGCAAGTTGACGGGGTAGCCTGAAGTAAAGTTGCATAAAAACCTTTTAAAATAACATAGTGCTACTCCTGCTACGCAGAATTATTATGTAGATAAGCAGCTGAACTGTGTATTCATTACCATGATTGTTCATTCACCGTCTAATATATTGTAAAACTCTCCAGAGACCCAACGATCACTTGAACACGAAAATATGTTAGAACCTACCTCCGCCCCTTCCTGAGTGAGGTAAGTATGGATATCATTTATCATCTGCGTCAAGTTAGTGATCATTCGCTCCATTCCCCTCCTCCTCCGTAGTTTTGTAGCTACATGTACGTGCGACTCAAGTGCGGGAATCCCACACTCATCTAGAGTTCGGAAAACCTGGGGAATAAGAGGAAGGTATTGCGAGATGTAAAGGTCTCTTTGATTAATTGATTAATCTGCACACATTTCATTAATGGCATTCTCGTGCGGCATTACCTTGGCCTCCACATTGAGCGCCCTGAATAGAAGAGAAATGGGTAAAAGAGGTTCTCATGCTCTCACCATTTCAAGTTTCACGTGACGAAATGGTTTCAAGTTTCACGTGACGAAATACAATTCATTAAAGACGTATGAAAAACGAGATGCATCCTTGTACAATCATCAAAGCAAATCCATTCTACTACTCTTCTATAGCCCGAACCACTAAATAAGGCCCATAAACATTATGTTTCCAGACATCCCTCCAATTGAACCCTGATAGCTTTTTATTTTTTTATACGAGTTCTGAAAAAGTATACATATTATCAGAGCTTACAATGTGGGGAACAGTTTAGTACAACTGTCACTTCTTAGAAATTATGTTTTATGGTCAAGTTGCCATGGCAACTGTTTCTAAAAAAATTTGAAATTGTGAAAAACATAAGGACCTTGTGGCAATTAAATCTCTCCCATTTCAGGAATAATTAATGAAAACTAATTTTATCTCTGCAAGTTGGGGTAAACAAATTTCTGCATCTGTTGATATATTACATGTGTGATTTCAATATTGTGACAAGGAATAAAAAGAGTATGAGTCAAGGGTTGAAATGGTAAAAAATGACCAATTTTGGCATGGTTTTGGGAGACATCGGGGACGAGCAAACATCTTGTCTATAATCAGAATGATAGACAACCCAGATTATTTTATAAGGCTGATGTCCAAATTCCATTGATAACATTATGTACTGTAGATATCAAATTCTCAAATAATTGGCTCTAGGAAGAAATGAAAGCAAATTAAACTAATGTAAACACAATTGGAATACTAGTTAAATGGCGAATATAGCCCAAAATATGGTCAGAGTGATGGCATTACCAATAATGGAGAATAGGCATGCTTAGTTGGTTGCTATGGTTACATCCGTGATTTGAATTTTAAAAAAAAAAACAATTTAGATTTCCGGTCTGGCTCTAAAATTATAAATATACCAAATTTTAATTAACACATTCCGAATTAAAGGGTAGAATTTTATATTCCTACAAGTGTCCATGTCATGGGCCTTATTTAGTGCAATTACCTATAGCATCACACATTTCGGCAAATCAGACACCCTTCCATTCTCTGTCAAATCATACAGAACAATTAAACATGTATTTAACATGAGAAATATATTAAATCACATACGCGTTACATAACTTATCAAAGTCAGTAGACAAGTATGCTACAACGTGGTGTAACAGTAGCTGGGATGAGAAAATCTCTCATCAAGCAAGGATAGGGGGGAAACTCCGCTCTATCACTTCTATACCCTTACAACCACCCAGCGACTGTGGTACGATTGGAACTATAACTTACTGCAGCTTCGCCGTCTATAGGGGGCAGGCATCCGGTGAGTTTCAGGTACTCAGTGCTGCTGACACAGAACACCTTCAGATTCTCCACTGTCTGGTTAATCTCAGAGAAATCCCCACCACTTTCATCCGCATCACTCTCATCCTCCGAATAGTGTTCGTCCTCGTCCTCTTCGTCTAAGACACCAGTGCGTCGCAATTCCTGTAAGATAAATACAATGACGGATGACAGTCATTTAATGTGAAAGATCAGTCATTTATATGATCACCGTACCAGCAAGTTATTGTAAGTGTTGTGTTAAATTATATATATTATGTATTTATTAAATTATGTAATGATCATATGAATCGGATCTTAAGCTTTCTCTGACTGGCTTTTATTAAGGGAATTTAACAATGTCCGTCGTGCACAGGGGAGGTATAAAGGTATAAGGAAGGATAAAGAACAATGACAATATATATAAGACAATGTGAGTGAGGTGAGAATAATGATAATATCTAACTTATTAACCTGTAATCATACACATTAATATGGGAGATATGCAAATAGGATATGATATGATGACGTAATAATAACTAAGGGTAATAGAGTATAATACCAATAGATATCTAAATATGATACTCTAGGATGATAACAATGATAATGATAGATATTCTAAATAAACAATAATACGAAATATTAAAGCCTAATAGTCTTAGTTGCTGTTAGGTAATATTACATAATATAAAGATAAGATCTAATGATATAATCTAGGGGTAGCTTAGCTCTCTAGGTAGTAAAGATATTTCAATATAGGCTATGTTACTGAACCCAACTCTCACACATTACATAATAATGTAATATAAATCAATATGTCACCAAGGAATATTCAATACCTGATTATATAAGCATAAAGGTAGACCTGTGTCATATATAGCTGAATATACTGGATATATTAAAGTAACCCAAAATACTTGACTCAATGTGTAAGGAAACCAAACTATAATTACCAATAGAAGGCAAGAGATGTACTTTCTCTCACAAATAAACACAAATATCAATAATAATCATTCAATACATCTCCCTCTCATGGGGGAGGAACTTTCTTCTCCCACTCTACTGGGGGAGGCAAATATTCAGCACTAGAGCGCCTGGTCTAGGCTATACACAATATACACACATAAATCAAATCAAATCACAATGACCTCTGAAATAAAGTACAAATAATGCAATACAATTGGTAAAATAAATGGAACTCACAGTACCCAAGGCTGTAGAGAAGGACAGGAAGAATCCAGCAGAAAAGGATCAAAACCAATTGCTCTGCTGAACTTGCAGGGACCAACCCATTCAGCAGCAACAATCCCTGTTGTTCACTCTCCACTGGAATCTCAAAGTCTGATTTTCTTCCATCCTTCCCTGCCTTTTATACCCACCCTCCTTAATAATAAGAGAAATAACCTTGTATGATTGGTTTAGAAAGAGTCTAGCATTGTTTTTATATAATTAACCTTGGCTGGGATGAAGGGAGAAAGGTTAATTGGCCCAGCTTTCATAAGCATCCAGCTGGCCCCCTTAGTTTGTCTAGCATCTAATCCCATCTGAGAACAACCCAGCGTTGGTAGACAAGCATCTTGTTATTCTTTTAACCATCAAAACAACTGTCTGAAGCTGTAATGAATGCCGCCATTATAATGACGCATTTTAACGGCCGCGCATTGACGCAACGCATTTTCTTGCGACGGCTGCCGCCGCATTGTTATAAATCTTCACAAAACACTCACATTCCTCCCTTTCTAGTTTTGTGCCCTCCTGGGCACAACTTCTAATGGCATGAAGTTCACAAAATATGTATGTAAATCAAGGGGTGTGCACGACGGATAGGCTATAAAATACAATATTGCATCCAAATAATGTGGAGGTGTCTTCAAAATTGCTGCACAAACGTTGTTGGTTGATATCTTGGTATAAAAGTTCATAGTGATGAGAATAGTTCAATTGGATTGTCCATAAGTATATATATATCTGTAGTATGGCAGCAATGAAGTCCAATGGATGATATAGTTGAGGTGTTATAAAGCTTGTGGTAGTGGAGTTGTTATAGTTTTATCATGGGTAGACTGCCTCAAAAACTCTGGGATTATTCTGCCCAAAAACTCCTGTTATAGTAGAAACTGGTCTGCTTAATTTGATGTGTATGGCGTATAACTTCTGGTGTGGATCCTGGAATGATCCGAAAGGATGGTGCTTGAGGAGTGGGGATTGAAAGTTCCAGCTATCTGCTGTTGGTCTGAAGTTCTATTGTCTTGTTTGTAGTGTGGTGGATCCAGCGCACGCTTTATTCCTGCCATGGGGACTGGATATCTGTAAAAATTGAAACCTGAAACAAAGGTTCTCTGGTCTGTTTGTGTGTTCTCAATCAAACAGCCTAGTATAATTAGAAAGTGTAATTTATATATTTCTATTCTAAAAGCAAAGTAGGTCAAGTATGTACACAACATCATTTTCTATTTCTATAATACGTCATATATCTGTTGGTGGTTATTACTTATCATTTCACCACACAATACAATTTTTCTCACAATATGAGACTCAATTCAATAAAATTTCAAGTAAAACACATTTCATCTGTCCATTAGACTGCAAAATATTACCCCCTTTTGCATCTGACAGAACTGTAAATTGTGGACCCATTCCTGTTTGGGATACACTTCTTAATTAACCTTTTTCTTAGGCTAATTTTCTTAATGAGGGACACTCTTATCTGGGACTAACCCTTTCCTCAATCTTACATAAATTTTACCTTGTTGTCTTTGTCTGGACATACATCTGCTTAGTCAGTGCACGTGGACCGACTAAGGCATAAATCATGTAATATTACGTAATCTTATCTCTAAACAATCTTATTTCTATGTGCCCTTAGGCAATTGTAATCTTATTTTCAACGATTAGTGAAATCACATCATCTTAATCTCAAAATATATGAAAATTCCTCCCTTTCTTGATTGATGTCCCTCCTGGGACATGACATGGCATTACGGGCATGGGGTGTAATGACAATGTCCTACTCTCTATTTGGTCTAATCTATATCTAAAATTCTGGACCCTTGTTTTTATATCTTGGTGGTCCAAAGGTAGGTGTGGGGGATAATCCTAGAGCTTGTAGCTCTAGGTCGTCCTGTCTCCTCTGTAGAGTCGGATATAGAGTCTTTGGCCGTGAGGATTGTCCTGATGTGGAGGGTGTCATTTGGTCATTATTTGAAGAATCTACTCTTGGGGTTGTTCGGGAACGGCTTGGAGTTATCATAGGAGTCTTCTCATCTGTTTCTTCATCAAACAGTACTGAATTGGTGGCTGGAGCTGAAGCTGTAGGTGTGAGGGAAGCTGTTTGTGGGATAAATGATAGTTTGTCGCCACACCTAATGAACAATGCATAATGAACTTCTTCCTGCAAAATGTTATTAATTGTTTTGCCCTTCCATGATGGGATAGGGATAGACGTTAGAATATTAATCATGTTAGTCTCCTGACCGATACGATATAAACAATTACCTGTAGTCATTAAGATTAGTCGGGCATCGGTGCAGTTAAGAAATACCTGTGATACTATGATAGGGGGTACCTCCAGCCACTGGGCTGTTGTCAAATCGTGGAAAGCCTTACCTATTTTAACTGTTTCATAGGTATCCTGGTTGCCTATTTTCAGTATTAACGAACTGTTCTCTGGTGATTTCCCCTTCTTTGCTTTTTTATGTAATTTGGAAAACCTTGCTGGACAGCAAAACATAGAACCGAATATCGAAGTTACCTTCCTGCAACAAAACCCTAGACATCTTAGCATAAAATACAATATCATGACAGACAAAATTAGGGTGACCAACTTTTCTGTGTAGGACAGGTTTTGCAGGTACGTCCAGGGGTCGTTTGATGGTTCAGAGTCAGTGAGAGGGGTGAATGGGGTGGTCCAGGGTGAGATGATTCGAACTGGAGCTGCAGCAGCTTTTGTTGCAATTGTTGCCACAACCACTGGCCTATGGAGTCGATAAATGGCATAAACAGCAAGAATCCAGGCTGAAATGCTAATGATGGAATGAATGATTCTCCATCCCAGATCTCCTGCTGGCGCCAAAGTAGAGAACCAAGCCAGATGATCGTAATGGGGTATGGTTGTCTTGATGGCATCAATTCTCTTCACAAAATCCCTAAGTTTTCCTGTATAATCCTTACCTAACGTCGTCTTAATCTTCTGTAGGTGATCCGATATATCAGGGATGACTATTTTGATTTCTGTGTCTGACTCAAATGACGGCTGGGCACCTGGTAATCTAATATCAAAAGCTTCCAAAACATGAAAATTAATCCCTTGTATTTCGTAAGTAACATTAGATTCCCAGCATTGTGGTCCTGCAGAAGTGACATAATATTGATCCATATTGATAGTACACGAGCAATTGGTCTTAATAACACAGACATCACATGGTGGTAATTGGTATGAGTTATGATTACAATTAACTGTAATATTCTCTGTTGCATGGACGACCAAGAAATCATTCTTACTTATGGCAGTGATCGATGTTGGTGGTAGATGAAAAGGAGAAATATATGGTTGGCATAATAGCTTGTATATATTAGTATTATCCTGGAAGATTGCAAAGGCACATGTTGGATTAGTAAAACGTCGAACAGGTATAGGGAAAGGACAAGTAATGATATGGTCCGACTTACACTTCTGCAATTGTGCACTTGTTATCTCAGCAAATGTCTGTGTCGCCTGGTTCACTAATAAAACTTCTGGTATATCTGTCAAATATGTGAATCCAGTGTGGCTCCTACCGTTTATGGGTAAAGGGAAGGTTGAAATATCGTAGACGCTCATCAATGATGGTTTGCTGGCAATTGGTACAGCTAAATGAATGTACAATCTTTTTGCAGAGTGGGTAAATGACATTAGCATATTGTCGTAGTAAAACGTTAAATCCTTGACAACCAATCGGAGATTCTTGTGTGCTAATGTATTGGCAACCTTATTCAATGCAGAAGTTAATTGTCTAGGATTGACCAAAGTGGTCGGTACCTTACCATTAATCAATTGTTCTAAGTTTATCATAAACATATCCAGAGCAGAAGAATAATCAGTAAGAATAGAATATTGTAGTTGTTTAGATGCAGAAACGGCCATGAAATATGTTTGCCACCACTTGTCATAACGCTGAAAACGTGAAAGATTCTCATAAGTTTGATATAATTCATAGGCACCTTTTTCTAAATCCTGTGTATGTGAGGCCTGATATATTAATTCAGACGCCAAATCCTCTAACTTACCTGTAGTGGCATTCATAAAACCTACCTCTATATCTCTGATATTTTCCATCTCATGGGATAGCCCAATTGAGTAAGACTCTAGTTGCTGTATGGCACGTTTCTGGTTGTTAATATCTGAAGACATAGCAGTCCCAAAGAGCCATTTGGAGATTTGTCCCAAGAATTCAAATGGTGCCCTCTTGATGCGACTAGTGGTAATATTCTTCTTATGGATGAGATGTTCTATTATATGTTTCTGGCTTGCAATTCTACTGATGGTCCTATTAATGCCGTTGTCTAGTGAGTTAAGGATGGGTGACATAGCTGAACAATAAGTATCCCCGAAATTCTTCTTCTCCTTGTAGGTTTTACTGCCAATCTTTCCCCCTACAAGTGTGTCGAAATGATTGATTCCATGACCAATCCCACGGTCACACAGATAGGTCTTTGTCCCAATTTCATTAATATCAATGTGATTCGGCCTAGGAACAACAAGCATCAGATCCACATAACGTTGGTCTCCTAACATTATGTGTCTCTGCTTACTAAATAGCACTCCTGTGCTCTGTCTCAAAATGTAATCAGAGGCATGAGGTTCGTCAGCATAAGCTATAATTAAGGCTGCAAAGCAAATGGCAAGAGCCAGATGATTCCTGTAGGAAAGCATGGTTCCAAGTGGATGCATGGTCAGTCGTTGGTGGGGTTTAAATACACCTAGGTTGTGGAGTTGGTGCTTTCTTATTTCCAGCTTTCTTGGCGCCCTCCTTAGCTGGCATTCGCACAGACAATAGCTCTGTGGATGCGTTGTCTGTGAGCGTCAGCTGTCGCGCTAATTTGGTGATTGTTATCGCGCTACTTTGAGTGACTGGATGTCTTCGCACCGTCACAGCTGTTTGGTTTATGACTTGGACGTTGACTGACAGCAATTATAGCATTATGAAAGTATGAATGCTAGACGGGAATTTCATGCCAATTGGTGACTGGCATGAGCGGCCACTTTGTTGCCCTTGAAGGCGCATTTTCCTGTAATCTTTTAAATGGGAGAATGTAAATGGTTTATATAGAGACAATGAATGAAAGTATATGTTTTTTGACCCGTATTTAGAGCGTTGAGCTATAATAACTGTATGGCTTCTTATTCAGACGGATATTAAACATTGGTACATAAAGGATATACAAGTTTATATACAGAGACATCAAATCAATACATATATAATGACAGTGCGTAATTCAATGGGGCAAAACTCACTGAAACAATATAACATAATTATTTACAGACATATATTATAATAAAAACAAATACAATTTAATAGTACAATTCGAGTTCAAAGTCTAGTTATGGTTTTCATGCTTCTACTTGGGAGCACTCTCAAATTACCGTCAATATTGCTATCAATGAATTTGTTTATAGCTGTTCTGTTGAGACACATATCATCAAGCCATTTTTCGTCACCTTTTTTGAATTTTACCCTGACTCTCCGCTCTCCTGATCTTGTTTTTGCAATGTCTGTAATAGAGATTATTTCCTCTATTTGTGTGAACATGAAATATATGTATACATGGGTTAGTATAGGTACCTGTAAATAGTAGATGGTTGATCAGGCCATCTGTGAAACACCATGGTGTGTAGTGGAATATGTGTGTGGCATCCCTTGATTAACCTGTTATTTATAGCATGTTTATTCTTTTGGTATTTATGCTTTGTGCTTCTATTTATTCCTTAGTTTATTCCTTTGTTTTTTATTATTCCTTTATTTCATTCCTTTATTTAGCCATTTTGTTTATGATTTGTGGCATAGGTATAACCTGGTTCATTTATTTCATTTTGTAAGTTATCATTTATATTCATGTTATGATCATTATTTAGTATTTCTTTATATCAATTCTTTGTTATCCATTAATTTTTTGTTCACCTTTATGGTTATGTTTTATATGTCATCAATGGTTGCCATAGATATCCCAATTACTGCTGAAAGGGAAATGTAAAACAATGTTATTCAGTCCTAAATAGATCTGGAACATAAGAGTGGTTATACTGATCTGAGGTTAGACATGTTTTAGAGTTCAAGGGGAGGTAATTTGCTGGATAAGATGGCTGTATTCCTGGGGAGTATATCCCAGGTTTCACTTCTCTTGGGATAAAATCACCGACTTGTGACCTTGTCTGTTGTTGTTGTGGGGGCATGTGTTGAAAATTGTCTTTGTTCAAACTTTGTCCCTGCTCTTGCTGCTGTGGAGGATGGCAGGCATAGCTCAATGGTGCCTCCTCTGTTGTCCGTTGATGCCTGTGCTGAGGGATATGTTCAGTGGTAGGGCATTGGCTTTGCAGATGTCCTCTTTGGCGACATTTGTAACACTTTGGTGCACGTTTATATGTATGTGGTCTTTGGTCATTAATGAGTGCCCCTTGCCTGGCCAATTTCTGGTGAAGTACCTGTTCATGTGTGGTGAATATATTGCGTGCATTGGTAGCTGTGCAAGCACGTTGGAGATGGCCCCTTTGGCCGCATCTATAGCATTTCGGCGCACGGTATTTTCTTGTGTGATAGACATTCTTGGTTGGTATCTGGGTGTTGCTGTTATGCTGAATAGGCAGCCAATCCCTTTTTTCCATCCTGCAATTCCTTTCAGATTGTATTGTGGTGGATAGCAGGTTAAAAGGCTGGTGATGTAGTGGTGGCTGATATGCCTGCTGTGTGGGTTGCTGAGGGGCTTTTGGTGTTGACTGAATCATACAAACATCTTGCATCATTTCCATCCATTCCATTAATTTGGTAATTTTAGCATCCATAGATTGCAGTTGTTCTGAATATTGTATCCGCCAATTGTCCTCATCACTTTCATAGATGAGCATGTGTCTTTTAAGAATTTGAAATGCCTCCTCAAGATTGTTAGCTTTCTTTTCCTCAAGTACACCTTGATATTTTGGTGCTAGCCCAGCTACAAATAGTTTAAAACGTTCCTTGCTGTCAGTCACTTCGGCTTTTGCCATTCTCATCTCAAAATCTTCAATATAGGAATTTAATGTTTCACCTTTTTCCATGACTTTCATGGTCAAATTTCTTCTGTCAAACTTTGTTAAGGGGTCAAAGCGAAGGCGTATCCTTTCAATCAGCTGGTCCCAAGTCTGACATTCCTCAGCCCCAGTTCCCTTATACCAATACCAGGCATTGTCCTTGAGGAATGCTGGAAATATTTCCAGAAGGCATGACTTGTCTTTGTCATCCCATAGTGTCGCCCATAGGTTACACCTTTGGATGAAAGCATCTAGGTTTTCCCCTGGATGCCCAGAAAATGATGGGGGTGCAATCATATTGATTTATGATGGATTGACATAGTTGAAACCTGTACATCGTCTATGGGAAGGAAGGAATATATATGCTGAAATGATAATCTTGCATAAATTGAATTATTACTGCCCTCAAACCAGTCAGATCCGGGTTCTTCCACCAATATGTAAGTGTTGTGTTAAATTATATATATTATGTATTTATTAAATTATGTAATGATCATATGAATCGGATCTTAAGCTTTCTCTGACTGGCTTTTATTAAGGGAATTTAACAATGTCCGTCGTGCACAGGGGAGGTATAAAGGTATAAGGAAGGATAAAGAACAATGACAATATATATAAGACAATGTGAGTGAGGTGAGAATAATGATAATATCTAACTTATTAACCTGTAATCATACACATTAATATGGGAGATATGCAAATAGGATATGATATGATGACGTAATAATAACTAAGGGTAATAGAGTATAATACCAATAGATATCTAAATATGATACTCTAGGATGATAACAATGATAATGATAGATATTCTAAATAAACAATAATACGAAATATTAAAGCCTAATAGTCTTAGTTGCTGTTAGGTAATATTACATAATATAAAGATAAGATCTAATGATATAATCTAGGGGTAGCTTAGCTCTCTAGGTAGTAAAGATATTTCAATATAGGCTATGTTACTGAACCCAACTCTCACACATTACATAATAATGTAATATAAATCAATATGTCACCAAGGAATATTCAATACCTGATTATATAAGCATAAAGGTAGACCTGTGTCATATATAGCTGAATATACTGGATATATTAAAGTAACCCAAAATACTTGACTCAATGTGTAAGGAAACCAAACTATAATTACCAATAGAAGGCAAGAGATGTACTTTCTCTCACAAATAAACACAAATATCAATAATAATCATTCAATACATCTCCCTCTCATGGGGGAGGAACTTTCTTCTCCCACTCTACTGGGGGAGGCAAATATTCAGCACTAGAGCGCCTGGTCTAGGCTATACACAATATACACACATAAATCAAATCAAATCACAATGACCTCTGAAATAAAGTACAAATAATGCAATACAATTGGTAAAATAAATGGAACTCACAGTACCCAAGGCTGTAGAGAAGGACAGGAAGAATCCAGCAGAAAAGGATCAAAACCAATTGCTCTGCTGAACTTGCAGGGACCAACCCATTCAGCAGCAACAATCCCTGTTGTTCACTCTCCACTGGAATCTCAAAGTCTGATTTTCTTCCATCCTTCCCTGCCTTTTATACCCACCCTCCTTAATAATAAGAGAAATAACCTTGTATGATTGGTTTAGAAAGAGTCTAGCATTGTTTTTATATAATTAACCTTGGCTGGGATGAAGGGAGAAAGGTTAATTGGCCCAGCTTTCATAAGCATCCAGCTGGCCCCCTTAGTTTGTCTAGCATCTAATCCCATCTGAGAACAACCCAGCGTTGGTAGACAAGCATCTTGTTATTCTTTTAACCATCAAAACAACTGTCTGAAGCTGTAATGAATGCCGCCATTATAATGACGCATTTTAACGGCCGCGCATTGACGCAACGCATTTTCTTGCGACGGCTGCCGCCGCATTGTTATAAATCTTCACAAAACACTCACATTATGGAAGGAAGCTTGCTATAAATCAATTAGCGAAATTTCAAAACGAAAAAGACCTACTTTCAAGCCAGCCTTGAAATCCTCTTTGATTTGTCTCCTAGCGAACTCGTTTCGTGCTTCGGCACAAATCGCTGCAACACTTCTCCGATGCTCGGCAATCTTGTTCTTGGAATCCAGTTGGCGCTTCTGTAAATATGAATTCAGTCCACTGATTTATCATAGGAAAACTCGAAACGCAAAAACAAGAAATATTTTGAACAACAAATCTTCTCAAAGATGTAAAGATCAATAGTGTAGTAAGGAGAATACGCGACAAGAAATAACCAACCTGTTTTTTGTCAGCTTTTATATTTAGCAATGTGGCGGTTATCTTCTCTTCCAGCTCCGCTACTTCAATTCTGGTCTCCTCTATGAGAGTCTGAGCTGTGTTGAAAGACTCGCTTACATCCTGAAAACAGAGTGTATACAACATTAAACTTAAAGCAACGAAATAAAAATTATAGATAAAGTATCACTATCCAAGTCCAATCAACATAAATATTAGTCAGGTCGGGGTCTTCAAAATTGACGGAAGCTTTTTAGAGGGTAGAGGCTAATATGTTATACACTTACAAACAACGAAACTACGAGGTGTAGTTCTTTTTTCACATATTCGAGGAGAAACCCACGCTCCCCCATACAAGCAGCGCGTGGTCCAAATCCAACACCAACAAAGATCATTAGATGAAAAAAACAACGAACATTAGATGGGGAGACATTTAAGAGAAGCAAGAAGACAAACCTCGGGGTTCTGTGTTTCTCGGTTTACAGCCAGGAGGAGCTCCTTCAGGTCGGCCTCCTTGGCCTTCTTCTCCGCCCTCGCCTCCAGCACCTTCTGCTCAGCAGCGGCTATCTGGTCGCGCAGACGATCATCCTCTGCACACATTTCATTAATGGCATTCTCGTGCGGCATTACCTTGGCCTCCACATTGAGCGCCCTGAATAGAGGAGAAAAGGGTAAAAGAGGTTCTCATGCTCTCACCATTTCAAGTTTCACGTGACGAAATATTTGCAAATCAAACGGGTGGCAATACATGGCCCATCACACAAGAATCTGGTGGAGAATGGGTTCATTCAATATCCCATTGTTATAGTAAGTTTCAAAGGAAGGGTAAATAAAACATCAAATGCACAGTACCACCAAATTCCTATGAGAACAGTTCCAAAGGAAACACTGAGATGACACAGGGAAGTTGACCGATTTACATGTGATGTAGTACACTGTACTATAGAATTCAGAAGTTAAATGAGACTTACTGACAAAAGTTTATTTGATTAGAAGTGATATCAACTTACCTCCTTAGTTCAGAAGAGCAGAGGACATCGGTCTTAGTACAGATGAAGCCCACACTACCGTACTGACCATCCATGAGTAGCTGACGCTTGAAATGTTCGCCCAGGAGATCCTTGGCCGTCTTGTTGTCCACCGCCCTCTGTACACCGGCAGCAACCCACACAGCAGTACAGTTTTGTAAGTACTGCCAGATGTAAATAGACAAAATACAGTCGTTTAGTTGACAAGATGTGTGTTACTTCAATAAGTCAATCATACTAGATAAATACTAAAGCGATGATGTGTTCATATTGTGTCCCATTTCAAATTCATCCACCACATTGTATGAATATAGAATGAAATGCATACGAAAGTCACTTATAAATCACCAAGATCAATACAAATTGAAATCGCTGGGATTTTCCAGGAACCCACTGAGCCTCATTTATATCAGTACATTCCTCCATACAGAGCAAACGTTCCAACCTTCTCAAGAAACGGTAAGTCATCAGTTTACACACCTCCTTGGCGATCTTGTCTCTAGCAGCATTAGCATCTCGGATACCAGGCAGATCCACTAGTACCGCTCCACTGCTGAGCACGGAGCAAGGGATTTTCAGTTTGACCCTCTTGACGATGGGCCAGTGCTGCCCGCCTGAACCAGTATCGTTCGACTCGATGTAGTGATTTATGCTGTTACGGAATATGATAGCCTGATAAAAGATAAAAGAAAGAAAATAGTTACTAATAAACCCTAACATTTCTTTTGAAATAGTTTATTTGCCAATTTAATACATACAAGAATAAACGTTAAATGCAGAAATACTTTACAGAAGGCCTGATTGATACTGCAGAAAGAAGAAGAAAGATTCAAGATTCAAGATTCACTTACCTCACTCTTTGTTACAACTCTCTTCAGTCCAAGCATACGGGTGACACTGCGGATTCTCAGTAGATCCTCGAAGGTGGTGCCGTCCTTGAATGGGCCATACACTGCCCGGATTTTGTGCCACGAGACGTAGGAATCTTTGCAAGAGTCGGGACACCGGGCACGCACCAGACCATCTGCACCTTTCAGGTCGTCCAGCAAGTTGCGCAATTCATCATACCACTCCTGTTCAACAATGAATGAGACACTTCTTGGTCAAGTTGATGCCAGCAACAATATCAAGTGATATTACAGAAACTGGCCCATCTACTATTAGAAATTGGGGATCATGATGGAGGATATCTAGGGGGGGGGGGGGCGGGGGGCGGGAGTAGTAGAAGCACTAGCCAAAAGACGAGTAACTCGGAGCAGCTGCTGTTCAAGGCTTTTAATGATCAGTAAAGTAAATACATTCAGGGTGCTCTCCCGTATATTACAATGCAAGGTTTGGGTCTACTCTGGGGTAGATGGACATACTATTCATTCAGTCAGTCCATTAACGATAAACCTTTTTAAAGGGGTCCATATGTAATTTGAGAGACATGGGAAATTAATATACAGATTTTGGTAATGAGGAGACTGAAGGAAATCCGTCAACTAATGGACAACTTGCATCCCTGCATTAAAAGTAGATACTTCAAGCCAATCATTATTCTGCACTAGTTATATCCAACTAGACAAAACGTTAAAGGTATACAGGACAGTTCAATGAAAAAAACTAGAGGAAACAAATAAATGAAAAAAAAGGTATATAATATTACCCCGTTGGTTTTTTTTGGTAGTCACATGAAAAAACGGTGGTTTACTATGGTAAGCTATGAGAAAATGTGTGTTTTTTGCACGTTTTATGGAATAAAAAAGAATTCCCAGTCCAAAATAAATTTAGATTTCTATACTTTTATTTGAAGTCATTTCCCACAAATTAACACACAAAAAATCATATCTTACCCGATCTAAAACAAGTTAGAGACCTCTAAAGTTGACCATGTTAATTGCTGGTCTGGCTGATGCCATTCATTTCACACTGATATTCATTATTGCAGTCTTTTTACTCATTTACATGGAGTGTTATCATCAGCCTAGGGGCTTTTTGGATCAATATGATTGTGATTATACTTCCTACAGTGAAAAATGTTTATTTGTCATGGCAATCCCTAGAACATATGTGAAAATTATGGAAATGAATTTTTATTTAGACCAAAGACACTAGGGGGACCACCACCCTACCTTTGTACATATGTAACCACTGGGCAGTATCACACAACCAGGCGCCACCTAGGGGCTTGGGGTCCTGTATACCTTTAAAAGAGTCGCGATGGTATATTATTTCTCTTAACTATAAAGTTTGAACAAATAATTAGGAGATTCTAATATTTTTACTTACCCCTTGACTAAGGAACTCAATCTCCCCCACATACGAGCCCGGCTTGGGGTTGTTCTCTATTTCTACCACCACGGCAGTACAGGCTCTCATACCCGAGGTAGGCAGGATCGCAGCATGGCCCAACAGCGCGTTCATCAAAGTACTCTTTCCCGATCCAGTGTCTCCTACTATAGCGATCACTGTGCGAGGAACAGCAGCCTTGTCTACCATCTCCTGCATTTCTTTCCTGCCAAGTGTAGGAACAAGGCAATGAGTGGTTTGAGGAATTTATACGCCGATTCACGATTCACTCGGTAAATTGAGGAAATATAATTGAACACAAGTCGTTGGACATGAGAAGAGTAAGAAAAAAGAAATGACACTTACAACCAGGCTCCAACTCGGGGCTTCTCTGCCAGGTTGATATTTTCGGATAGGGTATCTTTGGCGAGGACGACAATTTCTTTCAACCTGAACAAAGAGGAAACAAAGGCGTTTAACGCCGTTAGTATCCAGGTTTACCTCAAATATAGCTTTATCGGTCTTTGCCACACAGTGACACTTGGTAGTGATCCACACAGTGCAAAACATTGATGTAGAAATTAGTTTAAACGTGTATGTGATTGAGATTGTTCTACCGGATATATTTAATCCAATTAATCAAATACACATTAATCAGAGATATATAATCTGTTTGAGGCTATTTTGGGCTAACCTGGAGATTGTTGCCTTGCAACAACCCCAGGTTGCCAATTGACACCTATTGAACCATGGTAACACAACAGTGTATCCAGGTGAGCCAGGTGGAACGTTCTACTGAGCAGCGCAATAGCTCAGTTGTGGTAGCGCAGTCGGCTGACACACACGTCAACCTATTGATGTAGAAATTGTTAGGTTTACTCACTTTTCCTTAATTTTATCTCCTGAAGAGAGGGTGACGATTTACCGATTATTTTAAAGTGAGTAATTATATTGTAGATATTTTCATAGCTGAGAATGTATCTTTAACACACTTTTGAAGTTCTGATTAAGTTCAAATACATTTAGAGGACCAAAGATATAATATTGGAATAAACAAAAACAAGAATACCAGTAAATGTATGTTAACGGAACAAATAAGTGATTTAGGTTTAGGTTTAGTACAGATTGTACTAACCGCCATGGGAAGGCTGGGTGAGATATTAATTTCTGGTCAATGTCTCGCAACAAGGAAGAATTCTTGAAACCTTAGAGACGCTCAACACTGACTAAAGATAGATTTTGTTTACCTTTTGACATGCGATTCAGCCTTGTCATCATGTACAGCGTTCCTCTGCCTCAATGGTACCAATGGCTCGGGCTTAACTTCCACATTGGGGACGAAATGAAATTTCGAGCGTTTCCTGTTTTGGATACGTCCAACAAGATCAGAGAGGGCAGCACCTGTGAAGAGGTTATACGGAGGGGGTTATTATTCCTTATTAAATAATGTGATAGCTTCGAACACGATAATTTGTTTACGAAAACTCCAGGGGCTGTAAGAAAATGATAGCTAAAGGGAGAATGAATGCTGACAAGGGGAGCATGTACACGTACCCGATTGAGTACTTGCATCACTGCCAGAATCACTAGGAGGGAAACTAGCCGCCCTTTTTCGAGTATTTCGCATGGGGGTTGAATGTTCCTTTGGATCCAACTTCAGTGAAAGGTTAGGAGAGTCAGATGCCAGAAGTTCTGAAATAGAGGAAAATAGAGCATGACATCAGAGACAAGCACCAGTTAAAGATCTCAATACTCGTAGAACTTCATGGAAAATTACCCCTGAAAAAGATTCACCCAACGTTGAGCAGTAGAATCACTAAGAAAAACTTACTTTAAGCTCACTGCTGGTGTGTGTACGGTTATTTACTTCCAATTTCATAATGGAAAATTATCATACATGTTTTAAGCGAGTTTATGATATAGTGGCATTTTCTGTGAGAATAAGAAATACATTCATTAGAAGGGAAAACCGGTCACTAACCTTGTGGCATTCGAATTTTAAGGCTTTGTGGAGTAAATTGCTCGTCTTCGCTGAACATAGGCAAAGGGTCAGGGTCAGGTTCAGAATGGCTGAAATCCATGTCCCCCATAGGGTCGTAGTCAGGTTGGTCACCAGGAGCTGAATACACAGAGCCCTCCTGCGAATGATCCCGTGGGGATGTTTGACGAGAAGATTCTTCTTGGAAATTTTCATCCGAAGCTCTTAACGTACATTCAGATTCTTTATCTGATCCTGGCACTGTATCATCCTGGGAATCGGCACCCGAGGTGTCAGGATTCAGTTCTAAGGCTGCAGGTGTGGGTACAGGCATGTCAGAGTTCCTCTTCTGCGGAGAACTTGGAGGCTCTAGTATGCTCTGAGTATTGGCAGGGCAGCCCGTTTCTGCCGCCATGGATGTAGAACATGCACCAGGAGTTATTTCTTGATCGTCCGACTGCTGTTCATAATGATAACTGTGGCATTGGGAGCTGGGGTAAGGTATCTCAGGAGACATCCCCTGGCTCTGGAAATCAGCCAGTCGTTCCGCTTCTTCCAGAGGGGCTTCTGCAACTTATCAAAACATAAATAGAAATACTTTGATTGAAGACTTTATGGCGGTCAGGGTACACTTCAACATCCCAACTAAATGGCCATGCTCTCATTAAGGCGATAAACTATTCTGTAAAACGTACTTGTCTTGTGGATAGGGAATAGATAAAGCGCCTATTAAAATACTTGGTATAAGCTTCAATCAAATATCATGTACTTCAAGTACGACACGACCGAATATTAAAATTGATGCTGAATATACCGCACTTAAATCTTGAACGGCACTGAATTAGAAACTAAACAAAATGTGAGATTAACAGTAATTCATTTCATTTACTTGGAAGTGGAAGAGGAATGGCATCCTTGGCTTCGCTCTCACTTTCTGTGCTGGGACATGATAGAGGTACGACATCACTTTCATTGCTTGAATAAGGTAGAGGTATGGCATTCTTTTCTTCATCCTCACTTTGATTACTGGGGCGATACGGCAGAGGTATGATCTTTTTTCCGTCACCCACATTTCCATTAATGGGAGAGTATGGTAGCGCAATGACATTAGTTCCTTCATGCTCACTGCCACACGTCCTAGCTGCTGTTGGTACAGCAAGGGCCAAGGAAGTGTCCTGTCTGCAAGCTGGCTCTGGCAATTTTGGTGCGTCGTTTTCACAAGCTTCTAGGGCCCCTTGTTCTTGACATACTAAATTTTCTTTGGATGTTGGATTTTCAGGAAGGCTTGTACGGACTTTCTTTGCTCTCGAGGAACCAGGGCATTGGACTGTTGATTTCCGTTTGCCATAAGTTGCGGAGGTCTCTATGCGAACTAAATCATGGGCTACGTTAGAACAAGCCATTTCAACCACTTTGATAAGGGAACTGTCACTAATGCCAGACACGCCCGGCTCGGTTTCATATGAATACAAACTTGCAGAGGGAACAGCAGGTCTTGAAACTGACTCTGATACTCTACTGTCAAAAGACTCTGCTGATGTTGGACTTGAACTATGCAGAGAGACCTCGCTGGCTTCGGTGACATTCTGCTTCGTTTCCTTTGGTTCAGATAAGTTAGCTACAGATGTCTCAGTAGAGGCTGGTTCAACAGCTGAGATACTGACCTGGAGCCCTTCCTCACTGTCATCACACTCTGATGTACTCAAGGCCTTTTCTATCACAATGGTGTCCTTCAATCGGTCAATGGAATCATTATCTAACATGACCACTTTCTCCTCTGTTTTCGGATTTTCAACTTGAGCCTCTTCAATGGGAACATTATTTACCACTTCCTCCTCTGTTTTATCTTTAATAAGATCTTCAACTTTGTCTTCAATAGAATCATTATCTACAACTTTCTCCTCTGTTTGTTCTTTAATCGGATTTTCAACCTGAGCCTCTTCAATGGAAACATTATCTACCACTGCCGCCAATGTTTTGTCTTTAATTGGATCTTCAACTTGAGCCTCTTCAATGGAAACATTATCTACCACTTTCTCTGTTTTGTCTTTAATCGGGTCTGCAGCTTGAGCCTCTTCAATGGTTAATTTACTGTCCATAATTTGGGACGAGACTTGTGACACGTTTTCGAGCATGCTGACTCCTTTCACATTAACAGCGCTGGGTGATACAGATTCAGCACAATCCTTGCTTGGCTCACTTTCAACTTCATCATTGCATTGCTGCCTATTATTATCTGCCAATTCGTCCTCCATTTCTATGGTAATCGGATCCTTGATGTCAATGGTTTCAGGTTTATCCTCCCCATGAAGGCACGGGGGTACATCAAACAAGGGCAGGTCCTGCTTCAACACACTAGTGGATTGTTCACTGGTGACATCCAACACAGGTCGGACATCGCTCACAGCAGGAGAGACAGCGATTAATTTACTGTCACCAATTCTATAACAATCTTGTGACACATTCACAACCATACTGACGTCTTCTGAATAAATGGCACTGGATGATTCAACATGATCCGAATCAGAGTCTGAATCATAGCACCAGAGCTGAGTGAAGCATTCGGGAATGTGGGCTGGTGTTTGGTTCCCACCTTCAACTGACACTGAGATAGATGGGATGATGCAGCCAGATTCCAGTATGTCACGACTCTCAGGTGTTTGAATGCATGTAGAAGAGGCCTCAAGGTCTTGGGCTATTGGTGTAGGCTCACTCAATAGAGATGCATCAGAAGTAGTAGCATTCTTTGATGTACTAACTTTTTCGGATATACATTGTTTACTCATATCCAAGTCATTTTCGCCTGGAGTTTCCTTAACTTCTCCAATTTCTGGAAGATATTCAATTGAGTCGGATCTATCAAACTTGGGCCGTTTACAGTCATTATCCCCACTGGTAGAGACTGGACTGTCTAGATCACGTTTAGAGCTTGCTACGGGCTTTACTGGCGATGATTTATATTCAGCATCGCTGTCACTAACAGGGGGTTCATCAAATGAGATGTCACGACCGATGGTATTATCAGTATCGTCAGCATCATCGTTGTCCAAGTCTTCTCCACCATCAGTGTCAGAATCCCCACCTTGGAGGTCCAGGTAAGTCACAGGTCTGTGGGGCTCATCTTCAGCATCCGTCTCTTCATCAGAGTCAATCAGAATTGCAGAATACTTCACAGCGATCTCCTCCTTGACATTTTCACTTGAATCTTCATTGTCAACACTAACGCAGGGTTGTGTCAGTGGCTGTGATTTTTCAGTATGTTCATCATTGTCAAGGTCAGAACGGCCAATGTTTTTATCAATATCATGGACTTCACCAATAGTTCCAGCAGCTTGTGAACAAGAGCTCAGACTACTCAAAGTACTCAGTGTAGTCTCACAAGAGATCAATTCCTGTTTTTCTTCTTCAGTGCCAGTATATGATGAAGGTCTCCCATCAGAACCACCTTGGGACTTGCAGCTAGACTCTTGCAAGGTCACACACTCAGTTAGCTGCTGGTCTTCTTTGTACACCATGTCAAGTACGCCAGTTTCTGATGATTTATCTCCTTCAGAGTCAAGTCCATTGATGTTTTGGGGTGGGGTGAAATAGGCACTAACAGAGGTGGTGTGGCTACAAGCTGTCACATACTCATCTATGGTACTACAAGCACTGCTTTGTTCAAGAGAAGATTCACGCTCATCCAAGCAACCTTCATTTGCATTGGGGTCAGGTTTCTGAGAGATATCCTCTTCATTTCCCTCAGCAACGTTTTCTTTGAGCATAGCTGTAGTTTCATCAGTAATAGACAACTGGTGATCATCCTCAATTTTAGAGGCTGGTTCAATGGACACCACAAATTCACCTCGTTTTGCATCTAGGTGGCCACATTTCTCTAGGAGTTCCTCCACAGCAACTTCATCAACATTTCGGCTGAGTAAAACTGTAGTATCACCAGAAATAGAAAACCGTGGCTCTTCCTTAATCCTAGAGGTTCCTCCACATTTATCCAGAGAACTATCAATTGTGGAGTTGTCCTCGGCTAGCTGAACAGTGTCTGCTACCATACCCATTTGCAGTTCAGAAATGACATCAGTTCTCTCAGTCTGTGCATCGCCTACTTGTGCTTCAGTTTTCTCAGCATGTGCATCCCAAACTTTTAGTTCAGACATGACATCAGTTGTCTCAGTGTCTGCAGCGTCTATTTGTGCTTCCAACATGACATCAGTCTTAGTGTGAGCATCTTCGACTTGGGCTTTTGACATAACATCAGACTTCTCAGTGTGAGCTTCTACTTGTGCTTCCGACATGACATCAGTCTTCTCCGTGTGAGCTTCTTCTACTTGTGCTTCCAACATGACACCAGACTTCTCAGTGTGAGCATCTACTTGTGCTTCCAACATGACATCAGTCTTAGTGTGAGCACCTTCTACTTGTGCTTCCGACATGACTTCAGTCTTCTCAGTGTGAGCATCTACTACATGTGCTTCCGACATGACACCAGACTTCTTAGTGTGAGCATCTTCGACTTGTGCTACCGACATGACATCAGTCTTAGTGTGAGCAACTTCTACTTGTGCTTCCGACATGACGGTCTTCTCAGTGTGAGCATCTACTACTTGCGCTTCCGACATGACATCAGTCTCAGTATGAGCATCTACTACTTGCACTTCCGACATGACATCAGACTTCTCCGTGTGAGCTTCTTCTACTTGTGCTTCCAACATGACACCAGTCTTCTCAGTGTGAGCATCTACTACTTGTGCTTCCGACATGACACCAGACTTCTTAGTGTGAGCATCTTCGACTTGTGCTACCGACATGACATCAGTCTTAGTGTGAGCAACTTCTACTTGTGCTTCAGACATGACGGTCTTCTCAGTGTGAGCATCTACTACTTGCGCTTCCGACATGACATCAGTCTCAGTATGAGCATCTACTACTTGCACTTCCGACATGACATCAGACTTCTCAGTGAGAGCATCTTCTACTTGTGCTTCCGACATGACACCAGTCTCAGTATGAGCATCTTCTACATTTGCTTCCAACATGACATCAGACTTCTCAGTGTGAGCATCTTCTACTTGCGCTTCTGACATGACATCAGTCTCAGTGTGAGCATCTTCTACTTGTGCTTCAGACATGACTTTAGTCTTCTCAGTGTGAGCATCTACTACTTGCGCTTCTGACATGACATCAGTCTCAGTATGAGCATCTACATTTGCTTCCGACATGACATCAGACTTCTCAGTGTGGGCATCTTTGACTTGCACTTCCGACATGACATCAGTCTCAGTATGAGCAGCTTCTAATTGTACTTCTAACATGACAGACTTCTCAGTGTGAGCATCTTCTACTTGTACTTCCGACATGTCATCAGACTTCTCAGTTTCAGCATCTTCTACTTGCTCTTCCGACATGACATCAGACTTCTCAGTTTCAGCATCTTCTACTTGCTCTTCCGACATGACATCAGACTTCTCAGTATGAGCATCTTCTACTTGCGCTTCTGACATGACATCAGTCTTAGTGTGAGCATCTTCTACCTGTGCTTCCGACATGACATCAGACTTCTCAGTATGAGCATCTTCTACTTGTGCTTCCGACATGACATCAGTCTCAGTATGAGCAGCTTCTACTTGTACTTCCAACATGACAGACTTCTCAGTGTGAGCATCTTCTACTTTTACTTCCGACATGTCATCAGACTTCTCAGTTTGAGCATCTTCTACTTGCTCTTCCGACATGACATCAGACTTCTCAGTATGAGCATCATCTACTTGTGCTTCTGACATGACATCAGTCTTAGGGTGAGCATCTTCTACCTGCGCTTCTGACATGACATCAGTCTTAGTGTGAGCATCTTCTACCTGGGCTTCCGACATGACATCAGACTTCTCAGTGTGGGCATCTTTGACTTGCACTTCCGACATGACATCAGTCTCAGTATGAGCAGCTTCTAATTGTACTTCTAACATGACAGACTTCTCAGTGTGAGCATCTTCTACTTGTACTTCCGACATGTCATCAGACTTCTCAGTTTCAGCATCTTCTACTTGCTCTTCCGACATGACATCAGACTTCTCAGTATGAGCATCTTCTACTTGCGCTTCTGACATGACATCAGTCTCAGTGTGAGCATCTTCTACCTGGGCTTCCGACATGACATCAGACTTCTCAGTGTGGGCATCTTTGACTTGCACTTCCGACATGACATCAGTCTCAGTATGAGCAGCTTCTAATTGTACTTCTAACATGACAGACTTCTCAGTGTGAGCATCTTCTACTTGTACTTCCGACATGTCATCAGACTTCTCAGTTTCAGCATCTTCTACTTGCTCTTCTGACATGACATCAGACTTCTCAGTATGAGCATCTTCTACTTGCGCTTCTGACATGACATCAGCCTTAGTGTGAGCATCTTCTACCTGTGCTTCCGACATGACATCAGACTTCTCAGTATGAGCATCTTCTACTTGTGCTTCCGACATGACATCAGTCTCAGTATGAGCAGCTTCTACTTGTACTTCCAACATGACAGACTTCTTAGTGTGAGCATCTTCTACTTTTACTTCCGACATGTCATCAGACTTCTCAGTTTGAGCATCTTCTACTTGCTCTTCCGACATGACATCAGACTTCTCAGTATGAGCATCTTCTACTTGTGCTTCTGACATGACATCAGTCTTAGGGTGAGCATCTTCTACCTGGGCTTCTGACATGACATCAGACTTCTCAGTGTGGGCATCTTTGACTTGCACTTCCGACATGACATCAGTCTCAGTATGAGCAGCTTCTAATTGTACTTCTAATATGACAGACTTCTCAGTGTGAGCATCTTCTACCTGTGCTTCCAACATAACATCAGTCTTCTCAGTGCGAGCATCTTCTACTTGTGCTTCCGACATGACATCAGACTTCTCAGTGCGAGCAACTTCTACTTGCGCTTCTGACATGACATCAGACTTCTCAGTGTGAGCATCTTCTACTTGTGCTACAGACATGACATCAGTGTTAGTGTGAGCAACTTTTACTTGTGGTTCCGACATGACATCAGACTTCTCAGTGTGAGCATGTTCTACATTTGCTTCCGACATGACATCAGAATTCTCAGTGTGAGCATCTTCTACTTGCGCTTCTGACATAACATCAGTCTTAGTGTGTGCACTTTCTACTTGTGCTTCCGACATAACATCAGTCTTCTCAGTGTGAGCATCTTCTACATTTGCTTCCGATATGTCATCGGTCTTCTCAGTGTGAGCATCTTCTACTTGTGCTTCCGAAATGACTTTAGTCTTCTTAGTGTGAGCATCTTCTACATTTGCTTCCGACATGACATCAGACTTCCCAGTGTGAGAATCTTCTACTTGTACTTCCGACATGAAATCAGTCTTCCCAGTGTGAGCATCTTCTACTTGTGCTTCCGACATGACATTAGTCTTTTCAGTGTGAGCATCTACTACTTTCGCTTCCGACATGACATTAGACTTATCAGTGTGTGCATCTTCTACTTGCGCTTCCGACATGACATTAGACTTATCAGTGTGTGCATCTTCTACTTGTGCTTCCAACATGACATCAGACTTCTCAGTGTGAGCATCTACTACTTGCCCTTCCGACATGACATCAGTCTTCGCAGTGTGAGCATCTTCTACTTGCGCTTCCGACATGACATCAGATTTCTCAGTGTGTCCATCTTCAAGGTGTGCTTCAGACATGAAATCTCTTTTCTCAGTGTGTGCCTCTTCTATTTGGTCTCCAGACATGACATCATTGTTCTCAGTCAGTGCATCCATAACTTGCGTTTCAGACAAGACATCAGTTTTCTCAGTCTGTGCATCTTCTACTTGTGCTTCAGACATGACATCAGTTTTATGTGCATGTTTGACTTGTTCTTCAGACATGACATCAGTTTTCTCACCTCTGTTCGAATTCCTGAGACAGTCCTCACGGTCAGACAAAAAGTTCTCAACTTCTCTCAGCAAGAGATAAGCATCAGACAATGTAATGACAGGACGTTGTGTATGGATCACTTGGTAATCAGACTTATTATGAGCAATTTCATCTTTGTCATTAGAGGTTTTATCATTTGTCTCTGTTTTCAAATCATATTCAACAGAATCTAACATTTCTTTGCTAGATCCCTGTTCAGTGTCTAGGCCAGGGTCAGTGGCTTTATTTAATTCAGTGTCTGTTTGTTCAATCATTTTAACACAAATGTCATATTTTTCTTCGTCATCACTGTCCTGTTCACCGGATGGTCCTATAGCCCATATGTGTTCAATAGATACAGAATTTTCATTATTTGACTCAAGTTGTAACACACAGGCCTCGTATTTCTCCTCACTGATATCACTTTCCTCAATCTCATCTGATTTGTTTTCATTCACAGTCCCTTCACACATGTGCGATACATTTTCCCCAGTCTGAATGAACACTGGAGCAGGCAATACAATGCTATGGTCTGATATACCTGAAATTATATCATCAGTTTCATGTTGAGACATGGTAGGATCCTGTTCAACAGGTGGCACTTGTAAGTTATCCATTATCTCTGTGTCAGTCACCTCTGGCAAATTAACAATCCCTTCCAGCCGATTGCCATCTTGTGGATTACAATCCACATCAACAGATGCTATCTCAACATTCAGAATATCAGCGTCAGATTCTTTCTCGGCCACACTTCCATTTGAAGCAGATTCAGGCACACAAGTCAGGTTGTCAGGTACACTACCTCCTTCCGCCCTGTCCATTACTTTTTCTGAAGCACCACCTATTTTATTTGTCTCATCTTGCAAAAAAGGACCGCCTTCAATTGAATTAGGAGCTGCATCCATTCCTGGGGCATCATTAGTTTCATTCTCCGGGATTCCATCAAGCCTCACTAGTACAGTATCTAGGACATTCTCATGGCCATTGTTCAAGCCCATTTCGGACCCACTTTCGGCATCATGTTTTTTTAAAGATGTACTAAAAACGTCAGACTGTAGCATTGTGTGCGCTTCCTGAATTGTTCTATCTACATCCTTCACTTCCTCAGAAAGACACTCAGCACTCTCGTCTTCAATCTTGGCAACACGATCTGTTCCTGGTTCCAATTTAGCTTTGGCGGCCTCATTACTTTGACCACTAGCTTCATCAGTATCCAGAGGCACAAGAGTTAATACATCAGGTTTCACTGTGACTGAGCACATGTATCCAGGTTTATCAAGGTCGCCTATTGTGGTATCTGCATCCACTTGAATGCCCTAGAAAGAACAGGAAAACAAATATTACATGAAACTCCAAGTGGGTCAATTTTAAATGTAATAGCGGATTTCCATGACTTACATAGGTATGATCATTTGGGTGGATTATTTAAGTAATGTATTCATTAGATTATTTGATACTTGCAAATATAGTTTGAGGAGTTTATTCACTGGGTCTAATCTGGGGGAAGCAGCTCATTGCTGCCAACTGACCATGGTGGAGGATTTGGTACCAGTCCATGGTTCCCGCAGCCCAGAGCACATCATTTTTCATGACTTAATGACCAATTCCCCCAGTTTTTAATGACTTTTTAATGACCGAATCATTTTTTTTATAGTGGCGCAAGTCGGCGAAACCAGCCATTTTGTGTGTGTGTGTGTGTGCACGCGTATGTGATGTGTGGACTGCACACATGTCCTGTGTGCAAGGTCTAACTGCATGTTATGACACACAAAAGTGGCATAACAACAGTGGCAGAACTGCACTGACAGTGGCAGAACCACACTGACTGATGGTGGCAGAACCACACTGACTGATAGTGGCAGAACTGCACTGAGAACCACACTGACGGTGGCAGAACCGAGCTGACAATGGCAGAACCACACTGACAGCGGCAGAACCGCACTGACAGTGGCAGAACCGCACTGACGGCACTGATTGTGGCAGAACCACACTGACGGTGACAGAACTGCACTGACAGTGGCCGAACCGCACTGACAGTGGCAGAACAACACCCGTCAGTAGCAGAACCGCACTGACGGTGGCAGAACCGCACTGAGAGTGGCAGAACCGCACTGACGGTGGCAGAACAGCACTGACGGCGGCAGAACAGCACTGACGGCGGCAGAACCACACTGTCAGTGGCAGAACCATCACTGTCAGTGGCAGAACCATCAGCTACGGTTTAAGAGTTTAATTATTTAGCATTCCTTCATTTTAGAAGTATATTATCTGTTGCAGTTTGAACTCATTACTCATGAGATGCATGAATTATATTATTTCTATGAGAAGGTGATTGACTTTTCGATTGACTATTTTGACTTTAGATTGACTATTTTGACTTTTGATTGACTATTTAGACTTTCTGACTGACTATTTAGACTTTCTGACTGACCTTTCTCACTTTTTGATTGACTATTTTGACTTTCTGATTGACTTTTCTGACTTACGATTGACTATTCTGGCTTAACAATTGTTTTTTCTGACTTTATGGTTGACTATTTTGACTTTCCGATTGACTTTTCTGACCTTATGATTGACTTTAATGTTGACTATTTTGACTTTTAGAAATAGTCAATCAAAAAGTTAGAATTGTCAATCAAAAAGTCAGTCAGTCATGTCAAAATAGTCAACCATAAAGTCAAAAGTCAAATAGTCAATCGAATAGTCAATCAAAAATCAATTGTTAAGTCAGAAAAGTTAATCGAAAAGTCAGAATGGTCAATCAAAAAAAGTCAATCAAAAAGTCAATCGTAAAGTTGTCAGAAAAGCCAATCGTTAAGTCAGAATAGTCAATCGTAAAGTCAGGACAGTCGATCGTAAAGTCAGAAAACTCGATTGAAAAGTGGAAATAGTCAATCGAAAAGTGGAAATAGTCAATCGACTAGGTCTAGAATCATGAAATCAATGGAGAATACTAAAATAATAATTTTATTATAATGCTTGAACTAGTTCCCAAATAATAATATATCCTTGCTGACCAAACAGCTTTCCAAACCTTATTTTTTTTCTTTGAGCTATATAAATATGACCACATTAAAGTAAATACTATAATATTCTCATAAACAGTACATAAGATCCAATATCGTATGGAAGCCATTTTAAACATCCCCCCTCCACTGTGTCTGGAATCTGTGAATAATTTTGATGACCTACTGCTATGGAGAGCTGATCAGGATTGTTTTTAACAGATATAATCAAATTCTACCAAAGTTATGAACGAAATGAATCAACCCATCAAACCTTACAATAATTACACAATATTACATATTTTAAGTTCATGTATAGACAAATCAACATGACATATCATTCAACGAGGCTCATTGAGTTTATATTGATTGATACTAGCCTATATATTAGCAGATTTCTCATGATTCCGACCATATTTGTTCATTTTTTAACATGTTGATGTTCCTGTCAGAATTGCACGCACACAGACAAGCCTGTTGCTGTCAGTTCGACCAGCTTAAGAATGTGTAATGATATATGTACTGACGTTCTCGAGGCAAACAGAACTGACATAGGCTTGGAAATCGAATGAAATGAAGCATATCAAATTAAATCTAACCAACATTTTTATTAGTATATCTTTTACGATTTCACTGCCGATCGCACATGCTTCGAGTGAACCCAGTGTGGCCGCCATATTTCTTCCGAGCTGTATCTGGCCGCTGACACAATAATATCCATATAATCTGCGTAAATCAGTCATGTCCACTTCAACAGAGTGCCATTCACAATCCCAAAATATTCGGCAATGGAGAGGACTATCAATGTGACAGTGGCCAAGCCACTGAGGCAAGCGCAGAAGGCGCGTTGCCACACTAGGGGGGTCCGGGGGCGCCCCCAGAATTTTTTTAAAAATTGAGCGTAAAATGGTGCATTCTGAGGGCATTTTTCTGTCATACTTCACAACATTTACAGAGGTATAACATACCAAGAACCTGGTTTGAATGTACATGAACCTTAGGTTCCATCCCCAATGAAGGCAAGATGGGAAACATAGAAAACTGAGATTGAGAAAAAAGTTGGCAATAAGGAATGTGCGCGGCAACGAAACACTCACTAGGTGGCGGGTGCAATGTCGGTGTCCCGCTCTATCATTGCCTAATACACAAACAGGATTAGGCCGCCCTAACTGTGACTGCCTGCCGCATCCTGTCGAGGGGGTGCGGCAGGCTACATTATCGTTGGGCTCGCCATGGGTGCCCCTAACATGACTAGGTCATGAATTGTCAAAAAAAATTGATTGGGATTTGAATACAAAAGATCTGCTGCAGATAGCATTTTTAAATAATGAAGAATGATCTACATAGCATTGGTTTATGTATTGTGTTGCACTGAGTGACAAATCGCACACCTGTGAGAGCTGTTTCTCCCACCTAGACTCTCACACAATAGGTGAGAAAACTAATATATAATATGGGTCAGGCCGCCAGAAAATGTACAATTGTCAGATTAGGCTATACTATAACTTCTTAATAGGGTAATGGAGTATTTGAACACATCAATGCTGCTATATCTGCCAGAGTACGAAATTAGGGGGAAAAAAATGATGCGGGCGGGTAAAACCCCAAAGTTACCTGCCCTCCTTGGCCGGTGAAGGAAAGTGAGAAAGAGAGAGAGAGCGAGACAGAAAGAGTAGAAATTAACGTCCATTTTCCCTCTCCTCCCGCCCCCTCTCTCTTTCTCCCTCATTTGTTACATTTATCCGAGCTACTGTAAATGTATTAATGTTCGCGCACCCACCTATCTGCGCGAAAATAAATCCTGCGCGAAAGGTATAATCATTGCATAAACAAGGTGTGAGACTTCCTTTCTGCGTGAATTTAAATCTACGCGAAAAGGTGTGAAAGTACCTAGTGCGCGAAAATTTATCTGCGCGAAAATAAATACATTTACAGTATGTATAAAGTATATAATAGCTCTTCATTTATGGAACTCGATCATCTGTTAGACATTAACTTACATTAAGACAAAAGCTCTATAAACGAAAGGATGATATTTCATAATTTAAACTTCTTTGATTTAGAGTAATTTGCGGGCGGGTAAATTTCAAATTATCAACTAATAACTGATATTACATTTCAAACCTTATAATCCAAAGGAGAAATGACTAGATATGCAATCTATAAGTTAGAGTGTCAAAAATATAGAATGTTTTAAATCAAAAAGCGCAAGAGTTTAGGATCCTTTTACAGTAAATATTTTTATCATAATAAATCAAATTACTACAAAAATCTGAAAACGTAAGCCGTTTTTTTAAGGTCAAAAAGAAAAAGATTAAAATAAACATACAACATGTATGAAATGCTACTTTAAAGATTTTAATATTGAGCGTGATGAATGATGATGGCAGTTTATGTCTGGATAGATGAGGAAACCATTGCCAGGCCACTGAAGGCTAATTGTTAGATATTAAGCTGCCGAACTTCAGAGAATTACAGCTGGGTATCGTGGTACATGTACACAATTAAAAAATCTAATTGTCACACCCCCGACTTTACAGCAACATATAGATATGTATGCTACAGTTAGGGGTCTGAACTTTATCAGAAAGTTTCACTCGACCACAGAAGTCCTTACGGAATTGTGACTGGGCAAACGTTAATGGCAAACCCTGTATAATTACATAAACGGATGTGACATGACTGCTGGTCGGCAGACACACCTTGATACCATTTCATAAACTCCCAACAAAACAGAAGACCAGTGAGTCCCTTTGTAGTTGTCTGTGCAAACCTCTTGATCTGGTGACTTGGGACATATTCCACTCACAGCATATATACATCTTATAGACCTACTGGGATTCTGGGAAAGTAAAAGTTTAAAAGAAACGTGATTGATACAAAATATGCATGTAAAACTAGTTTAATAAGTCACTACTACTGTCATTAGGGGTCTGGAAAACCACTGAAATGCGTCAAGACCATTGTTAACATATAGAGCTATATAGCGCCTACCACTGGACGGGAAGCAAAACTGGGTTGTCTAATATCGCATTCTAAAGCATTAATATATGAAATAATTGCCTAAGCCTATAGGAGAAATGTCATGTCTCATGCAACTTCTTTCTGGGCTCGCGCTAGGATTTTTTCCCTTTAGCCACTGTGGCGGAATTCCAAAGTAATATTATCGCCATACTGACTTTCTTTTCGCCACAAAGAAATCATCAGCAAAACCCAGGTTTCTGTGTAAATGAGACTATAACTCTTATCAATCAATACACAGTATTTTAATTACGTCACCAGTGGTTAATTAACTTAATAATGTACGTCGATCTTTTTAAAGCATACAAGACACAGGGGCGAAAGTGGTCCCGTGGCAAAAATACTGAAATAATTCTGGCAAGGGGAAAAGCAGGGGGGAATGGAAAAGCTATTTTGATCTGAATCTTTGAAAGTTTCGACGAAATCTGGTAAATTGATTTTTTTAAGTGTTTCTAATAAATTTGAATATTTTTTTTATTTTGTTAAATTTTGGTGAAATTCGAACATTTTTATGTTCTGAAAATATTGATTTCAGTAAAAATACTGAAGAGACTCATCCCTTAAGTCATTTCTGATCTGCAGTCTTGGGTCAGAGTTGTGAGGGTCCCCTAAACTCAGGGAAATCCTCTCGCTTCAAACCGCAAAATGCTATTAGAATCCCATTAAGTGAATGATAAATGTACAATAATAATGATAAAAAGATGCGCTTTTTCCATTATGAGGCCATAAAAACATTACAAAACTCCAATTGTACACCAGAAAACATGTTGCCAGGAGTAACAATTGGGATGATATATTTGTACTTGAGCCACTCCTCTGGGATCTTTATTCATGTATGTGAGGGACAAGTCCACTTGTCTGTAAGCTGAGGGGGGAAGAAATGTCATAAAACTATCATGAAAGCTGTCATGTTTTGTGCAGGGAATTCCCTCTCTCACGATGAGGAAGATCCTTGGTACGACAGAAACCACATGAAAGTAATGAAATTATTGAAAACATAATTTTATTAAGAGATATTTTGTTTTCGCCACTGTGGCTAAATCAAAATATCCAAATTGAAATTTTTTGCGCCAAACTGATTTTCCTTTCGCCATTGGTGATGTGGCGAATGGCTAGCGCGAGCCCAGTCTTTGAAAGCTATATATTTTTTCAATTGTTCATTTTTGCTAAAATCATAGGTTAAATGATCGCCGAAGGTAGCACTGCTCCTCCAATGTAGCCCACAGCTACCTTGACATCACTGACAAAAATCCGATCGTTGTGCAAAACTGGCTCACCTAATATGGTATTCTAAGGCATTAATATTTACAATAATTGGGTTGGGTTTTGTTGTCGCAAATGTCGCGTAGCTGCATGTATGGACTAGGCCGATGTCGGTGAGGACGCAATATTGTGCTTCATGAGATCTTATTCATGCTACATTAGCAATGTGCGTTGTACCTCTTGAGTCCTTGACAACGCTTTTCCCCGCGTGGAGTGGGGCTGGGGAGAAGAGTGGAAATCGATTGTGGAAGGGGAGGGGGAGGCGTCTTTATTTGTTGAGATCTAGGCCTATACTAGAATAAGGGCATTCGGGGGAAACTGTTGTTTCTTTGGTCACAGCCAATATTTCTTGTTAACATTTACTTTCATATCTAATTTAATTCTAATCATTTAGGGCCTTCTAATCATATACTATCTACATGGATTGTGCGGCCCAGCCAACATCAACTTTTACGAGTTGGGTAGTATACTTCCATGTGAGAATTTTGAGAAATTGATCTCATTCATCAGGAAAAAATTCATTTCATTCAGGAAATTTTACTACTCATCACTAGAGATAAAGATTGAGAAATTTGAGTCAATTTAAAAGCGATTTTGAAAATTTATATTTTTTAAAAGGTTGATCTTGATGGTAAATATTTTATAACAGATTCCGCACAGGTTTTGAAATAGTCTATTATTACGAAAATAGTTATGCAATAAACTCTACAAGCCCAGCTAAATTCTCACTTATATAAATATGAAAGCTCGATTTTGTGAATAATTTGATTCAACCTCTATATTATATCAAGCAGATAGTTCTATATTATACTGTATGTCACAATACATAACACATTTTTCTCCACCAATTGAAACAAAGAACTTATCAGCGCAGAATAAAATAACATACTATACGATTTAAACCAATTGGTCATAGCAGATCTTGTGCATAATTAAATCCTCCCCTCGAAATAAACCTTTTTTTACTTCACGATGTTCCCTCCAACAATGCGTCAATATCAGCTGTCACGGAATGTGCATGCATCATTGGTACTTGCCAGGCTTACCCGGGCCAGACCAAAATAATTTTCAAAAGGAAGATTTGGAAAACACTTAAGAAATATGCCATGGGTAAAAGGGTTTCTATTTTACTTAATTTCTGTAATTTTGACCAAACTCTCATAAATGAGTTCCTGCGATCAGCAAGTGCCACTTTAATTTTCACAAAAAAAGGGCTACAGATGGCGAGCTGTAGGTAGGGGGAAAGGAAGATCCCACAAGCCTTTTTTAAAGGAAAAGTTGGGTAATCGATGTTTCACCAGAAAAGTTCCGAGCAGAGGTCTGAATCTCCCCCTGTAATATTTAAACTCATGAAATGGTGCATTTGAAATGAATAAATACTTCATACCTGTATTTGAATGGTATTTTACAGAATTAACTATTTAGGAAATCATTCAGCTACAAATGTAAATTGTAAATTGCACGACTTTCTAGTATTTCATGGTCCTAAGAAGCATTAATATAATTCTCCCTGGAGTTACCGCTGGAAACAGCCACTGTTCTAAACATATATAATAAAATTCCATGACTTTCTATCAGGGGGTTTAAAATTCTCATTTAGATTCTTTTTTTTTCTGTCAAGCTGAAGCATGACCAAAGCTGTGCGTAAATGGCAACAAGCGCTATGATATATGATATGATAAATCTTTTATTTGTCGTGAATAGGTATAAGTTACATTGAAAATGACAAATTGGTCCACAGACTTCTGGGATAGTCCCAGTTCTTCCAGTCGTTCCCATGTTTTTAGAAGATAAACTAAGGTACTATTGAGGCTAGTGTTTTTAAACCATCAATTCGGGACTAAGCAATATAATAAGTCCTGGGTTAATCAATTAATTAATTACATAATTAGCTGCTAGTGGATAGTCATTTCCTAATTATTATGACTACAACGTTTGCTATGTTAATCGTACGGTACAGTACGATTAAGTACATAGTATGGCAAGGTTAAAGGTAATAATAATACAGGGTTCCCGCGGCCCAGAGCCCATCATTTTTCATGACTTTTAATGACCAATTCCGCCATTTTTTAATGACTTTTTAATGACCAAATGAAGTCATGTTAGCCGATTGTTTATGACCTTTTTAAACATATCAATGTAATCTCCTCAAAATCAATGAATACATTTCTTAAAACAATGAATACTTGTATTGAATACAATGTAGATGCCAACTTTTTTAAGTCAGATGTGCGAGACACTATCTCAGCCATTAAAGCGTGGGGTCTGGGGCCCGCTTAGGGCCCCAGAAGCCAGAGGGTTTTCTTTGCTCTCCAGTGCATTTTCAGCATTTTTGGGGGTTAAATATTGTCCAAATGATAATATAAACTTCTGACTTTGATTCACATAAAAGATAGAAATATAGACTTGTACTTTTACAATTTTTTACTTTTAGTTTTACATGAAGAATGGTGGCTTTGGTGTATTTTCAGCATAATTTCCTTAGAGACTTCAGTGCACTTCAGTGCTACAATTTTATAGATTTTTCACTTCTACTTAGCAGATCCAGGGATGTCACTAAGTTTTGTGTAAGGTGGCTATTTAGGATTTTTAGCCGGCTGCACAACTTTTTCAATGCAGAATATGGTCAGGGAGGGGACTCAGATAGTTTTTCATGACTTTTTAATGACTCACAGTGAAAATTAATGACTTTTAAGGCCCTTAAAAACCCAAACTCAGAATTCATGACTTTTAATGACTTTTTAAGACCCGCGGGAACCCTGTAATAACATTAACAAAGTATAATATAGTAAAACATATAGACATAGATATGTATCTCACAAAATATTTTGTCTGCTCACATAAAGATCATAGGTAAAACCTGGTTGTCCAGAGGACGCCCATATTCAAGTAGATGGCCTCCCATCACGTCTATCCGCTAGTTTGATTACATTGAATGATTCTTCCATAAAATGCACATAACTGATCAATGAATTTAAGCAGGGTTACCATAGAAAGCCTATTTGTTTAGGCCAGAGAATGCTGGTAAGACTCCAGAATAGCTCGTCGGCAGAACCCCCTACAACAGTATTCTATAGGGGAAGTTTCAGTTAGTCGTTCCTCACTAGGCGGCAGCTCTGTCGCAAGTACACAAGTCTTGGATGCAGTCAACTCTCAATGTGTGGGGAGCACTTCGTCGTATCCCAGCTGAGTAAGTAGGAACCAGGATAGGAATATACCCAAACTTTCCCAAGCCCACTTTATTAGTGGATTTCCGATCCAATAATTTTCCCAGTTGAATAATTATTAAAGCCCAGCAGAGTAGCCACGGCACGCCGCCGCCACCTTATACCAGAAATATATCAGTCTAGCCTGTAGTGTTCGTTAGTGAGTGGTTTATTTCCAGGCTTATGTCTCGTATCTAAACGAGTTACATTATACCTATTACTATAGCGACTCATTCCGACCACATGTTATTGTCACACTGGCATTGCTAAAAAAAAAACACCTTAGAAGTTACACCAAAGAGTGAACGTTCAATACAATCTTTGGTTACACTACTACTCGTGTTTACCTGAATTTTCGAATTTCCCGGCAGACTTCCAACTATCTGTATCTGTTCTCTTAAGCTGAATTTTGGGTTAACCTGAACATTTTCTATTTCCCTTCGAGTTTAGGTTAAGTGGAACGGTGTTACTGTGTATTTGAATGAGAAAACCACCAGCAACCGTCAATACCCTGATTTACTCTGCAGTGATTTTTCGTCCCGTTGACTAGTAGCCCTAAAAACAGAATTTCACTGGCGAAACTGCTCAAACTTACCTCTCGTGACTCGGCGCGTCCGACTTGAGGGCCAACATTTGCCACCCCACAAGGGCACGCCTCAAACTACAATGGACAAATTCTTGGCGTTAGGACCGGATGAAAACCTTAACGCTTTTTGGTGACGGTTAAGAGAAGTCTATATTCTCTGGTACCGAGGACACAACCAGACTAGGGAATGAAAATTCTCGTTCCAAATAAGTTGGGGGCGGGGAATTAAGGTTACATTCAAAATTGAATTGAAAATAAAAATTTTACTTATAATAATAAAATAAAAAAGCCTGGTTGTGAGAATTATCAATCCTTTGGTTACAAAATTACCACTCAGGAACTGATTAATTATATGCAAAAAAATTATTTCTATACATAGGATGTTTACGGAGAAACAAATCAAGAAGACATGCATTGAATTAACAACTTTATTTACATATTTTGTTCACACGAGAAGTTTGTGGAGCAGAGCACACTTTATTTTCTTTATTGATCAAGTCATGAAAACGAAAACGTTAGTAGAACAACGCTAACTTAACTACTATGACACAGGGAGTTATTATGACTACAATAACATTATGCCACGACATAGATTAATCAATAGCTGTGATGACGATAACATACTACCTAGGGTAGTGTTAGATTACAAAGAATCGACACCCGAGGGTCACGCATTACGAAAATCATAATCCACGACAATATAGCATTATGTCTTAATAGTTCGGGCCCCGCCAAGTCCCTGTATAATGTAGCAAAATTACAAAGAATATAAATTTCCGAAGTGGAAAAGAAATACCGAAATGAAGTTTTAATCTATAGAACTTATCAGACAATGTCTGCTTCCTGGAGATATTTCCATTCAAAGAGATAAACCACTGTTCAGCAGAACAAAAGAACGGAAAATAATTGTGTTTGAACTTCGCCACATAAAAAAAAAGACTTCAATAATAAACTTTGGTCGTCCCTAAAATGAGATCCGTTTTTTTTTTTGCTTTTTGTTATTACCCAACTATGTTGATAATGTTCTTTATCAAGGCCAAGTTTGAAAAAAAAATGTGTGAATCCTTATTTTTCATGCATTAGTCAGGGCGCGACAAGATCGTCTCCCGAACGCCCGAGACGTGTTGATTTTGACGTCGGGCAGGTAGATTTTTAATCCAAGTCTTTTGGACAGGTAGTTTTTTAGACTAACCTTAGTGTACCATTTCCTGGAAGTATTTAATTTGTCCCAGGCCTACCGGCAATAAAAACCAATAACATTGATCTTGAGATTTCTTTGAATCTTCCCCTGTATAGTGGCCGTTTTCAAGGCTATTCCAGGCCTTTTCTATTTTTTTCCCCCAACTCCAAGGCTTTCAATGTCCCGCACAGACCCTGCAGTATAAGCTTTTATTCAACCGACTTATCAAGCAATATTGATGACATATATAGGGAGTCTCAGATAATATAAAGATGTCAATGTAAATGTTTAGGCTAAAGGGAAACTACCGGGCGGGTAGATGGAATTTTGAGGTGGGCAGGTAGACTTTAGAGATTAGTTCCCTGAACACCCGCCTGCAGCAGTGCATATAACGGTGGTTTATAGCTGAGCATGTACCGTAAATCTTGACTGTAATTGCTATCTTAACCCTAAGAATTTGTCATTATAACGTGCACTGGTAATGATTGATCATGCATGGATTCCGATGGTTCATGCTACTATGATATACCAAATCTGGCTGTGATATGTGCTGTGTAATGAACCATTTCACAACAGATGTGGCAGCCACAGGTAACATTTTATAGGGTATCACATGCACCAGCGTCCCAATGTCAATTAGAAAAGGCTAAAAACTAATATCTCCCGTTGAAAAGCAACTATAACCAAAGCAAGATGTGATAAGATTATTACAGGCCCATCACGATCTGCTTTGGCTGCAGTGACTTCCAATCAAGCTGAATTTTGAGATGAAAAATCTTAACTATACTCTATCTACAATAGCATGCATTTTGGTCTGGGTCTTCTTCAGTTCTTGGCATTGATTCAAGACCCGCTGAGGATGTCAAAGCAGGCTGTGATATGAAGCGATAACTGAACACATCACAGCCACTATGACATCCACAACGTGAATATAAGTCTAACTGACAGCGTGATCATCCTTGATCTCTTCTAGCTGAGGCTTGCTGGAGTTGGCTCCCTTGTCCATGTAGTCAAAGCGGGCTGTGATACGAATTACAAAACCAACACATCACGCCAACTTTGACCGCATAGGTCAAGGGTTTATTGTCCCGCTCATGATGGTGTCGTCCGTGCGAAGTCTTGTATTGCTGAGAGCACCCAAGAAGTTGACCAAAGCATGGGCTGTGATATGAACTCAATAAAACACACCACAGCCGCTTTGATCGCCTCCTCAAGCCTGTATCCAACGATATACTTAAAACTACTTACTTTTATTAAAGAATACTTTTCATAGCATGCTTTTAGTACGAACTGATCTTAAGTTGACTCTTCATAATAGAGCAACACACTCACCAGAAACTGATGTTCAGAATCAGGCTGTCTCGTCCTTGTACCCGCCATTATATGGGTACCTCCTGGGTGACCGAAGGTCACTGTGTCCCCTTCAACTAAGGTGACACAACCTGCAGGAAAGATGGAACTCTTTGTCAAGTCAAAAGCAGCTCCGATCATTGCCTTAAACTGGCAACAGAATTCCCGTCCTTGGATGCCAAAATCAGTTGAAATTTTCCAGATTAAACTAAGGGGAGCAACAAAGCAATTCATATTGTCGCACTGGTGGGAGGGATTATTTATGATTTAGGCATCAGGAAGAGATCCCTGCACGGTTTCGCAAAGGTATTCTGCATGCTGTCATTTACTTGAAACAAAAGTTATGAAAAAGATATTGAGAAAATTCCCAAGTAATGAGCGCAACCAATTGTAACAGGTTACCGCACAGAAGCTCTTCAGGACAACAAGGTATAACAGAACCTGTATCCATGGGAGGTTCACTTAGCTTATTGACAAGAACCATTTAAGAGTAAGTTCTTTCGAATAGGATGGATAAGACCTTAGCTTAGTGTATTAAGCAGAGTTAAGAACACACCATCAATCTTATAATTATTCACAAAGATGCCATTTAAACTATCGTCGTAAAGTTTGTATTGTGTGTGTCGGCGGATGACCCTTGCATGACGTCTGGAAATGCATCCTCTCTGTATGCTGTTGTCTGATGTTAAAATGTAGTCACAAGACGTGATCTGTCGTCCTATAATTGTCACTGGTTTCGTGAAGCTGGAAAGAGACGAATTGTAAATGAGAAATTGAACAGTTTCATTATACATTTTCATTTGTTAATATTTCAGGCCACATTACAGGGTGTTGGCAAATATAGCACTTTATAATAGATGTATAGGAATTTGTTCGAAAAGTTTTATAAATGATAAATGTCACCACCTTTGTGTACCTGATATTCAGTACTTAATTAAGCATATAGTACTTATCTAGTTGGTGGACCAAATATTAATACAGATCATACCAAAAATACTAAATTTCTATTTCGCCGATATTTCAGGCAAAAATACTGATTTCAGTACTAGCCTCCTAACAAGTACAAATACTAAAGACTTGCATCCCTGCCCATCCAGATATCTAACATTTCATTGAAGTGAAATTTTAGGTACAAGGCAAGTAGAGGAGCATACAAATTTTCGCGGCTTAATATTTTGCGGTTGAACGCCTCCCCGTAATTTATACTTACGTCAGAAGTTTAGGAAATATATTGTAACAATTCTACACGGTCACCGTTTTAACGATATCTGTAGGAGAAGAACTTACTGCATCACGCTCGCTGCAATCGGTCTGGTAGCAGGGGGACCAATCCGCATCAAGTGATATACTGGCTCCATGATAGCTGGCGCTTGTTCCATGTCTACAATCAAAATAATATTTTGCGTGAAATATATAACTTTACAACTGTGGCAAACTATAAAAGTTGGAGAATATAGATTATTACACTGTAATAATACAGTGAGATGGAAGTCGAGCCTAGTTCACATATATTATACCAGAACTTAGCACGACGAAAGGTTCAGCTGAATTACTTATGTAAAAGATGACCATTCTTAAGCATTTTACATCTCATTTCAATTAAAGATAAAACTAGCAATCAGCCTAAAAAAAACACCAATTTTGATACCGCCTAACTTTCTTCGAACTAATACTTATCAATGCGAGAACATAGTTCGTGTAGGTGCATTTTTAAATGGTTTAACTGGCAATACAAATGTCAACTATGCATTTATAATTATTGGAGAAGATAAAGTTTCCCGGCAGAAAAAAAGGGTCAAGTCTGTAACTGAAATGTGCGTAGAAACACGTAGGCCGGGGTCGAGACTGGGGGAAATGCGTAAGATTAATTAATGGAAACAATTGCTTGTAGATTACATTTACCGGAAACGGCAAATAATTGAAAGCGGTAATCAGTTTAATGGCGTAAGTCGGTGCAAAATGAGTTACACATCTAAGATAACGCGCAGCACACACTTTGTTTGGAGTCGAGTGGGGTCATTAAGACAAGAATGTATCCCCAAAAATGAATTAAGATAAGTAATTCGAATTGTTCTAAACATGTGGTTGGGAACCTAGCTTCATACAAAGTGTTGACGTTAACGTGTTCGAATTGAAGGCAAATCCTAGGCATGTATCAAATAGAACAGCGAGCACAAGGCCAAACGTGCAAGGAACGCATCCATGGCCTACTGAGGAATCGGTTCAAGGAGTTAACTCTACCGCGGGAGAATATTACTTTCACAATAATTACATGTAGACCATTTAAATTGATTGAGGATGAAATTGCTGGGGAAAATGACTACCCTTACGGGCGCCGTATGCAAGTAGAAGCTTTAAGAGTAGCAAAAATTCGTTAAATTACCTTTGGCCATTTAAATGCCGAGCGGAAATGCGAAGGAACCAAAGAGTTAATTCTGGCGGGAGGACCAAAATAGCGCAGTCACCCGCTCAGATATCTCGATACACCATAACTCACGATATCACAATTAAGCATTCATGTATTAGAACGGGCAGTAAAGATTAATACTGATGGTTGGTACGGAGACAGGGTCGTAAAAGTTATTGTATAGGCCATAAACTGTGGGGAGAAGCGGAGGTTTTGGCTGGCGGCGGGTGACGGCCCCGTTCCCCCGCCATCACTGCAGGATCCGCCGCTTTGTCGAGCAGGCGCCAACGGGGCCAACTAGAAACTCGAAATATCTCCCTCAATTCAGCCAATGATTCATATTTAACAGAAAGCAAGGTGAATTCGCGTATATCTGCGTCGGTTTCGACAAGAAAAACAAGGAAAGGAAGAGCTTACAAGAGGGTATTCCCCATAGCTTGGTGTTGGCTTGGGTTAGTTAGCGTTCCCCCCTCGACCAACATCGCCATTGCTCATGTCAAGAAGATGGGGGACATCTTCGCAGCGAGTTGTGTACAACCTCCCCAAGTGTTACCAACGAAATCACGCTAACGAGCAATTGAATCGTGATAAACCATCACTGGAATGCCAGTGTTAGTCATAAGAAAGAGATGCTGGAACGTTTTAGCAAGTTTCCATCACTCTACCTCGACCCACGCCATGTGATCCCGATCTCTCGATCATCTGGGCTGTGAACTCCCAGTGGCCTCGTTGCACTCGCAACTTTAACGCTCAAACAAGAGGGTTTGGCAAAATGTTGACTGAATTCAACATCAGAACTATCTGCATAAGATCCTATCGATCGTTGCTAGTGCGAAATCGTATCGATATCATGCGTTACATCGGTGGTATCACCCATAGCATCTTTACCCATTTTTTGGTGGGAAAGCCCCATGGCGTGTGCCCGCGCCGTGACCCCACAGCACCCATCACCCAACAAAGCCGGTATAAAAAATCTGTCAATTAAAACTGCGCAAGTATCGACAACAATCACTACACAAGAGAACATGAGAACAACACACTGTTTTCCTACCTCGTGAAACTTTTTGGCTAAACTTCAATCAGTCAGAAGTGCATCGAAAAAGATATATCTTAAGAGCTACAAACGTGACTTACCGTCCCGCAACATGGTGGTGGCTCGCATTTCCCGCCAATGACGCCAAGTCTCGCGTTGTCTGCCGAGATCGCGCTTCTCGCTGACTCCTTCATCAGCCGTAAGATGGCGGGAGCGGTAAATTTCGCGCCACGGCCTGTCAGCTACAAGTGAGCTCTAGCTACAACTGAGCTCTAGCTAAGTATCTGACCGCTCCAATGGTCCGCAACTGAATGAACCTTAGCCGACCCAAACAAAGACTTTATACAGGGTAAGTGGGAGGGGGGTTCATGACGGTCACGTGAATATTCTGAAGTCATTTTCAAATGAGGTAAATGAGTAGCCTAATAATGAATCGGGTCATTACCTCATGGGTGGGCCTAAATAATAGACACAGTTTAAATACTTAACAATACCGTGGGTGTTAGTGTTTGGGAGATCTACACCGACTGGGTCAAATTTTGATAAAGAATTTCTATGTGCGGTTAAAAACGTACATAATTTATCATTGCATACACCTTTCTTCGTAGGAACTAGCAAGTTATATAATTCCAACACTTCTAATACGGGCATAAAAATAACAATGAGTCATAGTCTCATACATAAATACATTAATTTTGTTTCATACATGCTCGAACCCGAAAGTGTTATGGAACTTCCCGCTATAGAAACATAAAATAGTGTTCGGTGCGATTCACTCAGCACGTTTTCTTTTCCTTGATTACCCTATTCATAAATAAGTTAACTAAATTACAGTTATCTTTCTGTCTAAAACTAGTAAAAGAAAATAGTAGACCCTATAGCCTATACCCTATTTAGAATCTTCCAGAGCTTTAAGGTGAAATTAAATGTCCTCAAAGGAAATGTACCTAAATAGGCCTACTATCAAAAACTAGCTTAAGAATACTACAAGTCTAAGTATGGATAGAGAAAATATCAAATTGATAACCAGTCCACTGTTAAGTTAGCTATAAAGTTATGTTCGCTGAACACTCATTAAAATGATATAATCTTGAATTGGCAATCTTGGGATACTTTTAGCATGCTAGCTACGGACAAGCGTATATGATACGTATACAAGTAAATGCCTCACCGAAGACACGGTGTAGTCCTTGAAATTGTTACCCCGAAGTTTCAGGTAATGACTTGGATGCGGCTTGGACGGGGCTTGGATGACGATCGACCATTAGCTACCATTGCACCACGTGAGCGCAATATCCCATCGCAGGACACGTTTTCCATGTTCGTGTTCGTAGGCTCGAATGACGACAACCTCCCTGATTCCACTATTTTATATACAATCTTATACAGGAGAAAAGTCAAACTGACAGAACCTTACAGCGATGAAAAGAAGGTGAAAGAAAACACTCACCAAGCTTGGCGCGACAGAAAACTCACTTGGTGGCATCGCGAAAGGAGATGCTCATCGCCGCAATTGCACTTTCTGCACGTTCAAAGCGACAGAAGTCTGCAGTGTCAACAATGCGCCCTCATTGCGACAAGGAGAACCTAACTTCCACAAAGGCTTGCAATTGCCATGAAACTCAAACTTACGCTAGTTTGAAACTACAAAAGCAGTGCTGGTAGACGGTTGTCATTTCCAACCTGCAAAATAAAAAGCTAAGCTACGGGGAGTTCGTCCCTGTTTGCTCATAGATTATTTGAATGACTAAGAAATAAAGGTAATGAACCGAATTATGCTAGCTATCTCTACTGTGTTTGGTGAATAAGCGAATGGGTTCATCAGTATGACCAACGGCAATGTTTTCTCGTTTTGACTGACGCCCTTGACGATATCGATACGAAGGATGGAAGTCGATTTATAATATCGACGCTCCAGTCTCTTCAATACATTATTATCCATCTATTGTGAGAAATATTTATGTCGTATTACAATCAAAGACAACAGTAGACCTACGTTTTTCATGACAAAGAAAATAATGTAGCCTATATGTTTTAAACTTCTGGGGGGAAAGGTCAGAGAATGGGTACAAATTATAACACCAAAGTTGGCAAATTTCCCCCTTTTGACGTAAAAAACGGGATATTTTATTATGTGATGAGAAAAATAAGCAGGGAGATTTCATAAACTGGTTGTTTCTGGTGGTACAAAGCTATATATACATCATCAACGTATTTATAATAAAAATGACTATTGTTAAAGCCTTCATCAACGAGGGCAAGTTCTGGCTCAAAGAGTGGAGATCTATGATCTGTGAGTTGGACATACCTTACTATATGTAAAGATAAAAGGGAATAGGTCAAACAAGGTTGGCAGTAAGGTCAATATAAAAATGAAATGAAAACACCATAAATAAAGTTCTTGAAAATGAGCGTTTTATTTTTAATCTCGGTGTAAACCTGTCAGCAATAAAGATCGATTTTGAAAAAAAAGAAAAAGTTTACTTGACAAACAGTGTATCTAGGTGTACAGGGAGGTCCCTGTATTTTTGTTTACGTCATGAAATAAAATCGTTTGCAAAAGGAAACCCCCAAAACGCGCATAGAAATTGAGGAAGCAACAAATATTGGTATGAGCCGTTAACTTGATTTTAGCATGCTCCGGGGGTGGAGGAATGGGTCCGTTTTCGTTGCAGGGAATTAATTCAAGGACAATAAAATTGCTATTTATTCATTATTTTCATTTCTTTTATATTTTTTCATTCTTTTAATTTTTGTCTTCGCACAGCCTTAATAAGAAATATGGCGATACTTTTTTATGATAAACACAACTCTTTATACAATACATTCCATCTCTTAATTTATCACTTGGAAAGTAATCAAAATATTGGTGAACGTTAATAAGAGCAATCATAATATATATCATTTTTTTTTCAGTGGGTTTAACCCAAGCCAAATTATACCACAGAGTGATACTAAGAATTCACGTTCTCCCGACAAGGTGAGCAGACAATGGCATGCATGGTTGTGAAGACTCACCACCGCCACCGCGGCGCTTATAGTTGTTATACAAACTGAGTGACACTAACAAGTTCATGTTGACCCGGGGAGGGGGGCAGGTGGGGAGGTGGGGGAACAAGGCACCTGGATTACTGAAGCCATATCCACGACTTATGACATATCTAGATGCACTCAGAGGTCGGGGAAAAAGAACAATACAAGGTATTTTCGATATTAAAGTCTTACATCTTACAGTATTTGACCTTCCGTAAGCCTACCGTTTAATAGCTTTTAATCTCGTCCCCCACCTTCCCGCTTATATTTAGGTTAGTCATTTTACCCTGCATCTATTTCAAATTTGAGGAAATATGGTATTCTTCCAAAATTGCCATCAGAATGCTACAAGGGTGTTCTATACAAAATTTTAATTGTCAACATGTGTTCACAGGGGCATACAAGTTTACACTTTCAGATACGAGCAAATACAGAGTTCCCAGTCTAGGGAGACTGAAATTTAAGGACTTGTTAATGTTTAAAATAAGGACTTTTTAATGGCCTGGCAGGATTGTGATATCTTAATGACTGAAAATTGCAAATTTGTCGGAAAAGGTTCGGATTATTGTGTGGGGAAGGGGGTCTGCAAGCGGCAGAAGCATGTGTTAATATCCTAACATCTTTATTTTAAATATAACTTATATTCATATCATTTTCCTGAACTGAATTATGAAGCCGATGGGGACATTATCAGGTCACTATTATTTTTAAGGACTCAAAACCAAATTTAAGGGGATGCATGTGAATCCTTAAATAGATACCCTGACAATGGAGCAATGAGAATCAGTAACCTTGGCAATTACTGCATAGAAAACAAAGCTACAATTAGGAATCCAAGTTATGTTATGTTCCAAAATGTAAATTATAGAGGTAGAAAAGGCAGTTTCTTCATTAATAGCTTTATCGATGGTTTTAGAACGGAGACACCCATATATGCACGCTTCTCTTCTGAAGGATGGGTTGCGAATGCACAATTTCAATTACTTTATCTCATCAGTGGATTCATCGGCATGTGAATGAAACGATGTGAATTGTTAATGGAACGTTTATTCAATTGGGATGGTTCACTGTACATCGCACAAAATACGCCCAATAGAATGATACAGGGGCGACATTCAGCTTCAAGTTTTCCTACCGCAACTTCGCAGGTAAACACAGACACAGGTAAAATAGAATATTTCCACAATACACACGGCAATTGCACTGTCTGAAGATGATGCTTTACCATTCTAAGATCAAATATGATTGACTAAACAATGTCGTAGTATCGAAATCTATTTACACAATAAAAATAAGATTATTTACAAGGGAATGCCGCACAAGGCGATGCCAGGCTACATTTACAATGCTTCCCAATATACGGGATATTTCCATACAAAATACAAAAATATCCAAAGGCAACAAGATGATCGTGGACTACAAATATATGTATATCATGGTAAATATCGAGGGCTCATATTTCGACACAACAAAATGACATTTTCATGAGTTATGAAACATGTGCTCAAAAGCACAACCTTGTAAAGACTAGTAGTGATAACTCCCTCTAACAGCTACAAAAGGCCATGGGTATAATTTTCATACATGAAATTCTACTCCTTTTATTCGTGGGCGAATACAGATAGATATAATAATTAGGTCCAAGAGGAATTGACCACACCGACATTCTAGTCAGGCCATTTCTAATGTTAGTCAGTAGGACGGATTTGAAGAGTGATTTTTTGCTGGTTGTCAAGGCATTCTCGGAGTTTGTTTTCAGTCATTGTAAGGCGCTGTTCTAAAATTGACACAGTCTGAAATAAAAATACAAAGCATTTATTAAGTGAAATCTCAGCGGCATCATATAATCAACAATCTATAACTCTACGCCATAATCCATCAATTTGGTTGGTTTGTCCAAGTGGAGGTTTAAGAGTAAAATAAAAAGATAATTGAAAAATGACCATTTCAGTTTACTATTATATGCTAACTAGGATAATTGAAATCAATTTTTACTCCCACAATGGAGAGATACGGTAAACATAGTTATAGTGGAATATCAGGGCCTGAGTAAATTAGACGTTATAAGTGCGTCGCATGTGTATATTAGGTCCGTCTGGTTGGGCAGCTCGGACACCATTTCTGTCCTCTACTCTAGACGTATGTACCTGAGTAAGAATATCAAGTTGTCCCACGATATGCTCCAATGTATTGGATAGCTCGGGCGGAATGCTCTTGGCCTCCAGGGGCTGTGTAGTTGGAAGTGAGTGATCACTGGTGTCCCGAAGTCCAGTGGAGGAACTTCCCGATAAATTCAAACGGCGTAGTTGGTCCGTGGAAGTCATGCCTAAATCTTCTAACCCTTGCATTGACGCCATTGTACTGCTCGTACCATTGGTCTATGAAGAAGAATAAGCACAAAATTATCTTTCAGGGCATCTCTCCGTTCAAGAGTAGGGTAAGCGGGAGGTTTTTAGTAAGTTTTGCCCATTGATATATTCACCATTAAAATATTAGTATTTTGTTTACTATGCTTCATTTTAGTTTATTTCGACTAGTCTATTGAAAATGGAAGCCACCGGTTACGCTCAAATTTCAATGCGTTTTTGCTAGGTATCATGGGGTCGAAGTTACATTGGGTGTGAAAGTTTGGTCAAGACCCAGACGTATATATATTTCCTAGATTACGACCCGGTCCGGGGAATCTTTGTACAACGCTGAGTGAAAGTATTGCATTGCGGAATGTGTGGAAAAAAGCAAATATAGGAGCTAGGTTCATCATTATGTCAAGTAACTAAAAGTAGAAAAGCCTTTGAATGAGGGCCATATTGCAAATGCCTTAGCAATAATCGACAAGCAACACCAACACAAGCAGGGGATAGAATCAAACTTACTTGCGGTACTTGAAATCGCACCTTAGATGATTTGCTTGTTGGATATGTATTTGAGGGATATGGGCAACACTGTAATAGTGATGAGTGTTTGACCCAGTTAGAAAGGAAAGAGAGAAACACACTTATAAGTTTATTATATACACGCGTTAGTTCTTCACGCTAAACATTATTCCAACACTCAGTCAGACGAGGCGAAACGCTTTGGTTTGGGTTACTTCTCTGATTCATAAGGGTGTGAGTTTATTTTTCTAATAATTATTAATCGGCAATGTTTAGTTTCTTATATATAAAGGCACTGAGTCAAGGAGAATTTTAACAACTTCCTAAGCAGGATGGATAGAATTAAAATTTGCTACAGACATACACTTAAAACGGTGGCTTTTAGAATGCAAGAGTGACCAGGGTAAACAGTCCTATATGTACTGGTGCGACACATATGCTATGAAGTCCAAATAAGAGACATTAAAACAAACAACTATAGCTACGACTTTATCAATTAAATAAGGGTCTTAATTAATAAACGCTGCCTAATCAAATAGCAAAATAAAGGTATTCGAAAAATGCTATAAATTACCTGAGGTTGACTGAACATTGCGGGCCCAACCTCGGTCACACCAACTGAATCATCTTCCATATTTTTCAAGGAAGACCTGGCATCCAACTGCATTCCATACAAAAGTTCATCCGAAAACAAATAAAAATAAGGTCCAACATTAACTAAAATATCTAGGAATGTCACAGAAAAAAATAAACTTGGAAATCAAATTAAGTTCAACATTAACTAAAATATCTAGGAATATCAATACGAAAAAATAAACTTGGAAATAATAATTGACTCTAATATCTTTAGAAAGATAGTGGTGGACCAATAAAAAGTGGAAAATACTTACGGATGAGATAGTTTTAGAACGTGAAGACGGTATTCTAGGTGGAATATCATGGACAGTTGGTGCAGTCACTTCCCCTTGGGATCGGGCGCGATGTGATTGTAAGACCTCGTGATAGTCTATCTGGTCGAAGTTAGTTTTCCAAACTAGAACTTGTTCATCTGAACCTCCAGAGGCAAAGTAGTCACCGGTTCTTGAGAATGCCACTGTGGTTGCAGGGCCCTGAAACAAATACATTATAAAGTAGAGAACATCGTAAAGCATTCTTACTTCAATATTACTGGATTACTTCAAGGATAATTTATAATCCAAGTTGCCCACTAAAGACCCCCTACTGGAATTTTACCATCTGGCGATCAAAGGTCATTTAAGAATTGCTGGTAATAAGATGGAAATGATGTCATGCAAAAGGTTAAACTCATGAATAACTTTATAGTGTGTCCAACATAGGGAAAGACTTAAATATAATCAATTCATCAAACACCATAGTATAAAGGGTATCAAAAATACTTTCTAAAGAAAAAATACCTGGTGCCCATGTAAAGTGTAAAATAGTCGTCCTTCTAAAAGATCGAGGATTTTAAGAGTGGAATCGTCAGAAGCTGTAATGAGGTAGTTGCCACTGGCATGGAAGGATAAACTGTTGACAGCAGCTGTATGTGCTGAAATAGCAAATAAATCAAACGATTGTACTGGACGTTAACCATCAAAATGGACTTCAATGGACGATGATCCAAGGGTAAGTATGTATAATGGGAGAAATGACTCATGCTGACGGCTTACTACACTCTATTTGAGATCTACTTGGAGCGGTTCGCCGTAAGTTTACCATCGGGTCGCTTTGATGTTTACTCTAAGTAGGTCTCAAACAGAGTGTACCACGAATGAAAGGCGTGTCACTAGGCTGCCATGTGGCCAATTCCGCAGAGTAAAGGCTTATAAGCAATTAGTATGTATGGTGGTTCATTCGCAGAAAGCCATTCATTTGTAAATGTCTTTTGTTAGATATCCTTTTTCCTGTGACATAATGTATCGCAGATCTGGAAATGAACATATTACATACATACATCACCATGTTGGTAATTAATATATTCATGGTGAGATATGTTTTGTGTCCATACTACTTGTTACCAAATCTAGAAATATACAAAGTAATCTACATAGCTATAAACTCCCTATAGTAGAGGATCTAATATTTTTACCTGTATAATGCTGAAGTAACTTGTTCATTCGTATATCCCAGACTTTCACTGTGCTGTCCGTACTAGCCGCGGCTATACATGTGCCACTTGGGTGGAAATCGACATGATTTACGAAACTGCAAGGAGAAGTATACAAAATGAGTAAGAAATAATTGGGAGCTGAAATCCATATTTGTTCTTCTTTACTTGCGAACACAAGGAAACAATATAAGTATTTGATTCTGCGCCAGAACGTAAACATTTCTATATTGGTACGAACAGTCACTGTAAGTGCCATTCTACAAATTGTATACAAATGAAATAAATTAATTCTATGCTTCTTTGTCTAAACGTATACGTAAGTTAGCAACGACTTATAACTGGCTTATGGATATATTACTTGTTTTGCAAATTAGACCTACCCGCCATGCTCAAAGAAGGTATGAACACATTCTTTGCTATTTCTGTCCCATAGCTTCACTGTCTTGTCATCGCTGCCAGACACAACAAGTCGTGTGTCAGGTGAGAATTTGGCACAACGAACCCAGTTCATGTGTTGGTTGAGGGAAAATTGGAACTTTTGTCGGTGGACTGACCATACCTGGAAATATGTGTTTCATGTATTCAGAATATTTGATTTTTTGTTTAACTAACCTATCCCAGCATTAGTCACTTTTGAAATATGATTAAGATTAAACCAAGATAACGATCGATATATGCATATGGAATTTCTCCTATCACATACCTTTACTGTTTTGTCATCAGAAGCAGTGACCAGGTTTTGACCATCGGATGAAAAATGTACACTTCGAACAGTTGCCGTGTGGGCTTTGAATACTGTAGACTCTCCTTTTCTGGAACACAAGATATAACAATAAGCACAAGATATAGTTATTTGGAGAAAACCTCCAAGTAAAAACTGAAAAAAAGGAATGAGAATCGGTTAGGATAGTAAATCACTCACACGCTCGGAATCCATAATCGCACCGTTTTGTCTCGTGATGCAGAGGCAACTAAATGTCCAGATGGAGAGAAGCACACGGACATGACAGCATCCTGCAATGTACAGAGACAGAGTATGAATGACAAATCCGAATCACATATAGCTAGGAATTAGATGGCCATTTTTTTCAGAATCACTATTAGGAAATGTTAAAACTCCAAATTTTTAACCAAATATTTATTCCATCGTAAGGATACATAACACATGTTAGAAGGACGAACATTGAGGAAGGTGGGGAAGAAGGCTGGAGTCGTGGAGATTACGAGAGACATAATATTCTTAATTGTGTAGGAATTACCTTGTGCCCGACGAATCGATAGGCTCTCATCTGTGGTTTGAAATTCCATACCATCAAACAAGAATCCATAGAACCGGACGCTGAAATAATATTGATCAAATTAAGTAAAACACAGGCAAATTTGTGAATAATTATCCATGTAGTGATAACATACATCATACCTAGAATGGAACATGGATAGCATCAAATTACACACTACATTAGGCCTATATGGTAAGGGGGAGCGGATACACATCTTTTTTTTCCGACTAACTTACCGAGTTGCTTCATGTTTGGATTAAAGTCTACACTAGTAATTGTGTCACGATGTCCCTTGAAGTGACGCTCGAGCGTCGGGTCCTCCTGGAAAAAAAGAACAGGTGTTAAAATTACATGAAAAATACATGTAGGCCTACTGGCTAAATGTATTTATAACAAAATTATGAATTATTCAATCTTGTTATACATACAGAAGAAATAATGTTTATATTGAATTCAATAAATTATGAACATTATTTCTTCTCACTAAAATCTCTCCTTCTCAACATGAACTAAAAAACACCGGAAGTTTTCTTTCCTTCACACAACTATGTCTATGGGGAAGCTATAGCGAACGAATACGTGTTTTATTGGGAAGACATTTAACTTGTATTTTATGTACAGCACATACTATTAACAACACTTACAATTACAGAACTGTAGGTCATAGATTTGACATTTGATATTTTACATGTAAATAATACGGGTGTGTTAACGTATTGCCCATGATTTTTATTTTCATTTGCACATTATTATATAAACTATAATAGTATAACAAACGGTGACTGGCCTAGCCTGGGTGGGATCAATAATTAACACATAAATAATTAATTGTCTGACGAGACAAGACGATCTTTGCCCTTGGGGGTCTGATATAATAAATATGTCATCGACATCACAGCACGTAACATCTAATTTGCGTTTTCGACGTCATGCAGTCTGACAGTACGTTCGTGCATGGAAATTGTACTAGGCCTAGATCTACACCCGGTGTTATTGACATGTTACAACATGCATGATGCAGCCATTGCATTGGCAGATGACAGAACTGACCCAGTCCCAGGGAATTGACAGTTCCGCCCACGGATGCACTCCGGCACTGACCATATTCTATCTAAATTATAGACACATATTTAAGTCATACTTCATATAACAAAGAGGAATGCCAAAGAAAGAACATCATGAGTGCGAAATCCGGGCCAATGAATATTGCATCTAAGCGGCAAGGTGAACCGCGAAAATGTTGCACTTGTAGCCATGTAAACAGACTGCGATTTCACGAACTAATAGAGATTCAACAGAACTAACTATCCTTTTTGGGCAAATACAGAACAAAATGAATACATACCAGAACGGTGCCCATCTTGACACCACTAATTGTTCAATATTCCAGAGAAATATATTTATTTTCCCTTGACTAACACACGGAATGTTCTCTGTTTTGAAAACGGCGGTCCTTGTTCACTGCGCACGCTCGAGCTTGTTCGATCGGAAGCCGTGGTTATTAGAAAAGTATATCAAAAAGTAAAAATAAGAAACAAAAGTTCGGGTCAGTTCGACAGGCTTACTAAAGTTTATCATTGATTTGCCTGGAGTCGTATACTCATTTATAGATGTATACATTGCCGGTGCCTACTTGAACACCATAAATGCAGGGATGGTTCATTCCGTTTCTTCTATGAAATTACCATTTTAAAGGCTGTCATGGCCGCCGCAGTTAGACAAACGACAGTGTGGTAGGTAATTTTACTCCGACATCTACATTTTTTCTCTTTTGAAAGCTATCAGTGTATCGTAAAATAAAATCAAGAATATTGAACACGCAATATGCGTATTCATTGGAGTAGGATTACTTTGCTAAATAAGTAAATCACTAGAAATTCTAATATCGCCCAGATAGCTCCAGATCGAGTCACAAACTGAGTCTGGCCTCTGCTCTGCCTAGAGAAAGTATCTTGCTCCCTAGCCCACGTTGCTGGCCTTGATTCCCCGATCAAGCAATGCTCTGCTTCTGGGGGCAAGGGGACGGATACTTTGTCTACTTGCTCCCGAGAGGCAGAGCATCGATGGGGGGTCGGAGGGGGTCGGGTAATCAAGACCAGGTATGCGGACTAGCCTCTGTCCTGCGTCTGAGGAATCCTTCCTATCGGTATCTTATCGAAACATGTAATTAAGTCACAAGACTCACTGAGACTGATAACAAAAAAATATGACAGTTTATATTATAATAAAATAATAAAGAGCAATAATTATTTTTTTTCGCTTTGAGTTAAGACTTGGCTGCATTGCCATTCATTTCCCCTTTGTCAGTTTCTTGATAATGGCCAAAGCTTAAATTGACTTACCCTACCATATAAATGATTTACATCTTTATCTTCAGACGAGCCTGTTGGCCCACTTAGGCACTAGTTGGCGGTTACTCCTGTAGGCTGTAATTAAGTACCGTAGACTACTACAGCGTTTTCTGTTAGAAATCATGGCGGAAGACATTCGGCACTTCAAAGTGATAACATTCATGGTAGAATGCGGTTAGTATGACTACATCATTTTGGAGTTAAGTCCTCTACAGTTGGCTGTTTAAGGATTTCCCCATGATTTTTGTTTTCTTCCTAGTCCACAGTCATTTGTTATTCATAATTAATTCTGAGTGGTTTAAGCTTAGCTAAGCTTTCCACTCGACATTGCATTTTGCTCTTTATAATTTTGATTTAACCTAAGATCTTAGATCGAGTATTAGGACTAAGGTGATTTTATTTGATAATTTCACTACAGGTGAGAAACTAGGGGCTCAGTCATTAACCACAGCAACAGCAGCACACATATACCATAAGTTCTTCAATCACGTCAGCGATTCAGATTACGATCCATACGTAAGTACCTATTCAACATTCATTCAATACAGGCTATGAGAGAAATTGCAAATATTCCAATAGAAACGTTTTCACATAATCGGTAAATTAATTAACTTTTTTGGGGGTTACATTTCAATAAAATTTATTATTTGAAAAGTCTTGATGAAATTCTATCAAAAACAGATGCAAGAATGAAAACAAATTTCCATATAAGAAAGTGTCAAAAACAGATGCAAGAATGAAAACAAATTACCATATATAAAAAAATGTCTTACGATCAGATGTGCTCTTTTACTACCTGGACTTTTGCTACGGTTAAATGGGTGTACACAAATTACAAAAGCTGCAAGCCCTGCAAAACAGCTCTCGAATATGCCAATGACTGCTCCAACTCGGACAGAGATGTAAAACAGTCCCTGTCTGATTCTCGAACGGAGGATGGCGAAGGCCACCTTATTTGGTAATCCTGGATAAATAAAATAAATGAACGAAAAAAATGTACATTAACTTCCATTGTTCAATTTAACCATTTTTATCTGTACCAGCTTGTTGCTGCATCGGCGCTGTACCTTGCGGGCAAGGTTGAGGAGGACCATCTGAGGCTTCGTGATGTAATTAACGTTAGCTACAGGTGAGTAATGTTTAAACAACGTAATGAAATGCTGTGTTATATAATATAACACAGCATTTCATTACGTTGTTTGGGCATGGGACATGGCCTGTCATTATACGCGGAAAACGATCTACCTCACCTGACTAGTTATGTAACTGGTGTAGTAGTGTTTCCTGAAGAAAGAACATTTAATAGCCGCACGCATCTTACCATTTTAATGAAAATAAAAATGTCTCCAAAACTTTTTATTAGTTGTTTCCTGTCGTATACTGATAACATAGAATGGTATCATGGGAAAACGAATGGTCATTGAACAATGTTGGGTAGAGATAATAGAGGTGCTTTATTTCGTTTCTAGAACTTCGCACAAGGATTCGCCGTCTTTAGAAATAGGAACTCATTATTGGAATCTACGCGATTCTGTCACACAATGTGAACTTTTTATACTTCGTGTGTTGCGTTTCCAAGTATCATTCGACCACCCGCACAAGGTAATAATGTCTCTCATCATCTTATAATTGTCGGAAGTGGTACTTGATAATAGGCTTGTTAAAAATTGACATATGATCCAAGTCAGGGGTAAATACCACCTTTTACCTTTAGCAAATGTTTTAAGCGGGAACAACAATAACTGCTTTTGAGCCTTTTCTAAACATTAGGGGACCTGCGCGGACGCCATTTTGCATAAGGGATCATGGGTTCAGAGCGTAAAATCGTCATTAATGATTTGGCAGACTGCAAGGACCTCACACAATCCCAGATTTAAATAGAATCCGGCCATGCGCTCTTTCAAATGCAGGTTGGCTAACAATGTAACATTGTTTAGAACAGTAATCATTTCGTATCAAGATATTATGTGCGTTATGAACTATTTTTGGTGACGTTTTAATTATGATAGTCAGGCACACATGAAGACATCAGGTTGCCCTAAACTGTGTATTTTGTAACTTTTTTTTGTATCTTTAAAAATTAAAACCACAAGCCTGGTACAATATTTCAACAACCACCTTCCTCTTTTCCCCTCAGTATATGCTGCACTTCCTTAAATCCATCATAGACTGGATGTCTTCGCAGACAGTGAAGAATGTCCCAATAGCAACGACTGCCTGGGGGATATTAAATGATAGTTACCATGGCAAGACATGTTTGAAATATTCTGCTGAAGAAATAGCGGTTGCAGCTATTTATCTTAGCCTGGAATCACTAGGCGTGGACGTTCCTTTCAACAACGAGGCCAGAACTCCTTGGTGGGAGGTGAATAATTTTATTTTGATTGATCATTTACTTTTATCTAAGAATATACCACTTCAAGACTTTCCTAAAAAAGAATACACAATAACTGTTAAATATGTTTCATTGTTTTTACAAAGCACACCTCATGCATACAGATTTCTGAGGTTGATATATCATAATATCGTTCTACCATATAATCCAGGAGGCTTCCTTTAATGATAATCTAATCTATATTTTATAGGCACTCTGCGAAGACCTTTCATTAAAAAGATTACAGCTTATAGCTAAGGATATCATACAGACATATGAGCTCGAAAATACAGTATGATTCAACAGATTCAACAACATGAGGAAGCGGGAAAATGTGTTCATTGTTTTCATCTGATGTTTAACAAAACGCGGCAATATATATATTCACCATTCGGTACAGCTAGATAAAGTTCAACCATATTTCATATTTTTTTAAAATTCGTTTATTAATTAACTTCTAAATGTGCCACAATTTATTAGAAAAATATTCATAAGAATAGATTCGCATCTTTTACATATTAATTCTTATTGGAACAAACATAAAGTCACTGCTTATGTACCTATGCTGGTTAATCATTCCTACAGTATCAGTATTGTTTGTATCTCTTTGTTTTAGTTTCTTTATGATATCATGCAGCATATATTTTTATACTTAAGAAAAATATTGTCACGATTCATGTATACATATATCTACATGGTTCACAAATGTCCAATAACATTAGGCGTAAGTTAACTCCTGTGTCACATCAGATTATCAAAAATAAAAATAAGGCCTGCGTAAAATAAAGATATTTGTTATAGAGATTTGTCTATCAAATTTCTACTGTAACTCAGTAGGTTCCCATATCGCCGATTGCCTACTACTGTCCTAAGCATTTGCTCCTTTCTGGTCCTGAAAAGAAATGTATCCGTGTAAGACATTTTAATTGAAGATGACTCTGGCCAAGAATGATATATTTGTCATGTTCCTAAATTTTGAAATAAAATTGGTCTCATTTTAGACTTTTGGGTGAGTCCTTATTCTATTAAATCATGTGACGTTCAAAGTAAAGTTTATGACACTCAGTACTTACATGATTATTTCTACGTGGTCTATAGCCCACTGATCATGTCTAGGCCCACGATGTTCCGGCTGCCACCACCTGAACTGAATACCAACAGCTCGAGCAGGTGAGGGAATGTCGTAAGCTACTCGCCGCGGGGTGAGGAACTCATGTGGTTCATGGGAAGCGATGGAATACCAATTAATGCCCTGAAGTACAGTTTTGGTTGATAATTATAAGTGTTGTATATTACATTTTCGAGCAAGGAAAATTGAATTGCAAAAACAATAAATCTTAGGATTTGCATGTCAAAGGAAACTTTAAGAGAACAAGTTCGAATTCAGCATATAATATTTATCTATAGTTTATGACAGGATAATTAAACAAAGGTGATTTCTCTCTGATGTCGATGTGTGGAAGAAGGAATACCATTAGACCCTGTTCATCAGTTAACATCCTCATAAAATACCAGCTGAGCTATGGGGTCGGCTCGCCTCCCTCGGCCAAATTTTGGGGAATGTTCCTCCTGTTTTAACTTCAATCCTTGGTATTTCTTTTACCACATACAATTAAGAGATCGGGTAGCCGGCGTTGAATGACACTTAAAATAAATGATCAAACCATCCCTCTTCCCCCTTCCCTGTTAAGGAATCGGGCGCCAAACTATATGCGCCCCCTCTCATTTATCATACATTCTCAATACTTTACCTTGTTAGGTGTGAATTGTAGAAGTACAATGCCATAGCGACCACCAGAAACTTCAGCATTACACTGACTGCTCTGTTCGTGACTTCCAATTTGCAGCACGAACATGATTTTGCTGTCAATTTATAAGAAAATTTATATCACATAAACCATGTGCAATCATACGATGTAAAATATTTTGTTGCTTACTTCGTCTTCGAAATTTTACATTTCAGACATCTCACAGTGCTGTATAATAACACAAACCTTGCTTTCGTTGTATCCATGTCTGTAGTGATTGTTTCTCTCAAACCGCAACCATTGAAATAGAGGGTTTTGCCATGAGCAAAAGGTAGCAATGCGCCGCATCCAAGACCGATGGCTCCCCCTGAAGCCGAGGCCCACATGGAGCTTAAAACGCCTCCCTCAAATCCATCTATCATGTGACTTGGTAAAAAGGTGCGAACTGGTACACATGTCTCTCCTGAATAATCAACAATTGGTTTAAAGCGAACATTGGATTATATTGGAGGTACACAGACACGCCGATATTAAGCTATTATATGGATTTATTTTGTTGGTCTCGCATTTTAAATTGACAAAGGCAGGTGTACGCAGTATTTTTCGAGTTGATGTGGCATACCGATATATCCTCGATCACACAAACATCTTCCTTGCTGACAGTCACCTCGACCATTACACATATCGGGGCACTTTTCTCCAATGTAAATATCGTCAAGAGCCCAGCCAGGCCCGACTCTTTCTCCATCTCGACGTATCCAGCGCAACCTTGTATTACTCGAGAACATCTGAAATCCCAGGTATTGGAAATATTCAATCTAGTATTACACAGATAGGTGGCAGTATGGATTCACCAGACAAATCGAAACAAGTTTTCTCGTCTAATTAAACTAATGGTTGAACTTGGAACACGTCAAAGTACATGGTTTAATTGCATTACCAATTACCTTGCTGGGAAGTTCCAATGTTACTCTCGTCCATCGGGGATGGGTATTGGCATTATATATTGTGCCTGGATGGTATTGGTAAGGCTTACATTCCATGTTATACTCATGCCCGTTTACGAAACATTGAGGAAATACCAGTTCCCATATATCAGTCAAAGGGTCCTTGTTGTATTCAAGAACTACCGGCTGATCCATATTACATTTGTGCTTCTCAGCGCCACAAGAGACCATAATCTGAAAAGGAAGTTTGAGGGCTTGGAAATCATCATAGAAGAACATAATCTATACCACAAAATTATTCCTTATGCTCTCATGAAACGCCCAAATAATAAAGTCTACTGAGATAGAATAGCACCAGGGTCCAGTAGGTCTTTAGTCCATAGATTATGGATTTTTTTTTCTTTTTAAATATTCTCTTCTACTTACTGAGTCAAATAAAGTATTTTTCAATCCAATTCAATAAATGGACAATGACATAGGGTTAATGGAAACTGACCTTGAACTGTAGCATATAGTTGTCTTGAATGATGAGCTGAGAGGTGGTCAACATCTGCACACCCAGTGTCTCCCCCCACACAAGAGATCCCGAGTTCTGGTCGCATACTCTGCTCTTTCTGCTTGATCCGGGAGCAAACTCCCACAACCTCTCATCGTAGTCCACCTCCAGCCTCTCGTACAGTTCACTGGGGTTGATCTCAGAACCTCCGATGTACACATTGTCCAGGGTCCAGCCCACAGCAGTAGGAGGTTGGCGCATCTGGAACCATCTCACTCTGGTGCCTGCTGTACGAGCGGCAGGAGGCAAGGGCACGTATTGGTGCTGAGGCCGCTGCCAAAGGGCGTCGTAATCCAGTACATGTATGGTGTGCCACTGGATACCTTTGGGGTATATAGGTGAGGTCATCAGAAAATTTACAATTTGCATTCACCAAACTTATATCAAATAACCCAAACTTAAGATAATAATGAGGTTCAAAAATTCAATTCAACATAACCAATCAGGTTATCCGAATTGAGGCAATACCAAATACAATGTATACTCAGATATATCTAATATTTATCATTTTCCAGCTCAATTTAGCAGAATTCACTAAATGTGTAGAACTGGCGATTGTACATTTTCTGACGATCTGACCCATATATAATGTTATACACAAACCCCGTTGTTCTTATCATTTGTTATCGAATTTTAGAAGTTAATAGCAGTAAGACCAACGAGAGTAAATTCAAGAGAGTGGGGACTCATGAGTCGGCAGAAAGATGTAACAAATTTTCCCATCTTATCTTGGAATCAAATGGCCCAGGCGGTCACCCCTTTCATCCGAGGTTGTTTGTAAGTTCTTAAAGGGCCTTCAGTCTCCCCTCTCATTTTCCGTTTTGGAGGTGCAAGTGAAGTTTCTTTCATTATTGTTTAAATATTGCATAAATCTGATTTATAAGTTGACAATCAGGTTCAGAACATCTATAGCTCGGGACCAGTACACCTGATTTGTGAAAATAAAATAAAACTGAGCCAGTATCATGAAGTAATTCATTTGTTGACTTATTTCCAATCAGTTTTTTCCATTTGATCATATCTTCCGTTTTGATTTGAAGCACCTAAAACATATCAATGTGTAGCCTAATGATTTCTCCATCCATGGTCTCATGGTAATTCTTCAAATCAGATCGGAACAATGTTAAATGTGGTGATATTTCCATTTCTCTGTATAAATTAATGAGTTGAAATTTGCCAGAACATGTGGGTTTTATGGCATTTTATGGTCCTTTCCCCGATTTTCTCCACCAGACCCCTTACTGTGGTTCCCAGCAGGGTCAAACAAGCTCGGGTATAGCATCGGACATAGTCCCCACTCTCCTGTTCCATACTCGTTGGTAAGACTGATCAGTAAATTGAACTTAGTCAAATATAGGAAATATTTTAGTTATATATCGCGAATATTTGGTTCTTACCGGCATCTATAGAATACTGAAGGACCACACTCTCATTCCTCGACTGGGGCTTGCCACAACCTCTCCTCGAAGAGGAACCTCCGATCAGTACATGGAATTGTACAAATCTGTGACACAAGTATGAATGTAGATCAGTAAAAGAAATGTTTTTATAATATATAAAACGACCGATGAAAAAGACCAATACACATAAGCGCAGCGCGATATTATTGAGTCAATTCATGCTCAAAGGCATTGACTGGAAAGTGAACATTAGTCACAATCGATCTTTTAGTAATAAAGTCAGAGTGCACTACACAGCGAGCAGAAATGCAGCGGAGCAAAAGAACCAAAGCATCTCACCTGGCATTTCTGAGGTCCAGATCCACTGTTACTGCCTGCCTTTGCCCCTGTCCAGTGAAGTGAAGGGCTGTGCCTTCAACCAGGGTCTTACATCCAGTATCCACTGTGCCTCCTTGAACCAGGCTCCACGACTCTTCCTCCAGGGATCCATTGTCAAATGTGTCTTTAAGGTAGGTCTTCAGAGATTAATGTAAAATAATGGAGACGTTATGTATACAACTATATTTGAAATAAACCTTTTGAATAAACAAACGATAATCCTTATCGCCAAATTATTATCCTTAGAAATTTCACTACAGATCAAACTTTTCGAAATACAATGACAATTTTTGTTGTAACGTTTTTATTTACTTTTCGGTACATTTCAGTGTTTCCACCGTTTTTCGTTTGTAGCCGTAAAATTAAAAAAGATCGAGGAAATATACATGTTACTTGTAGATGGTTAAAATTAATGTCTTACCCTTCCTCTTATTATCCTCGCGCAGTTACGACCCTCGAAGTGCTTATCACAATGGCACGTATGAGACTTACACTGTCCCCGCCCAAAGCAGTTGTCCTCACAAGGTGGACCTATATAAACATCATCTATTGCCCAGTGCTGTTCATCCATACTCGTCGCCTCATCCGATTCAGAATGAGATTGATGCCACCGGAACCGCGTGGCGCTGTAAATCAATGAAATCGACATCAATTGGTTTAAATTTGTGTGAAGAATTAGCACGTTCGATTGGATTTGAAATATTGATTCATTTCGAAGACATCTTGTCATGACATGTTCACCTAAACCATTTTGGGAATTAGTCTCTTTCTATTGTCCTTTTCATTTACCCTTTCAACATTAGTATTGATCATTATACAATCAATTTTACAAACAAATTCAGATGAAGGGAAGAAACTTTAACTACTTTGGTTTCCAATTTTCTTAAAAATTGTATTATGTTAGGGCTGACTCGACTGGCATGTTTCGCCGCTTCTCGAGGCTTCTTCTTGAATTCAACAAACAACTCAAACGCAGATGTTGCTGTAACTTACCCCGATACCGATGGACCTAGAAGAACCACTGTAACACGCTGCCAACCGTTATTAGTATAATACGCGCTCAGTGTTGAAGCTTGTCCATTACACTTAGGGAAGAATGGCATGCACTCTGAGACCAAGTGTGTCCAGGACATCCCGTAATCTGTACTGAACATGAGATGGACTGGGGCCACAGGGACATTCCATGATGTGTTACAGCCAACGCTGATGCTGAACTGGAAAATAAAGCCTTCCTCTATACTCATCTCCCCAGTCATCAGAGTGACATTCTCATTTGGACTCAGTTTGCCTTTCATCACACTCTTCTTGGCACAGTAAGAACCTGTGTGGATATTGTCCTTCTGTAGCCACGTCAGGCCAGGATTTACTGAAGCTCCATCAAAGCTGTCCTGCATCGCGATCGGGTTGGAATCGCTGCCACCAATGACAATGTTATCTACTGCCCAGTCGGCTTTAGAGCCGGCAGTGTGCCTAGGCTGCCACCATCTGATTCTTACTCCATTGTATTTGGCTCGAGATGGTAGGTCAACCATCACGTAGCTAAAACACAAAAGGTTTTCATGATCATAACCAAATACAACAAATAAACCAATTTATATTGATGATCTAAAGAAAATTGTGACCATGCTAACACTGCACAATTTAATTACACCAGTGAGAATACACCAGTGAGAATTAAAAAGAAATATTTCTAGACATATGTCTAAGTATCAACAAGGAGTAGAGTATATAGTTTTTTGTTGTTGTTTATTTTACTCGAGTATATAGTTTAATATAATGGTTTCCTACCTCACATTGTTGAATTGGTCGTAATAAATCTCCATCAAGTTTGACCATGTAGTTCCACCATTAATGGAATAGTCAATAAGGACGCCCTCATCTCTCTTAGTAGGCGGAGATACACAACCGAACTTGAAATGGAACTGAATGAACATGGCTGAACGAAGATCTAAGTCTCTACTGATGAGTTGTCGGCGACAAATCTGAAAGAGATACGAGAAATGTGTCACATACAAATTTCTCCAATAAACAGAACATAGTTGCTTAGAAGAAGTTGCTTGTGCAGAAACCCAAAACTTCAGAAAAAGGATATTGGAATATCATTTAGATGTGTTTACCCCAGTAAAATGAAGACTTGATCCAGCTACCAATACGCCACATTTTTCTGACAAGGCACCGCCCACTACCTTAATCCAATCGTCGGTGTTTGGCTGAGAGGTAAAGTCCTCAGATAGGCTGTTGGGGAGACGCTCAGGGTCGGAACAAGAAGCTCCAGTCCAGCCACTGTCACAGCTGGAGCCCACAGGACACGCGTAATAAGAAATGAAGAGAGATTGCGTGTAAGACCATTACCATTATTTAATGATATACATGTATTATATAGTGAGGTGAGTTGTATATCGCTTGTATATCGAGAGGTCCGGAGTTGTGAATAGGTGTTTCAGTTGAGGAAGGACAAAATACCCTATGTCATTGTTTTGGCTTATTAACGAGCTTTCGAGCTGAACTGGATTTTCGTCAGGTTTTATTATTTAATGAGTCAAGGTAAGTTATTTATAGCTTGTATATCGTTGGTCCCGGTTGATGATCTAGGTTTCGTGGTAGGTAGGAAAAAGCCCTAATTTTAGTTATGGTTTTTATTTACACTAGCTTTCGGTCTGATTTGCCGTTCATCAGGTCATTATTTAATGAGAAAGAAAAAAAACCAGACAAACAAGATACGGGGAGACAGACATATATACCGTACCCATAACACGATGATAACGCCCTGGAGGCAATATATTAAGATGCAATAGACAATGGACAAATAAAAGATACAATAGACAAACCTGCAAGTATTTTGGTCACATCTGCCATGTCCACTACAAGCCAGGGCACATTCATCTCCGATGTACAGGTTGGTGATTGCCCAAGTTTCTCCCTCCTTATAGGGAGGACCTTGTTGCCGCCAACGGAATCTGGTTGCAGGGGACCTGAATGAATCCAGACAAGTAGTACTTAAGTAAAAACCAAGCATAAACTATTCAGAGTATGAACCTCCCCACTTTGAAAATAAATTTGAAAAAGATTGCAACGTAATTCTTGTTCATTGGACACAAGTTCACAATAATCTACCGGTGAAACATATCCAGATTATGTCCAGATTATGGTCATGAATCACGGTGACAAAATCCAGCCATATCAAAAAGAAAATAAAAAAAATATTATATTCCCACTATCAAAAACATTGCGACTTCTTGCCCACCTTGTGTAGTACGGGAGGAGGATCGTGACTCTTTGCCAGCCATAGTGAGTGTCTGACGAGAAGACGCTTCTTTCATAGTAATTAGAGCAATCCACGTCCGACGGTAAACACTCGGGTCTCAAGATGTGCCATGATTTCCCAAGGTCCACTGAATACTCCAACTCAACCTCTGTCAAGATAACATAACAAATAAATCAATTTGATTGCTCAAAAAATATCTCTCATATTATTGTCATAGATATATTGCGAACACCGAGTCCATTACAATAGCCATTTATAATGGCGATTAAACTGTAACAAACATTATACTTACCATAACACGAATCTCCCTTTAAGCAACCCATTGCCAAGGAAAATTGCAGGATACTGGACTCGGTAATAGTCACATCTGCAGATATAGCTTCTCGGGTGGTCTTGGTACCTATAAGAAGAATTGGAGGATGACAAACAAGCGGTGGGTAGATATAAAAGATACCAGACGTGTTTTCCTAATGCTTGCCTAGATATCATATTAAAAATAGTTACAAGACAGCACGAAATCGTTTTTTTTACTAACATTCCTGAGAAGGGTCTACCGACTCAATTCGGGTCGACCATACAGCTGCCCTCATGTCATTTTTATCAGCCTTTTCCTCTGTCCAGTTCATATTCCCCTCATATCAATTGGTGTCAGATGTATAAGTTTGACTGCGTGGTACATGATACTAGTCGCATTTTTTAATATGATATCTATCAGATAGATAGATCAGATCTACTTATAAACAGTTGAACTTTCTGAATTAATTGAAGTATGGGCTTTCAATCGTTTTTGGGGCATAAGTAATAGTATTCAATCGTTGTGGCGTTATGGAGTTAAAACGGAGGAAAATGATAACTTAAAGCAAGAGGTGAGAAGAGGGAAGGGGAGAAGAGGAGTAGGGGGAGGGTAGTCGTAAAAAAAGTTGAAAGTTGGTCGGAAAAAAGTTGAAAGTTGGTCGTAAAAAAAGTTGAAAGTTGGTCAAAAAAAAGTTGAAAGTTGGTCGGAAAAAAAGTTGAAAGTTGGTCGGAAAAAAAGTTGAAGTATTGATTAATGTATAAGAAGGGTGAATAATCGTGGGTGATCGCATATATACGCACGACGTTAGGAGTGCGTATATAGCAGCGATGCACCCTCGATTTATGAGCCCTTCTCATAAATTAATTAATTTATCCCACGACCCTATCACAGCATGCTCCCAATCATAAAAGGTGTAAGTAGATACTGCTCTGAGACAGGGACAATAAATCATTGTCACAAGTGGCAATAATGATATTCTCAGAGTAAATGATTAACTATTAATACTAACTAATATTTGTACACATTGCGCTCTGCTAGAATTATGTTCTCCATATTACAAGTATAATTTTGGTAGTTGAATCATCTTCCTACCTCAATTAGAACTCAAGTTATAGGTGAAGTCCTTTGTAATACGGTACTTATTAGGGATGGTTGGATTGTAATGATTATTTAGTTAGATAGAGCATTTGCCTTAATGTTCAATAGATGATCGAGTTCCATTAATGTGACAAATAGAAGAGACAGGAATCCGCTACCATCCTACTCAATATCTCGCTGCCCCCTACCTCTCTCTGTCTGACCTTTATCTCCTGCTATTGATGACCGATTAATATGATATTAATTATACACCATTTTGTAAAATAGAGAACTATATAATCTCCCAATACTATAGAACGAGATTAAAGCAAAACATTTATTAAAAGAACTAACAAAAAACGCAAAACCGTTCTACTATTCAAATTATTTTTTATCTTTATATATTTCGCCATGCTATTTTAAGCAAGATCCTCTTACAATACTGATTATACTATACTTGAATAACACTATAATTGAATACCGAATCAAACACATTGCAATAGATGTTAATGTCTAAGCTTTCTCTCTGTCTCTCTCTCACTGTCCTTCACCTGCCAAGGAAGGCGGGTAACTTTTTTGGGAGTTTTTTTTATTGACCCTAATATCTCCTTTCCCCTCCTCCTGTGCCTCCTTCCCTAGATCGTTCGGCAAGTGAAATAAAATACTTAATAGATGAAATAACAAATAAGACATGCAATAATACGCTAAATTTTGACCATTGTGAAATAGAATATCAGAAATGAGAAGAAATAAGTCTTCCAAAGCACTTTACCTATAACTGTGTCATGTGGATCTTTCTAATTAGTCTATAGTTTGTATTCTGAATATTTTGCGATCAGAGATCTATCTTTGACCATTCATTGTAAGTTTCTCATCAATATTGCATCCCAGGTATTTAATAAAAGCACACTTTTGGATTATCTTTTGGCCCAACCAATCTTGTTGGGCCTACGATAAAATATCTCAGGTTTTATGTTTAATACATTTTAGATAGATGTGGTCGCATAGGAAAACTCAATGCCCTCATATCATATCTCATTTACCTTGGTACCCTGTATAACAGACCCATCCCCACCACAATCCTCTGTCCCATCCCCAGCTGGCCCCCTGCGGTACTGGGAGACTAATTTTATGGCACCCTCATCAAATTGCACCTCTCCATTAGGTGCTCCTAGTAATGTTTAGCTTTGTGAAAGAAGGGTGTCAACTCAATAATCAACTCCAATTTCTTCAGGAACAGGCTGAGAGTTGATCATTCATGTCAATAATCAACTAGAGTGGATTATTCGTGTCAATAATCAACTCTCCCCAACAATCAACCCAGATCCCACCAAGGTGTCAGTACAGTAATGTATTCAACCTGTCCAACCAGTAAATTCGTCCTGAATAATCCATCCAAAGTTTCAACCCAAAAGCCCTTAGAGTGGGATAAAGTTGGTTGAAAAAAAGTTGAAAGTTGGTTGAAAAAAAGTTGAAAGTTGGTCGGAAAAAAAGTTGAAAGTTGGTCGAAAAAAAAAGTTGAAAGTTGGTCGAAAAAAAAGTTGGTCGTAAAAGTCAGTCGTAAGTTGAAAGTTGGTCTGAAAAAAAAGTTAAAAGTTGGTCGGAAAAAGTTGAAAGTTGAAATTTTTTTGAAAAAAAAGTTGAAAGTTGGTCGGAAAAAAGTTGAAAGTTGGTCGAAAAAAAAGTTAAAAGTTGGTCGAAAAAAAAGTTGAAAGTTTTTTTGAAAAAAAAGTTGAAAGTTTTTTTGAAAAAAAAGTTGAAAGTTGGTGGAAAAAAAAGTTGGTCGTAAAAGTCAGTCGTTCGTAAAAAAAAAAAGTGTTGTAAAAACAAAAAAGTAAAATTTTGAATCTTTTTTTTTACAAATTTACTTTTAACGTAACTTTTAACCCTCTATAATCCCTGGGTCTGGGATAGCTTCCTAGGCGCCCATAAGGGGGATTAACAATGCCTAGGGATTAATACCCTATGAAAGCCTCATGGTTTAATCCAGCTTGTTCTTAAACAACTTTAATAATCATAAAATTCCCTAAATCGAATCATTTATATTTGCTAATAAACATCTAAATATTTAAAACATGATTTATCACATTACTTTTACTTTCAACCATTTCTATAACATGCAGAACACCCAAAAAAGTTCCGTTCCGTTTCCTTCATTCAGAATCCATTTGCCATTACTTTTACTTTCAACCGGCCGAGCGGAGAGCTGTCAACTGGCTTACGTCACAAAAGAGGTGCCGACTCCCAGAGCACCAGAACAAAGCTTACCGACCAAGCTGGGTTTGTCAACATTGCCACGTGCAAAGTAATACCGTCCCGTGGGTTTGAGATGTTCTTCCAGAATTCAGGGTTCCCCATTCTTATCATGTTACCGTAAATGACGTATAAACGTGTCTCCCCGAATAATAAAACAATAAATACTGAAGCAGAAGATGCCAGTGGTTTACCTGAGAAGAGGAGTGCTTTATTGGAAGAATCGCACACTCTCTCCCGACTACTGCCTGCGTATGTTGTCCAAGCAGTGTAACGTTGGAGTTTGTGCGATGATTTTGGCTCTGAGAGGTCGTCCAACACAACAATATGACCACTGATATCCCCACCTATGAAGATCTAAAAAGACAAGATTAATCGATTGAGCTAGTGCTAAACAAACAGGTATATGGATTTTCAACTGAGGCATCCTTGCGACATGACATTCTTGACCGAGTCTCACATAACCTCTGCATCCCAATGAAAAGTGATGAGCATTTTGTAAATCAAAACTTGAATCCAGACGGGATTGAAGTTCTCCCACCTGAAGGGAGATAGGCACACTGACATTTCCCTCTTTATTTGACAATAAAAGTTAAACAAACAAACTTATATTATAAGTTAAGTAAAGTTATATAATCTTTTTTTTCATGGCACGGATCGGGGCAGGACCTACTTGCTTCGTCCCATTATTAAAGTTATATCATCTGGGCTACACAAGACTCAAATTTTAACTTCCCTATATCCTACCTGGTCAATCGCCCAGTCTTCTAAATGGCTCCCATTAAGTGTGGGTTGTTTCCACCTGATCCTCGTGCTATTTGTTCTAGCTTCACTGGGAAGGTTCAATGCTATGTAGAAGGGCCAGGTAGATTCTGGACTGAAGGAGAAGCTTTCAATGGTTATCCATGTGATGCTTCCATCCACTGAGTACTGGAGGAGGATGGCTTCAGCTTGCTGTACAGGGGGAGTTCGTCCACATCCAAGCCGCATGGTGAACTGCACAAGTCTGCGAAGCAACAATCCAACAGTGAACTCATTTTATTTAGGAAGACTTGCCATTAAGGATATAAAATTAAAATTATCACAAATAAAAGAGCAGGTTAAGAAGATATTAAATGATTACCTCGCAGCTGACAGATCAAGGTCGTTGGTACTTATTTCACGAATTCCATTCCCGGAGAAAACGATAGAATTCTTTTCCACTAACGGGCCACATTTGTCTGAGATTTCTGCACCACTCATAGTTCGCCAATATTCGGCTTTTGTGTCAGGAGCCGCCCCTGAGAAAAGAAAAAAAAGCTTTTAGGATAGAGAACCAAAAAAACAACACATCAAATCATTTCAATTGAGAATGGGAAACATGTAAACTTTTGGAAATTAAAGGAGCGAACATCAACGTTCAACACACCATCAAAATCCTCAAGCAGGTGAGCAGGTTTACTAGTGACAGCCACACATGACCCGAGGTCAAATCCGTCATCACAAACACATATGATGCCACTGAAGCACGCGCCATGACCGAGACAATGATCCTGACACTGCATGCCTAGATAGACGTTGTCTATAGCCCAGTCGGGGGGAGATTGTAGACTGCCGAAGTTGCCCTGATACCAACGGAAACGTACGGTCCTACCGGAGGAGAGACATAGTCAATAGAACCACCATATGAGCGTGTAACAGGCAGAAGTAGGTGGCTCATACATCACAAGTGTAAAGGAAATTATGGTAGTAGTTAGTAGATATACGAACTATGCAGGTAGCAAAAGCAAGCTGATACGAATAGAATATTTGTATTTAAATGTTTTATTCGGTCACACTATATATACGTGCACTATAGTTCATAGGAATAAACAAATTATCTTCCATCACCTGAAGAAGACGGCCACCAGATCGAAACGTCGTGATTTAGTATGTATCAACAAATGCTTCAATAAAGCAGCATAATAACCAAGCTTGCGATTGAGGTGTTTTTCTTCATAAAATTATCTTCCATACAATACGTATTTAAAAATATAAAATTTTGAAAATAATATTTATTTGCAGGGCAGTATAGCATCCAGTCCCTAGAAACAGGGACTTGATCTTCGCCATTTGATACATCCACTAAAGGAATGAGCGATGAAACAATAAAAAATGTAAACGTACCCACAAATGCGCAGCCCGGAGAGAGGCACAGTGATCCTCCTCCAGTAGGGGGTAGTGCCAGCATAGTAGAGGGTGGCATCCACAGGCTGGTCCACACAGGACGGTAGCGAGTCCTGAGAACACGGGGGAGCGACAAGCTGCCACGTTTTACCATTGTTCTCTGAGAACTCAAGTCTCACTGGGTGAAGGTGGCTGGGTTCGGCGCTACAGCCCACATTGATCTGAGGAGAAATGTCATGAAACATTTTTTTTTTTTTTTTTAATATCTATATATTTATATATTTAGGATAGGATCTTTATACAGCAAGACAAACAATAATAATCAAGTATGAAATACATGAATCCGTAAAATGAACATCATTGTGACGCAGGCTGACGGGTTAAATTCAACAAGGAATAGCCATGGTTTTCTGTCCACTGCTGTGTCTAACTATTGACTAATGCTACTGCTAGTATTCTCAACTTTATAGGACTCATGCTAATAATATAGGAATATACAAAGGTATTTCATTCATACGATTTATATGAGGAAGGGATGTGGCAGTGGAGTGGGATGAGGAATGGGTTGATGAGGTCAGGTTGGGGGTAAAATGTGTTTCGCATTCACAGGTCAGCATGAAGTTTTTGCATGGCCTGTGCCATTAAAAATATATAGGTCTGATGGTATCAGCGAGGTGCATGTAAGATTTATAAATACATGTATATCTCCATCGTGACACTTAAATTAATTTTACCAGGATATTGTTCCTTCTTCTAAAAGTTTAAAGACGACAGGGGAAAGTTGAACGCTGCAGAAATGATATAATGATGAATACTGAGTAGTGGATCTTACATCAAACTGAATGACAGACATTTCGTTGACAGTCAGGTCGCGGGTGGTAATCGAACGCTGTCCTTCACTACTGCTGAACACCATTGCACTGGTACCGGCATGGAGAGTGTCTGATCTAGGTAAAGCAAGCAGAGGAGGATAAGAAGTAAATAAAAAGGTAAACGTGTTATTTATAATATTTAAATCATGATGAAAAAGGAAGAAATTTATAGATCTGTTGTGGAGATATAAGAAGGGAAAAGGTAATTGTGTTTGGTCATTTTATCCTATGCTACGTTTCCTCTTTGATGGTTGTTTCTTCAGGAAAATTTACAAGAATTTTTTTTAACCTGGTGTTTAGGTCACAGTATCCTTTGCTTCGCCCTCCAGGCCAAAATAACCAATCCCCAGGACGGGGATCCGCGTCAAACGTTTCGTAAATTGAATCTTGAGCCACCATACTACCACCAATTAACAAGTCATCAATTGCCCAAATCGACTTCATAAGTCCTGAAAATTCAAAATTAGAAGCTACTCCACCTTGAAAGTTCCACCTCATTATGCCTTACTTATTAGAAGAGGGTTGAGAGAAGGGAATAAAAGTCTAGACGAAGACCTATCAAGTCACAAAACGAATAGATCAAATAAAATTAACTCAACAAACCATCATGCTGAGGTTGCCAGAATCGGAATCTTGTGGCATTGGTTTTGGCAGGACTTGGTATTTGGATGCTGAAGAACCTTCAAACAATGAGAGGGAATTAGCCAATTGTATGAAAAGACTACGTGTGAATAGGTCTGAACCGTTAACAATATACTCTACGATGCTATAAAGAAATGCAGGGTTCAGTATACAAATAGCTAGCTAGAGGGTGGCACAGAACTAACTTTAACTGAACCGCGTTATCGTACTACATTGGCTGGGATTTACACTGAGTTAAACCTACTTAGCACCCTCTGTGTCTTTGTAGTGTATGAGCTTGAGAAGGTTCCATTTGATCCCACCATTTTTAGAATACTGGAGGACGACACTGTTTTCTCTCCTCCACGGCTGAGTAAGCCGGCCGCACCCATAGCGGAACGTGAATTGTACATATGAAGACATGGCAACGTCCAAGTCACCGGAGATCAACATCCTCAGATTATCCTGTTAATGGAAATAAGATTGAGTTAATTTTTGTCCCCAAACTTTCGGTCCAAAAACATGGCATGAAAGGGAAAGTAATACAACTGAAAAAAGATATAATACATTTTTTAGATACCTTGTAAAATGTAAGGGATTTTCCTGAGACCAAAGTCGGGCATAAATCACTAATTCCACCACCGAATGTTTCCCGCCACTTGGTTGTGTCAATATGTCTATCAAATGTGTCTTTAAGTGATGTAGGCAATTGTGTTTGGGGGACGCAATACTGACCGAAGAACCCAGAATCACAGCTGAACAGAAAATTTGATTTTAATGATTAGATTTCACCGAAAGAAATAATGAAATACAAATGAATTAAATAGAAATGTTATTTATTGACTTAATTCAAAAAGGAAACCAAAGGGTGACGGCGAATAAAATAAAGACTTTACTTACATACAGCTTCCATTGCTGCAATACCCATGACCAGAACACATCCATGAACAACCATCTCCCAGATAAACATTATCAAGCGCCCAGACGTTTCCACGTAAACTTACTCTACCCTGAATCCATCTAAAGCGTGTGGCTGGGGAACTATGAAATAGAAATGATCTCTAAATCCATAAAGCTGAGGCAAGTTGATGATAACATTACAGAACTAATTACCACTGATATAATATGTTATATTTTGATATAAAAAGCTTAAATTAATTGATATAAAATGCTTACACAGCTTTGGGAGGAAGGTACATGGTGACTCTGGTCCAGTTAGCATGAGACTGAGAGTCAAATCTACTGTTGATATGGTAACCATCGCAGTCTCTGGCAGGGGGCAGGCAGCTCTCCTGTACAGGCTCCCATGTTTTACCTCTGTCTACGGAGAACTCCAGCTGTACAGAGTACAAGTCAGAGAACGTGCCGCTACAACCCATAGCTATATCAAACTGTAGGAAGGAATAAACCGTCACTTCGAAGTCCCACGTCTCAGCATAACGCGTCTTACCTGAAGCAAGACACAAGATATCACCATAAAAAAAGACTGGAATATTAATGAGAAACAATGAAGGTGAGAAAAGAAAACTCAGCATAGAGGAAACATGTACCCAACCCATGATAAATTCTTTTTTAAAAATTGACATTTTAATAGCATGACTAGGTACATATATTTTTTGTTTCACGATATCAATTGGAAGATGTATACGTGACACTTTACCTTCGTTTTTGCTGAACTCGAGGGCATTGGATCTAGAATCACATGTTATCTTGGGCTGTGCATTCATAGCGGAGTACCATGTGTCCGCAAGCATGGGATCGAAATTATCCTGGAAGCCTCGAGCACTCGTCTCATTGACAGCAATAATCACATCGTCAATTGCCCATTCTGCCCTTGGTGTAGCTGATTAAAAAAAATAAGATAAATGTTTGCCCACTTTAGAATGGTAAAACATATTTCAATATTCATTGATGATACGTTCACCACAAATCTAGGCTGTATACAGCAAAAAGACATCCCATTTTAATATCTTTCTAGAGACTTTATCACGCACATTGAGAGGTTAAGGGCTGCCACCATCTGATGATTGTAGAGGATGTTTTAGCAGCATCGGGAATGGACACACTCACAGTGCCTACTTCTTTACTGAAGTGTTCAGCATCGAGTATCTTCATCAGTTTCCATGTTACACCATTATCAACCGAGTACTCCACAAGTACCCCTTCATTGCGATGGCGAGGTCTACGGCATCCATTTTGGTCGGCAAGGCTCCCAATCCTTGCCTTAAACTCCAACATCCTAGATCATACGCAGGAGATTAACAACACTTGCATGAATAACTCAGTGCATGGGGACTGTTTAGTTTCAAATTGTATCCAAAAGAATTGCTGTCATGAAGACAAATTGATAGTAAATCATATGTAAAATTGATAGTAAATCCAAACTTTACATTGACAAAACTTACTTAATGTGCGTTAAATCCATGGGGACTGTCCTCGCTTCCCTGGTGCCTTCACCACCAAAGTACAAGGCATTGCCCGTGGCTATCTTGCCACAGTCACGTCCAAGTGATCCACCCAGCACACTCTGCCAGAGCGGACCAGGGCGAGACACATCATCAAAGCGGTCAATGAGGTTCCGAGAACTAGCAGGAGGACCTCGACATGTGGTTCCTAATTATTTGTCAATAAACAAACAGAAATTTAAGTGTTCATAATTTACAAATAAAATACTTTTTTTGTGTCAAGCACAAACAAGCCATAGAAATGAAGACAGTATCTACTCGACCTACCATGAAAGGCCTATCGCCTACTCGAGCTATCATGAGATGTGAGAACTTCTTGTCATTTAAATAAAAAAACTTATTGTGAAAATCTTTAACATGTTTGTCTGTCATGAATATATATATGAATCAAATATCAATTACAGGACTTCGATCAATAAATCGACATAACTTTTTGAGGACCAATGAAGTGGTCCTACCTTCAGCTCCACTTAAGCTATCTCATATTTTCCTCCCGTGTGTAGCCAATATATTTAGGATGTAATGTTTATCAGAGCCCTACCTGTGAAACCTGGTTCACAACTGCATCGTGCCTGGATGCAGATACCATGCCCATTGCACATGGCCGCACACGGGGGACCAATATACACATCATCTATGGCAAAACTGCCACTGGAGCCTCCCGCCTGCCACCATCTCAAATTAGTTTTTCTGAAAGATTCATAAGACATTTTGTAAATTTATTTCCCACATGTTGGTAAAATCAGCAGTACATACACAAGTCCTAGACAAGGATAATTGGGGAGAGAGCTCGACCACTTGGATCTTCACAGGCTGGAGCAACACTTTTCTCTCTCATGGAGCTCTTTACTCATCATATATTATTGTGAGTATAACTATTCTCGTTGATTATACATAGACTTGTCCAAAGCCCATATCTTACCGGTACAAATTAATTATATAATTATATGCACATTAACAGATACAAGGGCAATCGTTATACCCGTTGGTTAGTCGCCCATTGATTAATGTGTTTGGAAAGCTGCGATATAACTATACCTAGTCTACCACGATGAGTAGGACATTTCATTTCATATTTATAAACTACTAAAAGCATTAAGTCTACCGTACAAATTGCATATCCTTACCCTTTGCTGATCTCTTGACTCACTGGAATTACAACAAGCTTCCATTCGCCATATGTACCAGAGTGGTATATACTGCCGTCACTGTAATGTCCATGACAGGACTGATCAAGGTGACAAGGCTTCTCAAGCAGTTGCCAAGACCGTCCAGAATCATGCGAGTACTGCAGTAGTACGGGATACTGGTAGGAGAAGGTCCGGCTGCAGCCAACATTGATCTGTAATGGATTTTAATTTTCAAGATACTGTTATAACGTATTGTAACATATGCCCTGTACACATAGAAATTTTCATTTTTACTACCCACCAAGTATAATAATACACATGGTATATTCACATGCAATGACAGTTGGCAGGCACATACAAATAGAAATTTGGTTTGAATGAAAGGAGCAATTTCTTGATAACTTTTTTTTAATTAAGTCGCACGGGCGCAACTATAACCACTAACCATATGGTCCTTGCAAATTTGTACCATTTACCAGTAGGTTATTTTATTTTGATTTAATTTTCATCCATGCTTTGAATGGAAAAAGGATCCCAAAATCCAATTTTTTCAAACCATGCTTATATATCTCTCTCTATATATATTGTTTAAGTAGTTAATTCACACGAATTTAAATAGCAAGAAGAACTGACCTTAAACTGTACAATATCACCTGGTCTCAACAATAAGTCTTTAGTCATGACAAGCTTGTCATTATTCTGGTTGACGAACATAAGGACGTTATCATGAGACTGGCAGTATGTGTCATACATAGCCTCAGTGATGGTGAGCCAGGCCTCGGGGGAGGCTGGGCTGTCCGACTGGACGTGAATGCTCTGCAAGAGGCAGAAATGAAAGTCCAGTCACATAACAAGTAAAGAGTTGAAGGTTCTGCTTCCCAGAATTAGCAAAAATCTGAAATTCCATTGTATATAAATGCCAAGTTCGGTGGAATAAACTACCAACTGAAGCTCACAAATGTGAAGACAAGTGGAGCTTTGCAACCTACATTGTTCAATTGTCTGCCATCTAACTGTATGAGTGTGTTATTGTAATATTATTTTCAAATATGTCATCCAATACCGAAAATATCTCACAATGTTGTTGTTGCATTATATCATCCTGTACTTAGGTTCTTTAATGATTCAACAATAGTAATAAGACATGGAAATGCACGATAGAACCAACTAAAAAATTGAACTGGCGTCTTGTTCTTATTGAGATATGCTACCTACTCTCAGAATAGTAATAAGAATATGAGCAACATAAATAATATTCACCGACTTAAAGTGATCAGGCCTTTAGGATGCGATACGTTAATAAAAGTTGGTTGAGGTTCAACTTTCTATTTCTCTCACCTCGAAGTCATCTTGCAGATCATGCATGCCACTATATAGACCAACAGCTATCTCATCAACGGCCCACTGGTCGGTTCCCTCCCCAGAGTGCGAAGGCTGCCAGAATCGGAACCGCGTCGATTGTGTCTTTGCATTGAGTGGCAAAATGACGTGGACAAATCTAATTAGGAAGACACAAATGATTGAAATGATTTCAGATAGGAATACAAAGGCAGATATGTGAAGGATCTAAGACAGGTTAATATACTAACTTTTGCTCTCTGTAATCCTCTGCATGTAGCTCTTTGAGCAGGGACCAACTGATGCCTCCGTCATTGGAGTACTGCACCAAAACGTTCTCCTGTCTACTCGATATCCCATAACATGTTAAATGGTTGGATCCGCCCATACGTATGTAGAACTGAAGGTAGTCCGACCACTGAGTGTTAAGGTCCTTGCTCACTACCTGCCTTGAGCCTAACTTGAAATGGAAAACGTAAACAAGGTACCCATCATGGAATTCTTTTTTTTTTTCATTTACAAAAACCGTTATCATTTCAAATAAATTAGAAATAATCACCACAATTTCTCTTCTGAAATATTTCTTTTGCATCATACTTTGTTCAAAGTTTAAATAGTAGTTGCTTTATGAATGATAAACCTGAAACCTTGTACAAAAAGATGTTAATGACATACTTTACTGAAGTAGAGATTTTCCCCGGATAGCAGAGTGCCGCAACCGTGACCAGCTCCGGTAACTTCCCCTCCATATATCTGAGGCCAGTCTTGGTTAAACTTGGACAAGAGCGTGAAGTCAGTCTTGAGGGAGTTCTCTAAAGCAGTGGCCGGGATGCAGCTGCTCTCATGATAACCTTCATCGCAGCGACAGACACCATTGAGGCAGTAGCCGTGTCCATGGCACATCCCCGGACACTGTTGTCCAACGTACAGGTTGTCTAGAGCCCAGGAATCTGTTAACGCCCATTTGGTTTGTAACCAACGAAAACGAGTAGCTCCTGACCTATGTGAGAAAGTAAGGTGAAGCTACCATGTTTTGGTTATATATTGTTTGGGTTGTTTTTTTTATCTTCTTCCTTAATTTTTATTCGATTTTATCACCAATATTTATGAATTTAAATGACGATCGTTCACAAATATAATATCAAGGTATTGTCGAGGCAGAACCTTTAGCTTATATCATGAGATGGCAAAGCTGTGCAAAAGGGGGAAAAGTAAAATAGTGTAGCGAAATTTATTCATAGCCGACTATACAAATAACCGCACTGATTTAACCAATCGATCGCCCTTTTATGAGATATGAAATGCAAAGCAAGAAAAATTAGGAGACAGTGTTTTCATGTACTATCTCTAAAAACGTGTTCGTCGTTGAATTTTTTTTCAAAAAGTTTTATTTCTTGAATTAGTTTGAGATGTAAGCTAAATGTATTTGAATAAATGGGAATTTTGGGCTCCGTTGAATTTGATTGAAATAAAAAGGAAGTAACAAACCATGTATTCTGAGGCAAGAGAATTGTCACCCGGGACCATTCACTGAACTGTGAGGCATCATACACAGTAGACTCGTGGTATTCTTCACACATAGTTGGAGGGTGACAGCCAGACTTCACCAACTGCCAAGTCATGCCATGGTTAGTAGAATATTCCAACCTGATGGTATTATCAACGTTAGGAGAGAACAAGGTGCTGCAGCCCATGACCAGATCAAATTGTATGGCGTAGGATGGTCCAATATGCATGGAGGTTGTCATAACATAACGCGTCTGACTCTGTTCATAATCATCTGTGAAGCTGTTGGGGTAAGGCAAGTTAAAACAATCATTTATCGAATTCTTTATCACACATTTTTCACAGATTATAGTGCTGTAATATAACTTTCCTTAATTAAAAGGCGTTTTTTTTTCAACAATTATAATGAAGTCAGTCTCCTCCCTAGAAACAAAAGTATGAAACTTTCAAGTATTGGAGGCCCATCCAAATGCTTCTAACTACATGACAGTTTACGCAAGAAATCTAATAATCTAAATCTAATATAAGCACCTTTTTCAGAAATCTGATTCTAGATTTGTATATACACAAAGATCTGTTGATTGAAACAAGGGGCTGGCGTAACTACATTTATATACCTCCCTGGTTGGAACGAAGAACGATTTACCTCAACACCTGTGCGCGACTACAAAAGTGTATCAGTTTCCCTAGATGTACATCTAGAGCGTTGGTGGCGTCATCCTCTGACTGGAAGTCCAGGTTGATGGTGTTGTAAGTGTGGTGGGTGAAGGAGACATCATCCAGCGCCCAGATATCCGACCCATGGCCGCTGTGCCGGGCCTGCCACCAGCGGAACTTACACACGGGCTGCCGGGCAGCCTCCGGGAGGACGATCAGGTGCACCCTGTATGGGACGAGGTACATAGTTGTTACTGTACTTCAGTCAGTTCTAGGGTGATTATTTTCTAATCTAACTTTGACTGGAAAATATAGATTATTTTACTATTTATATAAGAATTTGAGTTTTTAAATCATTTTTCATACCGAATAATGCAAATAAACTTCAAGTGGTGATCTTTGTATTGTACTATACTTAAGGGCAAGTATGGTCAATTATGGAATGACAATGGAACTGGGATATAACTCCAGCAGGACTGAAATCAGTTGCCAAAACGTTCTCCGTATGATTGCCTTTTAGTGCAGGTGGACATATCCTAGCCACACAAAGCCACCATTTAGAACATCAGTATCTAAATAGAGACATTTGTTAGTTAAGTCAACTTAATCCAGCTAGGTAGAGACAAGCGTTTAAAGATTTCACACATACTTTGGTTCTGGCTGAATCTCAGGGGAGAAAGTCTTGAGGTTGACCCATTCAACGCCACCAGAACAGGTATATTGGAGGAAGACGGATTCGGTTGAGTTATTGGGAGGGGGGCAGTCTCCTGTGGCTGAATTACTACCCAAGCGGAGACTAAACTGAAGGAATCTGAAACGAATTCAATAAATCTAAGTGCATTCGAAATCGAAACCATTTTACCAAACGATAAGTTTTATTTTAAAATAAAAATGCATTCGGAAGAGGAAGAACTGTCGGTCACCCGCTCAGAGTTGTGTTTAGTTCAATAGTCTGAATCTTCCTTGGGCCATCTCTGTTAAAGACAACAGCTTTACCACTAGCCAGCACACCGCAACTGTAGGACAAGGCCGCTCCCTTGATGGTCTATACAATGAAGAAATACAAATATTAAATTTTACAAATAAATGATATACTGTACGTAGCTAAAACCTGAATTAAAATGATTTTTTAAAAAATAAAATGGTATCAATGTTTATTTCGGTATCTTATTTGGTCAACTGTATGATGGAAAATATTTACCTCAAAATGAGTTTTTATCGTAGCAACTGACGCCATGGTTTCTATCATTAAAGTTGGTCTTTGTGATGTTGGTTGTTCACATTCTACGCCTTCAAATCCAAAGTCACACCTTGGATATGATGGAAATATTCATTAGGTTTCAAAAACCGACACATTTGCCTAAAGTGCATTATTACATTAGTTTGCGCTTAGAGCAATTATGTCAATAATCCTAAGAAATCACCTAAATACTAAGTAAAGGCCAGATAAATTTAGATTAGATACATCCGCTAGATTGGCCATTAAAACTACTTACCTACAACCATTGGTTGTGCATTGTCCATGACCATTACATCCATTCAGGCACTGACCAACGAAAACTGAAATGATGAAAGTGAAAGATTTATTTTCTCCCTTTCTTTTTTAGATCATACCGTAAATACCAGTTTTTTCTCGGAAATATGAACAATACCATTGTCAATGCCCCATCCACCGGCTCTGATTCCAGAAGCTTGTCTCCATCGGAAGCGAACCTTCTCAGACATGGTGACCAATGGCATCGGGAGTGTATGTCGGACCCAACTACAAAGTAACAATAAGTATGTGGCATTCAGCAAGGTATTTTCTCCTTAGAATCTGTGTGCTGAGGTACTGGAATTTTAAGGGTTCTCTACCAATATGTTACAACGAGGGTAACACAAAAGGTAATGAAGTTTAAAAATGTATTTATTCCTGGTACAGGTATATAACCTGTTGTTATTAGACAGGTAACTAATTAACAATGGTATAGTCCCTTATTATGTTTATATGGGAACTAACAAGGGGAGCCTTGTTAGCGCTACCTATGTTTGGACAGATGCAGGCTAGCCAATGAGCGACCTACACCTAGTCAGTTGGGAAGGGGCTGCCGTGGCGTAGGGTAACATGTAATGTATAGAAAAATGAAAATTTTAATTTAGTAAGCTAGTATAGGTATACATATATGACACAAGGAGGTATAACAACATATTGAAGTTCAAAGATTAAATGAAAGAAGAAATGATTACCCTTGGTGTTCCGACTTGGTATATTTGGTATCAATCGTCTGCAGTTGACCAGGGCACTGACCAGGAAAACAGGGTTCGTGAAGGCGGAACCAGTTCTCTCCATGGTCAGTTGAATATTCAGCATCAACACTGAAAGATAAGGGCACAGCATATTCCCTTCATTCACTCAACCATAGTCACGATTTATGACTCAACTTATCTTTTCTGGTACTTAATAATTACTTCCCAAGATAACAGATCCATCCTCATACCTCAAATCCAAAACCTCAAAAAAAAATCATACCTCAAATCCTGTTGGCTACGGCCACAATCCATATTCAAAGTAAACTGAAGATATGTTGATTGTGGAGAAGGAAACATCGGTAGAATCTTAAATATATGAACAGGAGAAATATTAAGTTAATTAAAAGAAATGATAACGTGGGAAAAAAGCTTACGATCTTCAATACTACACTATCCTGCAACCCGTTATCCACTCACTATCGTGTTTATGTAATTTCACATAAAAACGAATCTCCAAATAAGTGTCCATAATTTGAATAGAAATTTTAATGGTCAAGATTCAAGGGTAGTACCTCTATGTCATCTATTTGCCATACGTCCCAATACTGACCACCATGTTGTTTCTGTAACCAGCATAATCTGAAACCAGATCCCCTCACCTCTGGCGGTAAAGGTACAGAAGCCCTCTGTATTCCCTACAAAATTCATTAAAATGTGATGGTCAAAATTGATTATTTTAACTGCATTTGGGAATAATCATTAGGTTTCACTAGGTTTATTATATGAACATATTTTAACATAGTGTTAAAAAAAGTAAAAAGCAGTTTGAAGGGAGAGGAGGTGCTTAGTCAAGTACTACTATAAAAAGACCATGTACCTTATGCGGATGCATATCGAGAGTGAGAACAACCTTTGTTTGTGTTGTTTGATCTTCAGCATACAGGTAAACTTTGCTTTTCTCCCGGGGTAGTTGATTAACTTGACAGCTTCCTCCTAATTAAAAACAAATGAAAAAGAAAACATGGAAGTATGCAACAAAGGAAATAAAAATAACTTGTAACGAGATGTATCATTTAATAGTTAACCTTAGTAGTTTAAGTCAACCTTAGTAGTCTAGAGGCATACACTGGAAGACCAGATTTATATTGAAGTGTACTACCTGTTTTGTACGTGTACTGTCTTAGCAAAGAATTCTTTACTGTCTTAGCAAAGAATTCCTTATTATTAGTATTAAAACAATAAGCAAAGAACAGAGAATGAACAATATAATAACAAAAATGCTTCACAGACATTGCGAGGTAATTATAAAAATCAAATTTGGCCAATCACAATCAGCTCTACCTGCTTTATAAGAGAAGCGCACACTGCCAGCTGTGGTGAGGTTGACATGTGGAGTGCACAACTGCCTACTTTTGGCCCGTCCGTCAAACACCACCCCGAGCCCATCACCAGGCGAGCCACAATCACCACCGACACGCCCACCCTGTATTATCCACCTTTAATAAACAGACAATTAGGAGGCATTGAAAAATATACTAACCACGGATGAAATGTTCCTACCTCGTCTACTCCGAAAAACAGCAAATAAATACAAAGAGGGCAGATCGTCAGAAAATGTAAAATTCGCCTTCACCAACCTCTCAAATAACCCAACTTTAGTCTTTACGACACAAATAAAGTTCAAAATACAGTTCAAAATAACTGAAGATTCTTTGAATCAATGCAATACCAATTATACCAATTATTTATGATTTTTCAGCTTAATCTAACGAATTTAGCAAATGTGATTAGCTGCCGATTGTACATTTTCTGAAGATCCGACCCAAAGGAAGAAACTAGCTAAAGTGGAAATACCCCTGAAGTCCGTTTCCTTCAAAAGCATGTCGAAGTAAAGGTGTGTATGGGACGAGGCCCAGAGTTAAATCTCTTGTGGAGACATAGTTATATGGCGATGGAGCTTCGGAGAAGATCATAGACTGTTTGTCAGAACGGCATTTATGCTGAAAACAAAATAAAGATATAACTTAGTTCTCTGAATATTCTGTTACGAGACACGACCCTTGTGCTTTCTCTGTTGCCATGTAATGACGACGAGCATCCCCATAGTGATAATACTCACAACCTCACTTTTAAATATATAACATCATAAATAGGTGCACTTGTGGCCAAGGTGGAATATCAATATATTGGCTGAATCACTACCATTGGTATACCAGGGTTTTCCCCACATAGAGAGGTCTCCGGCGCACCGCCGGAGACGTTATGGCGGCCGCCGGAGACTCAATAGGGGCCGCCGTTAAACAAAACCAGAGCTATACATATACAGAGTTACGAAGCCGTAGTACATAAGTGTTTGTGCTGTGTATCTCGGGTATAATAGTTTATGTATAGCCCGTTGGTGGTGCTGCTAGCACCGATGGTAGCGCCCCTAGTGGTGTTTTGTGCGACGGTAGAACTCTCATGTGAGGAAGGAGAGAAATACTTGCCGCGCTATGTCTAAAATTGAGCCCACACTCCTATTGTATGGGTGAGCGAAATGAGGTGTAACAGCAAAGTGTCACACAGGTGTGTGCGACATTGAGGTTGTACTGGCTTCCTCCTTCTCTCCCTCACCCTGAATACTGTTATATTACTTCTATAATATCGAAAAGAGGGCATTAAGGGCAAATGACTTCCATGGGTTTTCTTGTCTCATTACACTTTCTTTCCTTCTTTCCCTCTCACTCTCTCCCTCCCTCTCCCTTCCCCCTGCCACCTTCCCCGTCTGCCTACTGCTACAGCTCTCACCTCCCCCTCACACACGATTTAAAATAAATGCAAGGCCTGGAAAATGGGAATTTTGGTCGAAGAGCCTGGGAAAGTATTGTAGGCCTGGAATCCTTTAAATATTTTCGAAAGTTCTGTTTCATATTGTACACTTTCCCCTGACGCCCTCTCACTTTCACTGAGTGACTAACCAAGTATTGAACTCGATCCTCTATTATGCATTAAGATAAAGACTATCTTTTTTTTACTTCTACAATTGTATATATGTGGACGAGTGCTGATTGCTTGTGGACGAGTACCTCCATAAGTACACTCGTCCACAATACTACGACCCCTGTACTGCCTATTTGAAAATTAAAAGAAAGATCTGAAACTAGTCAGTCCTTCCTTCCCATCCTAAATCTCTACAAAAAATCACAGCCTTTAGCTCTAGGAGTATTTAGGTTTTCTAGGGAGCTGGACAAATTATTGGTACTGGGATGGCTGTGGCCTCTGTGACCCAACTCTGGTATTAATGGTATGTTGATTATGTTGGAGTCACACTGTGTTTAGAAATTAATAGAACATTCTGAAACCAGTTCAATCCCTCCTTCCCAGCCTAAATCTCTACAAAAAACCACAGCCTTTAGCTCTAAGCGTATTTAGGTTTTCTAGGGAACTGGACAAATTATTGGTACTGGGATGGCTGTGGCCTCTGTGACCCAACTCTGGTATTAATGGTATGTTGATTATGTTGGAGTCGCACTGTGTTTAGAAATTAATAGAACATTCTGAAACCAATTCAACCCTTCCTTCCCAGCCTAAATCTCTACGAAAAACCACAGCTTTTAGCTCTAGGAGCATTCAAATTTTCTAGGGCTCTGGACAAAGTATTGCCACGGCCGCCCACGGTACTCCCTACTAGAATCGCCGTAGCCATGTCCATGGGGTCACGTGACCCGAGACAGAGAGAAGCGCGACTAGAGGCTCGGTTCCGAACTCTGTATATGTATAGCTCTGACAAAACCAAAAAATTAAAAAAAAAAAAAAAAAAAAACTCCTGGCCTTGTACTGATTTCATGTATTATACAGTATACTTTTTTTATCTTTTAACGGGGGACCCCCTATAATTATTGCTCTAAAAGTTTCCTGAATTTAGGAAATATACTAAAGTTTCAGAAACATAATTTTACTTATGTTTGCCCTTTAGCACTGTAACTCCCTTTTCAGGAAATTATGTATATTTTTCTGACCAATCTTACAGCAATAATCAGCTCAAATGTTATTGAAATTGGCTTCAGACTTCACCAATTTGCTTCTAGTTTTTAAAAAATTTCCTGGGGGAGGTCCCCAAGACCCCCACCAGCAAGATTGAAACTGGCTTCAGCCTTCGCCAATTTGATTCTAGTTTTTTAAAAATTTCCTGGGGGAGGTCCCCAAGACCCCCACCAGCAAGATTGAAACTGGCTTCAGCCTTCGCCAATTTGATTCTAGTTTTTTAAAAATTTCCTGGGGGAGGCCCCAGACCCCCACCAGCAAGAGGGGTACACCCACTCTTGCATTCTCACCCCCACCCCCACCCCATTAAGCGGAAGCGGCCCGGGTAGCGGCTCTGCCGCTACACCTCTCAATTGCATCTAATACCACCGGAGACCTCCCAAAACCTGTGGAAAACCCTGGTATACCTATAATTTATTAAAGTAGGTTAAGATTTTTCCACATAGGCCAAGACGACAGGTATCTTGAATAAACAAAGGAACAAAAGAAAAGAAATTCCACATGGAGATGGATGACTGACCTTGATGTTCCCACCAGGGAAGAAAATCCAGTTTGTTGGGTCAATAGGATCGAAATTATCATATATACCATTAGGAGGGTCTGCCTTATTGACGATTACAACATTGTCCATGCCCCAGCACCCAGCAAACGATTCACTGTTAGGGCTGAGGACCTGATGCCAGCGTATACATACACCATCTCTCCTTGCAACCTCAGGTAAGTGCAGGAGATGGACCGAGGTACTAAATTCACTTGGGGACCTATGGGGTAAGAACTCATTAGGAAGTAAGCAAAACACGTATATATATAATGAGTGTAAGTAAAATATACATACATGTATACAGCTAGCGATTTGGTAGACCTTGTACAAGCCAGACCGGGATTATTTCCCCAATAATACCACTAATAATTCTGTCTGATTTACCAAACCCACCTAATGTGATCAATGAGCGTCCAATTGGTGCATAGATCTGTAGAATATTGGATTTCTATCGGTTGGTCAAAGAGTGATCCAAGACATGTCCCCGAGCCTGGAAAGTATTAAAGTGACAATGACTTGGGAAGTTAAAAATTCCATTTAAACAAAATGATATTACACATACACAAAGGAAACATGAAACCATCTTACCTATGGTGAATTGGATCACGGAAGCCGAAGTCAGGTTCAATGGTACAGTAGACTGTAAAGGGAAAAGAGTGTTTCGAGGACATCAGTACATTTCTAACATTTTGCAGTATTACCAGTTTACTTGAATTCAAAGTGTGCGATGGCTTAGGACAATCCACAATAAAGCGAATGGATACCAATCTTATACAATTACCAAGAGCCGTTCATTTCCCCTGCAAAATGCTACCGCTTGCCCATGGAGAATAACGCCACAACCATCACCCATTTCACCTCCTTCAAGATTAAACCTGTGGATAAGAATATGTACACATATAGTATTATATGTTGGATGTTGATGCCCCTCCGGTGCTACCATAATTACGATCTCATAACTTAAAGACGCTCTAAAATAGTACGTCATACGCGACGTCCACAAATACAGTATTATATCACTCCCTAAGTTACACCATTCAGAAGTTAATACAATTTCGAACGGAAAGTCAAGACACTCATTTTAAATATACAGCACAGAATGGAACATATTCTTGAAGCGCCTACCATAAGTCATTATCAAGCGCTCCACCAGAATCGAAATCGTCTCTCAGAATCAAACCATATTCATGAACATCAGACAGGGGAGGACGTGAGGTGGAGAGCACAAGGCCTGGTATGGAGAATATGATAATCCTTTAAAGTAAACCTTTATCTAAAACTCACGCCTTTGTTTCAAAATCATATCGAATGTTAAAAGTGATTCATCGACAATCAAAACACTTACCACCTTCTTCGCAAATCTGCAACACTGTTGTGTCTTTAAAAAGCACATCTTGTTTCAACGTGGCCATAGCTCTAGAGGAAATTAAGGGATACCACTGATAAATATTATTATTACTATCATTAAAAAGATTACTATCATAAAAGAGGAGAAATATTAGTATGGTTTAAACAACGTTGGTTTAAATAACGATAATAGGGCTCCTCCTATTTGCAAAATAACATGGATCGACATTCAGTAGTACGAGAAATCATCCAATTTACAACCGACGCTATTATTCAAGATATATAGAATGCGCCTATACTAATATTGAAATAAGTCTCCCTAAATGTACACCCACTGCCCTGGGAACACACTACTTGTAAGCAGAAGAGGTTGTACAGGTGAAAAGCTCACAGAAAGTTGATGCATCCAGTGCCAGTGGGTGGAGCCCGCCAGAAGAAGGAGATGGTCTGCTGCGGTCTGTCGGACACGTGGTTGTGGACGTGCATGCAGTGAGCCGCTCCACTGGTGCTGGCCGCAGACTGACCAGAGAGCAGGGAACTGCTCGCCTCCCCAGTGCTGGTGTGCACACCCGTCATCATGAAGCCATCGAAGTCATGGCTCGATACAACAGTCACTATGAGAGCAATATAATACTCAAATAAGTACAAGTTAAAAATGCATTATCAGCTATGCATGCACACATCACACATCAGATTTTTTGCACAGGTATCAACTGTATAACATACCTGAACGTGTGCAAGGTTTCTATGTGTTGTCAAGTTAGTAAAAGCAAGGGATTTGCCAAAGAAGTTTTCTGGTGTGCACCAATATAAAGCGATGGTTTTGTTTACATAGCTCACATATGTATGGAGAATCAAATGTACACATTACCTATATGTAGGACAGGTGTGATACAGGTACCCGTATAGGTTTTAGCTATATTTGATTCTCCATACAATTTATTTGCCACAAGGTGGCTCCATGAACATGAAACATTGTGCAAAATTTAGATGAAGAAGTCATTTATATCCATTTCAGGTGATTTCTTTGGTATTGCCTGAAGGCATGGGGACTATTAATGTGTTTATCTTTCAATTAGTAATTATACTGTAGGTATGTTTATAGCTGAGAATGTATCTTTAAGGCAAGTCGCTCGAAAGACTCTTGAGCAATAAAATACAGCCACATTAACTCGCCCGAAAGGGTCTAGAACAATAAAATACAGCAACATTTTACATAGGAACATATATTGTAATAGTCGCCTAAAAAGAATTGGCATCAAAGACGAACCCGATTGTGATTTTTGCGGTCGTTATGACGACATCTTACATTTTTTCACCAAATGCAGAGTTATCGAAGAGTTCTGGTCCGACATTAAGGACTGGATATCCAATTGGATAGGTTACAGTCAAATGATTAGACATCAATTCACAAACAAGGAAATAATATTCGGCCTAAGAGGTAAAGGAAAAAAAACCAATGTAATCAATTATGTCCTGTTGGTAGGAAAATCCTACATACATAGACAGAGGTTATTTGGTAATAACAATATTTCTTACGATAATTTTATTCCTGAAATTAAGAAAAGGTTGACTGGCCTAAAATTTGCAGCAAAAAATAATTCCACTGCAAAAAAATTGTTCGAGCCCTGGAAAGAAATATATATTAACTTGTAAAAAAAAAAACCACTAAGGACAAGAGTAGCACATGTAATGTCTCAACCTCTTTATCAACAGAGGGACCATCTAGCAGCAAAACTAGCCTTGCAGGCAACCAGAGTGAATAGAAAACATGAAAATTAACAAAAAAATATAAAAGGGAACACAAAGTTCCAAAAAAGAGTCCTATCGAGTACAATATAAAGATAACCCTTTTCTTGTCAATATAGAGTAAATCCAGAAAGGTAAAATCTTGGTCTAATTCTAGACACCCAATTGTTATTTGTTATATTCGTTGCAATACACCAATGTTATAAAATGTCTCTATGAATAAAGATCCGATGTTGGACAAAAAAAATTAAAAAAATACAGCAACATCAACAACTTTTATTTGTCTACCTTATGGAAACATTTTACAACCGGCCCCACCCGATATATAGTGATCAACTCCCCCCCCCCCCCCCCCCCCCCCGGCCCACCAGTCTTTGATTAACAAAAAATAAAGCTGTCATATTAGAATCACTACTTATTGGTCACTACTGCCCCGATTGAAGAATAATTGAGTGGGGAGCACTAGACATGCAACAAACAACAGTCTTGGGGACGAGGGCTAGTCTAAGGGTTCATTATAATATAGCTTTTCAATACTATATTTCGAGTCATAAAAACAAACTTTAAATCTGGAAGGTGTGAGTGAGTGAGTGAGATTGGTTGCTTTACGCCCTTATCAACACTTTGAAGTGTTATATCAAGGGCGGGAGAGCTGAGAGGGAGGCAGTTTATGATCATACCCAGGAAATAGAGATAGAGAAGAAGGGAGAGAGAGACAGAGAAAAGAGACAGAAAGGCCCTTTAAGGTCTTACCCAGGACCAGGGTTCTATTTCCACCGAGTAAATATTTCGATGTTTTTAATTAATTGTTGGGAGAGGTGCTGCCAACCGTCTGAATTTCAGATTCTTTTTAGCTTATGACTTGGTTGAAAAAGAGAGTTGTGGAGTTCATTTTTACACTTTTTATTGGGACTTTTAACTGGTTTTTAATTGTTACATAATCAACATCCCGTCGGAAAATACGTTTTAGAAGCAATTTCATGGCATGAGATATCTACTGTACTTGTCATGAGAAATTTGGAGTTAAAGTTTACATTGAAAAAACAAAAAAAGCGCAACACGTGATAATAAGGGCGCAGCTTGTAGTTGATGTAGCGGAATTGGAATCACTGGATTTTTTAGCCTGTTGTGGCACTATCCATGAATTAAATATAGTGTACTAACCTAAAGGTTTCACTTTCACTTCAAGGACATACAAATCAAATACATTTTATTACATTGGCCCTTCCTTTTGACAAATTAGGAAAGTGTGACGTCCGATTTCCCCCGGTGTAAAGTATCCACCTACCTTTGTAGATATTTCCAGGAATGTAATACTCCGGGTTGCCGGCGATGGAAACACTAATTGCTATTTCTCCATTCTCCAGAGTCGATTGATCTTGGTCGCCGTGATAGTTGCACAAGTAAAAGAAAGGTCCCCAAGTCGGTGGTCCCATAGCATTGATAGAAAATAATATGTTTGATACAAATAGAAGTTCAAAGAACACCAATGAACGTGGCACCTGAAAACAAAGATTTAAAAGCCGTTTTAGCAGTGTAAAACAAAGAACTATGCGATGGAAAACTCAAAAGGTTAACCAAAGTTCCGTAGCCCATATGAAAGCGTTATAAATGTATCTTTGTGGTATATGAGGCAGCGAGTGCGGTAGATTTTCCTATCAGTAGCCCTAGACATACGCAATAGAATAAATGCACTCTTCCTCATCGAAATTATTTCGGTACAACTATTTAGTCGGACATTTAACAACAAAAATAAATGTTTACTTACCATGGTGAATATAAGGGCTGGTCTTACCATGAGGATTCCCACACTAAGTTGTGCGCCTGCAACTTTTTCTTATCACTGATTAGCGGGGTCACTTGGGATTGGATTGCCTAGGTTCACTTAGCTATTGTGATTCTAGGTCTAGAACCTTGGTGGGGGTGGAGAAGGGGGGCATGAATAATTGGAATAAAGACATGTGCCACGAAAAAAACCCATATGGCATGAGTCATATAGCTTAATTCGATCTCGACTTAATCTAAAACCATAAATGTGCATGCTGCTTTAAATTTATTTACAGACAATGACGGTGTTATTAGTGATAAAAATGTGGGTGCATGTGTTCCCCCCTACCACGATTGCCATCAAAAGGACCTAACAAAAGAAAGTACTTTATTCCAATAGTACTCTGTATTCAGCCATGTAGTGAAATGACATAGAAAATAGGGTAGGAAAGCCAAGAAAGAGGTGAATAGAGTAGGGAGGAAGCGAGAGATGTCCTGCTCGGGTAAGAGGAGAAGGTACAGATGAACCCTGATTAACCCAAACACTGACTCCGCGACTCCCCCAGTTCCCATTATTACATTTAATATCATAAATATTCAGACCTACAACCTTTATTTTGCGTTTTTGAATATTTCCATGAAAAAATACTATAAAACCCACTCAGTCGTCACGTTTATACAGCATTTGACATTATTGTTACAGGGAAATATAGGGATCATCAATACATCGATTGTCATGTCACGTGTGGAAGCCATGTTTCATATATTAATTTACCGTCTGCGCGAATAAGAAAATTCAGGAAACAAATATGAATCATTCCAAAGGGAATAGTATTTGGTATTATTCTAAAATATGGAACGAGAATTGTTCTATCAACTGTTGAAATATCACAAAAAGAGGGTGTTGCTGAATTTTAGTCAGAGTGGGACTGATTATAATGGTTTTTATCTGTCTGTATCAGACGCCGACTGCCTGGAGCCGGGCTTGGGTTACAAGCGTTATATGTTTCCTAGAGATTAAAACTCAACTCCAGGGTTTATCGCTGGCCCATATTTAACCCTTTCCATGACCACTGAGGGATAGTCTTCAGCGAATAACCCCGCACTTCCCAGTAATGACCATTTGAAAACATAAGGGGAAATAGTTGTTGATGTTTTCCAGAAGACTATTAGTTTTATGGTAGATAACGAATGAAGTCATAATGCGGCACTTAGGGGAGCAATGAATGGTGTGACCAAAATTTTCGAGTCGGCGAAAAGATATAATCATTTTCAGAAGTTTGTCTTTATTCACCAGGAAACAAAGAGCCCGGATATTTCATTGGATTGTCAGTACAGTACCAATATTTTATTTCTTTGTAATGCATTTCGGGACAAATGATATGGTGGTGACATTTACATATTTTTTTTCTAAATGTGATGTACGAGAGGTTTTAAGGAAAGGCACTGAAGTGTAATACTAAAATTCTTACAAGAGAATTGTGTGAGTTATGCAAAGGAGGGATACTGCTAGCTCCCTGGTATATATGGTTATAAGGAAGTGCATGGGGATATATGTAGACACGAATGTAGTTACATGGTTTCAAGTTACTGCACCACATGTACGGTACAAAAACATGGCGCCATCTCGAGTCATTATTATGAATCAGAAACAGAAATAGAAACCGCAAATCTAATTAATTACGCCAACTATTCCTTTAAATATTAACTATATTCCATTAACTAATTTTACCGTTGGATCGAAAATTAAAAAATACAAGATCCTGAATACGAAAATGTAGAAACAAATTATTTCTCTATGGGAATATAATAGTATACTGTAATATTGTGTACATATTTTAATATTAGGAATGATATTTTGTTTCGTATTTGAATACCTGAAAGTGTCACGTTGTTTATGATGGCGTATTTAATTAAATTTATTTAATATGTCATAACATTTTGGATTAGGTGGTTAAGGCTCTTGACTACAACTATACAGGAAAAATACATGCGGCACTACACATCTGAAGACCGATGGAATAATCCAAACACCCAATAATACTTGGCATACAATGATATTTTATTTTAGAATATACAGTATAAACATCAAGCAATCTTTGAGAACAAAATCTCGAAACGGAGTTCACAATGTAATACGCAAAAACTGAAACGGTAGTAAATTCCTGGGGTGAGATCTTTTTAGGAACAGGGTCGAGCAGTCACTAAATACAAATTCATGTTGTTTACATATTACATACCGGTACTTTATCCTCTTAGAGGTTCGCTGAACGGGTGTTACCAACGATCAATGATTGAAACGATGATCAACTAACCATAATAAATCTGACCAGACAAAATATTAGTAAATGGTTAATTATCTAATAAGTCTAAAGGGTTTGTTACGATGAGATTCGCTGATAAACTGGGAACTTCTTATCTACAAGTAATGTACATACGGGCCTAGCATAGCTAATATTACATCATACAAAATCGTAGAGGTATCGCATGATGTCCACGTCCACGGTCCTGAAATAAGCAAAGCAAACCATTATAGAGATGCAGAAACTTGCATTCAAATGCCAGCCGTAGAGAAAGAAATCTGTCCTCTGGTCTATTAGATTGGGAAATATTATTTGTCGTTCATGAAATATTTTATCCATATTTGATATATTATTAAAAATATAGATTCACCACTCAGACGCCCTTTTACATTTCTTAATTTTCATCTAAAGACATCAATATTCATGAAAATAATTTTTTTCCCATCACAATGTGTGACAAGTAATGGCTTTTTTGGTGATTTTATATTACAAGAAGTATGAAATGCTGCGTAAATATATGAATAGATGGACAAGTATGTAATACGGTTTATCTACGAATTGTATATAGTGCCAACAGATGATGGTGGTTTATTCAAGAATTACTAGACGACTAAGTATTAATACTTTACCTGGCGATCGGTTTCATAAAATCTAGCGACACAAGACATTTGAATTTAGGAGCTTCCAGGATATCTGAACTTCCAATTTGCGTCAGTAGGCCAAGCGTAACCAATGACGTGATCTGTAAAAACAAGTATATAATATATTTATTTATGATATTTACATACACATCGGGATAAAAAGAATATATGTTAACCAAGGCGACACAAGGTTAAACCCACGACGTTGTAGCACAATTAGTTGGGTAACAACACAAGAGTTACAAAGAATTCTTACCTGGGAGAATATGTGTGCAGAAGGGGCAATGCGAATATCTATCATTGAGTAGAATATGGCCATCATTCTGTCTAATGGGAAAGGTTTGGGACCTAGCAATTGGTTTGAGGTCTGGAAAAAACAAAATATTGACACATAATAGTTGTAATCCTTATAATCATAGAACTTGGAACTTAAAAATAAATGAAAAGATTTGTCTTACATGTTGATGGACTAACTCGAATCCAAATGACTAAACATATTGCATTTTTTATAAAACTTATCTAGAAGACACATACTCGTTCATTTCTCTTCATAGCAGCCAGTTGAGTACGCTTTCCAACTCCAGCTTTGCTCTTGAAAAAAATAACAGGAATACAATTAACCAAGCAGGTATTATCTTTTTGCAAAACTCCTGTCAACACCTTGAGTGTGAAAGTAATCTCTAAAGTGTGAAAATATGGCTACGGCTCTACTACTGAAAAAAAATGTAACCCTGTCCGAGAAGTAAAATATAAGTGACCCTAAAATATATTTCTAAAATATAAGTTACCCATGAATGGTATATAAGTAAGTAAACTGGCTAGATAATTCCACTCCTCCGGGGGCTGCCATGCGACTGACGTCATGTCTATAGTGACGTCACAACTGACTTCCGCATGTAGGTGTACAGAGACACACAGTGAGCCGTAGTCCAACTATTTATTCAATTACGGCACGAGGTTCGGATGTGAAGCCCTCTGGGACTATGGCTCTCTTTTGCCTAGCAGCCGCCCTATTCATTCAATTGAATAAATAGTATGAGGTACCGTGGAAAAATAATAGATAAAGAATGTAAGATATAATCATAATGATAAAAAGATACGCTTTGCCGATTTGTACCTTGCAGAAGAATCGCTTGTCAGTTTTAGCAGGGTTGTAGGAAGCAAGATAAGCAGCTATCAATAGGTACTTGGAGTAGAATGGCAATTCCACCTTAGTACGTAAAGATGTAGTAGAGGGCGTGGCAGGAGTGGTTGCAGAGGCAGCTGCGGCTTCTGTCTCTTCCTGCTGGAGCTTTTCCCACTGGGCACTTCATGGAGAGAATGAGCAATGATGTGGCATTAGTCTCTAAATTATTGGCTTTCACTTGTATTAACAGATATAGTATTTTAATTCTATAATTCGCAAGTATAAATTTGCAAGGATGCTACACACCTTGAGACCTCTCTAAGATAGACGGTTTGTAAAGCCTTCCTCAGCTGGGGTTCTATGGCGCGCCACAACTTAACAGAGTTTTCCACAGTTGCTGGAAAATAAATTAGATTTTGACATTCAGGCAAGTCTCTCACGAAACAGATCCATGGTGTGTAATGCTTTATTCACACAGGTCGACCTCTGTTACTATAAATAATCCAGAGAATATTATTATTCGAAATATCACATTTTGTTGTTGTTGTAACGTTTTTATTAATCTTTGTGGTACAGTTTGATGTTCTCATCGTTTTCGTTTGTATCCAAATGATACCTTAACTGGTATTACATTTCATTACATGACAAAACAATATAGGTTACTATCTATCTCGTAAAATTGAGATAAAAAGGAAGGAACCTACCTTCACCACGTTTGATGGGTTCAACATACTTCGGGAAATTTAATAGAGCCTGGAAAAATCAGTAACAGGTGGTGTATCATCCTTACATTATCCAATTATTAAAGTGATTCCTTCGAATAACAAAACAATTAATCATAACAAATATCAAATTTGATAAGATAAGATTATACTCCATGCAGCTCCCCGATAAGAAGTATCTAGGCTTACCAAATGTCTCAGTTCACTGAGGTCTCTACATGCCAAGTGAAATATCGACAGAACCAAGTTACAGTAGTTCCGATAGAAATATGGCGTGTATTCAGTGGGGCAATCCAGTGCCATAACTTCCAGAAGGTCCTCTAATAAAGAAAGATTTTTTCAGTACAAAGAATTTTTCAGTACAAAGATTTTTTTAGTACAAAATTGGCACCACAGCAAAATTTGACGGGTAACAAAACTAAAAGCAAGGCTCGTTTGAAGTAAATAATTGGAATAAAGGCAAAGTTTCGAATGTTACAGGATCAATTGTAAGGTCAGAAATTATAAAGAAATCTGTACTGCATCCAGAAGGTGCAGTAATTATATCTAGATACTTCCCTGAATTATTGCCCAAATGTCCCAATATTTCATGTTGATGTGATGAAGGCAGTGAGTGGTAGGGTTTTTACTCACAAGGAATTTCTCATTTCTAGTTAGGTTTCAGTGGAATCCGTCCGGATTCGCTTCACTGTCTTGAGCATCATACTTAATTTTTTTCATCGTTATCAGTTAAACGTTGTCTTCCAAGACTTATAAAGCTACACATTTACCTTGTATGCTTATTTGAATTAAGCAAACCCAACTGTGTTTTGTTTCCATTTCTTAACAGTGTACATATATACGATGGGGACACATACTATCCCACCCTAATGAAAAGTATTCTATTGGGACTGGCGACGGAGGAAAAGAAACAATCATGCCATGTTGCGGCGGGGTTGGCTTTATCGACTTAGGCTAGGAGCATCGTTTTGTCCTACGCCATTGAATAGACGAGTTTAAATATCAATTTCGCATGGCATACCTTTGTTGTAGTCGGGGAAGTGAAGAACAAACGGGTCCAAGAAACCAGTTCCCATCCAGAATTTATTCCATACTATATCGGAGACAAGAATTGTGCAGACATTCAAACCAGTCTGAAAGTACACATTCATTCAATTAATATTGCTCAAAATATAACACATCACAACAAACGAAGTTATTTAGCCCTTTTAACATCAGATACAAAACTAATAAAACAATAATAGGTCTGTATTCGTTGAGGATATAGATCAACTGACAATCAATACTTCGCCCAAGATTACCATCGGTCGTGCTAGCACATTCTTGTCATGACTTAGCTGGTATCTGGCTTGGCCCTTCAGGGTAATTAGGAAGCACTACATTTATGGAAGTCTGTTTGATTAAAAAAACTTCGATTTCAATATTATTTTACCTTCAATAGCCCACCTGCGCTGGCATCTGCGCATGTCCGGACGTGGGCGCGGTTCAGAGTATTACGGGATAGCATGTAGTATAGTCTGGGCGGCCGGGTACGCGGGTACCCTAACCCGGGTACTGTGGCTAGTGTGCACCGTGACCAAGCAAGGAACAGCGGCCGTCGAGCGCGAATTTCAAAATGACGATAGTAATTCTAAGATCCTGACGTCTGTCCTGCCGATGTCTGCTCTTTTCAGTTAACTGGATAGGCTTAGATAGGTTTACCATACACAATATTAAACAGTGAATATCAATTGGTTTTCCAGCCATTTATAAAATATATCAGGCCTACATCTGCTGAAAATAATAGATTCTTTCAAAAAGCTAGTCAAATCTTTGGTTAGAACTAAACCCTCTTTTGCCACCTAAAACGATTCTTTAGCACCGACCTCTTCCATTAATGCGTCTGAGTATATATTTTCTTTTTTAATAAGTTGGATATAATATTTCGTGGCTTGTCGGTTACTACTATTATTCTAAATATTCTGATTTGAATGAATATTAGATCTAGGCCTATATAGAGAGAGTATGCTCGTACACATATATCATATGTATTTGTGATGTTCTAATTTCTATGCAATGCTATTCCTTTCCTCACGTTTTGGACTCAATATCCCTTAATATTTGAGCGTGAATGTTATTTTCTTAGGATTATATAGAGGAGAATATAGATGGTCGATAGCAGTGGGGGCCATTATGTATTTTTTAATTATTGTATCCAATCGTTATCATTTTTATGTCATTGAATAAAGATGGTCAAAGGATGAAAAGCCCAAAATCTTAGCTCTTAACTCATGAAATTCTGGGAACTAGTGGTGGTAGAAGTTTTTGCATTGAAAATTAGTGATAGATTACGAATGACTATACCAAAGATTGAATATAGCTTATTTGTATATATCAAGTTGGAAATATCTCTATTAATCATTTAAAAACATCTAGAACCGCTTATCTTAGTTTAGAATGTTTTAAAAAGTGTTTTTTTTTTAATTTTTTATTATTTTGTGTGTGTACTTTAAACATCTTTGCTGTCTATTAAACTATTTAAGCCTTTTACACAATTTAAATTGTATTAAATACCCCAACATATTTATTCGACTTTCCTAATCTCATACGACAATTATTTGTACCTCTGTTTGCAATCGTTGGTAGCTTTCACAAGAGTCGTTGTCCTTATTCCCATTGAAACTGTCCAGAAATCACAATTTTTATGCAATACATTAATAATTCGGATCTAAGATGATGATAAAAATGGTTATTCATTATACCCCCCAATACCGCCCTCTCTGACTTAATTTCTCTCTCTCAATCCCTCTGTCTCTCTATCTACACACTGTGTGTATAACTATCCGTATGCATTTCCTACAATAATTATATAACTACATATACATACCATTATATACGTACCATATATACATACCATATACATGCCATATATACATACCATACATATATATACAAGACAGCATGAAATCGGTTTTTTTACTAACATTCCTGAGAAGGGTCTACCGACCCAATTCGGGTCGACCATACAGCTGCCCTCATGTCATTTTTATCAGCCTTTTCCTCTGTCCAGTTCATATTCCCCTCATATCAATTGGTGTCAGATGTATAAGTTTGACTGCGTGGTACATGATACTAGTCGCATTTTTTAATATGATATCTATCAGATAGATAGATCAGATCTACTTATAAACAGTTGAACTTTCTGAATTAATTGAAGTGGGCTTTCAATCGATTTTGGGGCATAAGTAATAGTATTCAATCGTTGTGGCGTTATGGAGTTAAAACGGAGGAAAATGATAACTTAAAGCAAGAGGTGAGAAGAGGGAAGGTGAGAAGAGGAGTAGGGGGAAGGATGAAAAAGTTGAAAGTTGGTCGGAAAAAAAGTTGAAAGTTGGTCGGAAAAAAAAAGTTGAAAGTTGGTCGAAAAAAAAGTTGGTCGTAAAAGTCAGTCGTTTGTAAAAAAAAAAAAAAAAAAGTGTTGTAAAAACAAAAAAGTAGTAAGCTAGGCTAGGATAAATAGTTTGTAACTTTCTTTTAAAATTTAGAATCTTTTTTTTTAAAAATTTACTTTTAACGTAACTTTTAACCCTCTATAATCCCTGGGTCTGGGATAGCTTCCTAGGCACCCATAAGGGGGATTAACAATGCCTAGGGATTAATACCCTATGAAAGCCTCATGGTTTAATCCAGCTTGTTCTTAAACAACTTTAATAATCATAAAATTCCCTAAATCGAATCATTTATATTTGCTTATAAACATCTAAATATTTAAAACATGATTTATCACATTACTTTTACTTTCAATCATTTCTATAACATGCAGAAACACCCAAAAAAGTTCCGTTCCGTTTCCTTCATTCAGATTCCATTTGCCATTACTTTTACTTTCAACCATTTCTATAACATGCAGAAACACCCAAAAAAGTTCCGTTCCGTTCCCTTCATTCAGATTCCATTTGCCATTACTTTTACTTTCAACCGGCCGAGCGGAGAGCTGTCAACTGGCTTACGTCACACTGGCTTACGTCACAAAAGAGGTGCCGACTCCCAGAGCACCAGAACAAAGCTTACCGACCAAGCTGGGTTTGTCAACATTGCCACGTGCAAAGTAATACCATCCCCTGAGTTTAAGATGTTCTTCCAGAATTCAGGGTTCCCCATGCTATCATGTTACCGTGAATGACGTATAAACGTGTCTCCACGAATAATAATAAGTTAAGTATTGAATGAATATTAAATCTAGGCCTATAGAGTATGCTCGTACACATATATCATATGTATTTGTGATATGTTCTAATTTCTATGCAATGCTATTCCTATGCAAAAATAACCTTTCCTCACGTTTTGGACTCAAGCTCCCTTAATATTTGAGCGTGAATGTTATTTTTTTTAGGATTATATAGAGGAGAATATATTTTTTCAGAAAATAATAACCCCAAAGCAATTTGTTATTATTATAACATCCAGGAAAACAACAGGTGTACCCATCCATCTCGTTGCAATGTTTTCCAAAGGCTAAATTAATGGTGGCCGCTTACCGCACCGTGTGCAATGGTGCGTACCGTGTGCAATGGTGCGTGCAATACTTCAACTCCCGCAATCCTTTGCGCGAACGAAATCCAAGATGGCCGACCAAGATGGTTGACATTACCAACCGCCGCGCAGGTGGGCTATTACAAGTACACTAACCGAGGATTGTCAAGAATATTCTTCAAAAGCAAAGTTTTTAGTTGTGATATAATTATATACATTATTATCATCTTACCAGTTCGTTAAGGCGGAGAAGACCTGGTAATAAATTAATTGCCATATCTCGTAAACGTTCTGCCTTATCAAAAACCTGGATAAAAGAAGACCGTGATATTTAAGGGAAATTCATTACTAGTATACGGGTATTCCATTTTCCGCCACAGCCAAGAAAGCAAAGCAAAATAACCAACGTTAATAGTTTCTGCTAAAATCAAGGGTTTATGAAACAGAATAATTTGAAAGAAAAAAAAAAGAATAATTTGCTCAGTCTATATACACTGGCTCGGCAGGTCTACTTTTTTTCTTAATTCAGTTTTATTGGCAGAAGTGTACAATCAATATTATTATCTAGACGATAAGTGGAGAATTGTTTTGCAATTCATTCTAGAAATATATCAATATCAAACAGAGAACAACGCTTACACTATCCATTATCACAACCAAAAGATACAGGAATGTGATAAATAAGATGACATCACTGCCAGGTGTATGGTTTCGCCGTGACGTCTTATCTCAGTGGATAAAGAAGCCTGACCTTTTCTTAAAGGAGTCTTATAATCGAGTTCTTACTTGGGATTACAGTAAGAGAGTAGGAACTGTTGGAAAGGGACACAAAACACCGCAACATGTATTACGTATGGAGATTCGTTTGTCTGTTTTTCTGTAGTGTCAACAGCGAAAATGGACCTGATTTGGGATCATTCCCCACATACAAGACATGGTGGGCGAAAGAAATAATCAATCAAAATATCTACACCGCTGGTAGGCTGACGGAAACGCAGATTAAATACACTCATGAAATGGGATTCAAATCCATGATCGGTATGTTCAATTATGAAACAGCTAGCAAGATTGGAGAAGAAATTTTACCAAAGGGAGAGGATGAAAAGCTACTTGCTACAGAGGTGGTTGGCCTAAATTTTGTCCATATCCTTGCACCCGGGGAACAGTGGAAACAACTGGAAACAGTGAGGCGTTTTGGACAGGCCTACAACTTGTTACCCAAGCCATTATTATACCATTGTAGTTCTGCTTACAGTGCCACAGCCACAACGCTGATGTATTTCCTGAATACTACCAAGCATAACCCTAATGCAGAGCCCCGGGTTACTTTGGATGAGTTCTTCAGAATAGCATCTGCACATGGGTACTTTCTAACCAATCATGCCACGCCATTTCCATGTCTCACAAATTTCAATTTTAATTTGAAAAATGTTTATTAAGCTGAAGAGATTTAACATTGATAGTTAAATACATGTTATACAATAACGCATTTCTGAGAAAACAGAAATTTGCATGCGTCGCCTGAAATTGGAATTATTGGATATGATTTATCAGTAATATACACATTAGAAATTGAACCACATTGGACTTAAGTTTTAACTATTTCATCAATCTGACCTAGGTATGATTACGGCTCCGATGTACCTCTTCTGGGATTATTGAAAGACATTATGGGCGTTGACGAGATAGAGGTAACAGCCAGACCAAATGTGACAATGCCCAAATGGAATTCCAAATATTGGCAAGTAGAATTTTCTAGTTGAAAGCAGAACTATACATAATGATAATAGATACATGATACATGATGATAATATCTATGTACAGCTCTGTTGAAAGTAAGCTTATAATGCCAAGAAAGACCAAAATTAACAAATCATCAAAAACTTAATATGATGGGATATTTTATTGAGAAATAATACATTTTCTACTAACCCTAGGCTCACCCACCCTATCCATGACAACTGGTATGCGGCTGGTCAGATTCGTTCGAATTATAAAGAAATGATCAAGAATTTTGACGCCATCGTTAATCTAAGGGAAGGCGTAGTATCGAATAGTGGGAAACCTTCTCAGGGGGAGGTGACTCTTTTGAATGTGAAAGGTAAGCTCTTGATCGCAAAGTTAACGCTTATGCTTCTTATGTTTAATATGTTTATGATACTCTCTACAATACAATACTATCTACAATGTCATCAACACATATATGTTCCACTTCATGAGATATTTAATTAGCTTACATGTGTAATTAGAATAATAAGACTTTAAATAGTCTAAATCATAGAAGGACAACAAATGCTTAGGTTCACGTCTGCGTCCTACCCATATTATGCACACTTCGATGTTTTCTTTCCAATGATCGATTGAAGATGACACGGGGACCTACACAGGGACAGGGAGACAGTCTAAGACTGAGCTTGAGAAGAACAGGGTAGACCCAACTCGTCCTAATAACTACATCAGTCCAGATTCTACTGCCAATTACCAGCAGCAGAATGGGCTGGAATATGGCGACAGTATTGGCTACAACTCTGACAACGAAAAGAATGCAATCGCCCTTGAGAACATTCCATATCACCATTTGCCACTAGGTTGGTCGGTACAAGCATCCCTGTCTTGCATTTTGAGAATATATATATGCTGATAATATATATCAAATATATTGAATCACAATCCAGAACCTTTTTACGAATATGGAATATGCATGGGTAGAAGTCGGAAGACTAAGGAGAGCGAGAAAGTAAATGATGATATATTATATATTCAAAGACAAAAATTTAAAAGTTAAATGAGGATTTCCTTGGTTAAAGATGAAATTTTACTGTATGTTTATAAATGTCAACTAGTGGTGATGAGGGATGAAACGTTCATTTGGTCCTGTTCATCGCCACTAGATGGCACCGAAGTAAACTTATATGTACACTGTTTAGATGAGAACATGGGATAACTACGGAGAACATCCACCAAATTAATTCAATTCTAATCTATTATTTATCCAGAGGCATAATCAGACTTTTCTTTCACAGAGAATGGAGCAGACCCACTGGCATACTGGCGAAAACACAAAACAGTGTTTCAACAACTTGGCCAATCTAACGATGCAATCCTAATCCATAGCAGGAATGGAGAACATGCAGGTTGGTCAAACTATCCTAAAAGTTTATGAACAGTTCCTGCGTAATTTAGAATATCATTCGATTTGTTTATTGAATATGTGGTTATGCCCTACTTCATTCTGGACATCCCAGTCATTATTATTATAGATATTAGTTATGTTTGGGAGGTGTATCAAACTATGATTAAGACTTATCGCACAATCAGATGATATAGATCTGCTTTAAACTAGTGCTCTAAAAGATATCTGATAGTGCTAAAAAAGTCAATAAACATAAAGATGCCAAGGAACAATACTCAGGATGGTGTCAACATAGAAACAGGTTCTCTGCAGTGATCTTAATTACGCATGAGTTTTGTCTATTTAATTATGTTGTTAATTTTCAACTAAATTCATGCACGTTAATCTCTCATCACATTTCATGTCATCAGTTAAAGATGTTGGAGGCATCTCCAAACAATATGGCCGCGTAGGCTGATACAATGCCCGAGTATAGTAAACTAGTACACCTTCCCTGTTTCATTATATTTACAGTTTTCCTCGGGCTTTTGTCGGTGGGGTGCCAGCATGGACATGGCAGTGACTGGGCTCAAGAGAAGAGTAAAAGCATGGGTTTCCACTGGAGTCTTCAAACTCATCCAGAAATGATAGCAACATTTAAGACGGTTCTCGACAACCAAGCTACAGAATGCTGAAAAACAGTCATCCAAACGTTGTTACTTACTAAATAAATGGTTTGCTGAATCCCCTGTCCATCGTGTAAGTCTTTCAAATGGCGAACGAAATCGTTCATATTGTCGCACTTGGAATATATTCCAAAATCATTTTCGGGAGAAGGGACGGTGCCTGATAACTGATTAAGGATGTGTTCATACATCCTTCGCCCATTGTAGTGTTCGACACAATTGACAACAACATAGGGTGCCTTCAAAATAGAAACGAAAATAATATTGTTTTATAATATATACCATAACTTTGATTCAAGTCATAAGAGGTGAACAACAACTTGGATGCATAATTCACAACACAAGTAAATTCCACAAAAGAAAATCTTTCGATACTCTTATTTTTTAAACCTAATTATAACATGGATACATGATGAAGTACTTCGATTTAATCTAGGAATCATCAAACTCGGAGGTAAATATATCCGAATAAACCATTAAAATATATTGCAAATACAAAATACTACACATAACATTTATATCCTATTAAAGATTTACAAACCTTAATAAGGTTGAACAGCCCATTTAAAACAAGTGATTTCCCTGTTGCTGAGTGTCCATAAATGAATAAAGCTGGTGGAGGATTCTGTTCAGGCTGCAATGAAATTAGTAGAAGATGGCGTTTATTTTCTAGTCTGCTACATTTATTAAACTATTGTATTTGTGTTATGGGAATAAAAATCTACTATTATTATTGACCATCCATTTCTTCTCGCTGAAATAAGTCGTTTATACAATCAGAGCTATACGGTACATACAAATTACAATGTATGTATGTCTAGCTCTGATGCAAACTTTTATTCAAACCAGAGCTATATAATATTATTAAATTAATGCTCCGTTTCAATTTACTACGTTAGTTATTATTTTATCACTGCGTGTCATTATAATTTAAATGAAAAACTATCTACGGTATTCCTTAAGTTTTGCAGTTAGTAATCACTAACATCTGGGCACTATTAATCTAGTTTTTTTTACAATCAGTAATACATTATGTTATAAGTTATATTAGATTCGTACCTCCCCGAATAAAGACAAGAGTAATTTAATCTGTTGCTTTCGGCACGGAATTCTCTCTGACAATTTAGAAAATACTTCTTCCCTGTCAAAGTCAGCCATGATCTGCAATGAAGAATAAATCCATCGATATACCATATGCATAGCGTAAAGATTAAAGTATAAGGTATCAAGTATAACTATAGTATTACCGTACTTAGCATGACCGATGATAGTCAGACTGTTTTATTTAGTGACTCTGCCTCTCGATGCAGAGGCCAGAGCCAGGCAGAGGCGCGGGAGAGGCAGCTGAGCTGTCTCGTGTTGATAAAAACACTTTTAAAGTAGTATTTCTCAAATGTAAATTAGCGCATGTCAATCCAAGCGCCGTATTTAATGAGGAACGAACAAGAGAAAATCAGAACACTCAAGAAGATGTTTTAACGCAAACCTGATGATATTATTACCTTTTTCTTTAGCAAGCCTCTCGGACGTAAAACAACACAGGAAGTTTGATTTCAGCGCCACAGACTACGCGCACCAAATTGTAGACGAAATCCTATTGGCTGAAAATCAATTACTGTTACTTCCGGTCTCACACGGTACTGACAGGGTTGGGTTCTGCTTGTGCAGGTGAGGAAAGGTAAGTTGACATTTTTCTTTTCTGTGAGCTGAAATATTCCCTTAACGTGTGTAACCTGTACTTGAAGTTATTGCTCTATGAAATCATATGTTATTTTAACTCGTAAGAGGAGGTCAAAATACGCGATTGTGTTGAAACAATGTGCATTATTATTGTTATTGATGTGTATTCCTCGGTCCCGAAAGAACTTGTCAAACGGGTAGCCTTCTCGGCTTCTGCTTGCACTTGCAGTGTGCGTTCTAGATACTGTAGTAGATCTGCTACACTTTATAGTTATAACTGTGTCACCTGTTTTATATATTAGGAGTCCTTATTTAGGGCAAGGAACTAGTCGGCTAGTTGACTGTCAATGTCAATGAATGTAGTGCTACTAAAACCACAGTCCCTACTTCATTAAAAAAATATTAATAAATATTTGTTTAGCAGATCTAGTTTAATGCCTATAATAATGGCATTATCGGAGTATGGTAATATTTTGTATTAGTAGTATAGCCTACTATACCATAGTGCATATTTGATTTATTAAGGTAAGGACTAAGGGACAATTTTGCCAGTATCACCACCTCTGCATGGACTCCGTATACACATGTATACATCCTCATGATCCTGAGTCAGAGGTGCATATTGTACCTATAATGGTATAAAAGGGGAAATGTGATTTGAGGGTTGATTAATTTATGCTCAAAGTCTATGATAGTATGACGGCAAAATATTTACCGAATTATTTTACTCAAAGTATATTATTTACCGATTTTTCTTTTTACATCTGCCCCTGTACCAAATGTATTATATTGGTTCTGTACATGTATTTTAATTCTTGATATACAATGTAGCCTGTATTGTAGGCCTACTTTGATGATAATACCGATGCTAATTGCCCATGAACACTGCAAAACATGAAGTATTGAAATAATATGTTTTGAAGTTGATAGCAATTTATAGGCTGAGTATAGCTATTTATAGTTACTGAGGTGTGGAAAGATAATGGTTTTTCTCATAATTACTCTTCTTGCCAATCTTAGCACCTATATAATTACTCTTCTTGACACATACTCCTAACCGGCTATAACGTTTGTCTCTGGGTTTTTTTAATAAATTTTATTTGTGTAAACCTAATATTCCAATATCAGAATTAAGTTAAAATTGCCTAATCTTTCGTGAACGTGTGTATACTTTTTCGCCCTGGCAGACATCGTCGTTTTTTCTGCCAGAATAAAAAGGCAGAGTTAGTTGACTGAAATGTTTCCTTTATTATTCATAGGTGTCACGAAGAGCGTGGGGAGGCAGACAGACTTGATCGTCAGTAATACCTTCGCAGCGCCTGCCAGACCTCGTATTACTCCTGAGTAACAAGTGAAAGGGACTATACAGACAACTGCCAAGATGTCTACCGTAGCCGGAGATGTTCATAACTTTAACGAATCAACTCGTGTTTATTACACGAACTATATTCGAAATGCCAGGGCTGTAGGAGTAATGTGGGGGGTATTTACCATCTGCTTTGCTATCATCAACATTGTTGTCTTCTTGCAACCACAGTGGATCGGAGATACGCCTGACAGTGTGGGCACTGGATATTTTGGTTTATTCGAATTTTGTCAGTTTTACCAAGCAGGTGGTAGTCTGATTTGTCAAGGAAGATTCGATCAGTTCAGCACTATCCTGACAGATGAATTCAAAGCAGCCTCTTTCTTCGTTGGATTTTCAGCCCTGGTCGTCCTGATTTGCATTTGCTGCATGCTCATGTTTTTCTTTGTGAATGCTTCCTACGTTTACATCATCTGTGGATTCCTTCAGGTTCTCTCCGGTGAGTCAATAGTTTTAAGATTTCTGCTCAGACTGTAAAACCTTCCTTTGTCACATAGCTAAGTTCTTTCCCTCGATCCTAGTGTTGCCAGTATCTGTCATATATTCTGACTATCTGGTATGTTATTCTGACTCCCTAGTATTTTAAATTCACCTACTGTGAAATATAATGTTATGTGACTATTTTCTCAATATAAATATTTCATGTAAAAAATATTTTTGTAAAACCTCAGTCAGTATTATCCTGATATTGATATTGATTTGATTTGATTAACATGTATTTCCACATGGGTGTCTCTCTCTAAGTATTTTACGTAAAAGATATCAATACACAAATGTTAAGCAATTTTAAAACCTTCTAAAAATAGGTCATTTGCTTCCATAGTCAAGCTGGTCGTTACAGTAATATTAATTGATAAACAGGATATATATGAATTTCCAACATTTTCTGAAAATGACATAAAATAAAGGCGATGCACATTGCAGTCTTATATTATCACATGGCCAGCGGGGACAATTTGCTTTTAACCCTTAGTATAGGTCATATGACATTTATATAGACACACATGTTGGTTCTCTGATTTACTTTTATTTGCTTTTGTGGGACATTGGCATTTCAACAAGATAAAAGATGCCAATGTTTATCTTCACATTTTTCACGAATATATTCTGTAGCACCATCGGCTGAACGGCTGCACTAGATATTAAAAGTTTTACGGCAAAGCGTGGGTTCAGGATGTTAGTGCTGCCCTGTGTATTGAGCTATGCAGTCGTCACGCTCTGTTTCACAGCAAGATTTCAGGCCACCACTGTGCTGTCACAGACCAGGCCCAACCGAGCGCTACCTCCTCTTTAGCTGTTATGCCCAGGAGGAGAAAGAAAACTGTCAATATCCACTGAGTCCACCCACATAAAAGATGTGCTTTAACTTGGTAATATTTTCAGATCGTCTGCCAAAGCACCCCCTTTGAAATGACTCATGATCGCTTCAGTACTGAACTCACCTGGGGAAATTATAGGGATCCGACTTGACCTACTTGTGGGGGAAGCATTAATTTCGACTTGCCATGATCACATTCCAACATTTTTTTACACCAATCTTCCCCGTACTTTGAAGTATTCTCTATGCCATGACATTAAATGGTATACATTATAACATTTTTACCTAGTTTGTTGGTATGAAAATGATTGTGTCGTTATTATATATGATCTCAGGATAAATAGAAACGTGTACTCAAGTCTATAAGTTAGCTTCATAAGCTGAGTATGTATTATTGGATGAACCATAACCTGATGTGTATCTTTATAGATATGGGATCATTAGGATGCATGATAACAGGGCCTATCCATTTATCTCACGGTCAGTTGGGTTTAGTTGTGCGACTGGGCCATCCAAAACATAGGATGGAGGCCATGACTCATTACCATAAATGTCGGACTGAAAGCATACCTGTATCCTCGTGCACCAGCCCCCTCGGCATGTGCTGGATGCAGGTTATAAGTAGATGGACGCCGGGACCTACATGCCCTGTGCTTTCCATTACATGCACCAGAGAATCCTACATTGCTTTTAAGGCCATGTAAGCATGCCACCTAAAGCTTCATCTTACTATCCAACTCGACATTTCTCTTTCCCAATATTCCATAGGAGGATTAGAAGGTGGTACCAGTTTGATATAATATAAAAAAGATGTCATTTTTCATCGAAGTATCCGTATCATACATACATTTGTGATGTACTTCTATAAGTTCCAATACCCCACTGCAAGTTCATATAAATAAATAATTTGTACGTATGCTTCTGGTAAACATGAAAAGGAATAATAGTATATGGACGCGCACCTCACTCCATCGGTCTTGATAGCACGGACCGGTGATAGTCATAATTGGTTTTCCCAGCAATTCTTGTGTTAGCATAAGTTGACCCAGAACTCCAATGCGTACAGGTATGCATACCTGAATTATTTACTCCCAGACCCCTTTTTTACCCGGCATGTACTATTTAGATTTCCGCCTCCCCTTATTTGATAAATTACAGCTGTCATTTGTGCTCGGTACCTAAAAGAACTCTTGTTCTGATAGCAATGGATCCTGTGGGGTTATATCGCAAATTACGCAAATCGCAAATCAAGTCATGGGACATCTAAGCCTAATAAAGACCGTTCCTTTCTTGCAAAGCAAGCGTTGAAGAGACAAAGTGTTATATTGGAAGCTCGGAGTATGTAAATAGCGGGGCAGCTAGGGGCAACTTAAACTCGAAAGTAATTGCTAGATATTTTCTACGGTGTAATTAACTTTTAACTTCCAGAATGGTGAGAACAGGCGTACATGTGTTAGGAAATAGTTTGACACGATAATATATATTTGGAGAGCAATGTTGCTCATCCGGATCCCACCTTTTACATGGGAAGGTATATAAAGGACTCAGGGCTCGGGAAAAAACCTATGTTTAGTTGCCCAGTGCAACTGAAAAATGTCTCTGGGCAAGTAAAATTTACTGTTAGTTGCCCGATTGGGCAAGTGAAAATCTCTACGGCGCCGATTTCAAACCCCTATTGTGATGTCTACTTACAATGAAACAAAATACATCCAGATCAGTGTGATTTCGTTTATGATTCTGCTAATAAATTTGGGCAAGTGAAAAATGATTTTGGGCAAGTAAATCTTGGCTGCCACTTGCCCATCAGGCAAATGAAGTTGATATGTTTTTTTCGAGATCTGGGAATAAGCGGCTTTGTCTCTGTGTAACTGTGAATAATAAAACATATTTTCTCCTACCTTTCTATTCCGAATATCTTAAAGAGGTGATATCACTATAATATTTTACAAACAATAGATTATATATTTAGCGCCCTGGTCTCGGCGGGGTCTTGGAAGCCTTAAAAAAGCCTGGAATTCGAAGAAATAAATCTTAAGGGCTGGAATAGCATTAGAAATTGTCAGATTTATATCAGGGCCTTGAAACTCGTCATATGGGCTTGAACGTCTTGATTCTTAGATGCGCATCAAACGTAGCACGTTTTTTCTCCCAACTGTCATGTGTGGGAAGGTTTTTCTCTCCTTCGTTTTCTTTATTGCCCCGGAAAAAATCAAATCAATCATGGGTTGTGGAACAAATACATAATAACTGAACAAACGGGAGGCTAATATATGATTTTCGCGTAAGTGTTGGAGTTATGGGTCAAATTATGCTAACACGCGATATAATTGTTTTATTGCTGAACTCGATCTAAAAGAGACTTGAAATTAATCGTTGTGACAAAAACTGCGGATACCCCAAGTTTTTTTTAAAATGAAGGCATATGATACCGCGTTTGGTAGAAATGTTTTGTATAGAGTAATGTTATGGGTGGTATAAATAAGTCTAAGAATATACATTCTTAAATTATATTGGTAAATATCAACCTAATAAGTATGTCTTCTATATGTTTTACAGGATTCTGCCTGTTGCTGGGCTGCGTCATCTACCCGGCTGGCTGGGGCAATTCCGTAGTGAAGCAGATCTGTGGCAATGAAGCCGACAGATACAACATGGGGCAGTGCGGGATCCGCTGGGCATTCATCCTCGCCATTGTAGGCATCTTCGATGCCTTCGTCCTGGCCATTCTCGCCTTCGTCCTGTCTTCGCGCCAAGCCAAGCTGAAGAAAGAAAATGTCCACAACTACCTGACAAAATGTACGTCAAATATAGCTCATAGCACTGAATATTTGGTACACAAAATGCAGAGAAACTCAGATATTTAATCAAATAACTGGATTTGTTAACTAACAGTAAATTTTGTTTTGAAATCTCGGTGTAGTTCGTCCAATTTCCACTTAAAATGAAGTCAAATTGAACCGAGTTTACACCATATATGAAGTCAAGAATATTACTAATTGAATGTCCCTGTATGTTTTAACTGAAAATTCCACGAATTATTTTGTTTATTTATTTCTTTTTGCAGCTGAAATCAACGGCTACATGATTGAGACAGAGTCGAAACCGTCCATGATCATCCAACCCGTCATGACGGTACCAGGCGACAACGCTACTGATTACCAGTCTGAGTATTCACACGCCTCTGCCAAACGTTCCAAGAAAGGAGACTTCTCCCTTTAAAGGTTCATCACAATCTATTTTATGAAGCATTTGAGCCAAATCCTTCATCTGTGTACCTTTGAGAGGTCTGCACTTCATTCATCAAGTACTTGGGGGATGGTAAATATTCGCGATATATTTGGGAACGTATTTGATACATTCACCGAGATTAAACCACATTGTTACATAGACTATTCCTCCATGGCATGTCGTGTACTTAAACTCGTTTGTCCTAAAATATTTGTACCCTGGTCCATTTGGGGATAATGCTGAGAACCTTTAGCCCTTGTCTTTTCAGAAATATGTAAAACGTACCGTCTATTTTTTCTACTTTGGTTTATTTAAAAAATAAGAAGATTTTACTATTTAACCGACGGCCTTAATTTTTGGGGAGGTCGAGCGAGCTTATTGTGTTTATGTGAGCTTATCATCTGTCGTGATAAAGGTATGACGAGTGTCTCAAAGGTGCCGTTATAAAGTGTTGTGAGAGAGACAGGTGACCCTTTGGTCAGGATCAAATATATTATTTATAGATCTGATAGTATGGTGTTCATTACATACTTCTTAACGAGTTCATTTGTCAGAAAGTTGATGGAAGAAAGAAAATGTCAATGTCTGTAAACGTAATACTCAGGATCGGTCTGAGGCGCTCTAGTTTCTGTTTCCATTCCATTGAAATGTGTATTACCCTGAGGAAAGGATTAGTGGAAGAAATAATGGAACATGTATCCATACTTGGGTCTTTTTAGACTCATCCACGATTGCAAAATGTAGACTAGAATGACAAGAATATTGTGCACTACGTACTTGTATTATTCCATGCCACAAGGATCATATCTTTCCAGAGCTAAACGATAGTTTTACCTGATATTTCTGAGCGATATATCGAAAGAACCGTCCATTTGCGATCATATATTTTTATAGCAAGTGTAAGTCCCGTTCCTGTAAAAGTTCTCCGGAAATCGTTACAAGTTCTGTTTCACGTTGGCCTCTCCCATTCCAAAACAACAGTTTATCCTGCCATAGATATTTCTCTTTTAATACTAACGATTTCTCAATTGATTCATGAGTATTACAATATACTGATGGGAGTACACATATTTTTTCCATCCATGTAGTATTTATAAATGAAGGCCCATGCAATATATTCATGACTCTATAATCATATGGTTAGTTAGGGGTTAGTGCTGCTTAAAGGTTGTGGTCTATGATATGAAATAATACTCGTCTTCCAATAGCATCAACTAACCATTAATATTATCTGATCTTATTTCCTAAGACAATTACAGTTAATAATGTCACCGTTTAGGATGTCATTTATGCAAATATTGATTCGATTTCGAATATTCCTTTCAGTGATGAGTATTCGGCCCTAAAATGAAAATGAAAGAAAAACACATAAATTTAAAACTCTGGCATTGGGTGCATGATATTATCTTTGTAACTCGAAACTCACTCATTCACATTATTCAGTAGAGCAGGTCCTTCACAGATTTTACCCTTAGCGTTTACTATTATCGAACTGCTGTTTACTCATATCATTCGGATATTTATTTAGATGTAGGTCATTTGACTTCGAATGGGGTTTGGTATTCATTCCATGTTTATGCTACACGCATTTGTAACGGAAGATCTGATTCGTGGTTGTATGTGTTTCATTTACCCATGAAAATGTGCTAGAGATTTTTCAATTTTAAATCAAAATTTATTTCGTTTTGTTATATTTGTCAATGATCTGATAGAGATAAGTACAGATTTGTTTTGCCCACAGGAATTTGAAGTGGTTGTTTATAACTACACCAACTATTACAACGGTTACATTCCATGCTTCACTAACATAGAACCATATGTTGTGAATCGCTTCGGCTGATTAGTCTCGTGTATTTATAACGTATTTTTTACCATTGACTTTATATTTTATGTGTGGAATAAACAAATTTCACAAAAAAATAATCTTCTGTGTTCTGTAAATATTGAATTGGTGTTCAGGAAATAGCCTGTTTTACAATTATTGGGGGAGATGCATAATATTTTAGGATCTATTTTTATCTTTAGTGAAATATCTAGGAACGTTTGGAAGCAAAATCTGGGTAGATAACATTATGATTTCAAAATCGTACGTTTTTATGAACTAGAACACAAAGGATGGGATGGGAAACCAAGTGTTTTAAGCAGAACGATGCTATATTCGTACAATATATATATACCATTCTAGTGATTTTGCTTACTCAAGCCCTGAGTGTCAGACCGCCAAGAGAGTAAACCTGGTAATTCTGGTGCTCGGAATGTGAATGACTCCATGGCTCGAGCCTGGGGCGGCGGTCCGGAAGATGCTGCCCCCTAGGTTGTCGAGAAAGCATTAAACAGCGCGTCAGAACTTCTGCTGCAACTGAGTTTCTACTATGTGTCTCTATCCCATGATCGGATTTGTTTGGTCCATAGCACTGGGGATGCAGGTTTTAATCTGAAAATTATAAATACATTCATATACATATTTTTAAAGACTTTTTTCACACACCTATCATCTGGGTATCTACAATGCTAAGAAACATTTTGAGTAGACATGAAATAGCAAAAAATACATTTTGAGCGAACATGAAATATACAAATACAATTTTTATTAATAAGTGGAAAAATAGGCGATGTTCTTTTTTAAGAGGGTTCATCGCTACCATAAATAAAAATGGTCGGAGTAAGGCATCAACGTTGGACTCACTACATGGATGTATAGGCGTTCTAAGGAGAGGCGGGGGGTTGGGGGTGTATGCACATTTTTTTATATTTTGTTTTTAAACTTGTATTCAGTCTATTAACAAAGAACTCTTTCTTCTCGGGGTCGATAACAGGAACAATACATCGCACCTCCTTTCCTCATCATTAGTGGTGGTCCGGATTATTAAGCAAAACTTGTACAATTTCCCATTTGTAAATGTGTAAATTTTCCCATAGCATTTTATGTGCTTCTGGGTGATACCATATTTAGACCTGAACCCATAATATGGTGAGTCGCGAGTCGCCCTTGTCAAGGGGGGCTAATAAACATATAATAGCGAAATGAAAACTATGCGGCTATGGCCTTTTCTCGTCGAAAACAAGAATCACATTTTACCCTGGCTCTCAGCGACATTAGAGTGAGAGAAAATAAAAAAGAAGTCAACCCTATTCGATTTTGTATGACCAAATTACATATATTTTTTAAAGGGGTTGTATTTAACAGAAAAAACCTTCACTCTCTTACACTTTTCAGATTGGAATACTTACTGTCTTCTCCAGGCGTATCTCGCTTGATCTGAAATCATATAATCTGGTTAGTTCTTCAAGCTTTGGATTTTGGATCTCTTACTCTCCTCCAAGGGAGGGAAGCTTTTCTACCTTGGGCCGTGAAAGCAAGGCCACGTATGTCGACATCAAACCTGAACAATAAGTCATAAAACGTACCTAAAAGGCATATTTCTCCTTTGCAAAATAGATTTTGCCTGTTTTTTATCCAAATATAACCTAGCTGCCATGACAATTTAGAAAAGAAATCGCCCTAAAATGAAATTCATTTAGGTCCTGACATATTTTCCGAGGTAGATCCATAGATAATTCACATTTTCATTCCAGGCATGTGCAAAACCCCTAATACACAGGAGTGTGAAATCAATATAATTATATGATGATACGTTGGACACTAAAATATATATTTTTTTTAAAGAAATTTTATTGCGCGACAGTTTCAGCGAGCTGATAATCTTTTAATACTATCTCTCTCTCCAATATAAATCACCCTTTCGTCATGAAATTTGTTCTTTCTTTATTTTAACACTCTCACCGCTGCTCTTTTTACTTTTACACCAATACAATTTCCACGTAGACTTCGATGATGTTTTACAGACATGGTGTTCATACATCGTTGATACCTTTTAGCCAATCCCTTCCAATTCCATTATCAAAAATCTCCATTCCTTCGATTGTTTTTCTTCCCCTACCTTCCACCACATCGCTGTACTCCACCACTCTCAGTTTTCCATACACTTCTTTCACCATTAGCTTGGAAATAATGTCATTATTATGAAACAAACGTTGGCGGTGAATATAGTTCTAAGCAACAATAAATATATCGAATTCATAAATTTGTTATGCTTACTCTTTCCGTCGTATCTTAATAATATATTGCGTTTATTAATACATCTCTTTTAATTTTGTACTAATCTGTACCCAACTTTAATCTTTTTTTCCATACACTCAATACCTTCTCACATTTCCAAAAGAAGTGGCATATGGTATCCTCCTGAAATCACCACATGCGACAGAGTGGTACGTTCCGTTGTCGTTGTGGAATATTAGGTACGGTTTCTCTTTTACTTGCAAATTTTAGGTTAACACGTGGAATTTTCACGATTATGATTACCAAAGTTTGCAATGCACCATGTAGTGTAATGTAGGATTTGTTCGTATAGTCTATTAAATATAGTTATTAAATGGGCGTAATATCTTAATGGCATGGGATTTGTCCAGCTAGTCTCCCCCATGATGCAACATTATAATTATAGATTTTGTTTTAAAAATACAGTGAGGTCAAACATCCGAGGCATTCCAAAAGTGTATATAATTGGTTTTATCTATGCTTTCCAGAAGAGAAATGTCGCACTAATACAATTTTCCATATTCTTCTAATATGAATTTAATGGTGTATAATTATGTTTTAACTTGTGGGAAACCACCTGAAGTCTACTACACTACACCTATATAATTCACTTTGACATTGCTGGTTTGGAAAGCATGTTGTTAAAAGCCCTACTTAACTCTAGCGAAATCTTGGATCCAACTCCGCTGTAACCTGAATGGACCTTTACACGTTTCAGCCCCAGTGTGTGATGATGAAGACCTTCACCACTGTCTTGTAACACACCTCCTGAACTATGAATGTGCACCATGTTCACCTATACTGGACATGGAATGTCGTCCGATGGTTCTCTTCTGCCAGGAATATCCAGTGAAAAGTGTGGAAATGGAATTTGGGCGGACATCGTACGCCTATGGAAACACATAACGCGTTTTTTTTTACAAAGTGTGTGTGTTTGGGGGTGGGATGTAGTATAATATGCATAGGCCTACAGTAGCCTATAATTAATTTTGTATGTGTTTATTTGATTATGGTTTTATTGTATTGGCTTGTTCGAATAATATTCAAGTATCGAACAGTTAAATATCCATAGCAATATAATAACTTGCATCAAATGCATGGGACGGACTATAGTAATTCTTATATTATGCTTATGAAATGCATTGCTCCCAGTTTTCCTTTGCTAAAAATGAAGAGCTACTTTAAACAAAATATCGCGTCACAAAATTAATGTGGAGGAAATTCACCATAGTATACTATAACAAATAATGATGTTCCCATACACACGCGATTCTTCTCATGCTTATCCCGCAACGCATATGCTCATAGAAGCATATGATTTTAGTTGCCAGTTTGGACACAATTCAACAAACACCAGACCACACATTTTGTCAGCCTCATTGCGTGTGAACATGTCTTACGAAGCATGTTGTCAACTTGTAGATTCCTTATTCCCTTGCGTGCTTTGCAAAGTAGAAACACTCAACTAACCACACGACCGGTGTTCCTTGTGATCAACAATAACCTTTCCAATGGACTTTTTCCACCATTGAAAGCACGTTCTACTAATGGGTTCGAAAGGGGCGTATTGTAATCCAACATAATTGTAGGCAGGTCCTTTTTGGTTAGGGCGAGCTTGTGTCAACCACTACAGCCATTCTCTAAAGGTATACATACAACTCTGGGACACCCTGGAGTTTCGATCCAGCTGTTACCTGGAAGTTTAACACCTGGTCAAGCAAAAAGCAAAGATCAAGCTATAGCGAGTCATGGCTTGATCATGACTTCTGCATTTAACATAAGTCTATATTGGGATCACAGAGCGTGGATCTTTATCTGTGCTCAAGTTTAGCACAGTTGAGGTCGCAGATCCCTCTCACTCTCTTTGAGAGCTCTGCATGTGGCCACATTCACATGGCTTTCAGCCTTTACTTCTTCAGTCAAAACATAGAGTCGCAGGGTCACAGATCAGCAAGTACTCTTGGAGGTACACAAAATGGCAGGACTGTCTAACAGCCTTTCTTCTCATCTAGAAAACAGCGCAATTTGGAACCATACGTGGACATAAATACATACACCCATAAGCGTTTGGAAGCTAAAAAGTGCAATCGAATCAAACTTGATAAGTTAGGAATTTTCCGAAATTACGGATAGCAAGAGAATGAATGGTGTTACATAAATCTAACATGGATTATCGACATTGCTGATGTAAAAAAAACTTCAATGGAAATATACTGACCATCATTTAGTGTAAACGATGGATTCTACTTATTAGTGTAAGATGTGCACATCAACATTCCCCCTCAAGGAACACATTTAATATCATCAAGTTTACAGATTGTATAATATACTTATAATGGATATTCTGAACGCCAACGGGTCAATCAAACTTATACCTTTATCTTTAGATACTATACCTATATATCTAAACAGTGATAATGCAGTAACCGCAGTCTGCCTGAATATCATTTGAACTCGGGTTTCAAGCATTATCTATGCAACTCTGTCTGTTTCTGGCAAAGGTAGGTTAATCTTGAGATAGCCAGGCTTTAATATTTTACTTCCAGGGAATACATGAAATTGCAGCAACGTATACATTGACCGTATCTCGATCGGTCTATGAAAAGCTCCCTATTTACAATACATGGGCATGATGATTGCCTTAATGTTTATATCAAACCCACTTTTTCTCACCAGATTGTAAGGCTGAATCGTTAAAAAATTGTTGGCAAGTTGAATGGCTGAATTATGGGGGTGATGATATGCGGAACAATGCATATTTTATTAGATGACTAATCGCAAACCCAAGAAAAACATACACGTGAGTAGTATAGGGATTTGCTGGAATTAGGGTCTACCAAACGAGGCCTGGGTGTTGAGGACGGACCATTAAGTTTTATTTGGTTGCGTCTAAACCAGGTTATGCTCCTCTCTTATTTAATAGTTGTTGTAAGGACCTCTACATAATCCAATCAACTGGCCGAATGGCTTGCATCAATGTGGTGTGCGTGAATCCACTGCGTCCCATTCTTCAGCCGATGAATTTATGACTACATGAAGCATATGAGATTTATGTCTGAACATTATGTTGAAGATGGTGGCTTGATTTAAAGGGCAATTCACATGGAATTTATATGCCTTATAATGGACCGTTATATGCCTATAGTGTAAAATGTCAAGAGCTCTCCCTATTTGAGGCTACGTAAGGTCTGAAGAATAAATGAATACGATGCTAGGACTTGTACATGTACATTCGATGTAACATCTATACTATAATTCTACTATATAATGAGAACATGTGCCCATCCCTCGAAGTTTCTCCTCCCCCCATACATGTAGATATCAAGATTTAATACGATCCAGAGCGATTATGCGCCATTTAGAAAAATCGTAAGTTATTGGTTTGGGCATGCATGAACTATGGACATGACCTTATCTTAATCCTGTCGAGTATCAACTAAAGGCCAGGTAAATAATTGGCAATGTCAGAGGGTCTTACGAGTGTTTTATCAGTGACAGCGACAAAATATAATTGGACATTAATTTGGACGATACTGCTTTCATTATACAGAAAGTAACAAGCATCATATCGTTCTGTATTTTTTTCCTTTGGAGGTTACACTTTATCTCGGCCCTAAATACTTGAGTGTGAAGGAAAACATTCTTTGTTTAACAATCATGGGTGATCAAGTAGGTACTCAGGATTTCCTTTCGGGGGAGATTTTACAACGCGTTCAATAATAGAAACCAAACGCACTGTCCAAATTCGATTTTCAGGGGTAATTACTCACTGTCCATTTTCTAGACCAGTTAAACAACGTACAGTTGTCTGGGCGTGTACTAGAAGTGCTATTTCTCTGGCTCTAACTTAACATATAGGTCTATATCACACTTGAAAATGTGAAATTTACAAAGTATGTCAATTTGTCAAAATTGAATAATTAATATTCGTAGCCGTAAAGAACAATTCATGTATACTTAAAGCTAATCATTCCCTTCATTGACCACACTTATGTATAGTAGTAATAGCAATATGTACACAATGTCTTTGATAAATTTGCCACCATCAATGCGTATTATCTTGATTTGTGTGGGGAAATTGTTGACTCCACCCTGAGATGTAATGAAGTTATAACTTTTTCTGTTGACGTTTCCCTTTTGTCAATGCGTTAGTCTCCCGCCGGGCATATTGTCTAGTAAGGCCGATCACTGAAGATCACAATCAATATTTACACGCTGTATCACATAACAGGTTGTCTTGACATGCATGACGCACCATGTAAACAAATCATGTAAACATATCATGGGTCAATGTTAATGTCTGGACCGATTTCCCGACAGTGGAGTGGAAATCACGAGACGAAAATCGTTTTGGTATTTTTCAAAGGTCTGTTGAAGATCATGTTCATACATAAATAAACCACTACTTTCCATACTAATTTTGAAAAAGATACCATTTCGGAATAAATCGTGTTTATAATCTGACCATTGATAAACGGTACTTACAAATGCAAAAATGCTTATAAAAATTCTAATCGAGATAACATAAAAAAAATTAATAAGTCAGTGGGACCTTGGCCAGCGTTCTCTTACATATATTTACCTATGCATCGTTTATGTGTATGCCGATCTCAAGTATGTTCCAACTATATACATTTGGACGCATGACATCCATGAAAAAGACCGCAAAACTCCAATAAGAATAAGAAGCTTATTTGTGGCGTAAGCAAAAAGCGAAGATCTTTAGAAGACAGACCCGGTTCTATTGTCAATCGTCTCGGAAGAAAAGCCTGAAAAATATTTAGAAATGCTTACTTAGGCGGTGATACAATAGCATTGAAAGCTGAGCTCCCTCTCTCCATAACCATGCTATAGCAAAAGGATCCCTGAAGAGAGATGATTTATGCAGAATCGTTTGCATTTCTTTCTTATATACTTTCCCCTTTCTTTCAGACTCTCAGAGTGATGAATACGCAGGATTGGAGCTCTAGAAAATAAAAGAAATTAACAATGCATTTTCTCGTTGGATACGTTGATTGTCTCTGGAGTAATGTCTGTTGAGTTTAAATTGGGAATATCAAAGGAAATATGGGCAATTTCGACGCGGTAAGACGTTACCTGGCAACTCTGGAAGAGGCTCAGAGGAACCCTTACACACCTACTTTCAAGGTGAGTCACCATCGTAATGCTCTTCTTTATATACCATGTATAGGCCAGCATGCTTAAACAATGTATACATGAACACAGACCAGAACCAATTGTTTTGCCATTCACCACAATTAGATAAATAACCCACACAAAAGAATGGAGAATGATATACCTGATCACATGCAAACCATTTCAAGAAGAGGTGAGTAATAATGAATTAGCCTTGACTCTGGTATCCTCTTGAGCCTGGCCTCTTAAATCAAGGGTCGAGCGAGAGGATTGACGATCAGTCCCTAAGTATCGGATCACTCAACGACCACTGAGATAAATTAATTAAGGTACACACAGAATCAAAATGACATATCATACTTTAAATATGACACCCATCTTATCAGTTTAACGATACCATTCATTTGAGGATAATATCCCGTCCAAATTTCGCAATTACATTGGGCTCGCTGTCTGCTCTTGTGAAGCTCATATATCTAAACATGATCTAAAGAGAACAATCTATCAAACAGTCAGGACGTATAGGTAATTGCCTGGGTACACAACAATTAATTGGTCAGTAGGAAAATGCATTTGCTCAAAATAAACTAGACTGGGAAAGCATGCCTGGATAAGCAGATGCTAGAACAGATACGAAGATGGAATTCATGGCACGAAAACTAAAGCTCCTATTTAGATTAACTATGGAATGACTATTGGACATGAGACAAAGGGAAATTGGCCGATGGATTGTATATATGTGGAACCGATTGGCGAGCAGGGTATTAGTCCGACTCTACAGTGATAATCAAATAAGAAAAATGAATGCCCATGTCTGGGTCATCATATTAAGTTGACACTGTATCGTGATACTATGAATCGCATTTCGACCAAATACTCCGCAAACATCAAGCTATTGCTCTCTGAACATTTTCCTTTGGTAGAGAAATGAAACTATTGATGTCATGCATTGTTTAGGTTCTTATAAAAATATTTATTCTATATCCGAAATACACGGTTTTAAGTTGAGCTATAGCTATCAATTTGCTTGCACTATATTTTTTAAAAACCAGGGGATGGAAAACATATTTGTTTCTTAATATCTTACAGAATCGCACACATTATTTTGAATTTGTTATGGTTCGGACTGGTGCTCAAAAACCACGAAAGAACCTAACTCATTTGGACCTTAACCAGGCTTGTTGTTTACATCACAATAAAAATCAACCTGTTGCCATGTGTCATCATATGTGACCGAAGTAAATCACCCTTCACTGAATTCAGAATTTAAGGTCAATATCAGCTCTTGTTTCATCTATATTCCTTTCAACCGGTATATGGAAACTTAAAGTCCGCGAACATGCGAATATATATATGGTCATTATTGTAAGGCAAAGTTGCATTAAAAGAAAGAATCATCTTAGAGTTCCTCTTACTCAAGGGAATAATATAGGAGGCTATACATAAATGCAATGTACCGTATACCGGTATTGGATTTTAAACTTGTCTACAATTTTCACTTCAACGTGGATATTATCCATTCTGTATGATATATATTTGGGGACACGAGGGGGCACATGCACATATTATATAGACTAGACCCTTGTGTTAACACATGGGTGCCTCATTCAGCATGCTTCATGAAGTTATGTCCGACATGCTTCTGCTTGGCCGGGCTGCGAGCCGGTGACCTGACCAAAAGTAACCCACTTATTCAACATGCATTAATTCCCAGAGAGATTATCTAAATATTTGACGCTGCCTAAACCGATGCGATCAAGACATTAGAATACAATCATGAATACACTTTGCACAGCTTCTGAAGAGTTCCCGCTGAGAATGTGTTCACAGATTATCCGGTCCTAAGTTAGTTAGGGCTAATGGCTTTTAATTCTACGTTGGGGAAGTAAACAATAATAGCTTGGGGGCATTCAAAAAAACGAAAGGAGCCCGGTTAGTGCAATAATCAATGAAGGCGTTTCAAACAACCCAATCACTTCGTCTGGACACTATTGTAATATAGTATTTTCTCTTTTACAAACCTTGTGATTGGCGCTGTTTGTTTAATTAACCATAATTATACTAACTCCAGAACTGTGAATAACATAGATATAATTATCATCAGGGCAGAATATAAGCTTGCTTTTGGATAATGAAATACCGCCCCGCCCTGTACAGCCTAGGCCCAAAGTTGAGAAAGTCCCTTCAAACGAAGGGGACGCCTCTCGCCTCAAACCGCAAAGTGCCATTACAAGTCCATTAAGACTGCAAAATGTCATTATATGCCCATTAAAACGCCGAGTTCTAGGCCAGGAAACCGAAGTAGGCTGACATACTATTCTTATCTGATCTGAGGGTTTGGACCTAGAGTGTGTATTAATAGACACGTATGACATAAACTTCCACTGTATATTCATATTTCATAACAAAACGCAAATTTACAGCCTGCTGTTAATTAATCATCAATTGACCCAAAATGGCGCAAACATGTAATATGTCGGAGAAAAACAGAATAATCTATTAATAATATTGATATAATTAATAATCTGGTTCTTCTAATTAATACATTAATTGCTATGCTTGTATATGTATAGCCATGCATGTTAGCTGGCCTAAACATTTGGTGTGTTGAAAATGTTGTTTTATTTTCAACATATTCTACAATATTAAAATTAAAGATGAAATCATGGCCTAAATATGTTTTTCAAAGCAATATCAAAGATTCATTTTGGGCATAGATCACTGTTCACTTCCACTGTATAACACTAGGTGTCAGTACTGTCATGGATTCAACGCGCGGCCAAGTTGGTTAGGGGCCTAATGTTGTAACGCGGTGGATTCAGCCTTTCCAATTCGAATTTCGAACAGCGATTGGGGATAATAGTTTGAATTTCCATTTCTGAGATTTGTCAATGCGGTTTCTTCCCTGGTTTTAGTAGACTTCTAATCACATAATCTGTAATCTTCTTGTAAATGTTATTCCCCCTGGCCACATCACTTCTCCTAATACACGGTGGGAGGTCCCCTTAGCATGGATGCAATTATTAATACCTTATGGACAAATTCACCAATTCCATGACCATGGTCATCACTTGATTGCCAGACATAGCTATTGCACTCTTTACATTAAGAACTATAATCCGGGCGGTGCCTAGATACATAGACGCTTATCAGAATTTTCTCAGGGCTCGTGTCCCAAACCAAGCGCGCTGATATGTCCGCCTCTGTCATGGCCATCAAATCATCCCCATGGGCGCAATTTGATAAGACAACAAGAGGACCGCTCGATTATCCCTCGCTTCCCAACAACTTCCAGGCGCGCGAAAAGGGACGCGCTCCCTGTTTCGCGGAATGTGTGATCATGATTTATTTGTTTACATACTTGGTCACTTCAAAGCGGTTCCTGGCTTGCCGCCTTGATAGGAAATATGTTGCCATGGAAACTCAATCGCGACGGACTGTAGATGGGGCGGCTTCGACTCAAGACGCCCAAGTGGGACGCTTGGCTGGAGTGTTGATTGAGGCGTGGCGTTCGGGCCCCTGTGTGATATTTGATATATTATTGGGATTTGGTTATGGTAGCTGATATACCGCATACCAAAGGGTTAATCACCTTGAACAAGGGACCTGACGCTGTAGGGCTTAAGGGCCATCTATCCATGGCTTGCCCCAGTGTCACGATTCTAAGCCCTTTTGTATTGACCCCTCAGTTTGAAATATGCCATGAACGCCGCCCGACGCCCCACATATGTAATACACTGCAACCCTTGTTGACGTTTTTAATCTGGGTTTCTGCTCAGTGTCTGCTCAAATACTGATGATGTCCCTCTCCAGGGGGAACATTGAAACAAGTTCCATTCCTTTACCGCACTGGAAAACTATTTTACATGACTGATATAGCATATATATAATATATATGGTCCGTCATGTGGAACAATGTCCAAAGTAAAATGATAAGAAATGATCTATAAGTATAAGACGTTAGGCCTACCTTAATTTGTGAATTCATGAACTATAAAGGCATCTGGAGCCGCCCATGGTTTGAATCTCGAACTTTCGCATATACGTGTAGTAGGGGCCTACACATAACACATGTAATTCATTTATTTTGTTTAACACAGGGCACCGAACATCTAACTTAGGCCTATAGGCCTACGTGATATTTTCATGCCAGTAGGCTATACAAGAAAAGGATTTGCTAGCCTACATTCCAAGGGGAAAATCGAGGAATTAATCTATTTGTCCCAGTTTTGACAGTGAAGCTAGCAAAAATAAATATGATTCTGGGTGAATGAGTGATGGCCTAAGGACATACAGGTCATCGGTGAGACGATTGTTGAAGGTCTTGGCATGTGCCCCTCTGGGTATGGAATGGAGAGGGGTGGAGATGGCGGTGCCTCTCATGTGGTCACTCAAGTAAGAGTCATAACATGTCGACGCCTGGACAGACACCGAGTTGACGGACACTCACACATCTTCAAAGGATGAGGACATTCTTATCTCTTTCCTCTAATAGATTGAGAAAACCTTGGCGTGGCTTTGCTATTATTGGAGACCCACTGATCCCTGGAATTAAGTTAAGGGCCCCCTCCCACCCACCTGCTATATGGTATCGGGTAACAATTTTGGCGATGGACTCCTCATGAAAAAGCTTGTAGGCCTAACGTAGGCGTCCTAGCCTATTAGACCTATTCCATATCTATTCACAAACTTAAAACAAATTCCCGAAAAATGAAGTTGTACACCGATAATTAGGTCTATAGATTCCTACAGGAATGTCATAGGCCTATAGGCTGCTGGCAATTTCTAACGTTAGGCCTACTTCCTATCAATAGCCTACAATCTCCTATATACATGTCCAGCAGTTCTCTGATAAAGTTATAGGCCTACGCGAACAAACTGACAGATATTCACCTAGTCCTTAAAGGGATCTAAATCTTACAAATGTAGGCCTAGGCTTACTGTCTATGCCTCTACATGTAGGCCTATACTATAGCCTATACGTATTGCCTAGGCCTACTTAGCCTATTAGGCCTATGCATAATTATGCCCCAACTTAATCATCACAAAATACTGTAGGAGATAAATCGTATTTTGCACTTGGTACAGAACACACGCCAGTAATAAATTATGTAAAACAGAATACATGTAAACCGATTAAACATAGATGAAACGAGATCCCGGACGAGGACATAGCCTAACATACAGCCCACAGAAGTGGTCACTCACTAACACATAGGACCTGCCAATCATCCCTGAGCGGCGTGACGTCACGATGAGGAGGCGTGGCCACGTGGGGTCATTCACGTTTTGAACTTCTGAGAAGTCGGGGCGAAGTGTGCCGCTGTAGCACCTCCTGTTCGTCTTCCCTGAGAGAAAGTGTGTGAAACAAGTTTCACATCTCCTGACCGGATTTATCTGGAGTACCTAGGGTTTCCCAAGGATGCTTACAACTCATGTGACTTAACTTTTGGAGCTATTACATTCGAAGTTTTGGAGTATTTTGACTGGGAAGACGTGGTTTTCGTGAGTTAGTGCTGCGAAGAACCGCAGTCACGGCTCTCATAGCAAGCCTTGGGGAGAGGCAGGCAAGCATGGAGGTAACGTACCACTTGTGAATCTACTGTTTGCCTAGTCCTATAGCCTTCTGGAAATCAATGTTACCATATCAAGCTATACCACATACACGTCAGATCTACTGCCTAACTGCTGGTCTTGTTGGAGAGGATAGAGCCTTGCGTTGAAATAGTCTTGGGTTATTTTTTATGTGAGAGGAGGGAGGGGAGGCAATGTTTTGGTCCGCATGCCAGCGCATGGCTCCCGAAGGCAGGCACCTGCCACCCGAGACACACCGGCCATGGGGGAACACAGGCCCGGCTGGCTGGGTCCAGAGTCCCATTACATCCTGGGGGTTTCACTGTTTTTAGCTTTTCTAATACTTCTGTCTGTTCTACCACAAAGAGACGTCTTTGCTTCCAAGGGATAGGAATTGCCCCGGATCCAATTCACAGCACAGTGTTCTTTGGTTTTTACAAACAGAACAAGTGCCAATCAAACCAATTTGAAACTAAGTAATAGCATTATATAGATTATAGTGGCTTATGTTGTGGCCTGCCAGGGCCTTTAATCCGCATCATAAGCATGCTATCGCCCACACAGGTTTTAGTCTAATATTAAGTAATAATAATAATAATAATAGGCTAATATGTATGGTAGTAGTCATTGGTAGGCCTACTATTTCTTAGCAACTATGGTAGTATGCCTATTGTTTAATATTATATTATACAATCCTGTAGGAAATGGATCCTTTTATTAATTTACTGGCTGGTACTAATGGTCAAACATGTATGTATACGTAACATGTATAGATTATACAATTATGTAATTAATATATTATACAGTGTGCAATATCGTATTTAGCTTCAAGGATGGTATCATAGTATAGGATATTTACTGTACGGTAGGCCTACTGGGGTTGGGATTTCTTTGTTATTTGATTTAATATAATTTATCCCCAACAAAATTTTACTCGTCCGTGCTAATTGTCTCGAAAGTCATTTTTACAGCTTTGAAAGCACAAGTCAAACAAACCAAATCCCGTCAAATTTAAAAAAAACACTATTCTCATCAGTGGATGTCTTTCCTATTAATTTCACCATCATTTTCTTGTGTTCATTCAAGTGCAGTCGGTTTGATTTAAACAATGTGACATAAGAATTAATGCTTCCCTTGGCCAGACGTTGTCCCATTTTACTGAGTAAGGTATTTCCAGCAGAATACTCACAGTCATCCTGTCGGTTAGGCCGTCAGTGTTGTCCCACAATAGAAATGTTACGCCTGTAAAAGCCTCCTGACTGTGATAATGCACCCCTCCCTTGCACATCCCCTCCTCTCCCATGAATAGACTTCCCCTCCTCAAGTGAAAGCTGCTTTGTTGGGCTTGGAGGGAAGATGCTTGGTTCACTCTATTATCATCATGACCCTCTCCCATTCCAGAATGTCTTCCAACAAAACATTGGAACTTGTACTACATTTTTTTGTAGGTTGTAATTAATCCCATGTTAATTCATTATGGTCAATGTCAACATACATATGCACATGTGTATTGTTTGTCCGTTTATATATTTAGAAATACCTTAGCTCTGAAATGACACTCTTTAACTTTTGGTTTCCCTGCTACCTAATGAGTTTCGTTCTTTAGTCTCCGTGAATATGAATTGCCCTACTAGACTAGGGTGACTCATTTACCTTCGCTGTGATTTTTCTCATTTAGTTCATTACAAATTCCAAGCAAGATGTCATTGTCACTTGACTGCATTCACCCCCAATACACAACCATCAAGGCACCGTCAGCCCCTACATAATATAAGCAGAACGTAAGAAAGTGCCCATCTCAGACGCATCATGATCAGGGTGCATTGTATTCCCTTCAGTGCTATATTGCTCAAGCCGAAAGCAAAATCTACCACCCCAAAGAAAGGGGAACCCTTAGATGTGTTCGTTGTCAATGGCCAACCCCCTCAAGTAGCAGTGAAATCTAGCCCTGTTTTTCCACCAGCCATTGTTAACTGGTAATCCTAAGTGCTGATTACCTGCTCGATCCCTTCTTCCCGATATATTAGGAACTCATTAGAGTGCTTTCACTATTCAGGCTTCGCAGGTGTGGTCTCTTACAACACACATTGGTGATCGCGTGAAAGGTTGTCTCCCTTGAGGTCATTATTGTCGCTGGAGGGGTCATGGTTCTAACTTTTTGTAACAACATCAGTTGATTGAGATCAAATGACTATTAAATTGTGTCTCTCCTAATTATTTCCCTCACATTCCTACATGATACCTATTGTTGTTGACAGGCCACACGTACGGGAGATACCAGCCTGTATGCCCGTTCTCAGAAGATGGTACTGCGTGTGCTTCTTGCTTTACCTAAATGCCAGTTAGAGCATGTGTATATAAACAACCTACTGTTCCCATCGCATCTATCTTAGATGGGTCTGATGATAAGAAGTTGTTTGAAATGCCTGAGAGGCTAGGTCAAATTAACAACACATCATTATTTAAGTGTGACCTGCTTTGTTCTTTAAGCTTGTGTGTACATAATTCTGATTTGGACTGGCTCCACATGCGATACAGTAATCGCATTCACACATTCCTCCGACAATCAAAGTGATGGACTGATGAAAATAATTTGTAGCTACTTCATGTTCTGCAAATTCATTGATCGCATGATGGCCTGTTTGACCGAATCCTTACTCTCGCGTTTCAATGTTCCTATGTCCTTTGCAGGAATAGCATCAACCTTTAATTAATTTTGAATTATGATCCAACTCATACGCCGAAACAGGATATATGGTATTATTTGTTGGAGTACATGTATTTTGATAATTAAGGATGGGCACATTGTTTTTTAACTTAATCATCAGCGGTTAAATTAATTATCTACTGGGATTTTTGTCATGCTCAATTTCATTGCAATAGCACCAAAATAGTATCCGTTTGTATAATTACTATTCCGGTATTATATATAATTAAATGGCGAATTTACATTCCATCGTTTTAAAACACATCAAATGCACACAGAAAACATTTCCACACAATTCCTATTAAGTAATGTTAAATACACGAAGGAAGTCTTCAGATATCGAGGTCATGTTCCAAAGTGTGCAATACTTTGGTTATGAGTAGGTCAGATACACATAGAAGTAAAGATTTGTAACTACAGTAGAATCTGGCTCCCATTGGTGTTTTTAATGTTGCCACATGCATGAACAAGAGCTATAGAAAACACTGCTGGCTTGAGCCTCGGTGGCATGAGTCAACTACATACATTCTCTAAATGACTCGGGTGTCTACGGCCGTATGAAGTTAGTTTTTCTCTACGTCTCACCGACCCAGAATTCCCCCTTTATTAAGAAGCAAAAGCAATTATTTTCCGTTCTATGTTGCCTCATGAAGTTATTAGTTTAATAATATCAGACTTCGTTTCACGGACAATCAAGGTCTTTTTTGGTAGGAAATATGTTTTTCCTAAGTCATTTTTTCACTTATTTTCTCCTTGTTCATAAATCAAATGATTCTTTTAATGTTCGGAATAAGACATCAAAAGTAAAACAAGTTTTCTGATATCTAACGACCTCTCTTTATAGAGAAGCTGTGTATGTATACATGTTTGCTGTAGTGAATAATAGAATTAGAAAGACAACGGGTGGGACATTTGGCGTGTTAATTGAGGTTATCTATGTACCACAAATGCTGGATGCATAAATATGTAAGTGAATTCAAAGGATCCGACATGATGAATTATACTTTATCATTACCATTTTGGTGATTCTAGTATCATTCCGTATGCGTCTACATTATTCATGTCTTCATTATCACATGACCTCGGTTAGAATCATGTGTCCAGTTGTACATGGGTTCTCTCCCTAAGGGGCTTAGTGTCCATTGACGAAGAAAATGCCTTGAGGAAGCCCACATGTCTAGGCTAGATGTGCAAAGTTTGGTCAGGTGCTTTCTTACCTCGCCATTACCATTTACTCTGTTCAGAATAACATTGAAAGGTACCCATGTGACCCCTACTGTATACCTTCAGTCATAAACATCGAGATAAGCACCGTGGAAATATGTCCCCTTAAGAAAACTGGTTATTTACGAAGGAGCACCAAGTTATTGTCACAATTGTGAGAAAAAGAAACTGGGCATAAAGACCATAGACAATCTGTCACTGTTATTATAGCAAAGGGCGCACTCTGATTTTCTTCCAAGTCGTGCCAACATCATGGGACGCTGCGGTGCTGTATACAAAGAACCCAAGAATGTTATCTTCTTTACAGTCTCCGGAGAAGACCCTTTTCAGTTTTGGAAAATAAGATTTTAGATTGACATGGAACCAGCTGGAGACTAGAATTTTTGAAAGGTGGGAGCCCCAGGAGCCACATAGAATGGCCTTATGTCATATGAATCGTTATTCCTAATACGTGCCTGGGGTGGGTCTATGACATACTTATCTTTTGGAGCGCGCCTGATGAGGTTTACAAGTAACAACACGATTCCTTTTGTCGCCATTAACCTTCTAATGATATCTGGATAACAACCCCCCGCCCCCTTAATATCCCTTCCATGATGGATTCCTATGCCCCGATCTACTTATATAATAAACAGATACCTCGATGTACTATTTTTATTTGTCGGTCAAATGTATTATTTAATAAAAGTGATATCCACCATGAACACAATCACAAACTATCCCAGTTCGCGGTTATGTCCTCGAGATATAGACTATTCTCGTCAATTCAGAATCTGAATTCAGGACGTTTATTTAGAAAAAGCATTGACCCAAATCTGTACTTAACCTTCTTTGCGCTTCTTCGTCGCACCATTATGTTTTGATAAGAGTCTGCAATATATTGTAAGTGTTTCCTCTTCTTCATTTCCAGAGTCCATTGCTTGTGCCTACTGAAGACAGTGGCCGGCCGTGTCTTCAGTGTGGAGACCAATGCCCAGGCTTCAGTGTCCACTATTGGAGGTTTGTATATTTTATATTTCCCATTCACACTCATTTGAGATATCACTCGCTTTTATATTTGAAGGCATTAATTTGTAGATTTATTGAAGGGGATAGCACTACTGTACCAGATCCACAGATCCAGTAGAGCACCGTATCTGTAGGAACCATGCCAGTATACATTGTGTATGATACATTAAAAGCATGACACTGGTTTTGAGGTCGGAGCTTATCCGTTGATCTAGTTGTACTATGTAAATGTTGTACAGATAGTATCAGTTTTACCCAAAACGCAGTAAAATAATACAAATGGATGCTAATGACCACGAAGCACCAAACTGATTAATGGGCCCTTTCCCTGAATTGCCCCATTAACATTTTCCTTTTTATTCCCTGCCATTATGTTGATATCATTTATATAACGACTTTAAAAGCATGCATCCATGGCAGTGAATCTTTATCGATTCTAAGCTAATTTCGTATTTTTCTCATATTTGATGCTACATCATTTTGATGACGCAAAATAGAAGGCATGGTAATGGATGTTGACAGTCATTTTTTCCCACAATAATGAAGCTGTATATTAGCCTTTCATCTCCTGAATGATGCACTCATTTACCAGGTTTTCCATGTGTTGAACGCTAGGAATAATTTGTGTTCCATTGGATTGTTGGCTTTGTAGTCCTTGAGAGATATAAGCCAAAGATAGAATGGTCTGCCAGTACTTAATGAATAATTGTATATAGGTTCCGTCAGCTGATCATAGAATTTAGACACTTACCTCAGGATATGATAGTTCTTGTATCATTTAATTGCACGGAAGAACTAGATCACCAATTGGGATTGCATTTATTTGGAGCTTACCCGAATAGGTCAAGTAGGGCCTTTATGTTTGGGTCGCTTGGTAATGCGCTTGAGATAAAGCCCTTGACAGCAGGTTGAAATCACTTCTTTTAAATCTCAACATGAAAGCATGTTTCATGGAAGCATAATGGCCCCTTTTCGGACTGGTTGGTGAAAAATACGTCGGATTAACCTCCCTGGCTCAGCTAAAATATATTGTTAGAACGACCTGTTTTACTAAGCTTTTTTCCCACCGCTTACATGCTCCGGATTAGCATTGCATGAAAATGGCCCAAAGCCAAAATACTTTTTATGTTTATGGAAGTGTTAACTGAACAAGCTCCTGGCATCAAGTTATAAAATTTCTATGTGGCAATGAACATGCGAGATTTTCCCTGAATTCTGAATAATGCTAGTAGTAGATTTAAACAGTAAGAGGGAGATGTACAAGTCGGAGTAAGTAACCTACATCCAGCGTACCTTTGAACGAGTTGGGGCAATTGCAACGTTTACCTTTGCCACAGTCGAGGGTCATGAACCTCAAATTTGTCCAAAGGTGAGTTGCATGTCCCGGCGATAGCAACTATAATTGTCAGGTGGGCCCACAATCTGTGCTTGTGGAATGAATTACAAGGAGCCAGGGGCTATGAGCAGTCCTTAGTTTTGACAAAGAAGCGCACATTCGGCATATTTACCCTCATGTCATCTTATGTGTATAGTCTCGTCTGAAGAGGGTGAGAGTAAAAAACTCTCTAACCCATCTTTCTGTACCCGGGGCCTTTATTTTAGGATCAGCTCCAAGACTCCTCTGACACTAACGTAGTTGTCCATAGGACTGCATGCCAAATTGAGAAAATCACTAATGGTTAAATAGTCAGCCAGTTTGACTCAATTACGATGGTACTTTTACAAGGCCATTACCATGTCGGTGAATGATTCATATTTACCATGCACGCATGTACGTGTTGGTCTTTGTTGAGTTGTTTTCAGAAGTCTGAAGTATTTCTTAGGACTTACTAATAAGTTAGTTAGAGACCTCATAAGAAATACATGTATTGTTGGAATGGCCAAAAGAGTATGCCTCCCTATGGAAACAAGAAACACTATACACAATATTTAATTTTCCTAGTAAATCGTTTCAATAATAAAAGAAAGTCCTTCCAGGTCTGTAGTATTCACTCCTGCAGGGTACATGACAGTTTGTAAAGCCACAATACATGGCGCACTATACTTCTCACCTCGCCTGTGCTTCCATAGGTCCTGTCGTTACACGATCTATGGTACTTGGAAAAAGAAACTAAAGTTTGAAGCTTCAAGCTTTCATTCACACTCGAAACTCGTGCTCTGCTTTCAATGGGATTTCTTAGGGAAACATGTAGGGAGTAAGTTTTTAGTTGATGGGAACTGCACCTCTGAAAAAGCCTGGACACTGGGGTGTACATTTGCTGCTATTGAAAGACACTCGTGTGTTTAATCAAATCAGTGCTTCGCCTGACAGATGGGTTGAATATCATAGTCTGGATCCTAACATTCCATGTCACTTGTGAGATCTCTGTTCGTGACGGGGCGAAAAGACCGCACCTTCTTGTTGTAGGTCTTTCCCCTTTCATTGTGAGGGTAGAATTAAAGAGGGTGGACTGTTTCCGTTGGACGAAAGGGCCCTTAAGAAAGTGGTCACCTGGAATTCATGATAATTTACATCCATTGCGGATTGTATTTTGGGATTAAGTTTTCCCTCAATACATCAAGTGGTCACTTTTTTTTGCCACTTGACAAAAACCATATTTTTGCCTACGGTTTAGGTCTTCAAATTACATCTGAAATGGATATTCTCTCCATCGGTTGATACCATCAACATATTTTCGTCACTAACATTGGCAGTTTTTTTTTTAAATTTCCAAACTGACATTAATCAACGTTCGATTTAGGATTCTGAGTAACCGATAGAAGCGCATGTAAATGTTATCACATGCATTAGTTTGTCATTAAACCTGTCGTCCACAGCTATTATATAGCTAATAATGTAGCTCTTTACACGATTAGTCGCTATTGTCATAATCTAGGTACTAATTAAACCATCATCATCCCACTGTTCTCAACAAGCCACGTACCTTTAAATGTCATGATAAAACGAGATTCTCCTGGGGCCAGAGCATGGGATTCTGTCTCGTAAGCACCTGTCAGAACCCCGAGGGATTAATACCCGTTACTACGATATGTCTACATGGTTTTCTGAGAGATTTATCACGGCGAACATTCCTTCAGACATTTCGTCGTCTGTTCGCACGTGACGTAAAATGAGAAACACAGATTATGTGTGTGGATTATTGTAGCAGCCATCGGTGTAAATAAACTTGAAATTTCCTGAAGTATCCCAAAGATCGCTCTTGTTTTCAATCCTGATTGAACAATAACACCGCGGGCATAGGCCTGTATAATAACTGAAACAATAAAAGTTCCTTATTTTTGTGCTGTCTTTTAAAGCTAATTTATTGGTTTAAATAGTGTTTGTGTGTTGGAGTTTAACTGAACAGAGCCCTTATGGTTACAGTTCAAGGGGATCTGTGTGGATGGGCGTGTTGAGACCTCCAGGGTTGCCGGGAATCCTGGAAATGTCTCCCCCACATACCATCTGGTCGCTGATATCACTCACCAGGGAATAAAGCCCCTATCACGTCCCCCATTCCTCCTCAGATCGTTTTTAAATCCCTCCGTCTGAAATGGACTTTTCAGTCATTATATACGGTTTTGAATTCACACGAAAATATTCTTAGGTTTACTTACATTACCCGGGCATTTTGCTTATCTAAGTTCTGGTAACAACTCTACAAGCTTTCTGTATAGAAAAAACACACTCCTGATTTATCATTCCAATTTGGAAAGAGATGAAACGTACATTTTCCTTTATGACATACATTTTATATAACCTAAGACCCAATGAATTATGATGGTGTAGACTAGTACTAGTTTAATTCCCTTATCCATTCTCTAACTGAAGTTTGATGGGAAATATCTCGTTTGTAATGGTCAGAGAATTATCCAAACAAAACAAGTGATTATTTACCGAATAAAGGTAATACATCAAATAGAAATCATTAGAAAGTCGCCGATCTTCAACATGCTTAGTACGTGTTCATCTACTAGGTTGCCATAGTGATTCGTTGCCATGGTTTCGCGTCTCCACTTCAGAGGTCCCACATGCTCTTCAGAACACTTTTCCTTCCCAGTGTGCTGCTCAAAGAGTTACAGATTTTGGCCGGCTTCAAAGTGTTAGCCAACAATTAGCCTGTACACATGTACATGCGCATATTTATTATGTTCTCTCACTAAAAGTCAGACCAACCTACACGATTGTGTAAGTAAATCCATTGATTACACACTCGTTTTCACCATACAATCTGGTCCGGCCGCAGCTTCTTAATTTTTCTATGGGACAATCATCATAAGCATTTAACGATACTGCGAGGAACCCATTAAGTAAACACAGTGATTTAAGATTCAAATTAGCCCCACCGTTTTGCTAAGCACTTGACTAAAGCCCAATGGAAAATAGCAATTGTATTTCAAATGAGCGCGGCGCAAGCTAGTTGTATACTTGCCATGCCTCCTACAGGGATTCAATTTAGCATGGAAAAAAGTCAAACTTCCATTTATTCTCTGATCCTCTAAGCTGTGGATTATTGCTGGGATTAACATATGAAAACACATAAGGCGCTCGCGCATAACATTAAATGTTTAAGCCCCGGCCTTGAGTCATATGGTGTTTTTTCCATGCGATAAATGCAATGGAAATTGTACTAACTCGACTGTTCCACTCCTGACTCGTTCAACGCTGGTCAAGTTATAAATAAATAGGTTCAACTGCTACTACAGACCTCTTGGGTCTTCCTCTTGTTTACTCGACTTAATTTATACTATATAAAAAAATTCGCTGGTTCTTCAATTACTCAGAATTAATCTCATATTTGTGAATAATTCGCGAAGCAAGGATTCTTTGGCGATCGTCTTTTCTGCCGGGGGCCCTTTCCCAGTGGGAGCCCCGTAAATAAATTGGTAATTTTGCACCGGGTGTAAATATTTTTACGCAAGTGAATATATCTTTGATATGAGTCGCCTGAGGGCATCAAGGCTACGACTTGGGGCTGTGCGCAGGGATCTTAGCCCCGGGGAGGGACAGATGGGGGATATGTAGGTGATACTGGTAACTGGTCTAGTGTTTTGGTAAACTTTGAGGCCTCGTGGCATGGGTGTTCTCAACGTGCGCTCTAACTGGGGTGATTTACTGGATACAGAGCCAGATTCTGATACGATTAAACAATTTTACTCCGATCTTGGTGTGGAAATGATTGAAATACCAAACCAATCTGATCTCCCTATCAATCTATTTTTCCTCCCCTGTGACTTTGAATATATATATGATATATTATGTACAATTAGTGTCTTCATTTGCTTTCACTTACCATTCATTCTGGCACTTGAGAACATACTTTATAGTACTCTGACTGATACACAAAACACCAGAAAATACTGCTTCATGAGATGCACCGGCCAGACCCCAATTTGAGGAAATCTCAGTAAGCAGTCCACATTAAGTCGCGCTAACAATCTTTCCATGCCAGAATAACAAAAGAAACATTGGTGTAAGTATCCATAGTAGATGAGCATGTGGTGACCGGGCTAAAAGTCCTATGATGCTGGTAGCAATTTTCACTTGATGGTTCGCCCCGTTTAGTCTCATGTTCTCATCAGTTTGCACCAGTAGTGGTGACACCCACGATCCCAGCTACACCTGGTCCAAAGCTGGGATCCAAGACTTGCCAGTCTGTTTGAAAGATAGCCCTCAACTCATTCACCCACCGGTTCCGTTTCGTTGATAGATTAAAGGATCCAGATGCTACATTTACCTGTTCGTCCGTTGCCAGATACCCTGTAGTCATGGCAACGTCACACGCCATCTTGAGTGAACTTGTAACTTAATGTCAGGTGTTGATTTGAGACAGAGGCAAGGGGCAGGGTAGCGGGAATGTATTTAATTATGAGTGTGGACATGGTCATTCCCTTGGTAGTAAATTGCTTTCTCATTTTTGCAATATGCGATGATTGTTTTTATGTTAGTTTCGTATATTGTTTCTCTACTGCCTTTGATATTTGTTTAAACAAGTAGTGTCAGTCTTCAGCCTTGTACTTACACGACTGGGGAGTTTGTAAGAGATGGGACTCAATGAAAGATCAGGCGGAGTACTTAGGTGTGGTCCCCAAGAGATACCTTTTATTTGTGGGGGACCTCTATGAAGTGACAGGAATCAATCCTTGACTTAAATGTCCATGGGATTTGATTGGTGGACAGCTGACTGAAGATTTTGACATTTAAATAGCAAGAATCTCCGCCCCCTCGTTTGACCCATCTCATGGGATAACTTGCCATAATGTTTTTTGCCATTCACTGTCCAAATCCTTCAGCGAGCTGCTAAGATCCTTGAGATGGAACAACATGCATACATCCTCTTTCACATTGGCAATGTCTATCAAATGTGAGATATGCTCTGCTATTTTTAAACACATTTCTGTAATAAAATATTCTTGAAGGGCCTTCTTTCTTATTGCTTGTAAGTGGGTTGTTAAAAGGATGACGGCTAGGGCGTTTAGTGGTGCCTTGAGTTCTGTAAAAAGTCTGTCATGTTCCTGTCATAAAATTATAGTGATTGTGGGTGAGCCTCTTGGGGAGGAAGCCTATCATTTATTTAGGCCCTTGAATGGCTTCTTTGTTGCTGCTTCTGGCTGCTTTATGCTCCGCCATGTAACACTCTTGCCATCAGCTCAATGCAGGTGGCTCACCTCAGGCTTTTTAATACCCAGTTTTTTCTGGCAGGTACCACTTCTCGGCAGGGCTTGTTATCGCGTAGAGGTCTGCCGGAGTGTTGGAAATTTTCTAATAAGTGACTTGTTATTTAAATCACGGAGCCCGGCGGTGCTATGACCAGGAGGAAATTCTTAACTCGTGTACCGTGGGTGAGAATGGGAAGAGTGAGGGAGGTGGGGCAGATTTCGTACAGGGTGTGTACTATAGCTTTCTACGCTGAACTCGGGTTCTCTTCAGAAATCTCGAAAACTATCCTGAGTTATGACGATGATAACAATTCCAATGATGATGATAATAATAATGATTGCAGGATTATAATCCTCAATATTAGTGATAATAATTAGTATTCATTAACGGTATTGTTAATGACAGGCTCATTTTAGCATGTATTCAGTCGGAAACTGTGGGTATACAGCTGCTTACAGTCTAGACCCAAACATTCAGGTAAGATAAGAATGGTATGTCACTGATTAAACGCCTACTTCGCTAATCGGTTTCCTGGCCTAGGACTAGGCGTTCTAATGGGATTATTATGACATTTTGCGATCTTAATGGAATTATAATGGCACTTTGCTGTTTGAGGCGAGAGACTTTACCTCCGTTTGAAGGGACTCTCTCATCTTTGGGCCTAGACTGCTTAGGGTAAATTCACGAGGTCCCACATTGACACAATACCTGTTAAGCATGAAATATGGGTTATAAAATAAAGGTAAAATGTAATTACTGGACGCAAATCGCACAAATTCAAGATGACAGAAGCTCGTTCAAAACGGCCTTCATTCACTAGCGCTTTCAACAACAAAAAATAGTCCACAACCTCCTGCCCCAGGCGCCAGGGGGAGGAGAGGTCTGCTCTCCTTAGTTACCGAATTCACCCTGGAGGTGCATGGGCTAGTGGACAGTAAAAATCACTTGGTTGCTTCCTTCTAGATTTATGTCGTAATCTACCCAGTCTGCTGGGCTTTTCCATGGCCGGCTCCTCGAAGCTAAGTTCATGTGGTCATGGGATGGATTTTTGTGTTTTTAAAAGCTTAGACGATTATGTTGTTATACAGGTAGTATATATTTCATTGATAGGGAGCCTGAATGGGCGTTTATTCTCATCCGTATCTCGTGTATGATGCAGTCGGAAAAGCTACTGGAAGTTCAGTGAGACTCAACCTGATGTTCTGGCTCCATAAATTACCAAGTACACACCTCCAAGTCTAAATCCTTTACAAACCAGAAGCTTGAATTTTGGGTCATCTTTAGAGTTGGAGGGAAGAGGTATGTGGCTAGAAATATCTAACCATTCAATACGTCTGTATACCTATATACATGGAATTAGCGATGCCTAAAAGCCAACGCCTACATAGCACTGTTGCTTACAATGGATCGGTGTACGAGCTCCTAGTAAAAAAGGTAGACTAAACTGCTGTAGAGTGAAGTTTTTTCTGTTAAATGCGACGACTTGAGGCATGCTCAAAGACATGTGTATGTTCTTACATGTTCGCTTGGAGTCTGAAAGCATCTTGCGTGCTCCAGGAATAAGTAACTCTGCCAATTAACCTGGATCAAAGGACCGCCATGGCTGATCCTTTATGTGATGTCATTGAAAAGCGAAGCAACGCCTGACAAGATGAAGAATTAAAGGGCCAACAAGGTCGTGCCCCCAGCCCCTGAACACAGTCTAATTGTCCTCGCCGATGGAGCTCGTTCACTCCCGCTCATTAAGATGTATATCAATCTTCTTTTTCTTAATTCTGACCTTTGGGTAAAGCTCGCTCCTCAGGTCATGGTCAGAAGATGCATTGCATACCCTATGACTTATCCTACCTATTAATTACATCTAGTTTATGAATGGTTGGTGTTCATCTCTCATGCATACTTTGCATATTATATATCCTTGCGTCTCCTTGATCCCACGTTGTGTGAGGTATATATTTTTTATGAGAACGCTGCCCTTCGCCCAAGGCGAATAAATTTGCCAAATACAAATAGACAAAAAATATTTGATATGAGCACCAAGTACAAATATTTCCCATCAATCCACTGGAAAATGCACGTGTGAGAGAGTTATACTTCATGCGTGTGTACTTTTCTGATTGCATGTAGATACTTCCAGTTCCAGGCCATGGGTATTTTCCCACAGTTGGGACATAACTCTCTAGATGATATGCTCAGTCCAGGCCCAAACCCTCAGATCAGATGAGAATGGTATGTCAGTGATTGGACGCCTACGTCGCTAATCGGTGTCCTTGCCTAGGACTAGGCGTTCTAATGGGACTATAATGTCATTGTGCGGCCTTAATGGAATTATAATGGCACTTAGCAGCTTGAGGAGAGAGGCTTTGCCTCCGTTTGAAGGGACTCTCTCATCTTTGGGCCAAGAACGTGCTTGTCTTGCCTATTTTCCCCATCCCCTTTAGTGACAGAGAGATAAGCAAAATGGACAAGGTCGAGACCTCCCAGCTATTGTTTTAACCAGGGCTCGCAGCCACTCCCCAACCTGTTTAGTCAGCTGAGTTCCAGAGGAAATACCTACGCCTAATTCCCAGCATATGCCTTTTAACCTTTTTTATCATTCGTTCACACAAACACAAGACCCGGGCTCACCTGTGGTCTCTGAGCTCTGCTCTTGGTTGTTCACTAAATGTTCTCTGCATGATGACAGTGTTTGTGAACCTGCGTCCTGTTTGTAAACTCATGTCGGCGGGAATCTCTGATATTCATATAAAAAAAGAATATATAATTACCTTGATGTTCTTACAGCAGAATCGCCAGACAATTACTATGTAATTGGCGAATTTCTTTCGTCCCCAGGTAATATATTTTTTCTTATGGTAAACTAAACTTATGAGACGAAAGAGGCCAGTATTCCTGGGATGTTATTTGTAAGTAACTGTTTGGGCCATTAAATAACTAAAATTTAAAAAATAAGGATTTCAACCGGATGTATAGATCCTAATCCGCTAGACATATCTTGTTTACACAATTAAAGGCCCACGCCCATATCGCTTGGAGAATAGTCAGACATCCCGGAATATCTCAATTTACCCACCGGCTTTCCCGTATTGAAGGCCCACTCTCAAGTTTCAAATCACAACATTACAGCTTTACATAACTTTTTTTCATACTTTCTCGAATTTCAACCCCGGGTATTTAAAGTAAAGACCTTGCGCACGCTGTGACTATGCAGAAATTCGTGTACAAACACACAGCCTTGTTGAACTTGGGGTGTGAGTTTCCCAAGGAAAACTCACCTTTAGGCCTCAATTTGGTAATCACCTGAGTTAGTCCGAAGTCCAGCGTGGGCCGGAAGGCTTTGATGTCCACAGGTGCGACAGGTGCCCTGGTTCACTAAAGGGTCACTCAGCCTCCTGGTCAAAAACAGTTTGGGGATTGGTCACTCGATGGGTCACTTGAGTCACTGACCCCTACCATCTAGAGAACCGAGATTTTGTCACGTCAAGAATTAGAAGGGAGCCACTTGACACGCTATGCTGATGATGAAGTGCTAATTGATAGGACTGCATGTACTTCATTTTTTTCCCCTTCTACCTCAAACTATTGGATTAATTGTGAAGCTTATAAAGGAATTGTTCCCATTTAATTGATCCGCATTTTTTCCAAGGCTCTTGATTGGCACTCTGGCTACATAGGCTAATTTCTGAATCAATTTGGGAAGTATTGCCAGCTGTAGAGCCTGGGCAAAATCCATTCACATACCGGAAAAAAAGACTCTTGTTAGGCAAAACAAAATAGGTGTGTTCCTGAATACCCCCCACACCTGGAAAAACGTACCCCACCTAAAAAGTCCACTGATTTTTTTACAAAAAAGTTAATCAAAGCAGGAAAACGAGTCTTCCTCACCAGAAAACTCTTAAAATGATTGTACATGATTGTTTAAAACAACTACTGTTATAAAATAGATAGAAAATCGATTTTTCTTTCAGTTCCTGTATGGTGGTTCCCCAAAGAATAAAAAAATTACCATCCCCCTACCCAATTTTTCAGCTAGATATACCGGTTGTCGGAAACAGTACATCGGAAACACCTATTTTTGTATTTGGCCTTAGTGGGCTTTTTGGGTACAGGATTGCAAAGCACCTGATGTGGACTTAAAGTAGTTTAGGAAAACATGAAAACGCCATGTGAAGAGTGTGAACCCTGATGAACATGTGTCGGCTGGAAATAGAATTCCTCACTTTCATGATTTCCCCCGGCAGCAGATCCTGATTCAGTTGTGGAGGGCTTCAAAGTGGATTTTATGGGGGTGGCCGCTCGTGAAATCCAGATTCGGTTTGGTTTCCTGCTCTTGTGTGTAGTCACCTTTGAGTTGCGATACGGTCCGAGAACACAATAGGGCTCTCGTCTCGCTTCGTTTGTCTGCACCTCTATGGTAAGGCCCTCTGAACTTATTCTCGCCCTTTTTACCTGCGTTTAAAAAGTAGTGCCTCTATAGCGTGTGAAAAATAATCACCAGGGAGGAAGGTCGGAATCCTTCGAGGGGGGCACTAAAATAATGTATCAAAAGGTAGTCTTACTCCCACGTTTAAATCACTGCAGAAAATGGACAGATCCAGACACTCTTCTTTGTAAGCAGTATCAAAATGTAAAGGTTACCTTGGAAACAGGCTTTGATGTTTAAATCTATTAAAAACGAGAACTGGGAAATTTCCCTTCAGAACAATTAAATGAGCAAATAGAAAACGAGGGGAAAACTAGAACCTTCGCCCCACAGAAAAGCGTTTCAATGGGTCGATTTAAAAATGATATCAATCAAAACGCGACCTATTTCTTTAAAGAAGAAACTCTGAATGAATGGTCACAGAAAGTTTACATTTTACAGTATTTACACAAGTCATTATTTATTACCCCCAAACATGTGTTACTTGTGTGGTCAGATGTGTTCCTAGAGAAATAAAATGAAAATAATAATGCGTTCCAAGTTCGAGTCGGACTCAACCTTCTGGAGAGGCTGTTTCCTATTTCACCTCTTGAGAACTTTATTGGTGCCAATAATACATGCGGTCTTATTTACGGATGACAACAGCTGGGTCTTTTATGAGTATTTTACAAACGCGTGCATCACATCAAAATGTTTATTTAGCCATATGCCTGGCCAGCGACCTCCAAGTATGGCCCAGGCCTGCTGAGGTCAAAGGGTCGCACTCTCCTACTCCAGGGGGTTTGGTCAGCTTCTGCTCACACCTGCCAATACTTGCCTTGACTCACCTTGATTTAGGATGTCTCAATCAATTCTCTAACCCGACGCATATGTAAATAATGGCCCCCGTCTCTGGATCCTCCTGGAATGCAGCAGTCAGACCGTCGTCGCCACTCTATTGAACCCTGGAGGAGTGGCTATACCTGTGTATATAATAACTAACATACAGGAGGAGGCCCTGGAGGGCAATAAGAAATGCCTCCCATTCCTCGGATTTGAATCATTAGCCACACGGGCCTGCTGGCCATCTACACTAATGAACTGACCACCCAGGCCCCTTCATATCCCCGAACATACCCTTTGTAAGAGAAAATATACTGCACATATTCTTGCTGCACTGATTTGTATCAAGGCATAGCGGGGTATTTCTATGTTACTTTTGTGCCCATGCAATGCGTTGCCATTGAACCATTTAACCGGTTCCCAATGCTTCTCCCCTCGCACGAGTGAGTCCATGATTAGGATTTATAAGGTTTTCTTATTGAGAAGAATCGATATGACCTGAGAGATGATAATAGAATCCCTCGCAACATGTGCATATGAGCATATGGCGTTGTAAGCCAGGCGTGGATGTAGTTTTCCATACATCACTTCGGACTGAGGCGAACCGTACTAGAAATGTCAAGCCTTCATTGGACCCCAGCTTATCTTGTTAGACTTGCACCTGAGTTTACAAATTAGCCCATTTCTTGCTAAATTCACACCACTCAGACTTAGAGTCTCAAGTTGTAAGCTCTTGGCAGCAGTCTTCAAGGCTGAGATGCATGCAGTGCATATTTAATCACCTTCAAGTTTACCTAGTATTAGACTAATAACCTTTGTGGCTACCTGTAGCCATTATCGCTATTATTAGAAAGCGGATCATTTCTGGGACTGAACTCTGGTCTTTATTATAGCCAATCTAATTGGATTTCCGATGGTCTATGAGCCCTACTAATGCTAATGAAATTGAATTAATTTGATGGTCACCAGATGTGTGTGCTTTTGCACCAACAAAAACATTATTAGCTCTTTTGAATATGAAATCGTAAATCTGAGCGTATTATTCACAATATGCAATCTCATTATCATACAGCACGGGAAGAAAGTATTGCCTTGTGTTACTATTCAGTGGTCAGTTGGACAGAATAAGCATACATTTATACAATTAATCAAGTCCGGGATTATAATTCTGACCTCTGATATCTGGAAACCATTGATTAAGCCATAGCAGATTGCATGCGGACAATACCGATGGAATCATCCGAAAATATTGTACTTTTGCCCTTGATGAGCGAAAGGCTTGTATTAATTACTCCCATGTACACAATGTGTTTTTCATTTGAAGTTGGGTTTCACCTTCCCCGTCCTGTCTGAATAAATTTTACTTTGTTGAGCTCTATTTCATGTTTTCACTTGTGTCATTGTATGTAATACACTAAATTGGCATCCAAGAAACATGATACCCCATGGTACATAATATAAGTTCTATGCTGCAGAGCTGTTTTGATATAGTGCCAGAAAGCTCAGAAGTGCAGATTTATTGTACCTTTCCAATTTTTTGTTGGAATCGTGTAGGATTTTCATGGGATAGCTTGCAACAGATGACCTAGGTAATGACGGCTTGGTCCCCGTTTCCTGTGCATCCATTCATTCTTTGCGCCACTATTGCTAACCCGACGGGCCTTTTGTGCGCCACAGGGTATACTTCTGGTCCGGCTCCTATTTCTCACAGAAGCAGCGAGCTGTCATGCTACTCTGAATTCATTAAAAATATAAAGACATGGATAATATTTCAGTACCTCCGAGGGATTCCTCTCGGATGGCTTTTCTGCCGTTGGAAATCTCGATTTGAATGACGGTGATGGGCCCACTGATTTGTGGACGAATGTTTTCCAAGGAAAAATATCGATGTTTGTCGTAGGTCTATGTACACATTGAGAAAATAGAATACGTACACAAATTGTAAACCCATTGTAAAGATTGATGGGAGTTCTCACCTTGAGAGAGACCTCCATTGGTGACAACTTATCTCCAATTTTGGGTGCTGTGTTTGACTTGGGATAAAATAACTTGCATTGTAGTTATAACATCCGGACTAATACACCATGATCAATAAGAGGTTTTAACATGTATTGTAGGGTGACTCTGTTATTGCAGGCCATTAAGGATAATAACAAGTTTTTAAATCATTTTGAAATTCTTTAAAGGCTTTGATCATATTTTCGCCTAGGAAGTCATGAATTATGATACCTATTAAGATATGTAATTCCCTTGCCCTTCATTGAAACTGGTGACAAAAAAGGGTCTCAAATTAAAAAAAAAAATAATATATGATATGTATGCTAGCATGTAAGTTAGAAAAGTTTATCGACGATCTCAATTGTTCAGGCAGAACAGAATTGTTCACACAGTCTAGGCCCGAACCCTCAGATCAGATAAGAATGGTACGTCAGTGATTGGACGCCTACTTCGCTAATCTGTTCACGAAACAAAGGTTTCGACATCAGATATTCCCGTGTGTGAAGCAGTACTTGATTGGTCTCATAAATACGTGTCATACGGCCATGTTATCCGCAGTAATTAGATTTATTGCTTCAATGAAGCGGAGAATCATACATTGTTAATGATATTGAATAGGTGTAGCTAATGCCTATCATGGGTTTGTCCCGGTATAGGCCTGTACATATAGAGTGATATTTGAATCATACATTTGTATCGATGTAGCATGTTATTATAACAGTATATCACACACCTGGTGGCCTGTGTACAGGGAACACGATTGATATGTTCTATCATGTCCATCAATGAGCGTTTAAGTGATTCTCTCCGCGGACATTAGCATAAATCTATCAAAAATGATCATCAAATTAGAAAGCACTTAGATGGGTCATTGTCGCATGACCCCTTTTCACATTTGCCTTTACAGATGGCATACTGATCTCTTTTTTCACCAGTTAAATTGCATTATATGCAGTCATTTGCTGTCACTCTATGACAGAGCTGGCTGTTAACGATATGAGCAGATTGAGTATAATCGCCGAGATAAACTTGCAAAACATGCCGTTTTCATTTATGTACTCAATGGATTTTTAGTCCTGATTCACCCTCGCATAAACAGTGTCAAGGGCACGTAGGTATACCTTATATATTGGCAGGTGATATTTGGGGGAGTGTTGAATGTACCCCCTCCTTCCTCGAGCGTGTACACAAAACCTCACTATCAAGCTGGAAATCTGCAATATCTTGTTCCCTAAAGGTGGTCATGTCCACACTAGGGTCATACAATGTGCTGAATGGAGGGAAATGGGATACGATGTTCCTAAATCTGTGTGCAGAAACCCAGGGACGGCCCACAATACCTAAACACACACGGACCATGTATATCGCCTACTGTCTCGTTAATAATGCTTGCATCCCCTTCAGCCTTCTCTAAAGAAGTACTATTAGATATCAACTAGCCTATGTAATTTTGTACCAAGGACTCACTGTATTGAACCCAATACCGGTTATGAGTGGATTTTACCAAACAATCGGCATACAGGAATGGCATTCGTAATCTTGGTTACAATGCCCAGGAATTCCATTCACCTTTTAAGTTGAAGAATAGTCTCAAACACTTGGCCTTCTCACTCGCACATTTTTTTTCATATTTATAGTGGGTACCAAGGAAGGGGGGGGGGCTGTCTGGGTTTTGTATGGACCAATGCCAGGAAGTCCTGGGGCAGGTAGAATTGACTTGAGGCTATCTAAACAAGGATTTAGGTAACCTTTAAAGCAGGTTTGGGTTGTGAAAGCCCCCTGTGATTGTTACTTCAGGTGAGATCTTCTGTCTGACTCGCTTTATCTGGATAAGCCCCTGCCTTTTTCTTTCCGTCTTGGTCGTGTAATAGGAGAGGCGAGACATATAGGTTGTGAAATGCGGGTTACTGAGATGCATAAAAGCTCATGACACAAAACCTCGACGTAGCAAAGGACCTTGCGCTACTAACACTTGAGGATTTGCCTCGTTAAAGAAATATTTTTGCTTGGTTTGGCTCCTTTCCCCTGTAACTTATGCAAGAAAAACGGAGTTGGATAATTTGCTGAAACTTTTTGTATAAGTGCCAACCCAGGTTTCGAAGTGGATGAATATTTGGGCTAAAGCTAGACTGCTTCCTAGAAGTCAGATTTCTTAGTAAAAATAATATTCCGAACTAATGTATTAAACATTAACTTCTCTGTTCTCTGAGGGTTGTTGTGGGTGTGGCCATTTAATCCAAATGACAGTCTCCATTCTCAATGGTTTGATAAAACATAATGCTTGTTCTTCAAACCAGAAATAATGATACTGATGGGGATGACCTGGGGTTCCTTTGATTATCTAAGGATAACATTGTTATCTGCCACTCGATGAATGTTTACTCTAGCGATGCACCACAAGCAAAGCATCTATTGTGATGGTAATTAATGCGATAGGCAAAATGGTAACGACCTGACGGCAGTTGCTATGGACGATACGGTGTCACCTGGACCATTATCACATTATGATGTCAATCGGGCTGTGTAGTTTTTTATCTAGTGTCAAATAGCGGCATCGCTTATATTGTTATATCAAGTCTGAATACGATAAAAGAGGCCAACGCCTCTGGTGTGACTGTTAAATCGAAGCATGTGGATTTCTGCCATTGCAATGCATTGCCATAGATCACAGGTCATCAGGTCACTCCGGAAAATGGACGATTTATGTTAGTTCGATATTAGAAATGTAAGACTAAAGGCAGTTCCATCTTAGTTTTCATTTAAAAGATTTAAAAAAATCACATGTCCTAATGAATAGGCCCTATATATATGCATGATTGTAGGCTAATATAGAATGGGTGTCCCCTGGATTGTATTTTTTAAAAAAAAACTTGTTTTCATTGGCCACACTTTTAAACGAATTTCCTACAAAGGACGCATAACCTTTTATATCTGGTGGTGTTCATGCGTTGCCATTTAAAGAACGCCCTACAAAATAGAGCAATCTAGGTAAAGTTACAAAGAGATGAATCAACATTTATATGCCTACCCACTGGATGGATTCAGCCATCTTGGATCTCAAATCGAGCCTCAATTTCAGTATCAAGCCACCTCGCCTTTTGGTCAGAGAAGTGATGCAGAATTTATTATGAAGCATAAATTAGAAGTCCCTGTCAGACGGAAATTAATTGCGATTTCAAGGTCGGCACTTTGAATCAGACGAGCATGTATTAATGGAGCAACCCTTCGCTATGCGGCGTATCTTCACGTTCGAAGTGACATAATCTGACCTGCGGTCCGTGGAAAAACAACAGGCAAAGACAAAAGCACTCGCGATTAAATCCCTTCCCGTAATAAATCATCATTGGGTAAATAAAAGGCGAGTGGGTGAGAGAGGTGGCCGAGTATGGGGCCTCCCCGACCCCCAGACCCAGGTGACAGCTGGGCCATGCGAAAAAACCACTCCAAGTTTTGGTTGCCATGGCAAATACCACGTGACGTTGTAACCATGGAGCAGGAACTTGACAATAGCTGGGGTTTCTGGGGATAGGAGGATCGGTCATCAATTATCGCCTAAATTAGGATGGCCATGGTATGCTGGGGCTGACCTAACTAGGGTTTGATATGGGTGTAATCGTGTCACCAAACTGGACAATGACCACGTCATCGCTGGTCAGCCCCGCAGGGGCGTGATGATAAGAATGAGGCTTGTGATATCAATATTTCATGACCTTCAGAAATTGACTTATTATTGCCTAATTACCTGGGCCTGTGCACTAAAAGATATTAAACACACTGCCTCGTAATAAGATGATAATACTTAAGGTGTCACCAAGGAACGAAAAGCATTATACCTCAAGGGTTTTCTTTTCCAATAGAAAGTGACATTTTGAAGGTTAATTTTTAAATAATTGCTTCCTTTATGTTCTCCCAATTTTGCTGTTGGCATCTGGTGATGGAATACCGATATTACTTGGAACTGAGGGTTCCGGTGAGAGTCAGGGCTGATGGGTTAGAGAGGGAGAGGGGGCGTGTCCAGGAGGGGCCTAGTTTGTCTCCATAGTAAGCTCTAGCCTGTCCCAGTCCATCTGTACAATGGCTGATAGGCTTGCTGCGATGACTCTTGGAGAGTAAAAAAACAGACTGTAAAATGGTTCACTGCATGGGATATTGACACTGATTGCATATTAAAACAAGCCATTTTAAAATCAGTCCAGGCGATTTATACGCCCCGCTAGCTCGATAATGGTTAATGACCTCGGGCCTTTCAGTGCCACGTCATATCTTTAATATAATATCCCACGTTTGCATGGTCTCAGTATAATGATCCATATTTTTGTTCCATTATAAGCCTGTGTGGAATTAACTGTTGGTATATTTCCCTTTAAGTGTAATCCATGATATGCTCTCTTATGACAGATACGAGGATTTACAAATTTATTCTGATCTAACGCCGGCTATGCATTGATTTTCCCGATGCTACTTTTTCTTCTGGTGTTGTAAAGTATGCCTAGAGCAGTTAATTGCTATACCATCGTCTCTTCCCCAATAGCTCATTTTGAGTGTAGGTCTAGTTTTTCATGTCTTAGTCGCCAATTTCCATCGCTCCCAACGAAGGGACTATAACATCTGGACAAAGTACACAAGACACTAATTTCTGCATAACGATGTGCTGAATGTATCTCTGTACCCCCAAACATTCATTCACAGGCTACATGCTGCTCACCAGTGCATTCATATACACACACGAGGCGAGGCGAGGAATTCCTCCCTCTCCCCCCTCCTGACACCCATCTCCCCTGTTCCAGATTAGCACACAATGGACAGGTGGATTGCTCCTGTGGTCACCGGCTCCTCCGTCGTTTACTCACCGATGACTTGGCAATATTTGACGATTACATTATTAATAGACCCCGATCCCCGCCTGGAGAACATTCAAGCCAGTTGTGCAAGGCTATTCCCCCGGCTCTCTCCCTATCTTCCCCACTCCCATTGTCCATAGCTATGAAATGGACATCTGTCATCTCGTCCTGACAATCTGACCTAATTATGGACCGGGGATCCTTCGCAGATCCTTTCAAATGTTCAATATGAGGTGGACTCGCGGGTATTGTTGCTCAGTGTAGGTGACTGACTCCCCCCTTGTATCGGACAGATGATGCTATTTGCATTTTGATTGAAAGAAAATGGGACTGAAAGGATCCACATGTAACCGTTAATGACCTCCACTGATCCTTCAGTTTAAGATTGAACTCTGCCGTTTGTGGTGATTGTTCAATAAGGCTGAGATGGCAAAATTCCACTTAATTTCATTTCCCAATTATGTTTATCTAAAGATTCCCACTAACAAATTTTCCAACAGATGTCAATATTCAGCGACACGGACAGATCTGTATTCGCTGTCATTGTAAGTAGTATACATGTGCAAGTTTGAGCCAAAAACTCTATTTCTCTATGTATTTTTTCTATTTCCCCGCTCGCTGGTTCTCTGTACCAAGGATAAGCAAAGATAGGGTTGACATTGAAAAGTATGATAGTTAATGGTCCGTACGTAGGAATAAAAATATCTTTCTACACTGACATCTCACCTGCTTAAATCTAATGCACCATTGGCATTTCGATGTTGACTTTGTCGTGATGTTCTTTTTCTTCGTCTACTTACATTTGGGTAAAAATTCTAGGTCAAAGCAGGTTCTTACTGTGCTGTCTTAATTGTTTATGTTCTTATAGATTCACTTGCTTATGCCCACATAGTAAACCAACCTTTATCGCATGTTCCTGAGCAGTTTCCTCTCCCAGGTTAATGCAGACTAATGATATAATATGAGTAGAAGTTACATTCACGTGGGAATGCAATTACCTGCCGTTCTGTAAATTAAACCCAGAACAGATTCTTATTTTCGGTTACCTGTATGGAGATAGGAATGAGGTTACTCGTGTTTGAACTGTAGATAGTCCATAATAAATGTCCCAGTGGTTACATATTCATGAATAAGCTAGTCAGTCAAAATATTCTCAGTTAATAGGATAAAGATTTATGTGTTACATATCATGTAAGGGTTGAAGGGAAATTGGGAAGCCCCTTCTCCATTATCTGTTCAATTGAGATTTAAAGGCTGGAACGATGTTGCATTCACAGGGTCTATTACGTTCCATCAATGTTATGATAGGTAAAAATGCTGGGGCATATTTCAAACCCTCGCCCTGTCATTCTTTGAGCCATACTTATCTTCTTGGGGCTCCGATGTGAGAATCGACATAATAGGTTCCCGACCCCAACTGATGCTAGTAAAAAGAAACCTAATAGTTTGGGTGGTATCACAAAGTGTCGAAATAATTAGAAAATATTTCTCCAGATAAGCAATATTGGAAAGTGCAACATCTCAGTGAGTCAGTAGTTATTGATAGCTCGGGGCTCTGTTAGCTATATTGTTTATTAGCAAATGTTATTTATGTTGAAAGATCAAAGACATTCCATTAGACACAGGGCCCCATTACATGCTATCCACTTGTACAACAAACAAGCTATATCTTTGTTACACAACGTATCAATGTTAACTTCTGTCAATACCTCTAGGGTTTGCTCCGTGTGAGACATATGTTAGTGAAAAAGATGCAAGTTCTTGACTATATATCACTGTACAAAGAATGGGAACCGTCCCACTTCAATGTCGAGCATCGTGCAAATACTGCCATGAAAAGAAATGAGCTCATAATATGATCTAGAGGGATGGCCATGATCTTCCCCGCCCATAAGTCAAAAGCTGATTGCCAAGGGTATGTATGTTTGGTATATATGGTATTTCTTATTTTAAAAAATCGCAAGATTGTTGGAATTGAGTTCTGTTCAGTCTCGTAGACATGCCTCAATCCAATATTGAGGGGAAACGAGGGATGTTAGAGACGAGCCAAGAGAAAAATATATAAATTGAAGGGGCAGATGTTTTAAGTGTATTAGATGTTAATGCATAGGGAGAGGATTGACGGGTCGATTGGCCATAATCGTGTCGACCTGTCGAAGATGAGGCTTCTGCACAGTAAGAAGACGCCAAAACTATGCCAGATTTGTGTATCATTCACTGTGTTATTCTGAGTCGGATCATAATAAACAGCTTAGCTATCAAGTTTTTGCTGTGTGTAAAATATAGCAGTCATTGATATATATTTTAGAGGGCGTTCCAGTATCTAAGGAATATAAACTTGATGTCAACTGGGAGCAGACCTTTGCAACTGGTTGTGTACTTAACTGCTTTTCCTCATGCCTGTGTTTTTCCATTATTTCGGGCATGATTTCGGTTAATATACCGATTAATTCTACGATTTCGTTTTATTTGTTTTATTTTAATGTTTTGAGGGTTGAAAACAAATAAATATTCTATAAAGCTCTCTGTAGGTGTACATATAATAAACTGAGCTGAACTAATCAAAATGTTCCGATGCTATACTTAAGCCAAGATGGCAGGGTCGAGAGCCTATAATTTCACTGGAGAGCGTTTGATACGCAAGCCCCGTAGTACTACCACATGTTGTAGGGGATACATAGGTCAAAGGCTGTATCAGTTTTGACCTTCTTACCTATGTAACATGTTACTAAGGACGGGGGTTTGTATGTAAGGTATACACAGGTAACATGGGTGTATATATGCTCAACCTTTAAGCAGAAGGAGGGAGACAAACACTCATACCAAATCATATTGGTTCCCGTAGGGCTACTTTATGCTTAGTTACTGTGGCGGCATGGGGTGAAAGCCTGTGGCTGCAATACATGGCCACCACCTCTCCTCAGGATTTGGATTAATAAGAAAGAAAGATGCAATCTAAATGTGCCAAGGTGTAATCGATTGCTCGGGGAGAGATGATCCATTGGTCCTGTGATTACTAACTGGATGTGTCCCTGAAAATGACTATTGGTTTTAGTAGTATCTCATCTCGAGGCAAGGAGAATGAGAGCTTAATTGTCTTTTAATACGGCGAAAATCATGGCTGACAAGTGCTTATTTAATCACAGAAATTCAGATTTCCCTGATTTAATATAGGTTTTGTTGGAAAGTGTTCATTAGAAAGTGCTAAAATTGTTCCACGAAACTAAAATTCAAAAGATTCGATGACAGCGACTAAGGCTACATATGGATATTGTTCAATATAATATCAAATTTTGCTATAACGAAATAGAAAATACCGGTACAATAGATTCGGAAAAGATTTATCAACCAGCGTAAATTCAAACATATTTGATATGGCTACACCATATTGTTCTGGTTTTGAACGATTAGAAAATGAAAACTTGATTTGGGGACAAGATGTAACTCTAATCGATGATTTATGATGATGTATCCCTGGTAAAGCATTAAAAACTGCCAGGGATGTGGGTATAATTATCTGTGTACATCAATGTCAGTCTGGTGAGTGGATCATGTTGCCTTATCGGTAGTTGGCTTACGGTGCATAGGGATTGACCCTGCGGTGTGCAGGCCAAGTGGCAAAATAAAATAAAAATAAAAATAAAACCCACGGGAGGAGGATTACTGCCCAAAATACCCTAACTGTCCCTGGCAAGTGGTCTCTCCTTCTGCTACTGATCTTGTCGCCATCGTTCATTTCACTGTCTGTCTCTGGACGAAGTCTAGGTTATTTCTTCGATGCCATTAGTTGGTTGGGTTTTTTTTCCTGAGGTGGGGCTATGGAGTAAATGGGAGGACTGACTCTCTCAGACGGCTTTCACTAATTGGCCACGCCCCAGTACACTCGTACCAGGAGTACCACCAGTACCCTAGTGCATCGTATATTGAAGTTATTTTATACAGTTCTCACCTGCTTATACTTGAAACTTTGAGTATTCGATTACCTGAATTCTTATGTAGAGGGCTGTCATTTTGATATTTTTGCAAGGGGTTTCAGCACAAAACCCGTTGAATGAATTCCTGGGAAGGACATTGTGGGATCGAGATTTGTGTAGGGGATCTATTCCTGTCAAATCATCATGTCAAGGAGGTTTGTTGTGCGAAATAAATCTGCAGGAGCTCGACATACTTTTCTTGATTGATGTTCCCATTATATACCAGATAGTCCTGGCAGACTTATCTGATGGCATACCGTGAAAATGTACTACTTTACTGGGGAGCCTGTCTGCATCAACAAATCCGCTCCATCTCTGCTGTACCATTCAAAGCGATCCTTCGATACCGTTTTTCCAGCAATTCAATGTTCGTCATTTTCGGGGTTCTAATCTGAAGGTAAATGGTCGCAAATTTGGGTTGTCCATGTCCATTATTAAAGTTTTCCATTACTCCCATGTGTGCAGCCAGAATTCAATTTCGGGGAACTTCATTGTACTTCTCCATGCTTGCTGGCGCTCAGAAAGGTTAAGGAAATATATTTGACGGTAGGAGATACTGCGGCCAGTCGGAGTACATCAGTCAAACTCATCAATGATCATCAAGCCCTCAAGTTCCAAAGTTGGTTGCAAAGGTTGCCATGTCATTCCCGGGGATGGCCTCACTTCAGATCTGTAAATTGTATTTTGTACCTGGGGATGTCAGGACAAAAACGACTTTTATCTTATTGGACCACTAACTACTGCAATACTGCAAGGATTATTATCGGGGCCTGGCTTCCCCTGCCGAAGCCAAATGGAAGCCACATTGGCTAGTTTTTACCGGTGGCATGACTCATCGTCCGTGTGGCTTCAACCCATTATCTTTGAGTTAAAATATGATCATTTACTTTCTGCTTCTCCCTGTCCCTAAGTCCAAGTGAAAATATATGCAGAAGAAAAATATATGCAGTATAAATAATTTGATATATGATGGCCAGTCTGGTATTAATACTATTGATATCAAAACATCCTGGTAAAATTATGGAGGCAGTGATTATAAGGAGAGTTTGTCTATGATGTATAGTTCATTTCTTTTTCGTGTAGATAATTTATCTTGGACTACCTAAGCACTAGAGCTATATACCTTCAAACTATGGTCAATATATAGGCAGAGACATATGCATCAGAAGTGATCTAGTCCACGTGGCAGGTAGGCTAGGGGTTGAGTAGCATGGAAAACATGTGAGACACATGTAATGGATGGAGCAAGCGGCTGTGCGCCTGCCTACTATTGCCTATTTCTGGGGTGCTCCTTGTTCTTATGATTTAGATAAGTTTTCAATGATCCTTGGCAAGGCAAAGGAAAGTATGAATAAATAAAATAGGAAAGTTATTCGGGAAGAAGGGGGCGCCTGGCTCAGAGCTAATCCTGAGTGTACAATAATGTCAGGAATAATACACATAAAGGTAACGGATGGTGGCCATGCGTGGTGGTAGGTTATGTGCAGACTTGAGTTATGATTTACTTTGTTACGGTAACAAGTTGTCCATCAGTTCTGCTAGCTGGCCATTCTGAAAGGATAAATCACAAACGGTTTCTCCTCAATGTGTCTTCATCTATGCGAATATCTACTTGATGTGAAGTGAACTTGCCTGTAATATGGAAGATGCATTGCAATATGAATTGAATATCTCCATCAATCGGACCTTATTATAAGATGAACTACAATGGACAAGTTTGTTCCTATGTCCATAGTCCACACATATGGGACTTACACGTGTGATGTGTTACAGGAAAATGAGTCAAAAGTCGCTTTCAAAGTGTTTTAACAACAAGACAAATTCATGGGAATGTTTTCATTTTTGGGGTGCTTAACGCTGTTCATAGCTTGAATACAGTTACCAATTTTCAAGACATTGTATTAAATATATCTATGCATTTCAAAGGTCATCCTATAAAGTATATTCAGCTACTTTACTAATAAATGTCCACCCAGAAATATTGCACACTTTCTTTTCAAAACTAAAAATATCAAACTTGAAATATTTATTAGATCATCATGATGTCATACCATTACTGTTTACTATCATTGGAATCGGCTTGATTTCATCTTTTCAAATATGATGATATCTCAAAATCCATTTTTTGCGACTTGCGACTCATTTTCCCGTAATGCATCACATATGACGGTACTTGATTTATGAAGAAATGGATTGAATGAAATGAGATATTGAGAGTTTAGGACCCAGTAGTTATGTGGTATCCACAGGTATGAACTTGTGATCTTACTATTTGCAGCAAGTATGCAATGGGATCTAAACGCTTATTATCACAAGCCACTAAAACCAACACAGACCGAGAGTGTCGGGTGTAAGATTGATGTTCTCTCGGGCTCTTGAGGCCAGGTAAGAAGTGGTCAGCGTTGGAGTAACCATAGTAACAAGACCCTGACCCCCTGGAGCAAAGTATGGTAAGGCGTGTGAACCGGCGAGATGGGCAAATACCACAACAGCTCAAGTGGAACAATGGAGAGTTCCTGGAAGAGGGAAAGGTAGACACAGCTTCCTGACACGCCTGATAAAAAGGCCCATGAGAGCTAGCACCCTGACATTGAGTTTACCTGGTCAAATCCGATTTATCTCACTCGCGACTGATTGATTAGGCCTAGCAGGCAGAAATAAACATTTGCTATCTCATTCTTCTTATATTTCTTCGAAGAGCTGGTATGATTTGATAATATCTCATAGGTTTTTCTTCTAAAAGGGTTCTGGTATCGTGATTCTGCCATGGCCAATCACGTTAAATGGTCCCAGGTAAAATGGTATCTCTCAATATCTTGCATATACTTCAGGGATTTAAAGTAATAGTTTTTATTGGTAGAGAGTGGCCCTGGTCATGGGACTGCGTCTCTGGTTTGATGCTAATAGTAGCTAATTATCTGAGAAGGAGTGTCTTAAACTTCTTGTGGTGAAACGGGCCTGTGATGATGGACTCCTGTTTCCCTTCCCACTTGGTGCCCTTTTATCATTCTACCTGCCAGAAGCACTTGCGAGGTTCACTCTAGCATACCGATTAATCTTAAGATTAAGATAATATTACCTGCCACTACCACCTTTGACTGATTTGTATTTTCTTTTTCTTTTACAGGTAAGTTACATGCGTTTTGATCGAACGAGAACATGTTCGTGAGAAAGTGAGTAATCATCAAACGTTCAATTCTCATTACAACTTTTCATTGTTAGTGTTTTATGCATGCATATTCAATCAAAATTCTCAATAAGATTTTTATGCATTATTAATGAGATTATTTATTCCATATGATAATGACGAGTGCTCATTGTAATACATGTATGAGCTGATAGAACTGTTACAGAGTCATTTATGTGAATTTAACTCATGTCTAATGAATGATCTTGTGCTAATATGTCATCAAATCAGGAGTTTTAGCATTTATGCATACTTTATCAACAATGATCATTCTCCACAGACCTATCAAGGAAATACATTTATTATAAACGCCGAGTAGGGAGTCATATTTTATGATTAATTTATGGAGATTATTTTCCTATTATGAACCGGATTATTTCACATGCCCTGATTTGAATGGAGTACTGGAATCACAGTAAACTTAACGCGTGTTGCCTGTATTGTTGGGATAATCTTGTCGTAATCAGACATGGCCTAATTACTGCAATTAAATGCAATTATGCCCCACGCCTTCCCATAATTCCCTTTGGCCAGACAGACCCTGATCATTATGACCACAAGGCACGCAGTGAGTGGTTATGACATGCTCAATTAGGTCATTCCCCTGGCTATTTCAAGCATGATATATATGTCAAAGACTTAAACTATTGTTGAAGTAGTTTGTAAATGACCATGGGTTGAGTTTCCTTCTGTTTGACTCATGTGTATTGGGTACTGGCACTAATGAAAGTACACAGTACGAGATTCCTTGCACTTGCGCTACTCAGTCTAGGTTAAAGATGAGAGAGTCCCTTAAAATTGAGGGAAAGCCGCTGGCTCCAAACCGTCAAGTGCCATTATAATTTCATTAGGACCGCGAAATATCATTATAATCCTATTAGGACGCCACCTAGTCCTGGACCAAGAAACCCATTAGCGCAGTAGGCGTCCAATCACTAACAAACCACTCTTCTGATCGGAGAGGCTTTGAGCCTAGACTGTATTGTGATGATTGAGTGGTTGATTTGTATGTTAAAGAATTATCGAGACATCCCAGTCTACCAAGAGATACCTATACTTTTATATTCATTCAAATTGCAAAGGAGAAGATCTCATATTTTCCAAACCGAATTTACTTTTTTAGTAATGGTCATCGCGCCTTTGTTGTGATAGTGATTGGAATATTCTTCACTGTAAAATCAGTGCTTTATTTGGATAGCTATATGGAGATTTACCACTCACATGTATAATAATTTCCCTATCTTACATTATATCCATTCTTTAAACGCCATGCCACTCACATACCTTCTAATTGTCAGAGCATCTGGCGATAATGGTTGTATATACGTGTATACTTGACATACAGGGACAATAAAGACTTGTACTATATGTTATTAGACGAATTAACCAGCGATGCCCTTATTAAATAGTAACACATGGCGCAGATAAATCCCAATACTCACTTATGATTTATGCCTTATCTCTTCCCAATCACTTAAATTGACTACCACCCAGCAAGGAAGGTCTGTCACCATACAGATTTCAGGTCCTTGTCAATTTCCTATGTGATATATGTACTTGTACAACTTAGCAAAAAAATCTATTACCGAAACATATGTCGAACCTGGGTCAAGAACCTGTTTGAAGCTACTGAATTCAAGACCTCCGAGAAATATTAGTCAATGGTATTATTGAAGGATTTATTCACTTCTGTTGGCTACAAGTTAGAAGTAAACTTTGGTGGTGTCCTTGTGAGAGAAGTTTAGGGTTGCTCAGGGTATTCTTGCCTCTTTACCTTCCACCTTGGCATGACTACAGGCCCATGGCGCAGAGCCAGGGAAGAATTGACATAGACAAACGTTGGTGTGTTCAGAACCCATCCAAACTGCCAGTGTCAATGATGATTTTAACATTGACAGAAGCCTTGATCTATGTCACTGGAGCTTTTCTGGTATCTGTTGACACCCTAATTCATACGGCTATTAGTTTGTATGGCTGTACTAACAGCCAGAGGTTAATTTTGTATGTCACCCCAGACAAAACTACCCCTATAATCCCCATGGTATAAGGGACCTGCTATGAGGGACTGGAAAGGGATCACCTGAGGAGACGCTTCATGCTTTACAATAGACTTTTGTGCTCAAACGAAGCGATCCAGATCTTTTTAGTCCGTTGGCTTTCCGACGGTTACACATCATAAGTATAGTTCTTAGCTTTTGATTTTTGTTCTTTTCTCTTTTTGTCCCCTAGCGCTTTTGAACAGAGACGGAAGACATCTAGAAATTGTTCAATACTGCTCAGCAATTGAGACTTAAACAAGCGAAAAGCTCTCCGAAGACGACATTGGTTCATAAACCCATCAATGAATCACTTCAGACCGCGAAAGGCTTTCAGAATTCCACTTTGGAAAAAATATAAATTGAGAATGAAGAGCAGACTGTGTTATCTCCTCCCCCATGTGCTGATAACAGGCGATGCACATGTGATGGGTGCATGGCACTGCCACGAGTCTTTTACATGGATGCTGAGCATGTAACTGATAAGCTGGAACCAAGTGTAAATGCAGGCTTCGCGTGCACATTAGATTCTGATCCTCTGAATGGGAGCCATCCTCCCATACCTTCCTTTTCCCTCTCGAGTTTTCCACTATCATTGGTCATCATTTCACACGCGCGCTTCCCATATGTAGTCTCTCATCCTGGTTGTCAGTCATGCTATCACACCTTCGACAATATCATATACCTATACAAACACCCATTCACATATTCACCCTCACCCATCTCCCCCTTCTCCACCCCAAACCCTACTACTAACCCCTTCCCGCTCATACCCGTACCAATTTCACAGCATCCCTCCTACGCTTTCACCCCAAACACATCACCCATCCAAGACACACGATCCAAACACCCTTCTCCCTCAACCCCCATCTTCCTCACTCCTCCCCTCTAGGAAATTCCCCCAGAAAGGGACCAGCTGCGACTGCCTAGAACTTCCTGGCTTTTTGCTTGGGAGTGGGCCATGAGGGAAAGATCCAGGAAAAGGGGTTTTACAAGGGAAGTCTGTGAGGGGTTAGGTCAGCGACAGGGGGCTACAAAAGGTCAACAGTGAGTTATGTGACAGCCGCGCTATTTACTCGCCAGAGTTCCTCAATATGACTTACGACGCAGGCAAGTTAGACACACGGAAATAGCCATACATCATGCCATTCCTATCTATGGGAGGCCATAAAAACCTAAGTTGATTAGTTTGAGATATCCAAACAAGAGCTATTGGATGGCTTAGAGCAGAACACAAAGGTCAAGGAAGTAACTAAATTTCAATCACATGGGTGATTGTACAATCCATTCCAAGATGGGTTTGGTACTGCTACCGACTGGATTCCTAGAACTTTTGCACACTGTACTCCACGTCTAATGTATATCTTAAATCACCTCAACAATTTGATCCGGCAAAAAATGCCCTCCCCTGTGATCTATAATGATGATCACCAAACCAATCACCAATCATCATTGTCATGATCTTGTGACCCACATGGTTATAATGTCAAAGTACTATATGAGTAGCAAGGGGTAGTTGTACTACTTCTTGTGGGAGAGAACAGAGTTTTAACTGTTCCCCTCTGGTATACTGGTAGATTAGAGTGAAAAGCGCGATAAGATTAACAGAATTTTACGTTTAACTCCCCGTCATAAATCAGCTGCTTGGTAGAGATCTGGAGTGTGGCTATATAGAGACACGTTGAGTTAGGGATAATTTTATATTTCTGTCCATGTATATCCATTGTTATAATTAGAAAATGTCCCAAAACACTGGTACTATTTATCTACATATGTACGCCTATTATATACCTTCGCCTAGTTGGCTTCTATGTGCCAGCTGCCCTCGTTTCATCCTCCTTCCGCATTTCTTCACTGAGCATTTATAGCAGACAATATCCATTTATCAATTGTAGTCACGTGACACGTTTGTCCTTACTTCCGGGTGAGGGGTCACGTGTGCCATGCCGTCACGTGGTCAGTGATCTAGGGTAGGAGGTCTTGCCGCTGTATTAAAAAGGCATGAGATTGATCCCTTTGGAATTCTAATAAATTTTGCTGATGACACAATCGAACGATCCATTCCATCTTCGCAAACTAATCGCATAATAGATCCCAGGTCTTACCTCTGACCTCTTTATTTTGACAATATCGGGTTGCTTGAAGGCTGGAGTACTACCAGGTCGAAAAGTCGATTCTGGAAAAAAGATATCCTCATTTAATACTTGACATCTTTGTGGAAACAAGCAGTTACGAGCATGTTGCCCCGCCTCCCCACGCGTTTGTTTTGGGGTTTGTTTGCAAACGGAATGTTTTGGAAGACTCGAATTTCCTTCGGTCGTGTCTCCAGCTGTCACCTTTATTTCTTCATCCTCTCCCCCATTGCTTTTTCTCGAAGCACCAAGCACCTTGGTGGACCTCCACGTTTCTTTTGTTCAGGGCGCACATCGACCCCTTGAACAGCTGTCTAATCTGAAAATGCTCTTCAAAGGTATATTAACCCAGAGTCATGAAAAAAAATGGAATTTAAACATTTCCACTTAACATTTTTGAGCCATAACTGAGGGGGTGGAGTGAGGACGTGTTGGAAGTATCACATAATAACTATCACTCACAGCGGTGCATGGTTTTCTATTTTACTAAGTTCTACAAACATTTCTCATGTCTGCCTCCCACAGTCATATCCTGACACGCGCCTAGAACTCGGACGCTGGGATGTGTCTGTGTATCATCTCACTTATGTTCATATAGTTCACAAAGTGATAATAAACATGCATAATGGATTTTGTTATATATTTAAATTGATTCATGTATATTCATATAATGATTTTACGTTTACTATCACAAATTGTGGTATATTAAAATACCTGTATAGTTTACCAAAGGAAAATTGACGAGTTTCTCATCGGGTTTCCTTATACACATCTTTTATACATGGACAGATTCCTGTATTTTATAAACAGATCAGCTTATCTTGGATGGACTATACGTCGCCACGTTCAGATGTCACTTATTGCAGATAGAAGAGGATTCTGGTGGCAATATCATACCTGTCCTCACTGACTAACCCAACTCAATCTTTAAGTCTGAATAAGCACTTGCGGGCCAGGATATAATAATATAGTCTGCGCTCGTGTCTAAAAATAAAAAAAAACATCCCAACCGACTCCACTTTATTTTTGAACTCCTACTTTTACTCATTTATTTTTCCCATATCAGGATCCAGACACACCCCTGCAACCAATTTCGTAGGTGGAGTTTGTTTAACTTATTTCAAAGAATTTGATTGGATTCACGTATGGGGAGAGACGATTGCACACTAGCGCATGCTAGCAGACGGTAACACTCTGATGTATTTGCGAGCCTGCTTGGCCTTATCTAAATTCGTTTTCTGTGCAAGACATGTTCATGTTCGTTCTTTTGAGATATGAGTTATACCTGTGATAGAGACTGAAAGGGCATGGAGTTGTAGATCATATTTCTCTAGGATAATCCTGGTATGTTGAGGTTAGTCACCTTAGAAGGCTAAAGTGAAACGAGATCCCAAATACCACCATGAGTTTAGATAATCGCCTTGGTCGAGCTCTGTCAGCATACACAAGAGCTTATTAAACCAACTCAAGTCTGTCACAAAACAAGATAAAGACCATTCACCACACCATTAGCCTTAGACATGGTGTCACAGGACAACCTTAACTGTAAGAGATAGGTGATGACGGAAACTGGGCCAGCTCGACCTCGATCCTCGCCGCAGACAAGGAACCTTGTCTGGCTCTCTGCTCCAGCGCTGGTGAATATTGTATTGGTTTATCACAATTATTGACACGTACTTCTAGGTGAGAACAGGTATACGGCGGCACTAACCGAAGAAGAATTAGGGAAGCAGCTTGTGCAAATATATAACATACCTGTGGGAAATAATTCAGTGGAAGACGCAGACTTCTCACTTAAGTTAGTAATAATGCTTGCCACCCAGACTTCTAAGGCCTGTCCCTCACTACCATCTGGTTCTCAACTGATCCAATAAATCAATGTCTTATCGGTCTCGATTTTAATAAAGCTTAATAAGTTCCCTGCAGATTTATAGACCTGGATTTATCACTATTTGGTACCCTAAATACCTGAGTCGTTGGAGACTGGGATTCTAACATCCAGTTTTTATTAGTTGGGAGCTCTCTCTCCCTCTTCTCTCTATTTTTTCTAAGGTAGTGTGCGCGTAGTTTGGTGGTGGGGGAGGGGGCAATATGCTGGCATTTAGCTGTGTTTGTCCCCAGCGTTTATGTAGCGCGGATGTGGGTTGAGTGTGTGTAAAGAGGTAAACGGTATAGCACCACGCCGGTAGGAACTCCTCCAGGTGGGCAGGATCAGGGGGCTAATACGTCCTTGTACTCCTGGGCCAAGGAGTGGAAGTCAGATACATCCAGTGCTAAAGCCTTTGAGAAACCAATACCCTATCAATGAATGGGACTGTACGATTGTAGCGTAGACCTGTCTTTTGGATCGAAGCTTATTTTTAAAAAAATGTATAACGAACATTTTTTTTGATCATGTAGATTAATTAGCTGCAGCCGCGTTTTATTTCTGTAAGATAAATCTCTGGCTCTAATAAATATATCTTTGATGGTACCATTATTCACCTTTTTGTTAGTTCAGTGTGTTCCATGTCTATCTTATCGCAAATCCTGCTTCTGCTTGTTGCATGGGGTTATTCTCAAGGGATAACTGCTCAGACAGTGCAGATATTAAGATGCAGAACGCTGCCTCTATATATTCTAGTCACTTTATAGTGTTTGAGCCCGGCATCATGATCTAGACCTGAGAAAACAGTGGCTGTTGAGACAGCAACTGCAAGGCTTGGGTCAGGGGGAGGATTTCCACTGTTGTTGGGACTGGATTTAGGTCTCTCAGACTTGGTTAGGGTGAGGACTGGGTGTGCACTGTGTTTACAAACAGGAGAGTGAGCACTGGTATGGGCGTGTGGGTGTGTTATTAATCTGGTCTGATCTCTGATACGTTCTGCATGTGTTTGGGATCCCTCTTATTGCTGGTGTAATTTGGTGATGGTATATTTACTGGCTTGGTCCTTTTCTCAAGCAGCCATTGACCAATATGTCCTAAAGCGCCTTCCTGACTCAATCCCCTGCTCTGGATCCCTGAGTGTATGTATGTTTGAATGAAAACAATTATAACAAATAATGGTAACTTCGTATGGGACTCAGTGTTCGTGTGAGTAGAAAGGTGATGGGGACCATATTCACAGTATCCATCGTTACCTATCAAGTAACAATTTCAATAGCTCATTTTGTGGTTTAATGGCTATTTAAGACCCTGGAAAGACTAGATTTGTTCTGCGTGTAACCAAACACTTATTATAATACTATGTAATTCCCCATGAACTGTAATTCCATGTTAACCTTGGAGGGGGTGAGGAAGCTTTAGAGGGGTAGGAGAGCCAGGCACGGGGTTCCTGTCTGTCTCGGGCACGTGCTGTGTGTGTGTTAGGCTAGATGAGCAGGTGCAATGCGCGTGTCTCAGGGCTTGAGGCTGGCCAATGGGGGCCAAAAGGTGGCGAAAAATAAGAATAACAATCCACCTACCGATATCTAGCGAAAACAAATTTATAATATTTATTCTTATGTGTAGATACGCTCTCGGACCTGGTTCGTGGAGATGGCGAGCAGATTTATCTATTCTACAAGACCATTCGCTCAATTCTTAAACAGAAATCTCTGGTCCAGGGCCATTTTTGTGAAGCTGTGACACTTTTTTTCAATGCGGTAATTTCCATTTTGAACCTTGAATGTCCTGGTCCAGACAGGCCAAAAAAACACGCCAGACTATTTAATTTTTATCGATGATTGAAGGCTGCCAACAAAGGTTGTTAGTCCCAGTCAGTGTTAGGCATTCATATCTCATTGTTCTGCTCATTTACTTCTATTCCATCCGCCAATTGCCTGCATCCACCAACGCCTCACTGCCTTGCACCGGCACCTGATGGAGGAGGTACGCCCATGGGTATAGTGGTGCCCCTCCCCCATTACGACCCATACCAGTCTGTTCCTTCTCCACAACCCTACCTACCCCTCTTCATTTACATGTTACCCTTAAGGAAAGGTTATTATTCCGGGAAGCAGCATGTATGCATTGTTCTTGATTTAATTGTGTTATCTACGAAAAGTTGTGCATTGTATTAAATCATTGTACAGTTATAGAAGCAAGAAGATTTTTCCCAGGCTGTTATTTTAACACTGTTAGAGTCCGGGTTCTGACTTCAAGGGTTTGATCATCCATGGTGTATATATTATACCTGGAGGAGCTGAGACTAAAATTCCATACTAAATGTTGAGAATTTTTATTTCGGTGGAGGCCAGCTAATGGGACACACCTCAAACCATAAAGTTGGACTGACATAAGCCTGGTCTCACTTGCCATGCATTAAACCCAGGTGTAGATCATTATAAATGGCGAATTTCTCTCATTCACCCCACAGCTCTGGCTAGGCCTTCACCAGCCGGGGGTTATGGTAGGAGCCCATGATTAGATCCAAATGTATAAATACAAACCCAGCACACGCCAATTGCGGAGATCGGGCGAGAGGCGCGTGGCTATAGTTTTGTTGAATAAACTCTCAACTGGAGATTTCTGCTCTGATGCATAGGGCCCTGCAACAATCTGTAATAAACCAACGCTTGATTAAAACCTCATTACAGGATTAGTTGTTGAAGAAGCTACGATTGTCACTATGAAAGTGGTGTTCTTACTCCAGTCTTCGATTTTTTCTCCTGCTATTTTGCTTTATTTAATTTTCAAATTATACTCAAATAGTACTTCCAAAATCGCTTTATTTTATAGTAAATAATTAATATATCCACCCCCACCCCCCACCATACACACACCATGATCATCTGAATAGTTTTAGTTTAATGGTCAATTGCTGAGAAAATATCATCGAAGGTAGCTATACACATACGTGTACCGGTTAAATTATGGCCTCGGTTCAACCTTAGAGTAAAATACCTTAACCTTATTTTACTCTAAGGTTCAACTCATTGGACGCATAATATACACACCAGCCTGTTGCCAAATCTTTATGGTTCATGTACAAATCCATATGATGAATTGTGATCCATCCACTTATAGGATCACGATAACCTGCCAGTGATCCTTGCAGAGGTCTATGACTTCTAGTAACCACCATAACCATCTCTCACAGTGGGATCCTCATCAAGGCGATATATCGTGCGGGAAGGGGGGCCTAGCGTTATGATCACATATACAAGATTACATTCACCAATATGATCATATCCCCTCCTTTATATTCGACATATGTTTAGCATGGCTTGTAATATGATTTGCCACCTGGAGTCAGGAGGCCTAGCAGGTAGCTGGTAACATGCTCAGCATGATTCTTACATGCTCAGCATGGACACCGTGGACTGGATCCATGTAAAGGTACACACATGTCACCCGCCGCCGTAGGCCAGGCGAACCCACGTGTCAGAATTGTCTTATATACCTCGCGATCCGCCTGGCTAGATGGTTTGAAGGGATCTGTCAAGAGCAGGCTGACTTTATTACAGGCTTGGCTTATTTCATATCGAAGTTCAAAATTGATGGGCACTTTCCAACAGCGCTTGGCTTCAAGATGTCTAGGTTCAGGCCCAATATATCTGTGGTTTATGGCGGAAGGAAACGAACAAGACGCATGATATTTGATATAAGCCCAACTTGTCACCCTTTGCCATACTTCTTCATTCGTCTTCAACTTTTGATAACGTTTAGTTGCTATTCACCTTGATCCCCAATAACTCTGCTCTCGGTTATGTCTTAATCAGTATTTAGCCACGAATCCTGACCAGCAAAAGTTCAGGTATCCTACCTTACATATATATTGTACATTGAATTATTAAGCGGACTTTTTGAAATTTTCGAGGCGAAGATTTCGAATGTATCCAGAGGTGGATTCTAGAATCAGTATAGGAGAACACAATACAGCTTTTTTCTTTGCAAATCCTTATCATATTCCAAAGTTATTTTGGAACGAAGGCAGCGTTTGAAGTTCCATGGTGAACCAAGGGCAGCTATAGGTTTATCAGCGTTAGATAACGCGCAAGCACCACCTTGCTCATTGAAAACAATTTTCCTGGGTTTGGATACGAGTGCAAGCACTTGGAATATATGCAAACCAGAACATTCTCTCCTCTTCAGGCCGTAAGTTAATCAGATTCAGCTGGGTGGGCCCACTGCATTTTGTTCGAGTCTGTGTCTATGATTTTCTAATCTTATTTTGCTCTTTCTCAAATCAGTGGGATTCCATGATCATATTCAGATGAATGTATGCAATAGATTTATATTTTGAGTTCCTTTCGTATTGATCTCGTTTATTATTTGAGCTACATATAATAAAAGGAATTCTTTAGAAAAAAAATCGTTTTTTATAAATATTAGATAAACAATTCCATGCATAAAGCCGATGTGCTCTGTGAGTTAGTGCAATCAAAAACTTAAAATGCTCTCATTCTTCTAAATGGGAATCGCCACAACTCACCAGCTGAAATTTTAAAGAGAAAAATAAAGACCGAGAGAAGCCATATGTGACTTCTCAACCTAACATCTATAGGGTTAAAAAATAGATGTGGTTCAAGATGAACTTTTAGAGACTCGAGGCCTATCAACCACATACAAGGCTACTCATTCAGGGATGTTTCCACCTCCAGCCGTCTTCCTGTCAGGAGTTGCCCGGATTTACAACGGAAGTGCGCACTCGTCTGCTGCTGAGGCTCTTCCGCCGTTATCTCTCACAGGAAACATCTTGCTCCTCACTCTTCCTTGCTTATTGGTCAAGTGTTCAAGATTTGTGAACGACATAGTTTGTATGTGAACTAAAGTAAGCCAGAAGAGAAATTATGAGATAACCTCTATAACTACCCTGTTCCATTTGCTTGGTTGATGAACGCTTTTATTGCAACACTGTACACTTGAAATCTAAAATTGCATTTTAATTGTTCATCTGCTGTTTGGAATGCATAGTGAAAGTTGATATTCGTCTATATAGACGAAAAAAATGTATACAGTCATACATATAATTGGCATTGTATTGTGATACTTCTAACATAACACTTTTCTCTGCGATGAAGTTCCTCAAGGTGACCTTGGCCATGGGAAACTAATGAATTTAGTGCGACTGGGATCTTTCCCACCCTTGCACATAGAAGCATCAAAGGAAGATAGAAACCATTGTCATTTCACAGGTGATGGTTCAAAGTAGATGGAACCGCTTTCTACGTGGGATCTGGCTTTCAAGTTTCAATGGAACTCATCATTTTCACAACGTACTCATCTTAACACATGTATACTCAGCTGCATTTTACAAATGGTAAATAAAAGTGTCACCAAAGTCCTTTGTGTTTTACTGCTCGGCTGTCGATTCATTCATCTGTGCCAAAGGACTTATTGGACAGATTTCATACCCGGGCTAATTTGGGGGGAAGTTTTTTTTGTTTGAGTAGTTTGTTGGGTAAGAGATAGCAGCAGCTTATGTCTGGTAGCTTGTGACTCACTGATGCTGACTGTGGAAGCCTTTTCTCATTTTTTTATCTCTAAGTTGAACTCAAGTACAAATTACTCACCGTACAAGTGGATAAGAGTTTATCACAAAGCTCTCTTCATCCGGCAGTGCCCCAAGATATTCAGCTCCATTTAAAATGGAGAATTTAGTCCTTGGAATTCAACCGTTGCGCCCTTAATTCACTCTGTATAAAATTCCATATGATCCATTAAAAAGATGCCTCCAACAAAATGTTTACTTGTAATTTTGGCCATGCAGGCTTTGCGGAGCGTGTATTCCGGGGAAAACAAATAAAAAGATTCGAGCCAAAGATTTAAATACTATTTTTAAAGGAGTTTTATTGACATTCATAAACATGACTTTGATGAACATTTTTAACGGCATTGCTTGGGTTTTCTGTGAACAAAATATTAGATCTATAAGCACAGACCCAAAGCGATGCTTCACTTTGTTTGATGCTTTGGCAAACTGGACTAATTTATGTGTGTCTATGGGCGTAATATACAACTGGGAATTGCTCAAACTTATTTAATAAGAAACGATTTAAAGGGAATGTGGTCTCAGGGCCAACTACCAAGACATCACAAGTATGCCTGGTTTGGTCCTTAATGATGGGTAGGCTTTGTAGAGTGGGTGTGCCTTGAAGCACTGGTCCAGTCAACTCCCCAACCCACAAACAAAGTTAATTTGTGACCCAGTGATTCGGGAAAATTACAGGGAAAGAGTTGACAGTCTTGGCGGGCGGTTTGTCCCTTATCCCTTTAAGATATTCATAGGATCTTCCCTTATCTCTCTCCCTCCTTCTTACAACCCAGGAGTTTCCCTCATTTGACTCGGTTTTTATCTTGAAATTGCTGTGGAATTTGAGTTATTTGAAAAAATGCCGATTTGCTTGAGTGGGCACAGTAAGGCGAGGGGTGTTTTAGGAGCACGGGAAGCATTTCAATTACACTCATCCTAGGGGACAGATGCATGGTGGAGGACGGAGGGGTAATCTGGAGAAATTGTCTTGCGATCACCATGACATCACACCGGATTTACACACCATTTACTGTATTGATCGCCTCACGCACAATCATGGCTTCTGTGTCGGGTCCACAAAGTGCATTAAACTTCCAGACACTTTTTAACCATGTCTGGGTATTTTAAACGCAGTCACTCCTGTTTGTCATCACCTACAGTCATATAAATATGCAATTAACCTTATCCCTCCATATAAACGTGTATGTTCAATGTGATTACCTCAGTCTGTTACCACGAGTACGTGAAGCCTTGTAGACCAGACCAGACACCAGTGGTTTCCACATTTGTCTTCAAGGATGTATACACACACTCATAATTGGAACGCGTTTCCTATTTAAGGACTTAGGAACCTATTCACCGTTCCAAAAATATACCCACTAATCTGTGTATTGTGAACCCTGATATTTGTGTAAGCCTAGGTGATGGAACAGGACCAATAATAATGACCATACCTGTGGTTAGGCACTATTCATTCACGCTGCTAGGCAAATGTCAATGAGAAAGAATGCGGACATACATCAGGAAGCGCGTACAAGTCGGCATTCAGGCATGATTTCAGCTCCTAACTTCAGAGACAGTGTTTGAGGGACCACCCCCGAGCTGCTTAACGTAGCTTTAATACATTTTAATGTCAGTGATTTTAACCTGTTCTCTCTCATCTTCCTTTTGACTCAGCCGCCTTTATTTTGAGGCTTGCTCATGACCAGTGGCCTGTACCTCAGCCACTTGACTGATTTTTCCGATTCTTGTGTTTGTCTTAAAAATAAAGCCCTGCTATTTTTGTCGCCATTAAATTTTGTCCTGATATATTTTTCAATTCCAAACTGGTGAATCTGTGGGTTTGGGTTACCTCAATATACCCAGAATGTTTCCATATTCTCCTTTCTCATACTTCCTTATTGTATAACATACAAAATGTGTGGAAAGAAGTTTTAAGTGTGACTACATACTGTGTATATAGGTCATAACCAAATACATCGATATGATGAATCGTGTTCGTCATAATAAGATACGAATTTGAGGTTAGGATGTGTATCATTTGGCCAAGTATTGTTGTTGAAGCTAAATCTCTGCTCTCTGGAACGCTCTTTCGTAGCCTAGGGTTGGCTTGCTCCTTTGTAGCCTCGAAAGATAAATTACCAATAGGCCATTGTGAATGTAGGTCTGGATTTATATTTTGGTTTATAATGATCACAGTGGGTCACAGTCCCGATGGACACATTCTCACTGGGGCACCGCATTTTCATGCACAACCTGTTGTGCCTCAAAAGGCACCTCCCCATAAGTTCTTTTGTTGACGCTTTGTCGCGCTGTTTCACAGGCTGCATTGTAGTGGGTCAGGAGGCACTACTGATTAGTGCGTCAAAACGCATTAATAACATGTGCGTCATAACACAATAGGCATATAGAATAACCTTGATCAATACAGTATATCATTAGCCCATCAAAATGAACATTCATGTATTAAATATTCAGCTCATTTTAGGGAAACATTTTATAGAGATAAGATTACTTTCTATTAACATTCAGATTGAATGTTCATCCAATTAGAGCTGCTGAGGAAACTCAGCTATTGAACATAACCACTGGTATCCTCATAAAGACATCTATTTATTCATCATTTTGACTTCAGACAGTGTGTGCATGAGTGCATGTGTCTGTCATTCTCCCCATGCAATGTTGGTTGTGGAGGTAGCGGGCCCACTGAAGGTACACTACAAATAATGATGTAAATGATTAGGGTGTTTTGATTACAGGCCCTCTACAAAAACACACAAATGATTACACTGATAAAATATAAGAGAATATCACCTATTACAATTCAAGATACATGATGTGTAATTCCGATAATGCATAAGTTTCACAATATTACATAGGTAGTGCTTTTAATATAAAAAAATAATAGTAATAGTGTCTGGCTTGTTTGTAGCACCCTCTAGTGTTATAAATGCACAATGGACATTGTTTGGTTGAGTGCAGAGGGGTTTCTAAAATATAGGGAGGGAGAGGTGAGTGTAATGAGCGACAAGTGAGTGTGAAATGCCAGCTATAGGTGAGTGAAGTGTCAGCTACACCTTGGGCCCAGACAAAGCCTATGGGCAGCAGGGATAGCTTAGAACAGTAACCCAAACTAAGCTATGCCAGTATGGCTGTTTGAATGCAGATTTGCTGTGCGTTCTGATGCACTGTCAAAGGAGCACTGAGAAAGATGTTAGTATATATATACTAAATCAATTATGAGGATGACCGCAATATTGAACATTATTAGATTAATCTCCAAAACTATACACTTTCTTTGTTGTAATGGTTTATGACGAGTTTGTAGGAGTGCAATGTAAAATGTTAATGTAAGGTTATTCTGATAGGAATGAGCAGTAGAAAAACAACCCAATGGCAGGATTATTCGAAATTTTGAGTTCTAGACAGTTTTTTTTCACAATTACCCAAGAAATATAGCTATATATGCCTTTAAGTAATTTTACTTATCAAATTAAAATCTATGGTGATTGACAGTGTGTGCAGTATGCAGTCGCGCACTATGCCCCTATAGGAAAGCTTGTAGCTTGACCAGTGAGTGGACTGCTTTTTATTTGCGGGTCGCACTGGGGCATACACTTTACATAGGCCTAAAAAGCTGTGAAGCAGAATGGGTGTGCGCATAGGGGTGATTTCATCCTTGAAATACGACGCAAATTTCGCGATTGAATGGATATGGAATTGACCAATTATGTCCCAAAAGCTAAACTAAAGGTTAATCATTTGCAAAGATACAGAAATAGCTCTTATATAATAACCCATAAGGATTCGGCAATAAATTAACCTGAGATGTTCATTCTTGTAAGTTCATGAATGGCCATTGTGTTCTAACCCCATTGGGAATAAAATGCCCGAGTGCCGAAGAATTGAATTGACTTGTTGCTGTCTTAGTAGATATCCTTCTATATTCTCAACTTAAGAGCTCCCCATAGATATGTTATTGCTGGTCTCGATGAATATACTCTAACCCAGGAGATTAACTACTATAGTCACGGTTCTTTTGGCAGAAAATAATTCAGGCAAAATCTCCTTATGGACGAGAGAGCCTTCTGTGCGCAGATGCGAAAGAGGCATATTGGTAGTGATGCATTTAAGCCTGCTACCCTGTGCCCTCGTATTTCTGTAGTAATCTCTTTCTTACAATCCGGTTGAATTTCCCGTCTGAGTTCACTTTACTTCATGTATAGCTAAAGGGATGCACGCAACAACCATCTGTTCTCCTTGTTCATTTTGGGCCAGAAAGTGCGTGCCTCTCCAAGCGATGTTCAATTTGCGAATTTTGCTTCTATAAATTAACCCCAACCCCAACCCTGTCCTACCTCTGAAATTAAAAAAATATAGCCCCAAACGAGCATTATATATGTGAAGGTTACTGCTGGGATCGTTTTAATTTGAAAGCTTTTGCACTATGTGGGGACACTTTTGTATAAACCACAATTCTTAAATCTTTTCTGTTTTTGTGCGATTGACATGATTGGCTAGGTATGTTTTCCGTTGGTCACATTTACCTTCTGTTGAAATGCATTGTGTGCCCCTAATCTGAATAATCGGCCCACACTAATTACTGAAACTTCTTGGTCCGTAACTTATGTTCTCTGTGAATGCGTATACCTAAGGCCCGTCCACTGTACGTCTGTATCGATTTGTGAAAGCATCCAATGCCTCTTGTCTTTCTAAACGTCCATAATTACTGAAGTGAAAGTTCTCTTTTGATCGCCCGAGACTTGAGCCACGAAATCATTATCAACTTATATGTTATCTTCTAAGAAGCTATTGAGGGGAAATCCCCGAGTGCAATATAGGATTTTATTCATTAGTATTGTGACACTATGAATTAAAAGCTTTGGAAAAGGGGATAAAGACTCTCCCGTGAGAGAAGGCCTCGGTCTGGGCATCTTTAGATTTTTCTTTGACCGTGCATAATTGGCTAGATAAAGTATAGTTATTAACGACACGAGGCAATTAAAGGATCATCCAGCTTGCAATTATCGGACATTCCAGGTGAGTGACCAACAGAGTCACCTGGGCATTCGCCGAACATCTGGGAAACGCCTTTGATGCTAACTACCTGTGGACCTACACGTACTTTCTGATGTCTCAGACTAGGTTTATATACGTAGGTTGAAGTTTGAATATTAAAGAACCAACCTAAAAAAAATTAAAGGGGTAAACCACAGTTATAAAAACAAATGTCAGATTTATCCTCAAACCTAATAATATTGATCCGATCTAGAAGCTGATTTACAGCACAAAATAGAAAGTATATGGGATGTTAAAAATAATTAGGGGAAAGCATATTATATTCTAGGACCCACCGGTAGCTAGTTTGTACGGTGGATGCGTTGTTCCGGGGCTCTATCCAGGTGACCCCAGCAGCCCGCCCACTTGACCTTCTCAGCCCCGCCCACCTTTCTCTAAGTAGCCAGCATATTCTTAAATGTTCATTTAAGTGTACTGGCCTCATGGCTCATTAAGTTTGCTTTACCTGGCGTCTGGGTCTGTTACAATACAATGGCCACTATCTTAGCTTCTGTATACATACTATCCTTAGCTTTAAACCACAGAGTTTTGTAGAAAGAGAAAACCAAGACCACCAAAGTGACCGCCTGAAGTGCATTGCCTATACCAACGAGTATACTCATTGCTTATACTTACTTATAAGCTAAGCCCCGAATATAAAAGTCAGTATTTTTCTTAACAGAAATGTTTCTTCCATACCACCTCTCCTTAAATTCTGTTTGGTTATGTTTGCCAGGAGTTGTTAACTAAATAACTAGCTTGGTTGTCCTAATGTTGTCTTTGTAACCGAACAACCGTCTAGCAAGCAAGACGCTGAATACATTACGTCTCCATTAGTTTTTGGCACATTGTAGTATATCAATCATGAGAGTGGTTGACTGAAGGAGGTATGTACAAATATATTTGAGCTGTTTTTGTTCGCCTCGGACAGGGTGCCCTCCTCAGCCATCATGCTTCACTCTAACATAATGGTTATAAGTACCCATTTACATGTTCCTTGTGGGACTGTCGACAATGACGGGGGTGTGCTAGTGCACAAACCTATATTTCTCCACCTCTTTATTATACTCATTTCAGGGATAGCCTTAGGTAATATACCTGGTATTTCTTTGTCAGTTCTACTTCACTATTTCACCCAACCCTTTTTATCTGTGATGTTATGGTACATTAGATATAATGTCTGCCAATTATACCACCAGATTACTATTTATACAACACTTTTTAATGTGGTTAAATATCTATGGTAATAGTTATAAAAAAGAAAAAGTATAAAGTAGGTCGCACAGGTAAGACTTGTGCATTAACTCTTGCTTGTTGATGTCTCAGTCCCATGCATAGGCTGTCGCTCTTGGGCCTGTGTCCCCCCACCATATTTACCAGTAGCCTGAGGCTATGGGCCGTTTCTCGCCGTCCAAGGGTAAATAGTGACAACCCCTCTACCACAACCCCACTGGATCACCGATAACACCCTCCACCAATGATATAATAAAAAATAATTCCCATCGCCCACCTCTCTCAGTCAAGGGTAAACAAACCAAAGGAAACTTTATTTGTTTAGAAAGATAATGCCCCGAGCCTGAGGGCTCCTGAGTATGGATACTGACGAAACTACAGTTAGAATGGCTTAGATCCCAACTCTGATGTCAACGGGAGGGGTACTAGCTCTTTTCTCTCCCGATCTGCAGGGGGGTTGATGGTACAATGTGAGATTGCTTAGCAGGCGGATGCTGTCGTATACTGTTACCTTGGAATTGTTAGTATGGGACATAAGGAACTTCAGTATCATAAAAACATACAAATTCACCTGCCAATGTTAAACACAAATAGGTGCAGAGTACTTCTAGAATAATATATTATCTACTCTCCATTGAACTACATTGAACGACATAATCGCTACATTGAAGAGTGTGTTGAGTGGTTGTGATCATTGAGAATAGAACTACGCTTAAAACACAGAATTGAGGTGATTTTTATTCAAAATACAACTGTATAATATATGGGGTGTCCTTAGAGAATATATCTATAGCATGATCCTCCTTAGCCGAAAGGGCTAATCGTGGCTAAGAATAACCCCTACCATTCATTATCACCAGAGAAAATCAATTTGTTAAAAAATATTCACCAAGTGCTACGACCATATAATGTGAGATTTGCGTGTTGGTTTATCCATTATACACATACATGTACGCGTAATATATATGTAAGAACAGGATTATTAACGATTGTTTGACCCCAGTTTGGCTGTAGAGTTTATATATACAAATTTGCGTCCACAAACCCATTCATGTTTGTCCAAGACTTGGTGTTGTCGTGCTAACAGGTTAATGTGGTTGGGCTTGTTCTTGTACCCACCGATTACAGTTAGCCTGCTTTAGTTTCTCTATGTTTGTTCTGCTTCTTTGGAGACGTGAAACAAACGATTCAGGCTTGGTCGTTTGATTTAGATCTAACAAGTGAAACGTAAGTTACGTACAGGTATGTTCATAGCTGATTGAAGGCGATTTCTTCAAGGTCAGAATCTCAACTTGTATGTGGACTTGCACGTACTGGGAAGTCATGTCCTGTAACTGTGAAAATTGATATTGAGCTTTGAAAGAGTTCGATATTGAATATCAAAGGGGGAGAATTTCTTTTGATGTTTGAGTACAAGTATTAGATTTGTTCAACCTCAAAGTGAAGAACATGTAATATTTCTGCTGGTTGTTATTGCCTAGTTGTGATGATTCAAACTAATGTGATCGAACTACTCGATACAGGGGTGAAGGATCCAGTTCCATGGTACCCACATACATAACACAAAAAGGCAATAAATATATCTGGCAGATGTTTGGAAAATAAACACTGAAATGGCAAGCATTTGTGCAGGTGGCACCAGCACTTTGACTCATACAAATATCCTCATCTGGAATTTCCTGGAGATCCCTTTGAAACCTGACAGCCATAAATCACTGAGCGATTGATTTGGGTATTGACCTGTGAAGCAATGTGTGCAGGCATCATTTGATGACGTCGCATTTATCAGGAGTTGGTGTACAATTTGTATCAATTGAGTTGATCTGGTTTACAAAACCTGTCCTCCATTTGCGGAGATGGATCAGCAATGGATCTGCCACTTTACTCCCTAGCTGAGCTCGTGTTATATTGATCAGCTGTGTCCTCGATACATTTCCCTTCACTTTTTGTTTACTTTCCCAGCAATGAAATCCATCACTGACAGAGTGCCCCATGACCGGAAAACAGCCCCTCCAATTGGGGTCATTGCCCTATTGGAAGTATTGCACTTGGTTACGTAGAGGGACCTCAGGTGAACTTGCTGGGCCGGGCGTAATGATTGCATATCATATGTGCGAGAAATTTCCCATGAAAAGCTAATATCCCAGTTGGAGTGGCTTGTTACGCACCAGGGAGAAATTGAAAAGAATTATTCAATAACGAAAATTTCGCTCTAGGATAGGTGGTTTAAAGGGTTCACATGCATAGGCCCTGGACTGGAAACCCCTCTTCCCGGGGACGTTTCCGCCCCTCATAGCAATTTGAATACAGTATATTTTGCATTTGAAGAGGTTTACTAGTGCAGATTTCATTTGCGGCCCCCACTTTCCAGACAGCTTAATTTCTATATAACTTACACCGACCTGACCATTCGAAGTATTTGTTCTATTGCAAGTGTGTATACTACAAATCATATCTGTGACATTATTTATCATAGGCATTCTTTTCGGGCAGTATACATAAATTCCTGTCTTGCATGAATGGCACAATTTGTAGAGGACAAAGCCCTTGGTCACATCACGTCTGGCCCTTAATGTGATATATGTTATTTTGCTTCATGATATTTGTTCTTTAATTCTGGGGGTCAAGTGTCCTGTGAGTTATGTGTGTTGACCTTGATTTGTTGACCAACCATTAAGACTTTGTTGGGACAAGTGCGTCTATTTGCTTGACCTACGGAATTCAAATAGATGTTTTTCTTCTGTGGGGTATTGTACAGAATGCTTGTTTTTGTGCCCGTGTATTGTCCATAATTTGGATTCCTGGTCAATGTTCTCCACGTGCATCATATATCAAAAGACTGCATGTAACAGCCGGTATGTTATGCATCATTTAGGTCTTCCGTCAAGTGGGATACATGGGCAAAATTTATGTTGCGCCGAGTGGAAATAGTCCGACCCTCCTCCGCTTTGGCCATAAAATATTGTTTGATAACTGACATTGATTTAAGAATATGGTGAATAATTGACCCCCAACATAGATGATCTGACTTGTATCTTAGCTAGTATAACATATGTTAGCTATATGTAACATTAAAATGGAATTATATTCCATCTCTCTGTATCAGCCAACTCTAATGGAAGTGCCAGAGTATTTCAGTTCTTTCTTTTTGTGTGTCGAATAGAAAGAGGCCCTTTTGATTACAATTATTTCGCCCGAAGCCACCATTTCTGCGCCTTCTCATAAATTCGCTAATTGGGAATCAAAATTAGAAAATCTTGTCAAAACGTAGCAATCAGCACAAGACGTTAGAGAGTGAAACAAAAGCAGGAGTGGCATTCCCGGAGGCCGGCGGGACAAGCTGCCACAATGGAGGGACTACCGTGATTGTCATCATCTGTCTGCTAATACATCCAGCGGGGGGTCCCTCAGACAATACCCCATCACACACCCAGACACAATGGCAAAAGGGGCTAATATCCCTGGGAGAAAATGACCATTGACACTCCCCTGATCAAACAGTTACGTAAAATCCAATTTACTGACTCGGTATTTGTGAACTCTCTTCACAAATTGGTGACAAAATGGTTTAGTCGAGTGGCACTCATCACTATTTGACTCGTGAGTATTTCATTCGCTCCATTTGATGCCTTTGACTCTGACACCGGGATATTTTGAAAGGGCTGTAATCTAATTTGCCATAACAAAAGAGCTGAAATCGGAACCCTCCTCCAAAAAGGTAATTGATTTGTCGAATCATTACAAAATTGACGCTGCCCAACTCAGATTTATTGAATAGATGTTCCCTTCAATGTTTTTTATGGATACTTAAAAGGCATCATATTATACTGATTTACTGAATTTCTGGCCTTCTATTGCGAGCCACACTCGTTGCGTTTTGGGGCATTATTTTTAGGGATGCTTGTATCCAAGCATTTCCCTCGAATGGATTGCACGTGATTGAGTCACTTGTTCTTTAACTGACAATTCAGCCTCCAAGTTGTTTCTCAATTTTATTTTTTTCCCCAACGTTGTCAGATGTTCCGACCGGCCAAAGTAGTATTTAATTGATCGCACTTTCCCAGTGACAGACTTCCTCGAAGGCAAGGCCAGCCAGCTTATATGGTTTCTCTCAAGTTGCTTAATTTTTATCCAAATTATTTCCTCGGTATTGGTCTCCTGTGGCCGTCAGGTCCTGGCCATTTGTTTGTCGCAGACATCTGTCAATCAAGCTGTCAAAATCTGGTCATAAATCACACAACATTGCTCCTGATGTAACAGCCTTAGGCTCATGTCGGACGTTATGAAATTCTATTGCTTTTGTTACCCCTCATTGCAGATGTCAATGGGAGGTTCCTTCACTTCTAAGGGGATGTCTCTTGAGGGTCGATCAAGAGAGAAAATAAAAGATGATGAACAAAAATGCATGTCAGGGCCAATGAATTCACAGATGGTGGAATTATAAAACAGACATTATAACAATGTTTGCAATTTGCTGAACATCAATCGAACTTGTTATTATGCTAATTTGGGGCTTACGCTTGTCGTTTCCATGTTGTGAATGAATGATCTAATCGTCTTCTTTTAACTGTTTCAGGTGAGTCTCACATTTGAAGATTTAATACATTTTGGTAAGTGTTAAAGCCTAGAAAGGCCATCCCCGTATTATCCATTGTCGTGGTGAATAATCTCAGAAGCTCTTTGTGAAAAATGCCCTATGTGTACTTGTCGTCAGTTATGATAGGAATAGAACGCGAGGAGAAAAGCAATTTACAAAATGAAGTCTTGCTCGGGAGGACAGATAGTCGAGCGGACTTGGATCTATATTGGGAGAGCCTATTGATTTCTCTCGTGTTCACTATGGCAGGAGTGAGGGGCCAGAGGGCATGGGAGGGGCACTGGGCACATTAAGCGGGCGATGGGATTGTTGTGCCCTTCAACACTTCCATTGAATAGTGAATGCGTCCGAAGGATTCCATCATTTTTTTGCCTCGGAGGAAAGTATTTTTGGTTGAATATCTTTGTCCTCTTATCGCTCATCTTGCGAGCGAAGGAAATTATATTATAAAAAAAGGGTGTCCATGACACTCTTTGCAGAATGTAAGAGTTTTATCAGCTATGACTTTCTATAACTTATATATTTGGCCTTTGTTTGGGTGGTCCCTGGTATCGTTTTCAATAGAGTATTTGGAACCTGACGTACGCCCGGACAGGGGTCAGTGAGATGTGAAACAAAAACCAGAATGGCGGAAGGAAAATGCTTCAAAGCGGGAGCATGCAAAGGCAACTCTTGTCAGGGGTCTTATCTAGCCACTTTACTAGACCGGAAGGAGACCTAGCTGACTTCCGGCCTCGTTTGATCTCCCAGCATTCCATCCACAGAAGACTTACCACGATCCCTTGACACTATCCTGAGCTTTCCACCGTGACTCTTCCAATCCCCTGATCTATCAATGCATTACCTAGGACATCTTAGGAAGTGAATGGTAAGGTATATGTTGAATTGACTCTAATCTAGGTATTCCCCTTCGATTTACTGAAATCCCCTAGAGATGGCAAAGATATTTTTGTTTGATAAATGCTGCCCCTGTTGTGTGTATTTTGGTAGTGTTTGAGAACCATCGCAGTAATACTTCTGTTAGATTTATGATCGTTAAAAAGAGCAATCACATGACACTCCTGGTGTAATTCATCCATGTAATGTATATCAAAAAGACAAAAGTATATTGTTTGAGCAAGTTCTTGTAAACAACATCTCATGTGGTTCACTTCACCTGCTGAGTTGGCAAAATGCTTCTCTGATCTCATATCTTATGTGTATACATAGATACATAATTATCCCGAAATCATTTATAAAGTCACCCCTCATACATTGAACACTAAGACATTTAACATAAATATATTGGCCCCAAATTGAGTTGATTTGCGATTGATATGAACGGGGAGTGTTCATAAATAGCCACAACGTCAAGAGATAAAATCCCCCTGTAATAGGGACGCAAATAACCAAAGAAAGGCAAATAACCCCTAAATCTATGTCTACTTCTGACTGAAGTTGACCTCCTTAATTACACCCCACTCAACTGCCTTGTGTGGGAATGCTACAGGAGACATAATTAGAATAGTGGAATATTAGCCAAGCTAAAGTAGTTTCTCACAGAAAGCCCACCTTGGTGTTTGGGCGTCCCCCGCAGGTGCACAACGTATGCCCTGAGGGCCTATATCACTATTCTGTATACAGACCCTGCTGTTAGGATAAGGAGATGAGCGAACAGAGCCAAGAGAAACAAATCATCAGCTTTAAGCATAATTTCTGCGCCTCTGTGAAGTAACTGGAGGAGCTGCGCCATTGCTGTACGATTGAACGCTGAGGTTCCCGATGCGGGAAAATTACTAGAAAATGTCTTTTTTTTTCAAAAAGACAAAAGTATTTACGTCGTTGTATAAATATATTTATGTTCTCACTAACGAGATCCCTTTACAACAGAAGGACATGATTAATGAATTGTCTCTTACTGCCTTCATATGAATACTAAAATATAGTCTTGATTTCGGTTCATAACTACTATTCTTTTCAATTGTATTAAGTCAAATTAATTGATTTACATTAATGAAGTTCATTCTTCTGAGATAAGCCGCACTTCTCTTGTGAGAAAGTTATCCTGAAAGGTTTCTGTTAGTAGAAATCATTTTGATGATTGGGTTATTCAGAAACGCCACAACTATGATTTATTAATCGGTCTGTTACATGGTTATATTTGGATTGAATTTTTAACAGCATCGCTCTGTAATAACCTTTATTTACAGCACCTTCCATATCCAATATTGTAAAAACACAAATTTATCATATCGCCTGATATTAGTGGCAAAATCAAATATTACCTTTATGAATGATTTATAAGGATCTAATTTTTCACCAGGAGCCAATAACATGGGGAGAGTTATGAATTCCCTTTATTACCTTGCATAAAAATGAGTGGAGTGCTGAATTAAGAGCTCCTGTCTGGACTATGCCCCCTGTTGGCTGTTGGCTCCTAGTTGGGGGCATGAAGTCTCTTTGGGCAAAGGTGAATTCAGGGGTAATCCTCAAGTACCACCAAGAGGGTTGATCTCTGATTGCCATGGTAATAATATAGGGCCGCAGTGATGTGTTTTGTTGCTATGACACTAGCAATGCTTTTATGGCCGATCCCTGCGGTCATTTCGAAGCCGTCCCACGAGAGGCTAATGTTTTGTTCTGGTCTGCATTAATATCTTTTATGTAAAACTCATGAAACTTACTTCCCCGTGATAAAAAATATTTTTGGCTCATTTTTTCCGATGGGATATCCTTGATGTCAATTGTAGATAATTTACACAAAAGATTTGAATGGATGAGGGTGTTAAATGATATTTCTGTTGAGAACAAATATATGACAGATCCCAAAGTGGGACATGTCATGAAAAAAAAACAAGTCTTGCACCAAAGCTAAGTGTCTCCTGCAATAAATGTCACTTGTGTCAGGGTGGGTGAAGGTTCTGAGCTGCTCTCGCACTAATGGTATTTACTCATCTGCTCCCTCCATTGTATCTCGCGTCTAATGATCCTGGCCCATCCAGCCCTTACTGATCTGACCATCACGAACCGTCACTTTGTCACAGGCCTCTAGCCTGATCTCTGACCACCCAAGGACATGAGACAAATCCACTTTATTTGCCCTCTCCTCCCACTGGGGCCAGACATGAATCTCCAGGGTATGACAGTCTCACCAGCAACTGCCTACCTAGCCCCTCCTTGCAGCCCTAGTCCTGGCTCGCCATTCCCCCCTTGATGGCCACCTCCCTCTTTTTACATCTTAATCGCTATTATTGCCAGCCTCCTGTGTTGACTTATGTGTGTAAATCAAGTTGATACTTTTTGCTCTTTGTTATCAGGGAGATGGCTTCGCGTTTAGAGCACTCGGAGGTTAGAGGCAGTGAGAGGGGGTGGGTAAATGGATGTAAGACATCAAAGAGGACTAGTAGCGAGGGTAGACCGACTCGCCGGGGGAAGTATCAGGGATCCAAGTATCCATTGTTCCTCCCAGAATGAATTATCCCCATGTTGTTGCCCACTGGACTGAGTAATGTTTATTCACTATTCACTTGTCAGGAACAACTCGCACTTTCCCAGACCCATGTGTTAACACTGGTGCTGAACTAGCCAGGAGACGCAGCCCTTTACCCTCCCCCTTTTCATCTGCGAAATCCCATTTGGGAATTGAAAACTGACATTCAGTTCACAAACATACATCCTTTGACGATTTCTTTTTTTTTGTACAACAGTCTCCTTCCCACAACTCTGTGGTTTGATCACCGCAAAGCCACACTCAACGTACACCCTCCCACACCAGAGAATATTAATAAAGATATCGATCAAAAACTGAGAGCGAAAAAATAATCATCAATGCAGGATCGCCTCTCGGCCTGGGCCGGTTTAGGCAATGCGTATCCAATGTCATCCGCCACTTGGAGGTTTTATTTGAAGCCAGCTCATTAGGTATGCATGTCCACTGGCTCCCATTGGCGTTCATTTACATAAATACCCAAATATCACAAGTGGGGAAAACCACCCCTTGTGCTCAAATATAACTGATGAAAACGAGAATATTGATCATTGGAGGGCAGGGTATTATTTTACCAATGTCATTTGTATTCGAAATTAAACATTAAAATTACAATCTAAAGTTTAAAAGAATTTGTTTGTGCTGATAATCGAACGAAGGAAAATTACAATCTTGAGAGTGGATGATTTGTTTGAGTTGAAAATTAAATGGAGTGGAATGAAATCACTTCCACATAAAAAGAAAACGAATAGAATAATTGACCAGTGATCCGATTGGGATCCAAACATTACCAGCACGAGGTCAGTCAATGTTTGTGACAGTATACTTAACAATGTGTTTAAAGCGTGTATATAGAGGCGCCCAATGCAACTTGCCCGATGCTACGACGATATGATTTGAAAGCAAAAGTTCGTTAAACGGTAACTTTGGCGAATTTGCACTATATTCCCATGTATTTCTTTGCTCGTGTGAGTCATAGTAATTATCAGTCTGTTTGCCTACGTGAAGAAAGTGTTTACTTTTGATCTGATATCGTGGAGAACACGTACAGAGCTGACCCGCTTATTCTTCTATTGAGGTGACCTTAATTCATCTCTTCGCCCAACTTACTGATATAGCAATATTTTTTTAAGTTTCCAACGTACGTTCGTACTAATATATACTAATGTGTGGACGAGTTTGGATAGCTTCCACGTTGGTAAATCGCCTGAAAGTCCCTGTGTTAGTACTTCATAAGTATTTAGAAGTTGATTTATCTGTGGATTTGTTAAGGAACGCGGGGGAGCTACATCAATCTTCCTGCAAGAAAAGCAGACGACTTTTTCTCGCGCCGATTTGAATGAAAGCCCAATTCCTAGTATGTCATCTCATCGGCTGCTTACAAGTGGCGTTGGTTTGTGTAAGGCTAATTCTGATGGACATGTGAAGGCGATGAGACGGTTGGGACCTGATTTGTCCATGACACCCGGAATGCCATAAGTGTGATCCAAGGATAATTCTCTTAAGTTGGTCTGAACTGGAGAACTGGTATTTATGTTTACATACTGTTCAACTCTACCTGATCCTTCTATAATAGTCAAAACTTGTTCAAAGAACTTCGTTGGTTAAACATCTGTAGATATTTCATGTGTGCCAATTTAACAATGACATATATGATTCATTGGTTACCAATGGAGAGTATTTCTCAAATCATCCGTAGCCAGCGATTAATTTCGCGGCAATTAGAAGTACCCAAAGTTGGTAGGACTGTTAATGAGAGCTCGTTCAGGACGGATGGATGGGGGTGGATGAGGGAGACCCAGGGAATGGTGTGAGGGTAACATGAGTGGCCTTCTACCGGACCATCAGGGAACTGTACCTGTCGGTGTTGATCAAGGCAGTGAAGACCCAGGTGGGATCCTCAGGGATCGAGTTCAGCGTGGCCTTGGTTTAGGATCTTAACTTCACTTCTAGATGTTCTGGTAATTTTACCAGTTCTAAGTTGAATGGTTTGCGGAGGTGTAATGGTTTCTTTCTTGCCCCAGGGGCTATCCGTCTTGATTTGCTTCCATGTTTTGGCGTGGGTAACCAGGGAAAAATAACTAAGTTAGTGATGATAGATAGATGCTTACTTCTCTCCTCATATGCCCATTCTCACCTCTTTAGTTGGATAGTATACTAACTTATCGAGTCTTGGGGCAATTTATTTTAATCAAAAGACTTAGAGGGTAAAGGTTGTTCTTGTGCCAAAACATGTTTTCCCTCTCAGTAACACTTTTATATTTACTTCAATTCATGGACGAAATGCCACTTTCCTATCCTATCCGCTGGCTATAGGCATGTAACTCTTCCCATGAATGCCGGTATTGATAGAGTTCTATATCAGCCCACTCACCGTTCATTTGGGGTCCAGTTATGAGAATGGATCCCCTGTATGACCCAGGAGCTTTGCTCTCTCACAATCTGGCGCCAGTGCCAGCGGCTGTTCAGAGTGGGTAGGAGGAGCAAAAGCGTCATCTGGGACTTGCTTCCACTGCCTTCGCCCAATTGTCCTCTCCTGCTGAAGCAAGAGCCACAATTGCCTTAGATGCGTGTATGATTGCGCAGCTATTGCTGCCTGAGCTCCTCAGAGGATACCATTGTGGCTGAGTGCAACTCCCTCTGACTCGCTCTTTTCGCCTCCAGTCTCTGTTGGTCCAGTCATTCAGACTCGAGCCAGGCAATGAAGCGCTGTACTGGACGGAGATGAAGCTGAAGGACGACTATACTGGAGTGAGAGGGTGAGGAGAAGAGCAAGGAGAAGACAGACTGAGGGTCCCTCAAGATCTCCTCTCAACGGACTTTATATTTGGCAACTGTGATCTATTGCCACCGTAATGGATAAACGGACGAGTGTATTGACTTGTGTAAGATTACATGTCGGACTTATCCAATTTGTCCTTTGAAGTATCTTACACATCCCACTCCACAGTCATATATTTTAAATTTCTAAGGACACATCCAACATGTTTTGCTTCGTTTATCATGTCTTTGTGTAAAAATTGTTATTGGAAACTTTAACTTCTGTGTGGATATATATATGTTGAACTTCTTGAAGAAGTAACTTTAAGCGAAGATAGCTCTAGCGCCAGAACGCGCCGGATTACAACTGGCTGAGTAATTGCTCACACAAGGAGAAAGCAGGAGCTTGATGGAGGTAGGCAGGAGGAACTTGGATGGGGCAAAGATGAGAAGATGGGAGGATGCGTCGGAGGCAACCAGCCGTCCCCTACACCCTGCATGGATCATAGATCACAGATACATGGAAGCAAAGCCCTGGATAAGCGCTCTGATTAGGCCTGAGTGCTTTTATTGGGGAGGTCTCAGCTGCGAGACGCAGCTGGCATGAGGCTCCTTGCAGTTGAGTGAGGTGGGCCGCGGCGGTAGGCCGAGATAAAGCCCCTTATTACATATTGATGGCTTGATCCTATGTGGGGATTGTTATCTAATACTTTGCCACAGAAAGGAGGAGATCCAAGTGGCTTCCTTGGCTCCTCCCCGAGCTATTGGAATCTCAGTATTACTGGCGGCCTGGATGGGGACAACTTGGAAGGCAGAGGACATAGAGAAGATGAGATCCATTTGCCCTTTGTAATGCATCTCACCTAATGGATTCTGAGTCTTTCACTTTGTATCAGTCTCAGAGTGAAACTCTCCTTTCACAAAAATACGAACTACGTGCGTGGAATAACATTGTTTATCACTTTAGTATCACTCCTAGATTGTCCGAGTATTCGCTAAATATAATCAGTATGGAATTTCTTTGTGATCTAATCTCTAAATTACATTTCTTTACGAACTAGAATCTTAATACAAGCGCATTTTAATGATTGATTCACTTGCCTGGTTCATTTTATGTTTTAAAGACAATGGGATATATTATAAGACCAATATATTATTAATAAGATGTTGCTGCTCTTATAATTTGTCTCTGTCGTTCATGAGACTGAAGGACGAGATTAATACAAATCTCAATTATTAGTATAGGTTTACGATAAAAGAATGTATCTGTACTGAAGGGATTTATGCTTCTAATAGTAACTAACAAGTAACTTATAGGGGGTTTTTTTTTGTTTTTTTTTAAAAAAAAGTTTATTTGACAAAGAAATTTCGCCGACGCGATACGTTATAGTTATAAAGATCAATCTGTCCATCTCATTATAAACTAATCCTTTCTTCTCCCTTCACAATACTTCTACGCCTCCCCACCTCTTCCATTTCAATTTTCAGGTTTCTTCCTCCTCCTCCCGCTCCTCCTCCTCCTCCTCGCTCCCTCCCCGTCTCCTGTCCCCTACCTCTTCTCCCCTCCACCTCCCTCTACACTCCCCTTCTTGTCTCTCTACTCTCTGCTCCCAATCCCACCTCCCCTCTACTCGAACAGTTTGATCCTCCTGGGTTGACCTTGGCGCCGGGTTTGTGCCATCCCTTTCTGATCTATATGCGGGCACACGCCACACGTGCAGTGAGGGTCGGACTACATCTCCCTATGTGACAGTAATGCTTCTATCAGTGCTAAACTCCCTGCCCTGACCACTGGAGCCTGTCCACCCCACCTGCCTCCAGATCTAATACCAAGCCCTCCTGGGTCTCCAAGAGTTGATACCAACTCATTGGCGGTACCAGAAGATAAAGCTAGATGGGTCGTAAATAATATATCATGTACATAGAGAAACATCCTAGGGACCGGCCCATGTCAATGGATGAGTATGGTATCGGAAAATGACACGGAGTGAGTGCCATACAGTTTATCACATGTATTATATATCAGGGGAGGTTCTGGGGGATATGTGTACTTCATTATAGCGCATACCTATAGAGTTGAGGTCATATCATGTTAATGCCTGAATGCATTGATGGTGATTGATACTGCTTACAGAGATACCTATACCAGAAGGCCCCGCATGCTCTCCCAGGAAATGTTTATTGATAAATGCTGTACCTACATGCAAACGTACATCTCGATATCAATTCACTCAAATTGAATTGGTGTAGTAACATTATTATTATTTCATCGAATGCCTCGAGCATACTTCGCCGTACATGTTTTCGATTCGTGTCTGTAAATTCATTTGAATTCTATCGGATAATTGATGAGTTTGTTCAGAATCGTTACATAAATCACTCCTGTCTTTGTCATCAATGCTGATCTTTTGCTCCAATGAGGCAGATTCATGACAAGTACCAACCTGGAGGCAAATATTAGACCACGACCTCCCCGATTGTCAGATACATGGCCATTCATATATGTTGAATTTCCATATTTCACTCATGAATCATAAGTATGGAAAGCCATTACTATCTCAATAGTCAAGGGTAGAAGAGGGGTCTTGCCGGCGCTGCATGATCCTTTCCTGTGGATTTCCTGCGAATAAAGATAGAGGAGGTCAGGTCAGTCAAGAGCGCAGTAATAAAGTGCTGGCAAAATCCTCCCATACAAAGATGATGTATGTATGGAGTCGAGATATTGGTCAGATGTTTAGACTCAGACAAGCAGAACAAGACTGCCTGCCGGGACATGAAGTCCTTATTGAAAAGTTTTCTAAATAGCCGGTGTATATTCATAGAATAGGTGCTACAGTCCACCACCCACAGAGGTTCATTGCAACAAGGGGACTAGTAACAACCCGTACGTGCCCGATCCACTATATAATATTGTACTGCTGATAATGGATGAATCATATTCACTCATGTTGCTAGACAATATATCCTGAATGAAACCGCGCTTACGTCCGCTATTCTGTATTCATGGAAATATAAGAAGCACAAGTATAGCTCGTGCTAAAAAAAGAAACAAAGGCATCTTATTGTGATAACTATTGTATTCAGTCATTCTTCGTTTTGTATATGAATACATGATGCTTGTGTAATGAAATAAGATTTTCACCTGATGTAAAATAGATGGGAGCCCTTGCATCTAAATAGGTTCTCAGTTCCATGTCTAGCGTCTTAGCCCATTCGGGTAGGGATACACCCCACAGCTAGGATCAAGCCCTCCCCCTCCCCTTCTCATAAATTGCCCTCTCAATCCCGCAGGATCGGTACTGGAAGCACCTGTGCCTCCGTGATCTATAAACTAACTTGCTCGTAGCTATTTCAAATGAGATATGGGTCTTTATTATTGTGGGTATTCCCTGCAATCAAATATAATACTATACTGACTTATAGTACATATGATTGATCGCTGTTATTTTGATCTCTATTGTACGAATGGGTTCCCATGCAAGAGGCAGCGCACTTATCACTTATTTCATACATGTATAGGCAGATGTTCAATCCAAACTTCATACGTTCTCGTTTAGGATAAGGAATTGCATCGAACGCTGGAAAGGATCTTCCTTTTTCTGAACCAGGAATCGCAGGGTTTATTGAACTGACTGACGTATGGTGACCTTACAACCCAAGATAGTGCATCAGGGAGGCCTTTTGAACATTAAGTCTCCCAAGTTTAGACTCGGATTGATTGAACTGCACACTCCAGGGACGCATTTGTGCGCGTGTTCTACATATATTTAGTGTTTCAGCAGCGGATATATGTTACCCAAGAGGCCGATAGTCTCTGAATGTTGAAATTACTTCACCCCTGCACAAAACCTAAGAGTGATGCACCTCTAAAGATATTTGTGATAGGTAGCCATTGTAATTCACACACAAGGCCCCACCACTTAACCCAGAGTGTGAACGATCGGCTATGGAAAAGTTCATGTAAGGATAGTAAGATTCCATAAAGATTTCAAGGAGTTATTAACATTTAAACCTCTTGTGAATGGTTAAGCTTCCAGTACGTAGTCTGAAAGGGCCACTATTTCTATCTCAATTGTAATCAGCACTATGATATATACTCGGAAAGATACACTACGATGTTCCCTATGTCAACAAGAAGAAGAGATTAGACAATAAGAATCTATCGTGTACGATGCGATGAATGCGTTTGCTATCATTGATATTGCTTAACCCCGGGGTTGATAAGCCCTGTGCCTTATCTAGTGTTACAAATATTGGAGTTGCTTCTCGGAACCCACAACACCTCAACCCGAGATAGCCCCAGATATAATAAGGTGAAAGAGGCTAACCAAGAGAGAGAGCGGTGGTATGGATCGTTCCTGCGGTTTGCATGGATGATACCAGCAAAAGGATTGAACTCCTGGGTCCTGTGAACGTGCCAATGGTTCCATGGTGTGTCTCAGACCAGCCGTGATGACAGTTTTGTGGTGGCCGGGCCACTTGTGTTGTGACGGGATCAAAACAACATTAAACACGACATGACCAACGTGTTCGATCTGGTCAGTGTATACAAGGAACACAATCTAATTCTATTAGATTGAAACAAAGTGAAATCCTAACTCAAAACATCAGGTCATTCATTCTGTAATCCGACACGAACAAATATACACAGGTATATATTGTGGCTGAATACACTTTGCACAAATGCTTCCAATACAATGATTCTTGAGACGTCCTGGAAGTTGACAAGTTGAAGTTGATATATCGACAACAGCAGACTTGGGAGAAAGTAATTTAAACTCTAAACTCTAAATGTGTGAGGAACATTGCATTGGGACCACCCGCATTTTCCGTGATAGACATAATCCTGAAGGTGGTAGCTAGGAGGATAAGGACTTGAGCCTCGAGGCTTGTGGTTTAAGTACTGATCCACCATTCCACACATTAAAATGCTATCACTCATATGTTTATTTTTATTTCTACCAAAATCCAACATATGACCGGGTAGCGGAGTTCCATTTTGTGTCTTCTTCGAAATACCAGTCCTGGTCTCAACCTCGAGTGGTGCTTCTGTTTTAATAAAGGTAGTCCGTGTTGTCTGGTCGGGGTTGAAAGAGTTTGATACTTTGAACGGACCACATCACTGACGAACAGGGCAGATTCTCAGTATGTTTGGTATTTATATATGTGGTTCACAGGAATTTAGCTTCATCGATGTGAACCAGTTGTTCCAGAGCTTCATGGACTGAGGATCCTTTGGCAAGACAAACTGTGAGGATATATAAAGAATAGGCTGGAATGTTGTTATTCACAGGCAATGCAGTTTTGACAGGTCTACATGAGAACATAACTCTTTGTGTCTCGCTTGTTTGCTGCATGTCATAAACGCATATGTTTAATCCATTCATCATAAGGCCTACGAGAGGTTTGGGGAATGACCCCAGTCTGGCGAAGTAGGATTGAGTGGGATCTTTGGAACTATCAAGAGATCATCCCATGGCCTGTCACCTATTGGATCACTGAACAGGATAATTGGATCCAGACCGTGTGTTGATACTGGCCCTAGGACCAACTCACCTAGGGGCTACCATAAGCCTACAAACAACCTCCCAAAGTAAAATATACCCAGTTCAGCGTCCCTAATCACAGGGGTTCAGGAGCATCAGCTTTGTCTATTTTAAAATGGGAAGTGGCCATTGCCTTCAGGGTGGTCACTTTGTGGGGTTACGTTAGTTAAATAGCATCTATAGATACAATTATACAATCTGAACTAAGTATACCAGTTGAAGGGCAACTCGGCAAATGTAAGAAAGAACTAACTTTCAATTAATTAATACATTGCTGATGCCTCACTTTCACACGTATGATTACATCGTGGTTATTGCATACTATTTCGATAATAATCTCGACCGACCGCAAAATCTCGCCATAACTCAGCAGGTCTAAATATATAAGCACGGGGGAGCTAATAGTCGCGTTCATACGGTAAGTGGCCATATGGGTCTGGTCTGGAACCTCCTGACCTTGTTTCTCCAGGAGGAAAACTCCAGGGGAAGTTCTCTCCTGCAGGCTCAGCAGGCTTTGATGTGGACAGTTCCAGATGTGTGGTATACTGTGGAAGAAGTAGCCCCCTGTTACTGGTCACTGCGGACGTTCCAATGACGGCTTTGCCATGACCACTCAAGCCGAGGAGGTGTTATTTTTTTGACAGACGCACGGGAAGTTCACAGAATGCCTGCTTAGTGTCATTTGTCGGCGGAGCGGGCGGCGGTAATGACTCGCTATGGTGCATCGGAGGAATACAGATCGTGTTTGACATTCCCGGAAACGTGTTGGTCGTGAAACATTTAAAAGACTTTTAAACCACTTGGTTTCACTTCTGCACAGGAGCATCCCAAGGGAAGATGTATATACGTGCTGTACCGTGGATTGTTTGCTTTAGTGATACCACCGCTTAATGGATTATTTCAACGGGGGAATTGTGTGTTGTGTCTATGAAGGAGGAGTATATTCCTTGACGTGGTTGGAGTTATAAGATCTCAAGATGTCGGTTCTCGATGTAAATCTATACAAAATTGACGAACACAAGTTACGAGAGTTTGAACATGGCGGGGAAAAGGGTGCCACTGCACTCAGCGACGACCAGGAGTCTAATATCTACCAGGAGATAGATGACTTAATCGAGTCGATAAACTTGAGTGACAGTCAAGAAAAGGACAGAAATGTTATCTGTGAAATCGAACCTAAACCCAGTGATAAGCTTTTATGTGATAGCAGATTGGCTTACCAATCAGATCAAGGAAAAATTGAGAGGAAGAGATTTTTTTCTCCAAAAGCAAATCTCCTGGACCGTTCTAATTTACTTCGAAGGGATCCTACACTCTCTTCGACTGAGTCAGAAATCTTGGAATTGCGAGAGGAATGCTTAGGCCTCGAGGAAGAATGGTAAGAGAGTCATTTAGCATAATTAATTAGGTCAATTACCGCTGACCACCATCTGTGGTTAATTAGCTTTGCACCGATCCGCAGCATCGTGTCATGACTTGGTCTAATCCGAATGCCAAGGAAAAGCTGCAAGTCCTTTAGAAATGAAAGTAACTGAAACAAAGCCGCTCGGGAATAATTAAGGTATCAGGAAATAATCCCCACCTGAAGCATCTGCTAAATATGTGTGCTCTGAAAATATTGTCCTCCGATTTTTGTTTTTGTTTTGCTTTTGAAAACAGATACAGCCCAGCGGGTCTGCATTCTGTGGTTATTGACTTCTTTTTGCCCATTGTTGTATTAATTGTAATCCCATCTTATCCCTATTTACCCAGGGGTATGTTTATTCAGCGATTTTAGAATCAGCTTGAATGGGGCGGGGGCGGGGACGTGTGTGATGGGGCGAGGGCGTTTTGGGGTGGTTTACTTCGGGGGTTCGGCAAAGGGTTTATGGGTGTCATTCGATGAGAAATGAGGGACATTGTTTTCTTCCCTTGTCATTCAATATTGTGTAATCAAAAGCCCGGCTTGTGAAGTCTTTTATCGGCTTATCGTTCAATAATCCACCGGCCTGTAATGTGTATACATTGCGTGAATCATCACTTGAGCTCACAGTGAAATCTAACACAGGCAGATCGTGAAATGAAGTAGATACTGTCAGCAAATCCTAGCCCCAAGGTGATGTCTTCACCAACAAAAATGCATATCAATTCATTTTTTGCCAGCTTTTTTTATTCTGAACCAACGGACTTAATTATTTTCCTCATTGATTCTTGGCATCATTCATTTTCGGTTTCCTCTCGTATCTGATATGGAACTTATTTAAATGAGGAGAGAAGGATTAAATGATAGTTCCATCGGAGCATTTTTCTGGAGAATTTCGGAGTTAATCGTTAGGAAAAAGTGACATTTGGAGAATCGTCGAGGGAAGTTGGTGGTATGTACCCTTTGTAACTTTTACAGTTCGGAGACATGTTCACCGGCAGAAACAGATACAATCATTTAATGAAATTGCAAAAGAGAGATGTAGGGGATTCATCACACAAAAGAGTTGTGTGCCGAATTTCAATTGATCCTCGTATAAAAACAGCCATAAGCAAATCCCTTAATGGAGAATAAATATTCATTTATCTTTTCTGTCAACCTGAACTAGCTAGCCGAGCGATGCGTTTCTTCTAACTGCTCCAGGAATTAATTGCCTTGATGCCAGTTCTTGGCCAGGGTAAATCCTTCCCATGTGCCATCTAACTGGCCTTTCTCCACTCATTAATTTCTTTTCTATCTAGTGTATAAGCCAGCTTAAAAACAAAGCTTTGGAGGTTATATCAAATATTGTTATTGATGACTATTAGAGTAAAATTGATAGCTAAGGATGGAACAGGGAACTACACCTTTTTAAAGCTGTCCCACAGAGAGGTGCTACAAGAGGCCCTCATACAAGACAGAAAATTCAATTTGGGTGACAAAGTCACCAGTGGCCATTGTCGTACGACCATGGCAGCATCAGGACCTGTCCATGCTGATTGTTTTAGCGACATAATTAGATTGATGGCTGGAAGGAGGAGCAGTAAAACGGGGACAGGAGATGACTAAGTGCCCTCACAAGTCTCCTCCATTTTGCGCTTCCTCACCTCGTAACTTCAATTCTTTTCGGTGATCAATCACACGCAGTGTTTTTCAATTGCTCGATCCTGACAGGTTCTCCATGAGAACGCCTCCTGCTGCGGTTGGATTCCTGCGATACAGGTCCTGAGAAAAGAATTAGCCATTCCAGGTACAGTAGAGAGAGACAAACCGATGCTTGCTAAATGACCATGATGGATGGTTTGGCCAGAATTGCCAGAACATCACTTGACACCATCTTGAATCTCACGAGCATCTAATAGATTTTACTTCTATTAGGAAACAATAATTGCTCTAATTGTTCGCATCATTAGCCATCAACTGACAGCCGACTTAGTCCGGACTGTTATTAGCCAATTGGTAGAATCCCAGTGACAGGCACTGTATGTTTTCATTGTTAGGTATATGCGGTTTCAGTGTATTGTTTACCAAAGGAAAAAGGAAAAACAGTTTTCGTTTTGATAGGTAATGTCTTGAAATATCCTTGTACACGTGTGCGTTGTTATGTGAGGGTTTTCACTTCTCCCGTGCAGCGGCTTGCCCTTTATTGTGGCCGAATATAGCTCGTCTTGGGGATAGAAAGATAACAACCTTGGGCCATGCGTGTTACCTCTTACGATGAAGAAGGAGAACGACCCGAGGGTGTGTGTGTAAGACCTGAATGTCCCATGAAATGTGAAAGTAGTATAGAGAAGTATGCTTTGTGCACCCCCTGCTTTGAACGCACCTGGCCAAACACAGGAAAAGCGGTAAGGGAAAGTCTAATGCAGGCTAATGGTCTTGGACCACCTGCGTGGAAAATTTCACATTACACACTAGATTCCTAACCTACCTCTCTAACATATGTCCCTATGTCCTTGGCACCGAGGAGATATTTTTTCTACAGTTGCGACAGTATGGGGTAAAGAAAAAACTGACACGCTAGCTCGTGCTACACTTCTCCCAATACTTACACACCTCAGTAGGCTCTACGCTGCTGTGGATCACAATTATTATATCTGAAAGCTCAAAGGCAAACCTCAAGTGCCATGGCTTACTGACAGTCAAACAATCCTGGCATCAGCGTGCTTAAAAGTTAAGTTTGGTTTCTACTCAACGTAAACCGGCAATGTTATGCCTTTTGTGAACGCTAATCTTTCCCATATAGGTCCAGCCACACGCATGGATGCTTGAGGGGGCAGTAATGTTTTGTGAAGGCTTGGTGAGGTTGTTTTGATAACTCCTTCATGCCATTTACATCTATTGGAGCATGAGCTAATCTGTATCTAACCCACCTTAATCATATATAGGCAGAGTAAGAGCTCGGTGGTGGTCTTGTTTTTCTCCAGTCTATTTACCTTGGCAGGCCTCCTAGGATAATTCTCCCATGCTCCAGCTCTTTGACCACACACATGAATGTCTGGTGTGTGTTCAGCCACTAGTTAAACTTCCATGAGCCCCGACAATGGAAACCCTATTGTCCTCTGAGCCTCACAAATGCCCTGACCCAATCTTATATACATGCTCTCTTGACCGCCCCCTGACTGCCAGTCAAATAAAGAGGACTTTTGATTTATTTTCATCTGGATTAACAGGGATATCCCAATGTTTGTCATGCTGCTTCTCGCCGAGTTATTTCCAGACAGACCGTGCGTAGGAAATGTTTATCATTTGATGTCGGCGCTGGGTGGGCCTTATTACCTTTCTATAATGATTACCGACTGTTGTTCGTTAATAGCACATTGGCATTTGTAGACCAGCCAGCAATTTGCATTGGGACCTCACTATCTGGATCCAAGATGTGCCTCATAAGCTCATTTGGATCTTAAGTTTGGGCCGCAGAGTATACTGGTGAGTGTTTTTACTGTTGTTACAATGGACCAGAAGATGGGCCAGTCTAGGCTCAAAGCCTCTCAGATCAGATAAGACAGTCTGGTATGTCAGGGATTGAACGCCTACTGCGCTAATGACTTCCCTGGGCCGGGAGTAGGTTTCCTATTGGGATTATAACGGCATTTTGCGGTCCTAATGGGATTTCAATGGCATTTTGCGGTTGGAGCGAGAGGCTTTCCTCACTTTGAAGGGAATCTCTCAACTTTGAGCCTAGACTGTCTGCTTTCTTTGCTCGTTTACCCCAAGAATATTTGTTCCAAAAGCCCATAAACTTCTTTGGCGCCTGGTATCTATTTTCCCCCCTCCATCTTGCACTCACATAAAACGGGCAATTTTCGCTGGTAATATATTGCATTTGCGATTCCTATTAAGTAGGTGCATACACTCTCTCTTTCTCTTCAACTAAACGATTCTACCAGTAGGGAGTATGGAAGCATGTAACAGAAGTGTTATCAATCATATATACATTGTTATTTTTTTCTTCGAGAAGAAGATTAATCTCTGGTAAATCATTCATTCTGGCGCTAGGGAATTCCAGCATGATAAGTCTGGCATTCTCCAACTTTCCCTTTCCCTGTTGCAGCATGCCGAACACATAGGAGCGGTGGCTCATGTATACATATGTATAGCTATCAATGTGAAAAGTTTGAGAAACAAGCCCTTTTGCCTCCGTTGTGTTGACCTGGCGGGGTAAGGCAAGGTGGAGTGAGGATTAACGGGGATTAGGAGGATATCCATAAGATAACCTCGAGGGATCAATGCGATAACCAGTCTGTTCCTATGCGCGCCCAGATGTACTGCTCTCCTCTTATCACCGAGCAGCTTCTCTAACCCAAGAGATAAGTCAATCGTATGGTAAAAGCCCCCTTATGAGGGAGGTCAGAGAGGAAGGTGTGGGCGTGGGACAGGAATCATCATTCAGAGCAGTAATAATATAGCTCAGCTGCAATATAAGTAACACTTGGTTTATACCGACCTACTCGCTAAGCAACCAACCAACTGCTCACTCCTTGAGCATGCACTCTCGGAGATGTTCTTTCTTGTTTTTAAAGAAGTCAAGCTAGCTTTCTAGACATGATGCTTTATGATATAACTACAAAACACAACTGCTCCTGTAAGGGAAGCTTTATTGTGGAGGCCAGGAAGTTGTCAATGGACTTAACACCTCTTTTAGCCTTTCTGGACGCATGGGTGTCAGTCGAGTGGAAGTTGGTGAGGCTAAAACAGATGTTGTAGTTGTGAGATTTCTGTCCCTGTCACTTAGATTTCTGAATTATTTAAAACTTTTTGACAACCATCACTGCAAAAAGGTTTAACATTTAGGAACGCTTGCCCGTGGAATATGAAGTATTCTGGTTAATGAATAAATCATATTGATGTTCAACTACATTATTACACCTTTACGGTTATTTCTAACGATTTTTTTTCTGCTTTGAAATATATTTACCCCAGGTCAAATGATGTCTCAAGATGTTACAACAACTCTTTTTGCATCGTTTATTTTTTGTTTGAAGTAGGGGCATTTACAGTAAATAAAGATTGTTCACAGTTAATCAACTCATGTACACGCTCTTATCTAACATTATTACTGTTTGGTAATTGCATAAAATCTTTCATTCCTAGATGAAATGGTTTCTCTGAACTCAAAGCAACCAAGCCAACATCAGAAGCATTATGAAGAAAGTGTGTGTATGTAAAGGATGGCCTTTCAGTGGGCCTTTTCCTCTTTGACCGGCGGGTGCTGAGGGATTTCAGGTGAAGGGTTTTACAAGTTGTGACCACTTAAGACGCCTGCCCAGCATCTTGCACTGTCAACAGCATGAGCCAGAGCTGGCCCTTGCTCCAGGCCTGCTCCACTGCCGCCACTCTGACTGGAACATGCAATGAAGTGAATGTTTGATATGTTTCTACTCGGGCTCTGCAGGCCACGTGCGCTGGCTAGAGCCTGTTTGTTGATCATATACACACGAAGCACAGACTCCCGTGTGTATATAAATCTGTCTGTGTAGACTTGGTTCATGACTCTTCCCTTCTTTCCCTTCCCTCTCCCCCACATGTATCCTATAGCTCTCCCGATCCAATTTACAATCTGGGCTGGATTCAGTTAGTAAGTACTTATAATCTGTTTATTTCTTCAGTGGCACCCGAATGGCTACTTTAACCCTAAATTGGTTCATCCATCATGTCTTATACCCCTTAATTAGTGATAAGTAGCTTGTAGCTTGATTAACCTCTCCAAAGATAACAAAACAGGAGGTGGGTAACTTCTGTTGAGTATCTCAGTCCTTTTTTCGATATCCCTCAATTACAGTAGGTTAATAATTGCGAAATATACACCCAATTTACGACTTCTGTCTGCAATATGATGAACGAGAGAGGAAATGGAAAAAACGGCCCAAACATACCTTGCTCACCACATTCTAACATAGTTAGCCCACAACATAATGATCTAAGCTCCGGAGTAAGTGGAAGTGGAGGAACATTGACCTACAGTTCCTTTTAATTGGTACAGGAATACCCAGCCAGTCCGACATTCCTTCTTGATGAAATAAGATTGGAAATGAATGTTGTTTTGCGAGTGTATCTATAATCTATTTCTGAGAACTCTTCCCTCTTCCTCCAACTTGACCAAGTCTACTGTATGTATAACATGAAGCAACTCAACACTTAGAGAGCGTCCCAGTGATGGATTACTGCATGTGCCCAGGAGCGACTCACTCACCCACTCGTCTACCTCCTCCTGCTCATGCCCAGTCAGACCAGAACCACCTCCCTTCTCTTTACTAGACAGGAGAACTCAAACTTTTAACAAAATCACAAGTTTGGGATGGTTTTTTGCGCGTGTTTTAGCACCAACCTTCTGCCTCCCTGCCTGGGGGTCGGGGCTGAGACGAGGAACATACCCGAGTTGCAGACCTGGGAGGTACATAATGAATGGATGCGGCAAAAACACATGCTTGACTCAGGCTGACTTCCTACTTGCTTAAAACCGGGCTTGGGGGAAAGGGCACAATGATTTATCAGACAAGAAACCCTCAATTAGACGTGCACCTTTATCTCTGCCCCTTAGGCCTATCCTAAGTTACACTGTTCCCTCAGGGACTTCAATTCCAAGGAGGTCCAGCACCTGATAGAAGAGGCAGCTTCCAAGGGGAACATTCACTTATTTTGATAAGGCCTTCAAGGTTTTAAATCTTCTTCAGATGGTTATGTATGTATAACGTATTAAACTGATTTATTTTGTCTTGAATGTTGTTCGCGTGGCGTTGGTTCTACAATTCCCGCCTATCACGAAAAGGAACATAGTTGCTCACCAGGGGAAACTGAAAGAACAACATTACATGTTTATATCAATAATCTTAATTTATATAATATGTCAAACTAAGATATAGAGCAATAAACAATACCAACCCAGGCATATCCAGATTATCTAAAACAAAATCCCAATTATCGATTCCTGCATTTTGCACGCCTCGGTCAGATAAAGGTTCATGAAGAACTTAAAGAAACTGAAATGCTTCCCAAATGTCGAGAAACTCCTTGGGTTTTCATGAAGGCAAAAATAATCAGAAATGGTCGAGCCATTCGACAGACTTGTTTTGCTTGGTGTGTGTAAGTGTTGCATCAGGTAAGAAAGGTTAGAGAATTACGTCAACATCTTAATGTTATTTTCTAAGGTACACCAATCTCGGGTCATAAAAGTATCTTAGAAAAGTCTTTTTTTCCCCTGAGTTTGGTTCTCTCAGAACTTCGTAAAATGTGTAAGTTGTAACGCAGGCCTTCTTGTAAAAAAGGTTTGTCAATACATCTAGCACTGAGACTCGAGAGGGATGAATGATTCAGTGAGGTGCCATGAAACTTTGTGAAAAAGCAAATAACGGGTTTTAACATCTTGACGTAGCAATAATTTATGATTTAAAAAAATATTGGGGGGGGGGGGGGATCATTCATCTGCTCTACCTCAGGTTACCTATCCCTTAAAAAAAAATCAAAAAAAAAATCGAGTGTATTATATTGCGCTATTTCTGACGCTTGATTCTTCTCAAATTCTCAGGATTTGGCTAATAATACAGGAAACCCTGCAGCCCCACGATTCAACCGTCAGTGTTATAAAGAAATAAGTGATATACTGCGTTTTCTCACACTTATCAACTGTCGTCTTGCATCATATCAGTTAAACCAAGTAGAAAACGAGAACCATACATACTCATGCTCCATTTACCCCCTTCTAAACAAACCTCCTAGGCTGTTGATAACTGCTGTACAAATTTGCAACTTCAAGAGATAGGACTGTTTTCAGGTGAATGTTTACGTTTTTCGTCAATTAATTTTAATTGGTTATTTTTACCAAAGTGACTGAACCGATAGCATTTCACGTTCGTTTTGAGCAAGCCACAATTCGGCTTCTTTAACAAAGTCACAAGAGTAATACATAACTAGACACTGGGTAAATGTACAGGAGCAAATTTCTAGTTCTGAGGCATCTTTCGAGTGGAATGCAGCCAGCTAATGCTATCTTGATGGGGAGATGTCTTTTGATAGATATGGGAATCTAAATGATGGAGTCATCTTGAAGTTAGCTTTAGGTCTAGCCAGACCTCCCACACCAAGAGTATGCCGTAGCATTTATCATACTCCGGGCACATATTACAGAAAATGCCTGGCATTTGGCTGCCAGCAGTTGTAATATTTTTTATACATGTGAACGTTAAGGAAAATGAGCCTCTTATCTTGTGACTGCCTCAGGCCCACAGCAAGAACACATAGATTCTCGATGTGCTTCCACTCCAGTGGAGAGAAGGAAAGATGCAATTCCATGAGCTCGTAGGGGCGATAATATTGTGTTACTTTAAAATGCTCCAAATGCCAGACGTCGATAATGGTTTGCAATCATATCTATTGGAAGATTACAGATGATCTATATGTATCTATGATAGGAGGATGGGGGAAACGAAGCGCTTGCTATGTGGCTGCAGCTACCAGAAAAAGGATTTGCTTTGATTTTTCTCGCCAGATAAAAAATACATATCGAGTCTGTTGCCTATTTGAAATTACACTTCTCTTCTTTCATTCGGACATGACAAAAATATCTAAGTTTAAAAGATGGATATCTCGATTAGCATATGTATGCTTTTTATTCCCTGCAGGTGCAAATATATATCACATTTTGTAAACTATTTTGTCCTGAACAAAAATTCAGCTTAACACTTGGCGTGACGTGAATGTGATAAGTCATCACACCACACCCTGAATTGTCTTACAAAAATATGCATGATCAATGAATCGATTTTCATCTTAATGAAAGAAAATCCGTGAAGGTGCCAGGTCATTTCCTACACAGCAAGCTGTATATATATACTTTAATTTGTTATTGGGTGAAAGTTTCTATTTTTCATTATAGCTTACTTCAGACTAGAACCGTCTGAGGCGTGTGTATAGTAAACCCTAGATCTTGTTGAAGTGATCGTCTTGCAGGTGCTTGTCTGAACCAGCAAAGCCATAAACAAAGATATAACTCACTTCCTCTGTTTGCGTCTATGTCACCTTCCCTCTAACAAACCCTTGCAATGGAAACCAACAGTCCTTTTTCAACCCAATTATTTTTTTTCTTTGAACTGAAACCTTACCTGTCTATCGAATGTCAGGCTACCTCTGTGAGGCATTCCTTCTTGATAGTTCTCTGACGGTGTATTTCAAACATGGTTCTCATTTTGAATGGTGTTTACCAATCTTAAATTTTTGTGAGTCGTTCTTGTTGGATAAGCGTTTTTACAGATATATATTCAAAATCAAGAGGGTGAAAACACTAGTGCCTAGATTCGGTGGAATCAACACGTGCAAGTATTCTCTCGTGTTACGATTTTACTTTTATAGAGTTCTATTAAGAACTAATATTGTTGTCTTATAGCAAATCTAAATACTTTTTTCCTGAGGAATAATGACCAGAGTGGAGCTCTATATATAAACCCACCCATATCATTAAAGAGTTACGTCTGGAATAGAAAGAGCAAACATCCTCCTCACCCATCAGCCAACCCCTCAACCACCTAAAGCTCTGACGGATTCACGCCTCACCTGAGAACCAGTATTCTCACCGTTGCAAACAGAGGAAGAGGCCCTCTCTCCTGCTTCCACTAGACAGGGTCCTACTTGTTTGATTTTTGTGGTTTGACTAGAGGAAAGGGCCTCGGCTCCCCGGGAGGTGGGCCCGAGTGAGCAAACTGTGGAAACACCTGGCTCCCACACAAAGTTAATGATCGAGAAATGGGACAGGTGAGGACGCGAGGAATAGGAAGAGACAAATGATCGTCAGAATGACTTGAAGTCTGTAACTGTGTAATTTGTTAGTAAAAGAGAATCGACTACTGGCTGTGTAATTTGTTAGTTTACTATGAAAGAAAAGAGAATCTACAGACGACTACAGCCTGTATTTTCGAAATACTTATCTGCCTCTCAACAGCTGTTGAGTTAAAAAAAAGGGGGGGAGGGGGAGCTCGCATTTTGTGTACACCAAAAAAAAATCGTAATTCATTTTTTAAATGGCCCTATCTATGCATAGGTCTAAATGAAGCGTTTAATTAGACACGTCCCTATCTGTCTAGGTACCACTTTAAATCATGCTGTAAAAAAGAAATGTCTTTGATGCATTAACAAAAACCTCATCATGCCTAATTTACAAACTAGCAAATATATGCTGCTTGTTGATTAGTACTATGATAGGGAGGCAGTATATCAGCAGGTAATTGATTGGCATGCTTACCTGGTTGATGGGGAGATTACAGGTTTTTAGATAATGGGATTGGGAAGCCTTTTTTCTAGATAACCATTATCTTGGAACTACTACAGTTAGGTAACCTTTGATTAGTGCTCTCTGTTCATATCTTACCAAAAAGCTAGCTTGTCGGCAGGTGCTAATACAATCCCCAACACCTCCATGTTTAATCCCACCTCCAGGTAGGGATTACTAGCCACCTGGAGGTTTTCCCTGGCCACCCATCTCACACCCTGGAGCTTGGTTATATCTTTGATACCAGACAGATTTCATCACACCTGGAGCCAGGTGTATAGATTACAGATTATATACCAACAAGGCTTGCTCTCATTTATCACATTTTTTTTCCCTTAGCGCTGAAGCTTTTTTCCTTGTTTTGCCCTCCTATTTGACGTAAATGCATTTTATTGTTTTTATATCCCTTTGATGGTTATATGGGGTAAGAAGTACCCTGGCCACTTTGCTGTGAGCAGCATTTTCATGTTCATTACTCTTCATCACCCTTACGCCCCATTTATCGCTAGATCTAACATGGATGTCTCAAGACATATGATTCCTTTTTTTGATAGCACAGGATTCATAACGTTTTCGCGCCTACAGTACATTTGTACCTTGTGGTTTAAGTATTTTTTGTCCAGAAACAAATGAAGGAATCTATCAGCGACAACATAGTTAGTTTGTTCTTTGGTTTTGTGTAGTGATCTGGAGATGAAAGCTAAACTGGTTGACCTTTTCACGCCCAGGCCCTGATGTCTTTACCAGACTCCATTTTGATGGGATTGTTTCTTTCCTGATGATTAGTACAGATCCTCTGCGTATGACCTTAGGATTCTCTGTGGACATCTCCTCAAGATGAAATATCATTGATTTTGTGCTGTGGCTAGGGTTAACAAGCAGTTTGCCTCTTTGGCATTGGGACCCCCAGGAATAGGAAGGCATATTGAGGATGTGGCACAGATGTGAACATAAGAACAGAGGAGTCATCTCCGGCGGTCATAGAGGCATACATGACTATTCATCATGGCTTCTTCTCCCTGAGCATTATGACCTGAGCCATCTGTATACGGAAAGACGGATGTTTTAGAGGAGATCAGAGGATCATCAGAGCACATACTACCCGTCATTTGTGTTATGTCTTGCGCAGATGAGGTCATGAACACTTGTTTAATCTCGTGACAAGGTTGCAAACTACTTGGCTCTAGGCAATGAGACCTCCAGGCTCTTATCGCATTGAGGATAACCCCAAGCCACACCTAGAAATATGTATCTTGTGTGCAGTGTACTCTGGTGTGAAATTAATAATTTCTCGCCAGACCTTCAGAGAATTATATTTTAATAATAGGTCCTGGGATATAATGGTTAAAACATATTCCCATAATGCCATAGGTCAATGTGAAGTAAAGGCTCGGGGAAAAGCCTTTTTTCTCAGGAGTGCAGCCAGATTTATCACCTGCTCAAAGGGAGAGTTGACAGGAAGGGTGTAAACTAAATGTCGTCTGCCGAAAAAGAAATCTGCTTTTGCGATTGTCGTCTGCTGTCCAAACACCAACCTGCTTTAGACATCCGATCAAAGATCCGATGCAACCTTAGGTGTATTCTTGTTACTCCTAGACATTTCCAGCAGATTCTTACCGAGTTCCTGACCAAATTGCCCTGAACACGGAGCACATATTCTAGTCATCTACTCCATCATTTCACTGTCAGGTACCATTGAGGTTTTGACGGTAAGTTTTCGCGCCAAATGAACCCCATCACCTGGGTTTCCATGACGACAGACCAAGCAAAAAAGTCATTTGTTTTTCGTCTGCATCCGACTCGGTCAGAGATAACACATTTGGGTGGGGACTACAACATGAGTTGCCATAGCTACAAGGTGTTTTACCTCCCAGCATATTTGTGTAGTACCCTAGGAAAATACATTATTTTTGCTGGTATATAACGGCAATAATTGACGTTGATGTGGCTGGATGTGTACATCATAGGTCGGAAAACATCTTTTTTGTATGTAATTCTACCTGATATCTGCTGGTTGTGCCCATGTATTCTTTCAATTACAGAGCATCAACCTGTTCAGTTTCCGCCAATAATACCTCGGACGTGTGCCTTGGAATCCATTACCCCCCATAGAATCATCGTATAATGCACATCATCTTTCATTTCCATTATAGAAAGTTTATTTCTGTAAAAAGAAACCTTTTTTTCTCAACGTATATCCTGTTTCCTTCTCCCACAGGCATTGGGCGACTGACAAAGTTAAAAGATAACTCCAGCTACATACGTTCTCTATTTATACAATGCCTTATCGCTTGCCCCTGTAGTTCCCAATCTCCCAAGTCTTCACTTATATGTTCCCAGCCTATTAAGCACTATATACTGAGCACATGATCCTGTTTTACTGTCCAGTAACATCACAGGTCCAACGCCTCCAGACACCAGTCTGAACCCGGAGAAAGCCTATAGGTTTCCCATCCCCTACCAGACCTTCTGGAGCCTCATCCCCAGGAGGGACTGAAGAGCAACAAAGGCCCTGTGTCAGGGATGAGAGAGAGTGGGTACAGAATCGGAATAGCTCATAGAGCCATGTCTTAATAACCGGTTTAACATGGTAGAAATGGATGAAAGGCTACATGGGGTGTTCTATGATCGCTGGGGGGATTCATGAAGTTAACATAAACACGGGTACCCAGCTGAAGGGCCGAAGCGGGAATGTGCTCTTTCTCGCCATCCTACTGACTTTTGTTATGACCTGGAGCAACTTGTCGTGATAAAAGAGATAGCTTGTGTCCAACGGCACGCCCAATAGGGGCATTGCATTATTTATTGTGCTGAGTAGAATACAGCTGACCTTGGTCATATTTGCTCCAGCAGGTGTTCAATCATTCAATCCCAGCTGATACCTCCACACACCCTTCCATGGCTACATGTTTATATTTTGCTTTCCCCAAATCCACTTTGCCATCCTGCTTACCAATTGTGTTGTGTATTGTACCTACCCAAGTTGCCAATTATAAGTCACGTGGGAATAATCTTCAACTGGTATCATATTTGTGCAGCGCAACAGGTTTCCTGTCTCTTAAACTAGAAAAAGTCTAATTCACTGACGCCTTTAAACTATTCAGTATGTCAGTATGTATAGGGATGCCCTATATCTACATAAGCTTTTGTTCTTCATTTACCAACTATGAAAACAAAGTAATGCAAGCTCAGAGAATATGCCTGTTGACACAGAGTTCCTCCTCTTCTTTCACTTCTCACTATCTTGGCAACTATAGGGAGATTTCATTGCCTCGTCTAAAGATCTCCTTCATTTAGCAAGGCCCATTGGAGCCTATAAAAACAACTGGCGTGTAGAAAAACAGCGATCGTTTAAATCTCTTCCGGATTTGTCTTGACAAGTGCCAGGCCAAGCATTCTCTGTCCACCCATGGCCGACCTGGCTAAATTGATCCTGCCTTTCCTCCTAACGCTCGAATATTTATGAAGAGATTAAATAAATTCGTCCAGACGCGCTGTGTAAATTTGTCACAGCGGTTTAATTTCACCCTCCACTGGACCCCCCTCGGGAAAGTCCCCTTCTCTAAATTCTCCCAGTGCTTCTTACCACGGCCGACTATGGCTTGGACAATTCCTCTGTGTCCGTCTTGACCTACCTCTGACCTTACACCCGACCGGAATGACCTTGACCCATTTGGATGCGACTTTGGTAGTGAGAATGAGCGTGAAGTGCAATGGGTAGTTGTGAATTGTTTAGAGGCGTGATATAGGAGTTTGATGGTCATTGACAGTTTTTATGATAATGGTAAGTGACAGCAGCGTGAGAGGCGCTCGCGAGTTGGTGAAGAGCATTTAGTATGAGCTGTTGAGCTCACGCACTCACCCACCCACCCCTCCTACCCCCTCCCACCCTGATTCAATGGGGGCCAACCCTCATTGTCTGTCCCTGTTATACAACACACTTCCCATGGACAAGAAGAGGAGTATTTCATTGACAGACAAAAGACATTTAGTGGCGATATCCAATATGTTATTGCCCATAATGGCTTGGATGTTTACATTAGTCTTCACCCATGTGTACACATTTCCAAAATCTAGCTATTCTTTCACCAGTTATTGGGAAGAGCCAACATTGTGTTGTATGAAGTTGCAGACCCATAGGTGGGACTTGGTGATCCTGTCAGAATTGAAGATAAGCTCGTATGGGTCAAGTTAGCATGTTACTTGAGCACAAGCAGGCTGACCTGCCATGAGTTGCTTACGATGACCCCGATAATGGCATGAGGACTCGGACATGGCCTCCCAGAACTATGCTTGTACAAGAAGAGTCTTTATTACCCACCTCCCAAGCCCACCCAGGATACACAATGAATGAGAGACGTTGTAATGTACTTTGTATGGATCCAATAGCTTATCGCCTCTTCTTTGCTACCTTCTCCATTGATTTGTCTTTATTGATTTCTAATCTAAACATGGGATTGATGGCATGGTTATGTTGATGAATACAAGTCTTCATAACTTTGTATTTAGCCAATTTAATACATTGTTAAGATGTGCATTTGGATTCATGTGGTAATAAGGCTATTTCTGTTTTGTAATTGCAGGAAAATATGTCGCCATTGTAAGTGTGCACGGGAGGCCCATGACATATCTCCACTGGACGCGCCCAAACTGCCACACGAGATGTTGGGCAGTCACCAACGCAACTCTACCTCGGATGACGACAGCGGCTGCGCGCTCGAGGAATACACATGGGTTCCGCCTGGACTCAAACCAGAACAGGTAAGTGGTGTTACTAGTGTTTCTTTTATATCTTCTATACGTTAATGCTTGTTTTATTGTGAGGCTGGACGTTTTCCCAATTGATTAAGTTACCAATGAACCGTTTCGTTTTGCGATCACAGTATGTTTCCATGCATTGCAATGGTTTGGTTTGCAATGGAATGTTCGTCTGTTCGATGCATTTCTGTATACCGTAGTTGTTATGTAAGCAATCAATAGTTTCCATGTAGTAGTCTGGTGAGCGTGTCCCCATGGTTAAAAAATGTCGTCTGCTTTTTTTTGCGGAAGTGCTATCTGTACAGATGTTATCTGAGACCCCCTAGCACTGCACAGATCGTCCACTAGGGGGCAGATTGTGGTGGCAACACGTGACTAGCGGGAGATGAGGATCAAACGGAAGCCTGCCTCACACCCCCTGCTGGCTAAAACACTCACTATTATACCTCATACCCGTTACCACGCACGGAATAAAACCTTAGTCCCGAGCGAAGATCTTTTGAGTTGAAAGGCAGAATTGGAGATAAAGGCAAATCTTTAGAGAGTTACATTAACATCTGTCAAATCTAAGATACCTCTATGCAGCAAGGAAGGCATTGCCAGTGGAGACGTGTTTTATGGCCTGTGTAATTCATCGTGTTGAAAGGGTTTACAATTTGAGGTTAATAGTTGTGCGTCCAGGGGGTGGTGCCCGTGCATTACATTACAGTCGTTGCTTAAAAAATGCATACCCCAGAGACGACACGTTCACTTGCCAGTGCCGGGGCGAGGTGCACAAAAAAGACCTCCCTCAGGGCTGCTGATAGACGTACTATCTTGTTTTAATAGATAGTATCTACGCAAGTGGCTCCTGGTTGAAATTAGCAATCTGCCATCAAGTAAATCCCTCCAAAGTTATAGATGCTCTGAATGGCAATGGTGTGACGGACCCCATGCCCATCTAAGATGGCATTACAATAAATTGTGTTTGGGGGCTAATTATTCAACATCGGTTTATACAGATAATTACCATAAAGATACACTTATTTCTCAAATGTAAGATGCATCCCGGTTGTATTTTATCGCTTAGATAGTTTAGATTTGCCTGGTAAAGGTTGTTGACACGGGTGGCTTAGGTGGGGGTAGGCTTCGCCATATGCAGACAAAACTTGTTATATACTACTTACATGTCATTTTAGCGCTGCCGAGCAGTTGTATAGGGCACGCTCGGTTATTTATAACCATTAAACCGTACCGAAACTAGTTCGGAGCTTTTGCTCTGTATTACAATTGTTTATATGCCACAGGAGATATCTCAATATCTCCCTATGATTCATTCACTAAGAAAAAAAGGTCTAATGGCTTCCATTACCTGGATACCATTAACACAATATTCGCAGTTTAGAAGCGCTTTTAACAGCTCGTAATTAGAAAGTAATTGGTGCAGTAATTGTTCTGTTGATGATAAAGTTTCTGCAACCTGCAGCACCCTTTTAGTGGGGTATCAGATGCGCCATATTAGATGGGTGTATATTTCATATTCTGTAAGACTGTAGGATACCATGATTTATATCTCATGATCTAGGGTTGGACCAGGGTGTTGAGAAAAGCAATTACGAAGAAAGCACCTGGAATCCTCACATATATCATTTAATTTGAAAATGATATGCATGTAGACATATTTAACTAACGTGGGTATGACATGAAATTAGGGAAATTCTAGATTGGGGTATTATATAGAACTCATGTTTTTCTTTCTTACTTACATAACAACACTCCAGACATGTTTGGCCCATAACGGTGCCTCCAATTGTTACGTTTAATAGAAATAATTGACCCTCGTTTATGAGAATGGGTACATTGTCACTGCGCCACGTGTTTGAAGAAATGAGGTGTTGGGGGGAAATGGGGAATGGAATCTTTGATCCCCCAGCACGGTGAAAGATGAAAGATTCTCACTATTGGCATGGCGAGCGTCAACCTCGGCCCCAGACAAGCCTTAATGGTCCGTGAATCTCTGTGATACTACATACATAATTACTGTAACTACTTGGTGGGCGACATTCTTGTGTTTATATAAACACATCATGTTGACCCTAATTGATTTATTTCGTCACTATTATTTCTAAACTTATTAGTTAGTGCTTTTCCTTTGAAAAAAATGATGACATTTGTTTTCATTATGTTTGTGTATTTCTGAAATATTCGTCTTTTAATTTGTGATATAATGTATTAAGCTTAGAATTATTTTTAAAGAATGTAAAATACACATTGTTTGGCTAGGGATGAATTTAATTACAGGGCTATACCATAAGTGATTGTCATGCACAAACGGATAGTAGCAAACTTAAGTATAGCATTTAATTAGTGGTACATAGAACTTGGATGAATTATCGGTGTTAAATGGACGTGTGGCATATGAAGCTGGTTCACAATGATGGCTTGTCGCTGATGTATTGGCGTGATGACGGTGGGAGGCCTGGGCGATGGTGCCAGGGTAGATAGAGCCAACTGCTGATGGATACTTAGCTCCCTGTTGTCCCCTGTACCAGACCATCTGCCAGTGGTGATGTATGCTCGCTGCAGCTCCCCTTACATCTCCCTATCTCATGTCACCCTCGTCCATGTGGCCTATGGGGCAGAGAATGACCACTCCCTCTGTGTTGACGGAGGAGCCGCTACCTCCCCCGACCACCCTCCATTGTCATGATAACTAACGGTGAAAGTGAGCTTACAATCACAACACTTGTACATCAATACATCCGTCTATGTTTACCTGCGATCCGTTTGATCTCGCACCCCCACCTGACTCAAGTTAACGGGATTAATACCGCTTGGGGAGTTATTGTAAAATAAACCCTCCATCAGAGTCCTCGCCAATTAATGGCGTAAGACTAGTACAAAAGGGCCAGCAGACGAATAAAAAACGATTGCCTTAATAGGCGCGCTTGGTGCTATAGTTTTCAAAGCCGATGGCGCGTGGGACCTTTTTGATGTGGGCTTTAGCTTGGTGTGAGGTGTGGAAGCGCTACCGGGGAATATAGCAAAGGGGAGATTATTGGCCATGTTTAACTTGTTTTGCTGCCCATCAAAAAAAGAATAGGCAGTTGCTTCTGTGTGACTGAGTGGGTAAGATCGCTGCAGTTGTTCGCCTGGGTTTCAAGGACTTGTACGGTGGTCACATCTGCGAGTAGGATTGGATTTCAGGGGAAAGGGAAAACATGGGCTGGAAATGTGTGCCCAGCACAGAGGCCGTAGAGGTAGGTCGATTTCAGTGTTTGATGTGCAATCATTGGTAAACACAATGAGAAGCAAATAAGTATTGTAACACATGGTAACGGAGTACCTATAAGAACGCCCAAGGCCTCTTGATACCCACGATGTTTTGTGACCAGAATGGTCTGTTCATATATAAGCTGAACACTAGGGGGCATTATTAAAATGCTCCTGTTGATTGTTGCTCCGTGTTTGATGAGTGAGAAAATGAGAAGGTGACTTTGCGCAGTTGATAAAAAGTCTATTTATTTTAGAAACCGATGTTACGCATCATAAGTTTACATGCCCGGTACGTCATTGTGTGCCCTATAACACCACCTTTATTTATTTTCATTCGATATATCTGGCTCCTTCGTGCAAATCAAGCCATTGCTTTAGTTTCAAACATTGACATAGAACAGCAGCTGCTACAAGTATATAGGAAATAAATTTGGTGAGAATTAAGCATGGTCCAAGCAAGCCTAATAGCCTGTTAAAACGCATTGGGTCTCCTATGGTCACTCAGACCTCTAAGGTCATGTCCCAGGAGGGGGTCAAGTTGACCCCCTCCCGCGTGTGGGAACCAGTCCAGGTGAGGGTTCCTGCATGCACCTACACCTCGGCGATGCACCTTGGGCTATCTCAGCTTACATGCTGCTTTCACAGGTTTGCATTACACTACAAGCCATACATCTCCCGTGACAATCTGGCCTCAAGTTAATGACAGCTAGGACAACAAGTGTAACCAGCTTCATGTACACACGCCTCCTTTGTTAAACCCGTCCCGTAACATTTTCCTTTTATGAATACGAGAACTTTGCTATCGTTTGTAGCGCTAGACAGTCTAGACTCAAAGTGGAGAGAGTCTCTTCAAATCTTAGAAGTAATATTCTTCTTTCTCTAATACCCCTTTCACACTACACCCAGAAAGCGCTTTGAGGCGCTTTGGAGGTGTAGTGTGAATAGAACCGACTTGTAGAAAGCGCTTCCAAACCGACTCAGAAGTGCTAATTCTGGTAGTGTGAATGGAACCGAAGTGAAGTGAAGTGGTTTCTGACGTCATCGATCAGATGTGTTGCTTATAAACGTATGGAGAATACTACGGCGACCTGCCCTGCAGTCTGAATCGAACCGACGTACTGAAAGCGCTACGAAGCGCTTCTCTGCTGCAGTCTGCATGGGGCGAATTATAGAAACCAGTTCGCAACGATTCGCCACGCTTCACTTCGGTTGTGTAGTGTGAAAGGGGTATTAGTTCAAACTGAGGGAAAGCCTCTCGCTCCAAACCGCAAATTGCCATTATAGTTCCATTATGACCACAACATGTCATAATCCCATTAGGACGCCTAGTCCTGGGCCAAGGATACCATTAGCGCAGTAGGCGTCCAATCACTTACGTACCATTCTTATCTGATCTGAGAGGCTTTGAGCCTAGACTAGAATCGTTAAGATATTCTACATACCGGTATATGTGTTGTGTATTCACTTTGTGGGCGTTTCTACTGTACAGTAGGCCTATAGCTTTTATGGGCGCCTTGGACAAAACGTGTGATGATTTTTAAGAAAATATTCGAGAGTTAGTTCCAAATAATGATTAATTTTATACGAGGTACAGGATGGATTCACGTTATGCACAACGTGATCACCACATGGTGTTACACAGATCGGTTATCAAGGAGGATGTGCATGACATCGAAAATGACGTAGCTGACGACAGAACCTAAAGCCCTTTATGCCGTCATGTTATCCCCCAAACGACAAGTTATACCCTGAACCCATAGGGTGCATGTCAGGGGTTGGGAATGCCTGTTGCGCATCTTCTCAATTTATTTTATGTACTAGATGGTATTACACAAAACGGGTACAATGTATACATAACAGGTGCACACATACATTTCCTAACTGCAGAAGAATCCTTGACTTTTTCCCTGTGCCAAATTCAATCTCTACTAGAATGCTGGCACCTCAGCTAAAACGGCATATAGATTTGAGGGAATAAAATGCTCGGGGGAGGTTTTCCTCTAAAGCTTGTTGATTGACAAGGGTTTACTTTAAATGTAGGCTATGACCTGGACCTCTGAGCTGGCCTTATGGGGGATATGATCCTCCATTTAAGAAACATGATCTTGGACTCAACTGACCAGTGTCTTGTTTGGAATGACCCTTCTCCTCCTGTTTTGTCTCGTTTAGGACAATCCATCACATGTAAAGCACGCCTCCTGCGCCCATATAAACTTTCCACTGAGTCGCACTAGTTTACATTACTCTGTATGATGGGAGTTTTAAATTGTAGATTTAAAGAACACTGTTCCCGTTGAGAGTTAGAACTTTTGATGTGACTGATCACAAGACATTTCTCATTATAACTGGCATTTTGGGTGTGGCAAATTTGGACCCACACTGAATGAGCCATGTTGGAAGATGGAAACATAGAATTATTGACTTAGTGCCAGAAGTATAACACTGAATTAACCATTGTCAACTTGGTCTGCACTGAAAAGAAACAGTTGAGCCCTGGTAGCCCCTCCGTGATTATTCCCTCACACGGTTGGCTTGTTCCTGGGGACAAAAGGCTAACAGCGAAGCACCCTATACGTATTGACAACCAGTTACAGGTTCACCTATAGATCAGGCGTCAGGGCTTCTTAATGAGGATAATTTGCCTCGTTTTGAGAAAGGTGGATACAGGTGGGAGGTGATGGATAGGTAGACTCCTGTGACAGCGACACCTATTGGGCTTCTCTATCTGTCAGTGGGGGGTAACGGTTTGTGAGGGCCTGTTTCACGAGGTCATTAAAACAAGGTCAAGGTCACCAGCAACTGGATCCACTCCCTGACTCTATGGGGGTTTTCTTGTCCCAATATTGTCTTACTTTCGATTTTGTATACGTGAGAGACCACAGTCATAAATTTAACCCAAAAGTTCACTATTTTATCAGTGTTGTGAATGTATTACTTTAACTTTATTGACTGGCAGCTATGTACAGTGTAGACTTGTTAATCACACTTGACGACGAAACACAACATTCGTCCCAGCTCGACTGGGCGCTTGAGATAAATCTTGAAAGAACGCGCATATACCTACTTGCGATAACCATCAAATTCACCCTGTCAACTCTAATATTTAAGAGTTCTCCTGTCATTTATATTAGTATCCCCAAATATATTATATTGAAATTTCATGGATTCTGATCTTTTAAGATACGACACATCATAAAGATATCATGATTTAACCTGATGTACTTTTGATGTATTAGATCGGATCACAGTCCGAATGTCCCCTAAATTACGGATTTCGCATGGGAGGAATGTACAGACAGCGGGGGGTACACATGTAATACAATTAACGCTAGTTTCTGTGACTTATTTGACAACACGGCCATGCCTTGTCAACTCTCAACACAAATGCGTTATAGCTTCCCCTTTTCATGGAAGTTCCAGTCTGAGCTATATGAATGATGTGTATTTGCAAGCCATGGTAACTGAGACATCCATAATGGTTTCTAATACCTCACAGCATTTGAGAATAAATGGATGTGAAAAAATACACCGTTATTATAACCACTATTCATCTCCATTAAAAATAAGAAATGGGTTGTATAGGGGAGGGGTTTGTGCACAAAATTTCATGGGGCGTTAATGAAGGATTTGAAAGAAAATACCCAACGTGAATACGAAGGCACCCCTCGGAACGACCTTTTTCACTTTGGCGGCAAGACATGTGAAAAGAAAGCATGCAATTTGTCTCACCTGAGGCGGGAGCAACTGTTATCGATAACGCACCTGTTCTCATGAGAGACGTCGAGGGGAAAAAAATATAAAAAATGATTAAACAAAATGCTCGCAGCTATTGCATGCAAATGATAAAGTATCCACTGAAGTTATGACAGTTCCACTTGCTGTGGCTAGATCAGGATTATCAGTTAGGCGGAAAATATCGGCGCCAAAATGACGGAGCTGGCAGACGACATTTTCACGCTCTTGGGAGAAGCTGTTGAGTGCGGTACGATAGGATCTCTCAGATACAACAACTTTATTATTGGCATATGACCCCCATATTATATTTCATCTGTCCCCTCCGGCGTATATTTTCGCCGCTCACCGAAGAAAAAATACTGAAAAGTTACAGCAAGGACAGCCCTAATGAGACATATGTCTTGCATATGGTTGCGTCAAATAGACATCATTTCATGACTAACTAAATATATTACGTCATAACTTAGAAAGCGATGACAGCTTTGACACTAATTGTTGATGGAAGAATATTCTGCCATAGAAAAAAATCTGAAATTGATGGTATAAACTGCCGTTTATTAGGTCAATTTTGCCTAAGGGTCCAATGCAAACAGTTATTCCTGACCAAAAAAAATGCCACCAGCATTCTTTTTCAACGATCTCCAGGTATTTATTTTATGGTTATTCTAGTTTCTATTTGTATTGCTTGTCCTCAAGCGACTTGCTTGCTTATGACCGAGTAGCTAATTTGCCGTCGTTCGGCAGAATGTCAAAGTGAAAGCGCTTCGAGATTAGAAAGACGAATGGGGGAAACATTGGCCAACATTAGCTGATTCCTGCACTTCATTATTCTGACGATTCAAGATCAAAGACAATTTGATGAGTTCGTCTTATGGCTCGTGCGTAATGATGCCACCCACGATTTCCTAGACTTCTAGTTAATAACCCTGGTGCTTTATTTAGTTCGTGTCACTAACCTAAAAAAAAGACCAAATAACGTACATAGCACTTTTCCTTACACAGTTCTACCTAATGGTAATGGTGGTAGACCTGGGAAACACTGAGTTTTGAAAGTGGATATTATCAATTGTTAATTGACAAACAAAAAATATTTCGTGCATGTCACGTGTATGTCAAGTAGAATTTGAAAACGTTCCATCGATTAAGACTCAATGGTTTAGCATGAAGATTGAGCATTTGATTGAAGTTTCGACAAGGCCTTCATCAATTATAAATAATGACCACATGCGCTAATCCGCTGGCAGCGCTCGGGCCTGGCTTGATGCCTTGTTCTATTGGCGATTTACACCCTGTGAATGAACCTTGCCTTTTATATGCGAGAGCCGCTCGGAATTAGGCGAAGCCACCTTTTTACACACTGAGCACCTCACAAACAATGGCCACTTCCCGACACAGGTCGCAATATCTCGTCTTACTTTCGGACAATCTCGCCTGCACGTGGCGTGATACGAGATCTGACCAAGTGCATGTGCGTTCGGCATGCTGCCGGGAAGCGAAACACAAAACGTGCATGACAAAGCAAGATTAGGGAGGCAGCCATGCGAGTCAATCGATGAATATTTCCCCGAGGTCAAATGCTAATTTCAAGGGAAACTATATTTCCCGCTTAGCAAACAGACAACTGATTGGTAATAACCCAATGAAATTGCTCTTGTTCATCCATATTTGAGTTGGATTGTGGAGTCTCTTTGTTGTACGAGACTTTGATTCGTCTCATAGTATTTTATCTCTTTCAAAACAAAAAAGTATACCAGCAAAATTATCACTGTGTGATTCCTTTGGTAATTGGACGAGCAATAAATTAACTTTTCACTACGAACCACGTTATGGCCGTTTGCTGAATACATTTGGACGTCTTTAGAACGGCAGGCTCTTTCAACACTTGGCAGACTTGCCAGAACACAGAGGGATGCTTCAGAGCATGTCGCGCAGGCTTCCATTCAGCGCAGCAATTTACTTCCTTTTATCATTCATTGTTCTTGGAGTGGAACCAGGAGGCTTGCGAGCTAGCCTTACTACCTTTCCGCAGAGGTAACAGATACCAAGCGCACGGGATCTTGCCAAGTTTTTTTTCTTCTCTTCGTTCCCTGATGCAACTACAAAGCAACCACCAAGGTGTAGTACTCTGCATATATGGGAGACAATTGTTGCTACCGGCTTTTAGCAGAAATTTCCACTCCACTTGGTGAGTGGTAATAATCATCGTGTACAGGTGTCTAATAACCCTCCGAGACACGTGCCAACAACCACCCCAGCCAGAATCCCTGCCCACAGGATTCATGCTTTTTACTGGCCTTGTTGAAAGCAATTTGACTCGCTGCTCAAAGAGGGAAAATTACACCGCCAATGGCCAAGTTATGAATTTTAAATAGCATTACTTTACGGTGGTGTGAACAGTGAGTATAATAACATGGCCATAATTTAACCCCCGGACGATAATTGCAACTATGCATCTGAAATAACAGCTCATAAATGAGGAGGTTTGGGTTTATGAGACTATAATAATGGATACATGAATTCAAGCAGAAGGAAACTAATACACACTGTGCACCCTCTTCATCAACGCAAGGTATACTGTCATTAAACTTGTACTCTCTCAACCATAACGTGTCTTCTCTCCTCACATCTATTTGATCAGCCACTTTTACGCTTGCTCCGGCCCAATCCTTGTATTGATTTGGTACTCAATCGATTTTGTTGTACAAGGGGTTATGACGGTGAAACAATAATCTTCTATATCCTAGACTGATTTGGGATTCTAATAATGGAGTGCTGTTTACTTGCCACACTTTATCTAGTACCTTATATTCTTTCTATCTCGGTTTACCTCCGATTGGAGAGTGGAGGAGGGAATAATTAATTTTCTGTGTAGGACATTGTTATTTTGATTTCTGCACTGGCTGCTACAGATAATGTGTTCGTTCATGGACAAAATAGTTTTATGCACCTTTCCCTCTCAGTGTAATTTGCATGGGCGTTGAATATGATTGCCAAAATTATGCCGAATTGTCGTGACGAAGGCTGACTCTTCTCGCCAGATCAATGAAGTTACAGATGGCATACGTTCCGGGATGCACATCTGGCTACACGAGCTAGCTCTTATAAATACGAGTTCACTACAAACCTGAAGAGCTTATTAATTTCCGGCACCCAAACTCAGTTGATGACATGTAATTAATGCAGCACTCTTAATGATATTCATCCTGCTCAAATGTATAACTTATACATTTGAGCAGGATTAATGTAATTTCTAAGTTTGTCAATTCATTATAGACATCTCATTTAAGTTTCGATTTTGTTTAGACTCGATTAAACAATATGGGGAGATTCAATATGATCAGAATGTTGTGAATCTGTTTATTTTTGCTTTGTTGCTCATCGAATGCAGCCCATGTACAAGTGATTTATTTACCCCACAATTCCTCTTATTAATTATCAACTCCCATTTACTCAAAGGCAATGACCGAGGACCTGTGAACCCTAATGCTAAAAACGTCGCCATGCATTCATTTGAAGTGCGCATGTTCTCACACAGCGATTGGCTCCGTTGCCACGATGACACATCTGTGGTATTTTTGAGATCTCGCGAGGGATTACGTGGATTAGGCAGCAGTAATCCAGACCTGGATTAAATATCTATACCACCTGATTGATGTGGGAAGGTGGTCAAATGTCACATTATTAATTATAGTTTTGTCTGATGAGGTGGCGTTACGTAATCTGGGTGGTATGAGTGAGCTGAGAAATTAAATATTATATTGGGAGCTGGTATACTATTACTCCAAAATGTATCCGAAGCAATCTAGCATGGTAAAATTAGAAGTACCACGTTATTCTACACGCCAAAATGAACATAAATCTATGGTTGCCTTGCCAACTGATATGCTAGCCATTTTTGCTGGTTCAGATGTGCCTGAAGAGACTAAAGGCACTATGGATGTCGAAAGAGCATTCTCATAATTCATTTTAATGACAGTTAGCAGAATGCCAATCATGCCTGTCATGGAGGCTGGGGGAGGGGGTGGGGGTCCCAGGGCTACTAATGTGAGAGAAGGAATCAAACAATCCCCGTAAGCCACTCAGATTTGACCCAAATATGCACGTTTAATCTACAAGTGATTCTCAGTGTGATTTGCTATAAACAATGAATGCTTCATGAATGCATGATGGTCAAGTCTGTTAACAGTTGGAAGTGAGCGAGCCACTGTCTCACTCAATCAAGAATGCGAAATATATAAACTTTTTTAGTGTCGACTATGATTGTCTTGGGTCTTTGATGAAGCTTTAAGGTCTTTACAATAAGAGAAATGAGCTGTGCTCATCAGAATGGAGAAATGACTGCTATAAAGTACAGGCGCCTCGGTGCTAGTCGAGACAAACGGTACTGAAGAAATGGGAGGCTAAAGCTTTTGCTTTGGACTTGTTTCGGGACTTGTTTGGCTTGACCAGGCAGCCCTCGAGCCATTCTCCTTGATTAACCTCAATATTGTCTCATTAATTACACACTTTGTCGTCCTAGTGAGATTAAGGCCGGCAGACACCAGATGGCACTTTTGCTGTTATGGTCACGTGGTCCTAGCACTGGCCTCATTATCAGATTTGTAAGATCACATGACCAAATGTCATAAGTGGCGTAAAGTGATGTCATTGAACTGTTGTGCACGTGATAAGCACTAGCCATTGACTTGCCCATCTTTTGTTGCTAAAACATCTGCCTTGCCCACTTCAGTATAGATCCTATGTAAAGTGTGCTTCGGATGTGTCGTGGGTGATATCTAGACGTCATTATCCACCCCGACCCCTCATGGACTCATTATACTTAAAGGTACTTTCCCTCAAAGGGGAAATGGAGGCAAGAGAGGTTTGACCACCAGTGACAGAAGCCCCTGTTTCTCTTGGTACATAGATCTGAATATATCATATATTTCTAACTGAAATGGTATGTTGGTGCTGAATCATTATTAATCTAAAAAACAATTTCTGATATTAAAAACCTCATTGGTATTTAACTACAATGTTTATACATACATCTAAACATATCACTTTAACTCCAGGAAATAGGGTTGTTCATCATGTGACTGTATCTATTGATTAAACGGTGTCATTGCTGTCACCACCTTGACCTCTAAGACACATTTTAGGACCTCAATTCTTAGTAAATATCAGTAAATCAAGGCAATAGTCGGGGTGACAATACATTTGTGTCAGACCCAGGTATCTACCTCTCAATAAAGGGCAGATGCGCAGTGGGGCAAGGACCTCTGTATACTGGACTCTTGAAACTAACATTGGCCTTGTCAAGGGCTTGAATCGCCCAACAGTCATAGGACCGTGGTCTCCGATTCATCAATAGCCACAAACTAGGATAACCTTCAGAAGACCAGATTGAATAGGTTTTAAACTGACAAAGTTGATTAATGGGACACGTTGGAACGCTGAGGCTGTGTTTACAGGCTGATCCTGTCAAGATTACGTAAGGCAATTGGGGGTGCATTGTGCTTGTTTGATCCAAACTGCTTGAAACCCAGAGGCACGGGGTATCCCATTTGCGCAGCTGTACATATTCCTTTATTTCACCATCGTTAGATCTGTTAGTGATTTGTTTGTCATACATGGAACAAAGGGTAATCGTTGTTACTTTTGCGAAATAGGGAATTAAGAATGGAAGTATAGACTTGGGAATGAAGGCTATTGGCACAAGATTCCGACCTTTGTTGGTCGAGCAACGAGACTAGCTCCCCTCCACTTTAGTCTTGTTGCTTCGAGTGGTGGCTCATGTGGTAGGTCTGAATCCATGGTTCATTTAATGGCAAAAGGCCTCAGCACATTTTAGTCTGGCCATCCCGAATAAATCACCTGTTCCATGGCTTGAGAATATAGGGTGAGAAACTCCTTGGTGAACCAATATATTATCATTATAGGTGAATGGGGAAGTTATATGGGATACCTACAGATAATCTTTCGTGCTCTTCTTATGCTACCTTTGATCTGAACCTGTTGTCAAGGTAACCTCAGTAGAAGCAACCAGATATGTTGTATGTAACAAAAAGGAAAATCCTAGAAATTCCAGGTGTGGGCTCCAACTGCGGAAGAAAGGTGTGTGAGGCATATCATTTGTGCCCGGGAAAAGTAGTCATTAAAAGACAGCTGGTTGTTAAGCTTGTATAGGTGTTAAGCACGTGTGTTAGAGGGGGCTTGCCTTGCCTTGTGGGCATCTGCTAACTATATGTAAATACAGCAATTCTGACTTAGGTACCTTGTACAAAAATGTATATATATTATATCCTATAGGGCACACTTTTGAAATTGCATATTTTGTCTGTGTCCACAGTTGACGGTAATCAATGTGGTATTGACTTAAGTGCTGTCTGATAGACTGGATTAATAGCTATTAATTCTTGAATGAATGAGCTTGGGAAAGTCAAAAGCTTCCTTGTTTTCCAAATTGTAGATAATACTTGACTTTTGATATTAGGCCTTGATGTTGAATAATCCCTTGTGCATATTCGATTTTTGTGGACTGGGGTAAACATGTTCAATTTGATTAAACTTTTGTGTTCAAGTGTCCCGAACTTCCCTAGAAACCATTTATTAAAAGAGAACGGGGACATGTGGAGTGTTGTGTCAACCAGGTGTGCTTGTATGAGCCCCTAGTAACCAGGTGATAGTGATAGATAGGGATAGGTTACCATAGAGACTTGAAAGCCTTCTCATCCCTTTCCCATATTGTCCCTCCCAGTTAGGATGCTGACTTTGCTGAGGCAGTGCATCTCTCTTTGACATACTCTAGTGGGTGTCAGCTGAGTGACGCAACTGATGACCGATACCATCTGTCCTGCAGGGTTCAAATGTCGTCTGCTAACTGCTAAAATAACGTCCTTTAGTTTGTATGCATGAATGGCAGTGAATATATGAATATTGGTGAAGAGGTGCTGTGAACTCTGGTGGTCAGGTGATGTTAGAGGAGAAACAGTGCTCATGAAACTGATACTGCTTATCATTTTGGCGTGGGGATGCCATGTTATGGTATCACATGCGTGTAAATTAGCCTAATGAATTATACAAGCTTTGTGACGATGATGCATTCATGTAAATTGTTCAAGGCGGGGGCTTCTGAGTGCAAGTTTGTGCTGATAGCCCTCCTCCTTTTGGTAAATCAAACATTTGACCGGTCCCTTTTTAAACCGTTCTACTACAACTTGGTACAATCGCAAGACCCAGATTCGACCGATGTTAATTGAAGCACACCCGCGAGAGAGAGACCCAAATAGTTTTGTGGGAATTGTTGTGGCTTTGCCCGACATGAAATATATTCAAAGGGTCTCCAATTAGAGACAAACGTCCTCATTTAGAGTCGAAGTGATCCACATTTTGGAATAATAATTGTAGATAAGATCCAACTATTGCCTTTAAGGTGAGAGTGGTTGTGTGGCAAAACCTATCTCGACTTGACCTAGAAGATCATATCGTGGATCATTGCCTCTCTCATGGGAGTGATTCCCAGCCAATGGTCATTTAATCACGACTGGACGGGTCAGTTAAAGGATGGACGGCTCTTAATGAGATTGAGTCAGTCATCAATGACAGTCAGTTAATAGACGAATGTCAGACCTGTACCTCACCCAAAATGGATGTATTGTGGACAATTTCCTATCAGAGTGCCAGTGTAACTGTTCTACGAGAGAACTGGTGATATTTAAACTTTTCGAGGGAATTTCATATCATCTTTCTCCAAGTTAATAAGGGTCTGATTATGTTTCCATTGTGTAACTACTGGTCAATAACTGAGGGGCGTTAAGGTGTCACGCCCCGTAGTGGAAAGCAGATGAACTTTGACTCCCACCCAAATGTCGTCTGCGCACTTCTTTTGTTTCTCTCGGAACTGTCCTTCTTCTGACTTGAGATAACAATAGAAATCCATATTGGCCGGCCTACTAACTGTCAAAAGAGAGATGGCCACTCAAAGTTATGGGACTTTCTTAATGTACTCATCTTTTGAAGGGCGGGGACAAGAGATTAGTTGGAGATGGACACAGCGTCCCCTAGCAAATACATTTTGGCTGTTTACCGCAGCTGAGGTACCGATGGACTAATCGATCATAGTTCTCAACTAGCCTCTCAGAAGGCCTCATCAATACTTGAGACATATTCTACATTTAGACTAGTCGATTGTTACTATATTGAACTGGGATTTTTGTCTTGCATTGAATCGTAACGGTCTCTCTTACTGAGACAGAACTTTTGTGAGAAATATACTAGAATATGAATCATCTATTAAATGGACTTTTGTTCTTCCATTACTACACTTCTAAAGAAGAGTTAATAATGATTGGGATATGCTTATCTCACGTGCAGGGATGTCTTGTCCCTGGGTGTGCGCAGTTATCAAGGTGGGAGTTGTTTAATTAACCTCGCAACACACATTAACTTAAAAAGTGGCTCTTCAATTGACCCTTGTTCCTAGGGAACCACATGGGTCACCCCGGCCTGTGTGGTGGAAAATATGAAATTCTTATTTATGGGCTTGATCTTTGTCTCTGGTCATGATTGCAGTGGTGCCATTCGTCAGGAAATCGTCAGGAAAGGTAGCATGCGGCATGTTTGTGTGACCTCTCCTCTCCTCCCAGTCACCCCGCTCTTGTACGAGCAGTCGTGATCGCCATACTCAATATAGAACTGTGCCCAGTCGATCACTGTCCTCTATTTTCTTGGAATACTCATTATCACGGAAATAAGTATTCATCGCATCGTTTCAGCTTTTAGAATAATCATATTAAAAAAGGTATTCCATTTTGATATTATGTTCAAGATTAAGTGTGGGGAACATCCATAAAGATTTTTGAGATTTGCATTTCGTCTCTAGATAATAACCATTTTCCCAGACGTAATACAATTATGGTTCATGCCAACAGAGAATCATTTGCCATTACGTTTAGTAATCCGTCAAACATGATCAAGTATGACCAGGGCCTTTTTCTTTGTATTCGTTTTTATGCCATTATGTTATTAGCATGAAGGCAGAAAAGTTAGCCATAATTGGCATTATTTGAGGGGTCAACTGCACTGGCTCGGTGGCATTTCTCACAACAAATTGACCACCAACATGCAAATGGGCCCATTGCTCTGCATAAAAAAGGCCCAGTCTGTGCCACCATCAGAGACGCATGCGCATTTAAATGTTTTCACATGAAGACTACATGGTATAATTAGAGTTTATCTCGGGTGGGAGCGCTCACCATCGATTTGGTCAGCGGGGTGCTTGGAAATCCCTGAGGATCATCGAGATTGGGAGAGTCTGGAGAGCGAGATGCAGAAAAATCTTCATAATTGTATTTTGTGCTGACGTGCATGGCTTGATACTTGCCCTGATGATGAAAGACATTTACATATCGGGGCGATCCAGACTTGTGGAGGATGTGTGCTTAACACTCATTCCCCCCTGGGTGGTGGCCATGCATGCCATGCTGATTACAGCCCACCCACAAAAATTCCCCTTTGTCTCTTCAGAGAATACCAAGCATATAATGTTTCCTATTTTTTTCTGCCAATTTTCAATATCGGACAGCTCGTGAAAGGAATCTTCCCAGAAAGTAGCCATGACCTTGAAATAATGAATTAGTTGTGGCAGAATTCAATAAAGGACATATGCCATGACTTGATGTCCCCTTTTTTCGCTATCTAGACGAGGATGAACGGTCGCTTTTAATATTGCTACATCAGATAGGACTTATTGTTGGGCCTTTTTTGTTTGGGTGGTGTTTGATTTCATTTTAATCTACGGCAGACGACATTTCTACAATGGTTTCTTGTCATGTAACGACTGCCCAGCTCGCCCGGCCGACTAATTAGGTGTCCCTGACTCAATACGGAAGATGATGGATCGGCATAAAGAAGCGTCCAAGACCCAGAATCTCTTGTCAAGGATTCCTCATTCCTAGATTACTACTGATATGCGATAATAAGACAAATCAAATAGAAAGACGCCGTCTGCAAGTAGTGCGCCACGGCGCACTAAGATGGATCAGGGCGACCCGATAGCGCTGTATCAATACGCGGCACAAAGCAAGATGTGAATAGGAGAGGAAGTCGTTTGGGTTTGTTTACTTTTTCATAATGATAATCAAATAGCAGCAAGGAAAAAGTGGAAGTTAAGATGCCCGGGTGGCGTGACGCTGCTACTAATAGCATTTGATGGCATAGGCTGCCTGCATTTTGATGCAGGGGTATAGGGTTTGAAAAGCCCTTTTCCCTTTATTGCCAACCCATGATATAGTTGCCTTACAATAATTCAGTCTAGGCTCACAGCCTCTTAGATCAGATAAGAATAGTATGTCAGTGATTGGACGTCTACTGTGCTAATGGCTTTCCTGACCCTGGAGAAGACGTCCTAATGGGACGGTTTGGAGAGAGGATTTCCCTCAGTTTAGAGGGATTCCCTCAACTCTGAGCCTATACTGTAGACTTGCTTCCCGAATAACTTAGATCAGGTGAAATAACCACAGATTGTTTAAAGGGATATGCTATCGTTACCTAGATAATAACCCTTCTCAAGATAGTTTGGTATTTGATCAAGAAACTTCAGTACATAGTTAACAATTTGTGCTAGGCCTATTTAAATTACACATCAAGGGTTCAAAATTCACCTGCAAATAAAGCCACTATGTTCGACAAGTAATGATATTATGCGCTCGTTCTTTTGTCGAACAGGAGTAACAAGACAAACGTCGTTACGATACCGTAGATCACCATTGTACGAGACGCGATTGATTTCTGACAAATGCACTTCCTCTCCTTTGGTGAATGGCTCAGGGGGCGTCATTTGCACCCCGCACCCACATGAGGGTTCATCTCCCAACATATACTTAGGCAATACATTACATCCTATCTTTCACAACCTATCAGGCCTTCATGAATGGAAAACTTTCCCCGTTTCTAAATCTTCCACTGGCATTTAATACTACCTGACTGGGCGTCTTTTCAGTCACCCATTCACAGCAAAGAAAACGGGGCAAGCCCTCAGTCAATAGATATGTCAACTTCAAGTCCGATGAACTCGATATTTTTGTCGAAAGAGGGGGGTTACCTTATCCGCTGCGCAAGTAAGAGTGCCACTAAGGAGATAAACGGGTTATTTCTTATAGTATTTACTTTGCGATTGTAATGCCTCGAGCCCACTGAATCCGGCCACAAAGGCCACAATTTAATCTCTCGGGGGTGTCAAAATTCTGACGGGTTATTTTGGGCACCACTCGAGAGAACCTATAGGCCTATACCACCCGCATCTTTATTAATTAGCGTACATTCCTACATCGAGTGGACCCCTCCTTACAGGTTCATTATTGGTAAAAGGTACCAGTCATATTGCTGGGGTATAGGACATTTAAATTATCAGCAGAGATGAATACTTGAGTTTAAGTAGCCGCTTCGAGTTGCGGTCACCTCATTTCTGAGAGGACACCGTTCCTGAGCTCACGTGCGTGGATATTTGAGTAGCTTTCTATGGCGTATCTCCGCCTTTTAATATAAATGTAGATAGAAAATAATTATACCTAACGCTAGCCTATATATCGTATTGCATCCATCAACTAGCTACTAGTGCAATCCCGGATTACTATGGATCTTGGCAAAGTAATCGAGAACTCAGGTAAACTAGTATAAAATCATTTTTTCACCAATCAATTTCGCCACCCTGATCGTCATTCAACTCTAGATTTATTATTTATTTTCCTTATCATTTTCATGGAATTATTGCACTTAAATTGCATTCCTGAGATTCCACCCGGGTCAGAGGTCCCCTTAACCCATTGGCCCTGAATCGTGAATTGCCATGCTGATATATTATCTTCATAATCGTTAGGGCAGTCAAGGTAGAGCGATCGCTTAAAGGGTACAAATAATGAAAAAAAAAAGTTTTATGCTGGTCTCTATTCAATTATGCTAACTTATTGTGGTTGATCTTTGGCATGGCTGTATTCCATTGTACCTTGTGTATACATAATCAAGCGAGTTTGGCCTCCGCACATTTTAAGCTTTCTCGGTGTGATGGATGAGAGAATATGGTTAGTTTCAGAACCAGTACAACTTGACAGCATGAATTATCAGCAGGGTAGATATGAAATATTGGTGGTCATGGGGGTGAGGGTGTTTGGGGTGACCACCCAACCCCTTTCCCCAGCTTCACATCGTGCGTGGGGTATGAATTGACGTTTATGAACTACACGCACTAATTGGTTTTGGTCTGGGACTTGGTACTCCTCGGACCAACCAACCGACCCACCAGCCTCAGACAGGGTGGGAATCACACCTATATATAAGTATAACCCCATGATTAATGTTCTGTTTGCTTTTCAATTTAGCCATATCTGAAGCTTTTTGTCTGGTTGTGTTTGCTAAAATAAATCTTGTGTCACTGGCCTCTCGATTTTGGCAACAAAAATGTCTTCAGTTGCCCTGGGTGATCTAGCTTCTGGCGATTCTGGAAGTTCTTCATAAGTTGTTTAACCAACATGTTCACATTCTTGATACCATGTGTGTTCCCCTAGTTCATCCTGAATATTATGTTTGTGTCTTCTGTTGGATATATACCTAGCACATCCGTGGACGCTCAATAGGCCTATAGGAACTATCTAGGTTTAGAAAAATGCAGCCCTCATTGGTATCCTTGAAAATCATATATCATCTGGTTGCCCTACACATATTCCCATAACCCATAATAACATAGCCCATTTGCGCCAAAACGAAATCAATTCTGGTCTTGTTGGAAATATTTAATGCCTCGAGATAGACATCTCCATGACCTGTTCTCTGTTTTGCGTTATCAAAACTTATGGCTCTGCCTCTATCTCTTCCAGGTGCATCAGTATATGAGTGCGCTACCTGAGGATAAGATACCATACATCAACAGCGTTGGAGAGAAATACAGAATAAAGCAGTTGCTACAGCAGCTACCACCACATGACAACGAGGTGCGCTATTGTAACGGTCTCAGTGATGAGGAGAAACGAGAACTCCGACTCTTCAGCTCCCGGCGGAAGCGAGAAGCTCTGGGACGGGGCGGTGTGCGACCTCTACCGATTGCCATGGAAGGTAGCAAATGTAGACAGGTAAGATGGCCTATATTTTTTTTAAATCATTCATAGATTTTTCAATTTGCATTTATCCAGTATAGGCTCACAGCCTCACATATCAGATAAGTGGTTGGACGCCTACTGCGGCAATGGCTTTCCTGGCCTTGGAGTAGGCTTAGACGTCCTAATGTGATTATAAAGGCATTTTACGGTTTGGAGCGATCGAGAGACTTTCACTCAGTTTGGAGGGACTCTCTCAACTCTGAGTCTAGACTGTATCAGCATTGTTCTGAGGACAGAACAATCAAATAGCACGACTGTAAACGGAATGGGTTGATCTTTGATATATTTTAGTTAAAAACTTTCATTCAACTAAAACTTTATTCTTAGTAACTTACTCTTCTAAGTATTGCTATGTCAAACGTCTGGTTTTAACTATTTCTGATCGCTCATTATAAGAAACCATTAACCCAAGACTGCTGCGCGCTAGGATTGTTTGCTTTGCTTCGAGCAATGTATTGATAATTTATTATTCGCTGCATCTGATCGTGTCCTGTCCAAAAAGTCCGTCCAGAAGGTTTTGCCTGAGATGTAAAAGAGCTCACTCGGGATCAGGTGGGGATATTTGTCCGTCTCCGCCTACTTAAAAGCCCCATATTTACCAGTCAGTTTTTGTGTCTGCTCTGTCTCCGGATAAGACTTTCCAGTGTCAGGACTTGCTTGTCCTGCCTGGCATGTAGTTGTTACCTTCTGCAGCACCCCTTTTATGCTGACGTGCCAATACATCACAGACAAGAGTTCTTAGTCCTGAAAGCTTTAAGAGGCTGATGGTCAAGCCCCACCATGACCCCCTTTGCATATATGCCCAATTGAAGAAAAGATGGTCATTAATTTTGTATTGCAACAATTTAGTGGTTTAATTTAGGGAATCTTAAGAGTATTGAATCACTAAACCAAGAAGGGACAATCAACATTTCTTCACACAACGAAGGTTCAGTTGCCCTTGTTTGGGTTGTGAGAGGTGGGGTTCAGATTGTCATTCCATATCGACCGGTCCATACAATGCCCTTACAGAGATTTCTGGTTAATATGACCAGCCCACGTTTATGCCTGTCACAGGAGCCTGGCTCTCAACTTGCAGGAGAAAGCTTGATGAAAAAAGCCACTGATCCTTGTAATCAGAGCGATCATTTCAATGAAGACCCCGGCTTAACACCCTCCTCCACCAATGCATTGCCAGCATTCCTGCATCCTAGTAAAGTGCTTTCTCAATGGCTATGACTCACAAGCCCTAATAGCCCTCCGAGTCTCCTTCTCATCATGGCATGAAATCAACAACACAGATTTCTGTGGTTTATTTCATTACGGATTCTGCCCTCACTTTGCGCCCTTCTCCCTGCGACGTCGAGGTCAGCGCGGGAGCGCGCAGGCGCGCGCGTCTCAGCGACCGCGCAGGTTGTGACGTCACGCTAATCATGTGATACAGACATTCATCTTGTTGGGGGTTTAATCAAGTCGCTCTTGTCGACAGCTTCTTCTCATCTCCAAATGCAGTAGAAATGACTTGGTGCTCTGACTTGGAAAATTTCTCCCCCTGTGTTCATACTTGTGCGAAGGCGGGTATCTTTTAATGCTCCTCGGAAATAAGCCAGAATTGCAGGCGTTCCCCATAATTTCTGAAAGTGCCTGAAAACTTTTGGACGCGTGCATCGAACTTGAGTTAATCCTTGGGGGAGTTTTGTCTGATAAATTGTCATATGCGATTTCTTTTCGGACCATTTACTCGGGAAAGAACCATTTTCACTTGCCTTTTTGCCTTTTAAAATCTCCAGAGACCCGTTGTGCTGCCTCATCAGAGCAAAGTGATGAAATGCTTTCGGGTTTTATGTCATTTTCACAAACATGGAATCGGAATATGTAAAGCAAGCAAAGCGTGACATAAACACATTAATTCAGCAAAATAACTGAGCCTGGGAGAAATATGGGCGCTGAAATTTACGGGATTATTGATTCCTTTGTGTGAGAAAAAATCTGTATTTATTCAACACTGGCTCTTTAAAGATCTTTTTGTGGCAAATCCCTAACGCCTGTTTATCGCAGATGGTATCTTCTTACTTTGAAGATGGGCTCCTTTCTGTCAGTGTCTTGGACGGGGAGATTAACTCCACTTAATGAGGCTTTCCACATAATAATTCTTCCTTGGGTTTTATCTTGTCGGACGTACAATAAATGAGTTCTACCAACATTCCCTACCTGTCGTCACCACAAATAGTGGCAGAGGTTTGGCATATTACAGCTAACGGACGCCACTTGAGCTAGTGAAAGGTAAAAAGCTAACTACTGTTAACAAGAAACAACCTGACTGGGGAGTAACATGATGAGATAAAATAGATTATTCTGGAAAAAAGGAGCTTTCTCTCTGGTGGTAATGATTAATTCATCTCCCAATTTACTTACGGATATGTTACACATTATCAATGATGTTTTGAAATTAGTGTTGAAGGTTGTCTCGTTTTTAGTGTCTATGACGTATGAATTCAGATAGGGGGAGTTGCCATTGAGCTTAGAGTATCTTTTATAGGCCTAAGCACTAACTAAGCTTTGCGTGAACAATGAACACTTGATGTTTGCGGCTTTGAAAACACTTTTAATCATTACAAGAAGTTTAGGATACTTAATTCTGAGATTAAAAAAATCCATGTCCAATGTGATGATATGATATGTCGCTTCTTACGTTGGTTGGAATATCACGGAATAACGAAACTCGCTAGACTACGATCTGGATGGTCAAATTGTTGCAATAAGTAGACTTGTACTACTCTTGTACATTTACTGATTAAGCTGTTCTCCGTTAATGAAGGACATTGGACTTGCGCCTGATACAGAAACCCTTTAGATCAGCAATGACCATTCCTGCAATGACCAATCACTCTCCACCCCGCCGCTTGCCCCACAAATACCCATTCCAGTCCGGGCAAACGAGCCCCAAGGTTCAATTTGCCTCCTAAATGGACAGTCCCCATTTAAACGCTTCTCACTTGAGGAAACTTAAACCCAATTAATCTCTGATGGGCGCTAAAGCATAGAAAAATATTCAGTTAAGGCTACTTCTAACCCGTAGACAGTTGTAGTAAGGATTCGTGTTTAAAGTGGAAATACCACTAAATAAAATTGAGGTTAGAACACCGAATAAAGACCGCAGGAAATTGTGATCATAACCCTTTATGGATGAAAGTCCTCTGGGATCCGCTAACGTCATCGGTGCTAAAGTAAAGTGGTTTGATTTCCTCACTAATATATAACTGAGCCTCATCTCAATTCAAATGAAGAATTCAGATGATGTCACGCTTACAAAAGAAAGTGTATCTGGAAACTATTTTTGACTTTTGATTTCCTGTCTAGACCTCGATGCCCCCTAGAAATAATGCATCAGAGCCGAGGGGATTCAGATGGTAAGAAAAACTCATATAATTTCCCCTGCAAAAAAAACCAAATGGAATAGCCCTCGTCTTGAGAATCCTGAAGCGATTCAGTTTTTCAGTATGGAAGTAGGGCGGATTGTGAGCAAGGGTTTTCCAAATGCAAATGTGGGGCCCATTTCTTCATGCGAGAGGTTCATCCCCATGTCCCCTAATTAACATTGTCGTTTATCACAAGGAGTCTGTGAAGGGTTTAATTACCGCCGTGTATTGTTCTCCTAGGGGGCCTGGGACTTGGGGACATGTCTGAATAATAAAGATGGCTACCTCCCCCTTGGAAAGCACACCCCTTTCCCCAAGTCCTCTAAATATTGAGATTGTCCCCAAGTCCAGACCCTGCTCTGTTTTCCAAATTTCACTGCTATTTTTACCTTAAACCATGTGCCAATGTGACAGACAATCGTGAATTATGTTATTAGTTTCTGTTCTTTATCACTTACATCTTAGATGTTTTGACCATAAACTTTTCTCATTAACTCCCAATGTTTTCCGCATGTATACAATTCTTCATGTGCTATTCTTCATGGAGATCTCTTCATAAGGGTTGGCCTAGTCAATTGCAGTTGACCTCCAATTCACTTCCCACGCCCACATAATACCCAAAACAGGTCCTCTTCTCTCTCAGCCCTATATAGAGTCAGAAGTGAGATATCTAATTATACACTGGCTTTTTACGAGAGTGAGGATGTGCTCACAGGAGCAACTCTTATCAAATGATTTACAAGATTGCCACTGGGTGGTGCGTAGATGGTGGCTTTTGCATATCTGTGTTTGACATTAGCATTCTGCAGTTGGTGCCGTAGGATGGCATTCTCATTTACATGAAGATTGTGCCATGCTGCATCATGTATCATCCTTATTGGGCAAAAAGATGATCTGCTCATTGGAATTCATCGCAATGCTTGGGTGCTTCAAAACTACAAGTTATTAATATAAATCAGATTAATAGTCCTAAATGATCGCTTTTATTATCGCTATTCATCACATAGGTTAGGTTATAAATATGTTGGCTGAGCCTTTGTAAAAAAAATCATTTTATAGTAATGTGTTAATGATCCTTTGGGTTTTATTATCGCAGGTAAATCTATCAGTCCAAAAACTATTGCTCATAACAGTTCCTTCAGTCGTGTTTTTTTGTGTTACCTTCAATGACATTAAAAAATAAGAACATACATGTGCGTGTATGTTGTATGTTCTTACTATCCCTCAGAGTAAAAGAGCTATCATAACCTTCCTATAAATCTGGGAGTCAGTACTTTAAACTTAGTTCCCTACTTATTTAATAGAGGCACGTTTGAAGCATTAGCACGACATGCACTGTTACATGAACAAAGAAATCATGGCGCATGAAATGATCCTCAGCATGCATCACAGATACTGATCCCCCTTCGCATTTGGTACGCTGTTATGAGCGTCTGCTATGTAAGGAAATAAAAGATTTATCCAGCAAACAAACAAAGTGTACAAAGTGGAAGTTTTGCTCTGCTGATTGCAGCATACATAAACCTCGAGGTTTTGTGGTCATGCAATTACTGCCGACCCATGAAGGCATACTTTCCTTAGCTGAGTTCCCTCTAGGGTTTTCCTGCTCGACTTTTCTTCACAAGTCTTGCCGATCACATCCCAGGGAGTCTGAGAAATTAAAGCTAGAGAAAGCCTTAAGTGTTAGTAATATACCTCAAGGACGGTGCCTTTTGTTTGATGGAAACAATTTAGAGGACGTCAATGTTTGACGACGTCTCAGCGTTGTTAATCATGTAGGCAGACGACATTTTCCCCTAAGGGTCTCCAGCCTCGTTTTCATGATTACTTATCAGCTTCACCCAAGCTTTAGTGTGGGGCTTATCTGTGGGGCTTAATCTCCCTCTTGTTAACTTGTCACCGGTCATTTCACTCTTGATGTTGGCTTCTTGACTTTTGATCCTTGGGCCGCATGCAACTCATAATAGGTTGGGGTGGAGCTAGCGCGTCAATATGTTGGTGATATATTTGATCCTCTGTGTGATTAACTCCCATATATCATACTTATCACCTCACAATGAGTATATGAAGACTGTGTCCGTTCAACCGTCCCTAATAAATGAAGAGGCCACACTAATATTGCTGAATTGAACTCTCATAATGACTTGTTACTGTTCAAGTCGTCTGGATATGAGTTGAAAATGAATTATAGAAATTAAAACCTAAACTGCCTCAAGGGCCTAGTCCATTAAGCCGATTCTCATATGCGATTATCCGCCGCAGAGGACTCTTTTCCACTAAATTCTGTGAAAATCGCATGAGAATCGGCTTAGTGGCCTAGGCCCTTAACCAATAACATTTTCTTTTTAAAACAAATATGGAAATAAGATGCTATAATGACTGAAGGTAAATCTAATCGCCAGACCATCGTCTTTAGCCAATGTACTCAAGCGAGTTGTGTTCCTTCTATTTCCAGTGCGACGAGAAGATATGTGTTGGGGACATGGCAGTGTTTGCCTCACGAGCAGGTCCCGATAGTTGCTGGCACCCTGGTTGTTTTCTCTGCTCCACCTGCCAAGAGCTACTTGTAGACCTCATCTACTTCTACAAAGACAACCAAATCTTCTGCGGCCGGCACCATGCAGAAACCCTCAAGCCCAGATGTGCTGCATGTGACGAGGTAAGGCAGTCTGTTCTCTACCTTACATCCAGCATTAGGGCCTAGTCCAATAAACCGATTCTTATGCGATTTTGCGCCGCAGAGGATCCTTTTGCACTTAATTCTGTGAGAATCGCACGAGAATCGGCTTAGTGGATATAGGCCCCTTAGAGTAAAACTAAAAGCATCCTGTCATGTGTGTGTTCCAGAGATAAGTAACAGAGTGTGAGGGGACACCTGCTTTCGATCACATGTTAATTAATATTCAATTCAATTCAATTCAAGTATTCTTTATTATACTGTTCTCATTGTACAAAGGATTTCCATGTCTGGTTAATACATTAAATTTCACTTTCCTGCACTAGCCAGGTCTTCCAGAGAATGCCTTTACTTGATTGTTAACTTTGTTTCAACACTTATTACATTTTGTAAAATAAATTATATTTAACTATAACAGGAATTTTTATGAGATGATGTATGAAGATAAATAACAAAAAGCGATTAGGTGATACATCGTGTGATTGGGAATAGTGAGGTTTGGCTCAGAGATAATATAAGTGGCTAGAATTAGTATAGTGATATCATTCACCTATCTTAATTATCCATACATTAGGCTTGTTTCAGGAGTTAATACATGCTAGCTGAAGTTAACATAGTGATTACATTGACCTATCTTAGTTATCCATACATTTGGTAGACAAGATCACGGGGCAGAGTTTGTTAGCCTTTGTGCCAGGAAGAGAGTTCAAGGCACTAGAGTAAGTTACCTATCAAATTCTTCTTGGCTCGCAGGCACCAAAATTTTTCAGCCATCGAACAGGATGTTGTGATACAGGTAGTGTACGAGGATAGACCGTATCAGATTTTCATATTACAATTCAGAGTTATGTATTAGAATTACTGGCATGATACATTGAGATCATTAAGATCGTTACGGTAAGAGACATCAAAATTGAATTTTACTGACATGCTACAAAATGATCGCTTTGATAATGTAAAGCGACATATTTCAGAATTCAAAAACATTGCAGTCATTGAGGTATTATTACATTTGTTTCATAGTAGTGCCAAGCAATAATTGTTGTGGTCAATTCTTGCAGAGTACAAAAGAGATGCCAGGATACATGCACATTATAATCTCAGATGTAAACAGGAGATAGGAAAAACTTATGATATTTAGGTGAAAATTCAATATACAGAGGAATTCAGAAAGGGCATAGCAGTCTGTCCGTGTAATGTTTGAAAGTTAACTTATCCTCTATACAGTGGGCTTCCGTGGTTAGATCATTCCACCGTGTTTGACACTTATAAATGAGGGAGTTAGTGATTTTAGTGGAGTGTGGCGGGAGAACTAGAAGGTTTTTTCTTCCCTTGGCGTGGCTACGTGTTGATAAATTTCTTAGATCTAAATGTTCTGGGTTCTGTGACAAGTAAAATGCCATGTCTAATATATGCTTGTTCCTGCGGTGTTGCAGTGGCCAGTGAATAATATGTTAAATAGTGACGAAGTTTATTTCTTACCTGGAATCTTAAGAGCTTAAATGATGGCTTAAAATGTCATCTAATTTAGAAATAATTGTTTCGTGACACTTTTATTAGTTTTCGTTGGTATTCAACGTTTTTTTTATTGTGGGAACTGTTACTGAAGTACTAGGACGTTATGATTCTGACAGTCAGATAAAATAGAACAACACTTTTTTATATGAAACCTTACCCAGAAGGTTAAACCGCTTGGCCTTGTAACGATTGATGATTATTTAATAAGAACATCATGTGACTTGTATAACAACGACCTGCTTATTAGGGGAGGAAAAGATACGTTTTAGTGTCAGTCGTGGCCAGTGTCCTGTGATGGGTAAACTCACCATCAGTGAGATGTTTATGAGAGGGGAATCCCTTACAGACCTCCCTTGTGAGAAAAGACCATTCACTGGCCATAGAAATATAGAGGAGCGATGAACCTATGTATAATATTGGTCCCATCGCAGCCAGACTCAATAAGTAATTGCTCTTGCAAGGTCGAAGCTCCCAAACAATAACTCTCCTATCGAAAAAAAATCCTCCTAAATGACGCAACGGTTAACTTCATGTGATTATTACTGTTTGCTTTGCTACATTCACTTCTGTTAGTTTTCTAAAATGCCCTGTTAATGGATATGTTTCCAAGACTATAAATTTGACCGATTTTGAAATGGTTTAATGACCGCCTACAAGGTTTCTGACAGTTACGATAATGGATGCATAACTTACATCCTTTCATTGGGCACACTAGGATATTTAATGTTGAAAAAACTAATTGGTATATGTCAGTAACTGGAGCTTCCCTTGTTGGGCGTGAATCATCATATTGAATAATATTTTGGTAAGGATAACCTTCCATACCACTCAAAGGATGAGGTTTCTCCTCCCATCTTTGTGTACCGCGATCTAATATATCAATCACATTTCATGAAAATGACCGCCTGCTGATATTGAAATTGTGGTTAATGGTTAGGAAAAAATGTATGGCCCCTGCCATTTGAGCGAACTTTTTGCCCCTTTAACAATAGTCATATGACATTCGGATGTTCAGCCAGGTGCGATGTTTGTTTTGGGTGCTGGCGATGGATAAAAAACACGCATATTTCTGTTAAATGGCGACTGTGAAAGTGGTATTTTTGTTATTTCCCTCGGCTTCATACTCCGTTAAGTTTAGTAATGCTCTTAGGTTCCGCGACCATAATATGGTCCTAAACGTGATGTTGGAAACCGACTTAATTGCATGTAAAACCTGGTAGTGATTGTTTCTGTCATATATTTGACGATCACTATTGCAATTAAAATGACTCATGACCATGGTATACATACTGTAGGGAAGTATTCCCTGGTCGACTTAAATTTACAGTGGCCAAAAATAATGGCATTTTAATCTGCCAAATTTAAATGAAGTCATTGATTCATTATGAGTGGCGGACTTTCATGTTTTTTACCTCAGATATATGTACGCTATTTTGCCTCGAGCATTTCACTTTAACACATATTTGCCCGTTTGGTCACAATCATTGCCACGTTATGCAAATGCCCCCCTCTCACAATGTACCATTGAGTAGATGGAAACCCCCTCATGAAATATATTTCTGTGATTCATCTTGTTTTCTGATATTCAAATGAGTATTTCATGGGGTTGATGGGGCACTTCAAAAAATTATTTCCCAATAATAAGTGTAAAAAGCACAAGAGTCTGGACTGACTTGGTGCTGACAAATTGTCACGGTTCGTGGACGGGTCCTGGCCCCAGGGCTGATCACCGTTTGATGATTTTCTCTCTCCAACTTGACTCACGTGACTTGGCCATTTCCACTGTCAGAGCATCGCCAGCTCATACACATTGTACACGCCAACATTTTTACGTTTTGTGAAAATGCAAACATTCAGAAATTCACTCTGACCGTACACGCAACACCTCTAACTCGATGATTATTCACCTGGACTGCCTACATTGTTGGGTAGGAAACTGGTTTCTCTTGACTATACCATGGTGATTTTATGTATGTATACATACAACATCTCCACACACATTACATTGGGATGCCTATTGTGATCTATCCTAGTGACATACCAGCTAGCCTCAAGCCCAGAAGCTACACTGGTCGGTTTTATATACATGTGCAGCTAATCATTGTTGTCCAACAATTGTTCCTGTATAATAATTATTGCCTATTCTCTCAATGGACTCTATCCTAATATGCTTCTCTTTTCCTCTGTGTGTTTCAGATAATTTTCGCTGACGAATGTACCGAGGCTGAAGGAAGAAGCTGGCACATGAAGCACTTCTCTTGCTTCAACTGCGAGAAGCAGCTGGGAGGCCAGCGGTATATTATGCGTGAAGGCTGCCCCTATTGCTGTACCTGTTTCCAGAACATGTATGCTGAGTATTGTGACACTTGTGGCGAACACATTGGTGTTGACCAAGGACAAATGTCGCATGAAGGCCAACACTGGCATGCGACGGACGTTTGCTTCAAGTGTCATACGTGTCAAAAGTCCCTACTCGGGCAACCTTTCCTGCCCAAGAAAGGAGCCATTTACTGTTCATTGGAATGCAGTAAGGAGGGGCTGGTGCGGAGGACCTCTGTGCCCAATATAAGGTCCCAGCAAGCTATGATTGTCCCTGGATACCGGGATTACAGCGAGTCTTCACCTTTACTAGACCACCAGGATAAGTACAGTAGTTGTGGCAGTAGTAAAGGTGAGGGTGGATATGTGACTGATTCTGGCATGGACACTGCTGATACGAGGATAAATGGCTTTAGAGGCAGTGACATCCCAAGGGCTGATTTCACCTCACCCACTTCGGATAGTAATCCCCAAACAAGAGACATGGTTTGCTGGTCCCCGCCCTCCGACCAGGAGTACACTATGAATCCACCCTTGATTGATAATACTGTGGCACAAAGTGAGTCTGCTACACAAACGACACTGCCATACAATAAAGGTGCAGTGGTTGTAAGCAAAGCAGAGAAACTTGCAGCTGATGTCTATGCTAGAGGCAATGTGGTTCTCAATGGTAACGTCCTACACCGACGACCCCCCATCCCCATCTTCCCCCCGCCACCGCCGTTGCCAAAGGACGTTCCTTCACGACATGCCTCTAACACAGACCTTAGTTTGCCCAGAAGTAGAAGTAGAGAAGGACTCTCGTTTCAGGACGTGGAGAAAATCGGTGTTAAATCTGGCTTGAACAGAATGACATCGCTCTCGAGGTCCTCTATGCCCGACCTCACCAATGACCCACCGAGCACACCGAGTGTCAGCAGCTCGAGAAAGAGCAGCTTGAGCAACAGGAGCCAGCGAAAATCGGGATCAGAGAAAAACTTGACTGTGAGATTTGAGCCCCGCCAGGACGGCTTTAACGTGCAGCGGTTCAATCCTGACGCGCCGCCCAAAGTTCGAGCGCGCTCCCTGCCCCGCGCTTCCAGTGGACATACGTCTGACAGTGGCCTGCCCCGCTACTCGAACCACGCCAGGAGCGCGAGCCACGTCCACCACCGCTCTCACCACCACAGGAGCCAGGCACCGCAAGAACCCAGCAGATCAGGTGAGCCTCCTGTCGAACGCGGGAGGATGAACCCTATCTCGAGGCCTAACAATATCAGGATGGGCAGCGCTGCCTTCCCTCGAAGTCGGAGCCTCGGTACTCGACCACCCCAAGCTGCCGACCCTTACTTCAGTGATTCTGCTGCACACCGTCCCCACAACCACTACCACCGCCATGCTCAACGAGAGGTGGCCATCCAGGACGATGTGGTTAATAGGTTCATGTCCACTGCACAAGGGGAGGACTGCGAAGAGGACCACTGCAGCACTTGCTCGAGTTCGAGCGACTCAGACTTTGACTATTACCTGGACGAGCCGTACAGTCGCGGCCCCAGGATTACCTATGTGAGTGATGACTATGGGTTCGCGTCTTCACAAACTTCACCTCCCAACAGTCCTAATAGACAACCCCAACCCCAACCTCAACCCCATCACCATCATAGACGCAGAAAAGCGAAAGGGGATGAGAAGTGTGTGATATCATAGTAAGGGGGAGTATAAATAATCCAGTACCTCCTAATCCACCCTTCTTTGGAAGGTTTATTGTTATTGTATTATGAAACTAATAAATGAAAATGTGTTCAGTATATACATACACACCACGTTCTGGTTGATGTAACTGTTTGAAATTGAGTTCGTGTCATAGTGTGAGTACCATACACAACAACAATAGTGGTACCTGGATGTACCCATTGGCTACACGTTATAGCCCGTTGTAACCTGCAAGTACAAGTTAATTTCAAATAAAGATTATAATAATGATTCGATGACGACATGAGAATCCTGTGAATAATTAATGTACAAAAATTATTTATAGAGCTGATGTTAAAATGCCGAAACCGACTGCCAGAATTTATGCCATGTTCCCCCCTCTTTACTGGTGCGTGAAACAGAATCTGTTGCCAAACAATTGTCTGAATCCCTGAACGGTTATTAACCGTAACCACAATCACACATATGTTGTTAAATATATTTATATATTGTATACATTTATACCGTACAGGTATAATGCACTGTTAAGCTATTATTACTGCAATGGCTAATGTAGAATATAGACTTGAGAGAGAGATGTGTACATAGGTTGGTTATATATACGAGACTCCATGACATGTTCATTGAAATGCAGTCTCAAACTCCTATACAAGCTGACGGCGATGCATGTGATGTTATATGCTTGCAGCATACACGTTTTTAACTTACAGCGTGGATGAGAAAAAGCTGTCCTTTACCTTGACATTGTTTGTGATATATTTAAGGTGATTCTCTATTTGAAACTTAGTTCTCTGTCCAAATGGAACTCTTGTTGAAGTTGGGGTCAAACATCTTTAATTTCTCTTATGCAATATTATATTTTTTTTTACTGAAGTTCGTTTAATTCAATATATGTTTTTCATGCGTCTAAGCTGCCGAATTATCATGAATTTTTCTTCAATTATTTTCTTGGTATTAGATGTGCTTTCACGTTTATTATATTTTTAACATTTCAATTTATTCTCAGACCTGTTTAGACGATTTTATTTAGCGGGGGTGGGATGGGGGGAGGGAGGGAGGGAGGGAGTTGCCTTTCTGTGTATATAGAATCTAGAGGGATATTTTTAGCAATTTAAGATTGTTTGGCATATTCTTTTACTATTTTACTGTCAAGGATAAAGTGAAGCATCTCGAGTTTGATGCTTCAGGTTGTTTGTAGGATTGTAATGTGTAGTAGCACTGTGGTTATATCCAATGCATGGTCAGTCCCGTCTCCAGATGTAATGGTTCGACTCCATGAGTGTAAATCGATGAGCCTTCCATTTGTAAGATAAAGATGTACGACAATTATTTTCAAAATTTATTTCATAGCTTTGTGTGTGTGCATCATCACAATGCCGTGATCGATTGGTAAATAGTTATCTGAGTATATCCAGGGGTTTTTGCAATAAAATATAAACTGATTCATTTTGTAACTACAGGTAGTTTGAATATGTATAGACGTTAACCTGCTGAAGCTATCTGTGCAAAACATGACAAATCAATATCAAGAAAGAAACCTTGCAGACTTATGTATTATTTTAGAAAGTCCCACGCGGCTGTTTTCCTTTTTGGAGTTTGCCCTGAATCCCATTCTGTGCCCTAGGAGTAAGGAAACCACTACAGTTGTTCTAGTAAATCCTCATCTAAAAACTTGTCCATAGACCTAGGAAATAGTCTACGAAATATTGTCAGAAATTAAAACAACCAGATATCCTTCTCCTCACAAGTATTTGATGTACAATATATTGGAGCCCTTTGCTTCGACCGTAAAATCGTTGATATATATTATTCCCTGGAAACGCCATTTGAAATTTCTCGTAGAAAGCTAAAGTATGTTCCCATGTAAATGCTGATCATCCACTCTATGAAATTCAGTCTTCAAAAATTTGATGATATTGTAGAATTTGTGACTACTAATTAATCCTCGATATTCTTCTGATCCCTGCCAATTACGGGTCGCTGATATTCATGTTGTTTAGGTGATTGATGTATTTAAGAAAACTCACCCATGATACCAAAGCATTATCTAAATTATACCTACAATCTCTACCCTCAGCCAAATGGATTGTTTCATCATGTATATATGTGAAAAAAAATCATGACAATAAATTATATTATTAAATCATATCTGTTTTTCTGTCTTATGGATTTTCGTCGCTTATTTCTATAGTTTCTATCTCAGAATATATACTAGTGGATGTTTCATTCCGTACCAACTTGAAAAGTAGATACATCCATCATCAGAAATTAAAATAAAACGATTTTTTAAAAAGTGTTATTAAAGATATAGTGTAAGACGAGGCGATGTGTGACACCAACCCTTGTACGACCGCGAAAACACTTTTGTTCTCCGTATATATATACCTCCATGATACATCAGGAGAAGGAGAAATGCACACAAACATAACTTCAACCCAAACAAAAGAATTTGTATCAAGTGTTATAAAAGGTAATCATATAGATTAGAGGCTGTTACCAGAAAACGTAAATCAGACCACTGAGAGCAAAATTGTAGATAGGTTATAAATGAAATAGTTCGATTATAGATGATGACATAAAAAGACATTCAAGCATCAAGTATCCAATATACCTAAAGCACAAACTATTTGATGAATCTCTAATGTATCTATAAATAGATGCACCGACCTTCGGATCTTTTATTAACATATGCAAGTTAAAGAATTCTCAGACGCAGGCCAATGTGACCAGCCACAAAGAGTTCACCAATATGTTACTTTAATATTTAAAAGTAAAATTTTGTCACAGGCTCAGGAATATTTTTCTCACCCCGACTCATGAACACTGGAGGAACCCTCACGTGGAAGCCATTTTAGGCAGCTCGTGGGAGCCCACCTCCGACTCAATCAGACTAGGAATATAAACTGTAATCACACAACCTGGAACAATATGTACATGAAAATGTGGACCTAAAAGGAAAAAGTTGTCTTATCGCACGAAATAATATCTATATCATGCCTGTGCTTAGCTGTTAATAAGAAATAACTGTTCGAAGAAAGCGTTCCCAGTTCCACAACAGGTGGCGTGCCAAACACCACCTCCGAACGAAGGAAATACACGTATCACCCATCAGGTGGCGCCACCGAGCCCTGCCTTCCTCTTTCACTCAGGAACGTTCGGTGAAAAGTAAACACCTCGTGTAAATCAGCTAAAAGTTTGAACAACATCGTGAATATCACATCAATATCGAGTAAATAGTCAAAATTATCATAGAAACGTGGCAACTAGTGCCACAAAACACCAGAAATGGTTTATTAGACGTTTAAATAAAAAGTGACTAAGTGTGATACGTAAACCGGAAGTCTGCACCCGCCATCTTGCCGGAAGACAAGAAAATAGCAAAACACAAAGTTCTTACATACTTTAACATTGACTCAGAGCCGGAACAACCCGTTACAACACCCAACTAAAGTTCCCGCGCGGCATGACTTCCACCACCGGGAGTACCGAAGACATAAAGGCTTCAGATTTCGCCCTAGTTGTGAATAGAAGGAGTAAAAGAAGCCATAGTGAATCCCCAGATTCAAATCCCTCTAAAAAGAAAATCATGGCTGGAAGAGGTAAGCCCAGAGCAGCGAAAGCAAAAAAAATCCCCCCCAGGGCGCATAAAGACCCCCCAAAATACAACCTGAACGGGGATATGTCAGAAATGATAAAAGAAATTGCAGACACGAACCAAAAAAGCTTCACCCAACTTTACGACGCTCTCAAAGATATGGAGCTAATGAAGGAAGTGGTTAACGACACCGCCATGCATATGGACGATGTCATTGAAGGAAATATCGAAAGAGACAGAGAAAGAGCAAATTTCAAAAGGGAAATGAGAGAATGCAAAGCGGATATTAAGATATTAAAACAGAAGCAAGGAGTGAACAAGAATATCTGCTACATAGAGAAGAAGAGGATGGAAATCCTAAAAGATGAACAATTGGTAAGAGATGAAATGGCTAAATTAGATAAGAACTTGGTTTTTGTGGGAATAAAATCCACTGAACATGAAGACGACACCGACTCTCTGAACATAATTCTGAACATTACACAGAACCTGCTAGTCCTACCCACCATCAAGGTAAAAAAAGCATATAGGGTAAACACCTTTAGAGACGCACCGTTGAAAGTTGAATTCTACCAGACAAAAGACGCTGTTGAAGTATACGAAGCAAGGCTAAAACTGAAACAACATGAGCCTGAGAAGGGGAAAATCTTCATTAAAAAAGACGTCCCATACTTCATGCGACAAAGGTCTGCGAGGGCAAAAGTCATCATGGAAGCAGCCCTAAAAATTGGTTACACCAAAGCCAAAGTAAGTAGAGGCAGCGTGTATGTAGACCGCTGGTATAGGCACAATGAACTTGCAGCAGTCCCCTCTCCTGTACGTTTGTCACAACTCACAAAGAGGGAAAATGATGAGGTGGTTGCCTTCTTCACGGAAAACAACCCCCTCTCAAATCACTATTACGCCCCCTTCAGATGCGAAGGATACGAGTTTGATAATATTGAACAGTTCTTATATTACAAAAGAGCCCAAACAGGTAAAGATGCAGACAAGACCAGGATGGCCCTAAACACCCACAACCCCAAAGATGCCAAGGCGTTTATGGGAGCTGTCACAGAATACAAAGAAGAATGGGAGCAGAACAGAAAAGAATTCCTCATGTCTGCACTTAGAGCAAAAGTACGAGACAACCTCGAAGTTAGAGACTACCTCATCTATACCGGTTCCAAAGAGATCGCCGAAGCCTCTCCCAAGGACAAAGTATGGGGTGTAGGGATCCCCCTCGATGACCCTGAGATCTACAATATTGCAGCCTGGCCTCCAAATGGTAATCTCCTTGGCAAGTCGTGGATGGAAGTAAGAGAGGAGTTGCTAAAGAACGAAACCTCGCAAGAAGAATCCAGCGAAGAAGAAGACATGGAGGATGAAGAACTGTCCGAAGTCGACGGTTAAAGAAATAACTAATAGATATTTTATTTAATGTAAGGTAAACAGAATAAGTCATGGAGCAAATCTCTGATGATAAGAAAGAAATTCTAAATTACATATCTTTTAACACAAGCGGCCTTAATGGCGTTGTTAGAAGAAAAGCTATTTTTGATTTATTTAAAAAAGAAGAAAATGCCATAATAGCGTTACAAGAAACGCATTCATGTGTAGAGTCCGAAAAATTCTGGCCAATGCAATGGCATGGCTCAATGTATATGTCTCATGGCACCTCTGCAGCCAGAGGGGTGATGTTACTGGTTTCTAATAAGATCAAGAATTATGTAACTGCGAACAAAGAAGATGCAAATGGTAGATGGCAATATATTGTGCTTAATGTAGATGGTAAAACAACCACTGTTTTTAATATGTATGCCCCTACCGCTGATAAAGTAAAAAGCCAAGAGATTCTTTTGAAAGAGATTGTTGGTATTGTCAACGATCTAATCACCGACGAACTGGTTATAATGGGTGACCTTAACGCTGATATTACATACAAACCTCACCTGAAGTCTAGTGTTCAACTCCAAGATTTTATAGGTGATCTCGATTTATGTGATGCGATTTATGCAAAAAATGGTGGTAATCCACCAAAAACATGGTGTAGAAACTTAATTGTATCTAGACTCGACTACATATTCCTATCGAACAACATGATGAATTATGTTGTAGAATGTACATCAGAATCTTTCTCTTTATCAGATCATAAAATAATCAAGATATCTACAGCCTTCTCGGCTGAACAGAGAGGTAAAGGTTTCTGGAAGCTTAACGCTAGATTACTGGAAGACGAAAATTTTATAGCAAGTGTTGAATCGTTAGCTTTTCAAAAAGTAGACGAAGATATTTCACCTATCATTAGATGGGAACTTTTTAAGATGAAAGTAAGACAAGCTGCTATTAAAAGGAGTAAAGATAAAGCATATGCTAGAAAGAACATGAATAGTGAACATCAGCAAATAATTATCGCCTTAGACAAAAAAAATAACCTATCAGAGAGCGATCTAGAAAACAGAAAAAAATCCCTGAAAATACTAGAAAAAATGGAATTAGACAAGGCTCAGGGCGCTCTGGTCAGATCCAGGGCGAAATGGGCCATTGAAGGCGAGAAACCTTCAAAATTTTTCTGCTCACTAGAAAAGTACAACGCTGAAAAAAAGGTCATCAATCAATTGCATGTAGATAATGAGTTGATAAGAGGTTCCAAAAGAATATTGCAAGAAGGTGAAAAATTCTATAAGAAGTTGTACGACAAAGTGGAGATAGACCAAGAGTGTCAAGCTGAGTTTTTGAGTAAAAACAATGCTTTTAAATTGGACGAAATAGATAATGATATTATATCTCGCCCAGTTGAATATGAGGAAGTCACTAAAATTGTAAAAGATCACTTAAAAAATAACAAATCTCCTGGATGTGACGGTTTTACCGCCGAATTCTACAAGTTTTTCTGGTATGCCATCCACGATATCTTCATGGCCATGTTCAAGCATTGCCTCGAAACAGGAAAAATGTGTGATAGTCAAAGTAGAGGTCTAATATGTGTCATTCCAAAAAAAGACTCCGATATTACATATCTGAGCAACTGGAGACCGATAACCTTATTGAATATCGATTATAAAATTATATCAAAAGTCATATCTAGAAGACTGGAACTATACATGCATGACATGATAGGAGAAGACCAGTTTGGGTTTATTAAGAATAGAAATATCGGAATAGCCGTCAGAAAAATAGATGATACGATTTCCTTTTTAGAAAAAAATCAACTTCAAGGTTTAGTTGTATCTTTCGACTTCACTAAAGCCTATGACTCTGTGAGTTGGGAGTTTTTAGATGGAGCGTTAAAATCTTATAACATTGAAGAAAAATTTAGAAATTGGATCAAAATGTTGTTACATAATTCCAAAGCCACATTTTGTAATAATGGTCATATCTCCAAATGGTTTAATATCAACCGTGGCGTAAAACAAGGGGACCCCATCTCCTCGATTTTGTTTACCATAGCTGTGGAAATGTTAGCCATAAGCCTGAGAGAAAATAAAGAAATCGAAGGTATTTTCTTCGGGGACTATGAATCCAAAATTACTCAATTCGCCGACGATTTAACAATTTCTGTGAAAAATGAATTATCCTTAGTTAAAACTGTTAGAGTAATAAACGACTTCTATCTTGCATCAGGTTTAAAACTTAATCCCAAGAAGACTAAGGGCTTCAATGTGGGAAACATTACTCTCACTAACAAAGAAGTGTTAAACTTCTCCTGGGAGAAACAGATAAAAATACTAGGTGTCACCCTCACTTCTCCAAGAGATGAGAAACAAATTGTAAAGGAGAACACCTCCCACCTTATGTATAAGATGAAGAATGTGTTAAGATTATGGTCTAAAAGGTCTTTAACGATGAAAGGGAGAATATTGGTTGTAAACGTATTCGTACTCCCACTCTTTCAATACACTCTCGCCTGTGTCCCCATCCCATGTAAAACCCAAAAAGAAATCGAAAAAATCATCTCAAATTTCATTTGGAAGGGACCCTCGAATAAAATAAGTACCGATTTTTTGGTACAAAAGGTTGAAAATGGAGGCCTTGGCCTGAGATGTATTAAAGAAATCGTCGAAACAAATAGACTAAAATGGGTACAACTGCTTCTAGAGTATAAAAATTCCAATAATTTCAGAGCAGTAGAAACTGACGCTGGAAGAAATATTGAAAGCATCATTTTATCTAGGTATAAGCCAATATCCACATTGAACCACTTTTACAAAGATGTATACGAAGTTTGGAACAGGTATTACTATAATATCAAACCAAACAATATTAACGATGTTCTGAAAGAGAGAATATGGTTCAATCGTCATGTTAAGTTCAAAGGCAAAATGTTCATTTATGAGACGTGGGAAAAAAATGGCATTTCTGTGTTTGGTGACGTCTTAAATGAAAAAAAACAATTTATGTCCATATCAGAGCTTAAAAAACACTTCAATATTGAATCTTCTTATGAAGGAAGAAAGGATCTAATATCCTCCATACCTGTCGAGTGGTGGAAGATGGTTAGAAATGAGTATGAATCGCCCAGTGATGATTCGATTAACATTAAAATCAGTAATACAATTGTGAATATAAGATCTGCAAGTGCAAAAATGATATACAATGCTCTGGTAACGAAAAGGAAACCTAAAGTAGAAAAGTTGAATGGTTGGAAAGACATTTTGAGTTTTAATGACGAAGAAATGAATTGCCTTAACTGGAAAAAGATATTTGTTCATCCATATAAGTGTACAACCGAGACAAGACTACAAAATTTCCAATACAGGGTATTACATAGAACAATCACGTGCAATGAGTTCTTGAAAAACAAAAGGATTATTGACGAAAATACATGTTCTTTTTGTAATAAGAGAGATGACATTCGCCACTTTTTAGTTGATTGTCCCAAAACTAAAAGGCTATGGGAAAACATAATCCAATGTATATCCTCAATGCCTCATCTTAACTCTGTAAGAAACGACAAGCCAATGTTCCAGATATTGAATAACAAAGTAATCATAAAACCAGAGGATATCCTCTTCGGTATGAGCTCTAACAATATTAGAGAAAAAATAGTAAACTGGATCATATTGCAAGTAAAATCTTTTATTCACAGGCAGAAACTGTTTTACAAAGGTGACCTTGTGTTTAATCACCTTATTGCTGATCTAGATAGCAGGTGTAGAAGTGTGTTATATCAAAATAAAATAGCAAATACTTCGAATGAGTGGAAAAAGGCCTGGAGAAAGGTCCATGCTGATATAAGTAGTTTAATAGAACAAAGCAGTTAATACTCTTCCACCATTACCTAGTAAAATATTGTTTTAACAAACTCCCCATCAAAAAACCTAATATGTATATAGGTTCACTCTTATTGTATAGAACATGGTTTATCTACGGAGAGGAAAAGGGTTCGATGTATATCTCATGTGTTATCGACCCAGAGAATCAGGATTTGTTGACATATTGAATAAAGCTGTTTAAAAAAAAAAAAAAAAAAAAAAAATCTAAAATTGATAATAGAATACATAATGAAATCGGTGTGTAAATAATGCTATATTCAAGAAAAATTCAGAACCAAAACCCTTATCAACCCTTATCTTTAAAAGATAATTTCTGGCAAGCTCTCGTTGCATGTTTGGGCAAAGTATTCCGCACAGAACGAATATTTCTTTGGGGTGATTTTAAGATTATTTAGGGACAGTTCATATTTAACCACTTGGCGGGGGGAGAGGAGAATTTTCGGGGGGGGGGGGGCTTTTTTGTGCCGACTCCGAAGCGGGAGGGGGCGGGCCACCCTTTTTTGCACAGACTCTGAAGGGGGGCACCTTTTTTGCGCAGACTCTAAAAGTGAAAACTACAATGATGTAGGAGGGGGTCATGACATTTTGCATAAACTTTTAAGGGGGTGGGGCAAGAAATTTTGCCCAAGACTTTAAGGGGGATCATAGAATTTTACACAAGAATTTTTCACAAATTCTTCTCTCCAACACCACTACCACCCGATGAGTGATTAATTATGATCAGTCGATCCCTTAGTACTTTCATCATGGTTGAATTTTTAAAATATTACTATTTTCCTGTTACAAACAATCCCCTTTGCCAAACAAATTAACGAGATTCTCTGTATAAATGAGTGGGTTTGACATTGCCAACTTTTTAAAAGTAAGACTAGGTGAGTGGCATATCTGCCTATAGGTGCCGTTTTTCTGGCCCCTTCCAAATAAAAGGCGACATCTGCTGATTTCCATACGCACCCTCTAGAACACCTAGACTTCTTTGAGATTGAGGGAGTAAGGGTCTGACTTCACGCGCTGGATTGAATGATACGTTTATGGTAGATTACAGAATAATATTATAAGATAAGGCATAGTATCTCACCTATAAAATAGGTGAGGGAGGAAAAAAGCAGATTGAGGATGTGCTACATGGTCTTTTGTAACACAGCTAGGTGTCTATAGGCGTAGAGTAAAGCTATAGATTACTCTAGCTGATTTGATCTATTCAAATGAAGCAGACCTATTATCGCCAAAATTCGGAGGGATGTTGCATCATACCTTCACACATCCTAGGGAAAATGAAAATAAATAATCATCGCGGGAAACATATTCTAATATTCTAAACATGATAAAATAAAAGCCCATAATGCTGTCACAGGAGAACCAACGGCAAGACTGTGCAAGACTGAAAGTTCTTTTAATTCTTATGGAGGGCTCCGACTCATAAATGATCTCCCAAATGTAAAACATGGCTATCAGTAGCTTCACTTTTACAATTTAAAAAAAAAACACCTCTGGTTGTCTGGCACTCGGCCATCCACAAGGCGGGAAATACTGTCAGGTGCTGGCACCTATCGGTCTGTATGTGTACCATACATAATGTGGATTTGTATCGTTATTATTACTATTGTATCACTTACTATCACATGGGACTATTTGTTGTATCGTTAAACAATATATCAATCTATAAAACAAAACTATGACCCTTAAATGTATTGTTTTCCCTAATCTGAGAATGTGCGGTGCCGTTCCATTGACGGATAGTAACGCTCCACCCTTTACAGACAACCACTGAATCAAAACAAGAATCCATAGTTCGCGCGTTTTCGCTAAAATAATTTTGTGAATTAATGCTTGAATTAAGCTTCAAATCGGGAATCAAAGGACACAGCAATGGAGATCACCATCACTTCTCCCGATGACTGGCCTGAGGGATGGCGAGAAATGCGTGTAAGTTTAGTTACAAGTATGATATTTTCTTTGAGCGATAATATGTTGATTCTTCCGATGGTTTAACCTATGGCTGTTTCTTGACTGTCGAAGTTTTTGTAGAGAGTTTAACAATTTATTGGAAATACATTTCCCTCGTCAGAGCATCCATCTCTACGACCCGGGGGTTTCTCCTGGCTGATGGCTGTTATGTTAACGCTACTGCTTGGGGGGGGGGGGGGGACTGCAGGTATATGCCCATGGATAAACTTTATTAAATTAATAGCTGTTTTATATTGTATTACCGTAATAGATGTGATAGATTAATAGATCCCAGGTGTAACTGTAACTAAGTTAGGTACTTTAGTGTAAGTATTTCTGAATATAATTACTCAGTGATCTTTCTTTCTTTTCTCCCAGGATATTGATACTCTCCTACGTTGTTCTATCTGCTGTGAATTCATGGAAACTGCCATGACACTCTCCAAATGTTCTCATTCATGTAAGTAGTAAAATGTTTATTAATAATAGGCCTATTAACACCACCTTGAAAAAGGCCAATTGTCAGGCCCAAACGTCGGTAATCACCCAAATAAACACCATATATACTGCAATCCAACTTCCCTTATCTGTAGGCCCTACTCGTTCTGGGTCAATCACTCTACTTCGGATGTGTATTAATATTGATAATAACATTGATGTTAAAATCTAAAATTAGTTGTGGAAATTAGGTAAATAAAAAAAGTGAGGTTTTTTTTAGAGTTACTCTAAGCCTAAGGGGAACCCAATTTGGCCAAAGTATGGTACCCAGTAACAATCCAAATATAATTGAGTTTTTGAGGTTTGAGGACTTAATTGCAAGTACAAGCCGCAACTAAATGGTGAAAAAAATCCGAAAAAAAGCTCTATATACTACCGTATATTACTGCCTGCCTGGGTAGATAAATCATTTTCCTGATGCCTTTTTTTCTACTTACATTTCAGACTGTTCCCTTTGTATACGTCGATCGATATGCTATAAAACCCAATGTCCTACATGTTTTGTGGTGAGTCATAATTTTCTCTTTTATTTTGTAGCCCCCACTGCACTAGGCCTAGTATGTAGTTCAATATTTTATTCAACCACATAATATAAATATTAATTTTATTTTTAAGTCTACAACATATACGTAGTTCAATATTTTTTCTACGCCAAAGATATTAATAGTCTGACTTATAAAATTCACCTTGAAGTATGCCTATAGGCCTACTTAGTTCTGATCGAATGGAAATCTTTGCTCGGATGTTTCATTTTATTATATTTGTTAAGTAATATGCAACATGCTTTATACATTTACAGGCAGCGATCGAGAGTGACCTCGTCAATAATAGAAGTTTGAATGAAGTCATCCAGAAATTCTCTTTAGTCAGGTAATATTTTGTTTATTGTTTTTCTGTGACTACTTATCAGTAACACAATTAAACCTCTTATTTATATTTGTCATGTTTAATTTTGATACTTACGTGTGGCTATTGTTGCTTTGGTAATTACATTAATTTCAACCTTTTTATAGGAAACGTCTATTGGAATGTATTACCTCTAAGGTCCCGAGTACATCTCAGGCTAAAAACCAAACATCCAACGATGTCAAGCCTGTCAACACTCAGCCACAAGAAAAGTCAACCGTCTCTACACTATGGGCTAGTTCTTCCAAGACGTGCACAACACAACCAGTTGAAAAAACATTTAAAACAACCCCTAAACCCGATGGTAAAAATCACATAAAAAAGAACCCACGATCCAGGACTGTAAAAAGAACATACACAGAATCCGATGAGACTGACGAATCCAGTACTGATGGTGACAGCGATGTAACTTTGGAAGGCTTGACTCAAGATACATCTGACGAGGACTTTCGACCCGAAGAGTTCAGCCCCCGAATGCAGGCTAAAAAAAGGAAAATCAAATTGTCAAAGAGGTCTCCTAAAAGCAGAGAAGACAGAACCGACAAATCCCAATGTACAGAGCAGATGACCCATTCTGATAGGGTGGACATTCCAATAAGCAATAATGAACCCCTCCCGGAATTGCTAACTTTGTCAAAATTAAGTTCTTGCTCGACACCAAGAAATGCCGGGAAAAGTCCCTCGGGCTTTGATAAAGTTGAGCCATCTTTGACGTCACCCAAACCCTTCTCAAGTTTTAGTTCACCCAGTACATCGAAATTCGACGGTAAATGACTAGCTCTTATTTCTCATATATTCAAACGCGTGTCACTTGTGCTTTCTTTTCTATATTCATTTCCTCTGAATTCCTTTTGTCCAAAGAGGAAATTTATTTTTTTCTGACACCAATATAAGGCAGCTATGAATTTTATCATTTTTCTCAATACGAAAACTATTAAAATATATTTCTTATTAGGAAGTACCGTCTGATCCATCGTGACGATAGAAATCTGCTCTGAAAACTAAATCGACTTTGATATTAAAAAAAATATATATTTCTTATGTACAGACCGCTCTGCAGGTTCATCGCCAGGACCCGCTAATACGCCCACATCGGTTGCCCGAGTCCCTTGTCCAGTCTGTGGTGTAGAAGTCCCACAAAAGCACATCAACCTTCACCTGGATCGCTGTTTAACAAATAAAGACAAACGAGAAGCACAGCCGTAAGTGTGGAATTAGACGTTGTTATCCTGTGGTGAACTGAGATTTTCGTTATGAATTAACTAATGATCGGCTGTCATTGATTTTCAAACATTTTTGCATTCTGATGGTAGCTGTCGAATCGGTCAAGAGCACTTTTGTACTTTCTTATGGCAAATTTCTGAAATATCCGAGTTGATCTGTATGCACATCAATAACCTTACGTTCTAAAACTTTATTTTTGAGGGTGATTTTCAAAACAGGCTGGGATTCCTGTGTATATTAATCATGATGGGGGATTTGGTTTGAACGCGTGTTAGCTTTATTCACTTCATTCACAGTGTGTATAACCGCCTAGACTTAAATATAATTATATTATGTCACAAGGTGTGTGTTTACAGATTTTTGTAATTTTATTTTCGCTCCTTCCAGACCACCTCCTAAAAGAAAGCAAATGCCGAAACTCGTTTACAACTTACTTAAGGACAAGGACTTGAAGAAAAAGTGTGCTGAGATTGGGCTAAATACTGACGGTGATCGTAAGGTACGTTTTATTACGGCACTCTTTACTGTCTTTGACAGGTATTAACAATCTTTTTGACTATTTTGACCAAATAGTTAAAGCTAGGTTAGAAATAGATTTAATCTACCGTTATCCTATACAATGTACAATGTATGTCATCAATCCCGTATAGTATACACAACGAAAACCATTCCCCGAAATGGGTGTGTTTTTGAAAAATTCTGATTAAAAAAAATACTCACGTGCTTTCATATCGGACATTTCCATTCTCTGACTTCATTGAAATATTCTTATTCCAGACACTCACAAAGCGACATCACGATTTTACACTACTCTACAATTCTCAATGTGACTCGGCCAACCCCAAATCTGGTAGCTTATCTTTTGTTTATATTCATCATTTAGATTTATTTGCTAATATTAATCCTTTCTTGGCTGTCTTACTGACTTTGTGGCATTTGTAATTTATCCATTATAATGCAATTAAATTTTAACTTTTTTTCTAGCCGTGGAATTGGTGAAACAAATCCAGAAAAATGAACAAGCGAAATCCAAAGGACTTCTTCTCACTAAGAGCAAACCCATCCATGTAAGTTGATTATCATTGAATTTGCTTTTGGATATCTTCTGGCCAAACTTCTGGATTATCACTTTTTTGTGTTGGAAGATATTAGTCTCATATCCTCCAGGTTAGTATGCCGCCTATTACAAATGTCAACGATGTGTCCCATATTACTTATTTCTTTTTTCAGAAACTAGTTATTCAGAAGAATGCATCTTCGGACGATGTCCAAACTGCCCAGAAAGAATATGGTTTGTATAACGTTGGATTCATCTCTAATATGTAGAACATATATGCATCTTTATTTCACATTATATAAGATATTGAAATTCCCATTATCCAACAATAATATCTTGAGAGTCTCTATGTTACCAATGGCAATTAGGTATCTCTCAGATTGTTATGAGGGACAGATTAGCTTAACTGAACAACTGTATCTAACTGGATCTAACTGGTTCTGGACCTCATATTGTAGTCTATCGATATACTGACGGCTGGAGGGCATGATCGCACATGCGTTTGTTGTGACTTCTCGTACTGTGTGATGTACTGCTTCTGTGTGATGTACTGCCTCCCGACTGCTCCATATATGGCATGCGCCCTCCATATATGGCATGCGCCCTCCATATATGGCATGCACCGACCCATATGCCCGCGCATGCGCAGCCGTCTTACACGCCGAATCGAGCAAACATTGAAACTAGTTTCCGAGCGATTCGAAGTCTATTCCAGAATAACTCTTGTATATAACGTGAACTATATGCTAAACTTAAACCTTCCTGCTGTTATATTCAGTCGATGGGGAATATTCAGCCTATTTCAAAGAATTTTAGCCCCCGCGATCGGCAATACGAAAACAAGATGGCGGCCGTCCCTACCGTAACCAGCTAAGAAAATAAAACTGCTTTCTGACCGCTTTGAATGATTTTACACAATAATCCTGGCATATGAGGTTGAAAACAAGGTTAGATTAAACGTTCAGGCATTTATATTCAGTCGCTGGTTAATTATTACGGCTTCGGTAGTGTGCACAAGGATAGGGGCTCCAATGATCTGAGACACGGTGGACATATGGGACCGCAGGCAGCAAGAACCATCGCATGGGCAGGAAAGCCCACCACGGCGTGTGCAGCTACGAGGTCCGCCAACACAACCGCCTTACCGTAGGTAGACACGCGCATGCGCATGAAGCAGATAACAAGCATGGCGGCAGGAAGCATGGCTTCCCACGAGCGGAGGTGGTGAAATCGTGATATTTCCACCAAAAGGAATATCGTCAGACTATAATATGTTCATAAACTATTGTTTGGGATAGTATTTGAAGTCGACATGACTGATTTACGCAGATTATACGGATATTATTGTGTCAGCGACCAGAAACATATCGGCCTCACCGGGTTCACTTGAACTACGAAGAATGTGCGATCGGTGAAATCGTAAATACTAATAAAAAGGTTGGTTAGATTTAATTTGATATGCTTCATTTCTTTCGATTTCCAAGCCTATGTCAGTTCTGTTTGCCTCGAGAACGTCTGTACATATAATCATTACACATTCTTAAGTTCGTCGAACTGACAGCAACAGGCTTGTGTGTGTGCGTGCTTCAAATCATGTTAAAATGTTAAATCATGTTAAAAAATGAACAAATATGGTTGGAATCGTCAGAAATCTGCTAATATATAGGCTAGTATCACTCAATATAAACTCTTATGAGCCTCGTTGAATGATATGTCATGTTGATTTGTCTATACATGAACTTAGAATCTGTAATATTGTGTAATTATTGCAAGGTTTGATGGGTTCGATTCACATAGAGTGAGTCAATGGCTGCTTCACTGTCAGTAAAATCAAACTGCTTTTTGAGCTATTCGAATGACTTTTCCATAATAATCCTGGCATATGAGGTTGAATACAAGCTTAGATTAAAATTGCTCCTACAAGAAAGCTTATTTAATGAGATATCTGTTGGTTTGACTATTCATTAACTTAGAATCTGTGATATTGTGTAATGTATCACTCAATATAAACATTGCAAGGTTCGATTCACATAGGCCTAGGCTATAAATTTATATAAGGTTTGGAAAGCTGTTTGGTCAGCAAGGATATATTATTATTCAGGAACTAGTTCAAGCATTAGAATGAAATTATAATTTAGTATTTTCCATTGATTTCATGATTCTAGACCTAGTATGTAATTCTGACAGGAACATGTTAAAAAATGAACAAATATGGTTGGAATCGTAAGAAATCTGTTGTTGTTGTTGTTGTTGAAATCTGCAAATATATAGGCTAGTATCACACAATATAAACTCTTATGAGCCACGTTGAATGATATGTCATGTTGATTTGACTATACATGAACTTAGAATCTGTGATGATGTGTAATTATTGCAAGGTTCGATTCACATAGGCCTAGGCTATAACGACGAACATCATGGCTTTACATCCTTTCAAAATTATTTATTTCTATATTATAACCTTGATATTATTGTTCAGGAACTATTCAGCACGATACAAAAGTATATTGAGATTGTTTGTTTTAAATATCAAGAGTCAAAAATGTTTTTTTCTATGAGAAATTTCATTCATAAGTTTGGTAGAATGTGATTATATCTGTTTAAAATAATCCTGATCAGCTGTAATTAGCAGTAGGTCATCAAAATTATTCACAGATTCCAGACACAGTGGAGGGGGGATGTTTAGAATGGCTTCCATACGATATTGGATCTTATGTACTGTTTATGAGAATATTATAGTATTTACTTTTATATAGCTCAAAGAAAGAAAATTAATAAGGTTTGGAAAGCTGTTTGGTCAGCAAGGATATATTATTATTTGGGAACTAGTTCAAGCATTATGATAAAATTATTATTTTAGTATTCTCCATTGATTTCATGATTCTAGACTATTTTGACTTTTCAATTGACTATTTGACTTTTCTGACTTTATGGTTGACTGTTAAACCGTAGCTGATGGCATAAATCTGTCCCGATAGGATCGTGAGATCCACTAAAACTGTTAGAGTTATGACTGTCGGCTGCTGACTTGTTTTATATCAACATCATTTTCTAATAACATCTACCGTATATTCTCTGTTTATTTTTCAGCTGTACAACACAAATCTCAGTTCGATAAACTCATTGAAGAAGCGCGTAAACGGCGTTTACTTAAGAAATCTGCGATGGAAGCTAAACAAGAAACGGAAGACACATCTAAAGATGTGAAAATTATTGCAGAACCTGGGGCAAACAATGACAGTTCTCCAAAACCTTCTACATCAGAAACAATTCAAAATATGCCTTCTGATTGTGAAGAAAATATCATTCGGGAGCCTTCCACACATGGTGCATCCTTCGACGAAGCTGACGCCAAAGCTTTGCCTTTCCTCCCATCTCTAGATATAAACAAAGATAAAAGCTCACGGGACATTAAAACACAAAGTTGTACAGCAGAAACGAATTTGTCTGGAATTAAAGGACCCGACCTTGTATCCAAGGACAAAGATGACGAAGTTCCCAGGTTCTTTTTGGGAGACTCGGAAAATGACGGTGCCGAAGCAGCGAGCAAACCTGTAAATAATCCAGTGCCTTCTGAAGCAACAGATTCTGCTGAAACAATTGACCCAACTGCTATGGACATCGTGGACGATGGTCCGCAAGAAGTGAATACTAATATGAATAATGCCAATGAAGCTGTAAGTGATGATAGTGACGCCACAGAACCACTAAATTCATCCTGTCTGCAGGTATCTGTAAATACGGAGTCAGACTCGGAGCTTTTCTCATCTCCAGATAGTCCCTCACTTCTTGCACCTCCCTCTAAATCTTACCTTGAGGATGTTGATGTGGGCACGGCTGATGAGGCAAAGGATACATTCAACCCTGTGGAGATGGCAAGTCCCCATTCCGACACACACCCCTCAGAGCCGGGCGTTGATACTTGTATAGCTGATACTCTGATACTGACAGGTTCCTCTCCTGGTTCACATACACATATGAATGCAGAACAATGCCAAACCAGACTGAGTGATACACCGTCCACTGTAGTTCATAATTCTCAAGCGGATGTTAGTTCGCATCCAATTGTAGATGGGACTGGCACTAAAAACAAAGCTCGCGGAAGGCCTAAGAAAACTAAGGTGACAACTGAGGCTGTAGCGAAATCTCACACATCCACAATCCAGCCTGAAAAATCTAGTGAGTTTTAGAAACTTCATTATTATCACTTGGAATTTCACGTTCATGCTGTTGCCAAGTGTTCGAATAAATAAGTCCATGTAGAAAAAAATCATGACATCTATAATGCATTTAACATATCTCCATGATAATATGTATACACAAACCATGTGCGGCCATTCATGAACCCATCAGTTTTTCAGACATATTTATTTCTTCCTATTCAGGTCTAGTAAACTGCAACACGGAAGATTATTATGGGGATTTCGATCTGGAGGTGAGAAGATGTGAAAGATTTCCCTTCATGTGCAACGTTTTGTGGTGTTGATTTTAAAAGCATTTCGATTTGATACTTTATTCCATTTCTAATTTGATTCTGAACGAATTCTTGATACTATTACTAATAATATTGTGATCTTGTAAGTTAAGGGATCAAATTTTCATAATTAGTTAATTAAAGACCATATGATTTGTTTCCAGATGGGCAGTCCATATACACCGTCTACTCTAACTTCCGAATCTTTACCTGGAAGGTATTTATTTAGCTTTATTCACTGTTCCGCAAAAATATCTGTTCTATATTTTTTCTTCTACTCCCATCTTTTGTTGAATTGATGTTTTAGACTATAGCACCTGGTATGGCATGGATAAGCGCCAAACATACTAGTGAACTGCACACAGAATGGGGTTATCAAGTCAGAAAAGACTGACCCCATGTCTCAGATGCAACCCCTGACCCTTTAATGTTTTTTTATCTTTTTCCCAAAAACGTTTTATTCATGTTTGACAATTGGGCCTTTTACATCAAGAAGTGCATCGACTCGTTGATCTCTGGGCCTATAATTGAGCAACACTACTACTGTTTAATTTTTTCCCAAGAATTATTTTGGGGACTTTTATTGATTAGATATAAGAAATACAGAAATATTCAAAACATGAGCTATATATAAATGACTCCAGGCAGGTTTCAGGTTTGGGTAAAAAATCCATTGACAAACCTTTTAGAGAAACCCTGTAGACCTATTACTATGGCGGCCTCTAGTGTTATTGTGGCGAACTTAAGCCTGTTCATTAATAAGGCCTGGGGCGGGTAACTGCATGGTCTACCCCTACACTCCCTGTCCAAGCAAACATATAATTCCCAGTTCTAATAGCAGAATTCGCTGATACTTTTGAATATGCTAAGTTAAGTAAGAAAACATCTCGTATATACTTTTCCTTGGGGTCACTGACCTGATATTATTTGATACAATAAATAAAGTATTGGAGCCATAATAAAATGACGGCCCTGACGGAAACAGCCTAGCTAGGTGAGGTTGAAATCAGTTCCTTATACTGAAGCTCCTAATATTGAAACCAATATGACGAACAGCAGCGCTACCTTCAGTATCATTGTGGCAAAATGTGTTAGGTTATCGCGAGAGCTTACCTAGTCTGTAGGCCAGACCCAGCTCTAGCATGGGATAGTGTGGCTGGCCTACAGACTAAAGCTTACCGCATCTACTCCCTCTTACATGTACCTCCCTGGTGTAAACCTTTTCAAATAATTACAACAAAGTAAATATAATCACCTTTTACACGAGTCCTGGTATCATACACAGGTTGTGGTTACATTCTCGACACTCAGTCCCACTATTAAAGGCAACGTGGGATTCCCTAGCAACACGTCTCACAAGAATCCCTAGAAACAGGGGGGGGGGGGGCGGGGAGAGTAAAGAAGAGGGAGAGGAGAGGGGGAAAGCTATGACAGACAGGAGAGGGGGAGGGAAAAGCGTGTGTAGGAGAGGGAAGGGTTGGGGAGAGAGAGGGAGGGAGGAGAGTGATGAAGAGGGGAGGAAGAGGTTGGGGGAATTGGAGAGGGGAGGGGAGGGGAGGGGTAAAAGGTATGAGAGACAGAAGAGGGAGAGGGGGACCGTCCGGAGGACGGGTACTTTGCTAGTATTATATAAAACTGAATAAATGAAATTCAACCATGTCACCTCTCGAAGTCGGCATCTGTAATTATAAGAGGCTGACCGTGGAGGGACAAAAATATAAAAAAAAATACCACAAATTACCACTCATTTGATATCATTTACTACTCAACATATCACCCAACGGCCCCTAGTGAAAGCTGTATTAAATTTAAATTAAAAAGACTTGATAACTATTTATTATAGAAAGAAATACCTTTAGTGTATCTCGATGTTAACACAATCTTTCTTACAGGGAACGACGAAAAACCACCCCTGGGGTGAGAGTGTTATCTATTGTTGCTAACTCCGGAATAAAAATAGGTTCCCCCCAACAATTAGAATTAGTAAAAAGAGATAAAATTGTTAAACCAAAATAATAGGGGCCGCCATTATTAAATGGTTGACTTAATGGTGGATTGTTCCCCTAATTATTCATGTACGCGATCTTCCAGTACTAGAGCTTGAAATCCTCCCAAATAATGGGAGATAGTAAGACCCACTGATATTATCCCCGTTAATAACTAAATAAACAAAAAATAAGATAACATGTTAAACACGTATACATTTTTTAAAAGTTATTGTTGTCTACAGAATGTAGAATTATTCTACATTCTGTAGACAACAATAACTTTTACAAGTATTCTGAATACTTTAAGATATGAAAGAAATCCTTTGCTGAATTCGAATATTTATTTTCCAGTCCTAGAGCGGATATAAGTGACGGGGCGGCTGATGGGTTGAGACGCTCCTCTCGACCACGTAAACGGCCAAGACACCATGATGACGAGCAACCAGTCGCAGCTAAACGCAGTAAGAAACAGACCGCCGTGAGTGAGGAACTTGTCTGTGAAAATGTGACTAATGCAGTTGAGCCTGACCTTGCAGAGGGCACCTCTAAAGGTGGGAAGAGAAAAGGAAGAGGGAAGAAAAAATAAAAAATAATATTAGGAACTTGTAAATACTCTGACTAATCATCTAGTCTGTGATTTGAAGGCTTAGATTTATGCGTGTAAGCTGAAGAATATCGTACTTAATAAATACTCGAAATAGTCTGGATTCATTCTGGGTTTCCTCCTCATTCCATGAACGTTTATATTATATTGTTTGCTCCTAAGTGCCTCTTGTTCCTGATTTTGGGGGAAGTTTGCTTAATTTTGAACTATGCCTCTATTTATAATTGCTATGTCACACCGACGAGATTATAGAGAGACTCTTGGTTGACTTCCTGCAAGCTTCCTCCATTTTTTTAAAAATAAGTTTTATTGAGACCAGTTTCATATTACATGATATTCTCATGGAGCTCCCGAAAAAGGTAATACATATATTAATCAATGGTACAAAAAACAATCAAAATTCGATTTAAACAGTATTACATTATATAATATACTCTTGTCATTCCGTTTTCTAATAGTTTGCTAGAGATATAGCCTTAAACACAACATTTCTTTCCCTCCAGGATCTGTCACAATAACATGGTCCATGGTCTGAGGACGGCACTCCATTGTAAAGTTAGGTTATGGTCATAAATTTGAATTGGGCCAGGGATTCTACTACACTGAAACACTATGAACAAATGTAGAGTAATCAATCTAATGGATAAATAATATGAGAATCAAATGTCCCTGCTTATGCACATTATAGACACGTGCTATCACATTTCCAAATGGTATAGAGACCACCATCTGAGCCACCCATCGGGGTTTTAAAATTGTTTTTAAATTAATTTTGAAGTTCAGGCGTTTTCCTGTTTGTGATTTCTGAGTTGTTAATATTTAGGTTGAATTTATTTTATTCACCCTTTGAATCATAACATTGTTTCATTGTATGTTCCCATTCTGTCAATTATAGTTGTACAGTTTTAGTGCAATCCATCGGCATGTGTCTTCTGTTATTTCATCGTCTTCATGTAAACAGAAGATTTCCTTTATAATATGTTTGATTTCCTCTAAATTGATTGTGTTCCTCACTTATGAGTTTACGCTCAATGAACAATGTTAAAACTTGATCCACACTTACAAATGACCCAAATAAACAATTTGTCATGTAAATTATGCCATTAATATTCATTACCTCGTCTAGTCGCGACTATGGTGTCCATTTATCTATTACGTTCCATCACTGAAACACTGTATCAACCTTGAACCAAGTACAGTTGTGGAAACCGGTATCATTTGATATCTAAATTGTTTAAATTATCTCGAAAATTGATTCAAATTGTCTCAAAACTTTCCAACGATATCTCAATGTTTCATTTCGATGCTGTTGATACGTCTAGGTATGAAAATACATCACTTATAGGTTATTACAAGGTCGGCTTTAGTCAGGCTTGTGGACACTACGTGGCGCCCCTGTTGACAATTGCGAGGATAAATGGTTCACGGTTGTCAGTCCATTTCTAGTCTAATTGTCCGCTAGCCGCAGGTGTTGGGCTTCTCCACCTAATTTCCCCCCAGTTTTAGGTTTTGAATCAAAAGACAAAAATTAAAATTAACTTACTAATTTTGCCAAGTGGCCACTACCTACTCTCCTTATTTAATTTTATGTAATTGGGTCTTATTCAATGTCTCAATCAAGTCCAAATTGGTGGGGTTATTTTTGACTTCAGTGCGGTAGGATAAATTGGCCGCAAGTAATCTTGCCCAGAGATACCAGTATCTTCATCTGTGATTTAAGAGATATTCATCTGGTCTGTACTTTTCTCTTCGGTGTATCTCAGGAAATTGTCTATAATTGTGAACTAAATTAATTCTATTCTGTCTAATCTAAGTCTAATACAAAAAACTCTGGATATATTCCCATTGTCCATAGATATATTGGTCTACATGCGTCAGGATATGGTATAAGCTTGCTAGGGCTTTATTCTGTCAAGGACGTGATTTTTTTCATGCATTTAGAACACACTTGTCGAGGTCGAGGACCTTGTTTCTGACGTTTTTCCTGGGGAGGGATTAAGTAAATATCCCCCACAAGCTCATCTCCCTATCAGGTATAAAGAAAAATTGGCAAGTTAAAACAATGTCAATATCGGCCCCCTGTTGGATTTATCTCTGGCGTTGCCTTTGATCTGGTCTAGTCTTCTTCTCTTCACGTTCCTCAAGGATGCATGCTGGGGGCATGTTGTCCTACAACTTCTTATATTCGTCGCCAGGGGGTATTAATGTCCTGGGGCGTCTGTGAACGAGCGTCGTTGTCAAAGTGAGTTGCCATAAGTACCCACGCGTCTCTGGCATTTCGAGTGGCGCTTGCCTCTATCATAAAGTTTATGGAATATTTGCCTGACCATTGTGAGAACGCCGGGACAATGAAGTTGAACGTACCTCTCCCGGCCGTGTGATCTCCACCGTCCCACCCATGACGCACGAACTTGTCCATCCATGATTATTATCGTCTTAGCTTTCCTTACCCACCCTGGAATTTGCCTATCAACTTGGGATTTCTGATTAAGTACTTCCCCCTCCACGAAGGTGTGCAACTTGAGGTCACAAACTAGGCCACCATCGACCTGTTAAATATATTGAAATGAGTCTTTTATATGCCTCCTTAAATTTTGGTTTGCATCTAGGGCAATTAAATTCTAATTTTCGCGTGTTTTGGCAAGTATCATAGTCTCATTTTAAGAACCAAATTTGCTAATGCGGGGTGGGGTGTGGCTGTGCGTGTTCTTGTGCAATAAATTTCGCAACTAATAATATTGCAAATCTCTCATCTGTTTACATTTAACTCCAATATGGAAATTCAACCTCTTGTTCTCACGACCATTAAATCTCTCTGTTCACCTCTTCATTGTTGTAAGCCGCTTAAAATTCGCCTAATTAATTCCTAAGTCCATTATGCACGGGTAATTAAACATTTGTAACAGATAATTTCTTTCAAATTGTTCATGAATATGTATACCAAGATTTCTTTGAGGTTGACCGCGAGTGGCGAGACGAGCCATAATGATGATTCTCCCTTACATGCTCTCTAGAGACATGTTCAGCTCCATGCTTCCCATTGTTCCCAGGCGCGCAGTGTCTGAGACAAACTTCTGACCTGTCCCACGCCCCTGCCCTCCCCAAACCAGTCAGTGTGTAATAGAGTCCATGATTATTGTATTGGAACCCTACATTTGAGACTGCGTTAAAGGTGCATTAATGGTCGATTACTTAATCTTAAATTTTCTGCCCAAGGGCGATGTTAAAAATTAGTCTAGGTAAGAGAGTCCCTCTGTGTATGCCGCTGATGATTTATAGAGACATTGCTTGAAAGGTAATCTTTGAAGGGGAAGATGTATGGGGTAATTAATTGTTTTATAATTAATTCGCTTGGAATGTAGATTTAGAAACAGGCAAATGGAGGATATAGAAAGCAAGGATATAAAAGACCGAAATTGTATTCTGTGATGTTGGTCATATCTTGGTGATCGCTTTTACTTTGAGATCATAGCATCAATATAAATGGGAAATCGGTAAGATTTTCCTATCAATTACCACCGACTATTGAACGTAAAGCATAAATAGATCTGCGTTATCAATAGTACTGTTAAACGGTTAGATCAAAATTCAATACATCAAACTAACTAAATATAGATCCAAACTAAATGTCGAACTTAACGAACTCCCTTTATCAACCGCTCCCTCTTTGGTGGGCGTCACTACGGATGTTACATATAAAGATAGGATCGTCTCATTTAGATCCCCTTTGACTGAATATTTGCCGGGTCCTATTCATCTTCAAGACTTTAAATTGCTTCAACAGATAAATGTTCGCAGTGAATTAAAACCATCGAGAAATTGATTTAAACGATCTTTTATTTCAAAACTCGTGTTATATTTAATAATGTGCGCATTCGGTTTAATTGCGTTTGTGTGAACGTTGACAAGTATGGGGGACTTGCGCATATGTCTTAGGTGTGTACATGTATGCACGTTATATTTATAAATGATATTCACATAGACACTCAATAGCATCTGAAGAAATAATCTCTACCTCTGTAGTTCGTCATATCTGTATCCTATCTCAACAAGACTTAAGTTATTTGAATAGAAAATGTTTGTTAGTGTATACAGATATGATAAGCACCATTCATTCTTATAACAGAACGTTAGACTAAAAAAAATGTTAATTGAATTGTACCGGAAAATGTTCATGATATCAATCAAAGTACCAGTACAATTATGGAGTTAAATCGTTCTGGAACCATGTCCTCCTTTCTGAGAATTCATAATTCCATCGGTTCAAAGAATGTTTCTCAACAGTAAGTGCCCCTCAACTCAAAAATAGATGGACTGCTTCCATCCAGACATTGAAAGCCATTTTCAATGGGGCAATGACGATTGTCAGTTTCACGAAGAATACAGCAGTCTTTCACCATTGGGGTCATATGTCCATTAGCTTTCGAACACGGATGAGGAGTCATATACTTATGTTCGGGAGAAAAAGGCATTGGATTAGTTTGAGTTTGTAAATCCCTTGGGTATCTGTTCGCTGGGGTCATAAATGCATCCACTGATGTGTCCATGTACGGATAACAGTCTCGGTTATATGAATTTCCATTTTTGACCTCTAGGTCACTACAGTTGGATAATGATACTTTGGAAGGTGTTTCTACATAAATTGGCGAAGGAGAAGGTCCATTTCCTGTCACAAACGACCCCGGTGTATGAATCTCTCTGTACACATTTAGTTCACCGTGAGAAACGATTTTTTCTTGCGAATAATTTACTAGGGATGGTTTACCCCATGGACGTAACTTGGATTCGGGGGTACTATGCACCTGTGGCTCGTCTGGAAGCTCGCCAGCAAGACGCTCAAAACTTTCCAATACATCATGAACTGTGTACATGTGGGGTCCAGACATATCAACAATGTCAGATGCTTTCACAATATCATCCAAGTGTAACTGCTTCTTACTAGGCGTCCTGCTTTTTTGTTGATAAGGCCCTTGTTGGTTTCTGGCCAATTGGAGAGGTGGGATTGAAGGCATTCTTCTGTAGTTCCTGGCTGGCAGAGCAGGAGGTTTCGGCGATTCGTAATCACTTGTCACAGAATTGGCATCAATGCTAGCATAAGTATGACTCGTTGTGTCGCTACTAATACTGTTCCTTTTATTGCTTCTTCTCACATACGGAGTAAATGCACTCCGCCTTTGACTATGGTCTTCATAATCGGTATTAACAAGTTCATCAGGGATCGTTTCATAAATGTTTTCTTCCTGCTGTTCACCCTCTGCTGCTGCGTCTCTAGGAGCAGCAGCATCACTAATGTTCAGTTTGCTCATTGCTTGGACGGGCGACCCCCACGAGTAAACGTCATATTCGGCAGAATATTCTCCTGTAGCGAAACTGGCCATGCCAGAGTCTGAGGAGAGACTGCCAGTAGAACACGGATTGTAGGGAGTGGAAAGGTGGGACGTAGGGCCCTCTGGCACCGTCCTGTAGTCAAGGTCAGAGGTATCGGGAGAATGCAAATGAGTAATGATATCTAGTAATGTATCTGATCCAGACTTATTGATTTGGACAGGACTCGGATCAGTTGTCAAAGGCAGACCTTGTTCGCGTTTGCAGCTATCAAGGTCAGGACACTCGTTAGAAGGCAGGTTGTCTACTACTACATCTGGCACGCGAGATTGCCATTGTAATATATTCTCCCTTTTAGGATTCCTTGGAATCATAGGTTGGGGCGATGGGTTATTTTCAACCTTAGGGGAGTCATATCTAATACCTCGCACTTTTTCCACCACTGGCAATACAATCTCTGCCTTTGTTCTATGTTGAGGACTCGTGCCATCTGTTTTTATGAAATGTGGTGGCTTACATTGATCCTGATCATTTTCCAAATCGGTGATGATGTTTTTCATTGTTTTCTTTACATGAGACAGACGAGACGTCTCCCCGAGGGATTTTCTGCTAGCCTTTGTATGATGGCTCTTTCTTCCACTGTCTTTTTTATTGTATATTTGCATTTCACCGGGAGCGCTAGTCCTCTTTGTGTCCCTGGGTGGTATACTATGTATTGGTCTCCTAGAAACGGGGTACTCATTCTCACTGGAACTAGTGTAGTTCTCGTGATAGAGGTCATCAGCCTTTATGATAAACGCATCTCCATCGGCAGGCATGTTGTGTACCCTGCCATTCTTGCATCTGAATTGTTTATGTTGTTGTGGTTTAACACTGGCAAAATGATGAGCCATAACTGAGGCACTGGTAGCCATCCTGGTCTCATTCCAGGTGAGGTAATCCTGGTCTGTATCATACCCACTGGAGGTGGCCCCTGGAGAAGCATGTCTAGGGCGAGGCATGATGATTGGTGAGTTAGTGTTGTCACCATTGACTGAGTCCGAATGTCCTGGAGTCAAATTGGACTTCAAGTCCCCTGTGTATGCACTATCACTGGCACCTTCACTATAGATATCTCCTATGCTGACGTTATAAGTACTAGGCACAGGTACGCCTCCTCTATTACAATTGTCACTGCTGCTCCCTACTGAAGTTCTTCTCTTTAATTCCTCAGCCAGACAGAACCTACACTCGCCATCTGTATAGTAAATTGGAAGGCTCCTGTAATAATCGAACTCCTCCTCATGTTCTTGCTGTTTCGATCCTTTCTCATACTGGTTGTTCTCACAGCAATCACATATGTCCTCTATGTTGTAATCAGGCGCGTCTTTTGTGTAGGTATTACACGTGTCCTCTCTATAACAATCGCGTATGTGTGTCGAGTGGATCACATCGGTGAGTTGATCCCTGCCAGTAGCTGGATCTGACGCTGGCTGCGTTTCGATCGGAGATCCCTCACCACTGGTATTATTGTTATTATATGAATCGCCAGCCGTGGCAGGCACAGTTTGTGACAATTGAGTGGAACAAGTACTTTCACTCTTCTCCCCCTCCTTCTGCTTTTCAGGCTCTTGAAATAGCAACTTCTTTAAGTAGTTGGGATGTCGAACGTGAAGGAACTCTTCAAACGTAACGTAGAGCGTCCATATCTGCTTGGCTATACATTTCCCTTGTGACTTGAGTGAGCGCTGAAAGTAAAAGAAATTCAGACATTAAGTGTGTGGAATTTTAACGCACAGTTTCTTGCATAAAAACTGGAATTAAACTAGATGAGAAATTTATGTAATTGTGTAAACACCCGTGGAAAATTACGAGCCAATTAAGTATGCTCTAATTAATTGTCCGTCCCTGTGAGACCACACTTTCTAAAATAATTAATTATTGTTTATCTAAAGGGACGCTCCCATTACGTCTTAAACACAGTTATCAAACGGCGTGTCCTATCGTATAAAATGGCTCTTTAGACCCCACTAAACTTGAATCCATCGGGCAAGAATCCAAGTCTTTAAAACCGGCTCCATCCTTTTGGTAGATAACCCTAAGGTAACAAACGGTTTAACTCCCTGGTCCTCAGCGTATAGCCAAGTAGGTTAATTATCGATCGAGCTATACATCATATTCCAAAGTATATATGATTAAAAGAGACAAAAAATGGGAATCCTCTTGATAAAAACAATACCTGCTCAGGTAAAACCTCACCGGAAAACAGGAAGGGAAAGGAAATGATCCTAAACTCTGAATGCTCCAAAAGCGTTTAAGGAATTCCACGGTTTGCCTGTACCTACAAATGCGATGACAGATGTCCCTGGTTGGCACAGTTTACTTATGGTAATTTGTGAATGAAGTAAGCCAGCAATACTAACATTTCACTAAAGGCCAATAAACATCATCACCGTGCATGAACATGCCTTGCCCTAAAAAGTGGCATGCTCCTTAGATCTGTGTTTTTATTGGGAAATTCTTTACAGCACCCCATAATTAATTGTCTCTATCATTATTTGTATGATTACATGTCACGGTTTGCTAAGCAATACGAGGGCGTGTGTCTAACTGTACCTGAAAATTTAACTTTTTTTTCTAAGAAGGAGCAATTAAGCTGTAACTATCGTCAAGGTCCCACTTGAAATATTTCATTAGATTTTTGTGAAGGGGAACGATGGGATTAAACATATAAAGCACGATATAAGGAACAGGGATTGCAAGCAAGATCCCATTCATGAAACAGTCGACAACATCCCAAAGATCGAAGCTCATTGGTCACCTATTGCGTTTTGCGTCAAGCAAGGATACGGACGTTTAGTTAATGGGCCATAAAGAACTATATAAAGCCCATGACCTGTCAAAAGAGGCATAAGTTTAAGGCTTGGCTCCTGATGAACGAGAAATGAATTAGGATGAATTATCAATCTAGGATGAACAGTAAAATTGTTACGACCATTTATGGGGTTTGAGCTTTCTACGAACCCATACTGTTTGTATGATCGCTAGATGATAGTCCAAGAACAGCTGTATTTGTATGCTCCCGAATGCTTTTCATTGTATTTTAATGCTCTCGAAATCATTTCCTTGACAGATCATACCAGGATGCTAATAATTTATGAGAAAAACATCCATGTTGCTTATCCCATTCATTTTCATGATTTCAAATGGATATCATAAGAGCCTCGGGGAAGAAAATCAATCTAATAATCGCTAATGAAGTTGGGTTTTTAAAAAAAAATCTTTCTTCAGTGAAAATGTATGTGTATGCCATGGTACATACTCTTTCTATAGATCAATCCCTTAACTCGTTTTATTGCCTATAATTTTCTTTAAATCGTTGAAAATATCGAGGTTTAACTTCATCCAGAAAACAGCGACCACGAACCACAATTGTTCAAGTCATTTCGATTTTCCTTATTATGGCTATTGGTGATCTAAGAAAAAGGCATGCTAATCCTCGTGACTTCAACATCTCCCTAAAACTGACATTTTTCCTCCCAACGTTGCTAACTCAATTAGCTCAGAGAAGTTGCTATGGAAACAGTTGACAAGTCAGAATTTTCATATTTCATATGTGGTTACCATGGGAACAGCTGTTGATAAAAAAGAACATGTATACATGTTATGTGACAGGTCCAGATGAAGATATTCGAAATATAAAAACTGTTAAAATGGTCTTAAATCGTATAAAATGAGCTCAGGCAACTTTAGTCTAGGTGCACATCTACAGAACTGTTTAAGTGCGCGACCGATTTTATTCCGAGATGACACATACGATTGAATAATTAGGCCGGGTAGTTAGTGTAAATACATCGCATACATCTTAAACGAACATAATGTGCCCATAAAAACAACTCATGATTATTTCCTTTTGATCCTTTGCCAGAAAAGCATAACATAATATTTTTCGCTCAACAAAGGTACAATGATAAGCTAGTTGTAAGGAAACAACAAAAAAACACAGAGCATCCGTGATATTGGGTTCCAGGAACAAGAGAAAGACCCCTCCCTACTTTTTGGGACACAATTATCAATTACACCGTTTGGATCACACGTGGCAAGCTATTACACAATATTATGCCCTGAAGAGAATGCACAAAGTCCATCCATTTACAAATGATAAAAAGTTAACTAACTTTGCCCGGGGGCACGCTTATTATAAAGAATAAATTTCGGAACATGAAAGGGTTTTGACTCATTGTGAAATGAATCCGCAGTGGCAAGAAGATTATCTAACAGTAGTATCTGGCCGTTGACACTCAAATCAAGTCAATACAAATAGTCGGCTCCTCCTTGAAAAAAGTGCCCAAAGCTAGAATGTGACATGATGTGATTAATGTCCAACTTATCTATTCATCTCCTCGGCCAAAGCTGCTAGCATGACATCTCATTCATTTTAAAGTGATTATTCAAATTGAGATTAATTGTGATTAATTATTATCAGGATTCGAACGATGATTGTTCTCTTTTTATGACGAGACGTTATGGTACGGTGTGGAAATAAAGGAAGAAGTCCACATCTGTGCCTCATTGATCTTTACCTAACCTCGCCACCGATAGCTGCGTTACTGGTAAAGAAACAGATCAATTACATGTAGTTGTGAGACCAGAAACCCATTCTATATTGACCTGTCGCTCCTACGATGAAGAGCTCCAATTTGGAAGATCATTTGGGACAAAATCTCGGGTTAAAAATTTAAGATTTGATCACACTTATATGACAGGCCTGTACCAGGCACCAGGTATTAGATATAATTATCGACATTTATGCTACCAGAAAATTGCGTCGTATAATACGTCATACTTGGTCCATAGAAGCTGCAATTTCTGGATGTGGGACCGAATTTTTGTAAAACGGCAAGTGAGTCCGGTCCCCAGACATTATATAGCTATGAAATGTTTGGCATCTGCGAAGTATTTACCTGTGTTTCTTATGAAATGAAATTGAAGCCTTAACAGCAAAGTGGAGGCGAATCACCTTCCTTTGTGACCTTTTCTATTTTTAGCCATTGGGCCACACTGAACTATATTTCACAGGATAAGCGTGATCCAAAAATACCAAGGTACACATTATATATTCTGTTCGTGTGCTGGGGTCAGGACCCCTACCCTAAAAAGGATCATCTAGCTTGCGGTTTAGACCAAGGTAAGTTAACCCTCAGACAGACTTGACATCTCTCATGAGGGTGTCAGTAAATATGAGCGTGCTCACAGTGGACAAATGGTGGGTGGTTCAAGAAGTTAGGTCCTAGGCCTTGTAAACTCCTCCCACCCCCCACCCCCCGGTCAGTACAGAGAACATGCAAGAAATACATGCAGGTATGGGGGTTATGGAATGGGAGTGGGGGGTACCACCCCATAAGTGCTTTCATTTTACATGTACACTTCAATAACTATTATATGTTTAAGTATCCGCTGCGAGTAACATTTTGGATTGAACAGGGAAGCGTTTACCAAATGCAGGTGGATTGGATCACAGACAAAGGGTTGTTACTTTGGGGTTTAACTAAATGAGATACAAGGGTTTCTTATAGGCCCTACTACCCTACCCCGCCCCGTTTCCCTTTCCCATGGGAACTGTCTTGAATGGGACGTGCTGGCAAGGGGGAATACTAACCCATTGAAGTATTTCTAGATTCCCCTTTACCCCCAAGATGTATTTACTTGGTATGCATTGTGCATAACCGCAGGAATGCCATATTCTCATGATTACGTGCTACCACATGAACACAATAAACAACCATTGCCAGCTAGCTTCCTGCATATGAGACATCCCATTGCTTGTGGTTAGCTTAGATATCAGCTTATTTCAGGAAATTGCAGAAAAGGAAAGCTTTTCACTCTCAGTAGAAGGAGATATTTCCCTATTTATATTTACTATATTCACAAGTTACATATTTTTGTACGAGTGTTGCCATGAGTTCGTGATCTCTTGCTGTCAACGGGTCATTTAAAAATATGTTTTACATGCATTGGAATGTCCATGTTACCTGTTACACAAGTTCTTTGATAATAAATCCATTCTAACGACCAAAAATTCCATGGACAACAGTTGAATGATAAATAATATGGAAGGACAGACAAAAATGTTCAAACCATTTTTTCTTTAGATTTACTACCGATGTACAAGAGAACGAACAAATGTTGCATTAGCCTGGGAATGCAACTAAATGTGTGGTCGAGGAACACAAAAGGCAAATACATCACATTTGATGGGTTGAAATAGAATCTTTTCTAAGGATCTTTGGTGATGGTGTTCCCACTTGTCATACCTGTTAAACTCCAAAACGTAATAACCACAAGAAAGGGGGCACGCTCAGTGCCTCTTGGATCGTGGTCTTTGGGGCCTCGCACTTTTAAGGGCGTCGGTCCAGTCTTTTATGGTTATTTTATAACATGTCAGAGAATAGGCAGTTGTTGGGACGTCAGGACAGGCTTTGATCGCTGATATACAGATGTGTTCACAAGCTGGTGCAGAGTGGTTTGTCATCATTTCAATGACATGCATTCTTCTCTAAAAGGCATTAGACAGCTGCAAGGTCCGAGCTATACTGGATTCTTCTTCCACAGAGAAATTATCCCTCGTCTGAATTGATTCTCAAGAGCATAGCAAATAAAAATCTTACCAGGCCTGAGGGGCTGATTATATATGGGAATGGAAAAATCGAAACAGGCCCTTTGGATTTCTATGTAGGCGCATTTGGTCGTTGCTATGGCCATCATCATTTCAATTTGATCATCCAATAGCTCCCTAAGAATCCTGCGCCAGCCATTGTCCGCCACCTTCTCACAATTCAATATGGGGAGTTCTAAGAGTCACCGGCATGATGAATTAAAATCAGGTGCACAGATAGCAACAGATTTTGGTGTCTATTGGTATTAGAAGCTTGGAGTGAGATGAGAATGCTACAGTGTAAATCGGCCTGTCGGCTTGAACCAAAGCTACTTCTATCCACACACACATCAATACCACACCATTATTACACCCCAGGTAACTGCCTTGTGTTACACTTACAACAATAAATATACGCGGTCATCAGGACAACAGATGTCAATATCAATACTACATCACATAAAAATACTCGAGTTTACCTCTGATCACTTGTGGTGTCACAGCTGGATGTTCTGAGATCTTATTCCAATAAAACACTATGTTTGTCCACAAACATTATACAAAACCTGTAGTGTGTTGTATTATGGATGCACCTTATGTTAATGTGGATTCCTGCTGAGAACAGTATGAAGCAATAATGGCCACACTCACACAACTTATACTTCTGGCCACTCTTGTCGTGGTTTCCCAGCTATATAGAAAAGGGGAGCTTTCCAATACAATAGGTATGACCCGTTCCTGCAGATTCGAAGCTGCCAAGGATAACACTTGACAACTCACCCTCACAAACGTGTGGGATATTTTCATAATTTTACTCGCCCCATGAAAAGGACAAAGAATACGAACAAGCATTAGGCTTGTCTGACGCGGAGCCTAATGTTATTTGGAGGAATTAAGTGGATTGGTGCCTCGGTAAATCTGCATTGTTTTCCAATCAATCGGGTTAAGGCGAGGGGCATGACACTTGTTTAAGTAAAGGATTATTTCATTGCAATTGACCTCTCAACAATAGAAAGGCAATCATGATGTAGCTAGATTCGATCTAAAGCTGGAATGTTTGCTAAACTAAGCCTCGGTCATATGAAATAACCATTATATTGAAGAACTAGATCTACCAGATCAATATGTGGTTCTGAAATTTCCCTGAACATTTAATTTATCTATATTTACCTTCCAAATTTCCGAATGCACTTGGTCTATTATTTTCCCAATACAGCTGAATATCCTTTCCTTCGGAATACACTAATTATATGTCCCCGTCTTAATTGGACAGATCCGTGAGCCATGCAGGTCTAACATGCATGCATGTACGTACACACTTGCCTATGTTCTTGGACTAATGAATTTGTTGACAATCACGGAATCACCCAGCAATACGGTGTGCATGTCTAATCGTGGAGTATGGCATATGTAGTCATAAAACAGTGTTCATCTGCTTGTCCATCATTGAGTAATGCTTACATGACATGTGGGCACTACATTACTAAAAATAACTCGTTCGCTGACATTTTGTCCATCATGACATGCAGGGATTGCACTGGGGGAGAACTGAAGGGGCGATCGGGAGTGATCATGTTGCGAACAAACTGCGTTATGTTAGGCGCACGGGCGTTTAATTAACAGCTTCAGATTGCAACCTTGACAATGCGACCAAACCTGTACAGCCACCAGAGTGAAACCTAGTCATGCAAAGCGCATACAAAAGATAACATTTTAATGCCTCATTTCAATACAAGTAATTGGTGTAAAAAAAATCTACGATTTAGGTTAAATAGACATAAATGTCAAACTTTTAATTGCCGCAACCCAAGGCATAGTGCACACAGTATATTTTTGTATAAATATATATGCGCGTGATGTTGAGTCCTTCTGAAACATTCTCAGCGCATGTATTATGGCAGTCATCTTTACCACCTGTTGCTGTGCCAGCATATCACACGAATTAGATTCGGCAAACAATATGTAGCAGTTCTCCAAAGAACATTGATCAATGTAATATTTGGAGTGGGATGTTTGATAATCGTTATATACATTCGCCATGGTTTTACAACTAATATTTAGCTTCTAATAAAACAACCTGACACGTTGGGTATCTTCATCAGATTTAATGAAGTCGTGTTTCTCCTGCACTGATGTCATTAGCGTCTGGCGCCAAATGAGACATTTAGCAGACGACATTTTTTCCAATCCATATTATCGTTCATGAGAGAACGGTTAATAACAACCCAGGGCAATTACTTGGCGCGTCTCTCTCAGTGTTTTATTCAGGATCTCCCCGTGTTTGCGCGCTAAACACGCGATCTTTGTTCCCTTTCTAAGGTTTTCTCAGATCTACCTTGATGGGAATCCATTAAGAAAGCATTTCGATCGTTCTTGATAATGATCTAAATGCCATGCCTTTTTTGTTGCCAGAGGGAGGAGGGGGGAAAAGAACTATTATAGGGTTCGGTACAATCCGGGTGCAGCAAAGCATTTAATGAAATTTCATTATCTCACCGGGGAATTTCTATAAAGGTTAATGCTTCAGGGTCTTATCCCTAAATGGGACAAAATACCACTTGATAATTTACCTGTAACCATAATAGGGATGGTGGGATGGAAGTGGGGGTTCCACAGCAATGGCACAGCTGGGTATGCCATTGTCCAATACTTCATAATCCAATGGTTTCAGATTCCGAGTTAAACGCATTGTGCAAGTAACAAGGGAGACGGTTTAACCTTAGCATATAACTTAGAAGTAATCGGATGAAAAAGATATCGCGAATATATGTAGCGTCAGGCCCAAAGTCATATGGAATAGTTACCAGAAAACATTTACTGGTACTGACGTCTTACAGATTCTGATAATAACATCTTTCCCTAATATGACAGCTTTCATATTGGTGTTTGTATTGAGTCGATGATCGGTGGAAAGTATTAGCTGACAGAAATATATATGTGGAAGATCCAGGCCGAGGCAACAAAAACATAAGAATAAAATATTCATATCCGCGTACACAGAGAATTTCTAATATACATCACATTCCTAACAAATACAAATACGCATAATCACTTTTGCAATCAAAGGACTTCCACACCGCGCACTTATCTTTGCCAAGGTAATTGTCATTGGGGTTAATTAGATATGAATGAAAAGGAGACGTTTATGAGTGGGCTGCACTCTGACTCTTGAGTCCTCTTCGTTTGAAGTTCAGATAAATATATTGCTCGCATGTATTAATTCATGCGAGTTAATTATATGGTATCATGATGGATGGAGACAACGGAGGTATACATGGAGATGGTTGCACTGTATGTACCTGGGGGAGTTAGCAGATGAAGCGAGATTGGATCCCATGATGAGAAGGCACATGGTACCAGGGGGGCTTTGTACCGTTTTCTAAGTGGAATAATAACGAGTGTTACGTCAGTGATGATCCTCCTCAAGAAGCAGGATCCACACTAAGGTATGAAATAGCCCCTAGGCTATCGGGGATTGAGTGCGCTCTACATCCTCCTGCTATCATCAATTCACAACTGATGAAACCGCCAATAACTAAGTGACAATGGGTAGAATAAGCCCGGGGGGTATGTAAGTCATACACCTGGAGCTTCTGCCTTGGATGGGGGACTCAATAAAGAGAACGAACTATTCCAGTCTAGGCTCAGAGAGCTTCAGAAATGATCGAGAGAGTCCCTGAAATCCTCTCGCACCAAACCACAAAATGCCATTAGGATGCCTACTCTAAAGCTATTAGCGCAGTAGGCGTCCAATCACTCACATACCATTCTTATCTGATCTGAGGGCCTAGACGGTATTCAGGCAATCATAGATCATCATCCAATGGAGGGATACTTCTGATCTGATGAAATTCACTGTATCAATTTATCCATGTCCTCAAACATCATCATCTCTTTTTACACCTCATTTCCAGATCCAATCAAACATTATGACCATGAAACTAATCGACTGAATCTTATCTAGCATACATGTATACATACAAATCCAAAAAAATATTCGGCAAAAAAATTATCTATTCGATGAATTGTTCGATGTGTTATCTTTAAGGATGATTTGCTACTGGCTAATTGTGATACTTGGTTGTTTAATTGTGATTTGTTTACTCAGTAAATTTGCTATAACACGCACCAGTAAGACATTCTGTGTACATATATGAATTGGCTGCGGATCCTTCAGAAAATGCTTTTGAAGGTGTGTCACTTACAGAACATCGTGAAACACAGCCGTGGGTTAAATTCAAACAATTGTATTGTGTATCGCCATTTGGTATTCCACAAAAGAAAACAGTAGACTCCAAGGGAATGCACTGGTTTGACCTGCAAGGTGTGTTTTCCATTTCATTTATATTTATCCCTTTCCATATATGCCAAGCAAAGCTGTGAAATTCATAAGAAATTCGGTAGATCCCTTGACATGGGGTTGCCTGGGTGCTGGGCCAATCATTCTGTTTGAAGCTCCAGCACGAAACATCCAATAGCGGATCCAATGTACCAACAGATTTGATCCCGGCGCTAACATCAGAAAGGTCGGAGGAAAAGAGCCGCGCTTCTAAAATCTCATCGTCTTTATTTGTTGAAGGCACAGCATCAGAATTCACTAATCCTATTAGAACTAGCAGTGCTCCCCCAAAGGGTAGCTTCTCTTTTTTCCACCCTTCAGTACATAAGCAGCATGTCAGAACTATATGTACATAATGTCATGTCAATGCCTCTGTACATAATATCACTGAATGCCAAGTGAATCTTTGCCCCCTATTTTTCACTCTTACTAAGCCTCCTGGACGGTCTACGGCCATTATATTGCAAGGTCATGAACGAAGACTCTTATCAAATGGGAGAAATAGTATTATATTTGTGTAACGTTCAAAATACGACCCAAATACAAATACCTAGCAGCAAATTATAAGGCTAGTCTTAGGCAATGATGGATTGACTTTCACTGGGAGACAACAAAAGATATAATAAAAAATAGGGCAGGTCCAGCCCGGTCTATTCAGTATTTTGAATTATATGATATGAATCTCTCGGGCTCTGTCCTGGTTCATCCTCCATGTTTGCTAGCAAAATAGTCATACGGTATGCTAGAGTATTCAACCATGATTGAAGGAAAATATTCATTATACCAAATCTTTTAAAGGGCATTACGTATGTACACTCAATACATGAATCTAAGATTGTGTAAGAGACACCATTCCTTAGGCCTGACTGAATTTTAAATTGAACTTCATTGCCAGAAATTTAAATTTCATGAAGACTTTGAGCTAAACAGCGCCAGTTTATTTACAGAACAAATCGATTACGTTTTCCCATTCATACAAGTGGAGTCTTCCTGGTATAAAAATATCAAGTGTTGCCATGGGAAATATCAAACTCCTGGAGATAAGAGTCCTTCTCTTTGAGGTTACGAGTCCTCTCATGGAAGAGGAAAGCTAGCTGCTGCATTGCTATTGACAGGGTTGGATGTCACGCCCAAGGGCAAGTGTATGGGTGCCCAAGTTAAATAAGAGCTGCAATACACCGCTAAAGCCAAATCAGGCAAAAATAAAATTTCAAGTGTGATATGAATATGACACATATCAGAAGAGGTCCATATTAGGTTAGCATCCATATACCGACCCCTGGCTATGGTTATAAAGTAGTGGAAGGAAAAAGTCGTTGTTGTTCCACGTCGGATGCCTCTCGAAACCTACATGTTTATAAAAAGGCTATTGATGCGTTTGAAAACAAAGGTAGTGGGCGGAACTGTCTGGACAAATATAAATTATATATGGGCGACCATCGGTAAAAGTGCCGTTTTTGTTAAGGTTCTGTTGCTGTAGCTTCAGACGTGGGAACTTGATTTGAATTTAAATGCGATTTGCAAATATATCCAGGTGGATCATATTTGAGAACGACATGAAAGATGCTACCTAGCATAGATTCTTGAGGAAGTCTCACTAACTAATTGTAACTTAATTGTACATGTACTTCCTTGTACTAATAAACTGCTTGCTCATCTATCAAAGAGGGAAGCGGTAAGACAATGTAATCGGTTCAATGGACCGTCATGTTTTCTATGATCCTGCCAAGAAAACGCACTAACCTGTAATCAAACAGTGAGTGGTATCCAAAATATGTTCAATACACATCTAATGGGCCATGTTAATTGGAACATATGTTAGTGTTCAATGCATTAAGTACACACGAGGTCCTGGATATGGCGAGAAAAACATCAATTCACAATTACCAGCTATTTGGAATTGTTAATGTTACCTCCATGGACATCTATAATTATAAAGAAAATTGATCAGAGCGTATGTGGGTTATTTTACTACTGTAATGTCACAGGGGCCAAAGGGACTTGCAAGTAAAGGTGCACATTCTGTAGTTCCCAACCATAATCAACATGCCATTAAATACTCTAACACTAGAAGAAAAAAGAGATGAATACGGTGCTGCAATCCAACTAAAAAGAACAACTTTTTCTATCGTGTTCACATCAATGCTTTTACCCCAACGTGACCCTGTCGATCCATCCCCATTATGCCTTTTAAATTGGTTTACATTTGGTGTTAATAGTAGCGCTTTCGATCGCATGAGAATACACGACTAATCTTTTCTACTAGGTCTTCCTATGAGTCTGGCTGACATCTCTATCTTGAATTATATCTGCAATTGATTTTTAATCCATCCGAACCCCTTCATATACCCCTGCCCACCCAGGCAAGAGTCATAAATCTAACTATGTGATATCATCACCTCACCTCGCCGTATTCACAGCGTTCCTAGTGGCATGCCAAATATTTCCTTTTGGAACATCATGCCACCACTTTTTACATTGGCTGGGATTAAAATCCAAACAAACCCACAAATTATTCACCTCACGTCTTACCGATTATTTTACTGTCATTGATCATCAGACAAAAAGTGGTATAATTAATGGCCCGAATCCTTAAAAATTAGATTTTGATTCGCCCCAATGTATAAAAGTGTTTATCGATTTCAAGCTTTTCAACGCCTGACAAATACCTTACGGACACCGCTATTTGTTTTGTATTAAACGAAGAGGTAGGATAAATAGATAGTACTTACCACATCAGAGCGAAGTATGCCCAACAACTCGTCCATGCGATTCTGAGCGAAAGTTGAGGTGGTGGGCTTCCTTAAAGGAGGCAACTCAGGTTCGTTGCACCAAAGTTCGTCTGCTTCCCTATAGCGTATCCTGGCTGGAGCTCTGTTCGCTGGAGGTGCTGCTGTTTGGATGCCTTGGATCCTCTGGTTGTCCGGAATAGGAGACCAGCTAGTAGTAGCAGCAGCTGACTGTTTAGGAGCTGTCACTGGAGTAGATTTGGCCCATCCTGTGGACGCTGTCCTTCCATGAGTTATCTCACTGGTTCTCTGCAGGTAGCAGCTGCCGCTAATAGCATTAGCACGGTGTGCGGGCTTCATGTGGACTGACTCTGATGATGATCCACGCTGGATCCTCGGATCTGCTGTTGTCGCCTCTCTTCTCCCTCCTCCTCCTCCAACTCGCCTACTTCCCATGGCAAGCTGCATGATTCTCGGGGGCTCAAGGCTGGAGTTGTGGCTCTGGCAAAGCGCCACTCTCTTTATATGTACAAAGCCTTGCGATGGTTACCCAGACACACACGCAATGCTCCCTCAATACGAGAACTTTAATACTCTGATGACTTCATCTTGCTCGGTGCAATCCAATGGTTCTTACACCGCAAATCGCTGGGTATTTCTGGTGTTAATCCAGAGCAGCGTGACAATATTTCCCGTCTACTGACGTATTGCTGCAGAGGAAATCAATTCATCCGCTTTTGATCATTACCCAGTGCGAAAACATCAATATTGACAATAATTGTCTGTGATTATACCAACGCACTCGAATATGTACAAATACATGTATGTATAATGTATCCTCCTACGCAACAACTTTCCCTGAATAATTAATTACCCGACCAGCAATCAGAAGTCATTTCCTGGTGTCTTGTTATGTGTGATATCCGTAAGATTTGAGTAGGTAGTTAGTTGGACGAGCGTTGCACCGATTATGAGCGGATGAAATCCTGCTCTAAAGGGTGCACGATCCAAGCCAGCCCTATCTCCGCTTTGCTATCCTGGTTCTGCGGAGATGAAGTCGTTTATCACCAGAGCTCATCACCTGAGAGACCGAAAGAAAGAAATAGGCAAACATTAATACATTTTAATTTACAGGGCAGAGTCCTTTGAAGCCGGATTCAATCTAGAGGGCCAGGGTGAGGATAATCTATCTAGCCTTCTCAAATAAACAGTTCAATGGCAATTCAAACTTTGATCCCTCAAACTAAATGTTGCATCAAACCAATACTAGTTTTACGACCAGGAAAAAAAGAAGTAATTATACGTTGAGCATTCCACATAGACATTGCATAATGCCAGACATAAATCCTCGGTGATCATTTGAACAATTCGATGGCGATATAGTTTACCCCAAGCAGTGCTGTAAAACAAGCCTGCACCTGTCTCACAATACGCACACGGTACTTTCATGCGATTCCTCATTAGCAAGGGATACTGGTTACTTATCCACCCATATCCTCTTAAATGCTTCACATATTTGTTCCACACTGTATCTTTGTCACACAAACAGCGAGATTATTTGATCAAACTCTAATCCTTCCGTGGAAGTGTTTACTGTACTTTTGTTGTGGCACCGACAGGCCTTTTTACAGACAATGCTGTAATACACATTCCAACGAGAATAATTATAATGAAGAGAAAAGTTCTTGGGTGATATTTGGGTGAAAGAAGGGATATTTACTATCGTAGATGAGGCTAATAAATACTCTCGTATCAGATCAAAGTCAATGAAGAGTGATTCATTTACACAATTTTAATTCAAGGTCTAAAATTAGAGGCTATATAAGCCTTTGGTCGGGTCTTGGAGGCGGGGTGGAGTTTCAGTCACTGGTGTGTGGTCTCGGACCGATCCACTGGACTAATGATATGGTTGAATAGCATTACTACCTCTTGATGTGGCGTCAGAATAAAAGAAGAGTACCCATCATCGACACTCTCCACAGATAATGAATGCAATTTTCGTCTTCGTATTTTTTAAAACCATATGCCTTGTCTCTTTCAGGGGCCTTTGTTGTGCCGGGTTATCTAGAGTTTCAATGGCTGAAAGGGACTGAGTCATATACATAATTCTCACATAAATCTCAAGCTTTTGATTCCCATCAAAGCCTCGTTGTCTAAAGTGTATAAGAAAAGTACATTACTTAACCTTGAAAGCTATTCAACGATTTGACTCTAACAGGTTCTGCATAAATAAGTAAACTACTTCAAGGCTAATTTAAAGCATTGCCGTTTTTAAGTCTATATAAAAGCGATAAATGTGACTTGATACTTTGAAATGTATCAAATCGGTGGCGTTCATGCTAAATGGTTCTGGCGATGTTAACAAGGGGAAATTAGATCTCTCCACTAAAACAAGTAGGCCTAGTACCACTGAAGTTAAAATGATTAAGAAAGCAAAAAATAAACTTGCACTTCACAGTTGAGTTTGAGTGGAGATAGTTTAACAACTTAAATACAATAAGTACCAGCAGCCCATTATTGAGGGTAGTGTCCCAACATCTGAGACAATTCAGGAAGCTACAGAGGAAGATGGATGCTCATATTCCTGATGCAGGTCATGCCATGGGTTGGAATGCGCATCAGTGCAAGCTAATGTGTATTCCTTGAAGTGGCGGTCGGAACTTTGATGGCTATTGATTAGTTCAATGGTATCTGATGGAGAACACGCCTGGACAGGGCAACCAGATATTAGGTAAACTCGAGATAGTTTGCGGGTGAGGGCCTTCAATTGACCAAAGGGAGAACCGTATGATAAATGACAACAGTGTGCCTGGGTGTTCTGGGGTACTGGTGTCGGTACTCCCTTTGTAATCTGGCGTCCCCTTCCCTCAGGGGTATTTCGGGGTAAAGGTGGAGATGAGGGCATAGGGCACTGGTCCACCCCACGCTAGCACGACCCCAAGACACAGGGGCCGCCTTCAAAGGCAAACAAGTAAATACGAGGTGATTTAACCATTTGATATGCATATCTTTCCGATAGATTGCACGATCCTCTTTGTACGGGGGTGAACATATTTGCATTTAATGGAATAATGATCCATGCACTTTTAGCAAGAGAAAATACCACAGATGGTGTCCCCAGAAAAGGTAAAAGGGGCATTTTGGTAGTACCATTCCTTCCAGAGGGTGAACTCTCCATGGCAAGTGGGGCATTTCCCAGCACAGTGGAGAAGTTATGAGAGGTTAACATAGACGTATTTATCGTCGTGCTTTTTACAGGTGGACGACCAAATTGTACCGGAAGTAGAGGGGTCGGGGCGCCAAAGAGCACACCCCTGCGGCATGATAAAAGGCCAGAGAAAAGGCCTAGAAACCATGACAGGAATGGACGCCAAAATAAAGGAGATAAACAGTGTAATACCAACAGATATTGACCTAATCCCCAGGGCCCTGCTTTTCTATCAGCTGAGTACTTTGATGGACTGAGAGTAATTATATGTTTCTTGTGGCGTTCAACGGGGCTTTGGGCTAACCAAGTCTGGGCCCGTAACTCCCATTAAATGATTATACCAAGGGACATTGCACTTTCCTCTATAGCTCTCTATACCTGCGGTTTGATTAGGTATGTGCTCTGATCTCAACCAGTCGGGGTACCCATGGCCTAACCACATGAAACCAGATATATCAAAAAAAGGAAAGCCATGTACGCCTCTCACACTGACTTGATTAGAGGGTCGGCGAATGATAAAGGCCCTCTGACATTACATTATAGCTGTCCTTCATTCATGTAGGCATCACATCCCATGTTAATCACCCATCAAAAAGGACCCGAGTTTTTGTGCTCAAATGATGACAATGAAATCATCAATTAGTACCTTATGACCTCAAAACATGAAGCCTGTATTATTATCTGAGATGCATAAATACTATTTGCACAGTATTAATTATTACCCCTGGTTCTTCAAAGCATGATGATAAGCATTACCAATGTGTGAGGACAGGCTTTGAGTATATGGTGTGTATGTTTAATATGCACTCATATACTCAAGTATTCCATCTTAACGCCTTGGCATATGCCCAAACCATTCACAAATATTTATTGATGCTATGATTTATAATCCAGTCAATTAAGTAATCAAGATATCTTTGATGCTGGGGAAATGGAACAGATAGCATGGAACGACCAGCAATTACACCTGCCAGTCCGCGACAATCGCTTGTTGTATAAATCTTAATACAGACTTTTTATGTTACTTCTCCCCGTCTGTCGGTTTGCGCTTGAATGAATACTCGCGTGGATTTTTCCTCGATTGTAAAAAAAATAAGTCTCCCCAATCATGGCAAGGGGATGGAATGCAACAAATTATGAAATATTTTCAGTACTATTAAAGTATTGTACATATTTGTAGGGTAAGTTGGTGGGTGATAACATATAATTCACATATAGCTGTACTGGTTGATTAAAATTAATCATACCCTATTAATCTTCTGCTAGACCCAATGGCAATGTGTAATCTGACAACACAGTACTAATCACCAATCTATTTATTTTAACCTGGCACCAATATATAGGCACAAGTCTTACGTTGAAAATTTAAATATCGACACGTTCTGTTTCTGCTGGAAGAAATTAGTCAAAACCCATATGCGAAGCCCTTAGAACTCTCTCAGATACAGGGGAAATAGTTGTAGATTAGGAGGACCACATGTCACTCTTAAAGTACAGCATCCAAACATGAGACATATATAAGTTATTTTCAGCATGAGTTGTTAGGTTCCTTATCTGATCACTCATAGCATTTGGAAGATTGTCATCAGTGTCGTCAGGATTTTTTAGACTTAAATATATAAATTGTAGTTACGTATGCATGAACGCAATTAGAAAGTTTGGAAGAAACCTTGAAATTGGCATTAAAACGTGTAATTTCTCCAGTTCTCCTTGCTGTTCAGTTACTCAAATGCCATTCGTTATGACCCATAACGTGGATATGAATCAGAGTAGATGCCATGCAGACAGATAGCTATTTGCACGGTAAACATTGTCCTCAAAGTTGCTTCTTTTACTTCCCCTCTACTTTCTGACAGCAGGAATGTACGATAGACCACAATGGTATAAAGTACCAACAATCTGACAAGTTAATACATAATATCTACCGGGGAGTTCTCGTGTACAAATGCCATGACCATGTACCCACATGATAGACATTATTCACATACCAGAATGCAACGTGCTTCAATTCAATCATGCAAATAAGTCTTTCAGAATGGTAGTTTGATACTAGCATGGCATAATACATGTTATGTTTCCTATGAGATTGTCACACATCGTGACCAACAAAAAGCAAGGATACGAGCGGGACCAACAAAAAGCAAGGATACGAGCCAATGACTACACCTATGTGACAATAATAATGTCAAAATTCTTTAAACTACTACCAGTACCACAAGAGACCACTAAAAGTTACACCACCAATACAAAGTTATTAATAAAATATTCTCACCTGGACACAATGACCCCTTGCCCACGAACAAAATCACCTTGTTTAAAGAAATCCGAGCGACAAAGACGTCTTGAGCCGATGACAGGCTTGTTGTGAGTAGTTGCTCACGCGAGTAATACACATGTATTTGTCCCAGATGTGACTTGCTCTTCTCCGGTTAAAACACAGAGCAATATATTACAAAGTATAGAAGAATGAAAATGTCCTAAATCTTGTGAAGTATATCCTATGACCGTTTCAGTGTGAGCCCCTATTTCACTGATATTTACAGTGGCAGTAGTAGTTTCTTTGCTGTGGTAGAAGCAAAGTTTCGTAGCTCCCTCACTCCCTCCTCCTGCCCGGTCGGCATCTGAGCACTATCTGAAGTCTGGGACGCCGAGGGGCAAAGCTATATGACATATGAGAGAGAGAGAGCCTGCGTGCTGTACCAAAAGTGGTAGGAGGACGCGAGCAGCGCGCGTTGGCTTTACAGACGCTGTCCACAAGGGAAACAAACCATTCATAATGTGACTCTTTGAAGTCGGCCGCTCCCGTCACGCTAGCCCGGACGCACCCAGCCGAGACAGGTGCAAATATAGGAAATGACAATCAGAGAGACACCTTGCGCCAATAGATCGTACAATTCTCCATGGGAGTAATATGTGGGATTACCTGTAGGGAACGCCGGGCGAACGACTTTAATTCGAGGATCAATGGTAATGGGTTGAGTCAAAGGGAACCGATTTAAAGTTGTTTGAAGTAGTGCGTGGTTAGGGAAACTGCGGTCCTTTTTATCCCAATCTGGCAGACCCACGCTTGGGTTGACACTTGAACTCATGAATTGAGGTGTTATGCGCGAAGTTTGATTCGCTCCATTCATTCACAGCTCCCTTTTCCCATTGATGAAAGCTGTGAACATGGGTGCGAGATACTTATGTGGTCATTGAGTAGGCAAATTATTCCCACCTATTGTGTTTTTGAGCAATTCGGTGAATAAAACCCAAATAAATCCACCCTTGATTTGGACATGTGTTAATCCATCTTTATCTCGTCATGGTCCAACAATGGTGTTAGGTTACAGGTTGAAGCGTTACTTGTTGGAAATCGGTCTCTCTTATACCTCTATACTTATACATTCCATATTACTCTAACCAAGCTTATACCAATACTAGTACTACTGGATACCCATGGTTTCCGATTGCCTTATCCAAATATAACTTTGTGACAATGGCAAGGCACTTTGTATCCCCCCGTGCACAATGATTATATCTCAAACTAGGATCTTATCAGACATCTGTAAAGGAATAAGGATTATGCTCCTATTGTCCGCACTTATGGTGCACCTCAATAAAATAATTCCCGTCGACAAACGAGGGTGTCCGACATCAAGAGAATGCCGGAAACAGATACACACAAAGGGCTAACAATTCGCCTTATTAATGTTGTAAAATATAAGCATGATTTATTTTAATTTTATTGCACATGTATGCAGTAATTGGCGCGCGGGTAATTTACGACGGGGCTATTTGTAGATATATTCCGTGATGTCGACACACTTTCATCATGTGTTCATCTATTCTAACAATGTCTTTGATAATTTGATTGCACCATCGTAAGTATCGCATGTCAGTTTCAATTGCCAAACATTTCCATTGTCCCCTTTACAATAACCCCGAGAACCTGCATATTATAGCATCGTTATGGATGGTATTGAATTGGACCAAGACCCCCAGGAGGTACCAATCGGCTGTATTTTGACTCCTTTTCAAATTAAATGCCCTGTACTCCACTACACGCATTAACAATGTGATTGGAAGACTTAGTCCTGCGACAATCGTCCGCAGGAGTTTGATTGGCGCCCATTCTTGAAACCCAATTAGGGACTAACCATACACAATGCGTTTGTTCGGGGATATCATACAAACGTTACGTTCTCTACCGTCTACGTTACGGGCTTTTAACGTGTCGGCCAAGCTTTCCCAACGCGAGTATACAAACGCGTTTGTGTTGGAATTCCACGCGGACAATCTTCTCAAGCGTCCCCCCACAATGGGACAAAAACTGAAAATAAATATCATGCGGGCTACAAAGGATTCCCCTAATGTATAAGTAAACATTTTATTGGCTAATGCATCTTAATTGTCCCGTGTGTTGGTACTGGGTCTACATCATCAAAGTGGACGACCTGGGAAGAAGAAAACAACACGTTTGAAACGTACAATGTATCGGGAACTCACCGGAATTATCCAGGGACCCATTATGCTGGGGAGGTATACATCCCAGGAGAATTACACTAAATTTAAATACTTCCTGACTGATTGATATAATCATAGCTATTCATTCAATCAGATTTTTATTATAACGCCTTTCTTATTTTGACATGACTGACTGATTATATCTGATGAATTCCCAGAATGCATGAATATATATATATATATATATATATATATATATATATATATATATATATATATATATATATATATATATATATCAGTCAAATCTGCGTCGTTTTTAATGGGGGAACCCACTATGTAAATAATATAAAATCATAGCCTAGCTGGAAAAGCCTAAACCTAAACTTTTTTTTTAGGAAAAAAATATTATTTTACATTAGAAAAAGAGACCCCACGCCACGCGGAAACCGATAGAGAAGACCAAAGCCAGCGCTGCGGTCGCGGGGTCATGCCATGAAACTGTTTACCCCATCTTGAACATAATGCAAGTTGACATCTCTGAGGCATATTTATGAAGTTCACTGGTTTCCACAGGGTTGCTGATGTCGGATGCCCAATGTGATAAAGATGTCATCCTCAGTCAGGGTTCTAGCTCACGACGTGCCCTCTATATTCTAGCTGATAAGATAAATTATGATTGAAAATGAGAGAGAGATAGAGAGAGTTGAGAGTCGACGGTTACATAATACCTTAGAGTAAATGGAACTTACTTAAGATAACACATTCATAACCGAATTATTATACTCAAGTGGGATGGGTTGAGTCAACAAGAGGGTTGGTAGAGTCAATGAGCATTTCACAATTTCTTACCACTCAATTGTTTTAATGCGGTTATCAGCGCTGTATAAGAAAGTTTTATATTCAAGATTTGTAATGCATGGTTACAATTTTCTTAGGACATATCATAAAGAATGTTACACACACTCGCCTGTCATGTACAAAATAATATACTAATTTATGCATTCATTACTCTTGTCAAACTGTTTATTTGGACTATATTAATATATTACCCTCATAATAAAGAATGTTTTGCGTAATTCATAGATATCAATTATATTGTTTGATAAATTGTTAAATTATTATGGAAGGCAAATCACGCTATATTGGTGTTACATTATTTAGATTTGACCGATAAATCAAATATACAAACCTCCTGACAATACATGGTCTCGGAGAACTGGAACAATTACAAGGAACACTGCCTACTTGTTGCATGACATTGTATCATCACCGATACCATTATCAGATATGTACATCTGTCTCTCCGCTTAATTGAATAACATAAAGTGCTAATGTTTCCAACTGTAAGTAATACTTATTACACATGGCACGACATTATACAAGTCACATTCGTATCCTTGCCCATTGAATCATATCATGGTAGTTTTTATGCAGGTTATTTAAAGTCACACGAATGCCTGACTTCACTGACGGCCTCTTGAACAGTGAAACCCCCTCGAAAGTTATAAATATGTGAAATTCCAAAGGAAACCCAACCCTTGGTGGGCATGCCTGCAATCCGTCCAGACTAAATGAATGTTACATGATATCGGCGTAGAGACCTGGCCGATATATTTGTTACACCTTGCACGTTGCACAACAAATGAAATTTTAATAATGGTTAATATAAAGTGTAAAAGACATTTATAATAAGATCAGGTTATGTTGAGAGAAACAAACCACGGCTTTACTTACCATCCAGCTACATGTATTATGAAAAAGAAAAAATCGACCTATGTTTAATGTTATAGTGAGGATTTGCTTCATTGTTCTGTATGTTTAGAGCAAAATAGGAATATATAAATTGTAACGTTATTTATCCTGCAGGTTGAAAAAAAAGCGAAATCAATTTTCTACTCAATTTTTCTAGTTTCTATTCGTGTCCACCGACTTGATGGAATGCTCTGATACAGTAGAATCCCGTATAACGACCGTCTCGGGAATGCGACCAATCCGTAATTAAGACCGGTTTGACTCAGTCCCCCCAATAGGAGATAAGATAGGAAAAGATACCAATGATTCGCTTCACAGCTATAGCATCGTTGAAGATACCCGCAAAAGCTATGGTGTGATTTGTGTCTTCTTTCTCCTGATCTTTCCCCAGATCGTCTTGCACTAGAAAAAGGGCCTCCTTGGGAAATGGGATAACCATGATTTATGTCAGAGCTACAATGATCCCCCTAATTATGATTTTGCTCCCCACGTTCCCTTCACAGTTAGATTTATGGTTCAAATAATTAACTGTACCGGCCTAGTATGTGAGGGTGTTCCCTTTTCTTGTGTCTACAGCCATTAATACTGGATTATACTCTATCATTGTCTCATTCATTTCTGATATGATCAGAAAATTACTGAGATTAGAATTGAATTGGAGGTACCAAGTGTATGGAAAGTAATAAACGCAGACTGGACCAATAAATTGTAATACTTCGACGGAGAACAAAATAGATTTGTATTTTATCTTTATCCAGACATTTAATGTCAATAAAACTGTCCAGAATTAGCCCCCAACTTTTCCTTGCCATATCACTCCTACTATAGTCATCATACATTAAACTCAGATTTTACTCCATTACCGGTCATTGCGGTAACAAGTAAAAACCTCAATAACCGCAGAAATCCCCAGGGTATGGGATATGGACTTTAAGAATTGACAAAAATAATTATTTAATTAATTCATTTCTTTTGTAATGGAGAATGTATTTAACCATCTATTCTTTGGTATGACATACACGTATATGTCATGATGTTAACGTCCCAATCCATAGTCAGTATTGAAGTTTGCAAGTTGGTCCACATCTAGGACACTACGGATGCAGAAGTTTGGTGGCGCCACCTACAACTAGAATGAGAAACTTAGTCTCTCCCCACCGGTATCGCTACTGGGCCATTTCTGAGACCATCGAGCTGATAGACTCTTTATAAATACATTCTGTAGGATAACTTATTTATTGCGTTAATGCATAGAGTGAAATGAGTGTGACTATATGTACATGCATTGATATACAATAATATACGTATAAGTTATAACAGACATAATATTGGTAACTGAAACGATATTGTATAAGTATAAGCAGTATTTTGTTGGAATTTGTTTTTTAGCGGTCTCGTTTATATTTTTTTTTTAAAAAGGCCTCATCATGACTACTAGGTGATGCTATATAAGATCGAATAGACTAACAAATGTATTTGATTGATATGTAGTGGGTTGATTAATCTGATCGAAAGACAGTTACCGGTATAGACATAAAGGGAGGACATAAGTAGATTTAAAAAAAATGTGTAGTCCTATTAGTATGTAGGCCTACGTGAAATCTGTTGTGTTGGTAGAAAAAATATTGGTGTATGAGATTGATTGGTGTCAACAACGAGATTATATTAACACAAATCGACGTGTTAATATAATCGACGTGTTAATATAATCTCGTTGGTGTCAATCAAGCTAATAGTAGATAGAGTTCGATAACTAGTTTTTTGAAAGGCAGCGCAAGAGTACACTCACATTGTAAACAAGCGTCTTTTTGTAATGAAATGTTTAAATGTTGTGGCCTGGAAGTAAATTTTAAAAATATATAATATATAGCTGCAAACTTCATACAGATCTAGACTAATCAACGAATTTGAAGACACCAACGAGGATATCATAAACATGCATAAAGTGAGGTATTCCCTGGGCTGCACAACTTGTGAGACACTTCCCGATACAGGTTCCCCCTATACCAGAAGCAAAGGGTTTTATTGTCCTGGCGAGCCTGTTTTTATGATAATATTTTATTTGTTCCATATATTTACAAAAAGGAGATGACCTTCTGGAATTTATTCGAGGACACACCTAGCTATCATCCAAACAAAAAGATCAAAGTTAAAATATCAAGCTACCAGTTCTACAGGTTTCTTAGTTTTACCAGTTGTACTAGTTTTACAGCTGACTAAAAAAGTATATGGCTAAAAATATTATTTTTTGTATAATGTATAGAGGAGAGACTGTATACCGGCCTCATTTAAATGACTGCGAATGAAATAATGTAATAAAATAATATATTATAATAACGGAATCTTTACTCTGCAAGTCCAAGTTTATTTATCAGTGCATGACAGTTAAATATTGTTGCGGTTATTCCATCTGAATTTCTAAAAAAAAAACTGTTTAAATGTTGTGGCCTGAAAGTGAATTAAAAAAATGTATAACATTATAGCTGCAAACTTCATACAGATCTAGGCTAATCAACGAATTTGAAGACACCAACGAGGTTTTCATAAAGTGAGGTATTTCAAGGTCTCATTTAAATTCATGCGATTGACATAATATATAAGCCTGGGCCCCGATAAACCCCCCACCCTCCGAGAAAACACAGTATTTCCATTCAGGAAAGGGTTTTGAAATGACTGTAAAGTGTCTAAACTCTTTAAACATTATTTAAATACTGCATGAGTGTAATCTCTCTCAATCGTGATCTCAAAAAGTTTCTTTGAGAGCGCTGCAACATGAGGAGCATGAAGTGGTCGCAACTCTTCCATAGTAGGGGTGGGGGACGGGGTGGAGGAAAGATATGTTATGTGTCTCGCCACTGGAAGAGCTTGGAAGGCAGCTACAGGCACGGACCATTTTGCAAAGAGCAACCCGGGGCTAATAGGTTGGCGCGACATTCACATAAATACAATTATAACGCGCCCCAACCTCTCTAATGTTTAGAAAAAACTTGGCCCACCTCCAGCGGCGCTCGACTATATATAAGTATACCCATTGGAGATACTGACAACCGAGTCCAAGAGAAGATTTAAAACTTGAAGCGTTACACGTATCCAGAATACATTCATGCACCGTAATCCCATCCAATGACCATCATTACATGTGGAATTGTCCAACCTTTCTGTTACAATACCATTATTTCCTAATCTTAGAATGACGATAAGGTGCCTAAAAATCAAATCTGAATAGCTCTGATTATTGTGATTTATTTTATTGAAAAAATATCGACATATATCCTTTTGTGGAAAAAATAAATGAGGCTATATTCATTGTGTGAATATGCTGCCTTGCTCAACAAACATGCTCTGCGATGCACTGACACTATACTTGTACCCATCTGAATAGTGAAAAAAAAATCAAATTTATGTAACCAAATATACCAGTATTCAATGTTAGATACTATTTATGAATTTGATACATTACACATTAATTTATTTTGTGTACTTTGAAATAGGTTTGGTAATTTTCTAGCATTTTTTTTAATGAAAGTAACAAAGGCCAGATTTTTTGAGCAGTGGGTCGCTGCAAGCGACTATCGCTCTTTATAATGGGTTGAAGTCAATGACTGTCCTCTAGACCGTAATTCCGACCTATAATTGCCCTCGAGACCGTCTTCCGAGCCTTGAATTTAGCCGTCATCATGCACCTTGCGGCGGGAGCCAAATAGGGGTCTTTTGAATTGGCCATTTGGCTTAAAATAGGTGCAGCTGAAACTAATTAAAGACGGGCATCGGGGCCTACCTGAGTGTGGGAGGGGCTCTGACCACAGCTAAGGCCCGGTCTATGTGCGGGGCCGGGTGCAGGGCACTGTGCCCGGCAAGCTGGGCATAGGTCACTTGGTTCATGGGCATGTCAGCCTGTAAGATGAACTTGATTTTAGCCATTTAAATGAACCCACTTTATTGAATTTCTTGGAGCTGACATCGTATCCAACAAGAAGTACTTGATGTGCATAGTGTTGTCTTTTATATCCTCTAATTTGGAGGTTATATTACATTTTTTTCTATTGCTAAAATGGCATTTAATGTGGGGTCCTCCCTACGTCCATACACTTCCCTATGTGACAAAATGTACACAAATGTTTCTGGCCCCAGTTCCGGTCCAAATTGACCGTGAGCCTTCATTCTGGCCTCGGTGGGTCAATGGTGAATTCTCAATTCGGACCAAGTCTATTACTTTAACGGACCTTAATTCCCAATTCCATACACTACTATGTATACATGCTTCATGGGCAAAATACAGCTCTCACAACTGGTTTAACCAATGATATGTCAGGATTTAGTGGGTCTGTTGCATGAAGTTAGTGAGGAAAAATTTATATTGCTATGAATATTGGATGCCTACTTCACCAATGGCTTTCCCTACCCTGGAATGGCTGTATGTGTCTGTTTCATAAAGTCTGTAAGGAAAACTGTCTTTCTCCTTCTACTCCCTCTTCTCCAATGTGTTACCATACTAGCCAAATGGCTTTCCCGGCCCTGGAATTATGTTTTGGCCTTGATCTGATATCTCCTGCAATGCTATAGCAAAATGGAATGCGAATGCATAAGTCACACTTTCCAGCCACGACAAGGGAACCTAGATGTTGTCCAGATTCCAATAGTAACAATACATTTTAACAATAAAACCCAAGGGTATGGATGGGTGGGTCCTCTGTACTCCCTTACTGACGACTTCAATGCTCTACATAATCATGGCTCAATTTCGCCCTAAAGGTAAGCTCATTTAGCCAGGGATTATGCTTTGCATCTTCACTTTAAAGAACCTAAGCATGTTTTTTTCCAAATGGTTTTTCCGGCCCTGGAAAATGTTTTTTCCCCTCTCTCCCTCTCTCTCTGTGGGATATTTCTGTTCATAAGTTTTGAAAAGTTATATATTATTTAATAATGAAATGAGGATATTTTATGAGTTGTCATTGTAGGCAGCGTCGTAGTGACCGTAGTTTGAATCTCAAACATGAACTTTATAGAAGGACTATAAAATCACAAAACTTCGAACAATCACATAATTAATCATCACGAACTTTTTCCTTATTTTATTATGTTGGGCTATCTGGAAGACCTGTTTTCAGAGGATAAATTAAAGCCCGGTTCCGAAATGTTGTTATGAAATGTATGATGAAATGTCAAATGTATGTAACGGAATTTTGGAATAAAAATCTTTATATATATATATAATTGGTTGTGTTCAGAATTGTGTGTGTGTTAACCCTCACTTATACCTGTACTTGTACAAAAACTGGAATAATCAAGCACCCATAAGTAACAAGTGAGAGCTTGTGTCTTGTGTTCTCTATGAGGAATTTAGTTCGCGACAATATATATTCTTATTATTTAATGATAAAATGAGGATATTTTATGAGTTATCATTATGGTTTATGGTACTTTCTTTCAAATGTTAAATTGATACTGCCATAATAACAGTAGATTGGGATTTCAATTGACTTCCTAAGAAAGTAGATCTATGTAAGCATTGAAGTGTCCCAAACACGGAGATGGCACCATGGTTTCCTACTCACCGCTTCTAAAATTTTGATGTTAAAGTGACACTGTTCTGGCCTTCATTCACAAGTAACGGAATTTCTACTCAATGTTCTGGCCTTCATTCACAAGTATATATATATATATATATATATATATATTGTATTTTCATTCTGGTCCATTCAATAAATAGACAAAATTGACTCCTGGTCGTGTGAGAGGTGGTTATCTCCCGTGGGCGTACCAATTCCTTAAGGGTGCGTAGCACCCAAGGAAATTGGGTAGCCCAAGGGAGATAACCACCGATTACACGGCCAGAAGTCTATTTTGTATTTATTATACCTCTTCCAATGTTTTTGTGTGAAAAAATATTGAAAATTCGATGGAAATTTGTGTCAGACAACAAGCTCTGTTCACCACACTGTTTGTTTACTTCTTGGAAAGTTTCTACTTCCGGTCCCTCTCACTCATTTTCGGGTCTATTTTTCTATTTAAATACGCAATGAATTCGTAATTTTACAGTTGCTAATCATTCTAATTATTATCATATCATTATATATGATGTATTATGAGTCTTTTTTCCATGAAAATAATTATTTAAATAACGAAAATAAGGAGGCGAACATGGACCCATTTTTTCAACAAAAATTCCGCCAGAGGGCAATATGATATGTAAATACCGCCCAGAGGGTAATACGGTTTTCCAATGCTGTAGCCTATGGCTTACCATACCATCCCTTCCAGAGGTATAATAAACAGTTACATCATCCAGAATTGGGATATCAGCCTCTGCCTTGGCAGGTCTACCTGGTGAATCCCAATAGCTCATTACAAGTTACTTTACTTTTATAAGAACACGAAAAGCTATGCGCTCTTGTTTTGTTGCCCGAACCATTATAAAACACACAATGTTAACATTGAAAAATCCCAATCCCCCCTTCCCGGCTCTTTATCAACGTTATTAATATTCTTATATATTATTCTCATAGTTCATTGTCCTTCATTGTTCTCTTCTATTCAAGTTCTTACTATCAAAGATAGTAGTGTTCATTGTTCATTCATAGATTGTTTAAGTGTCTAGTCTCATTTCATTTTTACCAGAAAAGTTTCAGCTATAGAGCCAATCCCAACCCAAACTACTTATTTCCTAGAAGAACATCAGTAAATAACAATACATGCGATGATCAAAAAAATATGATATACTAAGCGATTTGATGTTGATGTTACCGTTATATCGGTCTTTCCCTAAGGACTTATATGCCTTGTTTGCAGGCTGGTTATTCATCCATGCCTGGAAAGATTTATTAGATAAATCCTTTATAATCCTGTACAATCTAACATTCAAGCATTATACATCTGAACTCCCTCTATATTACGTATTTACTATCAATATAAAGTTACAAATTTCTAGATACAATTTTCTCAATTCTAGTCGAGTTAAATTTTATAATCTGAGTTTTTCCCTTTATACCTCTGCCAGAAAAATGTCAAATTCAGTGAGATAGGTCGTTCGAAGATAATGCCTGAATTGCATTCTGGTTTTAGTATCTTGAACCTCACTAGGTAACTTATTCCACAACTCTGTTAACTTGTGAACATATGATTTTTTAAAGATCTTGTTCCTTGGCTGCGGCACACTCAATCTCTTCCCTTTCACTAACCCTTGTAAAGCAATTTTCCTACTGTCTACATTCGTTTCATCTCTAGTTCTCATGAACGCTAGGTCCAGGAGATGACTGTTGATGGAATTTCTACCCAATTTTCTGGTATCTGTACTTCTTAACCTTCCCAACTAATCCCTGGTGATATCAAAACTATGTAATCCATAGTATGTGAGTTATTTGGTCAAAATAGTGAGTAAATTCATTTCGGCTGGGAGCCATAATCCAAAGTGCCAGTTGGGTTGGCATCTGGAGTTATGTTACCACAGGTGAGGTCCCCATGTCACTCTATCTATTCTGGGATGGGGTCACTGATACAGGGTGGTGATTGGTCAATACAATGGAAATTAGTTTCTTTCCTGTCCACTTGGGGCATGGGGGCAGCACCTTATGGTGGTTAATCCCTTTCCTCTGAGATTTGAAATTAGTAGAGGCATCAGACCCATTCATATAATTAACCTCTCCACGAGCGGGGCTATGCTCCGCCCACCGTCTCCCGGGACTCCATGCGGTGCCACCTCAGACAAACAAACCCACGACGGCCACTGTATAGCATTAAAACTGCCTATCTAGAGGCCCGTTTTGATCTTAATTTGGACCCAGATACTAAATTTCTCTGATATTTTCTCAACATACCACATATAGACATCTACACTAAGTCAATGGCAACGAAAAATATGTTTGATAGCATAAGATATAGAGAAAGAGGCAAAAGTTTTACCTTGGAGAAAGGTGTCACAGGTATGAGATTAGTTCAGGCAGTAGGCTAATATAACAAAGATCAGTAACATCATCTTATGGCTTGAATTGAAATTAACATCCATTGTGGAGATTGAGTGAGTCAGTATTCAAGCATATTATATCATTATTTTGCATAAAATGATATGATTATTGTTAAATATTTTCAGATAAAACGTCAGGCTACTTCTATACTGAATACTAGAAGATTGGCAACTCAAGAAGAACTGTTTAACTTTAATATAACAATGTTAGTTGTTTGAATATTTGGCCTTAAATAATTGAAATGAAATAGTAACACTCCATGATGAATAATGCCGTGTTTAAGAGCAGGTATACATATATCTAGTGGAATGTTTAATTGATCAATGTTAAATTTTAAAAAGGGATTTAGGGAGATGGAGAGAGATTATTACTAATGTAAGGTATAAGTTAGATCTTAGTTATCTACATTTGTCTTCTGTATAAGGAGATTTTAAAGAGGGGATCTATGTTTTTTTACAAGTTTTATTTGTTATTCTGATGATTTTCTTCATGTTTCTTAAAATCAGCCGCCCTGATGAGAGTAGGGGGTATTGGTGGGTCCATACTGCCGAAATAATAACCCAGAACACTTAAAATCCAATGAAAAATGCTATATTTGGGGCAAAACATGGTACGTTTCTATGTTAAAGTATAGGCAGTGTTGACGTTTGTGTCTGAGGTTGGAGTTGTAAACATGCAGTGCGCGCAAAACAACCCATGTGGGGCACATCTGTTTATGGTTTCAAGCGCGCTGACTGGCTATCGGTTATGTAAGGGGGTGGACCTTCGATGCTCGTGGAGAGGTTAATTGACCCATCGATAGAGATATTCCCGGTGATCTCTATCCATGCCACGCCCACTTGTGACGTCATAAAGGTAGTGTGACAAGATGGTTCTAATATCATTGTGACGTCGCACTCCCAACCCTTCTTATCCACCTTGTCTCATCGTGCATTATTTCCATTATCAAGATCGCCCCAGGACATATATTACACATATTCACTATTCATTGAATGAAAACACAATGTTGGTACTCAATACTTCAGGTACTGCTATACCTATCATATATGATTACACTGAAAAGGTTTCATGTGATTTCATGACTACATGTTAACTATCTTAGCCAAATTAACAAATCTATGCTCATTTCATTTTCGAAAACTACCACAAATACACAAACAAGTACATCGGCAATTATTCATGTTGCAGATATGGACAGAGTAACTTGTAAGCAATAGGGCATTTCACAAATTTGGCCATCAGTGAGTGCGAAATTAACCTCTATCTCTGTGTGCATGTGCAACTCGTTAGAGCCATGTCCACCAGTGGGCATAACACTCCCACTAGACCCCCCTGTGTGTTTGCCTGTCGCACCAAGCCTTGATGGCCATTGGCCCACACAGCAACTCTGTGCCAACTTGTTTTTGTTAATACACTCTGACAAAAGTTGCCATATTGTAAAATTTAGCCGATGAATTGACCTGGAATTAGGTATGACTAATGTTAACATATTTTCCGATAATATTGCCCAATTTATCGGGCACAGAGGTCATTAACCCTTTTTTGAAAATCTTGGCACACTTTTAAGTGACACCAATGTCAAAAGCACATGTATTTACCATTCTTGAACCATCACATCAAAGCTTACTCTCCCGGAGCTGCTGGTAACATTTCAGGTAAATTTGGGTACATCATGACTGCAAGGAGCGTAAACATATAATACCCCTTTCACACTACACAACCGAAGCGAATCATTGCGAACTGGTTTCTATAATGCGCACCATTCATACTGCAGCAGAGAAGCGCTTCGTAGCGCTTTCAGTAAGTTGGTTCTATTCAGACTGCAGGGCAGGTCGCCGTAGTCTTTTCCATGTGTTTATAAGCAACACAGCTGATCGATGACGTTAGAAACCACTTCACTTCACTTCGGTTCCATTCACACTACCAGAATTAGCACTGAGAAACTCCAAAGCGAGGCGAAGCGGTTTACACAATTCACCTATCTGAGGTGAATTACCGAATTCGCTTCTGAGTCGGTTTGGAAGCGCTTTCTACAAGTCGACTCTATTCTCACTACACCTCCAAAGCGCCTCAAAGCGCTTCGAAGCGCTTTCTGGGTGTAGTGTGAAAGGGGTATTAGCTGGCACTTGTGAACTGTAAGACCTGATTTACCATTCAATAAAAGCTTGTGTAGTCACACAGATTCACTTTGCACCCTTGCATATATCTGTTAGCAGGATTGCGCTAATTTTTTAGCAGTATTGAGTGTTATATCACAACTTAGCATGTTACCAAACCCATTACTAATACTCTGTCCAATAAGTAGTTGACACAGGCAAAACGGACATCTTTAAGAAGAGAGAAAAGTGGGGGATTTTTGACTTCTATTATGACAAGGTCCTGTCAACCCTTTGCCCCTCTAGCCGCTCTCTGCAATAACACCATAGTGAAGCCCTTCATTTCACAATTTAAACATGGTAGTTGTGATATAAAAATGGAATACAAACATGTACGTGGCTGTTCTGAATTAGCTTAGTACCCAATATTAGATACACTTTGAGTGTTAATGTACACATCGTCGCTTGTGGCATCACAACTCTCAATGATACACACATTTGCACTCCTTGTGTGTCTGATATGCTAATTCAGAACAACCACTCAGTGTATTTCATCTAAGTATGTAATACCTTGTGGAAGCCAGAGTTTCAGTCTGAGATTCAGACTCTGAGGTTTCTCCAATAGAAGGGGTTTCTGTGTAGAGAAGGGTTCTGGTTGGGAAGGGAGGGGTTCCCTTCCATACAGTACTCTATCATACGGGTTACTCATAATATTTGAGGTACGGTACTTTGACATTTGAGAATGTATCTTTAAGACTTATAACGTTAATCAACACAATATCAAAATGTAACTGCCCAATTTAGCAGAATTTACAGAAAGTGTAGAGCTGCTGATTGTACATTAAAATCTTTCTGACAATCTGACCCATGAAATGTTCATGGCAAGTGGCTGATCCAATATAGCTGCATAATGGACTGCTTCTTCTGAAGTCCGATTATGACGTGAAAATCGTGTCAACATGATTATTCTTAATGTCACTAACCATTATTCACATATAGAACGATGTCGTTTGGTGTTCTATACTATAGCCCATGCTAATTACGTCCACTCATAAATTGTAGAGTGGTTTATAGAGCATTATTTGTCCGTATATTAATGGTCATGACACGTGGCGTGGAATCTAAAGTAAGTCATATAACTAATGAACATATGGCAGGACACAATTGCAGATACAACCTAAGCTCGGCATTTATTTTGACAAAAATTCAGTAAACACTTTTCGTTTCAATAATAAATATAGTACTTATAAGTTAACTGATTTGTTGATAATTAAGCTTTTAATAATCGAAAAAGGATCGTTTTAAAGGCCTTTTCGTAGACTTGCCCCCAAAGTACTTCCAGTGGTTAAGGTGGCGCGGTTGCGTATATCACTCAGTGGTATACGTACGCACATATTAGACGTACCTCACTGTAGACACCATCTAAATATTCAATGATCTCCCAGCAAAGATGATTATCATTATTAAGACAATATAATGTCGGTGTCACAAAGTTTCTGGGTATGGTGGAAGAACCAGTTTCTTAATTAGGCACAATAATCTAGAGTTGAAATTCGGATTAATTCGTGAACAAGTCCGCGGATGTATCTGTGTTTTGATTTTTGATCTGCAGGGGAGACACCATACAGCATGGAATTTTCCGGATCTTCTCAATTTACTTCACCAGCCAAACCAGCCATGGGAGCGAGCGCTGAAAGACAAAAAGGTAAATATACATATACATGTAGTTTATCTATGCTTGTATAGTTCATGGGAGTCGTGTTGAAGATAAATAAAACAAATCAGAAAACACAAGAAGAACATGAAGATTCACAGACAAACGGTCTTGGTGTCGATCACTGCGAGGTGATAATACAACACAAAAAGTAGATGGGCCATGCATATCTCAGAAAATGAAGACTATCTGAGTAAATTGATGAGGATAATTGAAGAATATATATAGGGAATATTCAGCATGGATCACATTTAAATAGACTGAAAACTGACTGTAATGTCTTGGAAATCCTGATCCGACCTCACATTAACAGTTTGGGCCTTACTATTTCAGACGATAATAAATTGGTAAATGAAACGCTGAACAGTCTGCGGAATGCAATATGCGTCTTACTTGTGGAGGGGACGCCCCCCCCCCCCATCTTAAAAGGACCACTACTGCCAAACCATGTCTATCGAACGAAGACCAATGTAAGATTAAACAGATACCGGTAATCAGGATTTACTTGGAATGCAATGGGGCCAAACACTGATTGGCATACCTTATGCCTGCCTCACATTGAAGGGGGGACAGCAATTAAATTTATGTCAAATATGGTAAAAACCATCAGATTAATCAAGTCTTTAGGGCCTAATAAGTAATATGTCAAGAGCGGAAAACTACATAAGGGGTCTGGTTAAACCAAGAGTATAAAGTGGAAATCAAGTGTAACAAAGGTAGTAAGCTAGTCTTGACATGCAATTCTACTGGCGCCGCTGGTGTGCTATACTCGCATTGGGTTTTGTGGGTAGATAGAAGTCGATAAAAAGGCCGTTATGAGAGAATACCGTCAGTCATTCCTGTTGCTAAGTCCGCTCGGGAGAGAAATTTAAGTTTATTGCTACCACCGACACATACATTTTTATCCCAAATCATAGACTCTCCAATTTGCTCCTTGCTAGATGACACTGTTCGGTTCCTAGCTGGGCACATATATATGACTGCAGAAACCTCTTTTGGAGACCTATAGTATACAGAAATGGGTGGAGAATAATTTGGATATTGAAGATCATGACTCTGACTATTTTGAGGACATACATGTTTAATTGAATTTGAAGACAAAAATAACAACCTTAACTTGATATCTCGTCTCAAAATATCCTGTTTACAAACAGAAAATATTTGCGAAATCCCCCTGCATGTATGGAGTTTTGCTACGCCTAAAGAACTCTTTAACAGCACGATATTTAAAGCAGAGATTGCTTAATTCCAGATCAATGTACCTCCATGGATCGATCACTTAGGTACGGATTGAAATTCTGACATGAAGCAAAATGTCTCAGAATAAAATGTTCTAAATATTTAACAATATCAAAGGTCATAACATTTATATTTTTCATGGTGAAATCAAACTGGAAACATTCTATTCTATATGAAGAAATTTCACGTTTTAATTGAAACCCAGTAAGAACATTGTATAGGCCTACATGTTTACTCTTGCATTATATTTCTCTATGGCATTATTATTGGTATTAGTCCTTTTTATTACACCGTCAATTAAGTTACCTGTTACTATAAACGTAGACTACTATCACAGATTCATAAGAGAGTAGACCTAGAGAATTTAGTTTGTTTCTCCTTTCCCATCCCTTCCTATCCCTCTTTTGACTTTATACATGCACCTTTCCCTTCAACATTTACTATAATATATATAAAAAAACAAGAGTCCTTAATTCTTATAAGGCTGCAGAATAAGTCTTAATCATAAATAATATTATACCAATATATTGTTTCTGTATTTGAGTCTGGTGCTAAATGGACTGGTGCTAACAGGCTTTATAAACAAGAAGAACATTGTTCGCTTAACTCCTCCTTGTGGGGCTCTCTACCCCATCAAGGGTGCATATGGTGAGCTTCATAGACAATGTTGTAGAAGGTTGAGAGGAGAGCAATGCACACTCATAAACTATTATTACTGTTACTTCTAAGGAGTTTGTACTATTTGGAAAAAATAATCTGCATTCAAACAGTCAAATTCGAATAGAAATTCCTAAATATATTAATGCTGCCTTCCCAATCCATCCATAAAGGGCCTCATTGAAGTTAATGGGAAACCCCTGGTCCCTAAATCTTAAGGGTTCATTAGGTATTTGTCTCATATTGTATGTATACCTGCACCCTCCCAAGCCATGGTGAGATTCTACCAATGTAGAAACGCAGGATGTCTTTCCGGGTGTCTTTCAATTTCGTTCCTCCATCAAGACACCCTGCGGCATCCTTAGCCTTTTTCGTGGATTCATGAATAATTCATCGGGTCTTTCCTCCAATCAGAAGGCCCGCGTTTCTAAACTCCAATGGACCTATTTTTAGCTCTGGTGACTTGTCCAGGGTGTCTCCAGCTGGTCTGACCCTTCCTCCCATAGGGGACTTGCATGTGCCACTGCACAAGTCTGGGGAAGATGGATGTTTGTGCTTTGGAAACATGTAAAACGCATGGATACTGACATTAGAGCACTGACAAATATCCCATGCTGAACATGACATTTTTTAAACATAGATGTTACCCAGTACCATAAGTCCTATAATTCCATGTGAATCTAGATTCAAGTTGGCGGACATGCAAGTCTCCTATCGCCTCAGCTGTATTCAGTTAAAAATGCATTACCAGCTATGCATGCGCAAATCTGCGCATTTTTTCCTTTTGCCACATACACCAAGTATACGACAAACCCAAACATGTCCCTGAATATCTAAGAATTCCGAGCCCATTAAAAGCATGTAATTAGCCAAAGAAGTGGCCCATTATTCATTTGGTGCGCACCGATTGGAAGGACATTGGATGGTCTCTCAACCAGATATTTCAGAGGGATTTCCCTCTTGTTAGCATACGTCATATATTGGAAATGAGGGTGCAATATAATGGTAATGATATCAGTTGGCCTCATTAGCATAGGGTGACGTTTTGTGGAATTCCATTCCACATTTCAAACAGATATATTTGTTAGTTTCGTTGTTCCAGCAGGGCCTGTTGTATAATGTAATGAAATGATTTGTACTTTAATTATGGAATTGGAACTATTATATTGGAATCATGTAGGGTTAATAAGGCCATATTTCATGATATTAGGCTAGACAAGCTAGAGGCTTAACCTCAGGTAGGGCGATTTTCCCACCTGGAGAAGCTACTTTAGCCTGGGCCCCTAGTAGCTTTATTTATCTCTTGTTGATTTTTATTGTAGGAAGTTATTGCCATAGGAATATGGCTCTCCTTAGCTTATACAACAGGCCCTTATAGTGTCTAGTTAAGTATTGGACTTATTGATTGAATTTTAAGTGCCAATCGCCAGACCATAGTCATTTATATATGCCTATAATTATGTCCCTACTGGTGATTCATTGCTCAGTCAATGAAGCATAAACCCAACTTATGGGTATGTTTGTTTGTTTCTGAATGTGACCAATACCTTGATTGCCTATTAGGAACTGTAAAGCCTATCTTTATAAACATTGCTTCTTTGGAGCCAAACTATATAAAAATAGACCCTGCACACACACACATATATATATATATGACTAAGGGTTCCCCACTACCCCTCTTGTCTTGAATGGGCACTTACAGGCCACTGATGCAGTGGTAAGCAGAGCAAAAACCGATACCGAATTTGTTAGTTTTAATCAGTTTGTCTTCATTTAAATCGTTTGTCCAGGACATATGATAGGTTTAGGGTGTTTATCTCAAGGATAGTCATTTTATTTCAGGATCTTCCACAGCTGGTAATGCATCTTTAAGGTCAGACACTCACAGCGGGTGTTCTGCCCGAAGAAAGGGACAGCGTTGCGGCAGGGCTAGATTGGTAGAATCTCGCCATGGCTTGGGAGGGTGTCTTGATAGAGGAACGAAACTGAAAGACACCCTGCGTTTCGGAGGATGACCGTTACCATGTCCTATATGAAAGGATGATTTTATTTCGTAAAGATCTTTATTCAGGCATGGCTTTTACATTATAAATGAAATAAACACAATGAATAAGTTGCTTTATGTGTTTCCCCTTTTCCAGATTAAAGCTTTGCAATGCGGAGAATGGCGCAAGTAAATGTCATCACAGGCAACCCAATTAATGCAATCCTATAGTGGCGACTTTATGAGGTGGAAAACTGATATTACTTGGGGATTTGTTCCATTTTTGTTGTAGCAAATGTTAGAAGACTTACGTTCCTTCGTGTTTAATTGTATGGAAAAAAGTATAATGTGGAGGGCATTAGGCAACTGGTTGCCTAATGGAAAGAGACAATTGTTTGACAATTGTTTCGGAAAGAGACAATTGGAAAGAGTAAATTCAATTCAATTCAATATATTCTTTATTTGTACCTAAATATGTCGTACAAATAGGAGCCATGTTTCAGGAAAGAAATTCTGGTCTTCCAGCATGGTCCTTGACTACTGGGGTGGATAATTTTTAGATAATGTAGGCAAGTAAGCTATTAATGGATATCTTTATTCCTGAATCAGCATACTATGGGTATGTGTTGGAACTGACCCTGCGAAAAATCTCATAAACCTTGTTAATTTGTTGAGAAAGTTGTATGTATACAAGACAAAGGTATCCGTTACGCCCCTTCTTTCTTAATTCGAATTGCTAGTAGTGTTGAAGAAATGAATGTTAACGTCTTCAAATTAAAGAAAAACAAGATTTTTCAAACGTTAGGTTAATTTCGTCTTTCCACTTAGGAATTAGGAATACATTTCAGTAATTGTGTCATTTTGTGGTGAACGTCGATGCCCCCCCCCTCAATTCACTAAGTTGGAATTATTCTATACTGCTTTTGTTTTGTTAGACCATATCTGTGCAATTTGCACCACTCATATAACGTACCATAGTGTCAAAAATAATAACGTTAGATCTGACATCTCTAAACATGAAATAAATCCCAAATAATTTCTTTCCATTAATGAGGAAGTTAATATAATTATTCTCCGAAAAGTAGCAACATTTTAATCTGATCTGTTACTGGGATTTATGACTGAGCTTTTCTGGCTGTTATTTAGTTTGAAATTTAAGATGTTATATCTTGAAAAGAAGCACAGTGAAGCTAAACACTTGAAAATCATATATTATTTGTATTTTAGATTTTACGTAACAGTATAGTTTGCCTTTTAATATGCACCCTATTTGTGAGGGAAAAGCATAGGTTTACCAAATCAACAAAATATCTACACATCCATCTGACAGGTAATTCCAACTGAGAGTTAGATGGATATTATAATCAATCACTCAATACAGTGCATTACGGGTATACACACGCTTTCTAGACTTTCCTTTTTCCCTTCTTTTGATGATACCATTTAGTTGCGTTCTGTACACACCATCCCTAGAAACTATAAACCAGAAGTAATTAACATCCTTTTATGTGGAGCCGTTCGAGGAAAAAATCTCCTATCCTCCTTTGTTCAAGGTATAAAACCACATCAATTTCCCCCTAGTCTAGAATATCCCCAAACAATAACTGCTTTTTATGTGTATATTTGTTTTATTTCGAGAAATGCTAAAACACGAATTGTTCCACCCTTCGGTACTATACATGTGCAGATCGTCAATATTATTATTGTCCGAAATGTGTGCCCTATTCCAGGAACTAATAACTATGAGATTCTAGTGTTTGTGTAGAGGCAAATGTGAGAATACTATTGGCCACTCTGCCTGTGTGGGTTGATAATTCCTTTTAAATAAGACGTAATAACAACTGAATTGTAACCATGATATAAGTTTTAACTACAGCTATATACCGACAAAAAGTAATCCTATTGAAAAAATGGGAAAACAACCCTCCATATTGAAACCAGTTACCCTATTTCATATGGAGTACATGCATGTATGTATATGGATTGACTTCTATTTAACTTCTAGGCAGTTGCATACGGCATACTTCTTCTACATAATTATCTTATTGACACGCATATGCATTTTCTCATGCAAGAACGTATAATAATATTGTGTATATATATTGCAATTACGGCCAGTATGTTTTATATCTAAATTTAACCTATATTATGTAGAGCGAACCAATACAGACCGTGTGAGGTTCCATATGCAAAATAAGAGCTGCTAATGCATACATTAAGGAAGGCTTTCTCAAGAATTGCTTATCATTTTTTTATGTAAAATAGAAATAGACATCATTGTATTGGGCTCGATGCTATACTATCAGATTCTAAGATGTTCTACTTTACGAAGTCGGCATTCAAAGCACATGTAGATGTGTGCTCTTTAGGTAACAGCACAATGCTTTACACCCTTTCAAGTCAAGGATTACATTTTTCATCCATTGCTTGTGATTTAAACGCGCTGAAAATCTTGTATATTAGAACACGATTTCCATTTGAGAATCTCCTTTTATTCTTCAGGATTTCAGTGTATTAGATTGTTTATGCTAGATTATATTCCATAATCTAGTTCCCGCTTGTTTTGCCTGCATATAATACAGGCACACCCCAAGACACTGTAGCCAATGTATGTCACATGCATAGCTTTAAAAAGATAAATGTTCGCATGATTCCAGTAACGCGAATAATAGACCCAAGTTCTTTCAGTACTCACTGTTTTTGGGAGCCGATTTGGTTCAGCTTGAAAAGGCTACCACTTACAAAAATTTAATTCATTTCTTGGTGTGATTTTGAAACATACCATTGGACTATGTTTGTGAAAGGGCAACTCAATTACCCTGCACGTATTGAATATTTATAAAAGAGTCCCTGTTCCGCATTTAAAGCTTTGTGAGAGCTCACAGGTGGAGTGTAAGTAGCATAGGGAATAAGGGCACTTGCTCAGGGACCCATGATGAGCCAGACCACTACATCATCAGCGTCTATTCTGATGTTGTGTCCCGGATGACATTGCTGACATACGGGCATTCTAGCCTGGCGCCATTAGCCAGCATCATTATATTCCTACAAGAATTTGTACTGAACGAAGAGGGGGTCCATCTACAAACCAATATCCAAAGCATGGTCGCTGTCATTGAATTAGAATAGCTAGGTGCAATGTATCTGATTTGCCCTAAGACGAGAGATACAGGACACGATAACATGAGAAAACGATTCGGTCCTTCACGGTTAATTATAGCTATTCACAGGTGTATATACGTCAATAGGATGAGAAAAACGAACCTAGGTTGTATACATTGTGAGTCATGGATATCGACATCGTACAATTTGGATCACCTCAAATTATAAGGCGATTTCGAACATACTTGAGACAATACATCTTGGCATGTCATGTAAAATAATCTTTTTGATTCATAAGATATTAGTGAACATACATTTTATCATCCACGACTTTCCATCACTATGGAAAAACGTGGCACCGACCCACACTTGATCGTGCACCTACCATTGGTGCCTACGACTAATCGTGGGTTACCAAACACATATATACACGGTTCCTCGGTTGGGAATCATACGATCTCAAACTTGGAATCCTGCGCTGAAATCGGCTCCGAAATTCTGCATGTGTGCCCCAAAATCAAGCCCCACAATTAGTTGTACGATTTGGCGCACCTGCACGATTTGGGCTGCACGATTTGTGTGCCACTGAAACGAGATCGTACGACGAATTGTTGGTGCACATCGGCCTTGAAATCGTGAATATGTGCCCCCAGCATAAATGGAATGTGTCATGTCATCAGAAATAAAACTCGATTTTTAAAAAAATACATGATAAAAAAAAGCTATTAACTCCTGTAAAGCCGCCATGTTATCGTGACCTCCGTGTGTAAAAAGATCGTCTCATGACTCTCGTTGTTTCTTATAAACTGCCAACCGTGACACCATGTGTCTCCGGTGGATATATATATATCAAATGCATCAAACCAATATCACAAATCGCTTATGGCTGATCCATATTGACCAAAGGTATATCACAGAATCGCCCCTTTATAGGGAATTTTTATTGCCAACGATCCCACTGGTGTCAATCGCCCAGGTTAGGAGAGGGTCATATATTTAATCTTGGATGGCAGCCTTGGGTCTCTCCACTTTTATACAACACCACTGAGGATGCTCTTAATGTGTGCTCCTCATTCCACAGTAGAATGGAGAGTGGGCATAGGCATTGCCCCAAATTAGGTAGAAAAACCGACTATAGAGCATCAAGCTTGCGGTGATTTAAAGAAATATTTCAACATTTTATTGACCCAAAACACATGCAGGAGTAATAGCTTGCATTGGTCAGATAATGAACAAGACAATCGCTTCATGTATGCAGATGGTGCATAGTCAGCATTGACTCATTGACCAAGTTATATTAATCAACATAAAATTAAGAAACCCCTTTAATTTCCATCTTTCATAAGCTTACTCAGAGACTATTCCAATTAGGAAACCACATATATAATTGAGTGTATTTCCCACTAGCAAGGGGGGGGGGGTGTTAAAGTAGACATGCATTTTCGTCGACTAATGTAAATTCTACAGGGCTTCATTGCCAAGAACATATCAATTTGGCAAATGTTCTCATATCTGAGGCAATGGTGATAGCAAGGAAGATGAATAATATTGATTATCAGATCTAGACGCCTTTGAAAATGAAGTGCCGATACTGCACATATTGTAGGCATGCTAGAATGACGAGGCGTGGATCTTTTCGAAGACATAAATAACTATCAATTAAATCTTTTTATTACTTTGTCGATTAATCGACTGAAGACGACAAGAAAGCTTTATAAATAGTACGGCCCTGCGGGTCTCCACATTCGAGAAATGCAAAATCTATTGATTACAGTCGATACTGCGAAACAGAAGGTTTGTTCAAAAAGAGCTTTACAATCACATGTAGTTTCTCTCTCATCTTTCCCTGTGGATCTCATCGTTCATGCAAATAATTGAACTGTCGCGAGATTGATTTCGTGGTTGCATCTCAGCAGTGCTGAGTTAATTCTTTTGGGAATATAGGTGCGACCCGAATGGAAGAAAAGTAATATCGACTCAAGGCCATTGATTCAAGGCAAGACGAATTGTAAATCTGCTGAGAACCCATAGATAGTAGGCTTACCTAATGGTGTAAAATAGCTAAGCGTCCGTGACAAACGCATAAGAGCACTTAACACCATGGCAACAAAGCCGCTTACTTAAGACGACTTCTTATCATTTATCAAGGAAGTACATAGCAAATATTCACCTGACTGAAAGTAGTGCTAGGAGAAGAAATGAGTTTCCTTGTTCTTTCGTTCAGCGGCACTTTGGGTGTAGGTGATTATTACTTACGCCTCCATTCCTTCCATTTCTCTTGCATCAAGCATGCTATGCTATAATTGGTTGTCTGTATTATTATCACCAACCAAACAACATTCATTGTATGACTTGTTGATGGTAATGTGTGTGTGTGTGTGGGGGGGGGAATATAATTAGCCAAGGAATGTAAATCCTTTCTACAGCATGATCGATATAACGATAACACCAGGGAAGGGGGGTTAAAATCTTTACTGTTTTATTTAATTGACTGTAAATATATGTTACTGTAGTGGTTCTCCACCACTATGAACACCACGGCGCGATAACTCAAATGTTCTTAACATTCTCAATGTATTTAGCCTCCAGTACAGGAGCTAATGTACAAGAGAAATCAAGCCTTGTGATATCATTGTACTTACTCCATGATTTGATACGGAAATTTTATCACTGGACAAAACAACTACGTGACTATAACTTATAATATTATCCGTTGTTACAAAATGATTGACACTCTAACTAAACACGGACCTAAAACAGTCTCATACATCATGACTGACCACCGAACACTTATTTTCAAATACTTACTAAATATAATATATGTTCAACAAGCAAGATTTGCCTGGAAGACCTGCATGTCACTTGACTTGCAGATGGTATGTTCTTTTCTGATTGTAATGTATTGTCTGTTCAGAATAAAAATCCTATATATATATATTGGCTCTTCGTATATGAAAATGTGATAAACACCCGATGGTAAGTATGTGATTGGCAATATATTATGTTATAATTCAAGTGACATTTTCTTTGGAATAATGGATAAAGTTGACTTAGAATTACTCTAGAAATACAAATAAAAAATTGATCCTACGCTTGACACATTAGAAAATATTATTTGAATAAACTAAAAAGTTGGAGGGCATATGGACATTTACTTGCCTGATTTTAGGATGCTATATTATTTATGCATAATGGGAATCAAGATCAACTACTTAGTACTTTATTGTTGATATAGATCAGCTTTACCCCAATGTTAATAAAAAAAAATATAAAGTGATAAATTAATGTTGATTATATGTGATGCGTTATAAGAAAATGAGTCACAAGTTGCAAAACTGTTATTTTTCAAAGTATTTTATACTCAATATCTCTTTGTAGGAATGTTCTCATTTTGGGGGTATCTAATGCTCCAAGTCTTATGAATACATGTACCAAATTTCCAATGTAATAAAGATATCCATGCATTTCTAGACTCATCCTATAGTGTTTCTTTATCTACTTTACTATAGTAATCATTCACGCCAGAGATATTGCAAACTTTTTTCAAAAATAAAAATATCAAACTTAAAATCTAGAAACACTTATTAGCTGTTCCAATGTTTACTATCATTAGAATCCGCTTGATCTCATCTTTTCAAATAATGATATCTCAAAATCCATTTTTTGCGAATTGTGACTCATTTTCCTTTAACAGATCACATATCAACTATAGACCTTGTTACTGTTATGCCGGGCACACACATTCACAAACCCAGAGCCGAATTGGGCCTTAAGACAAGTCGTACAAATTCAAAATCATTCTTAAGAATCTTATTGGAGTTCGGTAATGTGTGGGCTTTCTTACGAAGAGAACTCCAATTCACATGACAAATCGTAGGCAAAATATTGGCCCACACTGAACCAAATTCAGAGCCGAATTGGTGCTACGAAAATTCTTAAGTGCACTTTCTAATTCGTACGAATTAGAGTAAATTCTTATGTTATATTAAGACAAATATTTTTTTTTGTAGACCACTCTAAGACACTTCTTAAGGCCCTTAAAACAATCGAAAATATCAGAAAGTTTTAAGAGATTCTACGAATTGGCCAAAAATGTTAGTTATTTTGAGAGACAGGTAACTTTGGAAGTCTGTAACATCACTAAATTTTTGAGTATCAACAATTTTTTTCTCACTTTTATAATGCTCATTTACCCTTATGTACATCCCCGATATTTTTTTTTTTTATTTTTATTTTTTTACATGTGATGTGTCACAGGAAAATGAGTCCACGAAATCGAAATTCCTTAAGAAAAGGGCCAAGACAATTCGTAAGACAATTCGGGAATGTGTGGGCCATGTGTGGGCCACGAAAAACTAACACAAATTTGTATGAATTGGACAATTTTGTTTTTTTTTGTTTTTGCAACATATTTATTCAGGATCCCTGCCAGCTGGGCTTATACAATGCTAACACATATTATAATACGAAATGGTAGCGATCAATCAAAAGAGACATGCATAGCTTTCACACAGTTGTTTCGTAGTTTCTATGTTGGTATTTCTGGAATATATATTAGGTTTTCAATGAGTCAATCAACTCGGTGGCATCGTCTTTTAAGGTTCTCCATAGTCTATTCTCTTCTTTGCTTACAATATGGATTTTTTGTGCATGCAGGATGACAGAAATTCTCATTCTTAATTCACACATTAGGTGAAGGAGAGAAAAATTCCCTCGATCAAATAGCTTGACTCTGTGAATGTACGCCTTCACTTGGAAAAACAGCCAGTTAACTATTTTAGTACATAAGTTGGTCTGATCGATCCCGAACATAATATGGAGATTATTGACAACCACTCTACTTCTCTTAGTGAGAATTAATTCTTCACCTTTATATCCCCTGTTTAGGTAACCTATATCTCTTATCCATTCCAGGATGTTTTCCCAGAGTCTATACGTGTTACTACATAAAATGAAAAAGTGGACTATGTCGTCCCTTTTATTACATAGAGTACACTTGTTGTTCCTGACAATGCCGATGTTTGACAGATATACATTACACGTTATTGTTCTATGAATAATCCTGTATTGAAACTGCTGAATTCTCGCTTCAGGAGTTATTTTACAGGGTAACTTGAACGTTTCTTTCCAGTCGATTTTGTCAAACTGTATGTCGTTGAGGCGCAAGTCCTCTTGCCAACTGTCTAGTTTTTCTCTTTTCACCTTTCGACCTAAGATTAATTCATTATATACCTGCTTGGCATTACACTTGATTATATTCAGCTTATGGCCTCTTATGTTGAAATCGATTGAACCGTCTTCTAGGCTTGCATCATTATCTCTAATTATTTTGAGCCATTTGTCAGGTATGGCTGTTTTTAATTCGATTCTCTGTGATGCTTTAGGGAGAAAGCTAAAATATCTGATAATGTCCCTTGTGGGCATAATGAAGCCATTTTCTTGAACTATGTCACCTACAGTTGATATTCCGAACTGCTCCCATTTCTTCCAATGTAACATGGAGCCTTTTAGTTTAACATGTCTGTTATTCCAAAGTCTCTCACGCAATACTTCATTTACATTTTCTGGGGAGTGCTTATAGTATACCCTGTTCCACACTCTGTATACTTCCTCATAGAACTTATTGAGAGGGTTCAATGGCTTATACCTTGACAAAAAGATATCCTCGAGTTTTCTACCTGAATGGGTTGCGATTGCATCAAACCACCCATTATTTCTTCCTAGTAGTATTCTCTTGACCCACATGATACGGTTGGTTTCATATACCTCTTCTATTAGACGTAGGTTTAACCCTCCATTTTCGATTTTTTGGGCCAGGAACTCTTTACTAATTTTAGGGCCTTTTTTCTTCCAAATGAAGCCGAACATAAGCTCATTTATCGTTTTAAACAGCTCTTTAGTGAACGTAATGCATGACATGACGTGCTGGAACAATGGTAAAAGAAAGGTATTACACACTACAATTCGCCCTTTTATGGTTAAGAACCTGTTGTTCCACTGATTGATAGTATTTTTCACCTTGTCTATGATATCATCGCTGTTTATCTTACACATTCGATCTTCGTTCCTGGGGCACAATAATGTGACACCTAATAATTTCATTTGGTTAACCCATTGAATTTGAGCGATTTTGGCGTTTGTAATCTTAATGTTCCCCACAATAAAGCCCTTAGACTTTGCGGGGTTTAGACTTAAACCTGAAGCAGCAGAGAATTTTTCGATGATATTTATAGCATTTATCAGGGAGCTTTCGTCTTTAACTACTAGAGTCAAGTCGTCGGCGAATTGGACGATCTTGCTCTCGCTTTCTCCCGACTGGATACCCTTTATATTTTTGTCATTTCTTATTACTTCCGCAAGCTTCTCGACCACTAATGTAAACAACAAGGATGAGATTGGGTCCCCCTGTTTCATGCCTCTATGGACGTCGAACCAGGGGGATGCCCAACCATTATTGCAGAAGGTACTCTTGGACCCGTACAGGAGGGTCTCTACCCAAGATATATACTCCTCTTCTATGTTATACGACTTCAAAGCTTCTCTCAAAAAATCCCAACTAATGGAGTCATAGGCTTTTGTGAAGTCTAGGGAGGCGATAAGCCCTTCCCCTTTGGATTCTTCTAGAAGGGACAAAATATCGTCAACCTTGCGTATTGCGGTCCCAATGTACCGCCCTTTGACGAATCCAAACTGGTCATTCGACACTAGATTAGGTAAGAAATACGACAGCCTGTTGGAGATAGCTTTTGATATGATCTTATAGTCGACATTGAGTAAGGTAATAGGCCTCCAATTTTTTAACATTTGTAAGTCTGAATCTTTTTTGGGGATGACATTAATGATACCTCTTTTTTGGTTATTTGACATTTCGCCCTCTTGCAAACACTGCAAGAACATAGACATGAAGGGATCTCTAATACAGTACCAGAAGTATTTATAAAATTCTATGGTGAACCCATCGCAGCCAGGCGACTTCCCGTTCTTACATTGTTTTATTACCTTGCATACCTCCTCTTCAGTGAAGGGTTTACATAACTCACTGTTGTCATACTCATCCAAAACCACAGGACTATTATCACGTGTAAAAATCTTAGACATTTCGTTATTAGAACTAACTTGTTTATACAACTCGGAATAAAAACGGTTGCCTTCGGCAAGTATCACCCCCGGATCACTAGAGATAACTCCGTTAATATTTAGTTGGTGTACAACTTTTTTTTCAGACCTATACTTCTCCAGCGCGCAAAAGTATTTGGACGGTTTTTCACCTTCAGATATCCATTTCGCTTTAGAGCGTATGAGTGCTCCTTCTGCTTTGTTGAGCTCTATTTCTCTCATTTCTTGCAGTATTTCAGCTCTCTCATTTACTTCTTGGACATTCAGCCTTTTCTTACCATCCAGCTGTTTCAGTCTAAAATTATTTTTTCTTAATGTTTCTCTTTTTTTTTTGGCAATTTTTGCGCAAGTGGTTATTGACCATTCCCTGACTTTAAGTTTGAAGAACTCCCATTTTAGCTTGGGAGATAGAGACTCCATGTCCATGTCGGCAAGGATGTTCTCTACTCCGGTAACGAATTCTTCGTTGGATAAAAGGGAGCTATTAAATTTCCAAAAACCTCTTCCTTTTGAGGGTTTATTAATTTCAAGGAGGGCTGATACTTCTTTATGGTCAGAAAGAATAAACGATTTTACCTGGCATTTGTTGATCTTGTTAACAATGTTTTGGGGACAATTTTGTTAAGAATTCGTCGACGAATTGTCGTGAGACCCCAATTCGTATGAATTGTGAGTTCTTGAATGTGTGGGCCCGGCATTGTGCAATTTATGATTAAATCGTGCGAATCCCAACAAGTGTAAATTTGTGTTCATGCCTGTAATACCATGCACGCCTTCTATATATTTTGAACAGGGTAAGTTTAAAGGGAGGCGGAGGGAAAGGGCTGTTGTTTTGATAATTAACTGCGGCACCCTGGGGAGGGCTCGCCACCCTTATGGTTAGTAAATAATTTGGTGGGGCGTGCTTATATGTCCTTGTTAATGATAAGACAGGACGAGCTGTCCTGCAAATGAGTCTCTCCACTGAGCACAACTTGCCACAAGTCATAAACCAGCTGTTATTTTCATTAGGAGGCGAGAGATTAACAGCAATTAATGGCATTCCTTCTTCCACACATCGGCATCAAAGAAAAATCGCCGTTCTAAAAGTATCCTGCCATAGACTATATAGGGTCAGGCCAGTGGGGCGTGAAGGAATGTATAAGCCTGAGAACGAGGCAGCGTCCTTTGTGCATCCGGGGTATTTAATTTTGTTGTTGTGATAGAACTGACATGTGGATATTCTGTGGTTATATTGTTTCCAATCATTGGACAACCATTCACCGGACTTATGTAACCTGGATCTTTATATTTCTTGATTGATACAATAAAAGCAAACCAAATCTGTCAACATACAAGTTTCACCTCTTCGTTTCTCGATACCTGAACTCCACCTAACGAGCTAGTTGATATCTGGAAATGTCTAATGCCAAGCGAAACTTTCTAGAACAGAGTTTTTGTCTCTGGAGAAGAGCTTCCCGTATCACCTTAAAGCACTTTGGATAGATATTGAGATAGATACCCAAGTATTGAATTTTTTTAATGTGCATTCTTATTTTTGTTGTGCTCAATTGATTCATTCAACGGTTAAATTTCACGACTTTTACAAGGGCTCATGAGGTTGTAACCATGGCAACCAAATAGAAAACCTAAACTGAAGATATTATAGATTTTCGGTCGCCATGGTAACAGATCTGGCCCAATTTCAAAGCAAATTCTTTTTATAAGTTTTCTTCATTTCACCATTGCCCGATTACCACACATCACTATATCAGATGAATTTTGCAAGATCAATAGGGTATATTTTCCAGAAACCTTGCCTAATTGTCATGGGTCCCTGAGGAAGTGCCCTTTTTCCCTATGCTACTTACACGTCACCTAGGATCTCCCACAAAGCTTTCAATCCGGAGCAAGAAATGATTCAAATCGGCTCTCAGCAGCAGTGATTGTTTTGTTCAGGAGAATGAGTTGGATGGTCTAATGCTACTAATGTTGATCTGTCTGGCAAGAATTAGATAAGTGTGCATATCGGGAGGAATGTTTCAGTGGAAATAAACATGTCAATTTATGATCCACTTTGGTCGAACTATTATGCGATTTCCATGGAAACAGTTTTAGAGCAAAACAATTTTTGTTGATAAATATCAAGGTACTACTAATTTTTATTTCTCCCCAAATGGGTAAAACCACTAAGGCGAAAATTAATTGAAACCTAAAATATCAAGGTACTTCTATATGGCTTAGTAGTATAATGCTAGAATACCTGAAGGAGATGCTGCAAACGATAAGATGGAATGCAACTTCATTAACTATCTTACGGTTTGAATTCTGGGCAAAAGTGAGGAGACAAGAATTGTTATGTATCCTACACGTGTGCTTGGTTGATCAATACGAAACTAGTTGCTGGATAAAGGTACATCTTCACTCAAATGATGTTGTATTTACTTTTTTGCAGTCAAAGTTGGCAAATTAGCCTACTACCTGCATAACTAAATCATAATTTAAAAACTAATGTATCCTATTATTGCTAAATGATATTGTTTTGTACCAAATAGTTTAAATATCATAGGGGATGAAACATGAGTAGAAAGCTGATTTTAATGTATAGCCAACTAAAATGCACAGAACATTAATTAGTAATATTCCCCTCTGCAGTATAATGTATACGGAAAACCTATATATATAGGTCATTCATATTACGTTCGGTAATTATAATTACATATTAGAAGTAATGTTCTTTATTCCATGATTTGGCCGTGAGCGGACAGTATAATCGATATACTTGCCGCTCACAAGGTGTACAATATAAACTCCCTGTATTGTACAGTGACGTCACGACCGTTCGTGAGCTATGCGGACAACACAATTTGATGAAATAGATCAAATAAAGTTGTAATAAGTTAAGAATCATGGAATAAAAGCAATGGTGGATCATCCTTGTAGTCATATCGTTCAGTAGGTCGTTACTATAGCAAGAACAGCATAGCAGCATAACAGCTATAGCAAGAACAGCATCGTATGGCCGAAAACAACTCGGCCTACGGCCTCGTTGTTTTCGGCCATACTCGGAGAATATAGCCCCCTCATACGCGATACTATGCTGTTCTTGCTATAGAAACGACCTACTGAACGATATGACTACAAGGATGATCCACCATTCCACTAATCCACTATATAAGTATTATATTGTTAGGCGAAGATTAGCCTCTAATCAGGTGAGTGATTAGAGGCTGCTAAGAAACCATCAAATATTGTTGTACAATCGCCATTATTGTTTTGTTCTGTGAATAATATATTCTTGTCCCCTTTCACTGATAGTACAACTAGAGTGAATGGAGTGATCGAGATGTGCCCAGAATAACCCCACGCATACATGTATGTATATTTATGTCTAATACCTATTTATCATCCACATGTCCCTTGTAATAGCCTATATCTAATCATTTGAGCCCAATGAGGAGAACCATTTATAACCAAATTCACGTATCATTTTATCCCATGTTGCAGTCATACACTTTCTCCGATGTGAAGTTACTTTCATGATAAATTCAATATTATTGTATGCATATATCACAGTTCTGGGAGATGGGTCATATTCATGTTTCAATTTTTTGTAAGTTCTCGCTTGTTTCTCTTCTAAATGTAGTAGATCTTGGTACAGCTATTTACTAACGTGTTATTTACCCAATGTTCGCCGTAGGCCTCCATTGCCTCTCGTTGCATGCAGGTATCTTTAGCTGTAGACTGATTATATCATAATTATTGTTAAAGTATCCTTATTGTCATATATATACCACCTCATGCAACACCCCAAAATAAGGATATCGTGCAACACGCTCCTCCAGCTGTGGTCTCAGTGTTCTTACCAACGTTTGTCTCTTAACTCTTGTCTCAACGTATTTCCCCTGTTGTCTTATCACTTGTTTAACATAACGCTAACATCAGATTGTGTAGTGTGTTGTATACAGTATCTGGTATAGATCTGTGATTGGCATTGATCGTTTACACCTCTTTTACCCGTTTATGAAATTTAATATACATCACCTTACATATATGTATGGGTAGCTGGTCTACTTAGAGGAGGCAGAACTTGGGGTTGTAAACTCATGGGAGAAATGGTTATTTCTGTTTGATACCTCCTAAAATAGCTTCCCTAGAAATAGAAGAAACTGCCACTACTCATCAACACAATGAGGCTCACATTGCGACAGAGTGTGGGTTGGGGTTGGGTGGGCGGCAATTTGTAGACATTCTAAGGTGGCTCCCCCACATGCACTGACATAACAAGTCTATACATTGACCCATGTCCGCATAGGGTCCAAAATAGTGGAAAACCAACTTTTTTCATGTCAGGCTGTCATAGACCTACCTTGCGCCTGTAGGGCTATATATATAGACTATGACATAAACACTAGTCACTTTTGAATCTGTATTCGGTTCTTCTGGGCTAACTTTTGGTTCCCGTCCGCCCACTATCAATTAATAAATAATAAAACATAAGTATTCCTCCCCAGTAAATGAAGAGAGAGAGAGTGGGTGTGGGAAATTGAAGCTTTATCTACCTTTCTGTAGCACAGGTGTAATTACCTAACAAAGATCGATAATGAGGTTAATTAAATGAGAGGTTAATTACAGGAGTAATTAATTAATTAATAATTACAGGACCAATTAATTATGAATATTATTAATATATGGGCCCGACTCACATGATGAGAAGGAGTGGGAGGGTTGGTCGAGGAAGATAATGAAGAGGGGGTAAGGAATGAGGAGGGGCTGGAGGAAGAGTGAGGGGACGCGCTGAGGGCAGCGCTGGAGAGGGGCGTCGGCTGATAGGTGGCAGCAGGAGAGTTATACCACGCCCACTATCAACTAATAAATAATAAAACATTAAAACTAAGTGACAAATAATATCTATAAACTTCCTTCGAACGATGACTGCTCTAATAACTAATATTCTCGAAGGTTAGCAAGTCACCGATCTCTCATATAAGATCAGGGAAACCTCTAGAGATTACTGACAAAGTGCAATGCCCGGGGTGGGCATTGCACTTTGCATTTTGTCAGTAATTTCCCCTTTTATCACATCACCTGTATTCCATAATGTTAACGTCAGATTGCTATTGTGTATAACGCATTATTCTGTATCTGTTATCTGTGATTGTTATGGGTATTTTTCACCATTTACCTTTACCTCTTTACTGTATACACACCTATATGTAGGAGAAGCTGGCATTCTCCAAGGAGGCAATGCTTATGTTATTTTGGGTTTTAGATTGTACATGGACATGGTCACCTCAACCATGTCCATGTACAATCTAAAACCCAAAATAACACAGAATACAAGAATCTCCTGTACATCGAAAAAGACCCTAGATCAGATTTACACAAACTGTAGTAAAGTCATACAGCATGGTCCAATCAACAACAACACTAGTGACCACTTACCAATATTCATTGTGGCAAAGAAAGAAAGAAACAGCTACAACAGAACCACATTCACAGCAAGGGACTCAAGGGCCCTAGACATAAACAAATTGAAAAATGTTCTAATGTATGAAAACTGGGACTCATTCTTTGCGTCAGTTGATGTGGATGAATGTTGGAAGATAATGTTAGATAAAATAACATCTAAGGTAGATGATATGGGCCTCTGAAAACTTTTAGCAATGTAAAACAGAAGCCAGACTGGTTTTCAGAGGAAATTATTAGACTAATAAAACTCAGGGACAAAGCATTCAAAAAAGCGTGGAAGACTAATTTAACCAAAGATTGGGACATGGCAAAAGTAGTGAGAAATAAGATAAACTCTAAATTACAACAAATGAAAAACCAACATCTGAGAGATGAACTAAGAAAAGTCAAAGGTGACAGTCAGAAATTTTGGGAGATTATTAAGCCCTTATTGACCCTGGAGAAAATAAAAACAAATAATATCATTAGGACAAACCACAAAGGTGATATAGTAGAGGACAAGCAGGTCTCTGAGGTGTTTAACAAATTTTTCACAGATATTGGCTTGAACCTTGCACAATCAATATGCCCCCCAAACTCAAGGGAAGAGACAATGTTAAAGGAACTGTGTAAACAGGAAATGGCAGGAGAGGGAGAGAAGTTTGTGTTTAGGGAGGTGACTCAGGCTGATGTAGTAAAAGAAATAATGAAATCAAGTGTACAAAAAGCTTCTGGTATCCCACACTTACCCACAAGAATATTAAAACCATGCTTTATTGCTCTATCTTACCACTTCACCCACCTCTGTAATATCTCAATAAGATCACAAAAATTCCCCCAACAGTTCAAAGAAGCCACTGTAACACCACTATATAAAAGTGGATCAATTTAAACAATAGTGAGAAGCCGCATCTGGCTTTTTTGGATTTCAAAAAAGCATTTGATACGGTAAACCACTCAATACTATTAAGCAAAATGTCAATATTAGGTATCGGACCACAAGCACTAGATTGGTTTGGTAATTATCTGGAAAATAGAAAACAGAGGGTTAGCACAAATGGGTGCCTTTCAGGGGAGAGAACGGTAACGTGTGGGGTGCCCCAGGGTACAACCCTTGGACCGCTCTTGTTCTTGATCTACATAGATGACATCCATAGAGTTATAAAGAGATGTAAAAATACAGATGTTTGCAGATGATACAGTGATTTATACAGCACATAAGGACATAAAAGTAGCAGAACGAAATTTACAAGAGGATCTGATGAATATTGATATTTGGTGTCGAACTAACAAAATATCGTTAAATGTAGGTAAAAGCAATGTGAAGAAAAGTGGAGGAAAATCCAATGAAAATTTATATTGGAACAGAAGAAATCAAAAGAACCATTAGGTATACCTATTTGGGAGTAACAATTGATGAGAACCTAACATTCTCAGCACACTTGCAGAATAAGATAACAAAAGCCAAAAATAAGATACACCACCTAACAAAGTTAAGGCCATTTGCTACACCAAGTACCATAAGAATGCTGTATAAAGTAGCTATCAGCCCTATCATCGAGTATGGGGACACACTGTATGATGCTGCCCCAAAGTACATTTTAAACCAATTACAAACATTACAGAACACAGCTTTAAGGATATCAGAAGGTCTAAACAAATGGACAAATGTAAATCAGCTCCATAGAGAGTTAGAAATGCCTCTACTTGCCAAGAAGAGAGAATCACATTTATTAGAATATGCTTACAATATGAGCAACAATGAAGAAAATTTAGACCGGAGAAAAATTAATCTTCGGAATTTAACTTCAGGGAAAAACCTAAAAGTGCCTAATCCCAAAAATGATAAAATAAAAATATCTCTGATATACAGAGGACCAATACTTTGGAACAACATCACAAATGAGGTTAAATCATATAGTATGAAGGAATTCAGAACCTTCCTAAGAGGATATGTGTTAGAGGATTAAGATTAAGGAAGCCTGGGTCGCCCTCCTTCATCCTCCTCTGGCGTTTCCTGTACTCTTTTTATATACTTTTTATTTATGTATATTTTGTCAATTGTTTACTGTACTACACATTTATTTGTGTATAGGTGGGCAAGAGGCTATAAGCCTCAAAACCAAAAGCAGGTGTGTAAGTCCTGGTCCAAAAACTGTAAAAACTGCAAGGACACTTAGCCCTCCAAAAGTGGAGTGAAATTTTGTACTCTGTACGAGAGTAGTAATATTTTGTTATTTTTTCTATAAACGTGTAGTTAGAAATTTAGTTACAGAAGGTTTGTTCGGAAGAGCTGTCTGGGACAGAGAACAAAAACTGATTTCCATGTAGAAAACTTTTATCACAGTCTGTATAACAAAATGGAAATAAAGTTTCTTATATATATATATAGAGGACCTGACATTGCACTTGGCTCTGTCAAGTGAAAGTTATATCCTGACCTGGGTATGTGAGAGTACAGGTGGACATCATTACAATATCATTGTGGTTTGGTGAGTGTGACATGTGAGGTAATATATGTGTGGGTAGGTCGGTATTGATCAGGGATGGTTAGGATGAATAAGGATTGAGTGAGATTGGTTGCTTTACGCCCTTATCAACACATTTAATATGGTTATATCAAGGGCGGGAGAGCTGAGTGGGAGGCAGTTTATGATCACACCCAGGAAATAGAGATAGAGAAGAAGGGAGAGAGAGACAGAGAGGATGAATAAGGTGTGCTGGTATAAATCATATAGGTGTGTGCTATGTGGGCAGTGCGATAATTCGGTAATTGTAAGGTATGAATGATAGAGCTATAGGAAGATAGTTAGTTTTGCTAGGAAGTTGGCTCATGAGGAATCTACTTTGAGTCTCTTTTACAACTCGTAGTAAATTGTTAATTATTGGGACAGGGTTAGTCCCAATCCCTCGATCTTAATCCCAATCGTTTGAAAAATTGATTGCGACCATCCAAAAATGTCAAGGAATTTTCATGCCCAAATCCTCTTAGAATTCCCATTCAGTCGAGGCCCTAAGATAAGAGAGTCACTTCAAACGGATGGAAAGCCTCTCGCCTTAAACCGCAAAGTGCCATTGTAATACTGTTATACCTTATGGTTGCATATAGGTACCTACCATTAAGACAGCAAAATGTATTATAATCCCAATAACGCCTAGTCCTAGACCAGGAAACCGATTAGCGAAGTAGGCGTCCAATCACTGACATACCATTCTTATCTGATCAGAGGGTTTTGGCCTAGACTGCATTCCGCTCATTATAATGGCAAATATCAATTGCTTTATTCCCGTTGCAGTAATTTCGATGAAATTCCGATCACATTCATTTCAATATTGAGTCGAAATAGTATCTCCCCTCACTCGTTGTTAATGACATTAAATGAAAACTTTAAAAACCACAACAGGACTTGCATATACCTGAAAGTTGTGGTGGAGTCATATAGAAGGTATAGTTGGAATGTAGCTCGTTCAGGCATACATGGACGCGATAAAGCGCCGACAGAATGCGCTTAATGACGCGCGTTGAGTGCCGATAGTGTGTGAATAACTCTAGACACACGTAGCAGAGATAAAAATGACTTATTCAAGATGAACCCGATAAATCATTCATTCTCTGACAGACTGAATAAAAGAAGAACTATGATAGGTGCTGTGTTAATGTGCAATGCCTACATCCAATTTTGGATCATTAAATGGCTGTTGAAATGAATTCTTTAGAGAATGAGTCTATGGTAGAAAATTAGAGGTCCTTAACTACCCTATGGGACTAGTAGTGTCCAACTTTCTCGTATAGCCAATGCTGGATGGGAGTTGCAATAACGGGGTACAAAACAGAATCAAAGTTTTACCTTGAACATTCAGATTCAGAGCCACAAACAAAGGTGTATATGCCAATCTTCTTCTTTGATAAGGGCATAATATAATAACTAATAGTGGATCGAACTCGCTGCTAGTATAAACCATGCTGGACTCGATTCTTTTGTTCCTTCGTCCGATAAATATTCAATTCCATTCTCTCTATTTAGTGAACGATTATATCATTGAATGTGAATGCCATTGATCCTATAGCTGATATGAAGATAATGATGAAACCGAAATCCCTGCAAACTTAATGACAACCGAATGACATAGAATGTAAGGAGACAGCTATAGCGTCTTAAGGAGAATTTGTAAAAGAGACTATGAGAGAGAGACTATGAGAGACTATGAGGGTATATCTTCACAATCGCGTGCACTTGTGAAAATAGTCGGTAATATCTGACTATAAAAGTGTAGCCCCATCTATCTGTCACTGTGCTAAGATTTGTGAAAGGCACATCTGAATATGTACAACCATACGTTCCCCCAGAAGCAGTGGAATTCCCGTAGCAATAGTTTATTATACAAAAATGTGAGTGGACAAATAATGCAGGTTGGTGTTGCTCCTACCGTGTGTAATTTAACTTGAAACTTCATGTTTATACTTAAATGCTACTTTCATTGAATCAGATCTTTTGATTCAGATTACCTATATTATGTGCCAAATAATAATACAAATCTATAAAAAGTATCACAATTATTAGTGTCATGTCCAGGAAAAATCGGGAAAGGCAATTTGCTACTAATAAAATAAGATAAATCAAGTACACCTCGATAACATAGACAAATTATAATATTAACCTAAATGAATCCCTAAAGGTATCACTTGGTCAACCCTATAAATCTAAAAATGATTATGTAATTTAAGTTCAGTTAATTGCTGCGCATATATATGAAACTATGATCAAAAGTATATATCCGCCGTTAGTAGCATTTCTTCACAATGTTCCCAGATGCCTTGTCTCTATATTTCTCTTTTACTCACTTTCACCAACGAGAATATCATTCTCTTTACTTTTACAGACTCACAGGACTAGCCAGTGTCCCGTGATAGGCTGATGAATTTACTATAAGATTTAACGGCTCTCTCTCATGTGTGGAACCAGCAACCGACAGGACCACATTGTTGATAGAAAAGTGTTTACATTCATATATAGATTAGAAATAGTTGGAAGATAGGTGAAATTAAGCAATCCCAGTTAACCCAGTTAACTGGGATAGGGATCGGGTGAGGGGTGGGGGTCTTACTTTTAATACTTTTCATTGTCTCGACACATCTGTTGAAACTTAAACTCGGGAACAAAATAGAACAAATATATTACAATTTACTGCACTAGGATAGCCTTCAGTGCACATGTAAATAAAGAAATGTCCTTCTCTAAAAGTCTGGAGTGAATACATAACAGTTGTGCCTATACACCAGCATACATCATTATGTTATGTTCTGTAGGCTGATGTATAGAAAATGCGTGGCTATATATGGGTTTTAAAGCCTGATTTGTTTCCATCAATAAAATGGAGCCCCCGAGGTGTTCCATGTATTATATAACACTGTATACTGCTTAGTGTAATTTATGCCCACTTGGGAATCTATTGTCAGGTTCTGAATAAACACCTACTGTACGTATACATATATGTCATTCCTCATTCAACTTTCTTGCAAATGTCAATGCTAGCACGCGACTAATATCTCACTGTCTCCGCATTTGCTTTTCTGTCTTTTATAACTTTTACTTTTGCTGATAGGACTGTCTGAGAGCAATCCATCATTTCATAACTATCATACTGGCTATCTAGCCAGACATCCACGTTGTACCACTTCACTTGTTATATCAAGCGCAGGTATTCAAGCAACCGATTCCCTGTTTATTTAATCGACGTTCTTCAAGGAAATGATTCACTCGCGTGGACGGAATCACACTTTCGCTACAAATTTGCTTCATGAATGATCGACATGCAATGTCTTACTTCCCGCTCATTATTGCGCCAATAATTCCTGAGAATATTCTTAAATTACTTGTAGCACTTTACAACTTTCACTCTTTCAACAATTTTACCCAATTATATTGGACTAACTACTGATCTATTAAATATCAGCCAATATTTCCCTAAGTTTTTTTCAGCAGGTGTAATGATGTATAACATGTGTAGTGCTCTTATCAACTGAGCTACTGGGCTACCTCATCTGATTGCCTGATTTCATGCCAACCCACGGTCGCTCTCAAAGCTATAGAGTAAATCTAGCTAAATCTAGTTAAAGAGCATTTCAGTGAATATTTAAAATGATTGACCATATATATGTATTCCTCTCTCCATTGAAAAGGGGCATTCTGGCAGGAATTAATCCACTGCATACGCAGGTAAAGCCGTCTGTTGGGGTATTGCCATTATTAAATTTCTTTCCTTTTCACCATTATATAAAAGGCACATTTCTAATTAGAAAAACAGTAACACAATTGCCTTTTAAACGAGTGACAATAATTGAAGGTGGCCTTTTTCAAAAAGTGTGCAATGCAATTGAAAGTCCTTCCAATTGACACCTATTGACCTCATTTACAGTATTGGCATTTATGTACTGTCCCAGAGCCATTCCCTTTGGCATACAGAATCCTCACAAAGCGCACGCAGAAATATTTCACGCCAAAATGAAGTTCAGTGATTGTTCTGTTATCGATCAGTTCGTCATGGAATGTATGCATCTATGGGTTTTGTTGTCAGAAGAATTAAAGTTTGATGTGTAGAAATCCACTCCATTGACAATGACTAATATTGTCGCATTTTAGATCAGATAGAGTCAAATCAACAAGCTTAGGGTTTCAGGAATCACTTGCTGACAATTCAGGCCATCACCCAGGAAACGATGGGATGAAGGTTTTGCATTAGTCCAGGTAGTGAGAGGAATTAAATCATGAGGTGTGTGCTTTAATGTATACATGTGTGTGTGTCCGTGGCTACTGAGATACGGAGCCTATGATACGCTCTGTGCTTCTGCATCACGATGTGCTTTTACAGCTTTAACTGTTTGTCAAAATGGACATTTTATATTCGCCACTGTTAACGATCGTTCGGCTCTTGATAATTACTAATTTGTATTATATTAATTGCTTTAAAGTAAAGACAAACTCGTTCGGCATTTAATTGCAGAGGAAATGTGCAACTTCAGCAGTTGAAAAACGCCACGCCTATATGTGCTTAAATGATTTCCCTGGTGCCATGCATGTTTGAGCTGACCACCGCCAAGCGGAGGAAAGAAGTAGATTTTCCCGAGATTTTCATTATCTTCAGGAGTTAGTATAGATTATTTACGTCTTGGCCTGTGACCGAATCTCATATTGGTGGCAAAAGCATGGCAAGATCTTACATGATATACAACTCGCCCAGAAGTAATTTGAAGCTTCTTCCAAGTTAAGGTATTGTTAACCGTAGTCATCAATTGGAAAAATTACTATGGATACTGCCTGAGGTGTATCTCGTGTAAGAACTAATTCCAATTTTACCCGACACTCCCATTCATATTTTAGCCAAATAGTCATATAACCACGTATTGCACTATAGGATGAATGCTGACGACCCATCTTGTGTTATTGATGAATCCTTTCTCACGATCGAGAACAGAACTATTCCCGGGGCAACATTCCGGTATGGGCTTTATCCGGAACATTTTCATATTCTTAACGAAACATAAAATCCAGTCCAGACATAATTTCTAGAGTTCGTTCGTGTTGTACATGGCACCAGTATAGATGTATACCATATCTTCATAAGTATTACCATATATAATAATTATCGTGAAGGGATAGCTAGGAATTTACAAATTGGGGGACCATAAGTGCAAATCTAAGCTGCAAAATACAAGATACAGGTAGGAGATGTTTTACTACTTGTCTACTTGGTCTATAACTATTTGCCTAGGGAATTTAGAACAGAGATGAGGAGGAACTGCAGAACAAACATGGTAAATCACCAATCACAAAGGGGGAAGAACGCAGGGTCGTAATCGTGAGATATATATCATTATATGCATTTAATTTAGAAGCTCTTTTATTATTAATATAAATCAGTTACAAACAAATAATCCACAAACTAAATCTCAACACTTGATATAATAAAAAATATATCTTTATTCTCGTCTGAACAAATGAGGATAACTATAATTAAAAAAATAACAAAGCAAATATTAAAGAACTAGACAAGTCTTCCTTAAATTTCAAAGTCAAGAGCAAGGCAGCACTGTTCTCAACTATCATTTGATACTAATTAGTTTAACTTACTGCTTTCAATAATGAAACACCCAGAAATATTCTTGGTTAACCCCGCGTGAGTTCCCGACTAGTTGGGATTAATTTTGTATCCGCTGGTAGGAAATCAATTCTATAGAAGTCTTAAAAAGACCTTCACTACTACCGGTTCGCTTTCAGTAATGCTGGGTCATCCTATTTACTTTATCATCAAACATTAAACAACATCCGACAATTTTATTCCAAAGATAACGCGATTTCTCGCAGAGACATCACAGACTAGGCAAGCTTATATAGCTAGAGTTATACATTACATTGATCATGACAATATCTTCTTTCTAAGGTTCTAATGCATGACTAACATTTCTCGAAGACATCGGGAAGATCAATTCACAAAGAATATGTAGAGCGACAATAATGCAACAATAATTAATCTATAGATGGTTATATTTTTTCAAACGCAAAATCTTAAACGCATTGCACCTGGTTTACAAAAGTAACAAGAGAGAAGGTTTGCTGAATGTCTAGAGGCTACTTAGGATGTGACCTTCGCAGTAGTGCTTTGATGGTTTGGAACAAGAAGTGAAAGTAGGCTAATGTTTAGAGTTAAGCTATTGTGAGACGAGCCATGCAAGTCATATACATGTATACAGGGCTCTTCTCTACCGACGTTAATGCTTGGCGGTATATCACAGGAAGGGGTCTATCAGATTCAGTGCTATGTACATGTTGGAAAGAGTAAAAGTTCACTCACCACCCATGGGAAACTTAGCACATTATCCATCTATATCATTATCCCCCTTTCTAGATATCCGCAGTAGTTTAAGTAACATGTCTGTTAAGACGACAGACGACTTTTCCTTGATACCATCAGTAAATGGATCCTTCGCATATTCTAACTCCAAGTTCGTGTCTGGTTCATCGAAATCTCTCTTGTAGTGGCCAGGTAAAAACATCTCAGATCGTTTCCGTACAAACTGACATTTAGGTCCTTTGAAACCTGACGAGCATTTACATCTACAGCGTCCGAAAATGTTATTTGGTAGTAGAAGTTTCCCGCCATTTTCACACCCTCCACAAGTGGCTTCCACTGGATTGGCCGCCCAGAGTTGGAGAATGATTAAAATCGCTGTGGCTGTGCAGACAGTTTCTCGCACAGGAGACATACTTGGCGGCGGTAGACGATAATATTTTATAATGTCCCTTTCCGCTTTTGTATGTGAGATTGCTGTTTAGGAGGCGCAGAGGTGGTTTTAGCGCCGACGCCCCTCACTCACTCTCAGCCAATCAGAATGTTCAAGAAAGGTTAAAACTTCCAGAGGCTCTGTGATAGAGAAAGTAGTGGAAGTGGAGTGTTTGATCAGAAAACTGAGATCTAATCCACTCCCTTGCTTACTTCGGGAACTGAAATATCAAGGAGACAAACACAGTTATCACTAGAAATGTGCGCACCCACGTTGGAAATGATCATCCCCCGAAGTTACTGTTTTATCAAATCAACATTTTTTTTTAATCCAATCGATTGTCTCCTCACGTTCGCGATTTAAAGACAAGAGTCTGTGAATTTCAAATAACTTCCAATATGTTACAGCATTATGCCTCCTGTATTCGGTAAATGAACTTATTTTTACAGTCTATGGATTCTGATATTTTGTCATGGGACAGAGACAAACACCACCCGACTATTAAACGGCTAGAAAAGCTTTAACTAAAGAAACGACTCATACAAAATTGACGTAACTAATTACACATAGTATGGCTGCTTTTGAGGAATGCAAAACTATTCCCGATTGCTCTATGCGACAGAAACAAAACATTTTTTTGAATGGATATTCAAAAATTGGCTTATTGCATTCTAGGATCAAGCAAACACTAAGAAATGACACTTACCACCGGAAATTCATGAATTACTGAATTGATGTATACTCCACAATGTGCATGTATGTGACTTGAGTGTTGTCTCTCTCTTTCCTTCCCCAGTGGTGTCAGTAATATCCCATCCAGTATGCACATGAAGCAGACGACAGCGCTGCTCAAAATGAATGTTTAGCGTGACACGGCGGCCTTCCCGCCATAAATGATCTACTCTCCGATCGGCTCCACCTCCTCTGTATATGAGACTTATGTAATTAACATAATATATATTCCTCCCACATTCCTCCCACCACTATCAATATGCACACGGGGAACTCCGTCAGTCACTGGTATTGATGTGTCGATCTCGCAGAGACTACGCTGTTCCATGAGGACAAGTTGTTCTCGGATAGGCCCATTTTGGACGATTACTAACTCAAGGATGGGAACTGATAGTCACTCCCGTTAAAGCTGCCATGCCTCAACTTTGGTGCGCACCAGTTCGGCTGCTCTCATTCGAACAGTATACTGCTTAATTAGAACATCGCCTATGGTATATCATGAAAACAGATATGAGTATAAGTAGGCTGCAGTTAGGGTTATAGAGTGCTGCATGTATAATTGTATGTATAGTATGTTTATTTCCAGATTTATAATCAGGAAATCAGGTTACATGAAAAAAGATATTTCAACAGGTGATGGATTCTCAACACACAAAGAGATGCATAATATAAAGCTAATCAATTTGGTTACCGGAGTTGGGTAGCCTAATTATTATTGAAAGCATTGTGACAAAATATTGTAACAATGAAATTTCGCTATGTTATGTTATGTTACGCTATGTTATGAAATGTTAATTGAATGAATGAGAAGATCTCCTTATACCGAAGACAAGATTTTTGAATATCCATAATCAATGGATACTTTTTCTCTCTAAGTGTGAATATTTTTTTTGTTTTTGCAACGCCTTTATTCAACATTCCTGCCATCTCGGCTTGATACACACTAAGACATGTTGTGATAATTAACGAAATCAAATAAGCAACTGAAAGTCAACCTCATATCAACCATATGTACTGAGAGTTTTGTTACATACAACCTATTTGGGAGAGGGATATTTTTCCAACACTTGACTATCGATATCCCAATTTCGCAATGGGTGAAAATCGCCATCGACGGGTAAGCTATTTATTGTATCATCGAAGGGGGTGCCTATATTGCTTTTCACCAAAGTCCTCGGAATTGAAGTTTTCACATGTTGTTTGGCTAGGAGATTAAAAGAGAACTGGCTTATACGATTTCGGGTATTAAACATTTCTATAGCCTCGCCAATATCGTCTTTTAGCCTTCTCTATAATACATTCTCTTTTTTCAACCTTATCAATCTTTTGCGCGTGTATTACGACAGACACTCACATTTTTAATTCACATATTAGATATTGTAGGGAAAAGGACCCTTGTTCGAACAAAGTATGAATGGTTGCAAAGTAACAACCCATCTTATGTTTACTTGTGCGGCAACCCAGCAAGAACACTATATTGGTATAACCCCTGTATTGTAAAGGACACATCAGGCCGGAATTTGTCCACACTATGTTGAGAACACCCCAATTTCCCGTCTGGTTGATTGCACTTCTATTCAATCAATGAGCATCAAAATTGAGAGGATTGTCAGAGTTAATCAGCCTCCCACTCAAAGCCCTTAGGCCGGAATCAATTATTCCATTGGTCAGACGTACACAAGTGAAAAGTTTATCCTTTATAAATACTGGATAGTTCACATTTTCAATTAAAATGATGTCAGTTAATTATCCAACTATTTCGCTCAGCGAAGTGAAGGCGAATAATTAGTGCCTCTGATCCATTTTCTCACTAGCTCAGATGGAATTCTTTCGCACCGACAAGGATGGGATCGTGAGTGAATAACAATAATTATTTCATCTTTTCCTCGGGATGTTCTTCCTTGTCTCAGAACCGACCGCTCAGCCCTAATTACCAACATTAGACAGAATGACTTGGTAAAGGCGACTTTCGCGCTTCTCTTTTGCTTTGAAACTGCCTGATCCGAGGGGTACTCAACCCGCCCTCTGGGAATCACAAAGTGCGCCAACGTAAACAGGTCCCTCGGAATTCTTTCGCTCCTTAGCAATTTGGAACTTCAGACATCAACAAATTAACACACTGAGGCTCTTTAAAACAGTCCCCACTCCGAGGACCTAGATTGATTTTACATTCGCACACCAGTTTTCTGGCTATACACAAACGTCTCTTAAAAATAATTTGACGTACCGATAGTCGTGCCGATCTAGGTTGAGCCTGAGCCAGCAAATGCGTCAAGCATCCTGATGTAGAGGTAGTATTACCTTGGCTACCACTGGTATTATCAATATGACGATTAGACATAAAGAGTTCTACAAAAGCGACTACTTCTTTTCTGCATCCACACAATTTCTTTACATAAAGTAGCATATATTATTTCCAATCACTGTTAATTGTCGATGGTGCTTGTATACGCCTTATGTAATATCAACATCGCCAATATTCACCATCCATAAGCAATGGAAACAATCGTAGCATCCCTCCGTGTGGACATTTCAATCTTCCATAATTGCGAAAGGAATTGAACAATTACTTAAGTTTATTGTTTCTCTCAGGCAAATATCTCCAATAATTCTGTCGTCGTGTATTAAAGAAGAACGTGCTTTGTATCTGCCCCGAAATGAAATAGATTAACCTGCGTCAAAAGTGTGTCTATCTGTCGGCACTTGTGTCTGTATAGGTGATAACATGTCCTGAGGTGAATAAATGTACATCAAATTTGACTTCAGTATTTGTAAAACCCTTCGCTAAACAGTACATAGTATTAAACGCCACAAGAAACTCACACTTAGGCACGATAGCAATCTCTCGCCAAGTGATCTTGCAATTTGCTCCGAGGCTTTCACCTCTTTTGTGAGGCCAGGCCTCCACTTAGCTTCTCGTCGATGGGCAGGAACTTGCCCATTGAATTGGCTATTTTCTTGGGGTGATTCTAGGTTTGGGCAAGAGGACATGACAAGGGCTTGCCTATGGTTACTATACTCCGGACACAAACATGTGATTAGAACCTTGACTCTCGCAATATCGCTGATATAGTCTCTGGGGTATCTTGACATGCAAGGACGGCCTTAAGAGGACCGAGTCGTGGGTGGTGATACATTGTTCCCGTGTCGTTAAATAATGATATAATATAATTATTCTATTCTTAACGTAGACTGTCCTGGATATGAGTATATAGGCAGTTAGTAGTACAGCGGCCACAGGCTAAATTTGGGAGGGAACCCCTACCCACTGTATAACAAGCTAAATTTGAGGTATTTTGTGTAGAATTTCATGAATTTTCTGAATCTGAGGAAAAGAATTGCCCAAAAGGTGGCGAACATTATCAAAATGGCCTGTTTCCATGGAAACTTGTGATTTTTTTGTATTTTAGCAAAAAATAGGTTTTTAGTGTCCCATTTCTACACTTTTAACAGTATTGTGACCAAACTTGGGAATAACAATGTTGTATCCAAGGGTTATCATTTCCTTTCAAATCAATGACCTTGCTCAAGGTCAAGGTCACCAAATATGACCTTGAAATGTAAAAATAGCAAAATTCTGGGATGTGACATCCTATTTTCTCTTATAGAAATATGGCAATAGAAGAAAATGGTAACCTAATGCATACAAATAATAACTGACATTAGGGAAAAGAAAAATAACCCATTTTTGGTATCATCGGAATGTCTGTTGCCATGGTAATCAAGCCTCACTTTTCATTCTATGCTAAATTTTGTGTAAATCTAAATTACATACTGCAGTCTATATCTTTTGAACAATTTATTTCAAAGCTACACAATTTATACATGTGAAAGGGATCCAAGAGTACTTTCATAATATATCTTTTAATTGACCTTTGTCAAGGTCAAGGTCACCATTTTCAAGGTCAAACATCAAATTTTGGTTCAAATTTGAGTATTATGTATGTATCTTTGGAACTATTTATCTCTTGTGTATACAATTTATGCATGTGATAGAACACTAGCAACACTTCCATCGGACATCTTGTCAATGACCTTGGTCAAGGTCAAGGTCACCATATCCAAGGTCAAACATCAAATTTTGGTTTAAGTTTCAGTAATAGATATGTGTATCTCTGTAACAATTTATTTCCAGGCTACTTACTTAAAGCATGTAATAGGACTCTAAGTGTCCTTCCATGAGACATCTTGTCAATGTCATATGTCAAGGTTAAGGTCACGATTTTCAAGGTCAAACATACAATTTTGGTACTAATTGAAGTTTTCGGTATTTATCTCTGGAACTATTTATCTGTAGGGTGCATAATTTAATCATGTGATAGGGCTCTGAGAGGCCTTCCATTAGATATATTGTCAATGACCTTGGTCAAGGTCAAGGTCATAATTTTCAAGGTCAAACATGAAATTTGGGTCCAAATTGTGGTATTAAGTAAGTATCTCCAGAACTATTTGTCTCCAGATTACACAATTTAATCATATGACAGGGCTCTAAAAGGCCTCTCGTTAAATACCCTGTCAATAACCTTAGTCAAGGTCAAGGTAACCATTTCCAAGGTCAAACCTGAAATTTAGGTCTAATTTTTACTACTAGGCATGTTTCAGTTGGCACTGTATCTTCAGATGCCATGAATTGAATATGTGACTTACTCGATATTGTTCCCTTAATCAAGAGCTCTATATTGGTAACAATATGGAGGGTATCATAGTATATTTATGGACCATAAAGCAACATAGATAGTATAGCAGGGGGAATGGGGGGGGGTTATTCATGTGGTACTATAGCACTTCCCATGAGGCCGCCAGTGGCATCTCCTTAGTGGACACTGGGTCTAATAGTACTCATGGAGCAACATAATGGGGTCAGCATAGAGGGTATTAAGGGGGTCATGGAGTAAGATGGAGGGTAAACTGATGGTCATGGAGCAGTGTAAAAGGTATAATGGGGCCCATGGAGCAGCGTAGAGGCTCTAATGGGGGTCAAAGAGTAACATGGAGGTTAAAATGATGGTCATGGAGCAGTGTAGAAGGTGTAATGGGGGCCATGGGGCAGCATAAAGGGTATAATGGGGGTCATGGAATAACATGGAGGGTAAAATGATGATTATGGAACAACATAGAGGATAAAATGGGGGTCATGGAGCAACATAGAGGGTATAATGGGGGTCATGGAGCAACGTAGGGATATAATGGGAGTGAAGGAGTAACATAGAGAGCATCATAGAGGGTATGATAGGGGTCATGGAGCAATATAAAAGGTATAATAGGGGTCATGGAATAACATAGAAGGTATAATGGGGGTCATGGAGCAGCATAAGGGTTATGAATGCGGTAAAATGGAGGGTATAATGGGGGTCATGGAGCACTATAGCAGGTATAATTGGGGCTATGGAGCCCTCTAGAGGATATCATGGGGGCCATGGAATAACATATATATATAGAGGGTATAATGGGTGTTATGGAGTAACATAGAGAGGGCATAATGGTGGTCATGGAGCAGCACAGAGGGCATAATGGGTGACATGGAGCCCTATAGAGGGTATGATGGTGGTAATGGAGCACTATAGAAGGTATGGTTTGTTCTGTAATTATTATATGGAATAATTATGTATAATTATGGCAGGGGGGGGGGTCATGGAGGGTATAATGATGGTGATGGAGCAGCATAGATGGTATAATGGGGGTCATGGGGCAGCACAGAAGGTATGGTGGTGGTCATAGAGCATCATAGTGGGTATAATTGGGGCTATGGAACCCTATAGAGGGTATGATATGGTGGCCATGGAGCACTATAGAGGATATAATGGTGGTCATAGAGCATCATAGAGGATATAATTGGGGCTATGGAGCCCTATAAAGGGTATGATGGGGGTCATGGAGCACTATAGAGGATATAATGGTGGCTATAGAGCATCATAGAGAGTATAATTGGGGCTATGGAACCCTATAAAGGGTATGATGGGGGTCATGGAGCATCGTAGAGGGTATAATGGGGGTCATGGAGCAGCATAGAGGGTATAATGTTGGTCATGGAGTAACAGAGAGGGTGTGATAGGGGTCATGGAGCCATATAAAGGGTCTTATGGGGGGTCATGGAATAACATAGACAGTATGATGGGGGTCATGGAGCAGCATAGAGGGTATAATATGGGTCATGAAGTAACATAGAGGGTATGATGGTGGTCATGGAGCAATATAACAGGTATTATGGGGGTCATGGAATAACATAGAGGGTATGATGGGGGCCATAGAGCAGCATAGAGGGTATGGTTATGGTTATGGAGCAACATAGAGGGTATGATGGAGGTTATGGAGTAACATGGCGGGTTTAATGGTGGCCATGCAGTAACATAGTGGGAATGATAGGGATCATGGAGGACTATAGACAGTACAATAGGCGTCATGGAGCATTATAGAGTGTATAATGGTGGTCATAGAGCTTCATAGAGGGTGAATGGTGGTTATGGAGCAGCATAGAGGGTATAATGGTGGTCATGGAGCAGCATAGATGGTATAATTGGGGTCATGGAGCAGCATAGAGGGTATAATGGTGGTCATGGAGCAGCATAGAGGGTATAATTGGGGTCATGGAGCAGCATAGAGGGTATAATGGTGGTCATGGAGCAGCATAGAGGGTATAATTGGGGTCATGGAGCAGCATAGATGGTATAATATAGTGCATGGGGCGTCGCCTCGGCGTTGGATTGTTCTCTCACTACAACCATGTCAACCAGTCAGGCTTGAAATCCTCCCACCTATGGTGAGCTTAGTTCCGCTGACGTCCATTTCTTAATGTTTGGCAATAAAAGTTACAACAACAAATAATTGGGGTCATGGAGCAGCCTAGAGGGTATAATGGTGGTCATGGAGCAACATAGAGGGTATAATTGGGGTCATCCATGGAGCAGCCTAGAGGGTATAATTGGGGTCATCCATGGAGCAGCCTAGAGGGTATAATGGTGGTCCTGGAGCAGCATAGAGGGTGTCATTGGGGTCATAGAGTAAGTTAGAGGGTATGATGGGGGCCATGGAGCAGCCTAGACGGTGTCATTGGGGTCATGGAGCAGCATAGAGGGTGTCATTGGGGTCATGGAGCAGCATAGAGGGTATAATGGTGGTCATGGAGCAGCATAGAGGGTGTCAATGGGGTCATAGAGTAAGTTAGAGGGTATGATGGTGGTCATATGGAGCAGCATAGAGGGTATAATTGTGGTCATAGAGCAGCATAGAGGGTATAATTGGGGTCATGGAGCAGCATAGATGGTATAATTGGGGTCATGGAGCAGCATAGATGGTATAATTGGGGTCATGGAGCAGCATAGATGGTATAATTGGGGTCAGGGAGCATCATAGAGGGTATAATGGTGGTCATATGGAGCAGCATAGAGGGTATAATGGTGGTCATGGAATAACATAGACGGTATAATGGGTGTTATGGAGTAACATAGAGAGGGCATAATGGTGGTCATGGAGCAGCACAGAGGGTATAATGGGTGCCATGGAGCCCTATAGATGGTATGAGGGGGGCCACGGAGCATTATAGGGAATAAAATGGTTGTTATTTAGCAGCATAAAACGTATAGAGATCATCATGGAGCAACATTGAAGGTATGATGGAGGTGATGGAGCAGCATAGAGGGTATAACAATGGTCAATGAGCAACATCTAGAGGATGTAATATTGGTCAATGAGCAAAATTTGCGTCAAAGTATGTGTCAGATGTTAGTCAATTGAGTGTAATATCTATGCACAATATCGGTTATACTCCGGCCAAGATCTAGGTTTGAAGCCACAACAGGCTTACAGGTGAAGACTCGACTAGCAGTCATACTTACTCACTTGACACCCCTTACTCATAGAATCCCCCTATGCTATACTATGTCATTAAAATGAGTGTCATTGATTGTCATTGAATAGATCCATGCAGCCAATCAAATTAGTGAAGTAAATTCAATGCATTTGAAAAGCTGATTCCTCTACTGAAATCTATCCATGCAAATGCCATAGGCAAAACTGGCCCTCTTTTTGTGGATACGCACACCTATCATGGCTCAGCTACATCTTCTATTCACAGCTCTTGTGTGTTAGATGATTTTTAGGGATTATTATTAAAAATTTAGAAATCTTACCTTTGTCCTTGATAATTGTGACCTTATCCTTCATTGATGAAGGTTATTGACAACATGTCTTATGAAAATGCTGTTAGAGCCCTGTCGCATATTTTAATTGTGTACCCCAGGGAGAATAGTTCCAGAGAAACCTACCTAATACAAGAATTTGGACCAAAACTTGATCTTTGACCTTGAAATGTTGACCTTGACCATGACATAGGTCATTGACAAGACATCTAATGCCTGTGCTCCCAGAACCCTATCAGATGCTCATATTGGGTAACCTAGGGATAAATAATTCCAGAGATACATATACCTAAATCTAAAATCAAGAAAAAATGTTATGTTTGACCTTGGATTAGGTGACCTTGACCCTACCAAAGGTCATTCATATGATGTCTCATGGAAGTGATGTTAGTGTCCTATCACATGCATAAATTGTGTACGCCAGTGATAAATAGTTCCTAAGATACATACATAATACTCAAATTTGAACCAAAATTTGATGTTTGACCTTGAAAATGGTGACCTTGACCTTGAGAAACGTCAATTAAAAGATATATTATGAAAGTACTCTTGGATCCCTTTCACATGTATAAATTGTGTAGCTTTGAAATAAATTGTTCAAAAGATATAGACTGCAGTATGTAATTTAGATTTACACAAAATTTAGCATAGAATGAAAAGTGAGGCTTGGTTACCATGGCAATAGACATTCCAATGATACCAATAATGGGTTATTTTTCTTTCCCCTAATGTCAGTTATTATTTGTATGCATTAGGTTACCATTTTCTTCTATTGCCATATTTCTATAAGAGAAAATAGGATGTCACATCCCAGAATTTTGCTATTTTTACATTTCAAGGTCATATTTGGTGACCTTGACCTTGAGCAAGGTCATTGATTTGAAAGGAAATGATAACCCTTGGATACAACATTGTTATTCCCAAGTTTGGTCACAATACTGTTAAAAGTGTAGAAATGGGACACTAAAAACCTATTTTTTGCTAAAATACAAAAAAATCACAAGTTTCCATGGAAACAGGCCATTTTGATAATGTTCGCCACCTTTCCGGCAATTTTTTTCTTCAGATTCGAAAAATTCATGAAATTCTACCAAAAATACCTCAAATTTAGCTTGTTATACGGTGGGTAGGGGTAACTTCTTAAATAATGGCTTTTTTGGCCCTTGGCCGCTGGCCTATAGGGTTATAGAAAGTGTTGCATGTATAATTGTATGTATGTTATTATGTTTATTTCCAAAGTTATACCCAGTTACAGGAAGGAGGAAATTTTAGAGAACATATGAAATTAAACTACCTTCAGTGAATGAACACTGGTCTTCCAGGCTATCCATAAACTTTGTAATACGGTATCTGTTTTTAAGTCGGTTTTAATAACAATCTCTATTCATTTCTCTCTTTAATAGTGATTATCATTTCAAGAATCAAGAATCGCAGACTGTATATTATATGATGAACGTACCCTACTAATAACAGGGCTATCGCATTGCATTATTTGAGGACCGATGTGTTAAATTAAGAAGATAGAACATAAAAAAAACTAGATCGATGCATGGAAGACTTTAATAATAAAGCCTTAACATTATACATATTTAAAACCGACAGAAATTTGAAATAAAAAAGAGTACAGCTGGCCACCTTGTAGGAGAAACGCCCATGTTTTGGAGAATGGTTAAAAAATATCTTAGGTTAAGAGGAAGAGACCCAAGTTGACAAAATGGAGGCAGTTCTAAAGGGAAAGCCCAAAGGTTAAAAACTTAACACCGTGTTGTGTCGCTTTATGAGACCAAACTGGATGTGATGAATGGAGGTCTTGCCCCCAAGTGGGCCTTTTAAAATTTACAGAAATGATGATTAAAAAGCATCACAACTTTTCAGACAGGTCTTTTCCCCCCTCACACTTCGATCGTCATAGGTAAAACATCATTGCTGGAGGATCCCCTTAATCATAACAGCTGTTTTGTCAGTAAACGGTTCTTTGTTAATGGAAAGATTCATTATCTACTGTATCATATATCCTTGCAGAAGTCTATAAAAAAATGATACTAGAAAAGTAAAGATTGAAGACAAAAATTGCCAAAATTTACTGCGAGATGTTTTCAGTTGAGTTGTCTTTACCTTCTTTATAATATCTTAATATTTAGCCCGACGAATTTGTCCCGGCCCCATATAATAATTACACTTTCCATATACTACTGACAATTGAGCCAGGTCTACGTTTATGCCCTCCGCCTGGACGGTGCGCCACTTTGCCTGAACTACTTACTTACGTTACCACCCGTAACGTGGGTTTCTATGGTCAGCTCGCACGGATACGTAAACGAGTACGTGCGGGAATGCATGAAGGTGTGCGATGAAGCAAAACAAACCTTGGTATGCCGCTACGCCTAAAGAATTATGACAAAAACCAATCCTATAATAAAGATAAATCCTGCAAATAGATTTTACTATAAAACAATTTATTATGTCGAATAATGCTTACATCGTATATACAAGTGTGTACAGCCTATCCGTATATATAGGCGTCAGGGTCGACTATTATCCCATCTATATAAGGAACAATCGCGGCATGAAATCGCAAATCAGCGATTATCGCCTTCAAGGTTTGAACAAGACGCAAGCCAAATAGTCACAATGGTTATTTGTCCTCCGTGGTATTTACCTAATTATCACAATGCTGTTGGTTGAAAGGCGATCAGAAAGAGTTCCAGCAGTCGGCATTCAGGCGGTGAATGCTGGCCTGAGGCTGTTTTACCCGACTATACAATCGGTTCTTCATTTACAAATGTGATCCACACTCATTCTAATGCTTATTGCCCTTCGTATCGCATGTACTTGTTGTCAGAAAACACACTGTGGTTGTGTTTTACCTCGGGCTCGGGGAGTCGTACGTATTTGCCAGAGTTGATCGTAGGTGTACATTAGATATTGGTAGAACAGAGTGCATGGGCATTCAATGACCCACTGTTTCACACAAGACTTCATCAGAACGATTCATTACAGATCTAATAGGAATTAAAGGGTTTGTAAGGTTTGTATTGCACAACATTATAGTATGATGCCTTTCCTTGATATTGTATTGCCCTTATTTTGCAGTCCAATTGTGACTATTATGCCCACTAGGCCTATATATATAGAGAGATTATAAAATCGCGGAAATCGCGGAACACGTACGATTCCCAACATGAGACACACCCAAGGAAGATGCTTGAATTTTAACGATCTGAAATTTTGGAGGTTGTTTATCGCTAACTTAAATATAAATGAATGTGTTAATAGCATCACCAAAATTAATACTAAACATAAAATCCTCCCAATACCAGGGAATTTGAAACGCCAATTTCAATTAGGCCTAAATAAACTGCGCATGCTAATTCACCCCTCCGAACAAGTGGGATGGATCTTTTCGCTATAACAGTTGTAATCAAAATTCCTATGCAATTGACTACAACGAGTACCCGTCCTACACCGCGAGACAACGTTATTTCACAGTCATGCGTCTGCCATTGAGGTCAATGAGAGCGTCAGAGGCATCGCGAGATCTTGTCCCGGAAGTACTTGATGTTAGCGGAAATCGCTATCATTGCGACACGGAAAGTGTTTCACACATTAGCGTGCAGACGATCAACTCTTGCTTAATATTTCATGCACACGAGCCCAAACTTGGTTAATGTCCCTGTCATATGCTTCGAGCAGTCAATCTATGTACTATAGGACAGAACGACAGGTACTGAATACCTGTATGGCCTAGTTTAACCCATTTCCAACACCTTAGTCTATATGGTCTTTTTTAATTATCAAAGTATGCAAATAATGATAACACTTTGATTTCAAAAAAAGAGTTGTGCTGATCACTTCATGTTTTATCTTGAAGGTGGTATGTTGCATAAGTACCGTATATATATGCTTTGTCATGTGTCTTTCTTCGATGAAGTTGTAAAGAGGACAGATACTATTTTATTTTACCGACGTTTACGTGACTTAACTTGATTGCTTCAGGTGACATGTGACACGATAAAAGGACGTGCGTATAGTAGATGGATTATATACATGAGTATGCCTATTCTAAATTATGTGAGATACTGTGCAAAGTGGGTAGGCCTATTATGGCGGTCTCTGACACATTATTGTTATTATCATAATCTTTATTCGCTAATTCAATATCTGACAAAAAGGTTGGTTATAATTCTGAATACAATCCAGGTCTTCATATGTGTAGACCCATACATGTTATGTAGATACTTACCGACTGGAGACTCGGAACCGTTGCGTGAGATATCATGTATCATACTTTTTATAACGTGTGTAATCTTAAATTCAATAGGGACCATATATTGTTGATAACAGTTGAAATAAACATAAAGATTAAGGAAACTAATGTAGGATATCTTTTTGCATTTCATAAAGCACTACAAGTGCTGCGTCGAGTCAACCTATCCAGCACCGGTTCATATACTTTCTATTTCATGTTTAGATACATTCCAGGCCAGTCACAATAACAACAATAAACTCAGTGCCCAAAGGCTTCACATATTGTTTCCGCGTTTACATTATTTCTCTACATGATTTATAAAAAATCTGTAGTATTTTAATGCTGGAATATAGCAAACACAGATCGCAGATGTGATCTTTGTTCAAACATGACACTGAAATATATCCTACAGTCCCTTCAATTGAGTTACAATGTTGATGTCTATTATATTAGGATAGATTTAATCAAAACGGTACCTATAGCATTTCTTCTAGAAGCCACTGAAATATTAAATAGGTTATAGGTCAATACCCGAAGACAAATGACACTATGGGCCCAAAGGCATTTACTTGTAATTTAATCAAATATAATTTACCCCCAAATACAGAGCTTCGCCTTACACCTTTGGGGTATTCTGAGGAATCAGGTTTCTGAGTGAGGCCTACAGTGAAAATTCTCACCATCTTGTGTCTTGAATTAAATATGTACGTATATCTTTGATACGCATATACCATATGCCTCGCCAGACCGTATTGTCAGCTAAGCTATACATTATTCTAACTCGACGATATGATGTCCCGGTTTTTTTTTTACTATTCGCTTCAACCTCCCTTCTTGGCATGTACACATGTATTCATAACGAACCATGCCATTTTCAACACTTCTGTCTGTTTATTTCAGGGAATCCACAACACATATTATAAATCATATAGGTTAACTACAACGTAAAAATCGCAAAAGCAATGAGTGCAACATTCTAAGTGACAGAAAGCAATGAGTTAGTTAACTTTTATATAGGCCTACTATGTGGGATATATATGCAATGCGTATAGATAATAAATCACGATATTTAATATCTTTGTATGTTTTTTTTATATTCATTGCCTATACCAAAATTAAAATGTTTATCTTTTATATTAGGTAGACGGAGCGATGTTCACCATACCTGTACGATCGCTTGAATGGCTCTCTGGCTTATGGAGCAGGTTTATATACCCTTCAAATTTCGAGCCAGATGGTATGGACACACTCTAGTAGAGCAAAAGTGAATTTAATTTTCTCCTTTTCTTATATTTGAGAAGCGGTTTCGGCTGTTTGGCCTCATCGGGTACTTTGGTAAGGTGTATTTTGTATTTTTGTGGTATTTTTGTGGTCGAAATGTATGTGTATAGATTTGATGCAAATGTATGTGACTAAGTGAAGTAGTTCTTGTGTGTATGTAAAATATTATATATGTGTTGTTGTGGGTATGACGAATTAAGAAATGTTAATATAAAGAATAGAATCTAAATAGTATAAAAATGGAATGATTTAAAGACAAGTTAATATGTAAAGTGTACGTAGTTTTTTCAATTTCACTGAATGCAGAATGTACGAGGCAAAACGATAATACATCAACATGCGTCTTTTGTAAACTTGTAAATCTTGGCCTGAAATGTAATAAAATAAAATAAAAATAACTTGAGCCATCCAAAAGAGTACAGGTGTTGGTGAGAGCCTTACCTCAGATGCATTATTTGTTTTTAATTCTTGTCTCTCTCCAGGCATAGAGGAGAAGAGAATTTTTGTTCTTATCCCCTCTTTTTCTGGTTTGAGATTTTTTTTTCTCAAACCAGAAAAAGAGGTGATAAGAACAAAATTCTCTTCTCCTCTATACCTGGAGAGAGAAAAGAATTAAAAACAAATATTTATAATTTACGTTTTCCCATCGAAGATATCTTCCGCAATACTTTTCATATAATCCGATGAGTCTCAATGATCTATTCTAGAAATGTAGACGCTGTCAACGAGGACATAACAAACATCATTTGCCACCTCTCCATGTTTTGATTCTGACATGGGGCCTGATATCTACGTACAGCAGTAATATATATATAGTCTATGTTGTTTCCACATTCCCACAATATGTATTTATTCGGGTCAGATCGTCAGAAAATGTACAATTGGCCTTCAAATCCCCTCAAATAACCCAAATTCAAGACAAAAATGGGGTTCAGATTACCCAGATTCAAGACAGAAATAGGGTTCAGATTAGTACTGTTCAACATAACCAAACTGATTTGCTCAATCAACGCCATACCAAATGTGTAGAGCTGCTGATTTTACATTTTCAGACGTTTTGAGCCATTAACATACACGTAGCCGACTAAACGATGCGCGTCACGGACGCATGACGCCCCCGCTATGTCCAGTTTGGCACCAGTGGGATGGAGGGATGGATCACCTCCAGGGGAGATCTCTTATCACCCTCTGCTGGGGCAATAACTGTTCGCGGAATTAGAGAGATGAATTCAGAGGCTACACGAGTGACTTACAATGGGATTGGTCTTATCCTCGCCGATCTATACTCAGTCGCAAGGTCGACTCATGACATTTTCTTTTGAACGCTATTAAATCCGCACTGGCCACTGCATACATCCTGCATGGTAGTTCATCTTAGGTTTGAGTTACGACACATAGATAGGAGTCATTCATTTCCTCACATAATGGGCCTGGTTGAATGAGCGATACACGCACACAATTGCTTTTCGTTGTTAGTGTTCACCACGTGGAATACAGATCTGATTTCTGTGTATATAATGTATATGGCATGGCCCATGCAACTAGATTTTCAAGGCTTTTCAAGGTCTTACCAGGCCCATTTTAGTCATTTTCAAGGCCGATATCAATGGCTTTTTTTCTCAAAAACTCGTTGACAGGACCAGGGGGTTGTTATTGTTTTTCTTAGGCCAGTGATGTATTTAACAAGTTTTATACTCATATTTTATATCAATCACACTTTTCATCTTTTAGGGAGAAGTGTACTATAGTAAGATTACCATAGTGTCAAGTCCTCGGTGGATAATATTTGCCTCGTAAGCCCAGAAACAACTCGGCCATATGGTCATCTTACTTTTATTCCCTGATTTCATGTAAAATTACTAAATAAATCTATATTTTTGCAATTTTTCTTTGGAACTATACATCGCCACTTCGTATTGCTGTATCCCGATGCCATTTCTAGTAAAAAAGACTTTACGTTTATTTACGTTCAAAACTTTAATCGTTCATCAATTTACCACACATTGGAATGGATAAATGAAATTTCCCATCGATGTATAGGGGCCGAAAGAAACGGGACTACTTTCGATATTAGGCCCTCTATGCTAATACAGCCCCGATTACTAGTATATTCGTCAGTCTGTGAGCGGCACGTAGTCATTATATTTTCCGCTCACAGCCAAATCAGGGAATAAAGTAAGAAACAGAATCTTCGAAAACTTCAAGGCCATTTAATAGATTCCAACAGAATTCAAGGCCCATAAAATGATTTTCCAGGTCTTTTAACCGAAATGCCCATTTTTCAGGCCTTGAATTCATTTTTCCATTTAAAGGCTTTTACAGAAAATAAAATAATAAATAACTGTAAAAGATTCTCATCATAGGACAGCGAGGTCTGGTGTAGAAGTGTCTCAAAGGTTATAGTGACGATTGATGGGATTCATATTTATTAATAAAAACCTTTATACTGAGACTGCTACAAGAACAGAAAAGCTTGCCCCATATTTTTGGGCGAGTATAATATAAATTAATATAATTCATTTAGGAAAAAAAGAATCAATAGCTTATAGAGAAGCATGGGACAACAGAAGAACACAAAGCAACACATGAACATTGTTTCACTGGCGATCAAATTTATTTGGTGTTGCTATGCTCGGAGATCTATCTATTGATTACTAAATTGTACTCGATATAATTTAAATGTGAAATCATCCGAGTGCAAACTTAGATAAATATGCGAGGTGTAAACCCAATCCAAATTTCAATGAATGACTGATCGTACACGGATCCTGCAACGTGGACATGCTTTGCAGTCATGTCGACGTAATATTTACATAGATAGGTGGCATTAAATCAATCCACCCCTCAAAATACACATCCATGTATAACAAGATAAAATACTGGCCACATGTTAATGTATTTCAATGTAAAAACCATGCCTAATGGTACACATCTTAATCTGCAACGGAACAAAATTAACAACATTATTATTACTTAACCCTTTAATCGATCACAAAGACGGACATTGTGTCTATCTGTTAGGACAAAGGTAAAAAGCTATCACATCTTAACAATTTAAAATCAGCGACATTTTGAGCAATTAAAACAACAGTCTGCACTAGTTTATGACCTAGAGAGATAGAGAAAGAACAGGGACAGATATACGCTTAAATCTACTTTTGAACAATCCTTTAGTTTGTTTGGTTGTTTGGAGAGATGTTTTTAATACATTGACCACAGATATATTACATACATATTGTACAACGTATAACAAATCATTCATATTTCTATAATTGCAAATCCAATGAGTAAAATCAATGATGGAGAGAACAAAAACCCGATATTCGCTCGATCTATTGAACATGCGTAAATTTCCTAAGAATGTCCAATCATAATAAAGAAAGGCTTTGGTTAGTAATTCTATTGAGAGCCTTTAGTAAATATATAAACAATAAAACCACCATCTATCTCTATAAGGCACGTGAAAATAGCGTTGGTGCAACAGTTTTTCTGGGCTCATGTTTGCAAATTCGATGCTAAAATATTAAACGTACTTGTCACATCAACCGGGTATGAGGGCTTCAAGAGAAAGACATAACAATGCTAAATACGGATGAATTAACTATAGTGTCCTCATGTGATTAAGAAATGAAACACAAAACATAAAATCACCAGTTCTGCCATATAAAATGGCGGGTTTTGATCGAAATAAAATATCAGTGGGTGTTTAATACACCACCATTGCCCGCATTGCAGATCACAGTTCGAGTGTCAATTCTCGTCACAATATAGGATGACATAGCTCAGAAAAGATTCAAACGGGACAACAACAGTGGCCTTGGTAGAACCAAATAGATGCCACAAACACACACAGAGTGTACTGCATTAAAGTAGACCATTCATGGTATTGTAGCTCAGATCACTGGGCAAACTTATCAAAATCAATAAACATGTTTTCCAACCACCTGGGCAGTGGATGGCTCCTTCAGTCCTCCCCTTTAATCTCTAATGTCAAATGGTCGCAATCAACCCTCAACCTTTCAAGCTTACAGTTGTGTCCCGATAGATGCCTTGGCACATTATGCTTTTTTGACCAAAAAAAATGCCCTTTTATATTTAGAATATTTCCAGTCGAGGGCATGGAGGAAAAAGGTCAGCTCGCTTACGAGTCCAATTATACAGCCAATTGACTAATTAATCAAGCCATAGAGTGATTATTCTTAGTGGGATTGATCATTACAACCATTATTTAGAGTAATTAAAACCCGCACTCCGAAAAGGTGGATCTAGATTGGTCAACGACATATAGAAGAGCACACCGAAGATATGCAGCTGAACAATTCTTATGTGCATTTCTGCCCTGACCGACATATTCTATCTCGACTTTTTTTCACATTGAGAAACCTACGGACACGGGGGGCATTATTTTGTGTCACAATTGATACTTGAAACACTAAAACCAACGTAAACAAATCCATCCAAAACAGATCAGTTAATCAATCAATTAATATCGGGTATAACTAATTTCTTGGAGTAGCCTGTTAGAATAAAACTATGGAAAGATCATTTACCGAAAGGAGTTTTTTACCAATTTCAAACTGTGATACTGTGGCTGAAGATACTATTTTCTAGATTACTAGAGAATATTTCTCCAGGAGGCATGCAGGGTAGTTCACAGACATTGTCCTCGCTATCACTGGCTACTGCTTGATATTTCAATAAGGGTACATGGGAGAATATTGCCATTCTCTTTTTATCCAGGATAATGATGGAAGCGCATCTTGTTCTATGAGTATTTGGTGTTATGCGTGCTTATGGTAAATGGTAGTCAGCTACGGTCTATATGTTATCCTAATACAATCACGTACACCATTTGCAATGCAGTAATGTGGCTCCCAACCCGGCTGATACGTTGATGATACTAGGCAATAGCTTTTGGAGTAGTCTAGCACAAACCCCAATACTCTATATTACCGGTATATGATATGATAAGTTGTGAACGTTATCCTATTTGTCAGAATAATCGCAGACCATGTCAGCAGATGTAAGTCGGATATGCAACAACAATTTAATGTATACGACCTTTGTGCTTTGCTTCAATTGTCCTTAGGAGGACTTGACAGTCTTCACTCGGATTATAACCATCATAAGAATAATAACGGGCCGTCAAATGCGGTGCCCATTCTCCTAGATTAATTAATTAACAACCGGGCGTCAACAATTAACATTGAATAAGACATCGTAGTACGTGATAAGTGAGACCAAGCAGTACATACCTAGATATTTGATACTATTTACACATCATATAATCTTATGATCACAGCGCTAAAGTTTTATCATAAGAAACAAACCTTTGGGTTTTTATAACATAATCAAACAACCATACTTATACCCCTCAAGACGCAAAAGTCGACATCTTGATATTTGTCAGTGTTAACTGCCCAATGCCCCCAAATTAAGAGATCTATAAACAGACAATGTATTAACTACAACAGTTTACACATTCAAGTATCACTACGGGACATTCGACTAAAGTTTGAAGATTGACTTCTCCTGTTATCTACGCCCTGGTAACGTCCTCCCAAAAGGAATAAAAATAAGTTCTACCAATATTTTGGTAACCTTAAGGACTTGAAACAGCCATGATCAGGTGGAATCACTGGGGCAAATAGAATTTATTTTCCTTTCCAAATCTCGAATTAACCATGACTTTGCAACATCATATATAATCTATCATTCTAATCTGGAACATGGATAAGTCATATCATTGCATAGCAGAAGGGTTACATTTGGAGAATTTGAAATCAAAACTGACATATTTCGCAATTAAATCCAGAGTATGCTGCTGATACAACATTACTGTTAAGGGCCTAGTCCACTAAGCCGATTCTCATGCGATTTTGCGCCGCAGAGGACTCTTTTCCCCTAAATTCTGTGAAAATCGCATGAGAATCAGCTTAGTGGACTAGGGAGGCCCTTTATATTATAACAAACATTACCCTTTACAACGATAGCTTATCATATACGGTACATATAGAAGCAGTGTAACACCTATGGCGAACGTTAATTAAGATCAATTTATACATCATAGCAGTTCCTAAGAAAGCGAAAACTTAGTTCTTCACAACTAAATTAGGTTAATTTATCAGGGAAATTTGGGTTTGTCTAGAGTGACGGCTGGTGTGGAGGGAGCTGACTCGCTTCCCTCTTGAATGGTCATGGCAGCCGTTTCCCAGGCTACTCTGTCCTGCTCCAAGTCATGGCGATTCTGGAAAGAATAATAGTTAAAGCATATGTTATAAATAGAGCGATGTAACAGGGCGATCTAGACATTTATCTAATAAAATTTAAATAAATGTATTTAATAGAAAGGAGCTAACCATCCAAATTGGAGTGTCCGGACATTCAAGTGCAGGTATTAAAGTACTCTATTGATATTTGCTAATTGAATGAAATTGATTAATTTTTATTTTAATTTTAATTAAAAGAATCCCATTTAAATGAATAAATGTGCCAATGGGGATGGGGATGGATCTATTGCCCCATTCTCTATCATGTAAAACATACTTTTCATCAGTATGGTACGTATGGCCTACTTGCGGTTCAAAAACAAGTTTTTATATTTCCATGATTGTACTGTATAGATTACCTGGTATTAGATATTTAAATTTAATAAATGTTGTTTTTTCTGTATATTGATGGCAGCCCATGAGAATATATATATGCTCAGCAGAAATGCGTCTTTTCAATATTTTCATGTAAATTAAATTTAAATGTATTCAGCCAATACAACTTTTCAACAACAACATTCTCGAAACCACTAATGGACATTGACGGACAGTGTTGAGACATGTTGAGACGGATGTTGAACATATAGGATGTGACGCCTACATCAAACACCGACGTCTCTGAATGTATATATAAAATCCCAACGGGTTTGGGGGACATCATCCTAACAGAACAGATTCTGGTTAGGTGAGGCTGGGGAATAAATAGGGAGGTTCCGCAAGCAGACCCATCTCAATTACGTAACCGTATCTTTTTTGTGAAGTACGTCGCACTTTTATGCATAAAAAAAATTGTGAGATGAAACATTTAGTTTGATATGTTACGCTACATTTTCCCCGCCATGATTTGCTGAACCTCTTTCTTCATTTTAACGTATGTTTGTAAACCAGAGATATGGATACGTTTACGTTTACGTATAAGTTCGACTTGCTGAACCTCCCTAATAGAAACTCAGAACATACACTATCGTCAAGAACAAGTATCCTTTCGTCAGTTTTGGGGGCGAGCGCGCCAGGCATGTTGTTGAGCTCTATTGATTGTATAGAGGCTCTCCTTACAAGCATGGCTCCCCGTGGGTTAGAGCGGAGGCGAGGAAGCTGCTGATGTCCCACCACATCGCCGCCATGATCCTTCCCCAGTGAGCTAGTAGAAGAACCCAAGGATGGGTCACTAACTGACATGCTGGTGGGCGACTCCACAGGCGACGTGGGCGATTTGACAACCGGATCGTCAGATATCGTCATCTGCTTGACAAGGCTACGTCTCCTGAAGAGGTCAAGAATATTATACCATACATAAATTATTAAATATATATATATGGATACACAAATGCTTTAGAATCTTATCAGATTGATAGCTAGGGTGCGGTGTTGAAACTATATTAACGACCCTTTGTGACAGAGGGTGTAAAATGAAATTTAATGTTAATTTAATCCCTTACATGTTAATCGCATACATATGTTAATAGCAAAATGTATGTGCTTCCAGCACTGAGCCCAATCCCCTGTCTTATTTATTTTTTAAAAAATCATTCTCCGTGCATCAGATCCTTGCCATCTAGCACAAACTGGAATTAAGGTTTCAAATTGTACAGCAATTATCGGATTTAAGAATAATTAAAATGTACAAAACAGGTAGAAGGAATTTAGTGACGTAAAGAATATATATATATAACACATATATATATTTTAACTGATTTTTTTTACCAAGGCTAGTTCAGTTCATACAGCTATTGTTCCACTAGCGCCTTGGAGGAAAAAGGTGAAACTTGCAGCCGCCCAGGGCTCGAACCCACAACATTCTCATGCCACTGAGCCTACACCTTATCCTGAACCCTTCATACCAGAACAATCAGACAATTTGCATGGACGAGGCTCCCATCCTTTAAGTGAATAAATTTGGGCCGACTATGCGGTACATATATAATATATACATGTGCGTGTAGCATCAATGTCATGTTTAGCATTGTTTACAAGAGCGCGAGTGAGTGGATAGGGTAATACATTGAGGGGTGCATTGTATGCAGAAAGCGATGATTGATACATGATGTAAACATGGTGCATAAGAGGTTTTCAAATCACATAATAATGCACTTCATTATAAGTGACCAAGACGTCTGATTGGAAAAAGGCTGTCTATAATAAGCAGTGAAACTGTATGGAGGCTACTAGCATACTTGTGCATCTCCGAGTGGTTGCAGGTGATAGTCTCATTAGGGCTACAACAAGGAAACATAGAAACTTGATAAGAGAACACGACAAAGAAAAACAATAAAGGTCTTGTGCTGCATAAACGCTATCATCAATGTTGTAAAGACACATGTGCGTCCGATTATGGAATTTTATTTCGTTTTAAAGAAATGTATTAATATAACATTTGTTCCACCCAAACTTGTACAAATTCAAGTTCACAGGACGGAAAAAAGGAAAGAAACTTAAAGTTTCCTATTTCAAGCCCTGGGGCTCCTTTGATAAATAGGCTTTGAATAAGGAATAAGGAAGCTGTGAAGCTCAAAATTGTGCTCCGGGTTACATGAAAGTTCTAAGCGAGATCACACGCTCGCGAAACATACTAGTTCTCTAAAGAACCGTCACCGTAAGTCGCAAAACGAAATCGCAAATAATCATTTTACAGTACTATAAATTGGGACAAATACATCGCAGTCAGTCATACATTTGGAGTTAAGATGTCTACATCAATCAAGTGATAAGGGTTTTGACACGACAAAAATTAAATTATTTCAACGTTTGAATGTATCTCTTCCTGTATGAGAGTTGTTTGGAGAAAGACTGCATCGTTTGTAAGTCATTTTGTATGTATGTATGTATGTATGTATGTATGTATGTATGTATGTATGTATGTATGTATGTATCTATGTATTTAAGTATTTAAGTATGTAAGTATTTAAGTATGTAAGTATGCATGCATGTATGTATGCATCTATCTACGTATACTATGTAAGCATATGTGTTCTATTATATATACAGAAAATATTTGTTGAAATATCTAAAGACTAATAAAATTTACTCTACAGAGCTTCATGTCGCACAAATACGACACAATAATAGAATGAATAGAAACATTGCTACAATTGAAGTACTCTGTATGAATAAGTCACAATTAACATTTATGTTGTCACACTAGAAGTAACAATCCTACATTGATGACATGTTACATCCGTGGCTGGATAACCAAGGTCTTTATTTGTCTGTTTTTCTCTTTATATCCTTGACTATCGAACCATGTCTCAAATTAAAACTTTGCGCTATTTTATATAATATAGCTTCGAACAAATTGTGACCCCTACGTTATTTGTCTTTATTATACACGCATTACTCCGAAAACAATTTATCTAGAGTGGTTTACGCATAGTGCGTATTTCAATAGTGATTTACGTGGGGTTGTCATGGCAACCAATCTGGGTTTTTTTTACAAAGATTACTGGTAAATTTCAAATTTATGACTCGATTTTTTTCTATTTTCATGATTGAAAGCATGTATAATAAAACCGTTAACTAACTCGTTGGTTTCAGTCACTAAGAACGTTTCAGTCACGTTCCTTCAACCAACTCGTTAGTTAACCTGTATATAAACCAAGATATTATATCTATTAAGCTGTATATGGTAAAGGTTCTATTAAGCGACATCCCACTGGGTTTTTTTTTTTGGACAAATTTTATTCAGGTAAACAGACAGTTACAATCTTCACAAAAATACGGATATAATTGTGATTTTCATCATGACCTGACTTAATATGCTATTTGTACAATGCAAGGAAGTATCTATTATAATTCAGCCATTACACTATATTTAATTAAGTTTTAACGTTAGCAGTTATTAAGGAAAATTTTTAAAAAAATATTTAGAAAAATAATGAGAGATGAGATGATGATTACTGTCTAATAATATATACATTGTCTATTTTATGCGAGTGTCCTTGATATATCATGGATCCTGTGATACAGGAACGAATGCTTTTAATACAATAATAATCATACAATCATTGGGATTTTGTACAAAACGACAAGCGTTGTCTAGTTTTTATAAATAATTTTGATGTTATGACGACAATAGTAGTAGGGAGAAGCCCATGTTACATCCTAGGCTTGTGGTGATAGTCACCTGTTTGGTGACCACACCTTAAGTGTTCTAGTCGCCTAGCGTGACTAACCAGCAGTTCAATGGTTATAAGGGCAGAGAACATAGGGTTCTCTAATCGAAATACTCATAGTAGTGAGAGAAAAACAAATCAACCATATCTTTTATATACATAAATATACCTGCAGCAGATTTGCCTATCTGTTATTGATACTAGAAGACGGTTGACAAACAACAAACAAACAATCAAACAAACAAACAGGGGGGGAGGGAATATGGTAACAGGGTGGGGGGGGGGGGCGCAGACCAGGAGCATATTTTATAATAGTTGCGGTTGCAATTGAGTGAGATAAGACCATAAGGCCTTTCTATCCTTCCATGAGATATCTTTTGAGGGATAAACTAAACAAATTATGATCGTGAATGATTCTAAGCCTCTCTGGTAACGGATTCCAGGTGGATGATATTTTACTTTTTAGACATTTTATGTCTTTATCTGAATTTGGTAAGAATGTTTCCAAAATCGGACTTGCTGCTTGCCTAGTATTTCTAACATGTGGTTTTGCACCTAATTTTAGATAGACTTCTTTATGAGCAAGCTTTCCTAAGTTAAACTTCATTCTCTTGCTAATAGACATCACCTTACATTCATCATATAGTTCTTCATTCGGTTTATAATAGTCACATTTGAGTGCAACTCTAAGTATCTTGTTTTGGAGAACTTGTAACTTATTCAACTGTTGTATTGTCAGTGGGGTCAGAGAAAAAATACTATAATCAAATATAGATAGGAGTTTGGATTTGGCTATAATAATAGCAGCACTTTTGTTCAGATTGGGTCTGATCTTTTTGTAAATCATTAATTTGTTATAAACCTGTTGGGTCAGGCTATTGTATTGTCTCGTCATATTCATTGTCGGATCTAGTGAGATACCTAAATATACATAATTGTCAACCTGTTCTAACATCTCATTCTCAAAGCTAAGGTTTATAACCTTATTTTTAATTTTCGTTTTAGGACCAGATAACATCACTTTGGTCTTTTTTATATTTATATGTAATCTGTTGCTTCTACTCCAACGTTGGAATTTTACTAGATCTTGTTGCATAGTATTAACACACTCATCTATTGTATTCGAACTTACAAATAATAAGGTATCATCAGCATATTGTATAACTTTAACCTTCATATTTATGTATCTCAGGTCATTCACATAAATCAAAAACAATAAAGGTCCAAGGATTGACCCTTGGGGAACGCCATAATTTATACACTTTTCAGAGGATATGAAACCATTGCAAGTGACCATTTGGGATCTGTTTGTCAGATACGATCTAAACCATTCTATTGAATTCACAGGTAGACCACAGTCTTCTAATTTTTCAAGCAATATTTCGTGAGATATAGTATCAAATGCTTTGCTATAGTCGATAAAGCAGGTAACAATAAATTTCTTTTTATTAAGTGCACAGTTAATATCTATAATATATTCTGTTAAAGCCTCTGTGGTTGATCTTCCGGGTTGAAAACCGAATTGATATTTATTGAGTATGTTGTTCCTTACTATGTGTAAGCGGAGGTGTTCAGCTAAGACTTTTTCAATCATTTTTCCACATATATGTGTTAGTGAGATTGGTCTGGTGTCTGATGGTACTTTTGGTATACTAATCTTGGGGATGGGAACCACTTTTGCCACTTTAAAACATGATGGAAAAGCATTTTTCCGTATGGATAAATTGATCAAATTGGTAATTTCTTTAGATAAAATTAAGAAAGCATCACGATAAATTTTACTGTTAACGTCACCAGACCCTGAGTTTTTAGATAGTTCTATTTCTGATATTTTTTCTTTTACCATATGTTCAGTTACCTCTGGACATTCCCAGTTGATGACAATATTTTCATTGTGTCGATCTCTGTGGATCACTTGTATGTTTTTGTTGAGATTTTCTCCAACTTTACAAAAATAGTTGTTTAATTCGTCAGCCAATATAGGGCCCTCTACACATTTATTCTCTATAGTGAGACTATTAATCTTCTGTTTATATGTACCATTGATATCATTTACAGTTTTCCAGAACTTATTCGAATCTTTTCTACAAGCGAATAAGACTTTTTTATAATATTGGGATTTTAGTTGTCTGACCAATTTATTACATTCATTCCTTAAGGATCTTGCATTACAAATGTCAACCATATTTTTTGTTTTCTTTGCTTTTCTATAGGCTTTTTCCCTCGCTTTATGTGACTTTGATAACTCCACAGTATACCATTTTGGCTTTTCAATTACATCAGTAAACTTTCGGACAGGAGCTAAGTTGTCAGCACATTTTTTTATACTAGTATCTATTTTTTTCCAATATTCGTTCACATCCTCTAATCCATTCAGATAACTCCAATCGATCCGGTTCAAACTGTTTTGTAAACTTTCGTAATTATACTTTCTATAATCTCTTCCAAAGAATTCTTTTTTTATTGGTTTGTTATACAATTTCTTAAAGATAGCTACTACAGGTTGATGATCTGATAAGGAATAATCTATTGTTTGCACCCAGACATCAGTTTTCGCGTGAATCATAAATAAGTCAAGAATTGAGTTTTTTGTGAGCCCAAATCGAGTAAAGTCAGTTTCATGAATTGTTAGATGAAAGTAGTTTGCAAATTCTTTAAGTGCCTTTACCTTGTTATCTTTTTCAGATAGATCAATATTGATATCTCCACAAACAATAATATTTTTATCTTTGATAGTCGTATGAGATTTCATACTAGTGCTTAACTCATGCAGGAACGAATGTATGTTTCCTGACGGAGGTCTATATGTCACCAATATTTTGAACCTAGGAACATCTTTTTTATAAATATACAGACTCAAAATTTCACTATTTCCATTTGATACATTGCAATCGTCTTTTGTATTAAAATTATAGTCGTCTCTAATAAAACAGCAGATTCCTCCACCTCTTATACCTGCATTTCTGTCGAGTCGTACAATATTATATCCCTTACAAGCTATTAGGTTATCTGGTATGTTACTGTGTAGCCATGATTCTGTAAATACTACTACATCAATCCCAACCTCCATTATCTCAGTACGGATCGTATCAATCTTTGGTAACAACGAACGAATATTGTATTGAGCAATTTTTATACCTCTAACTTTTTTAAACTCAGACCATTCCCTAACTGGGTTTTTTCTATTTATAATACACATTGTTAATTAATAATAGGCTAGGATAAAGACTATATTCCATAATCTCTGACTGTGTATAGGCCAGAAGAACAACCAGCGATTTGTGGCCTTGGCAAGCACAATGTTCACTTTAGATATACATATAGAAACTAGGGGGATAAAGGGTCGCATGACGGCACCTTCGTTCCTTACCCAGACAACCATATAATATGTAAATATGAGTACATACAGTAGTGTCCTTTGAAGATGTCTGTTGGTATATATCCAATGTTCATGAGGTTTATCGGTATGATAATGATAGTTTCGGCGATGTCTTGGGATGTATATATTATATATTGACGTGGCAAAGAATCTCATATGAGTGGAAAAGGGTCGCATGACGGCACCTAATCGTTTCAAATGGATCCTACTATGGTCTAGCACTATATATAATTGAATGTTGTCGTTAGTCCAGTCTATTGGATGAACATCTGTCCTAGGTAGAATTATGTATGTGAAGCACGAAATGGTAGCAATAGGCAAGTTTAAAATAAGATATTGCAGTAGATGTAATTTACTTGGTGTATATTTCACAATCAATCGTTTGAACAGCTGATCAGGATCACAACACAAATCAGTCGCATGACGGCATGATTCAGTGGCTTTGATTGAAACTATTGATGTGAAAGTTTTCCATTTGTTTGGCCCAGCTGGTAAGGACTGTGGAATCGAGATGTACTCCATCGGTTAAATGATTGAGGTTGTGACGATGCTTATTGCCTTGCCTTGGATGCACTTTATTTAGCAAGTGAACATGTCGGATCCCCCGATTTCTATTCATTTCTAAAATAAACTTGTTGATCCGTATAATTGCTCTATTAATCATTGGTTGAAAGCGAGATGGCACATCACATTGGTTAGACCTAGCAAGGTCGATACCTATCAGTCCTCCAAAACTAATTTCACAACTATGAGCAATGTCCTGGAGAGATTCTAGAGCATCTTGATATGTATTTTCCATATGAGTTACGATCGTGTCTTCCACATAATGGCTTAGGGAGATTTCTTTAGTATAGCCATTCTTGGTGGAAAAATCACAGATTCCTCCAACGATGAGCATCTTATCCGGGTGAAAGGTGAAGAAAAGATTTCTTGCCATATCACATAAACGATCCAGTCTAGCCCCACTATACGAGAAAAATCGTATTTCTGGATTATTGAGATAATTGTTCAGGTTCCGCCCCCTGGAGTCTGTTATAATCAACGTAAGCATGATTTGTTTCAGATAGCCCCAATCGAATCCGCAGGGAAGTATTGGGCCGTTTTCTGTTGTTGCTGTAACGAACTTAGAGAGAGTAAGTGTGCGTCTTGCATACGATTGAATTCAAGCAGTCGTCTCTCCATTACCTCAGCAGAGGGGCGTGATTGCTCTAGTAAGCTAGCATAGCTACAGTCGTAATTCATAGGAGGTGCAGATGGTCGTTTGGAGGGATTAAAATAATCCTCCCCGCTACGAAATCTTTTCTTAGCGTCCCTAGCTACGTAATTGCTCTGTGAATTCCTTCCTCTACCCTTATTTCGACCTTTTCCTCTCCCCCTGCCTGTTTTTTCTTCTCCACTTAGCCTCTGGATTTTTGGAGGCTCTGGTCTTTTATTTTCATCATTTTCTTTGTCTTCTTCCTCTACCGTATCCATTTTGGATTCAGTTCCCTCATTTGTTTCCTCAGTTGTTTCCTTAGGTAGCCTTTTCCTTGGAGATTTGCTTCCGTCTAGTGGGATCTTATTCCCTTGATCATCTACCAATTCTTGCGGTGGAATAAAGCCCATTCCTTCATGGAGGAATTTTCGATAGTTCGATATCAATCTCCCAACCACATTCCATCCTTGATGTTCTCCTTTGGTTACCGTTTCAGAATTAATTGAGGCACCACAGGCCCAGAATGGGCAATTGGTAGCCTCAAATAGTGGCATCTCTCTAGTTTCAATTAGTTTATCTCTCAAATCAGGGTTTTGAGTAAACTTGGCCTCTATAAGGACCCGCATAACATCAATTTTGTCTATGTCCCACTGGGGGGAGGAGAAGACTCTGTGGGAAATACCCTTAGCTTCCCTGGCGTCGAAACATTCATAAATTTCCTTTGCACAATCACTATTGTTTGCAGCATTTGCCCTTGCAAATTGATAGGCCTGTTCAAGGGAGTGGAATAACAGGCCATTGATTTCTATTTTACACGGGTAGAAGTTGCTAAGCCAACTATGGGCTGAGTGAAAATATATCTTTCCATTTATCGTCTTTGTCTTAGCATCAGAGAGTCGCTGGCCAGCAGGTAGGGTTTCTAATTGATCGTATCTATAAGAAATGCCTTCCACACGGATTTTGTCCTTGTAAATTGGGCAATCAGTAATTTCCTTTGATCGTAGGTGTGACTGGACGGTGGATAACATGTTTTTCCTTTCTTGTACTGTTATGGGTAGGTCCGGATTAACGTAGATTCGGTAGTAATCCTTGGATTGCTTGAGGGTCGATCTGTTTGAGAAAACACGGTTTCGTGCCTGCTCTGCACACATTTTAACACGTATTTGCCTGGCCCCATTTTGACGGTTATCGATTCTCCTTGCAAAAACCATATCTTTTTTGCTGAAACGTGGGTCAATCTGTTGGATAATACTAAGAGCGAGATGTTCAGTGTCTTCTAAGCGTGATTCAATTGCCCCTGATAATAAAAAATTGCATTTTCTACTATCAATCTCGGTTTGAATAAACATATTCTCAAATTTCTTCATTTGACGTTGCATTGAGAGAAATTCATATTCCATTGCATTGTACTGTTGGGCTCTGATCCTATCTTTCTTCATCAGTTCTTGTATGAGCGTTTTATAATAAGCTTGGTCAAGTTGGGTGAATTCTAGCGATCTTCTTAGTTCTTCTATGGTGCAAGGATCGTTCAATATTTCAATTTCATTTTTCCGATGTATTCTAGTTAGATCAAAGTCCCCAATGGGCTCACCTTTTTCTCTAAGTTTTGCCTTGCTGGCAGCTTTGTCATCCGGAAAAGCAAATAAAGCTTTGGACTTCTCCGAAGGGACAAGTCCCTCGTCGTCTTCAAACATGTTGTATAGTGTGTCAGTAATGTACAGTCCCAAATAATTGATGATCAATACACAAATATCCTCAGAATCACAGGATCCGATATATCAAGTCATGGTAATTGACTTATTATAGGTGAGGTGAAGGAATGAGTTGGATGTGGTGAATATTATAGCAATATATCCTTATAGAACGACCGTTCCAGGGAGCGGAGCGAACGTACGTGTGACCTCCTCGCCGGTCGGACTACTATTGGGTTATGCGAAAAACCTCAACCGAGCATCAGGTAAACCCAGTTTAGATAAAATATTAAAAAAAAGTAATGTCAGAGTATTGTTAAGGAACCGATAAATAAGTTCTTAAAGGGAAGTAACAAAAATGATTTCGGACGAGGTCGAAATAAGTTTAGGGACGGTTAAATGTAAAATTGTAAACGAAAACCCACGGGCAGCTCAACACATGCCACTGTACACATGTTTTACTGACTGGGAACAATCATCTTGTCTGTTTTATTACAGTGGGGAAGAACAGCCATCCTAAAGCACCTTCCCACATGTTCTAGTTATCCAACGTTTCCCATGACCTTTCGATGGACACAATTGAAGAAATGAGTAATATAATTCATTAAGTGATTTCAATTCTTGAAATGATGAAATAGGTGTTCATCGTTTCCTTGCGAAGGGAACTAATAACATTACATTTACTATCTGAATATTAGACACACAAAAGGGAATACATCTTTGGAGGTGCTTCTTGGTGGGAGGTAATAAGATCGAACCAAAATCATGAGATCTAGATTCTGAAGAGATTCACTTACCTGGTCTTGCAAATCAGACTTTGGTGATGTGGGGTCTTCGGTACTTTGTCACCTTTCACAATTTGTACTGACTTAAAATGGTTCTGAACTATAATGGATAGGCGCGGACCTTCTTCATCATTCACCTGTTCACAAAGGAATAATAAAAGACAATTTGTTTATATGTTTTTATAACTTTAATTTAATAAAATATTCATCTGGATCTGGATATGATTCTTTTTTTCCAGTTTGATTTAAACCAACTCGCGGACGTCTGGTCCACTAAAGATGCACTGTCTCAAACACTCCGATTATTTTGCTATAATTTGTACAGATTGCAACAGAAAAACTGTTTCAACTTGGAACACTCACCAATACCTCTCCCCGTTTGAAAGCGTCGTATCCGTCTTTACCTTCTGCTAGGTAATGTTTGGTAACAAGGCGGTAATACTGGAATCAAGAACACATTTCCTAATTAACCTAAGGTTTCCATAAAATCTCAGATCCGCAAGCATTAATCAACTATTCGTTTCGCATTAAGGAGATCATTCTAAAATTACGGAGTATCGAATTGGAAAGTTTCGGAGAAAGTTCCTCGGATCTGAAGTGTGATGTGATGATAACCGATAAGAAGTCCACAATTAGCAAGAATATTTAGATAATTTAATTTTACATTTGAGATTTAATAAGTTTATTTTATTGATAATACGAATTAGCACCCGTAATGGCATCATGTCTTTGCGACTGGTTATGAATTTGCATATCAACTACATGTACCGTACTCAAATACCGATACAAAAATTAGAATTTGCACATGAACAACTCAAAATAAGAGAATAGCAAAAAATAATATTCGAGTAGATATCATTGCAACTTACATTGTCTAAGACTATGTAGCTGTCTTGAATGCGAACGTATCTGGGATCTATCCGGCTGCCACCCGGTTTTGTAGGATCAAAAGCGAATTTGACACCAGCCACTTGCGGAAAGCGGCCTTCTAGTGATGGGTATTGCGAGACAGAGTTTTCCAGAGCATGCAATATTTGGTGTCCTGTTGGGGCCAAAAAAGACACACTTAGTGTATACAGAAACTTCTATATTCGTAACAATATATAAGTTTTTTTTCATCAGCTCCTTATTTTAATAAAACAATATTACTTGAAAGAAAAAGAATTGAAATGTAGATTAATACGAAGTTTCATCGAATAATATTCCTTAGTTTTAGAAGACAATTTCTAATAGGATCTTTACCATCGTGATGTGATAATGATTTTAGGCTGCATTTTGACCGACTTGTAAGGAGAGTAGATTTACACGTCAAGACTAATAGTAATAGCAGAGCGAACCCGGTTAACAACCTAAAATGTTACCTGTTAATTTGATGACAACTAGTGGATCTACCATGGGTAATATGGCACATAGGTCCTTCATTTTGAACTGCCCTTTAGGATGCACTGTGTCCGAGCGCAGCGTTCCTGAGTTCAGCAAGGCAAGGTCTGCATCTACAGCCGCCAACATTATCTCCGTCACGAAATTCCCTGAAAAAATACATTTCCCAGAATTAGATCAGCCTTGCAATGCATATTGTGTAAATTTGGGGATCCCCACACAATGATGATTTGGATAGAATAACTGGATGGCAGACTAGGCCCAAACCCTCAGATCAGATAAGAATGGTATGTCAGTGATTAGACGCCTACTTCACTAATCTGTTTCCTGGCCTATGACTAGGCGTTCTAACTGGATTATAATGATATTTTGCGGTGTTAATGGATATACTGATGAAATAAAAACAGAAAATCCAAATTCTACAGTCTCATCATTAACGACTCAACTTAATCATAACTAGAGTGATACAACCAGTTGGTAGTGAATTCAGACATACTTTAATGGAATTACAATGGCACTTATAATGGTTTGAGGTGAGAGGCTTTCCCTCCGTTTGAAGGGACTCTCTCATCTTTGGGCCTAAACTTGTATTTTCTAGCCTTTTCTATAACAACTGATTATGATTGCATTGGACGGTCGTATATAACATGTTGTTGTTGAAATATTTGTATTCAGGCTTGGGGTTTTAATGTTTTAACGATACAAAAGACAATATAACTTTTTGTAGACATTCCATTACAAACAGGAGAACATGCTAACATATGTACAAAAGTATTCTTCAGAGGCATAACTGGAAGACCAGATTATAATCTGACGTGTACTACCTATTTTATGCTGTTTTGTACTGGTACTGTATTAGCAAAATAAAGAATTCGTTATGATTATTATTATCATACAGATAATTAACGTAGCCAAGGCGCCCCTGCAGCTCTCTGTGCTATCGTGCTTCTGAAGGTTTAAGTGATGTCATAAACACAAAAAACACACAGATAATCGATTTTATTAGCAGACCAATAAGATCCAAATTCATGATGTATGAGACAATCGGAAGTTGTACGGGTTGTATATCCAGTAGCATATATGCAACCATAGTGGTATCCAGATATTAAATATCATTTTGGGGTAACTATAAGGAATAGGAAAAGATATTGAATTTGTAATCTAAAACATTGTATTAATGATATAATTTTCAAATAATAATATTTTTAAGTCAGGGCTATACTACTGAAAATAGTGCATTTACCGTTACACTGTAATTTAACCTGGATACAATTCATGGACAAAAACAAGAAATAGTTAACAGTGATCAGTTTACATTTATATATTTATTTCCGGTTCATGTAGAAGATTGCGTTTCCAAGGGAAACGAAGATTGATGTCAGTTAAATATAAAATTCGAGAGGGAGGTATAGTAGGAGGGAGTGGAAGGGGAGACAGAACACATGAAATCCTTATCCCATATATGACTGGTCAGTCCATGTAATTCTGTTGGCCCCTTTAACACTTTGTATATGAGGCATCTTATTTCTCAGCTTGCCACTTTAATTCACACATGGTCTACCCTTTAATTCACACCTAAACGCCATCCCCTCCCCCTCCCAGCCATTACCAGCATGATTCTGATCCCATCTACTGATATCAGAATCAACAGATTCTTCACACTGATATCCAGGATGGGAGGAGCCAAGATGCTATCAATGATTGACAGATCTCACCCCAATTCAATTAGATTGATGATAACATCAATCTAATAATACCCCAGATATCTTAGCGCTTAGCTTGTCCATTCCATCATGTAATTGTTATACTCAGGCTGATAATGCACCCATGAATACTGTATAATGGGAAGATTAAAATCTGTCGTTATTTATTGTGATTATATATCGAGCAGACCATAATTATAATCATTTTAATGATAATTCCCCAAGGAAGAGATGTACAGTGCATAGAAACCTAATAAAATAATAAAAAAAGAAATTAGGTGTTACAATGCCTCATAAAAAACAGGAACATCATTACTCTTGTGTATAAGAATATCGGCAATGCTTGCGCTTTGAGAAATGATACTGGGACATATTGCAACGTGCTCCTATAACATCAATTGAACTCAGGAATTATGGTGTACCAAATACAGGGACTGATATGGAACTAGTGAAGATAAAGACCTATCATCCGCTGATAAACCATAAATAAACACAGTTAGCTTCCACATGTACTCCGGCCTGATTGGCCACACGATTTCACCAGTCATTGTAGTACACCAAAACACGTGACATATTTGGTGGGCGAGACCTGAAGGTCATGTGACCCCCTTGGAGGAGGAAAAAAAATCTGAGAAAGTGCAGAAGGAGTAATAGGAGCGCTTTGTCCGAGTCCCTGAGGAAACAATTAGGGGAGAGCCAATGGCCAAGTTTGACTGACTGTTTGTCTCAGCTACTGATCAGGTAAGTGGTTTTGTCTCTTTGAACGGACGGAGACTGCTTAAAACATGCCCTCTCACAATACACAATAAGATAACAGTTCCCCATCGTGTGCAGCTCCTACCATGAATACCAGGACTCAGGGCTTTTTTCTTAGTTAGTGGTTGGTACATGTGAATGGAAAACGTGGGAAAATGCGCATCATATACATATATAATGCGTAAGTATGATAGTCTTTTTTATGAATGTATCAATGGGTGTGCATGTCATGTATAGCACTATGCATTATACATTTTATCTCTGATACCGACAACACTGGGACCTCAATTTCCAAACTTATACTTAAACTCATGACATCCATGTTATAAACATATATGCATTAGCGCTATATACTTCTCTGTTGTGTATGAAAAATACATCTTGATTATATGCAAAAGATCATGAGACAAAAATTGCTGATTTATAGATGCACCAACCGCCCAGTAATCATTTTATTGGTATTCAGTCCCAGACAATGAGGCTTACGTGTGTTGTTGTGGACTTTGGAATCAAGTGACACAAATTGGTTTTATCCATACAGAGATAACTTAAACCTGGTTAGGCAAAGAAGCGCAGAACATCAGAATACCACCGCATTCCAGTCATACTCAATAGGTCTGATCATTCACAATTCTGAGATAGATAAATATGTGTTAAATATATATATATGAAAATGGCAAAAATTATGTAATTGTATTCATAGTAATAATGATAATACAATGTAAAGATAAAAATGTTTGCCTGTCTATACACATTATTTAAAGGCTCTATTATCCTTATCAATTGACATCATCATTGATGGACTATTTAGCAATCATGACTCTTTCACTAGGGTCTAATTAGAGCCACCAAAGAAGGATGATTTCAAAAGATGGTGTAATTATTATGTCCCAGGCACAGACGCAATCAGTTGTAGATAAGTCAAAACAAGTAGTTCATAATAAAGCTGCGCTTTCTTTTTTTCAAGCAACAAAGGGAATCTAAACTTTATCCTAGCAAAGCTGAGCAAGGAATGTTCTATTTTAAGAGAGACTATAGCTTGCAGCGTAAATTACAGTACAATTGAAGATAAACATATTCATATATTTGACCATCATATAAAAGTTATATTTATAGATAATTTATTTTATTGCTGTATTTTACTCCACGATGAAGGGAGGATCATATGACGAAGTCATATTCCATATCATCAAATATGCAGTGTGCGTGTTCGACGATGCATTATCTACTGGGCCTACCCAGAAAATCAACTTCAGTATATGATTTCAAATAAACCTTTTTAGATTATAAAAGACATACATATGTAATATAAACTGTTAACTAATGCTGGTGTCAGTCGCTTAGAATATAGACTATATGCATGCTCCTTCAACCAACCCGTTAGTTAACCTGTATGTATAGCTTGTTCGACAAGTAATTAGACAAAGAATATCAATCCCAGAGTAAAGATAAGGAGATAAAAATGAAATACATGAGAAATTAATGTTTTCTGATTCGCACCAGTGGCCCCTCCATAACTCAGAATCACTTAGCTTAGTTCGGTTACATAAAAAGTACCGTAGAACGTTTTATGGGGGACGGAGGGAAGGAGCTACTGGCGTGGATCTTCTGTCTGGCTGTATTATTGACTAAATAATACAAAATTATCCACTTTGAAATTACTTTATAGCTCATGATTCATAATTGAACTGGCACACGACGAAATGATTTGTTTGTTGTATGATAAAACATGTTAATTTATATATGTGGATCCCATGTAGTGAATGGATCAATTAAAAATGAATGAATGAATCAATTAAACATGAATGATAAATAAGGAAATAATAAGAATAAATAATAGGTAAATAAAAGAACACATTTACTCCTCCTTGCATCAGAATAATAATCTATTGAAGACAAAACTGCATGATGGCTATTTTTTCAACGAATAAATAAAGAGGTGTGAGAAATGATAAATAAATATCAATCTATAATAGGTAGACGAAGCATGATTCACCTAACCTAAAAAGAAATTTCCGGCACTGAGCCATAGGGAGAAACAGAATATAACATATATCTTTTTTCCTTTATGCCACAGAGAGGGAAGGGAATTAGAAATAAATAAATATCAATCTATATGTTTTAAATACAGCATGACATACCCCCACGGAGTAAAGTGTTCAAGGCAAGGGGCCCATGTAGGCTTACAAAATGCATTATTTATAATTTCAGCAAGAAAAATGTCCTCGGTTGACTCTTCAGAAGGGAGGGACCCCCTCCAGTGCGCCCTCTGCTCTCACGCCTATGACAATAAGAAGAGGCTGCCTAAACTACTAACATGCCACCATTCATTTTGCCTAAGCTGTCTCCTCCAATTAGGCGAGGACAGGACCGCTCTCAAGTGTCCCACCTGTCGTAAGAAAACACCAATTAACTCCAAAGGAGTTAAGGGTTTCCAAACCAATTTTTACATATCCCAGATGAAGGAGGTCATAGACTCCAAGCACGTGGAGCCCAGCAGCGCAAACAAACAGGAAATCTGTGATAAGCACGGAGGCCAGCCTCTGTTGTTTTTCTGTGAGACATGCAGTAGGGCCATATGCATGAACTGCACTGTGCTCGATCACGAGAAGTCCGCGGGGCATGTCATTACAGATATATCCAGCGTACTCGAAAGTCATCAAAAGATACTCAATGAGAAGATAGCAAATGTAGAAGGGGCTATTGAAGAAAGGCGAGCGAAGCTATTATCATTAAAAACCGAATTAAATTGTATGGATATCACCAAGGACGTTTCCGAAGATCAAATAAAACAAACGTTTGTGCAGTTGAAAGCTAAGCTGGATCAGAGACAGGACATTGTTCTGAATATGGTGCAAGAAGTGTATGATGTGAGAAAAAACGAGCTAATCTCTCAAGCTCAACGAGTGAAATCTGAGACAAAGACATTGAGTGAGAAGCTTTACTTAATTCAGAACCTAGCAGAGGCTGGAGGGACCGCAGCAGTTATTAAAGCAGCTGTCCAATCCCAATCTATATCAGATCTAGATGGTCTTTGCTTAAACGCTAATTATGGCGATCCAACCAAGGGCCAAATCCAATTCAAATTCGACAAAGGCCTAAAGCCTTTTCTGGAATCGCTATCTAAACTTGGAGAAGTTGAAGCACACCTCCTCCTGCCTTCCATCGTATCAATTGACGTTAACGAGGCGACGGCAGGTCACATCTCCCAGATGACAATTACTGGTAGAAATGCCAACAAGGAAACAATACCCATGAACTGCTTTTCTGTGACAATCGCAGATCCCGAGGGCGACTCAGTACCCTCTAAAGGTCAGTGCGACCCTCTTGAAACATTAGTGGTGCGCTTCAGGCCACAGATATCAGGAGAGCACCAAGTCATCGTTCAGTACCTTCAGCACAATTTGAGTTCGGTAACCAAATCTTTCACAGTCAACAGCAACAATGCCGTGAGACGAATAGGAGAGCCGGGAACTGGAAAAGGACAACTGAACAAACCGACTTCAGTAGCGGTAAGCCCCAAGGTATGTCTCAGATCATTTCCTAATGAGGGTAAAGTGAGTTTATCACAACAGCTTTGTATCAGTATTATACATATATATATACAGCAAACATGTTATCGACCCGACCTGAGTGGACGATAATAAGATAACCACGAAATTGCATTAGGGAAATTTTATCATATATGCATCCCATGCATGCAGACAGGAGTTTGAATGTATCTTGGTTGGGCAGTCACTAAGAAGAATAGAATACACAAAATACATCCTAAAACCTCCCTGGTGGCATAATTTGGATTTTATAATTCTAATTAATTGATTATGTAAGTCCACCTACGCCCCGAGGATAATTATTGAATCTGCTAATGCAGGAATTATAGAGAGATCAGACCACAGTCAATTTTAATTTAATCCCAATAGCCTGGTATTCTAATCCTTATGCTAATCTCAGGGTGACATCTACGTGGCCGACATGGGCAACAAAAGGGTACAGATATTCGACGGAGTCGGTGAATTCAAAGGCATGTTTAAGGTAGGAATTTTTAACTATATTGTCATTTAATTTTTATTTACTATCATTACCACGCTATCATATTATCAATCATTATTACAGTATTATTGTCTTTAATCAGTTACTATAGTTCAGGGAGAAGTGTAAGAAGAAAGGGCTTCTTCTAAGAGCGGTTCTATTATTAGGGCTTCCAGTCTTCTAAATAAAAAAAAGCATAAGCTGTACCATGTTATGCAAAACGGTATTGATCAAGGCACGGTTGTTTGGATAGCAGATGTAGACTCGGCCTTGGGACTTCGTCTCACAACTATAGATTATGGCTTGGCTCATAAATATTCATAAATATTAATTTTGATTGGACATTTTACACATAAAAGGACTTGTTTCCATGCATCCTTATGTAATTATAGATGAAGGGCTTTTTTAAAAAAAAAAATCAGAATCTAACAAATTATAGGCAAATGTCATAACAATAAGTGAATGACCGTTAAATAATGAAAGTAAAATACCCAGCTCCATCTGATATAGTAGACAGCGATATATTGTCATATTAGAGTTGTCATTTCAATTCATTTTCCTGCTGATCAAACTACTTAGCGGGGGTGGTTCATTCTAAGCGGAGATCAGAGTCATATGCAGAATGTGAAATATCGGCGATTAGAGATAAATACCATTACGTAGGACTGATATCTCTGTACTGCATGTCATCTATCAAATGTCAATATTCTAAGATTAAAGTTCTGGTATTATTGATCATTCTTTCTCTAACTAAAGCAGTGAAATAAGACAATTTAAAGGTCTCCATTTTGTAAACCTTGGATAAATAAAATAGGTATGATAAGAAAGTGGATTGGAATGAGATCAAACTGATGATGAAGTATCTATAAAATATTGGATGAAGGGCACACCATAGCCCGAAAGCTAGTGATTAATAAAAATAACCAAACTAATAGTAAGGGTTTTTTCCAATCCTTTACCATTTCTTTGATTCAACAACCCGGGCGAAAGATATACAAGCGACCCACCTTACTTCGATACATCTATAAAATATATTGTTGTAATAGTTTTATTTTCCCATTAATCATTTACATTGTGATAGGAAAAAGGACATTTTTCGAAACCTTCTGTGAAGACACAGTTCTTCCAGGTTGTCTCTGGGTAATCTTGTTTAATTATAACATTTCATCAGTCTATATCAATGTTTATCGTTCGATCTCGTCATTTTTCTTTTACCATTAACAACATGCATACTTAATGCTGAGTATCAAACGTTATAAATAACGTTTTAGCAATTCATTCTTAAACAACTCTTTCTTTCTCATCCCGCAACAGCCAACAGTACATAATTTCTCCTTGCGATATATCTGCAATGTATTACAAATGTACGTGGTCTTACATGCCAAAGTGTGTTTAGAGGTCCCTTTTTCTTTATTTCATAGATTGGAAGCAGCAAGACAACCACGTACGATATCTGCTTGAGTAAAGATTTGACTGAAATACTCTGCACTAAAGTAGCGCCCGATCCTACCTCGGGACAAATGGTGGCCGACACCCTACGCGTGTTCGACTTAAGCGGAGAGAAGAAGCACCAGACCGCTCTTAAAGGTGCGAGGAACGCCTTGTTCCTGGCTACAACAATAGACAACGGGCTCGTGGTTACCGACACCTCCACACACAGCGTCCACATGTACGATCGCGAAGGCAACCTCGTTAAGAGCTTCGGCTCAGAGGGATCGGAGCTAGGCCTCTTCGATTTCCCATCAGCGATCTGCACTGATTGGAAAACAGGGGAGATCTTCGTGTCTGATACGAGGAATCACCGCGTCCAGGTGTTCGACAGGCGCGGGGAATATTCTCACACATTCGGCTGTGAGGGCAAAGGCAAAGGTGCCTTCAAGTCCCCGCGTGGGATCACCGTGGATATCCACGGGAACGTGCTCGTGGCTGACAGCTGCAATAGGATCCAGGTGTTCAGGACAGATGGAAGTTTTGTCTCGTGTATCGAGAGTCGCAATGATCCCATTAACGAACCATATAACATGGCCGTCACGCACGATGGCCATGTCTATCTGGCAGATTTCAAATCAAATTGCATCAAGAAGTACAAATATCTTTGACAGGGGGAGAGCATTGTGAATGACATTGCCATCAGCTCTGGCAAGGTAAGATGGAATGGGTAATAAGCAGTGGACATAATTGATTCCTCTAATGTTACCAGAATTATCTGTTGCTGTCAGAATGCAATTCTTTTCGGGGAGCGCTCTGCTTATGAAATTGTGTAATCTAATCACTTCTTGCAGGAAACATATATATTATATAAGCACGGGCATATGTAATAACAAATTCAGCGTCTAATGTAATTTTCCTAGATAACTGACTTATAACGCACGATACAATTTACGTGGTATGTACCAAATTAATACCGACGACAGTGGTGTGAGTATAAAAATTGACAAAATATACTTGTCAAAAATGAAATGATCGTTTCTATGTTTCAAGTAAAACAATATTATTCCAAATTATAATTCAAAATCTATAGCTATCACTGTCAGGAAAGACATTCGAAGACATACTTGAAATATCTACTCGGAAATCCATTAAAATAATGTCAAACAACAGATTAGCAGTAATTTGGGGTCTGAAGTAAAGATGCGATGTATTAGAAAAACTACTCAAACCAACATAGTTACAGCCGCAGTAAAATTGAACCAACGCAATAAAACCTGCTAAATTCTTTCCCCAAAAGCAACTTCTTCAATTTCCATATTCAATGTAATGCATTAAGGAGGATATCAGTGGGATAGGAGGGATTGGAATCAACATGGACGTTTCAGGCTGCACCTTGTGTGACAATCTGTTTGCAGAAAGAGTGACAGGGTATTTTCTAAAGCCATAAATGTCATCCACTGAACGTGAGCAAAGTGAGCTGAGCGTAAATATTGACTATAATCAGAGTAAATTATTCTATGTTCTATTCTCACAGAGGCATGGGGAAAACTTTGCAATATGACAATCCAATTCCTTCTTTCAAAGTCGATTTTCCATACAAAAGATTTCTAATTATTCGCCAGCTCTATAAATACAATCACACCAGACAATTCTATGACAACAATAAGTTCCTGGCATTTGTTTCACTGTGTAACTACTGTTCGTCTCGAGATATGTTATAGCTTCAGAAACGGCCGGGGGAGCTATGTACGCTTTCCTGATCTGGGCGTGTTCTCAAGTTTGGCCTTATAGATCAGTAGGCGGACAAAGGCATTAATTTCTAACCTAAAGCATCTCAATGTTTCACTATCGCTTAGTGATGTATAAACATTATCCTAAGGTACACTATCTACAGGAAAGCAGCCCCGATCAATATGTTCTCAGGCAGTCGCTAAGTCACAAAGGATGTTGCAAAAAATACTTTTGAATACTATTCCTTGCCAGGACATCATTGTATTACATTGGAAATAAATGTATAACTTGATATCCGATGTTATTTTCAATAGGATATGTTTTGCGTTTCCCGATGCGCTACCACTATTGAGTCTAACATCTAGTCGAAAAGGGTGAAAGTTATCAATAATATAGGATATTGGGAGTAAACAATGTCCGTTTGCACTGATTACAGAAGGATCAATGGCCGACATTGAGGGACTGCTGGTGCACTGCACTGCCTCCGGATTATGTCTCGTCCATTCACGTTAGTGTTCCGAGACTCTGTGAGATCACGCATGCGCAGCTCACACGTCAGTCCTTGCGCGCTTTCAGACGCGGCTTCACACAGATTCACAGGTTGAGTAAGTATTTACTTTTTATTATTACTTTATGGATGTTTTTTCCATATTTTCAATTTTGGGAGGTGGTTCGATCGTAGATCCCCACTAAAACTCCTTTTTTACTGCCCAACAGTTACCCTTGTGGTCGTGATCTAACTGTTTCTGTTTTTCGAACGTTTTCAGAACTCGATGCCGGGCAGGCCGACTCGAAATAGCCAGGCTTCTCTCGAAACCCAAGAGGCCCTGTACGCTAAAGTTCTACCTGGGAGATCCAGAGTACCAAAGCTAAAGATCAGGAAGAAATCCGTGGGATTGCCGGAAAATCTGATTATGTCTGAAAATCCAGAAAATAGCGCCTCGGGCGTTGACAAAATGGCGGACAAAAACGCCAAAGTTCCAGCGGCTACGTCGTCTGCAACGTCGTCGGCCAATCAAAATGCCCCCCTTGATCAAATGGCGGGAAGAGGGTTGGGCGGCTCACGAGATAGTGCGGGCCAGTTCGAGTGGTCGTCTTCTTTGAGCCAAATGCAAGCCCAACTTCAGTTCTTACAGAGACAACAGGAGTGGAGCCAACAACAAATGCTTATGAGAAACCAATTTGGGTTTTATGGAGGAGGTAGCCAGTTTCCTCAGTTCGGTAACCAATGTCAACAGTTTGGTAACCAAGGCTGGGACGAGTCGGAAGAGGAGGCCCCGACCCGAAAGAGAACCAGACAGGGGATCCACGACTTATCGGAAAATGAGGATGATGATTTAGGTTGGGAAGACCCGGAACAATTCTCAGCGGAATCTAATACTAATATTCTCCTTTCGTTGGGAAAACAACTGAGCTCGAGTAGCAACGAAGCCAAGGGCGATAATGGGGGTCCGGAGGCGTCAGCGCTCGAGAAAGAGTCTCGCAGACAACTCGAAGAGAAGGAAGATGAGAAAGTAGGTCCTCCGCTTTCGGATGTTTGTTTAGAAATGCTAAATCAATATATCCCCTCTCCTGTTTTATCACGAGTGGCAGAAGTAATAGCCGACTATCCTCGGTCGGAAAATGTAGAAGTGCTTAAAGTGCCTAGGATTGACGAAGCAGTGTTTGGGATCATTTCGGCAGTATCCAAAGATCGTGATAAGAGGTTTAAGTTTATGCAGAAGTCTCTGCACTCTTCCATTTCGCTGATCGCAAAAGTCTATACGGAGCTTTGTAAACACACCGCCCTCATGGATGCAGGTCTAGAGCTTCAGCGAGCCATCCGAGTTCTAGGATTTGTCTCTCACGAGTTAAATACCAGGAGAAAAGAATCTCTCAAATTCAACATCGATAAGAAATACGCAGGTATCTTCTCACATAAGACCACGTCTACACCTGAATGGCTTATGGGGGGGAACTTGAAAGATATGCTGGATGATAGTGATACAGCTTTCAAGGTAAAGAGGAGACTGGAACGTTCTCAGCCTAGAGGAGGCAAAAGCAACGGTAAAGGCCGAGGAAGAGGCCGTGGTTGGGGAACGGGAGGAAACTTCCAACAGCAAAACCAGTTCCCTCAACAAAACATGTTTGGTCAACAACCGAATCAGGCTTTCGGTTTTCCAGCCCAGAATTGGCAACAGCCAACGATGCCCTTTGGGAACCAACAACATCAGCAGCAACAACAGGCGTTTAAACCTAGAGCTCCCAATAACCAGTCCTACCAGCCTCGCCAGAATTTTCAGCGAGGGGGGGGCACCAAGAAGAACTAAGTCTGGTAAGTCCCCCTGACTTTTGTTTCAAACCGTTTAGAGCTGGCAACATTGCTTACTGTTTTGATGAATGGTTAAAAATAACTTCAGATCCGTGGGTGTTGAGCCTAGTACAAGGCGCTCACATACCATTAGATTTTGTGCCATGGCAATCATCCGCCCCTCCCCCGTTCAACGCGTCGGGGAAAAGTATAAAAATTTTGGGGGAAGAGATAGCTAAGTTAGCGACAAAGGGAGTGATTGAAACGACTTTCGAATCCCAAGATCAGTTCTTGTCCAACGTTTTCCTCAGACCGAAACCAAACGGGAAGTTTAGACTGATTATAGACCTTTCAGACTTCAACGAACTAGTTCACTACGAACACTTCAAAATGTTTAGTTTACAGGCAGCAATCGATTTGATGGTGCCAGGAGCCTTTTTGGCTAGTATTGACCTTAGTGACGCCTATTTCACAGTGGCAGTAAGAAATGAATTTCGAAAATTTCTGAGATTTCGGTGGGGAGGCTCCACTTTCCAATTTACCTGCCTTCCTATGGGACTAGCGTGTGCCCCTAGATTCTTCACAAAACTCTTAACTCCTGTGTTCTCGACCCTAAGACAGGCGGGAACTAACTGCTTCGCATATATTGATGACTCTCTGACCATAGAACTCTCATTTGAGAAATGTAAACAATCGACGTTAGCATTAGCGGACTTGTTGAACAAGCTGGGTTTCTTTATCCAACCGGAGAAATCAGTGTTTACCCCAGCGACGAGAATTATTTTCTTGGGCTTCTGGCTAGATACGATAGAAATGACTGTAACATTAACGGATGACAAACGACAAAAAATGCTTAGAGCTTGCAAAGATATTATTGTTAAAGAACATGTCTCGATCAAGGAAATTGCAGGGGTGATTGGACTAATGATTGCTTACTCAGTGGCCTCGGAATACGGAGGGAACCATATTAAGGAATTAGAATGTGACAAAATTGACGCTCTGAAACTCGAATATGGGAACTTTTCTGCCTATATGTCCCCTTCTGCAGCAGGTTGGGAGAACATTTTTTGGTGGTGGAACAATGTACATAAGACATTTAAATTTGTGAGAGATATCGTTCCAGATCTAACCATTTACACTGACGCGTCTAACCTAGGCTGGGGAGCAGTCCTGAAGGATTCCAAAGCAAATGGTCGCTGGACGGAAGCGGAATTTCAGTGGCACATAAACGTGAAAGAACTAGCGGCCGTGTGGCTAGGCTTACTGAGTCTTTGTAGAGTTCAAAATGCGTGTATCAAAGTCATGACTGATAACACTGTAACTGTTACGTACATCAATAAGATGGGAGGGGTCAAGTCTAGACCTTGTCAACAAATTGCTAAGTTAATCTGGAGCTGGGCAGAGGAAAACTCTAACTGGCTAGTAGCTTCTCATATCCCGGGAAAATTGAATGTGGCAGCAGATTTTGAGTCACGGAACTTTTCTGATAACGTAGAATGGGAATTGAATTCAACCATTTTCAATGACATTTGTGCTTTATTTGGGAACCCATCAATAGACTTGTTTGCGTCTCGTGTCAACAATAAGACCGAACGATATTGTAGTTGGGGACCAGACCCCGGAGCAGAATTGATAGATGCTTTCTCCTTCTCTTGGGAGTTTAATGAACTGGTTTACGTTTTTCCTCCTTTTAGCTTGGTGGCCAGGGCCTGGCAAAAGATCCTGCGGGAGAACGTGAGAGCGATATTGATAGCTCCCGACTGGCCAGGCCAGAGCTGGTACGGACTCGTGGTGTCGTCAGCAAAGCAAAAGATCAAGATAGAAGGGAAGTTAGGAAATCTTCGTCACGAGGACGAGTTGAAGAACAACGAAATGATTACAAAGACCCCCCTTATTGCCTGCCTCTTCTGAAACGTAATCTGATGAAAGAAGGCTACTCAAGTAAGACAGCTGATCTTATTCAATTAGGAAGAAGCGAAAATACTCGCAAAGCTTACAAGATCTACATAGACAGGTGGATGGAGTATTGTGTCTCTAATGACTTTAATATGTATGAACCGTCCAAACGTAATTTCACTGACTTTCTGAGAATTATGGGCGAACAGGGTCTAGCGCATGGAACTATGGGTATAGCCCGATCTGCCATCGCGTCAGTAGCGCCATGTACATTAGGGCGCACGATTGGGGAAGACAGAAATGTTGGCCTCTTAGTTAAGGCCGTGTATTTTAAGAACCCACCAAAACCTCGTTATGATTCCATGTGGGATGTTAATTTGGTACTAGATATGTTTAAGAAGTGGGGAGAAAATTCAGAACTTTCCCTGAAGCAACTCTCGTTCAAAGTTACTATGCTGTTCTTATTGACTTCGGCCCAAAGAGGTCAGACTGTTTGGAGACTTTCTGTCTCAGGAATTGAAATTAGATTCGACTCGTTAAAGATTTATATGAAACATTTGTTGAAACACAACAGGGTGGGTGACCCTCTGGATGTGTTCAGTTTACCGAAATTCCCTGAAGACACACGTTTGTGTCCAGTTGATTGCATGACAGAATACTTAGATCGCACAGAAGATATTAGGGGAGATCAAGATCAGTTACTCATCAGCTATATTTGGCCTCATTTAGAAGTTTCTCGCTCAACAGTGTCCAACTGGACAAAACGCACCCTAGCTTTAGCAGGAGTTGATACGAACAAATACAAAGCCCACAGCACCAGAGGGGCTGTAACTTCCAAGGCGTTGGCCCTGGGACTGAATATGAATATCTTGCTGAAACAAGCATCATGGCGAAATTCCAGAACATTTGCAAAGTACTACCTAAAAAAGATAGATGATCCGAAAAAGACAGTGACACACACAATCCTTAAAGATAGACGTACGGGGAAAAAGAAGGTCCGCGAAAAGAGGAAGTGAGGTATAGTTGTAGATATACTCATTTCATGTTTATAGTTATATGTTATTATTTATATATTGGAGATGTAAAATTATGTCTCGTTTTTTAATAGTTTTTACTATTATAAGTCCTTTTATTCAAAGGCAACCAGTGAATATAACCGTTTACCCCCTTTTTATAATAAATAGAGGGTTTCCGGAGCTTCAGGCTTCCTAGTGAAGCTACGAAGTCTCACAGAGTCTCGGAACACTAACGTGAATGGACGAGACATAATTTTACAGTTAACTGATACTTACGTGTAAGTTGAAGATTAAAGCTGTAATTATGTCGAGGACATTCACGGTGTGTTCAGACTATGTGCCCTCCCGCCGGCCCCTCTGTGGTAGTTACACAGAGCTGGTGCTAAGGGAGTTGGCAGTTAACTTATAAAATTTTATTTTTCTTAACATGGTTGTCATGTATGCCTCGTCCATTTTTGGATAAGGTATTTTGGTTATGTTCACTAGGAAACCCTCGCTAGTTTTATAATTCTTTAAAACCTGACGTGTGAGCTGCGCATGCGTGATCTCACATAGTCTGAACACACCGTGAATGTCCTCGACATAATTACAGCTTTAATCTTCAACTTACACGTAAGTATCAGTTAACTGTAAAATTATACACAAACAGTGCACAAGTAGTCCCAAAATGGAGGTTATTAATTGTTTTAGTCTCTGGTCAGTATAACCTCCGGACTGCTCAAGGCAGTGACTAAAGTTGGTGTAACAAGTTCAGTCCAGGCCCAAACCCTCAGATCCTATACGAATGGTATGTCAGTGATTGGACGCCTACTTCGCTAATCGGTTTCCTAGCCTAGGACTAGGCGTTTTAATGGGATTATAATGATATTTTGTGGTCTTAATAGAATTATAATGGCACTTTGCGGTTTGGGGCGAGAGGCTTTCCCTCCGTTTGAAGGGACTCTCTCATCTTTGGGCCTAGACTGAGTTGGTCGTATATCCACAGAATAATGGACTTGAATATACACAAAATGTATAGTATAATAGACGCTCAAGTTGATCTGAACGATTTCGTCAGGTGAGAGGTTGAATGGCTCACCTTTTGAACCCAGAATTCAAGAATTAAACATTTCTTAATATGCTAAAATCAACCCAATGTTTTCACCGGTACCAACGGGTTATACCTGTTCATAACAGCCCTATAGGGCGAGAGAGGAAACACGCTAACGGAATGCGATACCCTGCTTTTTTCGAATATTAGCAATGGTTATTTTAGGTGGGTGTGTGTTCGTGTGCGCAACAACAAAGTGCTCTCATTTATTCATCAATCATCATTACAAATGTCGTGTAGATTGGAATATCCAGACAAGTGTAATCATATTATTTCACTCCATTACGAGTTCCATTTCAAGTCAGGAAAAACAATTACAACGTCTAAGAAGTGGAAACATTAGCCCTCACGCACCCCTCTTATCAACAATCGCCATTATGGTAATTTATGTAATTAGTTATTTTTCAAACATCTACTTTTTTTCATTGACTTTTGGAAATGACTAGAAGAGGGGAGGACGGAGGGGTTGAATCTGCACCTAGTTTTGCACATTCTGCCCCAAAATATTCGCCCTTTGCCCTCATGAAGAGCGACTTTTCACGGAAATAATTATTTCTCAGCTTCAACCTGTGTATTTATCGACTATCCATATATTTCTTCGGAAGGGGCTAGACAATTAATGACTTTATTAGACAAATTATTTCGACAGTTCTAGAGTTAATATAAACTTCTCTATTGTATGCATTTAAGATGAACGAATCAGTTTTATCAGTGATAGTAATCACTTAATAAGCACGTGGTGTGGACAGCTGAGTTTCTGTTAGAAGTTGATTCACGTGTAATCATTGAAATGGTACAGAAATGGTTTCTCATTGGCCGCGGTGAATTTGATTTTTGCTGTTACCTTCTCTAAGGCTCTTGGCTTAACATTGCTCAAGTTTGAGGCAAACGAAATTCTTTGGACATGTAACGAGGACAGAATCCCTGGAATGCATCATAGCAGGATAAATTGAAGGAACAGGTTACACCTGATGTAGACTACGTCTAATTAAAAATCACAATGTGTGTAAATTACACAAGAATTTTACCACGACTTTTACCATTAACACAGTAATACACACATTGTAAACTTACTTTCAATGACATCCATATACACCATACACTCATTCAAACCTGTGAACAATCGTGTCACTGTGCTATATATAGACGGTACAGCTTACACAGGTGAGTAATTCTCCCAAACGGGTAGTCTGTAGGCCAGCCCCACTATCCCAATCTTCGCGTGGGGCTGGCCTACAGACTACCAAACGGGCAGCATTTGATTTCAGGAGGCAATTTTTTTAGAAAAAATAAAATTCGTTGAATCTCTACAATCTTTGGTGTACATATCGCAGGGAGTATGAGCATAATGCAGGTGAAGTTTGGGAAGGCTGGGGCCAATATTTCGATTCGTACACCTATGATTCAGAAACCTGTATTTTCCCTATTATTTTGCCTTATTTCGGCCTCATTAAACCTGATTAATCAAATTATTTAGTGTAAAAATGGGATATATTACTCACTAATTCGTCTAGCATAATTAAATGAAAAGTCAAAGGTAGAGAATGGCTGTTTCTGGCAAACGAGGGCCTGGTTCTAACCAAAATTTTTACTTGATTTTGTAAAAAAATATACATTTTATTACTATAAAATCATTGTGTTGGAACAGGAGGGTCTCTTTTTATATAATAATTATGGCGTAACGGCGACATTACTACACAAGTTCACCACAATTTAACTACATGAATAGTTAATCATATTTATATTTTTCACCGAATTCAAGCTAGCCTAAACAATTATAAGGAAGGTCGAAATTACATATAAATGTTTTTTTAGAAAAAATATTGGAGATACATCACATGTCGTAACGCTACATAAAATATTCCCTTACCTGTTCAAGGAATTTTATGTAAGGGAATAAAAGGTTTCAGAAACATTGTGGGCTAGTAACTTTTATTTTGATCAAAATATACATGTATGTGCATACTATCGTCAACAAATACTTATTGCAATTTAATATGAATGTTTTGTCTTGGGGTATTTCATTATTTTGAAGCTAACAGATGTCGTAACGCGACACAAATATTCCAAAACAATATTTTCCAATTCTAGATCAGTTTAAATGTATGATCACATGAATATTGCGTTTTTCCATAATAATGACGTGTGTTCAAATCTCGATGATAATACGCACAAGTGCTTAACGCACATTGTGGGTAAAAAGAAGTTAAGGCAGACAAAGAATTAAATTGAGAGATGTCTAATCTTGGTTAGCAACAGAGAAGTCAGCCACAGAGGGAAATAGTTGATTCTACTTTATGAAGCCAGTCTTGGCTGCACCAAGGCCATGTATAAGTAAAGTGGTAACATACCTAAATTAGTTTCTTTTGTGCGTACGCTGGAAAATCGGCCGTCTAGCTCCACATCCATATAACCTATTACGTTCTCCATCTTCTCACCCATGATGGCTGCCAAACAAATAAGAAATGTAGTGGAGAATGTTTTAAGAAAGCTAATTATTAGCATGACTGACGAGCCACAAAATCCATAATTACTTCACCAAAAACACACAGAGAAAAAGTACCTTTGGACATCTTTCTGTAGAAGTAAATAATAATTAATTTACTTTCTGTTAAGTAAACTAATTTCAATTAATTCAACTAGAGTTAAATTTAATAAATAGAGACAACTTATATCAAGTATGAAAAGGAACAGCTGAATGAATCTTTATTGACTTACTAAGACAAATGCAACTCGACATAACACCTTATACATACCTGTATATTTATCGACTACTTCCTTCACTTCTTTGTCCTCTTCTATACTTGAATCGACTTCCAACTTTTTAATATCAACTTCTACATTTTTGTTGCTATGGAAATTTAGAGTAATTTTACTATATTCTCTGAAGTCTGTACCGCTCTTGATTACCCATTTTCCTTCAACCTGCAAAACAATATACCCGATCATGAGTTAGTGGAAATAAAGGCATCCATACAGGCTATGACATCTACATTCTAAACTCGATACTAATCGTGGCGGTAATCTCAGGCAAGTGCGTTTCACCCAAACCGATGCGCCATCTTCAGTACAGTGAGTCAACAAATTAGGTTGTATGGAAGTTGCATGGTATCTATCAGTATCAGCAGTCTCTCAGACATGGTATATATTGGCTAATCTCTCTACCTCTATCAATATAAGACTATAAACATCAGACTTATTATGGCATCAGGGTATTATCAGGGAAGTATTTATAGATAATAAGTTAACATTCATATTAGCAGGTAGAGATAACAATCATGGTACAAGAAATGATTGACTTGCCACCAATATGGCCAAAGGAAGCTGAACAGAATTTTTTTTCTGTAGTATTTACAGTAATATCCATTGCGATAATGCAATATCCAAGGACATCGTGAACACATTTTCTATGTAGGCCTACGCTACATATCTACGGTTAAATTGTACAAGGCCAATACAAATATTTTTTTTAAAAACTTGTTATAAGTGGTGAACCAATCCACAGATACCGCCTGCCACCCGTTCCTATTATACCACCGCCATTATGTTGAACATATATGTAGGCAGAACAGAGACAACAATAAAAAAACAAATGGGATCAATCAATGTGTCCACATTTATTTTTTTTATAATGGAACTAGGCAATCATGTGGAGATCTTTAAGAAAGAGCATCAGTAAAGGTCGGGGCGATGTCGGTACTCTAACAAAATCGGTTAAAACATCCTTTATCTCACGTGATAGAAAAATATCTCTATTAAATACCTGCTGCACTTTGGAAGATATTTAAAAGCGTTATAAAGGCGGGTCTGCGTTTGAACTGTTTGTAATATATATAACTGAATATCGTATCAACAGAGTCACGTAAAAATGCGATATTTGGCTTTGGTGATTTGAAGTGATATGAATCTTTCAATTCAATCACGTAATCTGGCGTTTTAATACTCTTGCAACATGACGTTGTGAAGTTTTGTTAAATAATGAATAAATAATAAATGTTTCGGGGAAAAGATAGAAGAGTTGCTGCATGGGTTGTTGCTTCACCTGTTCAACATTGTAGTCATGATCGTGTCCTCCTAATATGAGGTCAATCTCGTCCACGCTGCGTGCCAGTCGTCGATCATTAGGCCAGCGCATGTGAGTTAATGCTATCACATAATCTGCACCCTGAAGCAGGAAGGAGTGTTTCATGTTTCACTCAAGTTACATAAGACTTTCTAAGATTATTTTAAGGTCTCTTGTAGATCCTTAATTACTATATCGCGAAGTAACAATATTAGATACACGTAATTATATTAATTACCAGAAGAAAATCTAAATTGCATGCTATCTATAGTCTAGAACATCATCCTTCATATTTATGGTATAAGCAATTAATTAAACATATTTGTGCTGTCAAAGGACACGACGAAAAACACGATACCAAGTGAGCGTGTAACTGTTGTATTATTGTTCTGAATACAAATTTTGTTTAAAAAATAATTGTTATAAATAAGTTTTGGTAAATGTCTTTTAGGGAAAGGCCCTTGAACTGTATATAGACTGCTATATCATATAATGATATTGAAGAAAAATAAAGCGTTCGCAGAGGAGCGTAATTAGATAAATAAGATAAATTAGAATAAATAATAACTTAGCCACAAGATGTTATTTAAGATAAGTCTCACGAACTTTTTAAAGTCCCGAAGTATATGATATGTTGCATCCTATAATGTAGGATACTGCTTACTATGGTGGAAACTTCAACTACATTGCATTTTGTTAAAATTATTGGTAAATACACCAAGACCCAGTTTGACTACTCAGAATTGGTGGTAAACTGCATATTATTACAATATAATAAATATGAAGGCTTATAAGGGTCTCCCCCATTTTGGACAGAAGAAATTCAAGGCTTTTCAAGGACTTTCCAGGCTCATTTTAGTGATTTTCAAGGCCCATATCAATGATTTCTAAGAAACTTAATGACGGGACCATGCAGTGGGTTGTAGTTATTATTTTTCATAGGCCGATCATGTATTTAACAAGTTTTATATTCATATTTTATATCAAGCACCGCTGTGGAAAGTGTGTGAGGGACGAATAAGGGGAAAGTGTACAGTAAGAGACAGATTTTTCGAAAATTTCAAGGCCATTTAATGGATTCTAACAGGATTCAAGGCCCAAATAATGGTTTTCCAGGCCCTTTGACCAAAATGCCCATTTTCCAGGCTTTTTCAGGCCTTGAATTATCTTTCGACATTCAAGGTTTTTCCAGGCCCCTCGGAGACCTGCTATACACCCACATATTTTCACTTATCAATACCAGTAATTAATAGCGAGGTTTCGGCGAAGTACTGTTAATCATGGGCTCTCCAACCGTCCATTGGTCCTTGCCTTAAGTACTGTAGATATAAGTGCTAATCCACTGTATGTAATTACACCACATCGCTTTTACCTGTCTATCAGACTATTTATAGAAGCTTATAGCGCCTGGCAGTACCTGCTCACGTAGCTCTTTGGCAAGACGTCTTCCTTCAATTACATAATCAATAAAAGTAATGTCATCCGCATCGATCGTGGCCAGGGTAGCAATCCACTCCTCTTCAACAAGACCGATCAACCCTATCTGAAAATAGGAAGTGTCAGTGGAAGAGAATACTGAGGAGAATGACATTTAATTAAAAGAAATTCGTGGTCAGAATTTACATAAAGGAGAGAAGAAATAAGTTAAAATATCCATTCCTACTTATGATTTATATTATGAAGCGTTTTCCCTTAGTATTTTTTTAGCTATTGCTATTCGATTTTAATGGCGCTTTAAGGTTCTTTTTTTATTTTTGTGAGTGTACAAATCCTTCATTTCTTAGGTTAAACAAGCAAGTGTTTACATCTAGATATACAGCGGAGGTTTTGATGTTTATTAGAAATGACGTATCAGTGTTTGTTGAAATCTTCATGTCCATTCTTTTTTATTTTTTTAAGGTTTCCGACTTTTGTTCTACTACATGTACTACCTTTTACCGTTGATTTATACATTGCTCTTTGAGGTTAATTCTTTTACAACATTAAAAATTAACATATGTATCATATTTGCTTAAGAGAAACTAATAAATTACAACACGATTTCGTTGAGCTATGGTTTCTTTGGTGGAGGACCTTCATTAGCTGCTCCTTCTGTTGCAGTCATTCTCATATACTGTCTTAAACTTCGCTTTGTAACTAGAAGTGATTTTTAAATCATACAACCCGAACTGTCAACTTTGCAACTGGTATGAACAATTGTACTACAAAGAGTCATAAATATGAAACAAACACATTATTTGAAGTTATACGTCATTTACAGGCATGAGAATTGTATAATACAGTACCAAGTACCTTTTTTCCTTGCCACTCAATCATTTTACTTGGAATTCCATCGGCTAATATCTTTTCCGTGAAGTTATCTTGAACATTGGCTAAGAGCCAGGGGAAATTGCACTGGGCTGCCATTTTGGAGAGAACATCGACACCAAAATCTGGAAAAGGGAAAGGTCACGTTACCGGTTTATAATTTGCAGAGATCTCCGAACACAAAGCAAAGCTAATTTCCATTATTTCTTCAAATGTATCTTTTCTGTCCGAATATATATGAGGTGTGCAATTTTTAACAGCACTCGCACGTATACTATAGGTATAAATTAGCATACATTTTATAATTCAATTAAAACCTGATCTCAAAGTATCAAACGTGACTAGGAACCATAACACCCTGCATGAAATCTGCCTAAAGAGGACTTCACTTTAGCTCAGCATATGAAAACCCAATCGATTAGCTAAACTTACCAAAGTCATGATTACCATAGCAGGCGCATTGTATATTCATGGCATTCAAGACGGGAACCATTTGTTTGCCCTTCGTAATGGAACTCACTGTAAAGATATTTTTTTTTACATTTATAAGTAATTTCAGACCAATAGCTCATTGGGAAAAGCAAGGAAAAGACCAGGTAATAAAACATGTTGGGCGCTAGGGATATATATGGCTTCATTGTGCAATATAACATCTATAACATGCTATAATGCTAGATACCAAAGAACATAAATACACGATTCCAAGAAGGGAGGGCAATTTCGGGAATCCCTGAGGATCCTCGTCTGAGGTTTCTATTGTTTGCTTATAGACCACTGTGGTATACTGACTACGAGCAAAATCGCACGTTTATGAAGGGGATATGGCTCTTTTGCGCTTAGAATAATAAAACAATCCCATTATGGAGGTATATAGTCTCAGTCAATATTCATTTATGACTGAGCTCTCACCCTCAAACGTAATAAAATCGTGTTCAGAGCCCTAATATTATTGCAAGTAAACCCCATTTAAGATAAATATAGGATATAGTAGCACTTGTTAAAAACACATAAAAAGAAATGCAGGAAATGGTTGCAAAATGCCGATTGGAAGGAAACGGGAAATGGGTCAGTTCATTCCTATGAACTCGGATGTAACTGGGGTAAATTCGATAAAGTTACATAACAAAGTGTATTGAATGAACCTCACACCAGCTATATTAAAAGTGTAAAGCAATGCCAATGGGGAAATCAAACGAGCGGACTTGGCAATTCATCGAATCTATATAACCCCAGTGCCAAGTTAATATAACCCATAAGGATCTGATGGTTATTTGGCGCTAGTTGGGAGTCCCTAATGGTTAAACCTTTGGCCTATAATATTACCATATTTTACGTTATAAAAGAGAATAAAAAAAATGTTATACTTTCAGTTTCATAATTTCCTGGACATTGTTTTTTTACAGAATGTAGAGAGCACCAATGCCAGTTCTAATACAACTCATCTTCAGAGATGCCAAGTGTCCCGATTTGTCCGGGACAGTCCCGGAAATAAGCCCTATCCCAGGTAACAAGTGACGTTATATTAACGTTGGCTAACGTTTGTTTAAGGTGGATATTGCCAACGTTGGGAAATAAACCTTATATTATCGTTTTTTTAACGATGATTTTCAAACGGTTTTTATCCCAATGTTTATCTAACCTCAAGTTAATGTCAGAGAATTGAACGTTTTTTCAAAACGTTAAAAAAACATTATAAACACGATGGATAAATGGACCCCTTTTTACAGACGTTGAATCAACATATCAATTATTAACGTCTTTCTATAAACATTAAATGTCTGTGAAATAAACGTTGGTAGAATTAGCATTTTTCCTCCACACGTTGTTTTAACGTGTGCAAAATGAATGTAATAAACCAAACGTTTGATTAACATCTGAAATATTAACGTCTTTCTATAAACGTTAAATGTCTGTGTAATAAATTTGATAGAATCAACATTTTCCCTCCAAACGTTATATTAACGTTAGCAAAATAAATGTAATAAGCCAGACGTTCGATTAACGTCTGAAAAATTAACGTCTTTCTAAAAACGTTAAATATCTGTGTAATAAATTTGGTAGAACAAACATTTTCCCTCCAAACGTTGTATTAATGCTAGCAAAATAAATGTAATAAACCAGACGTTCGATTAACGTCTGAAAAATTAACGTCTTTCTAAAAACGTTAAATATCTGTGTAATAAATTTGGTAGAACAAACATTTTCCCTCCAAACGTTGTATTAATGCTAGCAAAATAAATGTAATAAACCAGACGTTCGATTAACGTTTGAAAAATTAACGTCTTTCTAAAAACGTTAAATGTCTGTGAAATAAACTTTGGTAGAATCAACATTTTTCCTTCAAACATTGTATTAATGCTAGCAAAATTAATTTAATAATATATATGTTTGATTAACATATACATTATCCACACTTCCCGCTTTCCTGACTTAAGTTACTGGCGGCTGTTTTTGCTTGACTAATTCGGCTTCAAATTTATGTTTAAACATGATACAACAGCAGCAGAATATTGAATTCAGTCATAGAAGTAAATAATATGTCTAAGTTCTGAAAGATTTGCTTTGTCATAATGACTGAGAATGCAGCTTCAATATTTTGCTGTTCAAGATTGTCATATCAGAGTCATTTTAATACTTCCTCCGACTTGATATTTATTTTCTAACCAATGTCTGCACAGGCACAATTGAACATTATCTATTTCATACAATTTCATCAACCCACAAAGTAGTCATTTATCAAATAGCTACTGGTATCCATAGAAAAAAACCCAATTGAAGACTTATACCAAACCAGCAATATCATATTCATGACAGAATATATTTCGGAAAATGGGATGAATTCAGCAAAAATCTAGAATTGAGTCAATTTTTCTATTGGACCAACACATAATTCCTGTTCAAAGTGTGGGTTTACTCTGATTTGAATATTACATGATAACTATGATTTCAGAGAGAATTCAATCTACATGTGTATGGACTTGAAACTATGAAATTCCTCACAAACAATCATCTTAAATATGGATATTGTATACTGAATGTTCCATTATAAAGAATAGACACATTAAATCTGCATTCACATCTTTCATATATGAGTAATTCTCCTAAACGGGCAGCATTTGATTTCAGAAAGCCATTTTTTTAGAAAAAATAAAGTTTGTTGAATCTCTACAATCTTTGGTGTGCGGGGAATATTAGCATAATGCAGGTGAAGTTTGGGAAGGCTGGAACCAATATTTTCATCCTAAACCTATGATTCAGATACCTATATTTTCCATATTATTTTGCCTTATTTCAGCCTCATTAAGCCCGATTACTCACTAATTCGTCTAGCAAAATTAAATGAAAAGTCAAAGCTAGAGAATAGATGTTTGTTGGGAAACAAGGGCCTAGTTCTAACCAGATGTTTGACTTAATTTTGTAAAAATATTCCTTTTATTACTATAAAATCATTGTGTTGGAACAGGAGGATCTCGTTTTTTTGTAATAATTATGGCGTAACAGCGACATTGGTACACAAACTCTCCTAAAATTAACAACATCACTATTTAATCATATTTATATTTTTCATCATTTTCAAGCAGGTCTAAATAATTGTTAGGAAAATTGAAATTACCTGAATATGTTTTTTAGAAAAAATATTGGAGATATATTACATGTTGTAACGCGGCATTAAAACATTCCGATACCAGTTCAAAACAGTTTTATGTAAGGGAATAAAAGGTTTCAGAGATATCGTGGGCTAGTAACTTTTATTTTTTATCAAAATATGCATACATATGCATCTTCCGTCCACCAATACTAAATGCAAGTTAATACCAATGGTGACTCTTGGGATATTTAATTTTTTTAAGCTAATATGTGTCATAACGCGACACAAATATTCCAAAATGATATTTTCTGTGTCTATATCAGTTTAGACTAGAGATTCCTTAAATATTATGTCTTTCATAATAACCAACATGTGTGCATGTGTTGGAACCATTTTTCGACAGCAGAAATAATATATTTTCTAAATGTGCCTGTGTATTATATTCAAATTCCATAGTTATTACTTATTTTCTAGCCTGAAAAAGCACTTATATTGCAATAGCAGGGAAGATTCTGGCATAAGAACTTGAAACTAGGCTTCCCACAGCCTCATTTCGGCCAAGGAATTCAAATAAAATGGTTAAAATCGTGTGTGATCATCGAAAATACAGGTTGTAGACACCCTGGGCTGGAAAACCAAATGATGCTCAATTTGGAGAATTACTCATATGGGTAATCTCTCAATCAGATTTGAATATAATACACAGGCAGATTTAGAAGGCATATCATATCTGCTGAAGAAAAATGCTTTCTACACAAGCACATATATTCATTATTATGAAAAAAGAGATCCTTCTATATCAGCACAGTTATTGTATAGAAATAATAGAATATTTTGACCAAAAGGGAGTCAAACTTCTGGTTACAATCAGGTCTTATTTTTGCAGCCAATGTTCATTCCCTAGCTCTGAGTGTCATTTAATTCTGCTTGCACAATTACTGGGTAATTCACCTCAGACTCACACAATATTACCTAATAAATCTGCATTAATATGGACTAAATAAGGCAAAAAATAGGCAAAAATGGAGGTATCTGAGGCATAGGCGAAGGAATAGTAATAGTTGCCTCAGCCTTCCCATACTTTCTCTGCATAATACTGATATTTCAATTAATAATAATTTTTCTAAACAATTGGCCTTCACTATTGCCTCCCATTTGCGAGATCTTTAGAATCCTAATTGAAACATCATACTTTCTTTCTTGAAGGGACTTTCCATCTAGGTATTTACTTTATCAGTTTATACAATAATTTGCTAGTCAAATCAGCCAAGAGAAGGCACCGATTGAACTAGGATGTAACATTGTCTCAAAGGTTGTACTCAATGACTGGAGGCTGGTTCTAGGAAATGGTAGAAACTGCATACAAGTTTTAGCCCCTTCACTCTACATAGACTTGCCCAAGGTCCTGATCTTAGTAGCGCAGATTAGTCATGACCAATTTTCCTGGATTTTCCTGGAATTGGTAGTTAGCATGAAAAAACGGTTGGAAGATACATCAAAAACAGAATTTATGATATATTACTATTCTCTTCTGAACATATTACCATGATAACCAGCTGTAATCTTCTCAAATTTGGCAGCTTAGCCTGCAATGACCTGGCAAAGTTTTCGTCCTCTAGGATGCCATCATAATAATTATTGTGATACATAATGCTGAATACTAACATGATAAGATAAACGATTTCACCCATATATGTGATGTGTTCCAGGAAAATGAGTCATAAGTCGCAAAATTGATATTTTTCAAAGTGTTTTTTCACAAGATCACATTCTTGGAATGTTCTAATCTTTGGGGAGTTTATCACTTATATCTATATCGATGTATTAAATTTCAGGACAATCTATGTAATGTATCCTTTCGTTTTAAAGGTCCTCATATGGAGTATATTTGGTTACTTTACTGTTTATTGACCCCCAGAAATATTGGAAACATTTAAAAAAGAAACGAAAATATCAAACTTAAAATCTAGAAATACTTATTAAATTATTAGACTGTTTACTATCATTGGAATCGGCTTGATCTCATCTTTTCAAATATAATGGTATTTCAAAATCTATTTTTTGCGACTTATGACTCATTTTCCTGAAACACATCACATATGATGTTCATTTAAATCTTTTTCTACCTTCAGGAAGCAGAACAATTTTATTCAGATAAATTGTTACAAAAACATTTAGACAAAAATTATCCTAAACTCTTGCATTTCTTAAAATCAAATTTTCTATGTTGTTTACACTTCACCAAATAAATTGTATTCCTGGCCATTTTTCATCTTGATTATGAAGTTTGAAATATGACATGAGTTATCTATTATAGGACGAATATTAGTTGATGAATTGAAATGTGCTCAAAATGATTTCTCATAACCAGTTTTTAGACACTGATAATGATCTTGATTATTTCGACTTTTTTTTCTCAAAATTAAAAACATCTCATTGTGAGAAATCCGAGAAATTATACTATGGAGAAAAATAACAATAACTTAATACCTATCAAAGAGCAAGTGATTTAATATATAATGTAGATTATTATAACCTTTACTATGTATAACTTTTACAAAGCAAGGTAACCTGGATGTATTCATAGATCAAAGATAATTTATATTTGTAATTTCATGTAGTATAGTTTCTTGTTCTCCCATATTGTTGACAAAGCTTGCTTGAAGCATGAAGGGAATCTTGAGTTTAACTCCCCATTGATCAGAATGTAAATATAGTTAGTTTCTTTAATAAACTGAGCTAACAGGCTCCTAAATGATTACTTTTAAAGACATGTGTCAAGTCTACACTCCTTCTTACACTTCCTCCCACACCACTGCCTGTGGTCCATGACCATATCCTGTAGGACCCTCCCCTGCCTTCACTCCACAAGTGGTCATAGCATGGCCTGGTCTACTCTTTACTTCCTAGTGACTCCCAGATATCAACATCTTATCCCAGCCAAAGACATATTCTCTGACCCAGCATGGTAAGTATCTATAAGTATTACTTTGATTTTAATAGCTCTTCATATTATGTGAAGTTTATGAATTCATTTTAAGTAGTACTTATATAGTGTAATAAATTGTAAATTTATAAGGTCTCTCTCTCTCATCTTTCTCTCCCTCTCTCTTTCCCTCTCACTTCTCTTTCTTTCCCTCCCCCCTCTCTCTGTCTTCTCTCTCCCTCCCCTCTCCCTTTTTCTCTATCTCTCTTCTCTCCCTCCTTTCTCCCGCTCTTTCACTCCCTCTCTTGGTCCTTCTCTCTCTTTCTTTGTCTCCCTCCCTCTCTTCTCTCCTCTCTCTCTCCTTCACTCTCCCTCTCCTTCCCTCTCCCCGTCCACTCTCACTCTGTCTCCTCTTTCAGTCTTTCCCTGCCCTCCCTCTTCCAGCCTCCTTTTTCTCTCCCTCTTTTTCCTCTCTCTCTCTCCTCTCTCCCCCTCTTTCCTCTCTTTCTCCTCTCTTTCCCCTCCCCTCTCTTTCACCCCTCTCTCTCTTGCTCCTGTGTTTCTTTCTCTCCTCTCTCCCTCCCTCCCTTCTCTCTCCTCTCTCTCTCTCCTTCTCCTTCCCTCTCCCTGTCCACACTCACTCTGTCTCCTCTTTTATTCTTTGCCTGCCCTCCTCTTCCAGCCTCCCTCTTTCTCTCTCTCTCTCTCTCCTCTCTCTCCCCCTCTTTCTTCTCTCTCTCTCCCCCTCTTTCTCCTCTCTCTCTTTATCCCTCCTCTCTCTCTTTCACTCTCTCCCCCCTCTTTCTCTTGCTCCTGTCTTTCTCTCCTCTCTCCCTTCTCTCCTCTCTCTCTCCCTCTCCTTCCCTCCCCCCATCCACTCTCACTCTGTCTCCTCTTTCAGTCTTTGTGACGTTTGTCTGCCCTCCCTCTTTCAGCCTCCTCTTTTTCTTCTCTCTCTCTCCTCTCTCTCTTCTGGTCCTGGTTAAGACCTTAAAGTGCCTTTCTGTCTCTTTTTCTCCCTCTCTCTCCCCCTTCTTCTCTATCTCTATTTCCTGGGTATGATCATAAACTGCCTCCCTCTCAGCTCTCCCGCCCTTGATATAACCATATTAAATGTGTTGATAAGGGCGTAAAGCAACCAATCTCACTCACTCCTCTCTCTCTTCATCCCTCCTCTCTCTTTCTCTCTCCCCTCTCTTTCTATCTCTCTCCTCTCTTTTTCTCTCTTTCACTTTTTCTCCCCTCTCTCTCTTGCTCCTGTGTTTCTTTCTCTCCTCTCTCCCTCCCTCCCTTCTCTCCTCTCTTTCTCCTTCACTCTCCCCGTTCACTCTCAATATGTCTCCTCTTTCAGTCTTTGCCTGCCCACCCTCTTTCAGCATCCTCTTTTCCTCCCTCTTTTCCTCTCTCTCTCTTTATCTCTCCTCTCTTCTCTCTCTCTCTTTTTTTACTCTCATCTCTCTCTCCTTCTCTCTCCTTGCTCTCTTTCTCTCCCTCCCCTCTCTCTCTTTCTCTATCTCTCTCTTTCACTCTCCCCATCCACTATCCCCTATCCCCATCCACTCTCTCCTCTTTCAGTCTTTGCTTGCCCCCTCTCTGTCCCAGCCTTTTCTTTCTCTCAGTCTTCTTTTGTTCTCCCACTCTTTCTCTTTTTCTCTCTTCCTCTCTCCCTCTCTCTCAATATCACACACTCTTTCTCTCTCCCTTCTATGTAAATCTCTCCCCTCTCACTCTCTTTCTCCCTCCCCCATTCTCCCCTTCTCTATTGAGAGGACAGCTTTAGGACAAGAGAGATTATTTTAAGAGAATAAACCCAGGTGTACCAAGTTCACATTCATGTTAACCAAGTACAACTGTGGTCACTGATGGAGCTGGTATACACCAGGATGTGGTCTTAGTGGTCTTATAATAGGTGGGAAAAGGAACTTCAGGAAGTGGTCACTCACCATACTGCAGACAAGCTCCCTCTGCTGTCTGCCTATCTCTCTCTCCCATTTTCTCTCCCCCCCCCCCTATTCCCTCTCTCTTTGCCTCTCTCCCCTTCACTGTGTTTCTCTGTCTCTCTTCTCCAATTCTTTTCCCTCCCCTCTCTATCCCTCCCCTCTCTCCCTGTGTGCCCCTGTCCTTTCTCCCCCTCTCTCTCAGTTTCCCAGCATCCCTCTCTCTTTCCCCTCCCCATTGTCCCTCCCTCCCTGTCTGCCTCTCTCTCCCAACCTCACCCTCTCTCTCTTTCTGCCTCCTGTCCCCTTTCCCCTCTCCTTCCCCTGCCTGCTGTTCTGATCCCCTCCTTCCCTGTCCCTGTGCCTCTCCTTTCCCTCTGTCCTCTCCCCCTCTCCTTTTGCCTCTCTCTCCCCTTTCCTCTATCTCTCTCTCTCTTTCTCTCTTTCTCTCTCTGTGTTTCCCTCCCACTCTGCTCACCCCTCCCCTTTCTCCCTCCCTGTCCATTTCCTGATTCAATCATATGCTTTGGGGGAAAATGCAATAAATACCCGTTTTTCCATAGACTTCTATAGTGAACAATAATAAATTTCAGTGGTCCCTGAAATAAAAACTAATCCAATGACATATGGTTTTCTGGGGCTTTTTGGGTTCCCCCAACCATGTTCTTTCTAAATCCAAAGTTTAAAGAAAATTCCATGATTCATTCACTTTTTAAGTGAACATTGGTATTTACCTTTAATACATATAACCTTTTATATTATAGGTGGTGTACGATCTTTCAACAAGAAGGAGGGTTAATTCAAGGCAGCTATATGGAAAATGGATGAAATTTCATGAAAAATGATGCTTACCCAACATTAATAAAACGTTTAAATGTCCCTTGCTTCAACGTTAATTTATGGTCGAAAGTAGAAATGAAAAATAAACGTAGATATTGCTTTTAATTTTATATCAATTCGATGTTGATTAACTGTTTATTCAACAATAGAAATAACGTTATGGAATGCAATCTATTTAATGTTATTTTAATGCTTATACCAAATGTTATTTTGATAAAACTGAACGTTTTTATAACATGGTTTTGATGTAAATTCGTTACCTGGAAAACGTTTATTGAAAGGTTTTCTTAACGTGGATTTTACGTCCATTTCGAACCCTGAATTACAAAGGTGAAAACGTTTTTATAACGTTTTCTTACGTCCATTCATTTGACATCAAAATGACCATCAATATGAATGTTATTTTGATAGAAACCAAACGTTGATTTGATGAAGAATTTACATCAAATACTTGTGTTATCTTAACGTGGGTTTCACGTCAGTTTTAAAATATTAGATTACAAATGTTGAAATAACCTTGTTTTAACATCTAAGAAAAACGTTAAGAAAAACGTTTGCATAACGTTTTATTGAGTCCACGGCATTTCACGTCAAAAAAACCATTAATACTAATGTTATTTTGATTAATTCCAAACGTTGATTTGATGAAGAATTGACGTCATTTTGTTACCTGGGATGTCCCGCGTCCTGCCCGCAGACATATTTGTCCCGGAAAAATGTAATTTTGACCAGATAATATTTAATCCCTAAAAATACTTAAAATGCACCAGAGAGCAAGCAAAATCTCGTAGCTTCTGGGGCCCTAGGCGGGCCCCAGACCCCATGCCTCATGGGTCGAGATGCAGTAAATTGTCCTCAAAGCTCATGTTCATTGAAATTCCAACCACAATATAACAATTACCTACATAAAAGTATTCAAAATATAATTAATCCATGTATATCATAGGAAGTGTGTGGGGGTTGGCAGTGGGAGCATTTTAAGTAATAGTATAAATACTCCAAGGCCACCATTCTAAATGTAAAACTAAAAGTAAAAAACTGTAAAAGTACAAGTCTATATTTTTATTGTTTTATGCGAATCAAAAGTAAGAAGTTTATATTATCATTTGGACAATATTTAACAACAAAAAATGCTTAAAATGCACCGGAGAGCAAAGTGGTGGGAAGATTATCATAACCATACCCACCTGGCTTGCTTGTATTTTTAATTAGATTCTCTGTAAATCCTGTTTCGACCGAAAAATGACTGAACCAGGAGATCATTCATATTTGCAATATGCAATATGCAATATGCAATATGACCTCTGGCTATTATATATGAATGGTTGCAATGGATAAACATCATGAAAACTCTAGGTTCTTGTCTCAAATGCACCAGCATGCACCATGATCAATTACGTTTTCAAAATTTTCGTTCGCAAGGTTACATGCCAGCTTCCCCCACTGAGAAATATTTCTGGTTAGAACATCAAACTATTACCGGTAATCATCCTTATTGATAGTTTGATGTTTTCCTAAAAAAATAGAGTCTGTTTCGGTAAAATAACCTTTAAATACAAGTGTTAAAATGTATTGGTCGCAAATACACCAGAATGCCCCATTTAAAGAGTATGAGTCCAAAATTTTCTGGGGGAGCACCCCCCACATACCCCCTGCAAAAAGGCTGGGATTGCCAACTTGTGCAGCTTTGAGAATTTTATTTCCATCAATTTTCTTAAATATTATGTGTTACATCAACCCATTCATTCCCATTCATTGGGCTAGTACTGAGTGGTATACATTCTTAATATTATGCAAAATAAATGAAGATAACCAAATGTTACCATCAGATTGTGTACCGTATTTTTCCTTAGCAAAAAAACTTAATGCTGTAAAAGAATGTCATGTGAAACTGGAGGAAATTTTAAATCCCAATGAATTCATAAATATTTTTCCTATGTTTCATGCGAATCAAAGTATTAAGTTTATATTGTCATCTAGACAAAATTTTAACCCCCCAAAATTGCTTAAAATGCATCACAGAGCAAGGAAAAACCTCTGGCTTCTGGGGCCCTAGGCGGGCCCCAGACCCCACGCCTTAATGGCTGGGATAGTGTCCCGCAAGCCTGACTCAAAAAGTTGGCATCTCTGCATCTTGTGCTTGATGTTACATATAACAATGTTCTTTGTGAGATAAAGTAACCCATCTTCTGATCTACAAATAGTATGGCAGTGTGCCTTATCAGCAGTGAAACATGCTTGACATAGATTTTGATTGACAGCTAGCAAATGCAAATAGTACAGATCCTGAATATTTGATTAATATTAATATTAAGCACAATGAACCGCGAAATTCGCAAATATTAAAACCTCCCTTAACAAACAGAAAAGTCGATATAGTGGGAACTGGCTTATTAAGCAGACAATAGGTGAACTGTATTTTTATCTAGCATTCACAAGGAAGCTGTTGTTATCGAATTAAATAATGAATGCAATGACAAAACCTATCTCCACCACACGCTGTTATCCGAAGTTACACTTATAAGAAGGTATAACTTCAAACACAGCCAGCAAAATTAAGGAATTTGATTAGGACACTTTTTTTATAAAAAAAAATGTGTTTTGATCCTTATTAAAAACAGTTGACTAGACTGAAATTGAGTGCAAAATTGATAGTTTTGATGACCATTGATGATTTGATCATTCAACCTCACACCCTGTTTTGTTTATGGATGAGATAGCTAGATACAGCGTTGCAATAAATGATACACCAGTGAAATTGACTGCAATATATTGTTTTGGACTTAGTGTGGTTCCCCAGAAACTAATCAGGGACCCTTCAATGGGACATCACATTAAGCAAACACCTCGATTGATGATACTTAGATCACAGGCGGGAATAGATAACACATTCTGATGTTACTTGTATTCTGTCAAATCAAATAAACACACCATAACCTAACATACATATTAGAAAGATAGTCACATTAAAATTGGGTTGCAATTAAAGCATCAGATTATTATCTTGTTTTAGCAGGAAAATTGTACTTTTCCATTTTCTCGAATTCAAGAAAATATCCTATTTGAAAGCAATCGACTAAAAATAAGACATTGCAGCAATGCACTAATATTGATCAGGTAAGTTTATATGCACCTGCATTCATAGGTCCCAGCTTATAATAACAGATATGAAAGGTTATCAATAGGAGACACGGATACATCAATGACAATACATAGAGAATGGTACGAGGTGCTAGTAACTGAATATTCAATTACTAGTACCGAGTTCCATTATATATCCATAATAATATGCCCCTAGCATAGAAGAATATTGAAATATAAAACTTTGCTTTTGGTTTTGAATCGTCATAAAGTATCTAAAATCTAAAAGAAACCCAATTCCATTGAAAATATTGTATTGCACCCCTTTATCCTACCTCTCAAGTGGAATGCACCTATAGTAAATGAACTTACTTAATGAAGGGTTGAATGCATCTCCTGAGAACAAGACAAGAGGGTTGTTTTCATGGTGGGAGCGAAGTGCAGTAACAAAACGTGAAGCCCCCCCAACAGGGTCCGTTTCTCGAGGCTCGATATTGTACACATCGTTAAAGTGTAGAATAGTGATCGTATCGCCATCCTTCCCCATTTTCTTCTCGTTGCCTGATTTCTCCGTTGACGCGAGCGTTTCAGTTGGATCCTTGATTTCTACTGTCACTGTCTGCTCATCCTTGGCTCCTTTTTCGCCACCTAGCCAGGTTTAAATAAAAGTAGGGAAAAATAGGTCAGACAAACATGTCAACAGGTCCTAACCTCTGGTCCTTGAGGGTTGTGAATCATTTGGTTAACAAGCCATAGAGTGCAAAGTTGGGTAAAGCCTCTTTAACTATTTTTATAAACATAGATGGAATTCAAAAGCATTTTTTGTTCATTTTCATGCATCAGGGCACCCATTCACCGACAGCAGGGGCTTAGAAAACATGCCTAATTTCACCATGACATTAGTCATGCAGGGTAGACGTAGGTAGAAACTGATTCATTAGATTTCCCAGCATGTCCCATACGCAATAGCCTCATGGAAAGTGACGCAAATACAGCAGTAACAGACGTATCTAGGGGATACGGAGGGGCTTCAGTCCTTTTAAATCATGAAAATCAACCATCGTAAACTAAACATGAAAATAATAAAAAGAAAATTAATCATTCATTAAAAATATTCCATTTAACACACTTATGTAAATAGTCAAATTATAGGAGTGCTGGGAGATACCAATCATCAAATTACTACGATGGTCTGGCTTTTGAATGGATGGTACATACAGTAAACACGGACCTTGAATGCAGCATAGGATGCAGTGGAAACAAGATATTTTCATTCATTTTGTTCAGCGAAACCTAAAAGTACTGTACACTTCATAGCGTCATCACTCATAAACATTACTTTTTATTACGTAGTATGTTAATTATGTATCGTTTATGCTATGTAGTAGCTCTTTATCAACAATTGTGTTCTTACCATCCTTCTAAAGAGGGGATGAGGGAGGATTAGGGGTGACCAACCAAGAAGTACTATAGGGATATTAGTGATGATCTCTTTGCTGACCTATAGTAGTAGATTGGAGAAAATAGATACCTGAGCTCCTTCATTTCCTTTCTTAAAATTAACTCTCGCTATATTTCTACGCATAGAGACAAAGGAATATACATGTACATAAATGTAGGATTCTAGAGGCGAGTCCAGGTGGTAAATCCTCTCCCTCGTAGGACACTGCAAAGCGTTAATTAGTCTCAGAAGAGAAAAGGAGCTAACAGGACAAGCATATATTATACACCCACACGCTTATACTGTGCTACGTCCTACAACCATACCAGCGTTAATTTAACCTATCAGATGATGAGACTTTAATTAAACCACAACTTGTATCTCTTGATCAAATTTTACATTATTTGAACGTCCATTGACCATGGAGAATGAGAACTTAAAGCTTTTCCCATTTAATGTTTTTTTTACCAATTGTGCAATTTTAAACATATTGGGCACTTTCAGTTTCATAAATCGAATTGTTCAATCACTCATGTTTATAAATCAGACCTGTATATTAACCTCGTCACTGCAATACAACCCTTCTCTAGTTCTACAAGACCTGGGAGCTCAATATCATATTACTTTGAGCAAACAATTAACCAAGAATAGCAAACCTATGCTCCAACTATAGTGACCCTTATTCGCTGGACTTATGCCACTGAGCATATAGGTAGGGACTAGAACATTCTCTGGGGGTCATACTTCATAGCTGCAAATATATCTACCCAAACTGGAAAGAATAATTATGTAAATTATTCATTAAACAAATCTGAAATCTTTTCTTTCTTAAGAACCGGGTGATGCTACGTAGAGCGTTGAGATTATGTTATTTTAGTGTTAATGATTAAGATTAAAATGTTCTCAACAGATAACGTTAAGTGGGTATTTTAGACTGGTATGCCAAATCCAAAACTGGACTATACACAAGTATCCCAAAAAGCATCTATATTGCGATCAATAAAGACATCGATAGATTAGAGACATCTATAACTACAATTGGCTTTTAACAATTCAATATAATGAGACGCACTTATCGACCGAATGAAATGATATTTATGTGTATTCATTTATTTCAACATTCATTTGTCACAACTGCCAATGCCACATACGCATGATTCTGTGAAAGTTGAACTATGAAGTGGAAAAGTGCCGAGCCCCCCTAGATAAATAAACATTTCTCGGTAATTATAACGAATAAGAATAAACTGATTGCATGTATACATACATACAACCAATAGAACACGTCATAAAAAAATACTTGGCACATTTTAAGTTTGCACTTGATCACCAAATCGGTTCTTATGATAGATTATATGTAATAGGATAATGTCGATAGCCGTTATCCAACTAAGATGGGGAAAAAAGTGTATATATTTTATTCCTGATGATTGGAATGAAAATGGCAATTGGGCTCTTAAAACTATCAAATTCACGCGACACTCAGACGTTATAGGTGAAATATATCTCAGAAGATAACTAAAGTGGATAGGAACAGACGGACTTAATATGGGAATATATGAATCACAGACAATCTTTCTTCTTATTATCATCATACATTTTTGTTTAGCTTGGGTGACTACTACACATACGTTTTTGCTCAATTAAAGAATTTGATACATATAAAGCAGATTGGAAAGACAAACTGATGATTATCGAATGATTCATAATTAATAACATGATCATGGGTAACAAGCATATCAAGGTCTAATTTGTGTCTCAATAATGCCAAGACCAAAGCCACAAGGTAAAACGTACACGTATCAAACCATTACAGACAATCAGAACACATTAATGCTAAACCAGTGAGTCACACAAACTCGGGTACACTGTAGGCATTTCTTAGCATACATATCCAGTACAAAAAATATGTTGAGGACAGGGAATTAGAAAGGCAGGGAAATTGATCCTAAAAATAGCATCAGTCTAGTGTCTAATTAAATAAACAATTTTTTAAAGAAACAAATCACTGTGTAAATCATTGTGAAAAACAGAATTTGATGTGGTAAGTAATTTTAGAATCCAAATATTTACCAACTCCATTTCAGATGAAAGATTAATAATCACTACATGTTCATCACTGATTCTTTGCTTGCAGGGGACATGTTAATTTTAAGAATTTCACACGAGATTCCAACTATCACCACTTTTTTCGTCTCACCTTCACCCAACGGGTAACTGTTTCCACAACCCATGCTCGAAGCTGTTAGAGAATTGCAAGTCGGATCACCTCAACATGTCCTGAAAATGTACCTAAACTCATGCATGGATTTTCGGATAGGAACCAAAATTAGATCAAAATATGCAATCCACGTGTCTCGGGCGTGTTCAATAGACCAGAAAAAATATCAAGTGTTATATTTCATGTTGAAAAACAAGTATAGCCTGTATCAATATACTTAACAAGTTATTTTCTTAAAGTAGGACCAGGAAATATGATTGGCACCGAAACAACTGCCTTTTTTTATCAGCAAATGATTCCTTATGATTCATCTTACACATTGCCGTACTTAGGAGAACAAAGGCAAATCCGTGTTCCTTGATCCAGGGAAGGGATCTGGTATTTAACGAACTTTTACAAAAAATCTTTTTATAGAACTAAAGGTCTAAGTGCCACTTCAATTTTCCTGGCCAGATGTTTAATAATGTATCGATTGGATTATGATTGGATAGGATCAATGTATTATACCAGCAGGTCGAGCAAGTATTATAAATGAAAATTGAACAATTTGTACATGCAAGTAAATCAATATTATACATGTTTTAAGTCATCGTCCTGTACCATCTGCTTTTATAACATAAAAGTGTCCCATTAATCTATGAAAACCTATAGCCTAGTTTTAATACTTGCAATTTGTTTTAGTCATAGAAACATATTATGGGGAAAACGTGTTAGAAGACTAATGGTACACATCATACTTGTAAGGTAAAGAAATCAAATTAGGGATACCCCAATTTTGCTTTGAAGGTCTTAACGCCCCCCCCCCCCCCCCCCCCCCCCGCCCTCCCTCAAAGATAGAATAAAATAAACATACGTACCGGTATTCGATATTCGAATACATCTCCACAATAAAATAATAACTGACAATGCATGTTTGGGAAAGCAGTTCTTTTATTGAAAAGTTCCTACTTTCCGAATAACTAATATGATCAACATTATATTAGGCTAGATAGAGCCTAGATACGTGTTGATAACATGGGTTGATCGATGCTCAAAGCCAGTGGGTATATGTACCGGCCCATGGGTTTAAAAATAGCTTCCTCCAACTACAAGCCCATGCATGTGGGCCCAAATAAAGCTAATTATAGACATCATCTAACATTTATGTACCCAGACCAGTGGACTGGCAGTGGTCTTGGTAAGGTATATATCAGTGAAAATACTACATAACCGGTGCATCAAAGATGAAAATATTCTTTTGCCCCATACATGGCAATGAATCTCTGCTGAAAAGCATGTTAAACATTGCGTGACCAAAGTATTGGGTCATAAAATAACGCTCATTCATCAACTCCATTCAGAAACTTGCATGGGAATGTCATTGTCACATATTAAAAATAGATAGATAGCTATGTAATATCCTTTGACTATAGGAACAAGGAGATAAAATTGCACACGTATAACTTTCTATTAGAATACAGTGAACATAACACAGGCCTAAAATTAGATGTATTCTAGCAAAAGATCGAAGGATCTCAACCCCACCATGCACTGTAGATTAGCCGTGGCTTAGTTGCCAAGTTCAGTTGGGTCTAATAGATACCCGGGATATCATTTACAATCTCGAAGCTCGATGGGCCAATGGCAATGTAATTTGTAAAGAAGGTAAATTTGACAGCAAGATCTAAGATCGTCAGAAGTAAAACAAGAGCTCTTTCCCCAAGGAGTATCTAGGAGTGTTATGCATGCATACGGCCCCTCCCACTTCACCTCTGAAACTCCTTGAGCTTGCTGCAGTCTTCCCACTTGGCCCATCACCCATATGGATATTATATTACCGTACATGTATGTATTTAAAAAAATGGTTGTGAAATACTAAGAGTGAAACTGAATCGGGCACTCTATTCGCAGGAATTCGCACCGTAGTTGGTATACACATACAATGCCAAGCATAAAGCCAACACCATCGCTGGAGTAGTGAATTATATCTGCACAACAAGCAGACCCACACAGACCCAATAGCAATACCAGCCTCAGTCACTGGGTCGACATTCACGTAACGCCGAGGCCTCCTCACCTCAGCCCTCCCCGATACACCCCAACAAAACACACACGTAAATATGTACTCACCTACAGATCTGAGAAGCACGAACGATACGTAAAACACCAATAAACGTCTTATGATTACGCTGATCAAGATATTTTTAATAACATGGGCGATATTGGGTAGAGAACATGCACAGTTGTTGGCTGGTTTCGGGACTGAGACCATGGAACGTCTGCTTGTTGGTATCTGACCATGGAGTGTTACGCCGCCTGGTGTCGCTTTGCTGTACCGTTGATGGTTCCCAAAATAGCCCAGCTGGCCTGAGGAGGCTACCCTGGGTAGGCAGGGGTTGCGCTGCAGCCTATCATTTGGTCACACGCCATCACCAGTTTGCTTTTCTGTATTAAAAACTGCGCATGTAAAGACTTTATTCGAAACAAGTGCCTTCGGCACTTGGATTGTTGAGGCAGTTGTGTTTCTACTTCTCATAGGAATCCAACAATTTACTGGACGATTATTTTAATTTGGAGATATTAATTTGATTGCCAAAAATGGCTAAAATCACAGGGGGCCTACGTCTGGGTAGTAGGCCTAAGGTGTAGGAGGGAGAGGAGAGATGAGAATGACTGATATAAGAGGGTTTCATGGGAAAAAAATTGGACCCCCCCCCCCCCACACACACACACACCTATACATCTATCAATTTTCCTTCTCCTCCCCCTCCCCAACTACATCTCTTGCTCTTCCTCCCCGTTTATTCCCCCTCCTTAATAATAATGTGTAATGTGTGGACAGGTACATTCTTTGGTAAAAAAATCTTTAAAAAAAGTTGGTTGTAAAAAAAGTGTCGAAAAAATAGTTTGTCGAAAAAAAAAGTTGGGTCGAAAAAATAGTTGGTCAAAAAAAAGTTGGGCATAAAAAAAGTTGTGTTGAAAAAATAGTTGGTCGTAAAAATAGTTGGGTCGAAAAAAAAAGTTGGTCGGAAAAAATGGTCGAAAAAAAAAGTTGGCCGAAAAAAAAGTTGGGCCGTGAAAATAGTTGGTCGAAAAAAAGTTGGTCGTAAAAAAAGTTGGGTCAAAAAAAAAGTTGGGTCGAAAAAAAAGTTGGTCGGTAAAAATGGTCGAAAAAAAAAGTTGGTCGTAAAAATAGTTGGTCGTAAAAATAGTTGGTCGAAAAAAAAGTTGGTCCAAAAAAGTTGGTCGTAAAAATAGTTGGTCCCTCCAAAAGTTGGTCGTAATAAAGTTGGGTCGCTCACACACACACACACACCTATACCTCTTCTTCCTCCTGTGCTCCTCATCCTCCTCCCCTTGATATAACCATATTAAATGTGATTAAGCAACCAATCTTATACTCACTCCTCCCCTCACTCTGCCCTCCCCCAGGAGGTGGTTGAGGTGGGGCAGGAGTAGGAAAAGAGATGGAGGAGAAGGAGGAGGAGGAGGAGGAGGAGGAGGAGGGGTTTGTGCCCTCCCCCAGGGACCCCACCCAGAAAGAAAAAAAAACATCGCAAACCTGGTTTGTGAGAGAAATTCAGCGATTATATCGCAATGACAGCAATTTTTTTCGTCCGAGGTGCCCAGAAAAAACATCGCTGTCATACACATCTTGCGACGTATCGCAGTCACATTTGCTCGCAGAATAGAAAACATCGCAGAACAGAAAACATTGGTTTGAGGATATCTCTAGTACCAGTGTGAAGCTATTTCTGCTTCTGTTGTTACGAGATGTATTTATTAACAGAATTTAGCATCAAAAGTTCAATTTAGGCTAGATATCTCAAGTTACGTACCAACAAGTTAATTCAGCGATCGGAAATAACATCGTCATGACGATGACGGAAATGGTAAAACATCCCCGCACGTCATCACTAAAGGCGTTGCAACTCCCTTCCTTGAAATATAAATTATGACTTTCCACGAATGATAAGATGTAATCAGTGATGCAGCTCCTTTACTTCTCAGGATTATTAAAAATTACATATCCACGAAGATTGGACAGCTTAAAGGTACATTTAAGCCTATTTAAAATTGTGCGATGGGAATGATTCCGCTCGCAGTTTTGCAAGAGAAACGGCCGTGAAAATCCCTTGCAATGTTTGCGAGGATTTTTCTGGGTGCGATGTTTTTCAAATTCAGCGATGTTTTTGAACAATCATTTTTTCTGGGCAGGGTTTCTCTCGCAAACTGACTTCTGCAATGTTTTCTGCTGCGATGTTTTTTTCTGGGTGGGGTCCCAGGAGGAGGTTGAGGTGGGGCAGGAGTAGGAAGAGAGATGAGGAGGAGGAGGAGGAGGGGTTTGTAACAGGTATAGTGAGGTAGTAGGATGGGAAAAGACAGAGAGAGAGAGACTCCTGTGTACAGTGGCACAACCTCCCATTAGCATGGTCATGTATAGCTGAAGTGTGCACCTCTGGGACCTCACCCAGAAAAAAAACATCACAAACCTGGTTAGCGAGGGAATTTCAGTGATTATATTGCAATGACAGCGATGTTTTTGGTGTGAGGTGCCCAGAAAAAACATCGCTGTCATATGCATCCTGCGATGTGTCGCAGTCACTTTTGCTCGCAGAACAGAAAACCTCGCAGAACAGAAAGCCTTGGTTGGAGGATATTTCTTGTACTAGTTTGAAGCTATTCCTGCTTCGAGATGTATTTATTAACAGAATTTAGCATCAAAAGTTCAATTTAGGGTAGATATCTCAAGTTACGTACCAACAAGTTTCAGCGATCAGAAATAATGTCACCATGACGATTACGGAAATGGTGAAACATTTCCGCACGTCATCATTCAAAGACGTTACAACGGCCACTGACTTTTGCCTGCTAGATATAAATTATGACTTTCCACGAATAATGCATGAGATGTAATCAGTGATTCCTGCTCATTTACTTATCGGGATTACTAAAAACAATATGCCCACGAAGATTAAACAGGAAAATGCTGTGATAAAGGTATAATTAAGCCTATTAAAAAGTGTGCGATGGGAAAGATTCTGCTCGCAGTTTTGCAAGGGAAACGGCCGTGGAAATCCCTCGCACAGTATGCGAGGATTTTTCTGGGTGCGATGTTTTACAAATTCAGCGATGTTTTTAAATGATCATTTTTTCTGGGCAGGGTTTCTCTCGCAAACCTATTTCTGCAATGTTTTTGGCTGCGATGTTTTTTTCTGGGTGGGGTCCCTGGGTGACAGAGGTGCATATTGAACCTACCCGAATGCAACCACTAAAGGTCTGGGTAGTGAGTTACGTAATCCTCTAAGCGGTGTGACGTCATAGGTTGTTTACAAACACTCTCGCCACTCTTGCACTCCCGGGAGTGGACATGCTCTCGGGTTCTCCATCCACATTAAAGGCCGTTAAAGGGTTAAAACAGGACCAGTTGTAGACAGAAGTGTTAGTAGAAAAAAAGAGGTTTGCACATATAAATATGGTGGAAATACTTACTACATAAAAAAGCTGGGAAAAAACAGGGAAGGAAAACCCGAGACCAGTGGGCCTCTCTTTAGTTGACTGGTCCCCCGTCCCTCCCTTTTCCATGTGGAGAGCTCAGTAAGCGGCCACCCCGTCTTTATTATATAGGCCACCACTAGTTGCTGCACTGACTTATTAATAATTCAGGCGCGGAACTGGGCGGGGGAGGGGGTGCCCCCAATATCATGAACATTTAGGCCTAATTTGTTAAAGAATGAACTGACACTGACCCGCAGAAGCGCTTTAGTCCCTAACTTAGCTCACACATCTATAGCACCTAGTTTCTATAGGTCGAGTTTCAATTTCGATTGTAATAAATACTATGACGTCCAGTCATGTCGCAACAAAAAATAGGCATCATTCTTCCGATCATCGGATAAAGACAGGCTGAGGTAGGCTATAGACCTATAGGCCTACCATAACTTTTAAGTTAATGAATACCAGGAATTCAATGTGCATGTTGATTGTATTGCGGATGAATTTTAGGGCCATTGAGCAGTCAAACAAATAAGTGTGCATGTCTGGGAGAAGCTCATGAGTGGTATTTTACACACTTCTCCGGCCTATAGCCTACCTTCTGCTGACCTTCTACAATGGCTGCAGTAGGCCTTGGCCTATATATTTAAATAATAGATCTATAATGATGAAAATATATAGGGCTATTTAAACGTACAGTAGGCCTATAAGTTAGCAGTCAAGACAACCGGATAGGCTAATTATAGGAACTGTACTATCGTTAGCCCTGGAGTAGGCTACTTATTATTATAAATACTATATACAGTATGTTATATTCATAATGAGTTCATTTTGTATTTACCATATAACCATTAATTATTGTCATTGATTATTTCAGGAGTACGTAGCCTACACGCTGATAGGCCTAGGGCCTACCATCGTTTCTGTCGAAACTTTAACACCCATTTTCTCACAGTTGCAATGATAAATTGTTTTTGAAATGTTCTATCTAATGTAAAAAAAAAGAGAAGAAGTTGTGTTTCCGATTTATCTGGCTGAAAACTAGGTGTGTGTGTGGGGGGGGGGGGGGTAACTTTTTTTCTTTTTCTAAAGGATATAGGTCTACCAACTTCCAGGAACTGAAAAAAATGTCTACTTTATAACAATAGTTGTTTTAAACGTGGGTAATGTGCTTTTTGACAGTTCCGGGTTAGGTAAACTTGTTTTCCTGCTTTACATTAGCTTTTTTTGGTCAAAAAATCCAAAAAACAGTAAGGTACCGGTACGGTATGGTTAAAAAGCAACAGGTATGGTAACAAAAATGTTTAGGTAGGGAAAGGTTTTTCTAGGTTAGGGGGGGGGGGGGGGGTCGGAAACACACCTAGTTTATTTTGTGTGTGTGGGGGGGGGGGGGGGGGGGCTGGCCATGGGATCAAAGATTGCAAAAATATTAGCGTTTTGCTGTATGTTTTATATTACACAATAGAAGGGTCGATGTAATTTTAGATGTAGGCTTAAGACTCTACCATGCAGATTCTACCAGTTCAGGTAGTGTATATAATTTTCCATCGATTACTACAATCATGGCTATGTTATAAAACTACTTACATAACATCGACAGCACCACATTGTAGCCTACTACTGAACAAATTGTACTACTGAACATTTATTTACAGATTTTTTTACTGATGTTTAATTTAAAGGGTACCCGGAAGAGCTCCAATGGAGAACGAACTTGTCCTCTTCCTGATTTATATTAATGTATAGGCCTACATATGTTTCGCTGAATAAAATTTGCATGATAATAATAAGACCCTGAAATAACTATTTTGGAAAATAAATATTACCAAAAAAGATCCAAGAACTTTGCTAATAATCACGGTGGCCTACGGTATATGCCTAAACTAGCCCTATCTAACGGGAGGCATATAGCTATAATTGTGAAAATTCTGCAGGCATATTATTAAATTCATTCCATTGAATAGACCTATTTAAACTGTTACCCATTATAAGCCTACCGTTTTACTTTTTTAAAAAATCGTGAATTTATATTGGCCTACATTAATTTGTTTAAATGATAATTGGCCTACCGTATAGGCCCATAGGCCTATAGCCTAGGCCAATGCATCTCGTCACTTTCCTCGGGTCGGTAATTTCCTTTAGGCCTAAAGTTTAAGGGAAATACGAATCTGTCACAGAAGCCTAGGGCTAGTACTGGAATACATCCGTGTATATAGGCCTACATGAAGGGCCCAGTGTCTTCCGAAACCAATGATATTTGTTTCATTGAGGGGGAGGGGGTACGTTAATGCTAACTGCATGAAGATAGGATTCTGTAGTATATGCTTAGGATATAATAATAGCATATAGGCCTAGTAGAAATATATGCAAACATTTAAATACTGAGAGGTTTGTAATATCTTTTTGTTTTTGCCTAGTATAACTATAAGCATTATAAGGGCTAGAACGTACATATTACTAGCACGTGTAGGCCTACCCAGCTGTAGTAGGCCTATTGTAGTCCATCACCATCCTACATACAACATGTTATCCGGTTTCCAGAACCACCCAAGCTTGATCGGCCAACTGACCTCAATAAAAGCAAGAAATACATAGGCCTAATATGGAGATTTTAATTTACTAGATGGAACCTGTGTAAATAGTTTATTCAGGCCTACCATCGATACATGGGACTATAGCGTCACCAACATTGGACATAGGCCTACTGAATAAATCAATATATTATATGATTTCATTGCATTCGTCTGCACCTAGGAGTCAACACGTGAACTGTTGGCAGTTACAACGCATATAATCTCACATGTCTGTGTTTTACCATTTACATCAAACCAAGATGGCGCTTCCAATGCTACTAACGCTTGGCATCGGCATAATTTTACGTGTTTGGTTAGCAACTCCGAATCTAATTGAGTGGTTATCGGACAGAACAGAAATTTCTACTCCTCTAACATCATGGAAAAGAGGTATTTAGTTGAAATTAGTGTATGAATTACCTTAGTTCTTCTGTAATTGCATTTCGATTGCGGTCCCAGGCACGAGCTTCAGGAAGTTCAGCTAACCGTAACTGCCGGGTTGTAGGCCTACCGTATCTGCCGGTGACTGGTGAACTCGGACCGTTCTGGGCTCGGACCATCGTATACTCGGACCGTTGTAAGCTCGGACTGGGTAAGGTCGGACCAGTGGGTTAGTGGACTCGGACCAGGGGGTTAGTAGACTCGGACCAGGCATAGCTTTAGGCAGAGCATTATTATGATAGGTATATAGTTAAAGTAATTCTTTTATTAGTCAGTTTTACTTCGGACACTCCACTACTAGCTTTACTGACTTAGGACAACCAATTTTAGAGTTAGGGTTAGGGTTAGTTTTTTATTGTATGGTTTGGTCCGACTCCACCAACCCAGTGGTCCGAGTTCACTAACCCAGTGGTCCGAGTTCACTAACCCCCTGGTCCGACTCCACTAACCCGCCCGGTCCGACATCAGAGTGGTCCGAGTTCTCTAGGAACCTATCTGCCACCCTACCGGTCTATTACTACTAGGCTGCTAGTAGTATTAATTTGCCTTGTAATTCATTTTGTATGTTTATATTGCTTTCTACTCTGAAAATTAAGTACATGTACTTTGAAGAGGTCGTGTTCTTATCTGGACCAGTGGAAGGTGATCGCGATTGCACCGGTAGGCTATAGCGGCGTAGAAATCGCAGTTCTTCTTGTTAACCTGTTGCCTGTTCACTGTTGGAATATTTTCATTGTTTTGCCTATCATTTCTTTTTCATGACAGTGACAGAAGGACTGGCGTTACACAAAGCTGGTCTTTCGCCTTACGCTGGAGACCTGTTCCATGAGGTAAAATCAGTATTTTTATTTATCTATTTTAAATGTCATATTAAAAATGGAGTACTAGCTGTCACTATTAGTATTATAGTATACTGTAGTGGCTAGTGGCAGTGCACTCAACATGATATTATATACAAATCTAACAGATTACCTTATGGTATAAATTGTAATACACGTGTAGTCCTGAAGTCTTATTGAAATCTCTATAGTCTAAACGAAAGTAAAAGTCATATAGAGCCAATAACACCCCAACTTAATTTACTAGCAAAAGTGGTGTCAGTACTGATTATCAGTCCGTTTTTTCCCCGTTTTTCAAATGAAGGTGTACACGGTCACAGCCTTTCAAAAATTCTAACAGGTTCTATTGTTTTTGTTTAAAAAAATATAAAAAATTAGGGTGTTTATACAGCAAGTCAAACAATACAGTGAAACGTAATTGTGACGTGGGCTCACGGGTTTAATTCATTCGTCTATTAGTATAAGATAAGCCTTATCAATACACGAGGGATTCTTTATTTTTTCACCTGTAGGGTAGGGTAATACAGCATTTCTCGGGCACTTGTCAAAAATAAGATCTTCCGGGGCTTGCCACACTCACTGGAATCACTATTTCGTTTCAGATGCCGCTCATGCTCTACTTCTTCAACTATTTCAATAAAATGCTCGGAAGTTATCTGCCTTACATGTTTGTGGTGAGTTTATGTCTACTAAATTCACTTGTAAAGAACATTAATTCATGCAATTAATATTTGTTCAAAAGAAAATAGATATTTACAAATATGAACTTAATATCAATTGAATTCATCTATATTATCACATGCGATACCGTACTTACACGTGGGGCACCATGTTGCTTACTTCTGAATGACTTATTTTCCTTTCCTAGCTCGCCGATGTCGTTACAGCCGTTGTCCTGGAACGCATTGCCAAAAATTTCGGGCGTTACATGGTAAGAACAAATAAATCCAATATCTTCAGGCAGGAATGTATTGATTGTTCTTTTTCCCTGTCTAAATGATGGAATAAGATACATGTATTGGTCTTTACAGCTCGTGAAACAAGCGTCTGCAGTCAAAGAAATATCTCCTGAGTCAACATCTCTCATCTTAATGTCTGAACATCTTTTCCCCATACGGATGTACGTCATGGCCGCGTAAGTGATATTATTCTGCTAGAAAAATACCTAAATCAATTTTCTATGGTTATTTCGTTAAAATGGTTTGTCTTGAGTAGGCCTACCTACCGATCTATGTTAAAAGGCAGGGAAGAGGTATATAAATTAGTTATTTTGATTGTTTTTGGACCTTTGGGGGCCCCAGCTGCTAGGAAATCGAGTGAAAGCCTAGGAAAATATTCATTTTCTGAAGGCCCCATTTGTTCTCTCTCAGATGGTACCACAATATCAAAGATCTTTGCATTTGGCACCATTCCTCATGGGTTTGGATGATTCAATGTCTGAAAATGGCCAATTGTACCTCGTTCAATGTTTTCACCCAATTCAGGGATGCAAGTTGTCAGTCAGTTGACGGATTTCCTTCAATCTCCTCATTACCAAAATGTGTATATTAATTTCCCATATGTCTCCCAAATTACCTATGAAACCCTTTAAAAAGGTTTATTATTAACGGACTGACTGAATAATATGTCCATCTACCTGAATAATATGTCCATCTACCCCAAACATTGCATTGTAACATATGGGAGATCTATGTACCACTCGCCGCCTGCATCACTCCCTTGTCAGACAAGGTTCCGCTAGCAACTCGGTAGAGTGATAGCGTCGGGAATTTAGCGGAATTCAGCTTAGCGGAGCGGAATCCCCGTACACCACTACCGGGAGCAGGGGCAGGCAGCCCGGCAGACGGTAGTGAGTGTGGGTGGCAGCAGCAGCAGCTCAGTGCCTGCCTATTAACTTTTCTAGCAAGTTCTATTAAACATTCATGTCGAATATATTTATGTCTAGATGCATAATCCTTTCAGTTGTAAGCACTGTGTGGACCGTATTTTTATCTCAGAAACTTTTCCGTCAATTTTGAATACCCCAACTTGCATCCCTGACCCATATCCTAACAATTATAGGTCGCAGTTTCTTACTTTGTCTTCCCAGCTGATGAATTAGACGGATTCAGCGTCACCTGTTTAGAGCACACATTTATATAATTTCCCAGTTGATTTGTCACGGTCCAAGTTTCCGACCCATACATGAGGATGATTTGATGATTGATTGTTTAAACACAATAGATAATATTCTCAGAATATTTACATCCCATTCCACGTTGTTCTTCATTACATATATATAATGTGTGTTATTGTTGTTTGCAGGTACATGCTGAACCCTTATACTATTGCATGTTGTATTGCTAAATCTACTGCTGTCTTCAACAATTTAGTAATCGTCTTTGCGATTTTGTATACCTTGCAAGGTTAGTATCTTTGGAATTTTCTTATGGTTTGTTACATTCAATAAAACTAATCATGGTCCATTTGGGGCTGCAGTTAGAGTAAACTAACTTTTAAGAAACTTATTAGCCCTATGAGTGTATTACTTAAACGTTACTTCATAAGAATCAATACAATGAATGGGGCCTTCTGAGAAACCTCAGCCCATGTATACGTCTTCTGTTCTTTTGCAGTTTGTTCCATTGTATACATGAAGCATCTCCTATGTTCTGATTATGATGCATAACTTTAATATAATTGTTTCAGGCGCTCGCGTGAAAGCATGTTTCTTCATAGCCCTTGCCGCATACATATCCATGTACCCCATAATGCTGATCGTCCCTACCGCCCTCTTCATTGCTCAGGTTAACTTTTAACTTTGAAAACTTATCGCTATAGAGCAAAATATTTATCCACTTATCTAATATTTGTATGAGATATTTATCGAACCTCTGTGATATATTAAAAGTATTTCATCGTTGTATCGGTCTTTGTCTTTTTCAGTTGAATTTACGGAATCCTGAGAAGAATCAAATTTCCATCTCAACAATAGCACCTACAATTGGACTTATGCTTTTAATGTTGTGGGGATTACTTTATGCGTCATATATCCTCACTGGCTCTTGGATGTTCTTGAAAGGCACATACGGATTCATGTATGTTGAGACGAATAATTCACGATGTATTGTAATAAGTAACTTGTTTTCTTCAAACCCAACGCAACTCGTATGAATAGCGAACTCATATATCCTAGGTAATAGATATCAAACTATGCTTCTATTATTTGGCAGCTTAATTTATATCCTACGATAAGTTTATTATTTGGCAGCTTAATTTATAACCTACAATAAGTTAAGCGATTTGCAGTACTCTAACTAATGTGAATGTTTCAAAAGGAAAGTGGTTCATGGCGACTCTGTGATATTCTTTTTCAGACTATCTGTGTCCGACCTCACTCCAAACATGGGCGTCTTCTGGTACTTTTTCACAGAAATGTTCGACCACTTCCGTACATTTTTCATCGCTGTCTTCCAAATTAATGCCTTTATTTACACTGTACCTTTGGCTGTAAGATTAAGGTAAGTCACGTTGAATGCACTTTCCTAACAGAAATTTATGTTATGCGTATTATAGTTTGTAAGTGGACATCGCACGGAGGACTTTGCTTTTAAAAAAAGGCTCCATCTGTATTGATTTATGATATTAGGTTAAGTGCAATTTAATTGCTGACCGATGGAGTGATTTATTTAATTCACAGCAGAAAAGGCCAACCACGTGGAACCACACATTGAAATGAATGATTCGATGTGTTTCAGTTTTACTTTTGTGACTAGTAGAACTTTTGTCAGACATTTAAAGACATGATCGAGTATAACGCCTTTTATTTATTTCTAGGGAACATCCCATGTTTCTGATGTACATGTTATTAGGCCTGATGGCTATCTTCAAGTCCTACCCATCGTACGGGGATGTAGCTCTGTATCTCGCTCTACTACCGCTCTGGAGGCACACATTCTCTTGTAAGTCCTTGTGTGTTCCTAATGGATGTTCCCGCAGTTATTCTGAATATCTTTCGGTGATCGGATCGTCGCTTCTCGTGTAATGGATTTGGTTATACTGTCACCAATAGTTCGACATTTGAAGGCCTTTTAACCCTGGCTTTTGTGCCACAAATGTACCACTACCCTTGCAATTTCGTATAAATGATTATGATGTTTTATTGCTACAGATATGCGTAATACGTTCGTGGTGACGTGTATGTATATCGTATGCACGGTCCTTGGTCCAGTTCTCTACCATTTATGGATCTACGCTGGGAGCGCGAATGCTAACTTCTATTTTGCCATGTCATTAGTGTATTCTACTGCCCAGGTAAGAGAACTATTTGATATTGATATTATTCTAATTTCGCAGATAATAATGCTGTATCGGATTTTATAATTCGAAGGTGAAACCAATTTATAATTCAAATAGAAACTCACGTACTTGAATGCTTCACTAGTGTCTGCTTTAGTGATTATTTTATTTTTCTTTAATCATAATGTGTGCATATGTTGTACTATATATATTCAGAATCACACTTAGTACAATGCGTTACGTTTTAATAATAAAAAAATATTATTGAACGTGTATGGAAAATTCTCGATTTCTTGGTGAATCAATCCAAAATGTTCAGATCCAGGGGTACCAGTGTTTTAAGTCTGGAAATCCATCTCATTCCCTCCCGATTTCTCAGATATTTTCTTTACGTTTTATCTTTCCAGATAACTCTCGTTACGGATCTCTTATTTGGTTTCCTTCGTCGGGAATACGATCTCAAACACGGCCCTAAACCACCAGTGATAGCCGGGAAAGAAGCCCAGATTGTGTTGGAGTAACTTCAGTGATGCTACATTTCTACTATTTATATTATTCATCATTTTCTCGATATATGTTGAACATATACCATATCACCAATGATGACAGAACTCACTAATCTATGGTATTTAAACTGTTATATTACTATAGAGAGTATACAAGTCACATCGACACGATTGGTTGTACAAGAAAATGATCACGTTGATTTCTCAGAAACAGCGAATGTGTGTTTAAATGAGGTATGGGCCATATTTATCCCCTGTGAGAAAAGTAAACTAAAATTTACAGTATTTTGATCTGATAGATCCGTTGGTGTAAATCAACGAACCGTGCATGGCTAATAGCTGGTGTTTTTGATGATACTGATCATCACCCGTTTCGAAGCATTTTGACAGCATTAGTGTATACCTAACAGTCCTAAATACGGCCAAACCTCTCACATTAGAAGTCGATCGCGGAACACATTTGTGATAACAAATCTTGTGCATGTATTGTAAAACGATACATTCCAGATCAACGACCGTAGACGGCCTGACAGGTGTAGTTCCACCGACAATCACTGCAATCCATTTTATACACGTGTGATTCACTATTTCTTATCTGCAATGTAAAGTGAGTGCTGGAATCTGGTTGTTTTATGTTTTAAAGCAAATGATCCAGTCACGGTTGTGCTATGCAAGTACTTCTATGTTGACCCTTCTTAATATTTCAATCCTATTTTGAGGTAGATCTGTCCATTTATGTTTTCATTACTGCTCTGGACACTAAAGGAGACGGCATTTGGAGAAATATAATTTATTGAGTAATCAAAATGAAGAGGTATGAAAGTTATAAAAGGTTGAATTTATGAATGAAGATCGATTATAAAGAACTAATCAAAATTAATATAAAATTGCCAAGCCCCCATCGAGTGTATATGCTGTGTGGTGCGTGGGAAAATAGATTATGTAAAATTAAATTGAAAAATAAATAAGTCTTTATGGAATATTGACCTATTTCTGACTTAATAGGTTTTTGACCACCTTATAATAGGCCTGTCTCCCCAAGGCAAAATCACTCCTGGGATTTAATTTAGCATCAAATTTCTCCGGTGGGTGCAACACATTAGACCTGAGCAAGCTGCAGAACATCAATAGCGCTGACGCCCACATTGCTGCTGCCTTTTGGTACACTCCAGTGGATTGTTTAGGTTTTAGGGTTCTTTTTTCCCTTCTACACCGTTCCCAAGCACCCGTCATAACGTCTGTTGGAGCCCGAAGTTTGCACCATAGGGATCGGCAAGGCACCATTTCTTTTAGTATGTGTATTAGCACTATCATTTACTGATGCGTATGTGTTTGAGGCACTTGGCTAGGAAAGCAGCATATCTTCACAATAGGTAGAAGCCTCTCCTCTACTGCCAACCTTTAACACATCCTGTACGAGGGTTGTTTTAAAGCACCGCTACTAATGGCCAAAAGTGGCTCTGAAACAGCCATGAATGGCCAACTCCTCATGAGGCCGAGCGTTGCTTTTAAGCGACTTTTTATGGAATGAATATAAAATAGTGCATAGATTTCAATTTAACTCAAACATGTAGTGTGGGTAAAGAGAATTTTATTCAACTCAACTACTTATACATTGCGCGCGCGCCAGTAATTAATAAATATAAACATTTAATAAATCTTTATAGAAAACAATTACAAATATCATGTAGCAATTACAGATTGACAATTAAAGAAATCAGTTACAGAAAACAAATGTCCAAGTAATGTCTGTAGCTCAGTCAATAAGAGTTCATAAGGTGAGTGAGGCATCTCTAAACGACCAATTTATATTGAATGAACGTCTGGTATGGCATGAAATAAAACAGAAATAAAAGCAAATATTAAACTATGTCCTTTATTTAGTGAACTAGGCTTCAATCTTGCCAAAAAATAATTTCATTATATTCTTCGTCTTGTAACTCTTCTTAAGTTTCCAAAACCCTGGGCCCCTCTTCTGAGCATCTGATATAAGCTTTACCTTATTCATGCAATGGTCTAAAGCTCTGATTACCTCTTCTCCACGTCATTTGTGGATTTCCATTCGTCATCTCGTACAAGGTGTCAACCAACTCAAAATATTTTGCTATTTCTATCAACTTTGCAAACCCTTTATTTTTTGCCCAAAACAAATCTGGTTTCTTATCTTCGATCGACAGACCAATTAAGTCTAAATTAAAATCACCCATATTATAAAATTCCTTTCTGGCTTTACATTCATCATTTCAAACAACTCATTACACGTTTCGAGCTGTTGATTATACAAATCTTGTGTTGGGAAATATACACTAAAAATACATATCTCTTTGCTATTGCTTCCAATTTCAAGAAATGGTATCCCACCGTCCTTATTACACCCTTTACCTATTACACCTTTAAAGTCTAAGATGTTAGCAGGGGTATGCCCCTAAAATTAGTCTCACCATTTGTGAAATAACTCCGTCCCATTTTTTTTAAACGTTTTTAAACGTTTTTATTTTCATATACATACAGAAACATGGCAGAACAGGACACTTTGCTTGATAGGTCAAGCGCTCTTCGGAACCTTCTGCTCCAAGTCAAATACATGATGCAAATAGCATTAACTATATTGTCAAAACGGTGAAATCTTCATTAAGGATATAATTATATAATCGGATAAGGATATTTACATTTATAATCTTAGAGCGGAAGAGGATGATGTAAGAAATAATGAGGATGAGAAAATTTTCAATTCTATACAGACATTATAATAGTATTATTGGAGGTGAGAGTGGAGCAAGAGAGAGCTGAGTGATTCATTCACTCATTTTAATTTAAATGATATCGTTTAATATAATTTTTAAACATTAAAGAATCCTGAATGTTACGAATATCAACTGGAAGGTTATTCCAAGTGTTGGCAACTTGGTAATACAAGGATAATCTATCAATTTCCCGTCTGGGTATGAAAAGGTTAAGAACAGGTTCATCATGGAGTCGGGTTGGTCTCTTTTCTCGTTCAAGGTCTGAGAGGTTCAGTTTACAAATCTTTGTAAAGGCCATTTTGGAGAGAAGGAAGTCTAATCTTTTATCTAGTTTCATTGTCTTAGTGATATTATGAATGTAATCCGTTGATGTTCTGGGAGGACATCCAATAGCTATTTTCAAGGCTTTGTTTTGTAATTTTTGAATAGATGTAAGAATTTGCTTATTGCATCCACTGATGAAAGGTGCGCTATAGTCAATGATAGAAAGAATATTCGCTTTGACTAGTAGTATGGCACTCTTCTTGGTAAGATTTTGACGAATCAAAGCAAGTTGATATATTCTATATTGGAGAGATTTAGTTAAGATATTACTCTGTTCAATAAAATTCAGATGTCTATCGATATTGATGCCTAAATAATTATAACTATCGACTTGCTCTATTTCATCTTTGTTTATCAGTATCACTATCTTATTAGATTCAGTCTTTCTCTCCCCAAACAGCATAGATTTGGTTTTGGTAGTATTTACAAGTATTTTGTTCTTCACGGACCAGTCATGAAAAATAGCTAGGTCGCTATTCATTGATTTAGTTAAATCATTCAGATTTCTACCAGCAGCATATAGGACCGTATCATCGGCATACAAAATATACCTTGAAGATAAATTAAGCTTATTAATGTCATTAGAAAATATTAAATATATGATTGGCCCTAAAATAGACCCCTGAGGGACACCACAGTTAATAGGTTTGGAGTCAGAGTAATGATCACCTAGTTTCACCGATTGTGATCTATTGGTAAGGTATGAGGTTAGCCATGCTAGTGCTTTATCTTTAATTCCAATTTTACAAAGTTTTTCTTTAATTATATTATGGTTAACACTATCAAATGCTTTACTAAAGTCTATAAATGTTGCAACTGTATAAATTTTGCTATTGTTGTTATCATTAACATGGCTTATGAATTCATAAAGGGCCTCATGCGTACTCCTATTTTTCCTGAAACCGTATTGGTGTTCAGAGATAATACAATTGGTGTTTAAGTGACTCCAAATTTGTGATGAGATAAATTTTTCTAATAATTTTCCACCTATATGCGTGAGGGCTATAGGTCTGGTGTCTTTTGGGGTTGATGCATTATTAATTTTTGGTATCGGTTTAATGATGGCCACTTTCAATGCTGCCGGGAAAATTCCTTGTTCAACTGATAAATTGAATACATGTATACATTGCTGCTGTATTTATGCTAATGTGAGTTTCTTGTAAATATATGGTGGCATTCTCTCTTTAACTTGGAAAATCTTCCTCCCGTCTGACAGTCCATTGGCATTAAGGGACACTAAGCTCAATCTCTCATAGACCCCCCCAGGTGAAGTCTTCTGCGTTGCAGGGGCTTCCGTGAGCTATTAAGTTGTTTGGAGCTCTTGCAACCTGTCCCGAGCGTGTCTTCTTGCTAGGGTCGTCCAGGGTTGGGTTACCCAAGCCGGCATTATCAGAACAGATGTTATTTGCTCATCCAATAACCGTCTTAGGACTTTCCCCATCAGACTGAAAGGAGGGAAGCAATAAATGAGTTTAGCGTTGAAATTCCAGTCCATTGAAAAAGCATCTACCCGCCAGGCTTCTGGTTCGGGCCTCCAGGAAACAAAAGTCTCACATTTGTTGTTAATCCTAGATGCAAAAAGATCAATTTCCAGAACTCCCCATTTATTGCAAATCTTAGCGAAGTGTTTGTCCCTCAGTTCCCATTCCATGTCATCAGAGAAGTGTTGTGAGGCTGTGTCGGCCCTGACGTTATCTACACCCGGGATGTGTGCAATAGAGATCCAATTATTCCTGAATTCACACCAATTCCAAATGTCATAAGCTAAAGCATTACATCTGTTGGATCTAACTCCACCAGCCGAGGTAGGTGATAACGTTGATCATTCGACCACTAACATCATTCATTTCCTTGTTTTGGTCCCCCTGTCTCATTATCACTTCGCAAATGGGCCCAAGAGCGTTCATTGCCGCTGTTACCCCTTTGTGGATCGCAGACAGTCCTACCTCCATTTGTTTACAGAAATTATCCTTCTGATAGACATCTAGACCGCTTATGTCGGTCTCCAAAGCCAGAGCGCAAGACATTGGTACGTTCTCCCGGAGAAGGGTACTTCTTGTATGCATCATCCATATCTTGGATCTTAAACTTTTGAGCTAGCTTTAGTCCATAGAGTCTCTTGATGTAAGAGTGAGCTTTTGGCCCTGGGGCCTGCTCTGCCTCTTTTTGTTCCAGCTCCGCTTTAATGGCGTCTGCTAGAGCGCCTTCCTCCTCCTCTTCCTCTTCCTCGTTACCCTCCTCATACACCTGCTCCTCCTCCACCATCGATGGTGCAGGGGACTTGGTGGGAGGGGGTTTTCCTTGAGCTGCTGAGGCTCTGACCTGAGTGTTCTGAGAGGACGTGGACAGAGAGGCGAGGGCCTGGGCCGCCTGTCCCTGCATCTGAAGATGCTGTGGTGGGGGATGCTGTGTTGGGGGAGTGGGGTTTGATTGTCATGACCACCCCTGGTACTGCTGGTGTGCTGGAGGATGAGGGGGAGGTTGATAGCCTCCTCCTTGTCCGTAATTGGGTTGAAACTAGTTGTAACCGCCCGGGTGTCCATTTTGATTATGGCCCATGAAACCGTAGTTTCCTCCTTGTTGGTTGTTGAAGTTGCCAAACATTCCTTGGTTGCCTTGAAAACCTTGGAGACCACTCTGTTGATGGTGATTTTGGCCCATACCTTAGTTTAGGGGAAGACTGGTTGAAGATAGACCTGTCATTCCCTTCCTTATCGTCAAAACCCAACTCCAAGTATTGCAGAACAAGGCCTTACGATTCGCTATGAAAAAACCTAGAAGATTTAATACCGACCAACTGCACTCTGAGACCAAAACCATGTCCGTCCTGCAGAGGATGTTCTTTAATAACTGTAAATTCTATCACAAGCAATTACACGCCTGCCGATTAGATTGGATAACCAGACGAGAACAACTGGGAGCTTATGACCTGCGGGGCAACAGGAATCTCAGCTTTGATGTTACGAGACCAACATGCGCTGCATATCAGAAGTCGATAGCCTTCACTGGCGCCCTCTGGTGGAACGGCCTATGAGATGACACCAAAGAGATTCCCGACTGTACGCACTTCAAATATCGTTTAAAAAATGACATTTTGGCCAATGCCATACAGATACCCGAGATCTAAAACCTAAAACTTCAAACCGTTGCTTAACTATCAATATACTTTCGCCTACTATTCTCAAAGATCTTTAGACGACCAACCTTCATTATCACCCCATCTCATCTCATACCCCCCCCCCCCCCCCATTATTATCCAAATCTATCCATAAAAGATTGTATACAAATGAATTGACTCAACACCTTTAATCTTATAGTAGAGATGTAGTAGCGATAATCCAGGGGTGGGCGGAATACCGGGCCCTAGTCCCGAGCCCCTCAAAAAATAGCTTGGCTCATGCCACTATTACATACATCCTGAATAAAGATATGTTCAAAAAAAAACAATGGCTGATACCAAGGGGGACGGTGCCAAGTGGCCCGTCCGAGTTCAAACCTTGGAGAGATTGGATCCTTTTGCGGATGAATCGGAGATAACTCCTGTATCCATATCCAAGCAGTTGTTTGCTTTGCAATCGTTGATCTCATTCCCCTAAAAAGGAAAGAAGAGGAAAACAGCTTTATTAGGAGCGTTAGTTAAAGCCGTGGAGGCAGCATGGTACACAGGCCCATGACTCCTCCAGCACGTTCAACAAGTGGTCGGGGACGAACAACCACCGTTCCAAAAGCAACTAAACATCAGAAAAACAAGTTTTTCTTTATGTCCAGTTATGCACTACTATTCCACCAACGAAATAGTCATGTTAAAAATTCGAAAAAGTGACTAAAGTGTACTGAAATACTTACACTTGATACAAAGCATGTGGGATGGTCATGATGAGCGAAGCGTCTACTGATGTCATGTGATGCGTCCGCGTCGGTTCTCATGTATTCTCAGCCAACCCCTAGAGAGTTGGCAAGAAAATACTACGATATAAACACTCTGTGGTAATCTATCTTCATTCCTTGGCAAATGGCTAGACAATTTAGTTTAATAACGTATGCGTCTTCTCTTTTTTTTCCTTTTTTTTTGTGGGGGTGGGGGTGGGGGGATTTTGATTGAAAGAGAAATTGGTATGCGATACCCTATATCGCTAAGATATTTCCTAAGTTTAATTCAATTCAATTCAAACATTCTTTATTGTCAGACTGTTACAAAACAATTGGTTGTCCAATTCTGGCGTGCCAGATCTTCCTATGGATGCCACAATGTTTCAATGTTTTGTTAATAATATCGTCACCTGTATAACGTCCGCTTTTCCCAGGAGTTTCCATAGATAATTTACCTGGGGATTATTAACGCAGAGAGAACTGGCTTGAAAACATAATGTTCCGTTGAAGAAACGTATGATTACTAATTGCATATCTATGATCTAGTCTCCCACACTGGCCGAAAATATATATTTTTTAATTTGGATACATTACAAATGGGTTATAAACATCTGACAGGAGAACTCTAGTTGTACTTACCATTGAATAGCCAGACCTCAATGCACCATGTTGTACTCAATTCAATGTTCCTTTGTGATTAATCACCGATCGATATAACCCTTGATGAAATATTTTGGAATTTCAGGAAAGTATAAATGTACACCACAAATGATTATTGACTGAGCTGTGTATTTGCACGGTTATGTGTGCCTTTTTGTATCTAGAATGGAAAATAAAATTATACCAATCTATCATTTTTGTCTCATAAATATGTTGATGAAACCGCTATTGTCAGAAAAGATAATTATTCATATGAAGGAATGTGTGTTGCTAATATCAGCCATGGGAACGATATTCGCGATAGTCGAAGGTTTCATCCTTCTTGTTCCATTGTTCTTTTCCTAATTTTACTTCGCTGGCTTCATTCGGCGTTTGTGAAACCTGTGCTGTGATTAAGTTAATTAGTGGAGATTTACTCACATGTTGATTATATCAGTGTGTCCCTTAAACAGTGCAACCTTATTGAAAAGATGATTGCTTGAGCCTTTTGTGCCTATATAAAACCTATTCTTCCATAGAATGGAAAACCCTAGTTCAGGCTATGTATGCATATAACAGTTAAAAGTTGGCGGTAAGTTGATTGTATGTTTCACGAGATTTAAACCGGAGAGGTCGGTGTATTGTTCTATTTGTTTGGGAGAGCATTCAGTGCAATATCTGCCACAAAATTTGTAAAACTTTGTCCCTGAACACCTGCTTCTTGTGAGGCAGGAATCTGTCCGATAAATGGCAATTTTTTTCTGTTTGTAGAAAATGTGATTCAGAACATCTCATTTTCCTTGTTAATATTCTTTCCAAGTAGCTGGCAGAATTCATACAAACACTGATGCAACGTAAGCTTATATTTCCAGTGAATGGCAAGAAACTTGGCTTCGACCTCCGGGTTAACATTAGTGGTCGTTAGTACATAGACTCACTTTGAAGTCTCAAGATTAAGAATAACAATTGGGAAACATGATTCGAAGGGCTTGAGGTGTGCTGGGGAACTTGCATAAAGGTTTGACAGCACAAACATGCCAGGTGATTGATAGAAGTTTGACAAGAATGAGAGTCTCAGAATTCTATACTATTAAGGCTCTCGATCGATTCCAAGTAGCTGCGCACATATGTGTACCTGTGGCTTCTGGCTGACCAGCCCATGCATTCCTTGCCCTTGTTTATATACTGAAATCTACATACTGCTTTCCTTCAATATCAGGCTAGAAACACACCGACATATCTCCTCGTCCCCTCAGAAAGAAAGAACGTACCAGGATGAAGGAGAATGGTACATGTGTATTATAGTTGATATATATTATCATAATTTGGATTTAGACTGGGACAGATGAAAAATTCCGAGAGGGGATCTGATCACCCAGTATTAATACAATCTTTTTTATTTTTAAAAAAGGGGTGTTCACCGATGTGTTCCCCTGGGTAGGGCCTATTCCCAGTAGGAGAATCGTTCAAATTAAAACGCAGCAACACTATTTCAGATTGGAAGACAGTGTTGTGGAATGCCTGAAATGCAACTATACTAAAACCGATAACAGCAAAGAAAAATGGAAAGGATATCTAACATGTTATGCAGCTTCACAGTGGAAAGAATGTTTTATATGTATCGCACTGTATGCATCATAAAGTACGTTTAGACTATATTATAAGCTCTGTTGAATTAGTGAAAAGTATCACGCATAAGGGGCAAACAGCCCATGCGGGACTGGCAAACACTAGAGAAGAGACAAATGTCTCACTAAATACCAAAACGAGAGAGTAAAGATCATCAGCCATGCTGTATGACAAACACATTGTGTACTCTAGCTTTTAACCCCCGTCTTGGTTTAACTAAACAGTTCTTTTAGTCGGTAACATGATATCCAAGGCATCACATAAGAGCAACACAGACCATGTCTTATTCTGGGAGTTCAGCTGAAGATTCAACAAAGAAAAAGATATTTCCATTTCCTTAAATTCCTAATCACAATCAATTAAATCTCAACCGATCTTGCGAAGAGTGTGATTCATAAAAGATATACCACCATAAAAATCTCTATTTCAGTCTCCCGAGGAAGGTCGTTGTAGACCGAAACTGAGAATTATGAAATAAAAAACAAGCAAACACACCGCGAGCTGGATGTTATGTTATAGTTGGTTCTTCATAATCATTCATAAAAGATATTCAATATCTCGAGACAAATTGAGACAGGAAGGATCATATAGTTTCATGCATTCCATATTAACCGGCATGTGTGGATGATACCGAGGCGAATTAAATAACCCGATGTCTTTAACCAAAACTGACCCTTAAGTTATTACAATTTCTGTTGGGATTTCCAATCAATCCCCCCAAAAGAGCATTGAAATTACAAGGAAAATCGTTCCTGCAATTAAGTTGTATAATTGCCATTAGATTATTGGTATCATGGCGGTATTTGCACTCGCCAATCCCTCCCCCATTTAAAAAATGTTAATAACAAGAAAACGGCATCCAGTGGAACGTACCGTCGACGTTTTAATCGATAGAATGCCCTCACATGATGTACGCCGCTCCACCTGAAATATACATAGCGCAGCGGGGAAGGTTGGGGTGAGGGGCGGTTAGAATAACAGTTAAAGATAAGTTCCTAAATTCAAGCTTCAAATTACCCTGACGAAGACCAACCTCCACGGTCGAAACGCGTAGGGACAGCCCTACCTCTTTTTGCAAATAAAACTTCAATTTAAAGAAACCTACAGGAGTTACTTATTTGAATCGGAGCTTTTAACATCTAAGTTCTTAAATGATGTGCTTCATTATTCAAAATCCATAACAAAAAAACACATTTCTGGTACACACGGTATATATATATATATATATATATATATATATATATATATATATGAGCAATTCCACCAATTGGTCGTCATTTGGCCATCCAGGTCTGAAAATTCTTAAATTTTTAGAATAGCTTCAATTGATTTATTCTTTTTCATATATAAACTACACATATTGATGATATTATAGACGAAATTGGGAATGTTAATGATGAATATTGTAGTCAGGGCAGCTTGATAGAGTCTGTGATTATAATTCTGATGATATGGGCACCGATTATTGGTACATATTTGTACATAAATGAGGATTTAAATTAAAAATAAATAAAACAAACATGCACATAATGTTTTAAACTATTTTGTATTCGGTAGATCTCGATATAAGGGTGATAATACTTTTTAGTTTGTGAAAATATTCCAATTAGGAGGAAAGTTATGGTCAAATAACCATTCCAGTAATGGTAATGATAATGGCAGCGGCAAGGCTGACAGTTCATTGACCCTCTGCCCATATACAGATATATAACCCATTATTTTCAGAATATACACAAATATTTATCATTCATTCCCTTTCGTTTTCTTTTTAAGTTGACTTGAATACTTGTATTGGTTGTTCAAAAAGGTAAATGTATGTTCTCTTTAAGTAAATACAGGTAACATTTTTAGGGATAAAGGTTTTGAAATTTCTTATGTCCCAACAAAGGTTTACCATAGTATGTATACATGTCAGCGTCAGTTCCAGCCTATGTCAGCGTCACGTGTGGAAAACACACGTGACGCTGACGCATTTCCCTCCCTACCTTCTAATCAAGAAGATCCTGAGTGGATTTGTGTTTTTTTTAATGAAGTATGTATGACATATCATCTATATAGATATTATTAATAATAAATTCTTGATATTTATTAAATGCAGTAGACTAAAAATACTCACGTGACGCTGACATTAGAGCTGCCCAACTCTTACCATTGTTCCTATTATTCCAAATTATGATCAGATATCTGAACAGATTTATTTTTAATATTTCAGGTCCATGTAGAGCTAACAAAATTAGTATATATTGTTCACCCCTGGTCATAAATTTATTTCCAGGCCTTGATTTTACTTTCCACACGTGACGCTGACATTTAGACTTCCCAACATATTTTCTGATATTTACTTTACCAAAGATACATAGTAAACAAATAAAAAACAAGTAATGGAGTAGCTGTGGTTAAGGCTCAATGGTAAAATAAGTTTAAACTATGTTTGAATAAATATTTTGATTTATTTTCAGCATTTTATTGGGCCTTTCTTGATTTTTCTTCATTTTTAAGGCCCTAAAATCCGGTTTTTGGACCCCCATGCCTAAATTATTAGGGACAACTATGTAAATAGGGGGTATTTCTGATGTATTTCAGGCTGGCGGACGCGATAACACTATTGAAAAATGTCTCCTATCATTTTTTCCCATTCAAATATGCAAAATACGATTTTAGGGTCAAATGACGACCAAATGGTGGATTTGCTCATATGGTCAAATCCGGAAATTTTGTAACATTTTTGGTTTGTTTTACAAAAACACCTACAGTTTTTGCAAAATATGTCCGAACCTTGATTTTTTTCTTGCATTGTATACAAAAATATGTATTATATGATGTTGGAAAATGTTATCACTGTAGTCCATGTCTTTAGTTATCAATTATAGCCCCTGATTCATGATATAAATAAGTTTTATACTACGAATCCATTTTCATGGCACAAGAATCAGTAAAATTATTTTAATTATAATTTAATTAACATATCTTTGAGATACCCATCACATGTCAGAATAAGTGTGGCATAAGATTTGTAACCTGGCTATAATATCTTAGGACTGAGCAGGGAAAGACAAAAAATGCCTAAAAATGGACCAAAAAAGCTTTTATACTACGAATCCACTTCTAAATGAGATATCTAAAGAAATAAAAAAGAATAAGAATCCAGCTTTTCAAATTATCATTATTAGATTCTTGTGATTCTATGGGCAAAGTTTTAAAGATTTAGTGTTAATGCATTTGGTGTGGTGGGAGCCTGTCTGAAAAAAGCCAAATGCCAAATATTTATACTACAAATCCACAATGTCATCTAGTGTTAGTTTGATGAACAGTGCCACCACCTACCATTTTACTGCTTAGCTGACTTATCCAGTGTCAATGACCATTCAAGCTTTGTGCCATTGAAACCAATGTAAGTCTTATTTCTACTGGTTTTCTTGATAGATTGTCTTATAAAGTCGGAAATATTAAAGATCAGGACGATCAATTCAGCCATAATTTACGTTTTAGCCATATTTAAGTCAAATTTTCACTATGAATCCATTGGCCATACGGCCTGAGCAATAATAGGAGCTGTTCACCACTTATTTGTAACTGGTTCTTTTGGTATTGATGGTTAACATAGGTGGATTTGTAGTATAAATGGATTCGTAGTATAAATGTAATTTATAGTTTAAGCATTTTTCACTCAAATTCTTGGCATATTTACCATCATTTTGAAGGAAATGAACGTTGCTAGAGGTAATTTAGTCGATTGGATGCCAGTGGACGTATCATATATGCTTTTTTATTTCTATTATTATTATAACTACCATTACGTCTGTCGGATTTAAATGCTTGCTGTGGGAAGAGAAATGCTTCTAGGACAATATGATAAAAAATACCTGAAACCATGCTACAATATCCCTGGTCACCAAGGATGAAGATTAAAATAATTTTAGAACGTACACATTAGATGAAAATCAAGCCATTCAATTTCAATAATTATTTTTATACTACGAATCCACTATGAGAATATTTATACTACGAATCCACTTAATTACATAGGAAATAATATTGTTTAATATCAATTTTTTTTGAGAAATGTTTTACAGATGCTGACAGCTTCCTCTACACACAGTTTCAGGAGTTATACTTGATTGATATTGGAATCAGGAACGATACAACATTTCATATATTTCAAAATTAGAGATTCATTCCAGAAAAATTAATTGCTTTCGCATAGATGGATAAAAAATACCTGAAACCATGCTACAATATCCCTGGTCACCAAGGATGAAGATTAAAATAATTTTAGAACTTATATACAGGATGAAAATCAAGCCATTCAATTTCAATAATTAATTTTATACTACGAATCCACCATTATGTTACAGTAGTGGGTTTCTGGGGAGGCTCGGGAGGCCTGGGGCGTGGCTGCGTCCACGCGGGCAGCACTAGAACCTTGGAATAAATACATTGAGGGAGCTTGCCTCTACTCACTTATAATATTACAGTCGCCGTGTCTGCACTTCTTCTCTCTCACCGAATCTATTCAAAATTTAAACTGTAGGATAGTCTTATGACTATTCGTAGCATTAATACTGGGGACACACAGTATTATATCACTGGTGGAGAAGCCAATTAAGATCGTGGTTAATTGTGTATTTGTACACGAATTATCCCCTAACTTAAGGGGTGGAAAGTTTGCTGAAATTGAGCAAACCCTTCCACTACATGGTGAGTAGAGAAGCTCCAGTCAGGGAGGCTAAAAATAGCCCACCTGGGGAAGGCAAGCCAGCTTTCTCTGGGTGTAAGGAGACCTGAGGGGAGTAAGCAGCAGTCATGTAGGAGGAAGATACAACAGACTCCTACATTGAGTGACTGAAAGATAGACAGACATCAAACTACACAGTGCATCTCTGGATTGATATCAAAGCTTAAAGACAATCAAGTTGTGCCGAGTCCAGGGGATGGGAAAGTGAGATCATTACCATCGATCTCATATGTGTAGTGTATATGTAGAACCATGAATGACCATCATGGGAACCCGGAAGACAAGGGCCCCAAGGAAGCCTAGGCCGGGGTACATGTTTTCTGATGTCTGGAAACGTCTAAGGAGTGGGGGAAACTATTTGGCTAAAGTTCAGCTTCCCCGTGGTCAAACGGACGAGGAGACTGAAGTTCAAGAGCAACCACTCCTTCACGACCAAGTAAGAGCATTGCGTCAGGGCGCCCAACCGTCAACATCAGCGGCTGAGGGCGTCCAACCCTCTACTTCAACCCCAATTGCAGAAAAGAAAGTCAAGGCAGAAGGGGATGAAGGGGCGTTAGCTGTGGATATTTTGGGCACTCCTACCAAAGTAAAATATCCAGAGTTAGAGGAATTAAGACACTGGCAAAGAGACAATGAGCTGGCAGGGGGCTTTGGTGCCGTAGGTCCCCTAAAGGAAGGTCCTGATGACGACGACGGGGATTCTGAGAAATCCACGCTGTCGGGATCAAAGTATAAGTCAGTGCTGACGCCAGGAAAACATCACACCACTGGCAGAGAACAGTTCAGGGAGGATCCCAATAGAAGGGGCTATGAGAGTGAAGGAAACCAACAGGATCACTTGACTGTTCCACAAACCAAGAACAATAGGGAAGGTGATCGGTTGGATCTATCTTCATTCTCAGATTGGAGTCTCTCTAATGTGAATGGTGATGGTACCCTGAAGGTAAACAGGCCTGCTAGGACTTATGAAAACATAATGGCGTCCAAAGAGGATAGTGAAGGTAGGGGTTCTGAAGCATTAGGTGCGACCGGTGGTGTGCCTGAGGCAAAATCTGCAGCGGACAGATTCAGAACGTACGCCACAATGCACCTGGAAGGAACAGGTGCAGTGCCACAAATGGATCCTCAAAGAAAGTACATCCAGGAACTAAAGAGGAGGGATGACCTGATTCTGTTTGAGCAGAAAAGAGCTCAAGATCTGGAATGTGAATTGCAACAGTTCAGAGAGGACCGGATTGACTTGGAAACTCAGAACAATGTTGTGCGGCAAGAGTTAGACATGTGCAGGTACAAAAGTGATGAACTGGTGCATACCTGTACAATGGAACTAGATAGGATGGAGATAGACCATAGGCAGGAGGTGAACGAACTTAGGGAAGTGATAAGAAAGCTGCAGATAAGAAACAGACTATTGGAAGTTCAGGCAGTGCATCAACCTACACCAAAAGTGCCCACTATGGATAGGCCAACTCAGACAATCCAGAGTGAATTGCCGCGGCCACAACAGTTCCCATGTGAAGATACAGGTCATCACTTTGACATAAATGATTCATATGGTAGCATTTACAGAACAGCTATGCCTCCAGCACCATCAATAAGGGGATTAAATAACAGGTTGGATATCCCTCAAAACACGCCACCGCCGGCGTATAATAGAGACCTGGGACGAGAAATTCCAAGGCCAACGGCGCCTCTTAAATTGGATGGTTATCAAAGCGTGAGTAGGCACAGTGTGTATGTCCCACAGCAGTCAATAGGACGAGAGAGTTCCAGAGATCCTTTCCCAGTACAGGGAATAAGCCCAATAAGGCCGAGGCCCACACGAGTACATGTGGAAGAAGGGCCAGGTTACAACACACATGGGCAAATAGGATCTGTGGGGCGTCAGAACAATGATTATCTTGTACAACGCCAATGGGAGATGGCAGACCCTGGCGATGACGAGTTCAAAAGGGGCAGAGTCAGGCATTCGAGACAGATGCCCGTGGGAGCACACAGAAGGTCACGCCAGAAAAAACAGATGGATGACAATTCAGATGAATGGGAGGATGATTGGCTGACGGATTCGTCATCGTCAGATGACGAAAAAGACAGCAAAAACCACCTCAGAATGGTCAGCAACAGGGCGGTGAAACAGGTGACAAAAGATAGTGCGTCAGTCGCCAAAACACTGGCAGCACCGCCCGAGAAATTTTCAGCGCCAACGACGTTAATGTCGGCGGCGCAGTTCTTGGCCGACTATGAAGAATATACTGATTCCTTGGGGGCGTATTATATCAATGAGAATATTTATACTACAAATCCACGTAATTACATAGGAAATAATATTGTTTAACATCAATTTTTTTTTAGAAATGTTTTACAGATGCTGACAGCTTCCTCTACACACAGTTTCAGGAATTATACTAGATTGATATTGGAATCAGGAACGATACAACATTTCATATATATATTTCAAAATTAGAGATTCATTCCAGAAAAATAAATTGCTTTCGCATAGATGGATAAAAAATACCTGAAACCATGCTACAATATCCCTGGTCACCAAGGATGAAGATTAAAATAATTTTAGAAGTTATATACAGGATGAAAATCAAGCCATTCAATTTCAATAATTAATTTTATACTACAAATCCACTATGAGAATATTTATACTACGAATCCATGTAATTACATAAGAAATAATATCATTTAACATCAATTCTTTTTTAGAAATGTTTTACAGATGCTGACAGCTTCCTCTACACACAGTTTCAGGAATTATACTAGATTGATATTGGAATCAGGAACGATACAACATTTCATATATTTCAAAATTAGAGATTCATTGCTTAAAATTTATACTACGAATCCATTTCTTTGGTCTCTCATAGTGAATTTATTGATGATCTCAGCACCATGAAAAGTTTATGATACCATAGATACAACTCTCAGGTTGGACTAGCATGAAATCTTTATTATCTAACTCCTCTGTCCTATTATTTATTGGGTTTGCCACAACCTAATGTCAATTTTGACTGGTTCCAGGAGCTCCTGATTAAAAATGTCATGAGATGAAAAAATATGAAAGAATGAAGTTCATTATCTTTCTCACCTGTTTTTCAGGCCACCAAAACATTCCTTTTACTGGGACTAATCAATAAATAACCAGGATCAATTCATAGAGGGTAAAGAAAAGCATAAAAGCAGCATAAATCAATGGATTCGTAGTATAAAAGTATGAAATTCACTTTGTATTTCAACCATCAACCCTCCTCTTAATATAGAAAAATAAGAAATGATATTTTCAGGGATTAATCTATATATTATCGACATTATATGGACAAAAGATGAAAATGATCAAAGAAAATGTTTTTGAAAAAAAAATGTTACAAAATTTCCGGATTTGACCATTATATATATATATATGTGTGTGTGTGTGTGTGTGTGTGTGTTGCCTACATAATACAAAATTAACTTATGATTGGTTATCCAAATCATATAGATAATTTACCATAAAACAGACAATTAGGTAAATGGTTCGTGTAACGGTACATCATGCTACCGTAAAAATCAAACACTTTACGGAGCCATAGGATTTTTACGCGCACGTTTACGGGAGCATCGGTATTCACTTGTGCGTAAACGTGAACCATTTACTTGCAAGTGGATATCGGCCTTTACATATTTAATTCATCATTGATTGAATGAAACTGGTTTGATATGCGACAATAAGTTAATGATGTGGAGATATATCGTGTGTACCAGAAATGTGTTTTGTTCAACATTCCACTGATTTTATCTGATAATTGCTTGAATAAAATATTTTTCAAATCAAATCAAATTCATTCCCATTGGTCGTATACTTGCGCATTTTATTTTGCATGACACAGGCTATATATACCATATGACATGAGATACGTCCTCGCCACACGCTGAAAATGTTCACGTTCTTGGCTAAGTTTAAGAGCATGGGTTTTTTCCCAAATGGAAACCCCATCTCCACCCCCACCCCCTTCCCACATCGGCAGTCACAAAACCCGATTACTCACCTAACAACAGCTGTTATAATTTCCCTTCATCAACACTTCTTCCCAAAGAGGGTTTTAAAACAACTGCTCATGAACACTTATGATGTGTTTTGATTCGAGCAAAGCATTATATATACGTTCATGTTAGAGGAGGTTTTCCCGATTTCTTCATTATAATTAATGTCATTATAATCTACTGCAACGAACGTTGATATATTATATGTATGTATGCATTCTCTTTTTAATTATCCTGTATTATCCTGCGCTCTTTCTATGACATCTCTCGAGTCGCTGTTTAAGTTTTTGGGCTGACATAAACATTACCATGTCATCTTCTTGAACAGATACTCAAAAATACAATAGTTTTTATGTTTGACAAAGCTTAGTTCTCATGTGGGACAATGTGTGGTGGCGCCTATTTCGTCCACAACAAACAGTTCCACTCTAGAGCCTGTCGTTGCGTGGAGATGATGCACCAAACCACCCTTGTTGACCACTTAAATCTGTCAGGGCGCAGTCCTGCCAATGACCAACTAAATGCTCGGGTAGAAGGATCGTGTTGGTCTGCGCGCAGCCCAACACCATCCTAAGCAGACGACTTTTGACCCTTTCGGGACAAGCGCCTATCTTTGCGGCCATGTTTGCGCCGCGATGAGGCTAGCGGCTTGTATGAGACGTAATCCATCATGATTATACTTTAGAATGATTATTTCTCAGGAACTTGTGGTAAACTTACTCACAGACAGAGATATATTGTATGGACAAGATGAATTTGTGCGCATACAACATGAGAGGATAGCATTTACAAAGTTCTATAGACTGGTTTGGCATTTTTGGGTGGAGTTGTCTGTGTTTTCAATGAGATCGCTTGTTAAGGTGGACATTGTCGACATGATATATCATATTCATGATAGTTGAGCGAAAAAAAGTATATACGTATACCCTTTTAACAATTCTGCTCGTTTTTCCTGGCGCCTAAATGGTGCCTTTCTGCAGCGCCAGGGATTCCACCTTTGTGTATAGATCAAGCAGATCAGAAGCCTGGGATCTTCTTACCCAATGATGAAGCACACATATCACAATACACACGTAATTGTAGATGTTTTTGTTCTATTTTATTTTCTTCTCTCTTTGATCTAGGCCTCATCTTGTTGTTTCAAGCAGGCTTTTCCATCTGTGCGCATTCAGTGCCTCTTATGGTATAACTCTTATTAAACTGAATTTGTAGGGTTTTTTTCAAATAAGAGACACAATTTACACCGAAATATATCAAAATGGTAGGCTTACTTAATTTATTGCCTATAGTGCGTCATGAACCTTAGCTTATCTTCTCTCTTTGGGCATTTACGATGTTAGACACACAATGACACAACTTGAACCAACTAGTATACAAACCAAATTAAGTCCTAGGCATCTAGTAATTTCTAGTTGTTCATGGGATATACCTGACCGTTTACTTCGACTGGCGTGTCAAGGAAAATCCTTCTTAAAGCATCGATTACGGAGAAAAACTATCAACAACACAAATATATACGGAAGCATTGACAGCCTCCTATAGGGTAGGCCTACTTGCTGAATGGCTGGGCTTATTATAGAAGCACTTGGCTGCCTGGAAAGAGTCGTCTCCACGTTCCTTGTCGGAGTTGAAGAAAAATGAGTTTGAGTTTATTGTAATGGATTTTGTGATAATTCTTGTTCTTAAGATGGTCAATATAATCCGCAGGGCAAAGGAGATAAATGGGAGTGGATGAATGAACTTTTTTTGTATTTGTATGCGGGATATGTAAGTAAGTACCTTAACATTAACAATATTTAAACATCTATAATCTGGATTTAAAACAAATTACCCCTTCTATACCATTATTATCCATCAAGAAGCCTGTATCACAGCATTTGGAATCGGTGCATAACAAGCCTTTAAGACTATATTCAAAATTAATACAAAAGCATTTCGAAGAAAAAAACATATTTATATCCTCATTTCGAATAGGAAGATTGGGACTTAATATTTACTCACCCTATATGTTTAAATGTACCGTTTAATGTGTGCATTGAGATAGTTGCAACAGCTAGGAATACTTACAGCAAAATGTATCGAATAAGGCTTTTAATCTGTATGTCTCGAATCTCCTGCTCGCACTCTCGGGAGTCCCTGAACACCTTAATATTAATTTTTCTCATAGAAATACAAACGTGGACTTTTTGTTTCTCTGCTATTTATAGCAGAGAAACAAGTGTATTACTATGAAATACGCCAATCACTGATAGTGGATCACATCTGATAATATTCTTTAGCTGTCTGTGAGGTGTTTAAGCATGCCTTATCTAATCCTTTCGATCAGGTCCTATATTTCACACTCCGTCGTTATTGTTACACTGATAGCTACTGATTGACAGCTTTTCTATAGCCAAGGGAGCTGATTGGCTCTTAGCTGATTGGCTGTTAGTAAGGCTTAGTAAGCCCATCTGCTCCACACTCCCCGAGTCAAGTAGTAAAGGTTGTTGGTCTCTGGTTGTGTTTGTATACCAGCACTTGCTGAAGGACATTCAATAATTTGTTTCCCTCCTTATTTTAACATTTTATCAATAGAAACTAGAAGGGAACATCGGAAACACACCTATTTTTTTGCCCAATGCCAATATGAAAGGATGGCTGACAAATATTGCATTTGTAGTAAAGGGCGGGGGCGAAGACAAATAGGCCTATAAGGAAGGGAAAAGGGAAAAGTACAGCATTAGTTATGCCTCCGCACCATTCGAGGAGCTTTTAAGAGTATCCAAGTATTTTCCTTAATGCTCAATTCCATTCTATATTCTAATTTCAATTGTAGATTTTACTTCGAAAGATTAACAACAAATTACCCTTTCATTATGACTAAAATTAATAGTACCAAATCATAACTCATAACCATTGCACCATTTCACTCCTAGTTTTTAAAAAAAAAATCCGGGAGGGGGGGGGGGGGGATGCCCCCCTACCACCTGGCGGATATTACTGATAATCAGCTCCCGAAGCTCCCATACCTCCCCTATGAACACATAATGAATGGACCTCCCAACAGAACACACACTCTCCCCATGGCAAGCAACACTTACAATTGGTTGTGTTTGGAACTGCATGTGCGTTCAAAAGAGGCTCAGTTCTTAATTTTAAATATGGTTACTTGCTGACAACTTCAATTTGTTTGATCTTGAATTCAATGTCAGACATGTTCTCTTCTAGTTTCTATTGATAAAATGCTAAAATAAGGATGGAAACAAATTATTAAATGTCCTTCAGGAAGTGCTGGTATACAAACACAACCAGAGACCAAGCCTTACAAGCCTGGGAGTGTGGAGCAGATGGGCGCAGTAGAAGGAGCGCGCAGCTGGAGAGTAGAGTGCAGGTGCACGCAGTCAGGCCCACAACAAAAACAATAGATGCGTTAATGTGCACATCGGAAGAACACGAATGGTGTTCAGTATCAGTTCTGTTATGTTAAACTGCATTTTGAAGCTCATTTCTGTCTTAAATGGGGGTTATTTGAGAGGATTGGTGAAGGCGAATTGTACATTTTCTGAAAATCTGACCCATATGCACCCCTCACACAACCATAGTCTCCCGCCAACAGATCGACTGGGGATCGGCGGGAGTGGGGGTAGGGGGTTCAGCTGGAGTGGGTGGGGTGGGGGAGGTCGGCGGGAGTGGGGGGAGAGGTCGGCAGGAGTGGGGGGAGAGGTCGGCAGGAGTGGGGGGAGGGGGGTTGGAATTGCATATAATTGCGATATAATCTCATATGGTACTGTGCCCTGAGGGAACAGTGTTATGTTTTTTGTGCAATATTTGTACTTTGAAATGTTCGGATATAAGTTAAAATGTAAACTTTGTAGGTAAATATTTTGCATTTTCAGTCTAAACATGCCTAAAGTGCAATAACAATAAGTTGACATCAGGCACAAATGATTGTGGCAGAGAAAATCGTTTCCAGTGGAAACGCCAAGTATATGAATTAAGTTGACACTGATTACAAAGTTAAATATGTTAACAGTTGATCAAATCGGTGCATAACTTGATAATTAGTTAACTTAGTACTTGTTCAAACATCGCAATGGGGATATAAAATCGTTTAAATTATATATTTGCTTTCTTTCGCAATGTCGTAATTATTTTTTTCTGATTGCCATTCAAAAATACAATTGGTGTCGCTGATACAACGGGAAATGGTTACGCATTTGACAATATCAATAGCCATCAAACCAAAAATTGACTGAATTCACTGACGGAGAGCCCGCCACTAATTTGAAAACCAAATTCACTGAACACAGATTATAAAAGCAAATCTGGCGGCCAACGTTTCGTCCTTTTGTGTAAAAATGCATGTATGCTGTAAAGATTAGGTATTTTTACGTCCAATTTATGGACTATTGCCTCGTATTAAAAAGAGCCATATTCATTTTCTTCCCTCGTAATTTGTGCTTTAAATAAAGGGGAGAATGCCGCACCTGCCGTCCCTTCGCCAGCGCTCGTATAGCATTAATCCTCTCCGCCCTCTGGGATCACGGCCTGAGCGCAATATCCAAACTTTGTAACAAACGCCATCTATTTTTTCTCCAATGTACCTCCAGTTAAGCCGTCTTATCTGAGGACCCTCTGGCGCCATCAATGACTGAATCCTATAATCCCTTGCAGACAGAAACTCGAGACTATTTTCTATTGACCGCTTTGCCCCCATGTTTTGTATTCGTACGCTATCCTCCTCGGGTTTTTCCGCGCCCAGCATGACAAGTAAAGGTCAACACTTAGGAGTTTAGATACAGGAGCAAACGCCATTTGGATGGACTTTAATTTTTGCTGGAATTTTTCCGAAATACAGACTGGCAACCAGACCCGCGTCAAACAACGAAAGTTGCGATAGAAATATCAAGTCTGTTTCGACTGGACAAACATATACTGATATGGGTTTAATATATTATAGGAATGGTTAATTGCAAATTGTAAATTGTAAATTTTCGGAGATACCCTCTCCACGAATTCATCATTTCTCTCTAGGGCCGGATGTCTAGTGCCCCTAAGCTTGTTTTGAAGTCAACACAGATGTGGCAGAAATATGTAAAGTTTTAATGCAAATATCCTTAGTTAAAGATAGAGATACATGTTCTAGCATGACAACAAACGTTCTTTACCCGCCTGCCTTTATATACATATGCACCCTGTGATCCCCAACCCCTAGCTGATGAAGGAGTATGGACCTGTAATTCTTTTTTGAGGTTTTGATTATGCATCACACAATAAGGCACTTGCTTAAATCTCATGGACATTAAATATTTGGTATCACATTAGTTTGAAGAGATTATAGTCCGAATCTCAACAATCTTTTATGTGAAAGCTGTACTTCTGACTAAAATAGAAATAAAAATACATACTGTTTATGATGGAATTCTTTTTTTGCAAGAATCCTTTGCAAGAATCTAGAGGAATAACCATGTTGAATAAATTAATAATGCATGATTAACTGTCGCAATGTTCTAAGATGTTGTGTTATCGAAATCTGGCTGTATTTTAAAAATCAATTTGGTTGATTCTTTACAATATTGGGCACTCAAACTTCCCTTCAAAACAAGTTTTATATTTTAACGACCGAATCTTTGTCTCATTTGCAATCTCACAGAGCATTGTCAGCAGCGTCTAACATGATCTCATAATGAATGACAATCACGTTAATGCAGCATCATAATATGCTCACGGATTACGAAGAATCAAATGGCAGCGATTGAGGAAAATGGGCAAATATAGGCAGATAAACGATTACACAAAGGATTAACCACAGGGGTCACTACACATGTACATCTAATAAAAATGGTAATATTCCCCTTGTTCACGTGCTCTGACTATTATTGCAATTAAGATGTAATCCCTTCATGGTCAGGGGGGAAGTTTTTGGTCTATTAACCATCGATCTCAATTCAAAAATGTCAAATCTGAAAATCGTGCCATGCATGCATCTTCAATATTTCTAATCCCATATAGATGCCGCGTTCAGACAAAGTCAAGACAATAAAAAATATTAATCCCCTGACATACCTGTTGGATCAGGAGGATCTCTCTGATTTATTACAAGAGGAAATCTTGTTTAGATAGATGTGTACATAACTGTTTCTTAACGGAGACAAGGCTTTGGCAGGTAAACATGTCATATAAGCTGGGAAGGGTCGGGGGTGAAGTGAATGACAGAAGCACAGCGTTCCTATTGACTTTGTGGTCCCACTGTCCTGCCATGATATATGGTTTGTGGTGAAATAGTGTCCTGGCGTGAAAACTTACAGGGACACATTATATGCATCCATATAGCACCTTTTCCGGTGGACAAGTAATGGGTGGACATTAAAATATTCAAATGTGACACATACATGTATGTGTGTTGATGATCCACCAGCGTATGTCTTGTGAACACTTAAGTTAACAAATCCTAAACTGTCAGCAATATACTCACCAAATATGTTATTGATCATATATAGTCAATTATCTATAACCAGGGTATGTATAGACTGGCCTTTTACGCATATTACAGTTTATTGGTGAGCGCGGGGAATCATTTGGCAGAAGATATTAACACGATTGCACTTTGTAGTGTTGCAGACACTACAAAGTGGGTGTGATGGATGTGTTTGTTGAAGGTTGAAATATAAACTTAAGTAAACGAAATTTCGAATTTTTATTATTATCAAGTTTATAAGTGAAATAAGCTGCAATATACACAATCCCAAGTTATATACAGCTGTGAATTCTAACGTTTCATATTCGGCATGGGAAGACTATTATGGGATAATTGATTTGTGGTGAGAGCGATTTAACATTTAAATCCAAGGTTTTAAGGTTGTGACGATACATATTTGTCTGAAGGGACACTCTCTTGAAGGAACCGGCTTTAGTGTGACGCCGGGGGTAGGAGGTATTAAGGCGTTTTGGCTCGCATCAGTGACATTTAGGGTGGTCCTAAATGGGGGATATTATGTGAATATGAGCCTTAATGATTCACTTCTCTTTCTGCCCTCGGAATGAGTAGAGCTCTCTGATCAGAGGAGGATGCTAATTGACCGGTGAATTCCTACCTGCATGCGATATCTACAATTGGTGTAAGGCTTCCAAAATCATCAATTGAAGTCAATGAAAGAAGCGTAGATCAAGTACAGGGGGGAAACCTTCAGAAAGTATTGCTTTGCCACTCATCAAAGGGAACAGTTACACCAATGACATTAATGGTCGGAGAAAAAGTATTTATATAAAACGTTTATAGCACACCAGAGAAAATCAACTTGATTGGCACGATGGGTCTGGACCTAAGATTAAAACAGACAACTGACCGATCGAATCATTTTTACCCATCTAGTTTTCACAAGGATCATTCTATGGAAACACTACCCAACCATCGGGCAATGGAAGCCCTCCACCGCCCTTTCTCCATAGGCGATCCCTTGAGAATTGGTCAGCCTCCAAAATTTGGAAGTTCCTTCGCCAAGACAGCTGATGGAGGGGACATTCCAACTCGTACCCAGGACAATTGTTTGAGTATGCGAACGCAGCATTCAGGATCAGATTTAATGGTGAGTGAAGGTACAAGCTCATCTAAGACTGACATTACTCCAGGTGCACAAGTTATCCCTGAGCAATATCAAGGATACGTGGATGTTGTTGACGTTGATGAAGAAGTACCTGATGAACCAAACCAGGTAGAAGGGGTTGACGATGATGATCTCAGTGTTGGTAATTCGCCTTCTGAAGGCACCAAATACGAGGATGAAGAACAAGAATATGAAGATTTTCGTCAAGATTGTGCAACTGATAATGTAATAGAGAAAGCAGACAGCAGTGGGGATTTTAAAGCAGATCGTGATAGTGGTCAAAGGGATCGATCTTCATCTTCAAGAGGTGATCGGCCATCAGTGGTTTCATCCACCAACACAACTGGACGAGGTCGCAATTACCAGCGCCACAACAAACCTCCACATTCCTATATAACTCTGATCGCCATGGCAATACGCGACTCGCCAACAGGCCGGGTGACATTGGCGCAGATCAACGACTACCTGCGGGCGCGATGGCCCTTCTTCAGGGGCCCTTACACCGGCTGGAGAAACTCAGTCCGCCATAACCTCTCACTGAACGAGTGTTTCGTCAAGGTACTTCGCGACCCCGCCCGCCCTTGGGGTAAAGACAATTACTGGACGATCAACCCTCACTCTGAATACATGTTCCTGGATGGGTCCTTCCGGAGACGCAGGAGGAGATCTGTACGGAGATCCTCCTCCAGGGACCCATTAGTGACCCATCCTCCTCCTGCTACTGCAGTAGCAGCCATTCATCACCCTGGAGCAGGTGAAGGGCATCAGCATGGCTTACACCCTGGGTTCATGGCATTCAATAGTCATCATCACCCACATCAGACCCACTCACGGCCATCCCACCTGTCCCCCAGGCTCCTGGAGCAGCAGCAAAAGGACCACCACCAGCGTTTCTCCAGTAGCTTCACCATTGACAATCTTCTGGGAAGACATGTTGCAGTGAAGGAGGAACTTGCAACAAGTTCTTCGAGTGTTCCCAAGTCGGGCATGGTCGATGCCAAACACCACCCCAGCGCAGCCACTCTACCTTTCTATCCTTATGGACTGCCCTTTTCACAATACCCTGGACACTTTCTCATCCCTCCAGGGTACAGGACCCTAGGTCCTTACTGGGGAATGCTACCCAAACTGCCCTTACCGAGTCTGCATCAGTTCAGATTCAGTAATCCCTTCATCCCATTGCAGAGAACACTCTCAGCGCCCGAATCATGCTGTGGTAAGAACTGTATGTGCTCAAATAAGTAACTACATGGTGGCCAGATTTATTTTGTAGATTTCATTCCCATCCTAGAATGAGATAAGTAAGTGACTGTGATTTTACTTTTTACCTATGATCTATCTAAAAGTACTGTAATCAAAGGAGATGAATTAGTGCATGTAAACTTATAACTAGAGATCACTTGGAGAAACTTCATAATATTATCATCACGGTGATATAATTATAACATATTATGTTGGATTCATATGGTTATTGATAAACCGTGTGTACATGCTTTTAGGATCGAGAATATATTAAATTAATGAAGCGCTTTGGCAAAAAACGGTGCTATGAACATGGTACAATCAAACATTTATTCGCGATAGTATATCTAAGTACATTTGATAGAATTAGGAGTTCCCTTCTTTTGCTTATCGCAAGAATAAATGTTTCAGTCATATCCCTTAAACTGAAAGCCAGGGGAATTTTGTGACGAGTATCGATAATATAAAACGCTGGCATAATGGCCATGTTTGTAACTGCTTCTTAGTGTTATCAGTATACCGGTATGTGAGATTTGTAATATGCAATGTTTTTATTCTTTGACAATAAAACACATAAACCAATACGCAAATATCAATTTTAGCGTCTTCTCCTGCATTCCTGTCCCTCCCAATTCGTCCCCGGGTCTTTATTAAAGACAATTAAGCTTCATTTTGCAATATTCATCACAATATACACAAATAACCCTTAGTTATTTGTTGTTATAATGGCACCGTAACATTACACAAGTTATATCCACGAAACGATTTGATATGCATTCGAAGGCAAGACAAATTCTCTAAAATGAAACAACTTTTAATACCAAATACTCTTAAAGCTTCTAGGAAGGCTAAATTTCGACTGACTATAACATTATAAGAATTGCGCTATTCAGGCAAACGAAAGTTTCCACACACAGGTCTACAAATGTAATAGAGGAAACATTTGGTTTTATTTGATTTGGCGTTTCGTATCATTTGCATGGGGAATTTCACTGGAATCGTGTGGCGGTTATATGTACCCGAGGCATCACTGCTAAAACGAAACAGCTTAGAATATGTGTGCGCGGACTGCGCAGATTGCCCAGTAGAACAATTTGAGATTGAACTACCTCATCCGTACAAGTGATACCATCTGAATTGGTTCCAGTGTTGTCCTATGCCTGGAATGGTAATCCTCTCCAGGCAGTGTGTGTACGAAGTAACTCGGTGCGCAGTAGTGGACCTGCCTAGAGAGGATGGGAATGGTCTGACAGACTGCATCCACCACTCTAAGCTGTATCATAGTCATACATAGTGCTACTTTGGACGTGTTTAAAAAATGAAAAGGTCGGCATGATGATAATTCATTTCGTTTTGAGTAGAGTCGATGAGCTCCGTTTAGGTCTGCACTGACAAAAAAATATCCCAGATATAATCTAAAAAAACATACGTATTGTTTTTTCAACAGTATCTCAATTCATCACCAACATTTTTTGAGATTTTATATGAAAGGGAAATAAGAATGGAAAAAGTAGAAGAAAGGAAATTGTAAATAGCAGAAGACGTGTGAAAACAATTGACACAGTGGATATTCTTGTAGCTATACATTGGCTGGTGATATGTTTGCTCTTTAGTCGTTGTCTATAATGTAGAAATAGGACAGATTTTGGCGATGTAGTGGGAGATACACGATTAAACTCCGGATAAGAATCGTTGTCTCACCATATATCAATTGATGTTCAAAATACTTTTCATTTCTACCTACTCTAAATTCCGGTGCGAAAAATAGTGTTGTCTTTTGGGAGATCGGCCAGATCTGACTGATTGCTACCTATGGACAATGGTATATGGGAACATCCGCGTCAAAATCGTCCTTCGGACATGGTATTAAATATTCATGGGGTTTACTATACAGTTTTTTAAAAAGATTTTATTTCAACTGGGTACAAGCACCTTCCATGGTGGTAGGATTTTCTGGTTGAACCCAGCTTATCAAGATGCAATAATTTAATCACAATAATTCAAGTTGATTTGAAGTAAAGCTCTCATTTCAGGGATACTCACTTATAAGGTAGTGTGACTGAATATGTAATGAGGCCAGGATGTACAAAGCATGGTATAAACAGATAATAATCAGATTGTAATGATACTAAGAGATATAATGATGGTGGTAATAATAGGAGTGAATCTCTATCCATGAGAATGAACTCCAGTTGTTGATCAATATGGTTGGAATCAGGGATTGAACAATTGGAAGAGTCAAGTAGGCCTACACATTTCAACTTGTTAATTCAATGCTGCATACTCAAAACCTCACTCCCCCAACTATCCAAACGAAAGATAATTTGGAGTAGATGAAGAATTCTTTGTTCCCCGTCGCGATACCGTCAAAGCGGGGCTCTCCAAAACAATGTTGGACATATACCAGCATTCGTTTTATTTCAGATGAGGAAGGGTCACTGACCACGAAATGATCTACATGAGAGGAAACTAATTAAAAAACAAACTGATAAATATTTAACTCATATTTGATTGTTTACATAGGCACAATAAATGTGGTTTATCATTGAGAAGGTAGGGGGAGAAGAAGGCAAGGAATAAGGTATTCCAGTCTCACAACCTCCCTAGACAACTTCCCACTCAGGGAAATCCCAAGCTGCCTCTTGGCCATGGCATGATCTGAGATCACCAGGTATAACACGGGTGATTCGCCCTCTCAGCCGTCCTCTCACAACTCCTCCAGCATCTCCCAAACCCTCCCAAGATCTGCCTAGGAGGTGTACACAAGGTCCAAGTCGGCGCCGTCCTCCTGTCCCAAGGATGAACAACTTCTCTCTCAGTATCAAGTTCGTGTACTCGCCGTCTCCGACTCATGGCCCAGCCACCCGATCCGACCGCTATGAATTTTTATGAATTGAAACTTTACACACACTCCCCGTTTCTAAATACGGATCTGAATGGTCCCCAAACAAACGCCGGAGTAAAGTTTATGGGATGGCCTACCCCGTTCATAGTCCTCGATGCGTCTTATGGTTCCATGCTGGGTTTCGTGGTTGCAATTTTAAATAGGGAAATGTAAAGTAAGATTGGATTTACTCGACCCCACGGACACCCAACACTTTCAATGAGGGGTGTCAATATTGTGTGCTTAGGGAACACCATCCGGGGGAGTTTAACCATTTTTAGCACGTGTTGCTTCTGCTGCTTGTGGTAACCAACTGGCGACGCCAAGTCCCACTTCTATCTTTGTACTTTCTACCCACCACCCACACCCAGTTGTGCTAAGGCAAAAATAACCCCACACAAAAACTTTATTTAAACTATGGAGCGAATTGTTTAGTCTTTGGCAAAGTTATTGCGTTATTGAAAGGATATTTTCACCTATAATATGTGTCGTTCCTTTAATGGAGTTCAGATAGACAGATTTGAATATTACTTTGATAATTTTACACTTTCGGTAAATCCAATAATGGATTGAATCATATTTAGTAATATTAGCATTATTACATGGGGATTAATCTTAATTGGAGAAAATAGTCTTATTAACTTATATATTAGATCCTTTCTAATGTCACATCTAAAGGTTCAATTTAACTAATTAATGAATTACCTCTTCAATCGGGAATCAACACAAGACAAATTTGTTAATTACTCTATTCCTGACATTCCGTATGAATACATGTAACTTCAAATTATTACATATGGCCGATATATTGCATATTTTTAACCCTGCTCCTACCACTGTCTCATGTACAGAATGTAATACCCCTCCCTCCTCAGCTAGTTACACAATACTTCCACCTATCCCAGCAATCAATCAACTCCAGAGAGTGGTGACAGACCAAATTTTGGGTTATCTAAAAGCGACCAACATGTATGAAACGACCACGCTGGGAATATAAACAATCTCTTCTCGGGCAGGCCTCATGTCGGGGATAGAATAGGCGCATATAGACAGATATCATGAGTATAACATATAAGATGATCACTAGTAAATAACATTGGGTCTCGGTGATGTCGTGCAAGTACATGTAAACAGTCGAGGTCTTGTGTGTTTTAAGAGGAAGGTAAGCTCCATATTGTGCAGTGTTTTCCAAGACTATACGGCTCAGTGAGTGCATTCAGGGTCTACTAACATAGGCTAATTGTTCATTTATTGTTATATAGCAAAACCAATTATATAAGTTCATATGAATCAATAAAAACAATACCATTGAGTATGTAAAGTAAGAAAAAACAAGGGCTACAGTCTAACACTGTTGCATTGGCGTTTTCCCATTGTTTTGCGAGTTCAGAAGTATTACTTTTGAGCGTTGGATGGAACGAAGCTCGGCGGTGGCGACGAATGATATTTGGTAAAACTATTACTATATTATTGTCGGTAAAGGTTATAATGATATGGTCATGGTAGAAGTCAGAAACTATACGGTAGACCTACTCCAAAAACACGATTCGGCTTGTGAGTAGTATATGAAAATGGGGGAATGTTACGCGGATGAGCGAATGTGAGTACTAGTATCCTTTGTAATATCCATTTGACATTCTTTTGTAATAGGAACTTTGTTAAGGTCGAATTCTAGACAGTGAATTGTCAACCTGTTCTAAATGTTAAATATTTTCTAAATATAGAAGACTGAGAGTCACTATATTAATGTGACGGGTAGCAACGTTACATCCTGTATATGCAAACATACAACATTGGAAATAAGGAATATATATCGTTGGTAGAATGTTTCAACATAGTTACTTCTACTTCTAGATGCAAGTATAGATCTACATTATGTACAATAAATGTCCTGGTAAAAATGGATTTTAAACATCACGGCCATAAGCCTAGCTGCTATTATCAATAAATGACGCCATGCTTTTTGGGCCATTTTACTCCCCCCCCCCCCCCCGTGTCATGGTTCGTCACACCATGCCAGACCAACCCCACCCCTCCCACCTTTTTAAATGGTTATTGCAGATATGGCGAAACTTGCCGGTCCGATGAACGGCAGTATCACTATATTCGGAATTGTCAGACATATCACTATTTTGTTCAACAATATTTCCAAGGGCCTTGGAATATTTAGGAACTAGATAGTGACATTGGAATCAAAACTAACGGACTGACTTGCAAGATGGTGACAGGTGAGGTTCAGTCAGGATAGAAAATGTTGGATTTTGACTGTTTAAAATGAATTATTTGTTACTGTCATGTATTGTGTGGGATGCTAATGGGCATATCACAGGAAAGTGTACAGTAAGAACCTAAAAATCTTTGAAAATTACCAGGCCATTCAATGTCACAAATACAAACAGGATACACAATGCCCATTTTCCAGGCTTTGAACTTTTTATTTGATATTTATGTTTTAAAATATAAAAATAACTAAACATAACAATAAAACCTGTTACTTTTTGCATTTTTGAGTTTGGTTTGGCCATTCTTCACCGGTGAAATTGTGGTGAAACTACAATTTCACCGGTCCTAATGTCCGGCGAAACTTCAAAAGTGTTCGCTATGACTGTTATTGTCAATGAAGTATAACAATACTCTCCCCGCTCAGTGGTGCTACCTAGTGCATATATATTTGACTTAAACAAGTGTTGTTGGTTCCTCCTTCCTCCGCCGCTATGGGTAAAGAAGGGGAATCCGCTGAAGTGCAATTAAGGCCTTGTGGAGCTGGTTGTAAAAATGAGGGACCAATCTCAAGAATATTTCCGAAAACACACAGGAAAACTTTAAAACCCTACTTGAATTGCTAGAGAAACGTGACAAAGTTGAAGTGGATGTAAGTGTCAACAAGGTGGCCATATTAAATGACAAGGAGTAGGCCTACACTTCCAAAAAGGTCTGATAACATTGAGAAGCGTGAATACCTAGACCAACAGAAGATGGAAGAGCAAAAAGATCTAATTCAGGAAGAAAACCCTCCCATTTATGGCAGCTCTTGGTCAACATAAATCAGGCTGCTTCCGACACAGAAGGATGGTCTAGCAAACACACTATGTTTAGTGAATAAATAAGTGTTATTCAGTTATTTAATTAGGCTACCACTATTTTAATCAGATTATTCAGAGAGTTCCTAACCGGAAAATTACTGATGCTCAAAACGACGGATTTTTGCTTATAAAATAGAATATTTATCCTCGATTTCAACTCATATAGTTCTATAATAATTATAGAAGTATATGAGTTGAATATAGTTTTCACGAAGGATATTTCTCCATTATAAGAACAAATTTTGCCTGGTCTCAATTAATTGTTGCAAAAGATCCCACCTGTTTATGAATTTGGCCAATTCCACCAATTTGATAACATTTGGGCCCCAACCGTGGAAATTGATTAAATGGGCTTAATGCAAATAAATTACCATTAATTAGATTATTTTTTTTGATTGGATGGTTTTACCAACCTGTGGAACCACATTTTTGGCATTTTTACCCCAGAATTTTTTTATTTTTTTTCAAAATCCAATTTTTGGGGCAAAAACCATTTTTTTAACTGTCATTAAACCGTGGAATTGCTAAATTTCTAAATAATCATCAAAATTGAACATTTTTATCTATATGATGTGATGGTAGGTTACTTGAACCTGATCTTTGTAAAAAAAAAATTGCAAAAAAAACATTTTTTGGCCAAAAGCCATCAAATCCAGATTTTTTTTTGTGGGTACCCCTGGTGAAGATTAATGACATCTCATTGTATTAAGGTGGAATTTTTAAAAAAATAAAAAATGAAAATTACCCAAATATCACAAATAATGATAAAACTCATAGGATTTGATATACATGTAATGAACATTAACAGTAATGGTTAAAGCTTCTCTTGGACCTGAGCAGACAAAATACATGGTGCCAGCCACACTGGGAACTAGAGGTGATGAAGATTAACGACATATGAAGATTAACGATTTTAGGGTCTTATGAGGTAGCATTTTAATAATGAACTTTAAATTTAACATTTATTATTAATTATGTGTAATATCAGTCTTTAAATATCAATATTTAGAATTTCCGATTAAGTTTTACATGCTTATTGCAGGAAAATGGGTTTTGAAGATTAACGACATATGTGAAGATTAACGACATCTAGGAGATCAGAAATTAACGAAATTTAATGCTTGAGCAAATCCACCATTTGGTCGTCATTTGACCCTAAAATCCCTAAATATTTTGCCTGTAATTACTTAAACATAACTCACATACATCCCCCATGAACAAGCAATACAGGTATTCATATTTAGTCAACTTAACAAGAAAACAAAGGGGGATAAATATTATATAATTTGTGTAAATATTCCAAACAAAATTGGTTATATAATTATGTGTATATAGGCAGGGCTGCTGCCATTATCATTACCATTACTGGAATGGTTATTTGGCTATAACTTTCATTCTAATGGGAATATTTTCACAAACTAAAAAGTGCTGTCACCCTCATGTTGAGGCCTATGAAGTGCAAAATAGTTTAAAACATTATGTGCATATTTGTTTTATTCATTTTTAATTTAATCTTCATTTATGTACAAATATATTGATACGGTTTCGCCTTTCGTCCAGTTGCTGACTCATTAGATGAAGGGGGTCTTCCCCCTGGGGCTGGTCATCCCACAGATGTTCGAGTGATGGTGATGTCGAATAGGCCATTGTACTTTCGCCTGATATGTTATTCGCTTCTTAATAAAGACTTAGAGATATTCGCCTTAGTTGCTTCTCGCCTGATAGGTAAATCGTCAGATTACTCGTGAGGATACTTCTTAATCGACTAGGAGTGTTGGTAGAATAATGGACAAGCTCTGTCTAAGTTAGCAGCCAGTTTTATTCTGATTCTGGTTATGACAATCACAGCTTTTATAGTAAAAATGCGGACCATAAGCAGGCCAATCAAATACAGTACAATGCCTCCAAGTAGTTGTAATTCGCCACCTAAGTACATTCGTCATACAAGTACATTCGTCATATAATGTTAGAGAAAGAAAAGGCGAATCGCCAGAGGGGCGAACCGTCACCTGAGATGACATCTCCAGAAAGTTAGTTATTTCTTAAGAACAAGCGAAACGTCAAAAGGACGAATAGACAACAAATACTATTATTTTGACTCTATAACGTTATCCCCCCCCACTAGCTTTCTTGACCCGTAAGAAAAGATAAATATCAATACTGTTCTGGAAATCAGCTGCCACAGTAGTCAAGAAGCACCGGAGATAATTGTCTCTAATCACAGTTCAGCATACCTTATTGTTCATCGTCTCTGCAAAAATCACACAGCAAAGCGTCCATTGGAATAATTCGAAGGAGTAGATATGGTGGAAAACGTCCCAAGTTTTAAAACTAGTCACTCTAGAGAGAAGCAACACTAACTAACACAATTGTTCTCTCAATCACATGTCTTCATCCTCTTCCTCCAGCCTGTAAGTGGCAGACACCTCTTGGGTGTAGTGAAAGTGTCCCAGCATCCGTCGGCACTTGACCTTGCTGCGGTTGACTCGCCGAGGGAAACCAGGCCAGTCGGGGAGATGTGGTGGTCCTTCTGGATTGGGGGAGGGAAGAAGAGGGTCGATAGTCTCCCACTTGAAAGTACGCTTGTAAGGCCAAAAAAAAAAATAGGTGTGTTTCCGATTTATCTGGCTGAAAACTAGGTAGGGGGGGGTGGTAATTTTTTTTTTTTTGTTAATTTTTTTTGTTTGGAAACCACCTCCCAGGAACTGAGAAAAATGACTTTTTCATAACAATAGTTGTTTTGAACATGGAAAATGTGCTTTTTGACCGTTTAGGGTTAGGAAAACCCGTTTTCCTGCTTTTATAAGCTTTTTTTGTCAAAAAATCCAAAAAAACTAAGATATGATGGTGAAAAAATCAGGTTTGGTAAAAAATATTTTAGGTAGGGTAAGGTTTTTCTAGGTAGGGGGGGTAAATCGGAAACACACCTATTTTTTTTTTTGGCCTAAGCAAGCTTACACACTTGCGTACCTTCCAACAATTCCCAAGTCTCGTCTTCTTCGTCCAGAAGGATGTTGGTTGGCACTATCATAGGGCTGCACTGGGGCAGTCCTAACTCCGGTCTAAAAACAGATCCACTCTTGAGGGAGGTGTGAGGGGGAGGGGCAACGTCTCTGACAGTCTCAGTGACCAGCTGGTTCAGGCTATCACAGGTCCTGGGGGTCAGACTCCACTGCAGCTGGCGTTCTCCTGGCGATTGGCCTTGGGGAGTAGAGGGGGGAGGAGGGGTATGGAGGACAGAAGGCTCTTGTCTGACAGGGGGTGGGACTTCCTCCAGTGCCAGTTGTCCACCTCGACTGGGACTGCTCTGGGGGGAAAGCAGGGGGGTTGCGGACAGGGGAGGTGGGAAGCACAGGCGATCCACTCTTGGTTGGCGACTGGTCAGCATCAGGTGTGGCCGTCTCCTGCGGCCCCTCGTCTTGTGCTACTGGCCCGTTGAAGGTGGTCTCAGACATCACTAGACCTACTTGTTGGGGAGGCAGTGGCGAAGCAGGCCTAATCATCTTGCTAGCCACTCTCACAGCTCTTGGGGGAATGGTGGAGTCAGTCAGGTCTGTCACTTTAACTACTCCCGGAGTCTGGCCAATCGCCTCCAGGGCGAACTCCTGTAGCAGCCCGTCTTGCACCGGTGACTCGGCCCTCGCAGGTGTCACTGGCTCTACCTGGGGACGGTAGGGCTGGCGAGTCGGCTGAGGTGGATACTTGGGTGAATCGGCAGGGGTGGGGGTTGGCTGTACCCTCTGTCCAGCTGGGAAATCATGAGTACATCTGATTCCCTGGTAGAAAAACTCCGCCTCTTGTTCTGTGGCGATTCGTCCGGAGAGCGGTCGCCGGCAGGTGAGCACTAGCACCTGAACCGGCCCAGGCCAGTCTAGCCTCTGATCTTGATGTACATTCTGGCGATGCTTGATGAGGTCTCCCTTTCTCCGGTTGTACACAATCTTTGGGCAGAGATCGCACTTCACACCCAGGATCAAGTCATCATGCTTGTCTCGTTGATGTTCCTCAGCCTGGCCCCTATCTCTGGTGACATAATCGCAGGTGGGGTAACAACACTCATGTAGTTGCTTCGAAGCCATGTCGAGTTGAACTGAAAAGCCACCCGAGCCCCGATCGCTTTTATTGTTCTTGCCTGATACTTTGTAGGAACTGCTACTAAGCAACAAGTCCCCTGCACTGGCTTCAAGCTGGCCGCCAGTCCTCCCCGCCACCTCTGCAGTCGGTCTCCCTGCCTTCTCTTGGTCGTTACACAACTGCTTTATTTGATTTTTTTGGTCAGAACATAAAGTTTTGGCATCCTCTTTCTCTTTTCGTTTCATACTCCTAGTTATTGTCCTTACATGCCCTTTTTGCATTTGGATGTTTGGCTCCCGCTCTCGCCTCTCGATCCTCAGAACAGGCGACGTGACGTCATGGCAGGTCGCTATCACAGCTCCGCGCGCGGGACCTGTATCAGAATGTATCTCATTGGTTTGAAGCGTTGCTAGGTGACTCGCCGCCTGCGGTCGGCGCCCGTCTCGTTCTGGAATTAGGTCACTGTTGCTAGGTTCCCTTCTCGTAGTCAAGGGCGCTTCGCTCGGCTCCTCTGCCAATGGGTTTTCCCCCGGCGACCTAGTTTCAGTGTTGTCATAACATACATGGGTGACTCGCTCCCCCATGTTGGCTGGTTTCATGACATTTCCATGTACTACTCGCCGTTTTCTGCCTCTCTGGACCCGGTATACCATGTCACTGAGAGCCTCAACCACCAGCCAGGGGCCCATCCAATACTGGCGAAACTTGGGGGACCGGCCCATCTTCTTTATGGGTTGGTAGATCCAAACAGACTGGCCCTCCTGATACTTAGTCTCTCTAGTAAACTTATCATAGTAGTCCTTCTGTCTTAGCCGAGTAGCTTGCATGGCTTGGAAGGCGATTGAATGGGCTCCTTCCATCATGGTGACCATGTTCCTCACATAATGTTCTCTCGTCATCAGTTCCCCTCCGGGGGTTGGGTATGCTACATCCCAGGGCATATTGGCTTCCCTGCCAAGGGACAGGAAATTAGGCGAGAAGCCAGTGGTAGTGTGTGTAGAGGCCCTGTACGCTGCTGTCACAAAACACACCCACAAGTCCCAATCACTATGCTCCTCGTCCACTAGGCCTGTTAACATGGTGGACATCGTAGAGTTAAATTTCTCCGTCTGGCCATCGGCCTCTGGGTGGTATGGTGTGGTTCTCGTCTTGTATATCCCCAAAACCCTAGCCACTTCTTGGAACAGACTAGCCTCAAAGTTCCTCCCCTGGTCTGAGTGCCATATGAGGGGGGTGCCGAAGCGGCAGATGATTTCTCGGACTAAGACGTCGGCTACTGTTTGTGCTGTGAAATCACGAATGGGAAATCCCTCTGTCCACTTTGAGAATAAGTCAGTCACCACCCAGATGTACTTGTTGCCTCGTTCAGTCTCTGGTAAAGGGCCAGTAATATCCATGGCCATCTCCTCCCATGGCCCCTTCAGGGGGCGTTCCCCCATCTTAGTTCTCCTCTTGTTGTTAGGGCTTTTCCTCTGCTGGCAGGGCATGCAGGTAGAGACAAACAGGGCATTGTCCTTAGTCATATTAGGCCAGTAGGCTGATTTCCGGGCTTTGCTAAAAGTTTTGTCTCGGCCTAAATGGGCCCCCAGAGGGCCCTCATGCACTTGTTTCAGAAATTCCTCTCGGGCTGACACGGGGATGTACACTCACCATTCTCTTCCCCCTTGACCAGTCCATCTCCAACTCCCCAATAGTCCTGACTGGATGGCTAGGGATTGGAAATTGCATAAAAACCAGTTCCAGTCGCGCCCAGGTATGCGATCACGCTCGCCTGGACACTCGTCCCTCTCCACTGCCTCTTTGAACAGCACACACAGTGGATCATCAGTTTGGTGTTCTTCCACCCAGTTCTGTCCCACATCCCAGGTAATTACTCTCAGACGACTCGTGACTATTTCCTCCTCCTCATAATCAACTCTGTGGCACTGTCCACAGGGGATTCGTGAAAGTCCATCCGCATTCCCATGTCGTTTTCCAGCCCTATGTTGTACAGTAAATGAGTAGGAGGCGAGTTCTTCCATCCATCTAGCCAACTGACCCTCGGGCTCCTTCATCTCCAACAACCACTTGAGTGCACTATGGTCGGTTCTGACTGTGAAATGGCTTCCCACTAAGTATGAGCGATATCTCCTGATACCAAACAGGATGGCTAGTAGCTCCTTCCTCGTGACACAATAGTTTTTCTCTGCTTTAGTCAGGGATCTGCTGGCGAATCCTAACACCATTTCCCTGTCCTCTATACGCTGAGATAACACGGCTCCTAAACCACTATTAGATGCATCCGTATCAAGAGTCATAGGGAGATTGGCGTCTGGGTATCTCAGGATAGGTGCTGTGCACAGTCTGTCTCTCAGCTCTTCCATGGCTGTCTGACACTCTGGAGTCCATACGAATGTAACATCCTTCTTTGTTAGTTGAAAAAGTGGGCTGGCTATCGTGGCGAAATCTCTGACGAAGGACCTGTAGTAGGAACAGAAGCCTAGGAAGCTCCTCAACATCTCCCTGGTAGTAGGGATGGGCCAGGACTGGACTGCTTCTATTTTCGACGGGTCAGTCTCCACTCCTTCTCCTGAGACGACATGCCCTAGGAACGCAACTGATGTCCTGAATAGTTGGCACTTGCTGGGTTTGACGACTAGCCCTGCATGGTCGATTCGCTCTAGAATCACAGCCAGACGTTCTGCGCACTCCTTCACATCTTTCCCAAATACAATCACATCATCTAGGTAGACCAGGCATTGGTCTCCTACCAGTCCAGATAGCACAGTGTCCATTAGTCTTTCAAAAGTGGAAGGAGCATTCACTAGGCCAAAGGGCATGACTTTGAACTGGAATAGCCCTTTATGAGTACAGAAGGCGGTTTTCTCCTTACCGCCGTCTTTCTTCTTTACCAGCACCACTGGCGAAGCCCATGGTCCAGAAGCAGGTTCTATAATTCCTCCTTTCGCCATTCGCTCCAGTTCTGTTTCCACTACTTGTCTCCTATGAATGGGGACCCGTCTTGGTTTATTCCTGACTGGTGGGTTGGTGCCTGTCATGATATGGTGTTTTGCCAGGTCAGTCCTTCCTAGTTCTTCCCCTTCCACAAAGAATACATGCAGGAATTGCCGATAGAGATTATCAATTGTTTCGGCACATTTCTCCACTAGTTCCTCATCCGTCTGAGCCCACAGATCTTTCATGAGCTGCTCCTCTTGCTCCTGCGTCCTCATTCGCCCAGGTCTATCTCCTGCTGGTGGGGGTTTCTCTCCCTCAACCCAGACGGCCATCTTGCTTCCCTTGGGCACACGAATGTCTTGATCTCCATTGTTCAGCACCTCAGCCACACTCCCCCCTGCTTGGGAAGTGTGTACAGACCTTGCCACTCTGAGGTCAGGAACGAATCCTCCATCCTCCAAGATCAGTACTTGGTCCCCATCCGTCCTAGCTGTCCACTCGACCTTCATCATCATTCTGCTACCCGCTTTTACAGTAGTCTCATGGGCAGCATAGGCATAGCCTTCCAGTCTCTCAGGAGCCACTGTCCCATTGGTTTCCAGCCAGATGATACCGCTGCCTGTATCCACCTGGCCTTTCCTACTCCTGATCACATCCATACCTAGTATGCCTCCTTGGTCCAATTTAGCCACAATCACTGGCATTTGAATTTTCAATGTCCCAAAGTCCACCTCAATGTCTGTTTCCCCTAACACATCCACCGGTATTCCTCCAGCTCCAGTTATCCTCACAGGGGATGCTCTCAGAGGGGGTGATTCGTTCATGCTCTGCCAGACTTGCTTGCTAATGATGGTTGTACACGCCCCTGTGTCCACTAGCCACTGGATCATGACCCCTCTACATCGTCCATCTACTATCACTCCTGCTGTGGAGGGGTCCCATCGCCCTTGTACCGCGATCCATCCCGCCTTCCCACCGGTTATGCGTTGGACAGGATCCCGGTTGTTCACTGTCCTTGGTCGTTTCCCTGGGGTTGCTGGCCCTCTACAACGGGCAGTCTTGGCCGATTCGGGCAGTCTCGCTTGAAATGCCCCATTTCGCCACACTGGAAGCAGCCCCTACTCCTGGGTTGACTTCTACTGGTCTCTAGACGTTCTAGTCGCTCCAGGATCTTCTCAAACACTGTCTTCATGGGGTCAGCCCTCTTAGTCCCTTCACTCACGGCGACTCTGATCTGGCCTTTTGGTGTAGAGTACCTGTCCTTTTCGGCTTGGGTGAAAGCTTCAGCATGGAGGGCAGCAGCTCTGGCCTCAGCGAATGTCCCTGGTCGAGCTTGCACCACCCATTGTCTCAGTCGTTCATCACGTAAGGCAGCAATGTAGGCATCCCTACTCAAGTCATCCCTCACCTCTCTGTCCACTCGTGGGTATGCCAGGCGAATCATTCGTTCAATGTCATCAGCAACCACATTCACATCCTCGTCTTTCTGTTGCCTCCTCAGCCTCAACTGGGTGCGGTACAATGCCAGCTGGTCAGCAGGTTGGTAGCGTTTCTCCAGTTCTTCCACCAGCAACAGGTAACTGTTTGGTGCGTCTAAGTCGACCTTTTCCAATACAGCAAGGGCCGACCCGTCGAGGCTGGCGCCCAAGTACAGTGCACATTCTTTGTCAGTCCAATCATTTAGGTCGGCAACTACCTGGAAATGATTCAGGAAATCGCCCAAGGAGGTAGAACCATCATAGATGCGAGGTGAAGCTTTCACCTTTCGTCCTGGCCTGGCCGTGGCGATGCCTCCTCCACTCCCTGGCTTTGGCTTGGTATCTGGCTTTGGTACTTCGTCCAGTACCCTCACCCTCCTATCTCGAGCTGGCTGAGAGGTTCTCCAATTCTCATACTGTCTGGGATTCACTGTGACTTCCAGCGACGGGGTTAAGGCGAAGGGATGTGGATCCGTCATGGATGAGGAGGATCCGTCTTCCTCCAGGGCATCACATATCCCACCGCTGCCACCAATGATACGGTTTCACCTTTCGTCCAGTTGCTGACTCATTAGATGAAGGGGGTCTTCCCCCTGGGGCTGGTCATCCCACAGATGTTCGAGTGATGGTGATGTCGAATAGGCCATTGTACTTTCGCCTGATATGTTATTCGCTTCTTAATAAAGACTTAGAGATATTCGCCTTAGTTGCTTCTCGCCTGATAGGTAAATCGTCAGATTACTCGTGAGGATACTTCTTAATCGACTAGGAGTGTTGGTAGAATAATGGACAAGCTCTGTCTAAGTTAGCAGCCAGTTTTATTCTGATTCTGGTTATGACAATCACAGCTTTTATAGTAAAAATGCGGACCATAAGCAGGCCAATCAAATACAGTACAATGCCTCCAAGTAGTTGTAATTCGCCACCTAAGTACATTCGTCAGACAAGTACATTCGTCATACAAGTACATTCGTCATACAAGTACATTCGTCATATAATGTTAGAGAAAGAAAAGGCGAATCGCCAGAGGGGCGAACCGTCACCTGAGATGACATCTCCAGAAAGTTAGTTATTTCTTAAGAACAAGCGAAACGTCAAAAGGACGAATAGACAACAAATACTATTATTTTGACTCTATAACAATATGTACCATTATTCAACATGCTATTTTTTTGGCATTTTTTTTTTCATATTTGGGATCTATTATTCGACCCCCTTGTAAAAGATTTACTAATAATCAGAATGGTTCCAAACTTGGCAGTTTAATGCGCATATATATAAGGTTGATAGAAAATAACAAATCAACTGATTAATGTAAACATTATTTTTGGGTACTCATGGGGGTGCTTGGGGCCCAAATGTTGTCAAATTGGTGGAAATTGCCATTTACGGTTTATTTAAGGATAATTGATCTTACCGATATGGCATGCTGAAAGAGAAAGTCAGATTAGTGAGCCTTCAAAGTGATAAGAATATCTCCATCAGAAGTGATCTCTTGTTATCATTCAGTCTCTAACAACAGGCCTGCCTAGGCTACATGTAGCCATAATATAGGTCGACCGACTCCAGACACTGCAGACTCACTGCAGCGCTAGTCGGCGAATCAACATCCACGTGCTCCTCCCGAATTGATATTTTCTGAAGGAGATACACAATTTAGCGTTCAAGGTAGGTTAACGCTGATCCTAAATGACATAATTCGCGCTTTGGCCAATACTGACCTTTTGTTTTAAGGATGACATTGTGTTGATTTGGGTTTCTTTGTGTAAAACTGTTCCATTTTGTGACTATTCTGACATACCGATAGTCGTATATGCTTATAAAATGTTGTCTAACCTAGCGACTCATACGCGGGCAACACTTCGACTTCATAGTTAAATCTGAGCTATTTATAACTTACATGAATGAGGTAACAGTCCTGGATAAATATAGGTCTAATATCCCTTACTGGCATAGTACGGTATTATTCATAACCAATAACTTTAGGACTAACTCAAGTCAGGGGTGGTATCGTATCGGATTATACAACAACGTTGTAGGCCTACATAATGGTACCACTATAATTATTAGCATAATTTTGAATAAAGCAACGATCATATCAACGCATTTAAACTATAAAACTACATGTGCAAACCTCAATGTAGCATGAGAAATGGGTGTTATGAAACACTATCAGTAGTTCCTTCCAGCTGTCATACTCAAAATTCTATGATCAATTGCGAATCGCACATATTACAGCTCGATCTAGGTCGATCGGTATGTCAGGTCAGGTGGTTCTCTATTTGGGTTCCACTGACCCATCATTAGTAGCCTACCGATTCGTTGTTCATTTGACAGTGGTTTAACATGATACGTTCAACTAGATTTGCAATAACCTAATCTCGATCCTTCCATTTCATTGTGACGTGCAATTAGTTGCAGGTTCATATGCCGGGTATGATGGTCTGTCCATAAATATACTAGGGTGTTTATTGTCAGGAATAACGACTATATCAACAGAAAACAAATTTTATATTGTAATAATGGCACATTGTTATCTAAGATTTTAAAAAAGGCAAATATAATACCACGATTAAGGGTCTTCTAGTTAGGAGGATTGAATTGGTACTTTGATAATAAACTTATTTCGGTAGGATAGTAGTAATGGGGGTGCTATTGAACCAGGCCTGATAGTTTGTTTTTAAAGATAAGATGACACATTTTAATTAATCACGTGACATCACGTGACATTACGCGACATCACGTGATTACGAAGCTTCTCATAGAAAATAAGCATTACACACTTTAATGACCTTAACTCTTCTTTTGTTTGTGATTATTACTGATATCATAAAGTCACGTGATTATTTCTTATCATTAAAACCAACTATCATGCCTGGTTCAATAGCACTCCCATTACTACTTAGGATAACTACTGTTTTTTTTATATAGCGGTATAATTAGAGGATAATTACGGTTTTCATATAACCGTATATATATTGTTGAGGGATCGATTACTACGGATGAAGAATGGATCATGGGGGATATAGGGGAGAGGCTCGTCCTCATCCCAGAGGTTTTCTAAGGAAGCAGATGCGTGGAAACTCATGTTAAGGGTGTGATAAAAGATGGTTCGCCAACTGTTGGAAGGTCTGGTAGATCAGAATCTGGAGATCTCATGGATCATAATCGTATATCTGGAGGTCTGGTAGATCTGAATCGTTTCGTGTCTCTGACTGGCCCTTAATCGACTAGCAAGGTCTTTATAGATGCACAAACAAGGTGTTAGAGTAACGCCAGGTTTATTAATGATCCACGCAAATCATCCCATGTTTATACACAAAGCGCGGACCCAAAGCAGGTCAGAACAAGCGAATCGTATTTTAGGCGAATCTGAAGAAATATTCATAAAACCTTATAAGACACTACGAATCGGAACGATTCGGGTAGCGATTCTGAACGAATCGTAACATTCATGAGAAGTATAAGAAAGTTGGTCAAGCGATTCGTAAAAAAGTGACTCCCCCTTTGTGCGATTCTGTAACAATATTTAGGTAGGATAATTACGGCATTTGCTTACCAGTAAACCTTACGTGTTTTGATAAAAACATTAATTCTTTTAAACCTTTTTTTGTGCAAAGGTTCTTGTAAATCTTAACATTCCTCAACTGGGACAATTATATGTATATAAGGAACTGATACAAGCTAGCTGATAATGATTTCTTTCATCACAGGTCATTCCGTTGATTATCACGAGTCGTTTCAAGTATTCTTAGAGATATGAGTTGGAGTAATATGAAATATAACTTTCATTATGATAAGGATAGTGCTTCATTTTGATAGTGTATCCCTCATGTTTAGATGCAGGCAGCTCCTAGGTCTGTGCTCATCACCGGTGCTAACAGAGGCATTGGTCTGGCATTTGTACGTCAACTCCTTGCATTGCCAACTCCACCCGTGCATTTAATAGCAACATGCAGAGCTCCAGAAAAAGCAACGGTTTGTGCATTGATTTAATTCTATAGGATTACATTCAAATATTATATCTCTCCCTCCTGTCTTCTTCTCAATACTTATCTTGTTGGTTAGGCCTAATAACAACATGCAGAGCTCTAAAAAAGTATGATCTAAAGTAAAATGTTCGTGGACATGAAAGCGGCTATTTATGTAATTAATAATTATTAATTATTCTATTTATGATATATCTCCCAGCTAACGATGGAGGGATTAGCTGTGGTTAGCAGTGACTTGACAACACATGCTCAACAGAACTGACCTCACACCACCATGCAACGCACCACATCGGTTAACATTGCAATCTTGGGCCTAAGCATCGGGTACAAGATGGGAGAATCTGAAGACGATCATGAGGCGGTCGAATTCGATTTTAATATGTAGGCGGACCACTATATGGCTTGAAACAAGCCACAAATGGATTATTGGTGAAGGAAGGTTGTAATACCTTGGCAGTTTCAAACGTTCTCACCTCCACGGCAGTCAGCATTGCTGCAAATGAGGGCTAACTATGGGCCAGGGCATCGCGTTCAGGGATGGCCTCCTATACATAGATTTCACATGACGTCACCCGACTGGCGTGGGAACCCTACTGGCCGCCATGTCCAGGGTCAGCGCTACCGTTCCCGTCTACGGCGCGGTTATCAAAACAAAGTTGATAAACCTCACAACAGTGGATACTTGGGTAATACTACACTAAAGGCAGATTATCTAACCTATCATGAAGGTAATATTGAGGCACATTAAAACTGGTAAAGGTTAAAACAGACAGTATCGCAGCATACATAGCCATCTAACTAGACCCCAGACATGGCGAGGACCGTGACGTCAGTGAAATCTATGTATAGGCCTGAAAAACACAGACGGTGGTCGCCAAGTTGACACAATTGTAAGCAAGACTCCTGATAATGAGGGTCTTGATAGCGAAGGACTTATTCCCTCATCCCAGAAGAAAGCAGAGTCTACGAAAAGGAAAAGGAAAAGGAACCAAGCTGACTTCGGCCCTGATCCCCACCTGAACTTATAGCAATCAAGCTATCCAAGAAGAAAGCCCAGAAAACAGCATCTTTCCTCCCTAAGCATGTGACAAAGAGGATCACTGCTAAGAGCAAGAATAGGATGACCTTTGTACAGGGTCTTGACGAAGCGCAACTCAGTGGCAGCATCTGGTTGCCGTCGAGGTAACTCTCCTGACAGTTTGCACAGTCGCACTGCACCCATAGGGTCAGACAAGGATAATACAGGATCGCCCCTTTATTGCCTTTAACTTTTAAAAAATACATGTGACGAGCAATTCCAATCCGGATTCAGCATCCCCCACCTATAACCCTACTGCTGATCTAGGACCGATGTTCCTACAACTATTTCAACCACTTTCCACTGCTACACATGCCCTTCTCATATCACAAGCACACTATCACGAAGCAGAGGGTTGCAAGCTCAAGCCTCGGCCGGGTCTCCCAGCTTTACTTTTTATCTCTTAGACTGACATATCATCTATGCAACAGGGACAGCAGGTAGGTTTGCATGATTTGTATTGAGGGGAAAGGCAGGTGATATTGAGAAACAAAATATCCATATAATATTTTAATGTGTGCCAATAATAATACAAAAACAACCTAAACATATCTAAACTACATTTGCAAAGCGCCTATACTTGTCCGCTGCCCTCCCTGGACGGCAAGCTAATGGTCAAACAAGACGATGATCAGCCAGGATATATTATGGTGATGAATGAGGTGCAGCAAATTTCTGCTTCATGCAATTTCTGCTAGACGCTGAAGAGTTAAAAAGGTCTGACATGGTAACACATTCTGGATAAATTGGTAGAATTTTATATTTATATAAGTGTACACCTCATTGGCCTTATTTAGTGCAATTACCTTAGACTTATGTTCAGGGCCTGGGTAGTCCCATCTATCTTCAATACCTTATCACAGGCAATGGTTGCGATGATGGACAGGAAAGGCTTCGGGGGCATTAGTGCTTACTGTGATGATTTTTTGATTTTTTCCCCGACCAAGGATCAGTATTTAATCAAGCTGAATGCACTATGGAAGTTATGTCGCAGGCTGGGCTTCTCTATCAACTACAATAAAATGATGGGTGCTGCCCAGTCAGTGACCTTCCTAGGCATAGTTATATAAGGAGTGCCTGGGCAGTTAATACAAAAAGGGCATATTCAACTCATTTAAGGACCTACCTTAAGTTCTGCAACCTCATCAACAAACCACCTATTCCTGCATCAGACAAAATGTTGTCTATGTTTATCACCTGGTTAGCCAGGTGTTTGGCTTGTATTAAACATAGTGTTGTATTAAACATAGTGGGCAGAATTCATAAGGAAGCCGGGCTTCCAAAAATTTATTAAACAATTATCAATTAAAGTAAAGCCTTCAGGGAATTTACAGATCAAAGGGTGATAGTTTCAAGGAGAAGGCATCCATTACAGTGGACATATTATTAAATTTTAAGGCAAACCTGGATTTTAGCAACAAGCTTCACAAAGTGGTGTGGTTGGTTGGCCTCACCATGCTTTTTTGGTTTGCTCCACAAATCCAATGTCATGCCTCCATCAGTGGGCAAACTTGACACTGAGCGTCATCTGAAGCAAGACATCTCTATTAATGCAAGTGGTGCCAGGCTGGTGGTATGATGGTCAAAAAACCAACCAGTTCAAGGCATGGCTGCATATTGTATTCCTGCCAAGGAAGAGGAACCATCCTCTATGTCATGCAAGAGCCCTCCTAGGCCAATTTCTTCAGGCCTAGCCTTCACTTTCACTAGCAATGGAAGGTTTTTTCCACTAACACCAGAACTTTTTCTTTCTACAGTGTTCTTTCTCAGTGTGGGACACTATACAATCGGTGGTCATTCCTTCAGGCGTGGAGGAACCACATATATATATATTCATCAATATAGTGTTGACAGTGAAAGTATAAAATTAATGGGGTGTTGGGCCACGGACTGTTACCAATACTATATTGCCCCTTCTGACAAGGATCCTTAGTCAATCGTAAAAATGATGGTTGACAGCCTCCCATGATCTCCTCCTACTACTACCGGAAGGCAGGTGTACTAACCATGTTGACACACCCCCTCACCTACTATACCCACATTGAAAGGAAAACGGTTTTTGTTCTTGTAGTATGTAGTCTATTACGGTAGAAGTAAGAGAGAAATGCGAATTGAAACTAGTTAGTAAAAGATAATTAAGGTACACAATATATAAATAAGCAACAAAGATAAGGTGAGGAAAGAACGGAATGTAATCTTGATGTCCACCGTTCAAGAAGTTTTGTTGACAGATTGAATAAAAATTATGATTTGAAAAAAAAAGATGGTTGACAGCCTCTACTGATCTCCTACACTCTTAGCCTTTGGCGTATCATATCGGTGCCCTATGGTTACGATCCGTTTTAGAACAATACCGCACCGATAGCCAATGTTTGCTCCGTAAGAGGACGGAGCGGTATACAAGCTTACGGAGCACCGGATCGGCACCGTCACGCTGTGGAACTCTCCTCACTTTGAGGGAGAATTGCATATGTAGGTGACGTCAAAACCTAAGTCAAGATGGCGGATCGTTGTTTGCAGGAGTTTTGAACATGATTGTGGAGCTGCCTATGTCACAGCATGTGAAGGTAAGTAGGCCTAGTCTAATCATCACTTTCTTATTTAAAAACCAGTCAAACGTCCAGTCAAACAGACATATTTCTAAAGACCCTATCGGTGCATTATATGTAGCCTAGTGAAACAGGCCTGCGTGACCCGAGCGAAGGGGGGACTGTTGATTCTAACGGTTTTCGGTTGCAAGCAGAGCTATAGTATAACACAGCACACAGGTGCAGTAGGGGGCCTACCTTCCTGTTGGGGTCGGAGGGGGGGGGGGCGGGGGTTTAACCCCTGAATATTTAAAATTTTTGTATGAAGAATGGTGGCTTCTGGTGTATGTCACTACTACATTAATACTTACAGATTTCTCTAAGCGGCTGTTGCCGACTGGTGCGATGGCCAATGTGTAGACAGCTAGTATTTACAGCCATCAAATAGGCCCTTATTTATGTATTCCAAACAAGTTTAAATTCTTCATTGCTGTACACATATACTGCAGGGCTATATCTGGTCGATGAAGGAATATTTATTGTTAAAAAATGTGCGAGATTGCTATCATTTTTCTGCGGGAGGTTTTGTCTCCTTTGCGGGTAGGCGGGAGGAATTAACCAAATGCGGGAGCCTCCAGCAGGATGCGGGAGGCTTGGTAGGCCTGCTATACATATACATATATGTATATATAGCTCTGGTTGCAAGGTAGCTGTAAATTATAAAATCGGTGCGAAATGTAATTTTATTATCGGAATTGGACATAGGTGATTAATTTTAGGATTTACCACGAATTTCCGACGAAAATTATGGCTGTTTTACGCAGCATGGGGGTCATATAACTATCCAAATGGCTTCCATATGATGTACCAAGGTCTTATTTAAATGGATTATTGCTAGATTTCATTTTAGTTTAGATTTTTAAGAGATTTGGGTGCTTTTAAGATGATTGATAATTTTCCTCATAGACTTTAATGTTAATCTCGATAGGGTAGCCATTTTTAATTCCTACGTCGTAGAAGCCAGTTGGTTCATTGAAAAATAATTATCAGACAATAATTACTTTATTTCATTGTTTTAAATATGGTTGGTACGATGTAAAATGGGCCTGACAATCTGGATATGAAGTCTCATGGCGAAATTATTATTATGTTCGTCGGAAATTGAATTTTTAGAGTAATTTGATGTTAAGATGAGTGCCTTGTCAATGGCGGATCTTCCCATAGGATTAGCATTGGGACATGTCAGGATAGAATAATTTAGCGATTTTTACAGATTTAACTTTTAATGCTTAAGGGGTTGTCCTCAAAATCAGCAGAACGCACTAAAAAGGCACTCAATTTGCTCAAAATTGTCAGGGGGAGCATTCCCCCAGACCCCTACATGATGTGTTGGCTCTGCTATGTTGTAAAATAAGTTTTTCTTCTTTATTGTTGATAAATGTTGATCTAGAAATATTAGCGAAGATGAGCAAGCGAACCTATCGCCACTGACCTAACGTAACCCCGGCGTTTCTTGTGCTGACGTCAGGACTTCCGGGGTTTATGCATAGGTAATGAGCTAGGATACAAGCGCTGAAACGTACTGATACCCTCTGCTACGCTGACCCATTACCCATCTATATTGTGTAAGATTAGGAACTTTTCGCATGCGAAAAATGTCATGATGTTAAAGTTTAAACATTATTTGAAGTAGCCCTTGCTGGAATTCTTTCTCCAATGGATTATTTTGATCAGAAATAGCTTCGGAATAGACCCACTGTCTTCATGGTGGTTTCAGTGGGCGCTACCGTCGCACATTGTTTGGTTACATACCAGTGCTCATCCTAATACAGGTGAGGGGTCCCGATAGGGACCCACGCATCGATTTGCGATAGGTTAGGTTTAGGTCAAAGCAATGCGCGCTGTCTGCTCATCCTCCCTAATGATCTGATAGCTCTATTTGCTATCACACTTGTGTGTGTATTCAGGCTATATATACCTGGAAATTCAGGTTCAGGTACCCATCACTTGGCCCCAAAAATTATCTAACTTTATATACTGTGGGACTGAAAAAATCCTCACATTTCTAAATGTCAATTATGAGGTAAAATTACCCCCAGAGTGCACCATTTGGCTCCTAATTTTAAAGATATTACTGGGGGGTTGCCCCCAGACCCCCCTAGAGGAGATTTGGGCCTTTGGCGCACTCAGTTCCCCGCACACTCAGCTCTCCACGAAAAACTAGGATTTAGGATCCTCACAGGTTGGCAGCTCTGCATGACTTTAGAGTATAAAACATTTCTATATCTATTATGAATAGCCTTAAGTCCTACTTTGGTATGTACATTGAGGTATCTTTTGTTTTAATTAGATGATTGCTGAAGAACCATAGACAGAGACAGTTTGAGAAATGGACGAGATGACAATACACAGAAGATGTACAGTCAGTAGGCCTACAAGTACGGGCTGGGTCAGGTTGCAGAATAATGGTATGTAAGGAATTTAATTTGTTTTTGTTTTAATTTGATTTTGTGGTGCCGGTTTTGACCAATCCTTCCCCAGAGAGTTATATATTGATTAAGGGGAGGCAGAGGGTGGTGCGACCAAGCCAAGGTATTTCATTGATGCCAGTTTCATTAGTGCCACACAGTACCATAATGGTAGTAGGCCTACATATTTTGTGTGTGTTGGGGCGAGGGGGGGGGGGGGGGGCTATGTAGGTCTACATTATGAACTATTAATATAATTGTTGGGATGGGGGCTGCCAACCGTTGGAAATTCCAGTTGATGAGTAGGAAACTTTGTTGAAAAGAATATAATTATACACTCCTCTCTCCCCATCTCATTAGGTTTACTTAGTTCTATCTCCCTCTCAACCCTTTCTCATCTTGATACAAGCAGAATGCTGTATATGTAATTACCAATACGTCGGATCTTATATGAGTGGTTGTGAGTGAAGCCTACAGTTGACAGGTGCAGATGACAGGTATAGATTCAACGCTCCCCTTTCAGAATCTAAAATCATTTAATAATTGTAGTTGGTAGAAGCTGAATATTCAGTGAAAACAACCAGCAACTTTTTCGACGAAGTAAAGTCAACTACAGTTACCAAATATAATGAAAATGCTAGAAACTCACACCTAATACCTGCTCGCGATATTGACTAGCTTACCAATATCTAGAGCTTTTAAGCAATACATGGTCAACAATCACGATTGTGGAAATCCATACATTTATCCATTAATTAATACATATTCCTTATTGTCTTGTGAGTATGATCAGTAATTGATCACATGTTTAGCCGATAGGCCCTATAGAGACTCTAGTCTATTATTTGTCACAATTGTTGATTTTTATGATTTCAGATGAGTGGAGGTGTGACATGGTCACACATCCCTCTTCCATACACAAGGTTTAAGAGATGAGTGGAACCTCGGCGTCCAACTCATTCCAGTCCTACACCTAGCCAATATGCCCTACATTCACCAAACTGGAGATAGATAGTGTTCAGGACCCACAGCTCAGAAGTAAGATGAACATTTGGTTCTTATTAATCTGCAAGATGTATAGTCTGCATATAATGATTACAAAACGCTCAAATTCAAGGGGTTTATGATTTTATGATACGTCCTTCTGTCTGTGGTCCAACATGAAAAATATGACCAATGTTCAAGATCTGGGCTTGAAAAAGTGGTAGATTCCCCTCCCCTCGCCCCTTCCTTGGTCCCTTCTATAAATCCAACACAAACAAAATAATTTGAATCACAAATACATGTATAATGCATCTAGGTTTTAACAAGATTGAATTATAATTTTCAGTGGGGACGACAGATGAAGACTCCAGTGAAAATTAGGGGACATTTAGCTGGTGACAATACTCATCCATAATTAGGTGAGTAATAATTAAACACAATCAAGGTCATTATTTTGTATATTAATCATGTTATAGATTTATGTTAGAACAAATTCCTAAACATTTAAATGATATGGTTAAAAATAGTAAAAGATTCTTTGAATGTTGGAATGATCATACTGTTAGAACCATCAAAACTGTTCTGTCTGTTGTAATTCTATTAGTATATTAGTATATATCCCCCACTCCATCTTGCCCCTCCACTCTCATCCCTCTCCCCATCTCGCCCCACCCCTCCTTCACTCGCCCCTCTCCCTCCCTCACTCCTCTCATCCCTCTCCCCTCACATTATCGCGCCCTCCCCTTCTTCTATCACCCCTCTCCACTCACCTCATCATACCCTCCCGAAGATTTTACCGTTGGAGGATAGAAGAGAGATAGCATTGATTAAAACCCTTTTTAGAAAATGAGAGGTCTATGTAGATGTTAATCCAAGAGAAAGGATTTTGAGAAAGAAAGGAGGTATAATCTTTAAATTGTTTTGGCCTAAATGGGAGAGGATGTGCAGGAGTGCTTTCTATAAGGGGGTGCTATTATGGAACAATTTACCCAAAGATTTAAGAAATTGTCACCTCCGCCCATCACACTCTCCCATCTCCTCCATCCTGATATACCTCGAAATAATCATAAAAAATTACTAATAAATAATTATAATGAATAATAGAAATAGTAAAAATAAATGTACAAATTAACTCCACACTATTCACTAAAATCAGGGACCCGCGAAATATTCAATTCTATATAAATCAATTTAAACGATGAAAATAAATGTACAAATACACTCTAAATTTCCACTCATAGATTTCATTCTTTTCCTATTTGTGTCAGGAACATGGTCCTTGAGGAGAAGGTGAAGGTGGTGTGGTCCACATTATTTGATGGAAAGGTAAGAATTTGTCCCAGCAACTAAGAAAACAACATTGATATTTAGTATAATGTATCACAAGAAAAGTCAATTCTCTGTCCAAAATACTAGATTCAAAATCTATTGGTAGTTTATTAGATAAATACAATGTTCTTATTCATACAGAAGAAAATGATAGTTGTCTGTGTTTTATTTTGCAGAATCTGGATGGACTGGAGTGCCCAAAGTGCCCGAATTTTAAGTGCCATGCTGAAATTTGATACCTTCAAAACTAATTGTGAATTTCCAGTGGTCAAGTGTGACTTCGTAGTAAATCTATTTTTGCGTCTTATGTGTATAGAACTCATTAAATGCTATATTTGATATGTAAAGGTGATGTTTGATATAAAGTGATGTGTATGTACCATAAATGGAGGTAAAATCCTGTATCAAATGAATATCTAGGCTTACCTCAATCATTTGCTGCTCAAATGTCTTTATAAAGTGTTTGGTAGACGAATATGTAAGAGAAAGCCATTTGTGCAGTAGGGGTCCAGTTGAATCTATGTTGACTAAATGGAGCGAAAAACCTACATATAATAATTATCAGAACTCACCGCTATCATTTGATGTTTAAATGTATTTAAATATGCTTAGAATACCAATATATACGATTTTCCAGATCCTGGAAAGCCATTTGTGCAGTAGCTGTCCAATCATATGTGTATGGTGACTAAAAAGAACGGAAACCTATATGTAATCACTATCTGTGCCCACCGCTATCAGTAGTTGCTTAAATGTCTTTAAAAATTGTTTGGTAGACCAATATGCTAGAGTTTCCAGGCCCTGGAAAGTCATTTGTGCAGTATAGGTGTACAATTGTAAAGTCAAAATAGTTGATCGTAAAGTCAAGATAGTCAATCGTAAAGTCAGAAAATTTTATCTTAAAGTCAAAATAGTAATTGTAAGATCAGAAAAGTCTATTGTCAGGTCAGAAAAGTCTATGGTCAGGTCAGAAAAGTCTATCATAAGGTCCGGAAAGGCTATCATCAGGTCAGAAAAGTCTATCATAAGGTCAGGAAAGTTGATCGTCAGGTCAGGAAAGTCTATCGTCAGGTCAGGAAAGTCTGTCGTAAGGTCAGGAAAGTCTATTGTCTGGTCAGAAAAGTCTATCATCAGGTCAGGAAAGTCAATCGTCAGGTCAGGAAAGTCTATAGGAAAGTCTATTGTCAGTTCAGAGAGTCTATCGTCAGGTCAGGAAAGTATCATAAGGTCAGGAAAGTCTATTGTAAGGTCAGAAAAGTCTATTGTCAGGTCAGGAAAGTCTATCGAAAAGTCAGGAAAGTCTATCATCAGTTCAGAGAGTCGATCATCAGGTCAGGAAATGTGATCGTCAGGTCAGGAAAGTCTATCGTCAGGTCAGGAAAGTCAATCGTCAGGTCAGAAAAGTCAATCGTCAGGTCAGGAAAGTCAATCGTCAGGTCAGAATAAACGATCGTCAGGTCAGAATAGTCCATCGTCAGGTCAGGAAAGTTGATCGTCAGCTCAGGAAAGTTGATCGTCAGGTCAGGAAAGTCTATCGAAAAGTCAGGAAAGTCTATCGTCAGTTCAGAGAGTTGATCGTCAGGTCAGGAAATGTGATCGTCAGGTCAGAAAAGTCTATCATAAGGTCAGGAAAGTCAATCGTCAGGTCAGGGAAGTCTATCGTCAGGTCAGAAAAGTCTATCGTCAGATCAGAAAAGTCTATCATAAGGTCCAGAAAGGCTATCATCAGGTCAGAAAAGTCTATCATAAGGTCAGGAAAGTTGATCGTCAGGTCAAGAAAGTCGATCGTCAGGTCAAGAAAGTCTATCGTCAGGTCAGGAAAGTTGAACGTCAGGTCAGGAAAGTTGATCGGCAGGTCAGAACAGTCTATCGTCAGGTCAGAATAAACGATTGCGAGGTAAGAATAGTCCATCGTCAGGCCAGGAAAGACGATCGTCAGGTCAGGAAAGTCGTTCGTCATTAACTTCCTCCAGTAACCCCTTCCAGCAGCCCCTTCCATTAACTTCCTCCAGTAACCTCCTCCAGTAACCCCCTCCAGCAACCCCTTCCATTAACTTCCTCCAGCAACCCCTTCCATTAACTTCCTCCAGTAACCCCCTCCAGCAACTTCCTCCAGTAACCCCCTCCAGCAACCCCTTCCATTAACTTCCTCCAGTAACCCCCTCCAGCAACTTCCTCCAGTAACCCCCTCCAGTAACCCCCTCCAGTAACTTCCTCCAGTAACCCCCTCCAGCAACCCCTTCCATTAACTTCCTCCAGTAACCTCCAGCAGCCCCTTCCATTAACTTCCTCCAGTACCCCACTCCAGCAACCCCTTCCATTAACTTCCTCCAGTAACCCCCTCCAGCAACCCCTTCCATTAACTTCCTCCAGTAACCTCCAGCAGCCCCTTCCATTAACTTCCTCCAGTACCCCACTCCAGCAACCCCTTCCATTAACTTCCTCCAGTAACCCCCTCCAGCAACCCCTTCCATTAACTTCCTCCAGTAACCTCCAGCAGCCCCTTCCATTAACTTCCTCCAGTAACCCCCTCCAGCAACCCCTTCCATTAACTTCCTCCAGTAACCCACTCCAGCAACCCCTTCCATTAACTTCCTCCAGTAACCCCCTCCAGTAACTTCCTGAAGTAACCTCCACCAGTAACCCCCTCCAGCAACCACCTCCTGTAACCACTCAAGTAACCTGTATTTTGTATTGAAAATGTATAATGTCTTGAATATATTATTTCTTAGGTCTGATCGATTTTAAAGTTTAATTGGATGACAAATTCAGCTATAGCTCTAAACTAATGGTGCTTTCTACTTGATTCAATATTATAGGCAGAAATAAATGATCCTTACTATTTTAATAATATTTATTTTCTCTGTGGATGTTTAGCATTGATTCTGGTATCAACGATTTTCTCTTCTATTTTTGATTAAATGTAAAATGGCCTTTGTTTGTAATAAAAATAATTCAATATAACCATTGTCTTGTGTTCTTATACAGCATTAATTCCACCGACATCTTTCTACATATACAGCATAGTATACAGTACAATAATTGCCATGTAAAATCAGGCTACCCTATGACGGTGCCATATAGGCCTGTATATGGAGGGGGAGGGTACCGCACCGTCACTAGAGCGGAGCGGCGCCGTCGCCAGCACGGAGCGGCACCATCACCATCGTCCTAGGGCACCGTCACCATCGACGGTGCCCTATGACGGTGCCATGTGACAGAACCGCACCGGCATTCCGTGTTTCCGGATCCGCACCGTCGGCGCACGGATATCCCCTGTGATTCCAGCTAAGAGTGTACTACTACTTGGGTTCTGTGTCTGGGCAGGCAATGTTTACAAACTCTCCAATGTTTATTTCACAGACATTTTAACAACTCAACAAACTCACATCCAAAAGCTCCATTATTGTTAAGTTCTAACTTTCAGCTAAAATTGACATTTGATTATATTATTATCCTGTTCTTCTTTACACAGGTCTATTATCCTACATCACATGTTCAATTCCATTGTTGCGTAATCTTGCCATCGGATACTTCACTAGGCTGTTCAACCACTGAATTATTATATCATGTTGGATAGTTGAGTTAAATAAATAACTCCAAATCCCAAGTCATGTCGTGGTAACTATCTAAACTGAAAGGACTTGCCTTTGTCATTTACAGGAATTAAACAATCTTGCTGAAAAAAATTCCACTATAAAGGTGCTACAATTAGGTGAGCAGACATATTTCCCATTTAAATTAAGGTAAAAGGTAATGAAATTTAGTGATTTCATTTATCCACAGAAATATATAATTCTGTGGTTTATCAAATAAGTGGGTCGTGTTTTTCATGTTTGATGCCTTCATCCCTTGGCAACGTCCACATTCAGATGTTGGTAATTTCGATGCACTGCCATCAATGGAGCGTGCCGTCGCTGATATTGTGGGAGACAATGGACTGAACCTTTTCATTTCTAATGCTGGTGTTCATGGAAAAACCAATCTTGAGACTGTCACTCCTGAGATTATGATGGACACATTTAAGATCAATGCAGTAGCTCCACTCATGATCACGAAGGTATGTAAGGATCATTCTCGCAATAAGGTAATAACACTGGATTTGAATAATGCAAATATGTGGTCTCTATTGTATATATAACAGGTATGTCATCACAATTCATTACCTATCATTTTAGGCACTCCTTCCTGAACTGAAAAGGGCCGCCGCTGGTTCTCTGAATGAACTTGGCTGTCTCAAATCCATGGTTGTGTTCATCTCGACCAAAGTGGCTAGCATTGAGGACAACAAAGGGGGTTCATCGTATGACTACAGGGCCTCCAAGGTGATTAGATTCGTCCTGGATTAGTTTTTGTCTAAATTTCATGTGTTGTGTGTCACCAGACTCTGTACTTTCACATCACAATTTAAGTCCTCGTGAGACTAACTTTGTGCAGTGAAGTATAATAATGTGCGCAGTTCGGGGACATGCACTGCAAGTGACATCTCACCTGTTGGTGGTACTTTCTCTATACTTTCTCACGAGGACAGAGACTATAATTTGATACTTTTTAAACAGGGCTAGTTCAGCTCATACAGCTGTTCTTTATTTTGAGATTGTGATTAATCATGAATTGCCTGCTGTGAGTGAATTTACGGTCGCGCATGCTCAAAACATCTTGATGATGTTTATGAATTGTAATTAAGTTATGCTCATTTGGGTCTCTCGGAGAAAAGTTATATTTCGGATTGGGAACAGAATTAAGGAGATAATTTCATTCTATATTGATGGACAAATTCACCCTGAAAAATATTGCTGCAGTGAAAATGAGCGACAAACAGAGGCGACGATGCGGATAGATGTTTGTTTACGCTCGTATGGCTTTTTCACCTGTTATACATAACAGTAAAAAGCGGAACATGAAAGAGGCTATTTATGTACAACCTTTTTAAAAGTTCTGAACAATTAAGTTTGGACATAACCAAGTTCACTGTAAAGATCTGTTTGCCAATAATTATCAAAGGTAGCCCCCATATAACCAAAGTGACGACTCGCGCTTGAATAATGTAAGAATATAATATAGATGACAACATTTAAAAAAATGCGTATCACTGAATCTTATTAGACCCAGCTATAATAATATAATACATCAGTTATGTGCTGCATGATATACCTGACAAACAACTGAAATTAATGTGTAACTGGAGGTAACTCGCTATCTCCAGTTTATCTCCAGTTATGCTCCAGTTATCTCCAGTGTCAAGTTACCACGGACACTGATATAACAATGATCTAAAAGTATTGCTAATAGTGCAAAATATAAAAGCTATCTATTTTTAAGAAGATATTTGTCTTATTTTTTAGAGTGCACTCAACATGGTGATGAAAAACCTTTCAATAGACCTGGAACCCCAAGGAATCCTTACACTAGCACTTCATCCAGGATGGGTCAAGACAGACATGGGCGGTCCAAATGCCTTAATTGACGACACCGAAAGTGTTCATGGCATGCTTAAAATAATTGCTAATGCCAGTCAGAAAGAGTCCAGCAAATTCTATGATTACAAGGGAATTTCTATTCCCTGGTAGTATCTCCAGTTTTCCCCAAAAAATATGCATAGTATAGAACACGAGTCTTGACAGGTTTATATATATATAAACGTATACCGTCTTCGTTTCTCATCGGTGTAAGTTTTATGTGTGAGTCCATGTGACATACCTGGGTTTCGAAAACCAGCAGCAATTCCAGCAAAAAAAAGATTCCAACATTGGAAAATACTTTAAAATTCATGAATTCTTGATATAATGATTGATATATGTTTTACTAAGTCTCATCTATGAAACGTGTATGTGTAAGATGTGCAAGGCCAGGTGACATATCAGGGTTTCGATAACCTGCAGAAATATCAAACACAAGAAGATGAACTTGAAGGATACAAAAATACTTTTTATTCCGTTACGTATCTTCATACTCTCTGTTGTCCATTTCCAAATGTATCAAATACTTGAAACAGTCATGACTAATCTTACCAAAGAAATAAAATATACGATACAATTCGTGGATTTTATATTCAATATCAATTTTACCTACGGAATTTATTTTACAACTTCATCAACTTTTACCAATTTTACCCAATCAAAATCACTCATTTATATATAAACTCATTTTATATACAAGTTAATGTGCAGATATTCAAAATAGACCGAATGAGACATTCTACTTTAATAATTCATCACTTTTAAAGTGACACATGCCACTGAGCTCCAGATTTTGGAAACGTTTGCTTGACTTTCCAATATGTGCCAGATGATTATGTCAGTAATCAATATCCTGAAGGATTGATGCTAGGAAAAAGTGAATTTGGAGGATTTCATTATTTAAAACTGAGATTCTCAGTGCGCCGCCGGTCAGTAAACGTCTCCCAAGGTAGGAGACGGACCTAACTGTGTACTTTAACTAGTTTCTTGTGTCACGCCAACGGGATGGTACTGGATTAAGTGGTGGGTAGCAGACTGACTCTTATCTGGTAACCAACCCTCCACCATAGTCAGCTGGCAGCTATGAGCTGCTTCCTTCTGATTTGAATAGAATAAGCGGCTCAAATGATATTTGCAAATATCAAATAATCTAATGAATACATAACTTTGATAATCCAACCAAATGATCATAGGCCGACCTATGTAAGTCAAGGAACCACAATAACATCTAAAATTGGCATCCAGTCAACATAGCGTTCTTAGCCACTTTATTATACATGCATTGCTCTGAAAACAACGTATCATAGTGCGTATTTCACAAGTCAGTTAGTGGGGTTGTCATGGCAACCAATCTGTTTTTTTTTACTAAGATTACCTCTGAAATTCAAATTTATGACTCATTCTTTTTCTATTTTCATGATTGAAAGCATATTTTATTATAGTAACTTTTATTTTTTATCAAAATATATATAATATATATGTATATATGCATCTTCCGTCCACAAATACTAAATGCAATTTAATATTAATGGTTACTCTTAGGGTATTTCATTATTTTGAAGCTAATATGTCGTAACGCGACACAAATATTCCAAAATGATATTTTCCATATCTAGATAAGTTTAGATTAGAGATTACTTAGATATTGTGTTTTTAATAATAATGAACATGTGTGCATGTGAAGGAATCATTTTTCCTCAGCAGATGTAATATATTTTTTTGAGTGCGCCTGTATATTATATTCAAATTCGATAATTATCACTTATATTCCAGCCTGAAAAAGCACTTTTATTGCAATAGCGGCGAAGATTATGGCATACAAACTTTGAAAGTATGTTTCCCACAGCCTCATTTTGGCCAAGGAATTCAAATGAAATGGCTATATACTATATTCATGTGTGATAATCCCAAATACAGGTTGTAGACACCCCAGGCTGGAAAACCAAATGATGCTCGATTGGGAGAATTTCACATATATGACAAATCTACGTACAACTCTTGCACTAATCGCCCATGTATGCACTATTATTTGGGTCATTTCCCCCATAATATTGCCTATAAGACATGCTATTGCTTGAATAAATACAGGTTTTTTGTTTTTTTTAAAAAAGGTTTTATTCAAGCATAACCTGCCATCGTGGCTCATTCAACTCTAAGGCATAGTTAACATTGTGTCCCTTATTTTTGTAGTTTTTTTGTTTTTTTCTATATTTTTGTTTCTCTCAGCGGACTGTCGCAATCATAAGAACAGAATCTGATATTCAAACTTTAACATTGAAGACCAACTCATCTTCTATAACAAAAGGAAATCTAACACATCACACAGATGACAAATATTCAACTTCTTCAAGAAGTTTTCTCCACTGCTTCGTATATGATTTTTCTAGCCCTTGTATGGTTACATTATAATCCAACATCCTCATATTCAAAGTGGTTTCATTATAAAATGCCGCAAATACAATTTCATTATTATGGAATAGTTTTTGTCTATAAATGTAATATTTGGCTGCCATCACAATCCAGTTTAGGAAGTTTTTCTGTGGACATTCCCCACTATATCTGAGTAAAATATTAGTACAATTGAAGTCATTTGTATCAAAGTTTACCAATAACACTATTATGAATCCATTCCTCTAGTCTTCGCCACAGAGCTTTAGACCTTTCACACAGAATAAAGAAATGATCAATTGTGTCTTCCTCATCACAGAAGTTACATTTTGGTGAGTTCTTGTATTTAATCTGAGATAAATAACCATTGCAACCAATCGTTCTGTGAATAATCCTAAACTGTAGAGCCTGCCATTTAGCTATTTTGTTACACTCGTGAGGAATAATAAATTTCTTCTTCCATATAACTTTGGTACCTATAAAACCTTCATATCTGAGCACTTCATTCCAACCCTCTAGCTTTTCGTAATCAGGTTTGGACATCTTGGCTAGTTCTCTATATACATATTTATTCTTGAAATCGTTGATATTAAACACCTTCTTGTTTATTTTGAATATCACGCCTTTTTTCTTGGGTATCACAAAATTTTCTGAAGCCAGTTTTTGCAGCCAGCTTCTTGGAATGGCTGAAACTAATTTTAATCTATCGGAAACATCACAAAAAATTCCAAATTTGTTTTTCAATTCCTCTGTCGACATGATTTTCTTGTCTTTATTCAGGAGGTCCCCAATAATCACCACTCCAGAGTTTCTCCAGTCCTCATTTTTGAGTAATTTATCTCCTTTTCTAAATGAACTGATTTGACCAAATTCTCTCCAAGTATACTTCTTCCCCTGTTACAGGTTCTGAATTATAATACACATCATTCCATATACTGAATACATCGGTGTACATCGGTGTCTTTATCATTTGATTTATTTCCTCACCATAAAAAGCTTCACTTATTCCTACCCATTTAGGCTGATTACACACAAGCATACGTTGAATCCACTTGATTCTGTTGGTCCGCACAATTTCATCGATACATCTCACGTTAAGACCTCCACCTTCATAGCTTTGTTTTAAAAAGTTGTTGCTAATTTTAACTCCCCTCCTTCCCCACATATCATGGATTTCGTGATCTTTTTGATCTCTTTAGTCACCTCTTTGTCAAGTCTAACACAAGCAAGAACATGCTGCACGATGGGCAGTATAAAGGTATTATTTATTACAGCCTTGCCTTTAAGTGAAAGATTTCTGGCACTCCAAATGCCAACGACCCCCCTCATTTTAGCTAATGCTTCCTGATAATTGGTGGCTTGTTCTTTGTCCCTGTGATAAGGATTAAAGATATGAATACCCAAGATTTTAATCGAATTTTGCCAATCTATTCCCCCTCCCCCTGCAACCCTCAAAGATTTTTGAATTTTTATTCCCTTAGTCTTGCTCAGGTTCAATTTTAATCCAGAGCCTTCACCAAAATCCTGAATGACCTGCATTGCTCTTTCCATAGACTTATCATCAGTGGTAAATAGGGTGGTGTCGTTGGCATATTGTACTATTTTGTGTTCAATCTTTCCTGTCACAATACCTTTAATATTCGGGTCACTTCTTATATAATAAATACAGGTTAACTAACGAGTTGGTTGAAGGAGTGTGAATATTACACGAGTTGCGTAGCAACGAGTGCAATATTCTAAGCGACTGAAACCAACTTGTTAGTTAACAGATTTATTATACATGCTTTCAATCATACAATAGAAAAGGATTGAGTCATAAATTTGAATCTTACGGGTAATCTTAGTAAAAGAAACAAATTGGTTGCCATGACAACGCCTCGTAAATCACTAGTGAAATATGCACTATGCGTACATCACTCTAGATACGTTGTTTTCAGAGCAATGCGTGTATAATAAAACATGTTATTCTACCCTCTTCCTCCTATGGAAATTTGTTCCAAATGTTGTAAGGAACAATAATAAGAAAATAGTAATAAGAAAATAGTTCTTGTGCCTGGGAGATGCAAAATATTTTGTGTCCATAATAGATTGTGGCTAAATTGGAAAATATATACCAACTATCTATGCAATATTTGTTGTTAAATTTGAAAATAATCTAAATCTAAATTTTGTGCACAAAAAGTGCCATTATTCAGTTTTTCATGCTGAATAAAATGAATGGTTGTAAAAGTTAATGGATTTTGAAAATGGTTGCTTTAGAATGGCATAGCAACCAAACAACTCGTTTTTTTTCAATTGAAAAAATGTGCATCTGGTAAATGGTTGATATGGCGACAGAAAAACAGGAAATTTCTAAAATACAACCCATATCAAGTAGAGCAGAAAATTTAGGTTCATGTGCAATTCACTCAGTACGAATCGCATTTCTTACAGCAAAATGGTGATAAAAAGACTATGTGGCATTGTCCTGATTTAGGCCACCATCGCTTCTTAGATGGTCTATCTCCTTTTAAAGTCACTTAGGCTGAGTAGTTCAGCTCAAAATTTAACTAGCAGGCAACATTGAAAGACTATACTTTATTGATATTTCGAGTACCGGTTCGAGTATCAAAACGTGCTCCCGTAAAGTGTGTAATTTTCTTAACCTGAGCGACACCTAGCCCAAATTATCCGCAAAATTTGATATTGATAACTGTGCCGACATCTTGCGGAGAAGTTAGAAAAAGGAGAAATACGAATGTTGTGCAGTGAACCATAGCAAACCATGACCGTTGTTTGAAGAATCTTAGAATGAAGGCAGTCCAATGAACAGGTTGTTTCCTTAAGCAAGGTTTAGTACAACATCCAGTCTTTATAAAGTTATAAAGCGACTAAAGAGCATGATTTATTTGTACTATATGTATGAAAATGTCTACGTCCTGAATAAAATAGTATCAAATCAAATCAATCATGATACTCAACGTGATGCGCCCTGGTGGTAAATTCTGGCATAGATCGTGTAAAACGGAAAATGTTTGATTGGGATGGCTGCTGCCCTCTTCCACTGGTAGCTCGAACGAAAATCCCTGGTCATTCGCACGGCAATAGATAGAAATAAATCTTAGATAAATCTGGTTTGAATTTCAACCCATTTTAAGGCGTTGTCCTAACTATTTTCTATGCGTATTTTAATGGAGTTGGATTGAATGAGATTCTGGTATCAAGACCAATAATTATTAATCTTTTTCGGTGTCACAAAGAGGAAAAGCATTCAATCGGTTTATAGGCATTAACACCATTTCTAAAACATTTTAATAGCGTTAATCTCGACTTGAATCTATATCATTGTTTTATTTCACATTATGAATACATTTAACAATTTAAAAATAGAATATTAGAACTCGCGGTAAGCATTAATTGTCGTTTGTCGTGAGTAGTATAGGGAATTGGCAATCTAACGCGGACGAGCGAATGTGATAATCTTTCGCAATCTAAATTAATTTGCTTCCTTTTCTAAGTTCAAATAAGCACGAGACCGGTCGGAGGATAGTTGCGTCTTATCAAACAAGAATGCAGTCAGTTTCATTTATGATATTTTATTAAGAGCGAAAAGCAAACTACATCATTGTACTTTGTATGAAAACCTATAGTTTCGACTTAAACGATACCAAAATAGGACCAAAATAGCTGGTTATACAGAGCATTTCATCTATGATAGGATTGATTGGGGTCACTGTTGCCTTTAAATTGTGCAAGAGGGTAAGGTAAATTGGGAGATAGGGCCAGTTTTGAACTGAACAGTAACAACACGCTAAAATTGCACCCTTGGTGATTACATTGGTTCAGAATGGACACTAACACAACTAAACATTGGTCATAGCCCCGCAATGGATTCAATGAACTGAATACAACAATATTAAAAACAGTTAAGACAACAAGATCAGGGATTACTATGGATATATTAAAAACAGTACACTGTATATAGCATATAAAATATTTTGATGTCAAACCATTACGGATTTCGAGTATACATCATATATATTCATTGTTGGATTTCAATATGATCCAGTTGATCCACTGAAAAGTGATCCTAGTGTCCATTCTGGTCCTTGTTTATGCCTTTTAAATAAAGGAGGTATAGTCCCTGGGAACATATAGGGCTTGGTCAGTCAAAAATAGTTTCATCTATAATATAATATAAACCCGAAGAAATTAGTAGAAACCTCTAGGTACACTGATGAATGCATTTAATGGTGATATACAAGTTAGCATTTATGCTTTGTGATTTCAGTCAGTTTTACATAATAATGATTACAGCGAACCATAATAATAATCATAATAATAATAATAATGATGATAGCATATAATATAACAGTCATAATCCTGAATTGTATGATGATACAATAATAACCTATCTGATCGTTCTCCTCATGGAGAAAACTAGATATGAACATGGGATATAACATAGTATGACAAAAGAGCTCTCTGTTTTCGGATCTATAAATGTTATTTTTTCCTTCTGTAGGAGGGGCGAGCCTCCAAGACCATCATGACCATACCTGGGAGCATCCTTTTCAGTACCAAATAATAGGAAGGATTAAGGACTTGAGAACGGGCCTACAGATACAATATTTACAGCAAAAACATAGTATAAATTAACCAAAGCTTGGACCCTTTTTTATGCCATGAGTCCTGGCCATCGGCCTAAAGCACAGGCATAAAAAATCTACTAGGAAATACAATCCTCTCGCTATCAGACAAGGGGATAAATTTCATCTTTTTTATTCGTAAATGTTTCTCCATCCACATAAATGTGTTCACTATACATAACATGTTAGTTTGAGATTGAGTTCTGTTACAATATAATATATTATCATACAAATAATGGTTATCATAAACTATAATCAATATTACCCAGATAAGACACTGAGCATTTTGTTGTCTATTTTTCATATAATATAAGAGTGGCTCTAAGTTATGTGATATCTTTCCTTTGGCTGAGGTCTGAGGCTTGGCGTATTATAGCCAGCACATGAAAGTGTATAATAACATCCACTTGTCCCCAGAAAATGGGCGCATATATGGGGGTGCTAGGGTAGCAAAATTGAGCACTTTTGTTTAAATGTCAATATAAAATGTTCATGAAGCAACTAAGCACAACTCACAACTCAATATATCCCTCTATTCATAGTCTATTCAATAGCGTTTGCAGCAGCACACAAAATGTTTAGTCAATGAAAAAAAGGAAATAAGTTCCTTCATTGCTTACACCAAGGCGCCACATGCACCGAGGTCAGTAGCTAGCAGTACATTACTGTTGATACTGTATCCCAGAAGGGGTTGCAATGAAAAGAGTCAATTGGAAAATAATTATACAAGCCTACATAACGATATTGCTTTGCAATACAATGATATACACTCAAAACAGCACAAATAAACATTTGTTTGCATGGAAGAAGCGTGAGCAACGAGCAATTTAAGCAAACTCCTGATGTATTCAGCAACAAATAGGCAAAATCATACTATGAAAATATATAACTGATCCCTCAATTTGATGCTACTCCGAAGAATTCAGCGAGTAATTAAAATTTTAGAAGCAATGCCCTTCCTACATGCTGACATAAAAAAATGCTGACACAAACAGCAAATATTATATCTAGAAAAGGGCTAGTAGCTGTAAGCACTTTTAGGCAACAAAATCTTCGGCGAAACGCTTTTTTTCTTTCATATAAAAAGGATCTAGCACACATGACTGTAAATTGGATCTCTTCTAAGATACAAAAGGATTTCCTTTTTCTGAGCAATATTTGATGATGTAACGGAAGGAACTAAAAATAGCAAGCGGGTGAGACGTGCAAAAAACAACAATATGCAGCAAGAGTGTATATTCTGGATTTCAGATTTCCCAATAATTTTGGTAGGTCAGTTCAGAGATGATTATTGCGTATATTCATTTTTATCCAAGGGTGATGCGCAAATGGTTATTAAATTTATCCTATTTTTCTGAGGGGTTACCATGGAAACTTGGGACATGTTATATAAGTACAGAGGAAGAAGTACACTGACGCAAAACTTTACCACCAACACTATCACCGACTCATAGTCACACTTAACAATCAACAAACGAAAGATAAAACGTAGCGCAACTTTTCCCATAATTTTTAAAAAGGCGCATTCACAGTTTAAGAAAAATAGTCAAGCAGACTGACAACAAACTGGAGTAGGGGGTTACTTGCTCTTGTTCATTTACCATCAGAATAAGCAACACTGAAGAAGGACAAAGTCTACGGCATAACAAACCCTGTGTTATTGGTTTGATGGTGTGCCCTCGCACACACATTCATTAAAGCTTAAGTTTTTTTGTCAGTAATCATCAGTCATTGACAAAAACAATCCAACAAAGTTTTCACGGCCACAAATTTCTAGCACTCACACACCATTCACTGAGGTATTTGAGAGATTACATATACATTGGTATTTATATTATATTATATATAGTAAAAGACGCAGCCAACTGGACCAATTGCATTCAATACTCTATAATGTGTACCTGAAGTCAGTAGTAGTAAAGTGTATTTTCCTTACGACATTTGTTTTTGCTCGATTGAAGATCACGCTAGAAAAACTCTTTAAAATTAGTACATTCACATTATTATGGTAGAGCAACATATCCACTGTACTAGGGCCCTATGCGTAATGGTCTTTATATAATTAATCGCCAAATTTGCTGAACTACTTTGTTGCGCTTGCCAAATCTATACTACATGTATGAACTATCTGCTGCCTACGACGGCCGCGTTGGCCCTACTAAAGCCCACTCATTTTTTGTATTTATACATAGTTGCAATTGACCCTACAGAATAGTACGGTTAAAATTCAAAAAATTCCCTATTCACAAAGTCATTGATATAGTAGTTTCGCTAGATCATTATTATTTCATATATATTTATATGTGGCTCTGCAGTGTACAGTCTTCTTAATTAAACAACCAACAGCGGGACTTTCACGGATAAAAAATTAAGTACATTGTTTATTTGTTGCACAGGTTTGTGTCAGTTAATCTAACTGAAGCCGGACACCTGGACTGGCGGTCGGTCAAGAAGAGCATTCGAGACACTCGCATCCAGGGCATACTCTCTCTATATATATGTGGCCTATCACAACGATCAGTACCCTTTGTAGATTCTCTTCATTTTATGTTCTGATAAGAAATAAGTGGATTTCTTGTAACAGATATATTTCCCTTTCCTTCAGTCAATCCATATTGACCTTCCCACATCATCCTCAAGTCCCACTTCCTGTTTTGTTACGTGTCTAAGACAAAAAGGTCAACAGCCGACACGCCTCGACGACCTCCTAGGGCCTGGTCGCGGGATGAGTTTCACTATATGGACTGAAAACAGATACACACTTTTTCCACACTACGTTCTTCAATTGATTTTAAGAGGGGAAAACTGTGCAGTATAATGTGCTTTCCCTAGCTGCGGCCAAATAGCGCTTAATTTCCTAGTCATTCACTTAGAAAAACACACGTACATATAATGTAGATTCTGGGTGTATTTTATCTAAAAGGGTTCAATAAATATGGCGGTCTCCCAGAAAAAAACCCTGCTAATACTGAATACACCACAAATTGTGTTTGAACTGTTTCTTTAACAAAACGCTAATAGACGTCACATGTAAGCTTAGGGATGCATGCCTTTGTTTAGAACCACACATCCAGTCAATATAATGATAATATCTTTGTATGTAAGTAAGAGGACTTGGAGTGGCCATGCCAGCACACGGATTCAGAAATATCTGAGTTTACAGTTCATTATTATATAACAATATTTACGGTCTCCCTTTCTCATAGTAAATGCTCAACGTGACATCACGGTGACATACATTCAACTACATGTAACCTAGAAAGATTTGTTTATGCTGCGGTTATGCAGCTTCCATGATACTTAGAATCCTCAGGATAAATGACATTATGAACTATACACATAGCATCCTTAATTACATAAGTGTTTATGATGATTCCACGACCTGCATGCATACACATCTCCTGTACATGTATGTGTATCATTTAAGTTTGTTTTCTTCTGTGTGTGAATTAGTGTGAAGACACCAATAATAATTAATCTATTACGCCATACTACACTCAGTCCTGCTCCATAGGCTCTGGTTCCTCGCCTCTACTGCCTGTAGGTATACTGACGTGAGAACCCTCCTCAGCAGATAGTCCTAAGGGTGGAGTATTGGTCTCCATTTGGAGGGCCTCTACTGGGCCTGTCTCGCTCACAACTGGCACCACAGCTGCCTCAGCCGCAGCAGCTGTCTCGGCCAGCGGAGACTGACTACTGCTCGTTTCAGAGTTTCTTTGGAGCGCTTCTAGTATGGGTGTGGTAGTTGGTGAAGAGGTGGAAGAGGAGGGTGTGGAGGAGGAGGTGGAAGAAGAGGAGGAGGAGGCATTGGCAACAGAAGTTGTTGCTGCCGCAGCTGCTCCTGCTTGAGTTGATGGAGTTGATGATGTCGATGATGGGGGTTGTGGTGGGAGCACAGGAGCGGGTCGGGTGCTACTAGCAGTAGCTGCCTTAGAGTCTGTAACGTTCGCAGCAACGACCGCTCCCGGGTGTGGCACTCTGGAGTCTATCGTCGACGGTCGCGACGCCGACGACAATGACGCCGACGACGATGAAGATGAAGAAGTGGCCTTCGAAGCTTGTTTCATCGCCAGGTACTTTGTGGCCGTCGCGCGGTGGGAATCCAGGGCACAGTGGCTTTTGTACTCGCTCAGAGTGGAAAACTTGTCCTTGCACGCTCCGCACTTATACTGGATCTGCTCTAATTTCAGGATGCTCTTGTTAGGGTCGAGGCCTTTCCCCTGGTAGCAGAGTTGCTGCTGGTGCGACAAGCAGGCATCGCGGCCAGGGTAAACCATATGGCACTTCTTACAGATGTAACCAACATCCACTGTCGCCTCCCTTGCCACGGCTACATCCGTGGATCCAACCATGTGTTTGAGGTTGGCCAGGGCCTGGCAGTCCTGGGTGTAGTGGGCAATGGTTGCATTTGGTTCTGAGAGCTTGCTCTGCACATCAGCGATGGCCTGAGTTGGAATCTGTAGCAGCGTCAGTGGAGTGCCGAAGGTCGAAGGGTCGTACATGAACATGCTTTCTGGACCTGCAATGTTCAAGTAATATACACTCAACATGTGTCCGGATAGACCAATTGCCATTTCATTGAAACGTAAAGATCATTGTTTACGAAATAAAAGTTAAATTAGATTGGTAAATATAAAATAAAGAGTAAATTTCACAAATAAATCGTCGACGTTCTCTTAAAATTAAAATCAGAGTTAGTTTCTCTTTCAAACAAAGCCCTTCTCCCAAACAAAATTCACAGGTTTTCTTCGTCACCACAAAAAAGGACTAAACAGAACAGTAACATTCAATCCCATTAATAATCTAAGATTCGCATGTAAATATCCACACACCACATATCCACACCATTCATGATAGAGGTAGAGGTTCATGTAATATAGATATATTTGTAAGTCCACAACCACAAATACAAAATATAAGGAACACGCACACCAAATAATTTAGTAATTTCCAGATCTTATGCTATGACTTACAGAATGGTGGTGGATGAAACTACTGAAAGATCACTGAGCAGGCTTACCGGGCATTATGCCTGGCATCATTCCGGGAACTCCCATGCCTGGATAGAAGCTACCCATGCCGGGATACATATAGGGTAAGAGGCCGGCACCCATGTCAGTGGCGGAGGGCGCTAACCCACCAAATGGCGACATGAGTTGGGCCGCGCTTGTTACTGACATAATGGGCTCCTTGCTAGACTTACTCTCTGCAAAACAGAAACAGAAACGGGTCAGTGTATGTCTCTAATTGTGTGTCTTAACGGTGAGTATAGTGCACGCGGTTTGCTCTGTACTGAGGTTGATATCAATATAAATCTCTGGGTTTTACAACTGAGTTATAGGACCCACTTGTATACTACTCAGGATATATGTAGGAACATGTACATAGATGGTGGGAGCTGTAGACTTACTCTGTTCACTAGTTGACTCCCTTGGTTCCTGCTTCACCTCAACCTTAGACTCAGGAAGTTTAGGTGTAGATTCACTCCTATCTTCCTTCTTGATATGAGGAGAGGCAGATGAGTTCAACGCTGTGGAAAAAGAAAGGGTATTGTTCTTTTTATATCTTTTCGTGGAAACAACCCACCTTTATTCAAATGTTTTATTTATTAGGAGCTTGATTTGAGTACTGACCAATCATTGGAATTTTATTGAAGCTACATATCTTTAGTAAAATTAAAATGCTGGAGAAGAGTGTATCCTTTCATTCATTTACGAATTGACTTTTGGTAAATATGGAATCAATATATGTAAACGACACAAAATTATATTTCAATGAATTCATGGTTAATCTAGAAAGAGTTGTCTCAATAGATATGCAAAAATATGCTAATATGGAATAAAACACAAGTCATGATGACTGTACTCACCTGCCATGGGCCCCGGCATAGAGATGGCTTGAAGTCCCATAGCATGGAGTTGAGCAAGGTGCGGATGGGCAGCGAGACTGGCCACATCAGTGGCCGCACCTCCAGGCGCCGGGGGTGTGGCACCAGGCCAGGCCTTCTGAGCAGCCACTTGCTCCATCTCTCTTTGTCTCATCAACTGGTTAATGGTCGTGGGGTCGATGTAGTTATCACCCGATTCTGACTGGGTGCCGATATAGGCTCTGACTGCTTCTATGTGTTTCCTAGTGAAGATGTGGTCCTGGATGGTATATTTGTGAGTGTATTTGAAGTTGCAGAGCTTACACTCCTCGGGTGGACGCGATGAGAAATCCACTTCGGTGCCAAATGTCTTTGCATAGTTCAACTTGGATTTCTTTTCCTTTGCTCGCGCATTTTGGAACCAGACTTGCACAACTCGCTTCGGTAATCCTATCTCTTTGCCCAACATCTCACATTCCGCCATGGTTGGTGTTTTGTAATCTGTAAATAACGTTTTCATTACCTTTACCTGTACATTCGTCATTTGGGTACGAAAACGTTTATTAGACATGCTTCCCGGAGTCTGAGGCTTTTGACTCGACGTGGATGATGAGATGTTGGGAGAGCTAGGACCACTGTATGTACTACCGTCTCCATGCATGCTGTCGTTCAAATCATTCATATCATTGTAATCTGTACATTCAGAATAGGATTCTGACCGCGAGTCATCTAGGCTGATACGGCGGTCTTCGCTGCTAAGGCTCCTCTCACTGAGATCGGTGCTAGGACCATCTAGAGTACGTCCATCTGTTTCCGTATTCACCTTGATGGGCTTGCTGAGATCCAAGGGGGCATCCTCGGTGGACTCTTGTTTGACAGTGGTTGTAGCTGTAACCTGCTTACTGCCACCAGCACTAGAAGACCCCTGAGGCGCAGATGTTTTAGGTGGTACAGGCATTTCTGGGACGGCACCGCCTGGCATCTTATGACTGGCACTGCTCAGCTCGTCAAGATACTTCTTGAGAGAATCTTCATACAACCTTTTCATATTCATTTGCATCGGGTCACTAGGGTTTGGACTTGGGAAGCCCAGACTGGTTGGTGGCATGTATGGCATGAACGGACTAGGCATATTGTATGGGTTCGCCATGAGCTTGTTCAGGTCCAGCGAGGAAGCCCCTCCATGGAGTCCCATCATCTTCATATCGGGTGTACTGGAACTGGAGGTTGCAGAAGGAGGAGTCGTAGTCATGGACACAGGTGTGCTGCTCCTCGGGGGAGTCATACTCTCCCCAGCTGCATCTGGGATGCTGTCTATATTCACATCTCCCTTGGCCATCTCCTCTGGGTGTTTTGTGGCCAGATGAGACTCGAGAGCAGACCGGGCTCGGAAGAGAGCACGGCAGAAAGGACAACGCTTGTGGATGAGTTGCTGATGCGCACGGTATTGTCCCTTCCTCTCTCGAGCTCGAGTATTCTGGAACCAAACCTGGACTACCCGTTTCTTAAGTCCCACTTCTGCTGCGATCGTCTCCAGCTGTTTACGGCTTGGGTTACAATCAATCTGGTACTTCTGGTACAGGTAGTCCAGCTGTTCCGGAAGGATGGTTGTCCGCAGCCGTTTGTCCCGAGGTTGTTCCTGTTGATCCTTGCAGTCGTCCATGTCATCCTCCAGTTTGCGTTTGACTGGAGTCTTGGGCATTTCTTCCATTGAGGAATCTAAGGACGTCGGGGTACTGGACATGGCACGGGGAGATTGTTGAGGAGCCAGCGGCTTCAGATGCTGCCCTGGGTTCTGTTGGAGATGGACAGCCTGTTGTATCTGCTGCTGGGCAACGTTCTGTAACATTGCAAAAGCACTCTCTGGTGCGAATGATGGGAACAGGTTTGGATTCATGGCATGGATATTCTGATGTTCCCTCCACAAGTCAAAGCGAGCAAAGACCAGATTACACTTGTCGCAGCGGTATTCAGTCTCGGATTTCTTGCTGGACTCCCCAGTGACAGAACTCCTTGATAAAGCCTCGGATTCCCGCTTTACGGCACCACTGTTGTTGCTGCTTTCATTGGGCTGAGATGCACTTATTGAAGTACCAGAACTAGCAAGAGAATCATTGGAAGACTCCTCTGTGCTTAGTTTTGGTGGGTCTTTAAAGCAGTGCGTCTTCTGATGCTTAATAAGTTCGTAATAACGCTGGAATACTGTCAGGCATTTCTTGCACTGGTAGTTCAGCCCGGGAGTGCGCTGATACCGCTGGCCACCACCTTCTCCATCACTCATATCGATAGGTGGCTGGTTCTCATAATTCTTGCGTGCTTTCTGGCGAGCATTCTGGAACCACACAACTATGACACGAGGGCTCAGATTCAGCAACTTGGACAGGTGGTCCAAGTCGTCATCCTTGGGGTACGCATTTTGCTCGAAGTATTCCTGGAGCACTTTGATTTGGTAGTCTGTAAAACGTGTCCTGTTCGCACGCTTGGTAGGCTGCTGTGGGGATTTCTGGTGAGGAGACGGGGTCATGTGGTTGGACATTGAGGCCGGGGACACCTGTGGGTGTGGAGGTGCCGGTGGCCTGTGATGGGCCATGGAGAAATGGGGACTGAATGGGGACGCGATTGAGATCGGGGTTGAAGTCATCATCTCCGGAGGTTTACGATCCAACATTGGAGGCACGAACGAGCTTGGGTTGGCTGTCAATGCCGACACTATCTCTGTATGAGTAGCACTTGGTGTAGCTGCGAGTGGTGTGGAAGGAGCAGACGTTGAAGGTGTCCTACTTCTTCCAGAGCTTTCACTCAATGAACTTTCAGGCCTAACAGGTCCTCCTCTGTCCTTCATCTGAACATGATGAGAAGAAAAGTTATTTTCAGTTTTAACTTCGGTACTTGGCTTTAATTTGAGGCTTTCGCTCTCAGGAATTAGACTGTTAGACTGAGGATTCTTAGGATGGGGATTCCTGATTGATTGACTATGGGGATTTCCTTGTGATTCCGAATGAGGATTGTCCTTCTTAATGAGAGTATCATTGCTTAGCATCTCTTCAGGGTTGCCTTCTTGTTTCACCACACCTGACGTCAGTTGATCTTGTTCATTGTCGATTCTCCCAGTGCGCTCATACTCTTCTAGGTTAAGAGTGGTGGCAGGGGGGACACTGAAGTTGTAGGGAGAATCTTTATTACGCTGGCGCTCTTTGAACAAGGTGTTGCGGAACCAATGCTTGATGACCTTTGCCGGGAGACCAGATTTCTCAGACATCTCCTGGATCTGTTCTTCACTTGGTGAGTTGTTAATATCAAAGTTAGCTCTGAGGATTTTGAGCTGCTCATCACTGATTCGTGTACGTGCCCTCTTGGACTGGGCCGCAGCTGCAGCTGCAGCAGCGGCTGCGGCTGACTGCTGCTGAGCAGAGAGCTGCTTCTGCTGGCTCTGGAAGAAACTTGGATCCATGATGGGCATACCTGACATGGAGAACATGGCTTCGGGACCCATAGGCATCATCATGGGCATGAGTGGAGGCGCCATGTTCATGGCCATCTGCATATTCATCATCTGCATTGGCATCATCCCAAACATTGGCATCTGCATCATCTGAGCCATCTGGGCAGCCGCAAAATCGGCTGGTGCTCCAGGCAATTGGGGCATCTCAGTTTCCATCTTCTTCCTTATGGCTTCGGTGATTTTCTGCTCCTCTCTTTCACTCAGAGGCCTTTGCTCGACCTCAGTTGTAGCTGGGTTTTGAGGGGGCGGTGGAGGAGGAGGCGGTGGTGGCGGCTCAGGCTGAGGCTGCTTCTTCTCATAGCTTTCCTTGAACTTCTGACTAAAGCTCTCCACTAATTCAATGGGAACAACTTGTCGATGGACCTCCTCTTGATGGGCTTTGAGCACCCAAATACTCGAGAACTCCTTTCCACAAGTATTACACAAGCATTTATTTATCTCAGGTAGATCAGGCCTTGATTCGGTATCATTTACTTCTTCATTCTCCTTGTTCTCATCAGTCTTCATTTCCTCTTCTTTGATGTTTTCTTCCACTGGCTTTGGATTTGGCTTCTCTTCGACATTCTCTTCAGGCGGCGTTTCTTCCTTTTCTTTCTTCGGTTTCATTTGGTTAAATTCATTGAACTGCATAACACATTCAAAGCCTATATTCTCGAGGAGATTACGATGCAGTTGGGGTTTGAAACGTGCAATGTACCGAACTTGGGTCTGCTGTTGCTGTTGTTGCTGCTGTGATTGTTGTTGCTGCTGTTGTGATTGAGACTGAGACTGTGGTTGTGCCTGATTAGCGAAGCAATACACTTGTTGATGGTGAGTGAGGGCTTCTTGAGATACAAATATTGAATTACATCTCTGGCAGTTGAACATTGCTTGTTGGGCTTGACTTTGTGGCTGAGGTGTTTTCGATGGCTGTGGCGTTGCAGGTGCAGAGGGATGCTGAGTAGAAGGAGATGTCATACTCCCCGAACTACTGGCCATCGGAGATGGTGTGCTTGAAGGCTGGGGTGTGGAAGTTGAGGTGGATGTCATCAGGGAGTCCATGCCTTGCTTCTGCTGCAGCATCTCGGCTAGGACCTTCTTGTGAGATGTGTTCATCTCTGGCTGTTCAATCAGTGGCTGTGTCAGGTCAACCTGGCCATTGAGGGCGAGCTCCTGTAGCTTGGATGCCCGAGTTTGGTGAAGAACAGAGCGAATATGTATATCAAGAGTTGATCCTTGACTGTACGCCACCCTGCAGATATTGCACTTGTAGGGCTTCTTTTCCGAGTCCACATTATTGTTATTGTTATTGGAAACAGGAGAAGACAGACTGGAGCTGGGTGATGTGGTCGTGTTCTGTGGAGAAGTGACTGATTGGGAAGATCCAGGTGATACCACCGACTGTGGTGATGTCTGAGTTTTGGATACTGGAGAGGAGCTTGGCACTCCCCCTTCTCCCTGACTGGCCTGTTGTTTTAGCTTGTGCAGATGAGATACTGAATTATAATGTACCAACAGAATGTTTTTCTGCGTAAACGATTCTTTACATGTGTCACATTTGTATGGTCTGTTTGGATCCAAGTACTTCTCCATTGGATAGCTCAATTTGTCACCTTTGCGGTGCATCAATGTTTTATTGTGCGCCGTAAGATAGTTCTGCTTGGTGAAGGCAACCTTACAACGATGACACTTGTACTTTCTCATAGGATCATTGTAGCTATCCTCTGCTATAGCCTGACTGTTTATGTAGTCTTCTAAGCACTGTTGGTCCTTGGAATCCCCATCCATATTTTCAAAACCATCCATGGATATTTCCCCATTTGATGCCAGCTTTGAATCATTGAAGCCGTCCATATGGTCAGTAAAGTTCTGAGAATCCTCATCCTCATCTAAGTTTTGTTCCTCGTCGTTCATGTCTATATCATTTACATCTGTGAGACCAGCTCCGAACATGTTGAGAGGAGGAGCAGTAGCAAGATTTGCTCTGTATTTCTCGAGCTCCTCCTCGGACATCTGCTCCAGATGGGTGGCTTCCACATGCTTGCGGAGGGCACCGATGCTCCTGAAGCTGCGGCCACAGATGTGACACTTTGTTGCTGCCCGGATGAGGTGATAATGAGAATGCAATTGAAGCTTCTCTAATGTCTTGAAAGCAAGGCTGCACTGGTTGCATCGATACTTATACACATGCCTCTCAGAGACAGCCAACTGCTGTCTCTTGGCATGTATCTCTCTGAAATGCACTTGCAATGCATGAGCAGTTTTGAAGTATTGGTTGCAGCCTTTCTTCCAGCACAAGTAACCAGGTCCTCGGGGCGTTTGTTTTAATTCCAAGTGTCCAAGTTCGTTCTGGTGAAGATACAATGCATCTATGTTACTGAAGGTTTTCGAGCACGTCTGACATCTATATTGGTCATCAAATGGATCGCCCTTGTCACTATCGATTCCTGGAAGAAAGGAGAGGAGGAAATATGTAGTTGAAATAAAGTTTAAAGTTCAAAATATGTCGTTGACATAAGGTTAAAGTTCAAATTCGAATTTCAACATTATTACAAAGACGTGATGATATAAATTAGTTAGTCATTATGATGAAACACGTACAGCCGAAATAGTGTGAATAGGTTTCATTTGCTACATACTTAGCAGTTATGTTCCTGCTCAGTTATTTTTAAAAAGTATTTTTGCCCATGCGGTATCCGTACAATTTTTAGGATTAGCACGGGCACGGTAAGATTGAAAACAGATTGCCCTTTCTTCAAATCCAATTTAGTGAGGGAAAGTACTTTCCATTTTTTTCCCTTCTTCTTGGATTGTCGCCCTACCTAGCCCACAGAAGTATAATCTAGCCTGACATATTTTAATGATACATATTTGGCATAACGGTACATATTTTAATGATATTTTGTACAATCTTTCCTGACGATGTGTATGGGGATGTTTTTTTAGTCAGAACTTACTCTAAGGTCAGAACTTCATTATAAGATACCTTGTCCAAGTCAGGGGAGAGATTAAATTTTGTGGTTTCTGTCTATATATCCAACCAGTTTAATAGAGCAGCCAGATACAGCGCGGATCTATGTGATATAGTGGTGTGTTATATATTTCCAATATAAAATTAATGTAAGCACCTCTTACAGCTAGATAGTAAAGTGTTGCAGGTTGTGTAAGCCGATCATATGTGGCTAAGTGCATTTGTTTCTCCCCTTTTCTAGTGGTCAGGAAGTGGCACGTATGTACTCGGAAATCCGAACTGACTTATTCCCATTGCAATGGCATTATATTGGAATAACTTGTAAATCTACCGCTGGGCAAGACACCTAGTGTACGTGATAATTCATAACATCGGGAAAGGCTGGCTTGCCGTTCTTTGCAGTGAGATGATATTATTGCATACTATTTGCTACAGGTTTAGCAGTGGTGCTTGTTAAATGGTTCTCAGATACTCACGATAGGATCTATTTTACTTAAAGATAGGATTCGATAAAAAAAAAAGGTTCTATATCTCGACCAGACGGGTCAAACAGTTAACACCAAGAGCCTGGCATATTCATTTTTTTCCACTCGCACAGAATTTAGCTATATCACACGTCGAGCTTGTTTTTGTGTGCCTTTGAAGTGGATGGGAGATATGAGAGCAGAGCGAGGCTTAGCTGAATGGATGGCAACGGGTGTGTAGTTGAACAAATGGGATTAGGCGGGCACTGGCCAAAGCTGGCTCAAATTAACATGTACCAGCCTGGGCAGTGCACCTAGCCCTAATGAGCATCGGGGTGAAACTAGCAGAAGGGCACCCAGTAGGCTCTCATCCTCCATAATCAAATACATTTCTAGCTTTTACTAGTATTGGTATCTGGTAGGTTGCTGCAGAGGGCAAGAGGCAATGGGCAGAAGTGGGAGGGGGACATGCATTACTATTACATTGGCCCTGTCAAGGGAGACTAGATCAAGCCGCTCATGCATTTGGTTTATCTCAAGGAGCTAGGCAGGCCATAGAGGGGTGGGGAGGGGGAGTGGGGAAGGTACGGGGGTGATACTTTATCGGGGAGCATAATTATGTGGAACCATACATCATAAGGCCACACGGGGACGAAGCCTCGACCAGGCCTGCATTAACCTCCGACCCCAGCACCTTCCTCCCTTTCCCTGATCAGATGACCTCGCGGGTCAGACCTTACAGAGGCGCAACCTACCGTCGTCGGTGATCTTGATGGCATCTCCTGCCGCTAGGTCTGCTTTCACTTCGGGAATATCCTCTATAGGAGTGAGGGCACCCGATGGTGGCGTGGCAGCGCTGACGGGCGTCGTGGCCCGTGGCGTGGATGGTGAGGGTGTCATGGGCGCCTGTGGTTGCTGCTGCTGCTGCTGCTGTTGTTGTTGCTGCTGCTGGTTGTTACTGCTGCTGCTACTGCTGCTGCTGTTACCAGTGCCACCACTGCTTGGGGGCGCCATCACCTCGGGCTGGTCAACCATGACAAGGAGGCGGTTGAGTCCCTCCTGAGTCACGTTGTGCACCTGGACAAGGTGGTTCTTGAGCAGCTCTTTGTTACGGCAACTCTCTTGGCACAGAGGACAACGAAGCTGAGGACGTTGGCCGTGGGCACTGACCACGTGGGCTTGCATGCGCTCCTGACTGATGGTTGAGAAGTTACAGTATGGGCACATAGCAATCTGGGCATCGGCGGAGCCGGTGGTGGTGGTCGAGCCCCCTGGGCTTTTTGTGGGAGCCTGCTGGAGAGGAGGGATCGACTGGGACTGCTGTATCGGTTCCAAAACACCTGGAAAAAAAGAAAGAGAAGGGCACTTAAAAATAGCGTTCAGAATTAGCCACCAATGGGAAGGCTACAGTGACATACATACATAATTTATGTTATTCACATGAATGAAACTACAAATAAGAAGTACATACATGCAGTGGGGCTTTCAAATAATTACATGACATGAATTACATGATATGTATAGGCCTACATTCATTAAGAATAGCGCCAGCAGTCATGTCGAAAGCCTAGACCTACAGAACTAAACAATGTAGCCTATTCTTTATGCGATATGAGAAATGTTGAAATTTACCTCCCGAAATACGACAGGAATGATTGTAAGATAAAAGTCAGTTTGTCAACCAGGTACACAGAATTAAGCGTGTGTACACATATAAAGGTTGGTAGTAAGCTAACATGAATAATCTATTATCAGTGAGTGGCTGTTTTGGACACCGGGGATCTAAGCCAAATTGGACTGGAAGGCTGAGGTACATAAAACGTCTAAGTAAGATTTAAAGTGTGATCAGTGAGATGATCACGACGGGTCTTTATCTTGATACTCTTTTACTGCTGCACAATGCCAGCAAGACAAACGAGGCTGTGCACAGGAAGTGACACGTCACGACACCCCTGAAGCTACGGAGGGCGGGCGAACTAAGGCCCCTGCATTCGGCAAGATGCTAGCCATCAGCGCGATCCCCGCGGCTATGGCGCGATCATCGCGAGTGCGTCGCCGCCGGCGATGGAGGTGCTAATAGCTGCCGAATTATTAATATCGTCCTTGGTTGGTCCCACTAATCCTTTGTTACAGGCATACAGGAATGTGGTGTGTAAAACATTTGACCAATCAAGGATTTAAAGTTCGTTTTCACCAATCTATTTACATCAGCAAAACATTCAGGCCAATATTCCCTATTTAGAAAGTCCGGTGGGATTCCTCAATCGAATTCATCACAAAAACAATTGCAGACCCATCTTGACGTTTTAGACAGAAACATATTCTAACAGGGCCCTTGTAAGTGGGGAAGATAAAGCCGATTGCTGGTCTCACGTTATCTAGAGCAACTACTAGACTTTGTTGCTGACCTAGCCGAAGTCTTGGCCCTTAGAACAATTACTGGGGAAGTTGCGGCCATTGGGAGAAGTAATTAAAAGTCGGGGTCGGTTAGAAGCCCTAAGCCTGGCGGGAAGACGGCCGCACTGACCTTGCCAGTTGCCAGAAAGACAATGGGCTGCGCCTAATTGCGGCCAACTGTGACCTTTGAACCGTAGGCTCTTCATCCCAGGCTTCCCTCCGAATCTCCAGTAATGGGCTGGCCAGTCCAGAAGGAGTTGCTATACACAGCAATTAACATGGCGACTAACGCGCCCTCCCCCATCAAGCAGTAGCAGCACACAAAAGCATCTTGAATTCTAAATGAATCTTTATCATATATGTTGTCCTGGAAATACACCGAGTCCTATATATAGTCACCATCAATTCACATCTCATGATTTTCTGGGTTTTTCAATTTAAAAAAAAAAGAGAAAAATCTGGAGTTAGCCGCTGTACAAGGAGGCCATTTCATCTGCATGACCTTGTTTGAGGCAATGAGGGGATCGAAAGATCTAGTAAGGTAAAAATCCGTGAGAATAAAGCATGCATGGTGCTTGGAAATTGAACTTACGCATAGCACTCATTATCCGCACTGATTTCCTCCAGAAAAAAAGCTCAATTAAACACTGGAGGAACATGCGATTTAGAAATCAACAGGAGGCTGGTGAAAAGAATCAAGTTCAAAAAGGGCCTGAAAATAAGGTCCGGTTTTTAGGTAATTGACACTAATGGCCGGCTGCAAATGGCTGATGCTCATGCGCCCGGCCAATACTTTAGTCAGCTGTCATATTCGCTTTAATGCAAATTCCCAGTAATATGCAATATATCATGTCAAGCACCTAGCCACCTACTTGCCCCGGCCTCTGGCTTGGTGTGCCCGGAGAGGCATGCCATCAAATTAAGCAGAATAAAAAACACTAAGCTGTAGTCATGGCTACTGCTTCTCGCGATGGGACGATGGGAGGGCAGTGAGAGAGTCCAACCTTAATTATATATATAAAAAGACAGCATCTGGTCAAGATAGAGTTAACCCGGGTGAACCAGACCATCCTGATATAATAAGGATAGTCTCCCATATTTAGATTAGATTCAACCCTCTGCCTTCCAATTCTTTTCAAACAAACCTACCCAATGATAACTGGGAGTCCTAAAATAAAAGAAGCTGTTTATCAAACCAACTTACATTATTCTGCTACAACTAAAACCCCACCCTTTACGTAACAATTGTAAAAAAGAATCGCCAGAAAAAACAAGCGAAGCAAATAAATATGATTGCTTATGAATAGGAGCTGGCCATTAAGCCATTAAAATGCTGTGTTATTTCGACTAAACAATTGTGGAAATTTCCATTATGTGAATGAAATAGGTCAGTTTGAGAATCAATTAAACCTTAATGGAGGCACCATCATGCAGGTACATTCGAAGGTTATATTTGGTATACCTGTACACTTCCAAATGTTGATCGACAAAAAGTGAGTCAGCACATGCCCAGGGCCTAACAGTAATTTAAGCACAAACAGGGCGGCGATTGCCTTTCATTAATCAAACCGAATTCGAAATAATAACATTTACATAGAAAGGACAGCTTTTAAAATACGATGTTTCGACATGCTGTTCCTTATGAGTCAGATTTTGATGTGGTAACAATCCGATAATTTGAAACTGACTGGGCCATATTCACACATCTGCAAGCAATACGCTTTTTGAACGTCTTCAATAACTGTACATGCATATTCCATCATTCACTCGCTCCGAGTGAATATCTTCCTCAATATACAGGCGATTCTTCTTAGTTACCCAAGGAAACATTCCCACAGAAATGCTCTCTTTCAGCCAAAAAAGAAAGATGATTGAAATGGCGTTGCATAAATGTGAATTAGCTCATGTTCATGGTGGGATTTTGCCATAAGTCACGCTAGGCATATTGTATGCATATGTTGATATCAACCAGAGATCATTTAAATAAAGTAACTCGGGTATTTCAACTCAAACAAGAAAATGTGGATGGGGTCTCTCCCAACATCTCCAATATATATTTCTAAACAAAACAATATGCCTAGGCCTACCCATAAGTATCAGTATACTTTATGTCGGATGCATGAAATCTGCTTTCATTGGTAACGCTTGATTTTGCTGGTAGGAAATCAGAGAGGGTGTGTGGGGGGGGGGGGGGGGGGGGAGGAGGCGAGAGAAGGGGGAGCACATCCTAGAGTGGATAGAAAGGCAAAGATGTATCCTCCACAGCTCGAGCATATCGAGCATATACTATAGGAGAGACAAGAGTGTGGGGCACCATGGCATTTGTGGCTCGGTGGCTCGTTAACGCCGCATCAGGCACTGTCTGTATGCAAATACACGCCACCAATGTTTGTCTTCTATTACAGGTGTGAACGTCACTCTCTTCTGTCTCCCTGGTGCTCCCTCTTTGAATATTCCTATCGCATATTTAGTACGCCGCCGCAACACGAGGGGGCATGAGGGAACCAGGGGGCACAGCGGTTGAGCCTCACAGTCAACACACACCCAAGCAAAGATGGCCTGAGCTTCGGTTTACATGGACAGGCGTTATCTCCACCAAATGGTTGACCTGTTTTTATTAAAGAAATAAAATAAAGTGTCACGTTTGAATTTCGATTCTTTCTATTTTCTGACGCCTGGTTTTCCAATGTAGATTTGGAACAAAAACTAGGATCAGAAAAGGGTACACACTTTTCCTACTGCTACCCGTTTTCTAACACGACCACGTGCACGATTTTACCCATAACATGAAATTAGTTATATCACTTAGTATAAACTAATTAATACAGGTGGGATGAATGGATATATATATGTGAATACATGTATAGTATAATATAGTATAGTATATGTATAGTAAAGGAAAGCAACTTACATGGTTTCCAGGAAGAGTTCAACAGCTATGAATATTATTTCGTAAACCATTCACAGGATATTTTAATTAATGAGAATGTATTGACGTAAAATACTATTACCAGCCCCTCCATCCGGCGATACAGTCCAATATTGTCGGCCAAATACTGAATTGCATCGATTGCCAGCAACCGAGGACCACAGATGTCACCACATTTCGTGAAATTGTTGAATTGAGGGCTAAGCAATCATCAGGAGTAGAACAAATATTTGTGATATAATGAAGGTGAATTCACAAAGTCTGCCCACATGAAGAAACCTTTTTGTCTGTCAATAATGCAAATAATTTGTTCGCTAACAATGAACGTTTCAAGCATCGCTATTAGGGAACCCGCGTCTAGCATTCATTACAAAACTATGCGGTTATATTATCATTTCATAGCCGCTCAGAATCAAATGTTCACTTCAATGGAGGTGCGCTACCTTTGTAATGATAGACACTAACCCAGTAATGAATTTTTCTTCTTCGTTATTTTTTATTATATCAATTCTGGCTGGTTGTTTTTCATTATGATCTAGAAGATTGCGGTGTCTGTTGGAAACTATGGCCTTTAATTTAAATTACAAAGTCCATATCTTTAAGTTTTCCTGGCCTTTTTTTAATTATTGCCCTTCAATCAATCTTTCAGTACATAATATAAATGATATAAACCGATATGAAAAAAATGTATAAAGGTTCGTGCGAGATGTGCAGGTTTTTTTTAAAATGATGCAGTGAATCATTTCAGTAACAATAGGCCAAGGGTAGTGAATTTAGGTTGGTCTGGCCTAATTATGTATGATATTGTTGGTAAGGGTGTCCATCTGAGGCCGTGATAGATCAATAGTGCACTGATCACTCATTAATGGAGGCAGGGCGAGCTGGATCAATACGTGAGGCACATCACACATAGCCACTCTTGATCATCACAATAATGTTATCATCCTCGTCACTCGGGGTAACATCCCCTGCCTGCCTGCTCATAATACTTCACTATTTACCTAAATTGATACATACAGCAGCGAATATAATATGAGTTGTCAATGTGATTAGTATGTGATGGGATAAAGACTATTGCATGGCTCCCATATTAGCTTCTCAAAATATTAAAACATTGGCAAGGAACTTTGAAATAATTCCCACTTATCCTATGCGCCATTTTGATAGTACATGTACTGTCTCAACACTGGGACCTTTAGAGACCTTTACATTTAGGGTAAGTCTTCATGTAGAGTTACAAACGATGATATATGATATAGCACTTAGTAGAAACTGGTGTTCAAGTTGTTACACATCTTATATATTTGGGAAATTCCACACTGTAACTGATTATAGCCACTGCTTTTAAACAAGGGGATGCATTTTACCTAAGCATGCTTTAGACACACCCTACTTTTCAATAAAATGGTCAATAATTGATTAATGCATTGTTTTCAATATTGGGATCGACATCAGGTACATTGTTCGAGTTAGATCGTGTCAAATGCATGAGTGGCTCTTTCTGTGTTGCCTCTCCTGACAAATAAAATGAAAGTAAGGGATGATGTTTAAATCATGCCTTCCATCCTTAATGGTCTGGGGCTGTTGTTTTTAGGGCAAATGATGTGAACTAATATTCACAACACTAACTTTTCACTGCACATATTTGATTCGCACCGTGGAACAACTACTCATGAATGTATGATTGCTTAGTTGTAGAAGCTGGGAGGTGGAAAGGTAAACTGAACACACACATACTCACTGGTGCTGTCTTCATTATTCATGCCGTTCAATATGGAATGTATTTTCAAAAGAGTCACTGGGCCATAGTTGATATCATCAAGTGCATTATATTCATAATATATCGAGCCTAACAGATGCTGACATAGCTTCTGCGAACTCAGAAGTCACTATTTACCTCGATCAAATTTACATCTAACCTTCCAAACATGCGCCTCGAACGAAAAGAGGTTGATGCCTCACTTTAGTCAAAGGGCAGAGCTTATTAACAAACAACCCTCTGAATTCTCCATCTATTATTCATATCCGCCCATCGTCAAATAGTATTGGCAAAGAGGGGTTTGTAGCGCTCCCAATTGAATCGTGGGAAAGGCAGCGAATAAAAAGTGGGGTGCAAAAATAAGCATCACAGACAGCCTATAGAGACAGCCTTATGCGTCGAGTCACCTGTATACAGAGAGAGGGGGTGTTTTACTTAGACCTACCTGAGACCACCATTATTACTACTACTCCAGATACAGGTACAGGTCCACTGATTACACATTGTCCACCGAGGTATAACCAACTAAAGACGTATCACCAACACCAAGCTGTAATCCATGTCACTGAGATCGGGTAAATGATAAATCTCTTATTGAAGAAGGTAAGATAAAGCAGGTCCTGGGGAGGTAAAGGCAAACAGGTTCTATGTCGCTGCTCCCTCTACGGTCAACTTCACTAGACAACTTCCTCGCAACAGGTGACCAGCGTGGCTTTTTGACACCCGTTTTTGAAGATGGCAGCCCAGCAGTTGAACACGGCTGCTCATCCTAAACTGAGTACCTTAAGTCCATGGCAAACACTTTTTAGGGGGCCCAGCCCAGCCCCCCTGGGGTGGGCTAAGCTTTTGCATGACAATAGCAGGTTGGCGTCTTTGCAGGGTGAGAGGGGCATGGCCTTTTGATTTGGTCAGTGCTCATTCAGTGGGCCTTTGTTTCCTCAATGGGAGCGTAGCTGAGCAGGGAACAATGTAATAAGTCCTACTATTTGTTCTCAGGCTTCTAGGGCACGCCAATTAGGCCAGTCCCGACCAGTATTTCCTGTGTGGAGGCATTTTTGGAGCACCAATAACCTCCCACCTTGAGCGAGGGCGATAAAAACCCCTGCTTTCCAATCTGCCTCTTCGGTCCTATTCAGTATTGTAGGGTCAAATTCAATTTAGTTTCTCTAATGGAAAACCCATGCATGGATGAGAGGGAGGCAGGATAAATGGATGGGTGAAATTGTCATATGCAAACAAATATATATTTAGCGAGTGAAATATAAGAATGCACTTGTCAGGATGGGGAGGGGAGGGGGGGGGGGGGGGAATCAATGGAGGAGTACATGGGAGGGGACAACTTTCCAATGATTATTATTTTGTTTTGGGGGTGATATTACCAAGGTGACGAAACGTTTGTTCAATGACCTCTTTCACGGCGGCAGGGATGAAAGTTGGGCGCTATTCGTCCGTAACCGATGGTGACGCGCTATGGCGTGACGTTTTACACGGATGACAAGGCAGTTCTCCCTCTTCTTGCTGTAACTCATGCATCATCAATGGGCGGAGTTGTCATTCAACACCAAATCACCTCAGGATAGCCAAGTAAAGTTAATAAACACACCCCCTTCCAGTCAGTGGACTATCCTATTGTAATGTATTGTCCGAAACACACTTGTCTTCTGAGGCCCCCAGTTTGGGCTGGCCACTCTGTGTACACCAATTCACTTTTAGATAGCTGCACACAGGAAAAGCGCAAGCAGGTGAATTTAGAATTTAACACAATCCGCCTAGGTCAGTGTCCTAAAGAAGCCCACTTTAAAGTGTTACTCAATCATACCAGTTTCAAATGAAAGTAGGTGGTAAACATTCAAGGCATGATATCAAAGTCATTTATTAACAATTAAAAGTAGGTAACATAAGAGAAGCACTTCAGATGGTATTCAAACATGGCGGTTGGGAGGAGCCGGATATATAGTGTCCGGTAGAGGAAAATGGGATCTATTCTTGTCGTGGAGAACCTTAATTAGGTGTATAATTAGGCCAGATGTTTGAGGGGGATATGAAGAGTTCAGACTCTAAATGCATCAGAATGAAGGGCGAACTTGTATTGCAGTTGTTTGCACAGTCCCAAGCCCACTCAGGTGCTTCAACAAAGCGGTCCACTTTAATGATATATCCAGGTAAACATACATGCTAAGCTCCGCTTTAATACACACCCTTCGTCATATGCATAAACCCTCAGCAGACACCAAAGGTAAACATTTAAAATGATGCCGGCCATTTCCTACCCTTTGATTTTGCCATGTACGGTGGCTGAAGGGGGCCTGAGAACTTCTCTTGTCAAAAAGAGCCAGAAGTTCAGTTATTTGACAAGTGGAAGAGGTGTGTGTCTATAACATGGAGGTATGGGGGATGGTGGTGGTGGCCAGTTGCATTGAGATACATGAAAAGGGGGAATTGGGGAATAGCTCTTCCATGCAGGCGTACACATGCACATATATGTGCTGGGGGAGATAAGAATGCTCGGTTCGAGGGGTGGGGGTTGTTAGGTTGGGGCGGGGGCTAAACTAGATGTAGCCTTGGCTTCACACGATGGAATGGATGTAGGGATTGCCATGGAAACCGATATTAATGTGGTGTTGATGGGGACTGTGTGGTTGGGCAAACATATTCAGGCCTGCTGCTAATGGTGCTGTCAATAATTTGTACCTGGTGTCTGCGGCCCGAGCAGCCACCAACAGTGACATGCTTAATAATGGATGACACTCCACATCAGTCATTAACCCTCCCTGTCCCGTGACCTAGCCGGGCCAAGGCACCTTCGTGCCCTCGGGCATCCATAGGGTCAATCTCCGAGAGCATTGCTTTATGCATTTTCCTCCATGAATCGCGACATACACTTATTAGTATGGTGTGGATAAAGCATCGGCTACAACAGGTCAGATGGTTATATTCACATACGGTACATTTGACATTTCAACACTTGGAGACGAGGCACATATGTTCTATGTAAATAGATTAATCAATCCAAACAGAGAAAAAAATAAAAAGAGATATACAAATTTAGAAATAGTACAAAAGACTGATGCGATGTATTTGTTCATCTCTAAATGAACCACCTTAATCATTATAATGATGTGTATGACTGATTCAACCAATAATTCAAGCTGGTGCCACGATGCTAATAAAACTACGGTATGTCTACCCATCCGGGAGTCACGAGAGAAGTCATTCATACCTAGTTCGGCTATTTTAATGATAATTATCAGGATAGGCATGGGGTGAAACAAACATGCGCACATACAGGTGGCATTTTTCACCTGATACCAATGAGTCATCCATGCTGGGTATAAGGCCAGTCTTCCCCTTCGTGATGAAATGAAAGTTAATACCATTTCACCCTGACCCCGAAAAATGCATAATGGTCTTAAGAGGTGAAAAGGAAAGGTCGAGGAAGGTGATCCCAGAACATTACCCTCACCTACCCCCTCTGTTTAGTTTTTCCTCATGCCCTGCGTGGCTCATACTTCGCTCCAAGGCAGGGAGGAATCTTTGTATAAGTGTATATAATGAGATAAGTTTTGCTGCAGTCATACACTAATGGGATCCTGTGGGAAAGTCATGCGCTTACTTGATGGTCACTACTGATGGTTTTGCCATGTAAATGGCCTCAACACTGAGACCATCATAATATAGACACACCGACCAGTGATGGTGGGGAAGCAAGGAACGACCTCGCCTCAATGCCCTCCTCACCTCGACATATTTCCATGCTGGCAGTAACACCATTCCCTCGTCAAAACCATCCTCATAAAAATTAATTAAGCATACCCCGGCTTGAGCGGGGCGAACCTCTCGAGAGAAAAAGGACTGATAATTCTCCTGTCCATTAAATTAGCGCCCGGTTTCGGTAGCTCCGGAGCCTGCCTTTACAGTAAACTCTGGCCCTAGCTGATTGCAATGTTATTACCCGGGTATAAATCTTTCATAACCAACGTTAATTCCTGCTGATTTCCGTAATGCACACTGGCCTCATTTCCCTAATTTTTTAATGGGTCTTCTTGCAGTGTCCAGGGCGGGACCATAATGGAGTGCCCCGTGCTTCCAAGCCCCTATACACCTCCATACCTCTCATTAACTAATACATCTTCATTCGCATTAATTGACACCGCTGGCGCAGGGGCAAGCCTTCCCAACTTGACTTCTTTGCCTCCTTTTTCCCCGAGGGTTGCGAGGCTGCAAGATGGAGGGGATGGATATGAGGAGAAAGGCGAGGGGGATCTTCTTCCATGGAAACGACTGCTGAGTGAGGTGCAATGAAGAGGACTCTCATCCGCCCTCGCAGCTTCGAGAGATGCATTTTATTTTGTCAGCCCGCCTGAGTGATTGTGTGAAGATCTCTGTTCAACCGGGGGAGATGGAGGAACAAGCATTGCAAACCTGCCACAGGCCAACTATATCCACATGAAGATTTTATGCACCCTGTCTTTATTCATCATGATGAATGACACATTGTAAGAATTTCGATTTCCCAACCGTTACCTGCATCCTCACACCAAGTGCAAAAGATCGCGAGGGGTTACAGCGGCCATTAAAGAATCCTAGTAATAGATACATTCATGTTTAGCTGCATTTAATTCAATCGGGGATGGCTCTTCTCACACCTACGCCATCCTCCAATTGTTCGTGAGAAACAATAAGGTTTGCAACGCTCTGCTTAGCCACGTATAATGACCCCGCTCCGCAGGTGTGATGGCAAAAGAAAGGAACCCATTCGTTACTCTTTTGTTTCCTATTCAATGCATGTCATTTCTGGCCATGTTACACATTGAAACCGACCACCGGTTGATCTCACCTTGCCGCGCGCACAATCATGTATTACAATTTGATACCTTTTCATAATTAACTGAAGCATCTGACACGACACGACCCCATCCTCACTAACAATGCAACCTTTGTTTCACGAATAACTAATTGCTGAGCGAGCAGGAAGTCTTGATGGCTTGATGATATCTCATACAAGGAACAGTTTCCAGAGCTGTGAAATGTCAAGGAACCTGTCTCCCTCACAATGGACATTAATTCTTCGGTAGATATTCATCGGCCATGGTTCGTCGCCCTATTATCATTACATTATGAATAATTGTTGTGATTAGCGAAATTGCAGCACAATGGGACATAATTATTCATACTTTACCCCAATTTCCTTGAATGGAGTCAATAGATATACATTAACCTAGCACTAATATGTTTCCATAACTGATGATGTCTGACCTCTGGGGTATACACAGAAACTTTAACTCATAAGGTGGTATCCTCACTAATTAAAGCCAAATTTTTCGTAGTTAATGACAAAAAAAAGTTTATAGTATAAAAGTGGACCATATGCCCTTCAAATGTCATAATTATCTTGGGGTATGGGGAAATGCTTTGAAGATCTCTTGAAAGATTAGGTCTCTTTCTTGGATTTTTATACCATTGACAAGGACATGGATTTGTGTGCTAAAATGTAACCTTTACATTTTGGTCATACAAGGGACGGGGTGTGGGGGGCGGGGGTCTACTCTACATTCTAATTCTGAAGCAATGTACTTACTTGGCAACACTATGAGGCCGTGGTTGTGTTGAAGACTGTAGTAGGGCCAGGCATAATCTGATAGTAATATAAATCAAGACCCGAGCAAATCAGTCTCCACTAGTGTTCAAGAAAATAATTTCAAGGGGAAAATTCTCATTTAAATGCATTGGAGTAGTTATTGAGATTAGTGTTACAGCAAGGAGCCACCAGCGGAAAAGCTTGAAGCAATTCAAAAGAACTCAGCACCTCGACAGACAACAAACATAACAAACTATGAGACAAAACCACGCATTGGGGGAGCAGCTAAGACATACACCCTATTAAGCTAGGTTCGGATTAATTACCCAAGTCCTCAGTGTTAAGCGAAAGAAAAAGCTTCGCCCCACTTAAACGATTCTCTGTCTGATACAAGGGGGAGCTTTGACGTCGTACATTGGCAGATAAATGCTGACTCAGACAAAGTCAGGGAAGATCATTATATCTTCAGCGATAAACATCTTCCAACATCTAGAAAAATAACAGCAGCCCTCGTGGGAGGGATATTTCATAATCATATCTACAACTAAAGCGATATGTAAAAGTCTCGCTTCTCACATAGAATAACTCGAATTCTACGAGCATTCCACAGAAGCTCGGGGGTAAGTGTATGAGAGTGCGAGTGTCTGAGAAAGAAAAATTAGCGTTGGATGGAGCCAGCAGTATTGGCGTTACTATTCGCCACCAAGCCCTCTTCTAATGAGGGCTGATCAGGGTCCTTCCCAAAGGCTGACAGCCAACACGACCGGGTCCCGACTAAATTTCAGCCAGTTCCCCCGAGTGTCTCGGGCCATTCTCATTGTAATTGTGTTTGCCACCTCTGAGCAACGGGCGAGCTTAATTGTCGGGCTTGTTATACAGCAAGGAATTCATTTGCCTGCTGGAAGACACCTCCAGTGTCCTGCCGGTGAACGTGGGGGCACAGTAGATGTTGGCCCTCCCACCAGACACTCCGACAACATAACACCTAAAAGACCCAAGATATCTAAAGTTAAGATTCATTTCTTACTCTTAATTGCCTAACATTACAGACAAAAGAGTAGAAATATATATGTGATTATCGACTATCTCAGTTATTGCAGCCGAATTGAAATACATATAGCTATATTATTCCTCCTATCTCACTGTCGTTATATTCGAAAGAACATCAAGAGAGGCATCAGGCCCATTTATACGAAATTCCACTAATCTAGCATATCACAGAGGCAAAGGATGAAGAAGCATCAATACTACTACCACATCCCCAGTCTTGGAGGTGGCAGTGGTATAATTGTAAGGTAGGAAGGAGAGCGACACTCATGAGATGCCTGGCCAATGCTTTCCAGCTAACCTGATCAGCCTCAATGGATCAAGGCTTTGAGATCCAAAACCTTGGGGCTGAATTAAAAGTGATCCTGGGTTTGGGCCATCACACAGGAGCTTTTTACTACAGTGATGTTAACTAACGCACAATAATTAGGCAATCCTCCTGAGAATAAGTATATGACTAACACCAGCCAGGTATTGTAAAGTGTCTTGTTACAACCTTACATGAATGGCACAGCTCTTTTCATTCATTGACATCTTCGTCACTTCTCCGCATTCTAATTACATGCAGTGCCATCTTCGTCTCCCAATTGGATATCTTTCTCTTTGACAGAGAGAACAGAAGGCAATCAATGAAAAATTGCGTTTTTAGCGAATGCTTAGCTTTATAGTCAACATATTTTTAATACTTTGCAAGGGTCGGGTGTTTGTTTAGGCATGGGCGTTGTGAAAAGAACGTTTTCGAGTCGAATGGGTTCTTTCAAAGCGTGGCGAAGAATGGGCGCTTTGACAAGAAAGTTAAAAGACATTATTGCTGTTAACACCATTTGCAATTACTCTAATGATTCCATTAAGCCAAGTTTTTTCCCTAAAAAATTCTATTTGAAAATCCAAACTGTTGCTGACGAGTATCTTAGGAGATAGCTTTAATGATTGTATTTAAGCCCACACTTTCAAAAAAGAAAGGCCAAAACTTAAAAGCCCTGATGCAAAAATACGAAACAATGACAATAGTTAATATTAAGCGAACAAATACATTGTCATGTAAGGCCTATAAATAAAACAAAAGCATTAAAAAATAGTTGAGTTCAAAGGAGTAAACTGAAGAACAAGCTTATTGATTGCAGAAGGAAGGTGGGTGTCAAAGCAAGTACTACGAAACAGAGATGGCTGTGCAGTTAAATGTATTGCGCAAATTTATACATGTACGTTATATACATGTATATCGACTGTACTTCATTGAATAAGTCGAGGTGGAACATAAACATGGAAAATAAAGTGAGGATTTGAGGGAGAGGTGCAGAGCGTTGAGAAACACATAGTGTAAGAACTAGATGTGCTTTCAGAGATATTATGATTGTTACGTCTATGATGTGCTTCATTTTTACCTGCTGAAGCTTGTTGGAGTAGGGCATCGTGCAGTGCCGGGTCCAACTGCGGTCTAGCATCCCCTTCGGCCATCCCATCTGGGACCTCCGACTCCCCATCTATAAAAAGCATAAACAAAAGGGGGAAAGGAATAAATAAAATGTCAAAATCAAGTGGAGAAATCAAGAACGACAAAGGATACTGAAAAATGAGCACTAGATTCGATACCATTAAACACTGGCAGCCATCAATGAAAAAAATAATAATGGAAATATAGCGATAGCTGAGCCAATAGCAATTGAAACTTATTCGAAATGCTATGTTTTTTTATAGTCCCTTGATTTGATTGCAAACTGGTGATACATTTTCAATCAATATTTTCAAAGCTAATGTTGATAAATGGGAAGAACCAACAGAGACAAATGTTTATAGGTGTGATAAATGATGTCAGGAATCGATTCTAATAACCACTTTGTACAGGTAAACCTCGACTTAAAAAAACAGAATGAAACCAAGTTATAGTTCCATCAAACCGGCTACTAGTAATGAAGCGCATCCCACCCCTTATTAATTCAATTTAATTACGAACATTTATCTTTCTGCCCTGGAGAGATAAACATACATCAGGGCACGTGTATATGGGGGTTCTGTTAAAAATGGATATTGGAAACGAGAATAAATTCTATGGATATTGAACAGGGACGCCCCATATGAAAAAGCAAATAAACAAAATGTCCAATTAGGCCTTCCGTTTATGTTCCTTTCCTATGGCCTCGGCATATATTGCAGCAGCGGGAATCTAATTGCAAAGCGAACAAAACCACCTAACGATGTATGCAGAGGGATACACAATAGAAAGGACATAAAATATAGCACTCTCTACAATATCAAACTGACTGCAGCATATCAGGCCATATCCTGACATAACTTTTGTCATAAATGTGATTATCTATCTTCTAACTGCGAATAGGTGGGCGGGAGGGTGGACCATTGAATGGTAGGGGAGGGATATTTGATGTGTATATGGACCACTGCTTGCAATAGGAAAATCCTGCGCAGCTGCAGGCTCTCTCAATGATAAAGAACTTGCAGGCCGATCCAGGCTTTGCCATTAGATAATCTTACGTAAAGACAAATAGTTAATACTCATGGCCATGTACAGATAGACAGTCGATACCGATCCTTGATTTAAATACAAGATTAATTTTCACATAATTTTGTACCCTCACAAATAGCGGACAATGCGCCATTTGATGAATGCAAATACTTGAAATGTTCTACTGGTCTCCCTCGCAATTGCACTTAATCCCTACACGTTGGGCATATGGAATGACAATATAGAAAAGTTATGCGGTATATGTATTCATCTCCCTCATCGTGTGTCACGTCGTACCTTAATAATAAGTACATAATTATGCACATTGCTGGCGCCAGGAGTCAGCACCAGTGCTCAGAATGAGATCAGTACTTCATTAGATCACAAAAATTATGTGTTGGAGGATCATTTGAAATAGAATTTCCCAAAAGAGAAATCTAGTAATCTCGATAACTAGCGTATTACGATAACTAAGTCATGTGATTCAACACCTGTGAATGACATTTTCTAACCTGCATAATCGCATATTACAAATGTAAACGTAACCACGTGTTCAATCAATACATAAATACGAGGGCCTAGGCTAAAGAGGAGACCATTTCCTTCAAAGCTATAGGTAGAGTGCCTGGAATTTGGTGTCGTCCGATAATTGTGCTATATATACAACAATTCCCATATGGACTCATACATATTGCAACAAACAGGTTTTCTTTTATATTTCCCTAGGCTGTGTCTGCACAAAGCTATGATGAAACCGAGCACACACTGAGTGGTTAGATCCCTTTTTGATCTCAGACTCCACAGCTGCCCTTGATCCACTTGGATCCCGACACCACAGCTGGCTGGATCTAAACCTGACCTAGAACCACCTCTGCCAACAAGGTCTTTCTCTCTATTTTATCATATGGTTCTTGGAACAAAAAAGTGTTAACTACAATGACTCGCAACAAAAACAAGATACGAGTGTATAGGCTATAAGAAATGGAAGGCAAAGACTGATAAACTATTATCAATAAGCCGTTACCTTTTAAAATCCCATGATGGAAAGAAATCTATACCGCAAGTTTCATTGCTATATCAACGGTCAATAAATCCATGGTATGCGTTACCATTCTTATTAGCACACATTAGGCAATAAAGTTTAATGTCTAGAGTGCTTCTCCGTATAAGGAAATGGGCATTGGTTATCAGTAAGCTTAACACGCTCACTTATCCAAAGCCATCATCGAATAGCTTCCAACACACAAGCGCCTCTTAATGTGGGAATGAAATATTCAAGACTGTACTAAAGCGGTTAATACAGATATCACCAGACTTCTCTCTTGAATTGGAATGTGGATTAATGGAATGCAATGGTCCCAGGGGTGGATGTTGGACGGTTCGAGCTATAGAGCTGGTACTATATATATACAAACATGGCTATAGCAATAACTATATCCTTCTCTTGTCATCCGCCGCATAACATCTGACGCATACAACACCTGGCCGCGAAATTAACGCCGGTCGGAGTCGCCGGGTACATCCGCCGTTGGATGCATTTCATTAGCAGCCATCAAATAATAATGGTGAATTTTGTCAATGCAAACGATACTCTCTCTCCCCCATCTACGATCGATATTGGCAGGCGGGGAGTTTGGGCGGCTCCATGTAGCCTCCCCCCTCCGCTCGAGAGATGCTGGCCCCTACGATTACACGGGAGCGGCGTCGGTGTCAAAACAAATGCGCCGCTCGAGCGTCAATGATCGAGCTGAGCGCGCAAACAATGCCCAACATTAGAGAACCGGCAATAATATAGGTGCTGGCTTTTGCAACGGGATCCCATCCGCCAAGCTTTAAAACTCTGCTCGTTCGGTAGTTCTGCCAGGTCAGCCATGCTTTGATTAGAAGGCCCAGCACGGGCGATGGCCATAGAAGAGTGAATGGCAGGGATCCGGTAGGCTATTATTGACAGCGGATCCAATCTACCTGAGCGAACGTTCAGCCCCCCTACCCCTACACAATTGCCATGGTAGACTCCTATCCTTGGCCAGGTGTCAATTGTGACAGAGGGACTGTCATGGCAACACAGAACGCCTTATATAAAAAGCTCTGTGATCACACTAATGGCATATCCTAATACGTATCCAACTATGTATCACGCTTAGTTTCTCTGAGTATACCAACCAATAGTTATGACTCAATGCAATACGTGGAATTAACTAACCCAGGGGGTTTGCGTTCCCAGTTCAGGTCAATATTCCAAGAGGCAAATCTATAGTGATTAAATACCTGCCACGGAGGTAGTTGATTGGTTCACTTATTCTCAATAAATATTGATGCTTCTGTGGATCAATTCCATGAACCTGGAGGGAGGGAGAGATTCCTCCTGGGGCTGACCCCAATGGGAATGCCAGGCCAATGGCCGTGGGAAAATCTGAGGAGCGCCAATGAATGAAAACAAACATCTGATGGACATCTTCCCCGCCTACATCCACCCCCTAATGCGTGATCTAATAACAAACTAGACATTCCCTAAAAGCCTGAAAGCTGGCAAAACAGCCCTGAATAAACACATAAACATGATCTATTCATTTTCATTGCTAACGGTATGGGGTATACACGATCGTGACACACGGAAAACAAATAGTTCCTTGTCTCGTGTTAGAAGCCCTGTTGTACATAATTGATGGCTGTATTAAAAGAGGTTGTATATGTTAATCCTATAACCTAATCATAATCAAACGCCCCAAGGCTATACCCCCAATTAATTCCAACCCATAAGAACAATACCATCGTTGATAAGCTTTCATGCTCCTAACATTCATCACATATGACCGCCTAGTAAATGACATGTCAAAACAGGTGTATTATAGATCACTGGGAAACAATGTCTACCAATCAACATAATTACAATCGAGCCGATAATTGCACTTGGCTATTGGCTATTTATCTTTGCATAAACCGGGGGCTGCTTGTGATGGGCCGAACAACTTAAGACACAAACAGTCCCCGCTGCGATGGGGTTTGCTCAGCGTTCTGAAAAGCAGTGAAGCATTGTTTCTTAATCAGGCATCCCCGTGGGATAACTGCCACATTACTCTCCGATGGTCTCCCGCGTCAAACAAGGCCAAAGCGTGTATAGATTGCCCATTAGACTGTGGATGCTGCCAGTGTTTACCCCCTACTAACTTTTGGCCCCAATCTCAATGCAGGGCATGGAGGACTAGTCAAGCGACCGGTTTTTAGCCTGTTGCACTATCGCTAAGCCTAAAGGCTGCCACTGGCCCTGCTACTGTTCCCTGATAATTATTTCTGTTATGTGTTCCTTATCAGGACCACTACTGATTTGTTTGCCATTCGGGCTCGGATTTCAAAATACCGGATTGAAATGCCTTGGTGATGATCTAAACGCGATACGCCCAACAAGGATGTTGCCTATCGGACGATTCTATGTAATTGTCATGATTCTATGTAATTGCCATCTACGTAGTGACAGTTAGTTCTAATCTAAATTTGGGTTACGGAAAACCTAACTAACACACATCCTCTCCATCGAGAGATGTTATATGCAACTGGTCTAAAACAACACTCTTAATTCAATGAAACATGGCTGGCTAACGATACCATCGCTCTAGGTACAAGTTTAACAGGGTCAGAATAGGTTACTATAGTTAGGAGGGTCGCCATAACCAAAGGTGACGTGCAAATGAATAATTAAAGACTTTAATGGCGAAGTGACATTGATATGTCTCACTCGAATCAATAATCCATTAGGGACATAACCCCAAGTATACAAGTACACGCTCCACGATCTCCTCCTGGCATAGGTAGTACCAATAGTAGTAAGCTCAGGAATTCCAGCAGCTGTCTTAGAATTGGATCACTCAGTGACTGTGTGGGGGTGACACCACCCAGCAGGCGGAAAACATAAAAAATATCCTTCTCAATGAGGTACTGAAAAGTTGATGCGCGAAAAACAGGGTGTTAGGCAATTTATAATCAGGGCAGAATATGCGCGATTCCCTAATGGAGCATTTCACGCGTGTGCACATGTTAATAATCCCGTTTGACACTAGATGGCCTTAGTGTTTGTGGGCCAATCAAGGCTCAATTTGCTTGTCGCCGGGTCCGAGTGCGCTAACTCATCAAAGGTACCACCTCCATTAATATGGTGGGCTTGGGGCCCATCAAACAATCTCCAGCAAGGAGTAGCTGTGTGAAATGAGTGTCAATCCATCGGCGTGAACCCTGCGATACATGGGTTAGACTCCATTGACATGGGCTGAGTGAGGAGAGAGAGATATCCCCTATATAGTGTCTGTACTCTCTACCTTTCTCCGGCTGGTCTCGGCACTTGGGATCACGAACCGAACCCAGACACCAGCCGGGATCAAACAGACCCAACACGAGGTCACCGTTATCGCCAATCTAGGGTCTCCCTTCTCCTCCTACTATAACTCTGGACCGACTGGCGATAGCGATAACAAAACAGCTATAACACAATAAACTGGTGTATCCATATTGTACACACGTAATGCACATATACCTCACCTTCGTTCCATAACTGCTAGATTGGCTGGAGAACTGTAGTAATAGTTCAGGTAGTGTAGTTAGTGGATGATAAGCTCCCAGTGTTGTGTTGTGTATGTGAGTGAGTGAGTGACAATAGTACTTCCCCCAGGTAAACGGTGTTATGTGTGTGGCGTGTGTGGTGACCCGGCGCTCTTCACCACTAGTGTTGTTGATGTGTATGGCGATGGCGGAGGTAGCGTGGTGGATGTGCTTGCACGATCATCAATATAATACTCCCGTTTGAAACCTCGAGTGTGGTGGTGTGGTGGTGGTGGTGGAGGGAGGTGGTGGTGTTAGTGGAGTGGTGGTAGTGGTTGAGATGGTGGTGTAGGCGCAGATGGTTTCCCGCCTAGAGAGTGAGAGTTTGGAGAGCAGACCACGTTCATGTGAGGTTAAGATATTTTACTCCACTACTGATTTCCAATCCGATCTCTACCTCTCCACCTCCTCTTCCTCTCCCACTTAGACCTCTGACTCTCCCCTCTCACACTGTTTCCCAGGGCCAAATGGTTTATGGGTTAGCACTAAGCGAGAGTCGTTCGTTCGTTGCCCCGTCTAGATGAAGGGAGGCTACTATTTGTGAATCGTACAGTGCACTCGTGGTAGGAGCGATTTGTTTTGTGTAGGCCTATATCTACGCGTATGTGTGTCCGGATCCGGTGCCAAGAGCTAACTGATGTACCAAACGGGTATCATGCGAGAGGGTGAAGATAGGTAGTGATCCAACAACCTCTGACGATGAATAAGAGTAGTTATGCTAGTAGTTGAAACCTTCCCTTTTCTCCTCCTCCACCTACTCTACTCTCCTCGCCTCCGTGTGTGAGCATGTGTGAGTTCAATGGTGGGGATGTTGTAACAAAACTCCCATCATGATTGCCGGTCTTCTGTTCTCTCACATGTGCCAGCGTCTCAGTTGGGAGGGATAGAGACAGAGTGGGAGGGGGTTATACTAGCAGAAGGTCCCGTTCCTACAACTGACTCTTCCTCCACAGGGGGAAGGTTGAGAGGGTCCCCCTCCGGGCCGCAGCAACAGTGTCAAGAAGTCAGCGCTCTAATCCGTCCATCCATGAGAAACTGGGGCGCTTTAGCTTGGATTTAATTCCATCCAGACAGGCCCTGCAGTGAAGGGGTAGAGGAAGAGACCAGAGCTGGGAAGACGAGAGATGAAGAAAGTGTAAGAGAGAGATGGTAGCAGTGGGTGGTGATGACTATTCTCCTTATTCTCTCTCTCAGTCAGCCGCTCTGCGCCAATTCTCCTCCCATCACCCTCATTTCCCACATCTCCACTTCCTCTAGAAGATCCTTCTCATGCCTTGAATGACATAGTCCTTTCCTCAGCTGACTCCCTTGTAGACTTTGGATGAGACTTGGTGGAAACAAGGGCAAGTCTATTTTGCGCTTAAACTCTATCTTTATCCAATAACTAGTTACCAGTATGCCTTCAGTGTCACCACTGCGGACGTTCAGTCAACACTGCAGGCTCAAGTTAAATGAATACCGGGTATGTTTCGTCATTTGAGTCATCATCACGATTTAGGTCAAACTGAACTTTCTTTAGGCTGGGCGGCTGCGAGTAGCAGTGGTTCGTTCATTGCTACTCACTTTTGTTGTTGTCATTACTTATGTATATAAGTTGTTGTCGTCACTAAGACGGTGCATGGAGGGAATAGGTTTATACATAGAAATGAAACAAGGGGACGAGGGGTGGGTGGTCGACCCTCATTATTTGTTCAGCATTATATAAAGTCTTACGCTGTTCCTTTTTTGTGTGGAGGAGAATGAAGAGGGGCCGCCCGCTGGATGTTGAATAATCTCGCCCCTCTAGCAGTGTTTCAAGCCCGAACCTTGATCAGAGGCTAGTCCACAAAACAAGAGCTCTTGTTTGAATGAGCGTAAGAACGTGTGACTAATGCCCAAAGAAAAGCTTGGGGTCTGTGCAAGCATTAACCCCTCGATGAATAGGACTCTGCTGACCCCTAACGCCGCTCACCGGACCGTTAATCAGCAACTGAGCTCAACAAACAAGGACAAGTAGGAAAGTCCGTTTTCATTAAAAATCCCCAGCGCCCAGAAAGGATCTTCTTAATATAGATCTGTGTTGTGATCCACGAATAGACCATTATTTGGAGATTACTCCTGCTGTATATTATTTACTCTCGCCAGTCAACCATTTTCACGCTGCTACTGGCTGGTCAAAATTGAATGTTTCGCCTCCTCCTTTTGTATAAAGAAAGTATAGATAAAATTAGGCCTATTGTTTAGATCTTCCCATATATTGGATGCCAGTATATTAGTTTGAAACGTCCCATTCTCTCCCCGAACCGTCCACCAGGGCACGAGCACTCTATGTACCACTTAAGCTCCCTCTTTTCTTCTTCTATAGCTGGCGGATTTAATTCAACAGGTCAAGTCGTCTGAAGAATACAAGCGACCAACTTGTTATTGGCCACAGGACTTGTTGCTCATATCACCCCAATCCGATGGTAGCCGGAGTTTGAAGGGTTGGGGTGTTTTTAAGTGGGGGGTTGGTTTTGGGGTGGATGAGGTGAAAAGCGGCACCAGTCCATCTCATATCACCCATATCACTTGGCCCCACCCCCTTGAGGCAACACCCATACAAGTATGGACAGAATTCCACAAAATTACGCAAACGGCGTCAATGGCTGAAGCCTGAGACCCAACGACATTAGAGCCTATTATGTAGGGGGTCGCCCCCAGGGCCTTGAGGGTGTTAATTGGCGGGCCCCAATCGCTACTTTTTGCCTCTGAATAGGGTCAAGTCGAGAGTTGGGGTGTTGGACAAGGGTGCGGTGGAGCGTACAATCGAAGCTGACACGCCATTTTAGACTCGGGCTAGTAACTCCTTGTGTTTGCGTGTAGCACCAGACAGAAGAGAGGATAAAGACAGCCTGGAAAGAAAAATATCTCTCTAATCAATAGCTGGGGAAAGTGGGAGTGCCTATGCATAATCCTGGTGACATTCTCTTACCATATCTATAGCCCTCTCTCAAGCTTCTACTTGACATGCCCACACAATCAATTTACATATTCGCACTGATATTCAAAGAATGAGAGATCCACTATATAAGTGTAGCACTGGTGAACGGATCCCAAGCGTTTAACTATTTAACATCATCCGACAGGTCGGGAACAAGTGCGGTCATAATAGAAGAATCACGGGTGAGCAAGCAGGTAGATTTGTCTCCTTTATTCATTCGCCGAACAAGAAAAGGGATAGCCCCAAGTCGACCAAGCAAGGGGTCCATGGGTCATGATAATGCTCTCAGGAAGGTTTCGGTTGGGAGGGAGGGAAGTGGGGTGGAGTTATTGGTCGCATTGGCGAGAGAGAAAAGAAAAATGTCCCTCCTTCTATTCCAATCATCTCGACCCCCCCCCCCCCCCCGAATCCTCCCCTACTCTGTCCTGGTGCACCTTGACGATTTTTTACACCCCACCTGGGACACAACACTGATTGGCCTCTGCCTATTCACATTCAAATCAGGCCTAATTTTCACGCCTCAGAAAGCCAGAATAGTACAGCTCTTGATAGGCCTTGATGCAAGGCCCCTGTCTCTGAGCGTTGAACATCACAACAGTGGCCGTACAAGAATGTCAGGCTAGAATATCTAATTGCTCGACTCATATGTATTTTTTCTAAGTCCACAAATCTGACATAGATTGATTGCCAAGTTTTAAAGCGAGATCCCTGTGTGGCCTCAAATAATGCGCTTCAATCAAGAAAAGCCACCAATTCGGAGATTTAACATACATTTCGGTTCAGATTACCCCAACTCAGTATGCACATCTTTCATATGGTATTTTGTAGGCTGCTTACAGAATGTAAAGTGTCTCGAACGCATAACTATTATCAGCTGGAACTATTTAACGTGGATGTTCGTCCCAGATTAGCAGATAGAATTTAAATCGATCGCGAATCAGAGAATTCCAATGTAGAAAGGCTTTCCCCCATTCCCAAGTGACATTCAGCTTTATTTTCCGCCGCGCTGCCTTTGTTTTCCGTCACATCTCTAATTATTTTCAGTTTTAGGCGCGCCCTTTTCTCCCACCCCCACCCCGATTACAGAAGACATTAGCCAAACCTTACCCCTGTTTTTGCTTTGGGACTTTCATCTGTCTGAACCACTGCAGGGCTTTACAGATTACAGATGGTTTATGTATATAGGGAAAATGGAGAGAACGCCCCAATCATGACCATGCCACGCCTCGCCATATCACATTACCACACAGTTTCCATGGTTAAGTGTGGCTAAAAATTGGTCAGTCCCTAGCCTGGTGACACAGAACAGATACCTCTTGATTAAAGAAAAGCTCGTGAAACCAAAAATAATTCAAGGACTGTCTGGCATCAACACAAATAGGCGACGCCACTCCAGTGACAGTTTTAATGAAACGACCATTATGGCATGTGAGATATGACTGGTGCCATATGCCATGAATTTTTTTAGGCAGCTTCTGGTGTCTAATTACAGTTTACCTAGCCTATTTCTCGGCACCAGCGCATTTCAGACTTTACTAAAAAGACATCAGGGATGGCTTTTGTATGCCAAGCCTGTGGCTAGGAGCTTGGGGAGAGAGTGTGGTTACACAGAAGCACGAACACGGAGCCATGAAATAGCTTGAAATACGCGTAGTATTCGGAATTATTACGTTGTTTAATAGTGTCATAACCCAAACAAGTCTTCGGTAGACCTGTTCCCATGGCATGTGCTCCAAAGCTTTCCAAGGTGGCGCATGGACCCTGTCTGCTCGAGTTGCCGAATGAATCAGGGTGGGCGACGTGTTTGTGTGGGACGTAGATGTGCATAATCATGACCATGTCTCAATGTGTAAAGGCGTGTGTCAAGAGGTTCTGCTGAAGGGAGAGAGAGAGAGAGATGCACTCACTCACTATGGGTCGCCGTTACCAGCACCAACATAGAGACCGTCTCACAATGGAAGTAATGAATTTTTAATCTCAACAGGTGTTGTGGAAGGTAGCTGAAATGTCGTCTGCCTCTGCATCTCAGAGGGATCCCGCTATCAAGATACTATGGGATACGGAAGGGGAGAAGTTTCCTCTTGTCTCTCGCCACAATAGCAGGCCCCCAGCCTGGTAGGACCTCCAGCGGTCAGTTATACAATCAGACCCTCGTTGTCAGCCATGTATAAATGATTTGCTGTCCATTGCTCTAACACACCCGCACAAAACACTCATGTTTTAGTTATGGCTCCTGATGAAGTATAAACCCCCTGGGGCTGTCCTCTTAAAACAAACGCGATGACTGATTGCGTCGGTTAATGTGTTTGAGAAAAAGAAAATCTCCCCTCCTGTGCTTTCCATTCATTATAATATTTCTTTTCTTACAGCTCTAGACTTTGATATGCAAGAGCTCACTCGAACTAGTTAATGAATAAATAGGCAAGTTTAAAATAAATTCGTGTCATTATATACTTATAGAATAACTGAAGTGACATTCTACAGACTGTGTTATATGAACCTGGGAATTTCTAGCAAAGGGAAGTGAAATAACTATCTATTAGTCCAATCAACCAATCTCCGTCGGGTGTCCGCCCCTCTGTGAATTAGGATCCGAATAAAACGCTCGTCTAGCTGACCTACAATGACCGCTTCAATCCTTGAAGCATCCCCCAATCCCTCCCACCCAACTCGTGTCCCATTTTGGCAAGGTGGAAGAAGAGGTAGCAGGCCATGGTCTTCAGGCCCATTCATCACCGTTTTACTGCCCCTCAGTGTCTGGGGTCCGGCAGTTATGACCTGTCTGGACTAAGTCCTTGACTTGCTGAAGTCTCTTTTTGTAATTTTCTATTAACGTCTTGACAAATCACCGTCCCATTATTCCCAATAAACCCGAGAAGCAACTCCCTAAATATTGCTGCGTAGCAAGCAATTTAATACCAAAGCTCATCACAGAGAGATCACGATTTCTGCAAGACATCTAGCCAGGGATGAGTATTGGATAAGTCTAAATCTTTCAGCGGGAGGATGTTGACGTTCCAGGGATCACTTAGCTTGGACCCTCTCCATTTCAAACCACTGACCAAACGCTGGTCAACGGCCCTATGGCCAGATGAGTGCCACCAATCAACCGGCCATGTCCAGCTAAGTGATCGACACTGGACATAGATCACCCTAAACAAGTCCCAGCTGCTAACGGTCACTTCTCAGACTACTTCAGAAACAAGCCATAGAGACCCGACTTACATTTATTTTATAGTTTCTGCCACCCACAGACCTGGTATATGGCGGTAAAAAAAGGCTGGGTTAATGTGGCCTTTTTGCACGCCCCCTTTTGATACTCGTCAGCACTATTATACCAAGATAGATTCCCATGCGCGTCTTTGAATGAGAAGTCGATTAGATAGGCAATTTTAATTTCTACTGAGCCCAGTTGAAGTAATACATCTGTTAGTGGCCACCATGTTTAGCTAAAGGATCGTTTAACATAGCTGATATAGACTCGGGTGACAAATGGGATTGCACTATTCATAGAATGCTTTCTACCTCCCGAAATAGTATGTTACTTCTTAATAAGTAAAACCAAGCGTTCATTCCATCTCTCAGGTCCGGGTGCAGTACTCGTGTCCAGACCTCATTCCCATAGAGCACACACATGGAACGCATACATACTCTACTATACCTACCCCCTCTACTTCACCCCATTCCTCCAGGGTCCCACGAGTGTTTTGTGGTCAGCCGTATAGGTCAGTTTGAGCATACCCTAATAGCTCGTGCCCTGGAGACAGGCCGAGAAACAGCCCTGTTTTATTAGTCAGCGTGTGTATATATACAAGATAATTAGTCAATGCTTCTTCGCTGTTGAAGTCAGGATTTAGTTTCAGATTCATTTTGAGATGATTCACATTTAAACAAAAATCATTACACCAGAGCCTCAAACTGAAACAATGACAGGTCACGAACTGCAGTCATTAAATAAGATTTAATTGCCATTGTTTACTCCATTGTTTATCTCTCTTTCCATGGGTACAAACTTATTGAGTGACAAACATTTGAAACCACATGATGCTGCCAAATTATTGCGACAGTTAAAAGCCACGCTTGTGTTTAGCTGTAGAGGGTGGGTTGAGAGTATCATATTACCATACAGAGGTCAAGCCTGGTTACTAATATGACACGTCAATGTCACGGGCCCTATGGTCAGTCTACCAACGAACCATAGCATCCAAGCCGGAGGCATTAGGGCATCTCTATTACATTTGTACTAACCATTTCTTTTAGGAAAAAAATACGAGAAATAGTAAATATAAACAGACTCGTGGCCTTTGTCTGTGATGTTATTTATTATTACCGCCTTAAATAAATTCCTTCGTGATTTTTAATTCCATCATGGTTTTCCCCTGTTAACTCTTTCAGAATTGCAAAAATAATCTTTCTAACAATTGAGCCACGAGACTTTGACGACATGTTCAATTTCCTCTGTTGAAACAAAATAGCTAGGTGCGGCGTTAATGACATAAAATATTCTTGCGTGTGTAGTGGTTTGGACGAGGGGGACAAGTCGCACTGTTGTTCCAACGTTGGTGAATATAGGAATTTACGAATGCAGCAGCATAGCAGTGGTGACAGTGACCAGAGGTCACGATATCAGTGCCTTTCACATGGTGGGATATGGCGCATCACACGGTTCAGATAGCACCGATAATGTACCCCAGATAGCATGGCTCTAATGAGAAAGCAATATGTACATGAGTTGGTGATAAGGAGAGTCGTTGGAAAAATACAACTGTCACGCAGTGATGGGCATGCAAATCACATTTCCTCTTATTTAATTGGAAGTTGCGATTTGAGAAGAGAACTCAATAGATTAGCATTAGTGATAGGAAAGGCATATATTGTGGGCCTTTTAGTATGTAATGCGTGCAGCCAGTGAAGAAGTATTTAGTTCCTCAGCGAGGAAATGTACATGTATTTGACTCGCCATTTTTGGAGTTAAAATACATGGGACCTATGGAGTCTATCACTCTAAGACGGGACCTACCGGTGCATGGATAAAAAACTTCCTAATAAGGCTGTCTTTCAAACCTTGCAGCTGCTTAAAATGCAATTTCGTCCCCCAGCCACCTCAACCTCATTCACCTAAACATGTTGGACGCACACAACCTCTTAGGTCTATGTCTTAGAAGTCTCACTTCGCTAATTATAGGTCCATTCTGTGATCGCGAGCAAGTCCTTTTCATCTGCTCACGACCAATATCCCCGGAGATGCTCTGAGCTTCTCATCTACTGTCAATTAGCACTACAGGGACATAGGTCTGTCCATTGTCTAATAATGTTTATAGCTGTCCATTGTCTAATAATGTTTATAGCAAGCCCCCTTTCTGAGTGGGTGGATGGGCAAGTGATTTATGTGCACCAAATGTAAGAACCACTTGGAACTTTTAAGCGATCATGGAAAGCGAAAATTACATATAGTCCTCACGCATTCGAAGCATTCGGTGCATAAAAAAGAGGATGTGATGAGTTAAGATAAACAAGATTGGACACGCTGAACTAGATTGATTTAACATCGTAATGAGAAATCTGATATTTACATTTCCTAGTATCCTTGTATCTATTATTATACGCCCATTCATATGTATTTACAATTCCTTTGGATTAGGATAAACATGTTATTGTGCATACACACTGTATATTATATATCCAAACGGACCTTATGTATAAGTCCTCGCATTATAGAAACAAACTGGAAATGTTTTCCGTTTAGCTATAGGGTGCTTTTAGTCACCAATCCAGCATGTTTCATGTACCGTTGTGTGAATGTTTCACATTCACAGTGCTAGCGTTATCTATGAAACCACTTAAGTGGGCGACAAGCGATCGCGCGATGCACGACACAAAACCTGTGTGTAACGCAATAAAAAGAAAGGAAAAAATGCTGCTTGTTGTCAGGAGTAATTGGTGGCGAGTCCTGATGGGCGAGCCAGTCAACAGGATTATGTCATAATGGTTGCAGATTAGAGATGATGGATTAACGTTGAACGCCGCCAGCTACGACCGCTCGCTTACTCATTAGTGCCTCCACTGCTTAGGCGCCAAAAGATTCGCTGCTAAAATGGATTAACGTTTTCGCAAGTATCGCCCCTTCATATACTGGGTTTTCTTTAAGCTATCTCAAGAGCCAGTAGTAATAGTAATACGCACTGCCTGTACCCACCGCTTCCATTATAAATATTGAATCCACTGTCCCCTGGCACAACTGTAGGCCTGTATTCATTCATTTCATCAGGCGACAGTCATTGTTAATTAACCAACGTATCAGCTGAGTTTTTTCGCGTCCTTGATAATCATTTCCAGTCCTTGACTGCACCTTGTCATTCTTTTTCATCCCCTTGTTTATTCATCCCAAGGATAAAACATTCTCATTAACTTTACTTGCAAGTATGTTAATGGTATCACAGGCAAGGCCTCTAAAATATTTAGCCCCTGCAAGTGATGATATAGTTGGGTATTGGGTTGTTGGTATAGGTATAGAGCGTTTTGGGGTTATGGTCCTCAGCGTTATCGGCCATTAGACGTGGCTATTGCTGGGGTGCTGTCCTTTGCAGGCCCCTTTCGACTGGCCAGCTCATTTCCTCGATGTATTGTCTACAGGAAGGCTGGACACATTAATTAACGGATTCATTTCCAGCGCTCAACCACAGCCCGGACAGCCCTGTCAGACGAGGCTTGAGAGAGGCGAGCAAACCACTCTCTGGAGGACTTGGGGGAGATACCAGCTAGCAAGCCTTCATTGCATGGACATTCTAATAAAACCTGGAGGGAGAAATGGCTTGGTTCATGGGTAATTGCTATATAGCAGCATTCCTTTCTCATTTTCAATATTAATTACCGAAAATAGCTAAACAAATTTAGGAATCACACTATAGCGAGACCACTTAATTTGGTTAATCATAGGCATTGCTCTTCAATATGTTATATGATAATAATTATACATTTTGCGTTGAGTATATTTGCGATATGGTTTAAACACTTAATATCCCATTTGAGAGGAATGAGTCAGTAATGGCGAAAAAAGAGTGGGTACTGCACTTCTCCTAGGGCAAATATATGCAAAACGCGTTCAGCAAATGCGTGAAGTCAGAAGAAATACTTGCTGGTGGGTTTTTTCCAGAGGTCTAAAACAAATTTGTTCGCGTATCAATTTTTAGACTACGCAGTATATAAACCAGCACCACATTGTTTACGCCTGTGGATGTCTATGCATTTCCCAGCAACCCACAGAGGTGAAAATGAGATGGAATATGCTTTTCGTTCCAGTCCTTTTGTTCTCTGGCGTAATGGAAGTCATGTCAACTATCCGACAAAAAGCGCATAGGCATCATCACTATTGCTCATATCACACATCCTGGTCAGATTTTTCCCCGAATGGCCACCGTTGTACGCTGGCTACTAAAATATTTCCACTTCTATCCCTTTTAACCCATCTTTGGTAATATGTGATCCTGTTGATTCTTTAGATCCTATTCTAAGTAGGACTAAAAAATGAAAATATTTCATGTCACACCCAGTCAACTTATTCATTCCTCCTACGTATATGCTTACCCCTCAACAAGAACCAATACATTGCTCGTATTATAATAAGACTTACAGTTACCAGCGGAATAGGTCAACTTTCATAATGATAAAACCATCGGGGAGCTGAGATTCCACTTGGGCTTGGGGCTGACCCATTATTTGCTCGCATGTTTTAACAATAGGGGAATAACTCGCTATTGGACTGTGAGAAGTTACTAATCACTAAGGCATCGCAAATAGAAGACCTCCTGATTGTGAAAAGCACTCAGGAAAGTCTCAGTAGAGGCGCTGGCATCACCGTTTTAATGTCTGATTTGGGTTAGTGACAGACACTCGTCTTAATTCCATTCCAAGAATACCGGTCGCAGAGCCCCCAGGGGATTCCGTGGCAATGTCTCCACTGTGCATTGTTTCGGAGAGATATAGACAACATTCTATCCGGATTAATTAAGCTTGTGTCTAATACCGCAATCCTTTTGCTCTTATGTGGTCGTTGTTGCATTGTGTAAGATGATGACATGAGGGAAGGCACATTGAAGAGTGGGGGGAGGAGTGGGAAGTTATGAAATAGTTCAAGTTAAGCGATGAGAATGGCAAGTACAGTAGTGCTTGTGTGCCCGAGTTTTGGGGGCAGGGATGGGGATGGAAAAGAAAAGATAAAGCTAAGTGATCTATCTACAAACGCACATGTTCCTCCTGAGTCCATCCGCGACCTCGCCTGACCTTGACCGACGTGCTGACCCAGCCTCGATTCCGTTACCAATAATATCTGACATGACCTTGATTCGGGCAGGCTTTTAGCCTGCTGTTCTGTGTCAATCAACCTGACATAAATGAGAGGATCCGTCTTAAGCACTGCTTAACATATGCGTGCCAGGAAATGGAAATACTAGATTTGTTTTTTCCCAGATTGCAGGGGAAATAAAGTGGATTAAGGGAACATGCCGTCTGAGACTTTATTATGAATTCATATATGCGAATAAGATAATCAGGAATCAGGAAATGTTTCCATGCAGATTCCGGGGTGGTATTTTCGGGCCAATGAGTTTCGCTTCCACTTTCGCAAAATGTTTCAATCTCCATTATTAATAGAACTAGTGCGATGTAAAAACAAAGAAAACCCCATTATTGCGAGTTTCATCTCCAACAATGGCCTTGGCCAGGCCTCATTCATCTCGTCCCCAGAGAATTTAAGTCTGTGGATTTTCGTAAACAATATCAACCATTGTCTGTTGGAATACCAACACTCTTCTTTGTTTCGCCCAGCCCTGACCTGGGCCAAGCATTAAAAACAGACCCATAGTAACTCCTCCTCCCGCGATTGTATTTCAACTGATCTCGATTCGGTCAGGGCTCAGATCACATCAAATGAATCCCATTCGGACGGGATCAAGAGGCAATTATTACTGGTCCAACTCTTCAGTGTGAGTCAGACTCCTGGAAGACCCTGACCCCTTCCTCACAGAAATCTGGCGAGGCAGCAGTCGTGGCAGAGCCTCTGTCCCCCTGCAGAGCGAGCAGGGATGATATCGAAAAGCAAGGTCATACAGATGCCATATGAATCATCATATTCATGTGGACCCCCGATGTTAATGACGGCAATGGATTTTGCCACGTTCGCCCATCCGCCATGTTGTTTGAACAGCAAATAATCAGAACCACGTTTGTATGGATGTCTCTCCTCACCTCACGGTCCTTTCCCCCCATTGCCATAAGAACGAGCACGCCAAACAAAGAAAACTCTGTTTCTTAACACATCCTTATGGGAGGACCTCGAGGAAGAACCAACGTGTGAGACAATTCTAAAATGACGATGAATCACTGATGCAACAAGTTAATCTTTCTTAATTGCAAATACCATCACACGGTTGCTTCCAGAATAATCACGTTAAATGAAGCTCACTTTGTTGTCTGTCAGTGTGTTATATTGTTTACAGTTGGAATGACCTCCCAGAAACAGTGTGACTGTGCTTGGGATCGATGATTATATATTCATGTTTTGCATCGGTGTATAGCAGTTATTTGTGACCCGATAGCCCTGGTTATGCTACAAGAGATGCTGGGGCCGCTGGTGCTGCTACAGCCAACAAAGCAGAGGGACTCAAGGAGTAGGAGTATAGGAGCAGGAGGAGAGAAGTGGATCTAGCCTCGGTCTGCCAGGACTTGCAAGGCTAAGGACAGGGTCTGATGTCAGCTTGATCCTGTGCAAGTGAGGGTAGAGGAAGGAGAGTCACTGCTGTCACCTTTCCATGCTCTACCCGCTTTATCTGTACATCGCGGTTATGTCGCTAATCCCCACGACGGCCCAAAGCGCGGCCCAAGAAACGGCATAATCAATTTACGTCAGGGCCTTGTCCATGTGACACCATGTGACAGGCGATCGATTCCATGGACTGCGACTGCATATCATATGTTGGCGGGGTTAGGAGGTCAAATTCATAATTGAGATATGACATTTTGACGCTGGCAAGGGCCGAGCATCCGCCAAGTCGTCCACGGGGAGGATAATTAGTTTTCTGCACCGCTGGCCTGTATCAGAATGCTACAAATTGTAGAGGGCAGGCCGCCATCTTGGCTCCCCCAAGTGCCGACCCCCAAGGTCAGCGGCCATGCTCAGAGAGGCCTAGACTCCTTCCGGTTCTCCCCTTGGGACGACGATAACCGACTGTAGGGACGGGGTACGGTCATGTCGCTCGCTATCACGCCATCGCACCACCTCGCAATGATCAAAAAATGCACTCTCCCCAGCCGCGAATCAATTTTTAGGACGCCCGACTGACCGCATCTTAAATGTTCCAACGTTAAATAGGCCCACGCAAGCCCTGCGCTGATCTGGAGGTATTCGCGAGACGGCCTCTCCGCCAACTAATGAAGCATAGGGAAGGCTCGCCTGAAAAGCTCCTCTTCAGCCCCGGTTTATCTGGCTCACACATCATTTTTCCGTTGTTTTTCCTCCACATTGGCTGGCGGGTGAATAAATAGGATTGCGGCAGCCGCCAGCCTCCCCACTGCCATAGGACCCCCATTTCAGCACAGGAGTGAGAGGGAGGGAGGAGGGGGGGGGGGGGTAGAGAAAAAGGGAAGGAAGGGGGGCTTATCCACCATGAACATCTTTTTGTCTCACTGGCTTCTTTCTTCGCACTCAGCCACTTCAGCTTTTTCTGCTTGGAATCCCAAGGCGTGAATTAATGAAAAGAAAAGACCAAATGACGCGATAATTCTGCCTGTATCGTTTAATCCCCGCCCGTCACTTTCTTTCGCCTGCACTTTTTGCCGGCTGCCTTTGACACAGGCACATATCAATTAGTGGGAATTAACACGGCTTAGCGGCGCTGCAGAGATGGGGGTGTGCAGTCACCAATGGCTGGGTGTCCCCGAGTGCAATCTCTAATAACTCCCCTCCTCCCTTTGTTTCTGGAGCATTTCAAAACGCAAATAAGGCACCAGGACATTAGGCAATACCAAGGGGAAAGGACCCAGCCCTACCACCACGATCGTCACTTAATTCTACCATCTCTCGGGGCCTTGTCTTTGTGGCCCAATGCAGCGCCTTGCCCAAGCAATATGTGCTACTCTGGGCTTTCGCTTGATTAATACCATTAACGACATCAGGACTCCGGCACCCACTCTCTAGCTCCTTAAGGAAGGCCTCATCTGCTATGTCCCAATGACTCGAACTAAACAATGATTAATGGGAAACATTCAACTGCTCATCTACTCTACTGATAAAAATGGTTATTTCCAATGCCATTTGGCGAGATTTTCTCCCAGCAAAATGAACTTACCAATAGGTAGCTCTAGCAGGAACTCGGCTGCCCTAATTGCTCTTCGTGCCTGCACATTGCAACCCTTTCATTTCTTGTGGTCCAAATTAGGCTGGTGAATATTGTGCGAGGAGCATTGTTACCAGCCAGGACTAAAAGCAATTAGAAAGAAAAAACCCTGGTGGAAGTGGCGCAGAGAGACGGTACACAAATACTGACGGAGTAGAAGGTCCACAATGTACAATGTATATTAATGAGTGGAAGCGAGACGAGAAAATTAATTGCGGGCCCAGCCCGAATGAACAAGCTGACCGGTGCCAAAAGATTAAGACTATGTGCCAATATAAATGAGCAAAGATTATGTGTCGGCTAAGCAGTGTTTTGTTTTGGCCTTTGCTTGAGTGGCAATGCCTGTGAGTGGTCGAACTCAAACTCTGTCCTGCACCCTACCTCCCAATTATTCTCCTTTGATAACCCCTGCAGGAGACCGCAACACAGTTGGGCCCTGCTTTAGTCTTTCGCCATTCTTCTATTGAATGCCTCAGCTCTGGCCTTGCTGCTTTTTCTTGTATAACCTCATATAAGAGCGCTACTCATTAAGCACAAATACAACAAAGCAAATCCCAGCTAATAAGACATGTTGCGTGTAAGTCCCGCTGATCAGGGGCATTTGCATACAAGCCTTTAGCCTGTCCATTGCGCGCCCACCGTACATATTAACGTCGAGCTCTAAATGACTGAGTTATTTATAACCCAGGAACAATGGGCTTTTTCGGCGGTCAATGGTTCGAGGAATGATCAGAACAGTAGGGGCAGCCAATCTGTGATCTCTCGTTAAGACAAGCTTGCATGCAGGCTAAGTGACTTAGCAGACAACTTGGACAAGATGCCGTCACTGATAGTTGCAACACAGCTTCTGGACTTGGTCATTTGTCTGGACAACCGACTAACCATACACTATGACGTCTATATACTCTGTATAGTTGCGTTTAAATAAATAATCTTGCTATATGCCTTAAAGGGGAGAAAAGAACTTAACCTGTCTAGACCTGTGTGTATTATTACCTTTAGGTGTTTATCCTAACCAGTTGAAGTGCTCAGTGCACGAAACTCACCTCGAGAGATTTAGAGATTTAATTGGGGTGCCCTACCACAAGTGACATTCAATGCAATTTCCAGAATCCAGTTCAAATAGCGAAGCGAAATTGAATTCTTTGAGTGATTGACAAAAATACTTGTCCTGCCCAGGGCCATTAATCATCTCTGCGAATAGGACCAACCATGGCGAACTGGGCGAACATATCAGCTATATGAGAACGATGGTAGGACATAATAATACCGCCCTGCCATGTAAATTTAATTACTAGGTGTCCAGATACTTTCCTTTGATCTCCAATCTCGACGCGTTACACAAAGCACGAAGCTTAAATAATTCGCCACCTTCGCATCGGAACACATATCATCCCGAACCCCCTTTGCCGTATTATTTTGTCGGAAATCGTTTGTAATGGCTACCCTAGGGGCTGTGTGGGGTATGGAATTGACCTTTTCAACGACTGCAAGGTCAGGGGTGAAGGTCAGGGTGTTAGAACGCGGTCAACTTGTGACACTACCCATGGCGAAGGTGTATGATTGGAGTAATATTGCTGTATGCCGACGGACAGCGGCAGACAATAGGGATGTTTTGTCTTATGGCGAAGTTCTGAGGGAAAGTATGCATGAACAGGTACAATATGGGGGGTTTAGTGACAGGTGAAGCACATGCAAGAACAGGTGTACGACAAACATTATTGACATCTCGCTTTTCTTTAGTATCAGAGATACCCCCTTTCACCCCTACTTTCCCCTCTCTTTCTGGCACAGATTCCTTTTTGTGGCATTTTAGTACCCCGAGGTCCTTTACACTTTGCTTATTAATACACACCGCAGATACACATGTGTCTTTTATTTGCTAGCTAATCAGGTGTCATCAAATGGGTGCTTTTTGTGATATGTACGTATGGTTCTGATTTCATCCTTTGAACTAAAAATACCGTGAACCTACCTAACGCTTGATTAAAACACCTCGGATAAGAGTAACCACTGGAGACAGCGCTAGACTTGAACAAAGTTATCCCTCTTTTCTCTTGGGCAATGTCTTCTTCTTTATATAGATCGCCCATCAATAGTCATAGACTATTTTGGTGGCGAGTCAATGAAAATTCCAAAAACAAAGTATACACTCCTATTGTGATTCCGGGGATTGATGAGACATCATTATTAAATCCATCAGACCCGTCTCCTTTTTAATATCAGTGTAAAGATCCACATCCTGCTCAGCAGAGTACATTCACAAAACAATCCCTGTGTGGTGTATCCGCAATTTAAACACGAGTGTTTTCATTATGACCATTTGTTTACTGGACTTGTCTATTTATTCGCCATGTATATATCCCCTTCCATCACAGAGTAGGTCAGAGCCACCATCCACGTAATAAATTATTCTCTTCATGAAAATGATAACCACGTTATGTATACATTTCCAAGGTCTCATATTAAAGTCAACACTCGACCAGAGTCATAGAGAATTGTCAAACGCGTGTCAATCTTATTTCCAAACCATGACCTTCATTCTTCCATCCATCCTTCCATCAGTCATTTATTAGCAAACAATCTCCCGTATACTAATAGGAGGGCAACATGGCCCTTATCAGTCTATCCTGTGATTTTTTTTCACAAGCAGGGTGTGAATGAATGTGACCCATGTGTTACGATAGAGAACATGGATGATCGTTCCATTGGCCAGGCGTGAAGTGGCTAAAAACACACGACCTTCCGTCCTGTAGCTTTGGCAGCGATCAAATTAAAGCCAAGCTTTCAGTAACCTTCCCTGCCGCGCCTTGGTCGGCTAAGTAAATTAGAATGAAAAAAGGGGACCCCTTGCTTGGTGGCGCAGTGGGTTTTGACTCCAGGTTCGAGCCGTGTCGGTCAATCCAATCAGTCCTCCATCAAACAGTGGTGAAAGCACCTGATTATGTTAGCACCGAGTTGGGCGGGGGAGCTTTACCCCTGGACCTCCCCCACAAACCTGTCCCAAAAGCTCTTTCTCATCCCCCATCCTCAGATTCCCTATAGTCACTGTAGAAATAGCAATAGTAGCACTCGAGCTGCCTCCTTTTCACTAGTCACTTCTCCAATCTCCAATCCCTAGTGCTAACAGCCCAGCCTTGTTCTTGGTTTCAATGAGTTCCATTTGATGTCCGTTGACAACTTTCTGCCTCCAATTCGTGAATAATTGAATGTTGCCCCGGTACAATTCAATAACTCACGTACTGAACAAAATTGCTAAACACTGTCTGGTTGCAGTCCTTAGCAATACGTTTTGGAGACACACAAAATGGATTCGCAGCACTTACAAATTAATGCTCCCCTCTAATTAAATACGAGATTGGCAAGGAACAATATGGGACATGAATCAGAGATCAGAAGAGGGAAGTATTTTGTCTGAAGGATACCTTGCAGGTCCAGTGTCAACAAATTCACTGCCTGGTACCACCCTCTTATACTCAAATTTAAAACATATAACTTTGGGGGAGAAAGAAACCTCAAATCATTATTTGCATTTGCTGATAGTCAACATTATAAACCTGACAAATTCTAGTCAGGCAACTAACATATACTAGAGAAAAACTCATTACGTATGGCAGACGGTGGGCCTGGTCGGGCCGAATTCCTTCCACTAAAATTACCCGAATTAGGTTAGGTACATATTGGTCTTTGGCGTATAGACATCCGATCTCAAGACACATAGCGAGCTCTGGCGTCACCGTCATTTGGTTCCCCACTTTTATAGTCTCATGGATAAGTGCTCACTGTACCCACAGTCATCTGCTTTATGCATTGACATCTTCCTATAAGCTGGAACTATATAATAGAACATTTGATCACTATTCTCGTCTGGAAATGAATGGATCTCTAGCTGTTTCTCTTTTTCTAGACCGCTACCATTTTTTATATGTGCAGAGGAGGGAAAGCATGAGTTAGAACCGGTCGGTGGATTTGGTCGTTGCTATGTGTGCTAATTATTGGGTCTTTTGACCTATTCCGCAACTAATTAAAAACCAATCCAGGCGCCAGAGGTGTTGTAACGGTGGTTCGTTGCACCTAGAGGAATGCCTGATTCTTTACCTAATTAAAGTCTGAATAGTAACGCATGGTACGGATGAAGTAATTCACACAAAAGAATCGTTTTTACTTGAACACGTTAATTATAAGTAACGATAACTTATGGCACAATTTCAATGAAAGGGACTGCATATGGTTGGGAAGATGAAGCAATTGCAATTAATCTTCAAGCATGGATTCATTTATGAAGTTTTGAGGCTATGCTTATCTAACTATAGTTACTATAGTTTCACAGCAAAATAATATAATTATATTTGCGTAGTTGGAGGAAATATCGCTTGTATGGTGGGGATCCCGATAGTTATAGTTGAGTTGAGTTGAGATAATTATATTTGGCATGAAACCTTTCTTTTAAGCTGTCGTGAGAAAACAAAGTAGGAGTTGTTTTGTTGATTATAAGACACCGCTGCATCGGCCCACTTTTGCCCATCAATATTAGGAGAAGATTCAATTAGGATCGAGCTGGCGAATTAAATATTAGGTGTGTGTCTTCTCTCTCCCACTGCCTTGATAATGAAGCCCGTGTCACAGCCATCACTCCTGGCCACACCTTGGAGGGGCTGGTTCATAACGCAGGCCTCATACTGGTCATTCCGGCCAGTACCACCCCCTTAATTAGCACCCTACTGGAGAGGCCGCTGACCTCCTCCATGCCAGCAATGGCGGACGGGACTCTTCTAAATGAGCTATGCAAATTTGCCGTCTCCAGCGAGTGGTCGGCTTGGAAGAAAAGAGAAAAAATGGTGGGTGAAAGAGGTTGATTACGCCGCCGCCTCGGCTTCCCTTTCAAGCCTGACCCCGGGGCGGGAAGCCAATGAGTGGAAGGGTGAGCTGCTCCGAGCTGTTGAGAAAACGATGGAAGCCATAAGAATAGCTGGTGGTAACATCCATGCGGCCTAAGAAGAGACGGGTCATGGCACGCTACAAGGACACACCAACACTAAGGGATGCATCGCCTTAGAACTGTCTCCAAGAGAAGCGCGAGAATAATTAATTAATTTCTTTCCTCAACCACCCACGCTTCAGTCAGAAGAATACTAAGCAAGGCTTCAGGAACACAGATCCACCTCTCGCTCATACAAAGTATATATTTATTTATAGGGTAATTATATGAATTGTGTGCCAATGAGTGTGTTTTGCTGACAAGTGTTTATTCTGATGTTATTTGATGAAAGCTACTTTCTACGTCCCTAACATTGAAAGCGCATGACTTGTCACAGCGAATGCTTGCCACAAGTTTTCAAATATTTACTCCACTGAATAAGTAATTACTAAGAAGACACGTGAAATGTTAGTCCAATTAAAATTTGAAGGGAAGGTGTGTTTCCAATATGAAATCCAGTTGTTTCCTTTAAAAAAAGTCTGAAGTTTTATAAAATATTTGGCCTTATCACAGCCAAATCGATTTCTTTAGAAAATACGAGTTTAAGATGTGTACCGTATCTAAGTGTTATCGAAAAGGAACGATGGATATTCGATACAATCCGCGTTCTTTATTCAATCCGAAGTAAACCCTATTCCCCCCCCCCCCCCCCCCCCAGTAATATAATTTCCCATCTTGCTGAAAAAAAACTTTTTCATCAGACATCTTGTCACCATGGAAACAGAAGGTCGGGGTCACTAAGACCGAGAACGAGGTTAATTTTGATCGCTTGGCGATGGTCCTGCCACCTATCGGTGGAATAACGGAGTTGGAGTCATGCGATGGAAGCATCAATCACTGGAGGAGGAAAACTTTCAATTAAATCTTCCCCCAGTTAATTTTATCTCACGGCCTCCGAAGAGTTTCGTGCTTCTAACGCTTGGCTGCTGACGGTCCATAGGAATTTTTGCAGTTAGAGGTTGTTCATGCCACGAATTATGGCAACAAGAATGATATTATTTTCTCAATCAATTAGAAGTAAAAATGTCCTAGGCACGCGGAATTTCAATTAGCATCCACATTTGGAATTGATAAAATGCTCTGCTGGTTATGAGTAAAACAATCTTGCTCAGCACTTGCTACTTGCTACAATATTTGAGGGCAATCCTTCCGTACGTCAGGAAGGCTATGATATGTGATAATATAATATATCAAACACTGAGCTAAATATAACTATAGGCTACGTGGACTCTCCAAGGCGCATCATCCTTCCTCTAGGCCATGGGTGCATTCAAAAACCAACGAATACATCGCCATCGCAATTCTGGAATTAATCATTACCATATCATTAGATATTAAACTCGTGATTAAATTACACATGATAGTTGACCACCACAGTTGGAATTGTTAATGAGTTGAATGGGGCTCAAATGAGTGTTTCCTATAGCATAAAGGATAACTGAATTAGGCTGCTCTCGAACACATCCATAACCCGAGAGTGACCGCTGCTTTCACTGAAGATTCCGGCCATCCCGGGATAATATGGTTAATTTTTGCCGGACCTAATGACTGGCGCAGAGCCGGGTCAGTAGCACTGTGACTCAATATCAGCGCGGCCGGATCCAGGGATCCAAATTAGAGATCCGCATGCCACTCGGACACACCACTAGCAGCATTAGCCCTTAGGTTATGATACAACTGACCACTCGCCTTGGCACTGCCCATGTCCATTTATTGGGATTTTTCCCTCGCCAGCCCCTTCGCCAAATAAGGATTAAGCTCTGAAGGCTTATTGGTTGGGGTGGCGTTATAATGCCAAGTTCGAATCGGCCCACCAAGTACGTAATATCACATGGGGGATATTTTAATTTTGTTGGTGGGAAAAAAATCCTTATTTTCATTGAGAAAAATGATTGGAAAGCTTTGGTCAATACCTGTGAGTAGTAGATACAAAAGGGGTAAACTGACAATCGTTATATATGGTATACATCTTACATCTGACATTACTCTTGGCTACCACCATTAGGAGATGAGCACCTTATTAGACATTGCAATCGCCCTCATGTACGCTTCTTATTAAAAATGCAAGTACGCCCCTACTTCTAGATAATTATTCTGAAATAAGCGAGAATCTGAACTCAGCCTAGTGCCAAGCCAGGCTTTGCCGGTATTGATCCGAAAAGAGACCTCTCAGTAGACTGCCCAGGGCGGTTATCTCTCCGGAAGGAGGACAGCCCCTCCACTATCTCATGAATTCATATAGAGCCCTTCCACGAGGGTCCTTGCTGCCACGAGCCGTGTAGACTTTGCAGAGCTAGGCCATATTGAGGACATAACAATTTAAAGCTGGGGCCCCTGACAGGGCGGATCAGTAGTTACCCAGGCGTCCACACGGGGGCTTTTGCGAGGCAGGAGCGAGTAGCTTTTGGACTCTTTTTATGACTACCAACAACAACCTGACTCAATGGATCTTAACTTACTCCATTTTGTCGGGTTAACAACGGCGATTGTCAGATGGATTTCATGCCACTTGAATCGAGGCACGCTGTCCCCTAGGATAGGCTCTGTGCTGATCCTTTTATATGAAGGCTGGGTAGAGTGTGCCCCCTACTTTGCCCTTGATACATCCTGCAATTCTCAAACTAATTACAATGGCCTCACAGTACAGTCTAACTGGCAGATTGGAGGGTGCCCCTACTGGCGCTTTCGAAATGGTTTCAGGTGAAATAATGTAGGGGCTAAGACAAGGAAAACAAAGCCGTGGCCTGGTATGTGAGCTGAAGTGGCTACCCCCGCCAACCCGGCTGGGCTTAAGATAATACCCTACGATCGTATAGCAAGCTTGGGCTCTTGTTCTTGTGCGCTGGCCTGTGAAATTTGTCTTAGACTGTGTTCAAGGTGTGACAAAGTTAAAGCGTCAGAGAGAATAGAACAAGTGAGGCGAAGAGCCTGCCTCAGATCAGGGGTCAGCAGTGTGAAAGGGCTGAGGTCAGGCCATGCTCGCCCGCTATATTGATATTCTGTTTGCCAGGCGGCTGAAGTTTCCTTTTACTAATGCATCGTGTTTGTTTCTTGGCCCATCTATTTCCACGTGATGAAGTCTCTCCAAACAGAAGAGGGGCCTGTCGTCACAAAGGGTAAGGCCCCCATGCAAATAGTCACTCGTACACGGCCACATAGCCGCTTTAATGATGCCCTCAGCTCGCCTACGCTCCTGTTTGTACGTCCCAGAGCAGCGGCAATAATGTGAAAAATCAAACTTGAAAGCATGTCTGCAACATGATATGCGACAAATCATCAGCTGCTTTTATGCAGTGTCATCTTTCGAGCACTGCGGCCTCTGACACCACATTCCTACGGCCAAGTGACAGCACCTGCACCCGCCATCTCTCCCTCTCCCTGATAATGTGGATGATGAACTAGCAGCTACAGGAGACTCTAGCTCTAGCCACAAAAAGAATATAACATCGCTTAAATCGGCCTGCCCCTGGTCATTCCTTCTGGATGGTTCACGGCCAGGGGGCGCCACCGGCCTCCACGAGGTGGCGCAGCGATCTGCTGGATTATCGTCTGCTCTAAATGGACGCTGCACCTCTTGGATGCCTTCTTGGCGGGCAAACAATTCCACTTTGGTTGGCGGCGAGTATAAACACTCAGATTAATCCGGCGGGCTAACGAGCTTTCGTCAGCCTCTCTGCATGCACATCAGCTCCGCCATGTCAACCCCTGCATGTAAATGGCCACCCGAGCTCCCCCTCTTTTATTCCCTGTCATATTTCGGTATCCACGCAAGAAAGTGGCGTATCGAGTAGTGCCTAATCTGACCAGGTCAAGCTTAAATCCGTAGTGGCCGCCACAGCTGAACCAGGCATTCCCACACTAAACCCAACCAGGATTAGTCTTACTTACACCCCAACAAATATATTCTCCGCCCGTGTCACTTTTACGAGGGCTCGCTGCGATTGGGCGCGGCTAATTTTCGCATGCGGATTAAAACACTGGTTTAGATGCAGTGTTGAACATTGCATAAACTGGCGAGAACAAATGAAGATCACACTGCAGCGGTAAGAATGGCTCAGCGGGGAGGGGCTCGGTCTCACAAAGTCGTGATTAACTTCCACCAAACCTCTCCGGATTTCTGGCGCCGAGCTCGAAGGCAAAAATATGCGGACTGGCATCAAAGTGGAACACTAATTTACAGTCAATGCCAATTTAATGGCAGCAAGAAGGACGATAGGGCGTCTCGAGGGCCGGCCTATCGTACATGTAGCATATTGAAAATGATAAAGCTCACACACGGAACTGCGTATAAATCTAGGGATATCAAATTAAGGGACAGCACAGGGGAGGGATGATCCTAATCAGTAGCCAAAATGTCTGCAAAGGGGAAAAACCTTAGGCAACCAACAGTTATCTATTAATGTACACAATGTATTTAATATAAGTTATATTTACAATATATGCCTTCTCAGCGACGCGCATAACTCAATATAACCTTCAAAACTGAACTCGCTATATATCCCGCAATGAAATGAGCCTGATATAGCTGCAGTCACCTGGGAGACACGTCCAAACTGATGAGAGTCCCGCCCAGTTTGGTGGCTAAATATTGTTATTATCCGCCGGAATTAACACTGGTTTGGCAGGGATGACGTAATCGGGGAATTAATTTTGCTCGATTGAGACACTAACTTGCTTGAGCACACCTATTCACGTATAGGACGCCAGATGCTATCGGTCCTTCAAAGGGCAGACCTGAATAACTCCCACCTAGAGGAGAGTGCTGGATGTTTGCCCGAGGGTGGACTATCCTACCCCAGGTGTTTCCTCGCGAGTTAACTCCTTGCTGGTGACCTGGACATAGGGGTCCTGCATTTTTCTGCAGGGCCTTTGACTTTCAGCCCCTCGCCTTTCTATCACGACCAAGTGCACTGGGGCACCTCCCGCAATAATACACCAAGACATTAAGATAAAATTGGTTCTTTTTTTTCCTCATCCTCATTTCCCATCATAATTTTCGCAAGTTCATTAGCCGACCCTGTTAAGTTTAATTTGGAGTATTTTGGCCCCGATTAATTGAATCATGTAAAATGATCCTTTGCTTATTTTCTTTCCTGGATCCTATTGGATTCGTAATTTACAGAACAAATCTGCTTAATTACAAGTAATCCAAAGCAGATATGATGCAATAGGCCAAATGACAGAGCCATATCTAGTACGAATACGATACAAGGCCTATGACTAATAACAAAATTGCATTGGAATTAAACCCTGGCTGGTCGAATAGCCAGAAATTGGAAGGAAATACCTAGAATTATCTCCAATTCATTGTCATTAACTGACGTAACCATGACGACGTGAATAAGAGTTTGGGTTAACAATAGGACTTGGGCGTACCACAAGGACTGTGAATGAAATAGGATAGGAAAACAGGGGAGGGGAAGGAATAAGCCTCATTACCCCTGTGTATCGACCTGGGTGATCACACCCTTTCTGTACTGAACGACAAGAATGAGCGGAAACAATTTATAATGAGATGAGTTCTTTAAGTTAAGTTGTTTGAAAAAGGGATATTGATTAAAACTTGGTAGCTATGATAGTAACTATATAATTTCATGACGATTGCCGAAGAGGATTGTTTGCTTTCATCGAATTTCCACAGAACCAGAAGGTTGGATCCGTGTTGGCTTTATACGGACGTCCGTCTTATTCATTGATTCTTTCTCGTATATACCAATTTTGGCTAGCAGGAAATGTAGAGCAAGTGTCAACTCTGACTGTTGACAATTTTTTCACCTCTGGCCAATGGCAGGTACAAGCTAGCTACAAAAGAGTACAGAGCCTCTACCATTAGCTTTACAGCCTGTGGCCAAATCTAGTCCCAGTCGCACATGCCATTAACCCTCTGTATAGAGAAGGACTTGTTCACTCTCTCATCACTTTATTCAGAGTTTCCCAGCGAAACGTCCCCACTGACAAACTCATAAACCATGGTTAATTGTTTCTAGAAGATTGGTTATTTAGATTTTAATTGAAAAAGGATATTGGTGTGTTAGTACAACTGTACGTTTTTTGACGAAATCATTTCCCTTATTTGTTTTGGGAAATACCACTCGAGGTGAGATATAATAAAAGAGAAAGAAGAAAACTAGTCAGAGGAAATTAAGTAAATATGAGGAATGCTTTTGGTGACATAGTGAACACAGCCCTGGGGATGGGTATTTAGTAAAGTGCAGTGCCAAATCGCTGAGGGATATATGGGTTGTACTGTAGTGGCGTTACTGGCGGGGCCATGCTTTGCCAAAACTAGCAGCGGTCGTCACAAGATGTCAGGCTAGTTCTGCTTTTATAATCATGGGAAAATGTCCAATCCGCGGAGGAATAACATAATCCGCCCACGGGATCAATGACGCACGCGAGAATGTATTTCCCTTCATTATACACATCCATCTCCCCAGACAATTCCTTTAGCCGGACATTGCTTCAAGTGAACGTATTTTTCACATGAACATCGCCATGATATCATTTATCCCTCATTGATTCGTTTTTTGAAAAATCATTTGAATTCGCCAGCTTCTGTTTCGTGCAGAAACTGATTTGTTTTTATGACGAGAAAAATATATCATCTGAATTTCAAAATGGTCGGGGCATAATTGTTTTTGCTTTCCCCTTATTCTGAAACAATTGAGTAACACGATATTACATACAGATAAGCAATTTGCGTAAGTTGATAAGTCATACGATGGTAAGAATAACAATCTTTTTAATGAATGGAATTTTTAATATTCGAATATGAGAGCTACTTTAGAGCTTTGCTTTATTTTAACATTGCATTTTTCCTCTTGATTGAAAATGTGGATCCCTTTACTTTTCCCACGATCTGAATAATCTGATTCTTTATTACTTCCTTTCCCAATTGCTGGTCAAAAAATGCTGTAAGGAATTCCTCAGAGATGAAGCAACGCACCAAGTATCCTCTAGGACAAATCCATTTACTTCTGCAGATTCTAATTACCAAGAGAGTCTTAGCTGGCGATGTGGGGAGGAGCCAGAACTGTTTTCAATTGTATGGATTGAAGTTCTCATTCTCAGGAGACATGGGTCTTATTGGCATATTTTCTTTTGTATGTGGAAGGCGATAATTGCAATATGGGGCACATTTGTATTAGGAGACACAAAGGTATACATTTGTCGGCATGAATATATTACATATAGGGGTATTGTTCATGTGACATATTATCTATATATAAGCATTATATATATTCCTTTATCAGGCGCCACAGACCGACTTACATTGAGTTCAGGTGTGGAACGGAAGTGGCCAGCCTCACCTGGAGACTTCCTCCTCCAGGTAGAGAGCCCCTCCTGTTGGGCTTCTCCTGGCTCTGACTAATTACATCCGTTAGTCCCGACAATCGCCATCATCTCGAGAGGCGCGAAATTACTTTTTAGAGCGGACTAAGATTGAATTTCTCAGTCTCCACCGGGCTTTGATGAAACCCACCAGTGGTGTTTGCAGTTAGAGTCCCTGCAGCGTCTGTCGGTGACATTTTGAGAAAAGTTGCTCGACCAATTCCCTGGAGCTGACAATTGATATGGATATGGAGTTTTTTTATATTCACAAATCAATGCCTCCATACCCGAAAGTGTTTTTTCAATGAAATTACAGAATGAGAAGTCAAAGGGCGCCACAGTAAATTAAGAGACCCGCGTAATGTGATTTATCCCATCGAGAAAAGATACTATTTCGTGACATCACTGCTTCCCCAAGGCCCAAATTTAATCAAGAGAGAAAAGCTATTTTTCTTCAAGTATTCCTCGCCCGCATTGTTATCATTTTGTGTCCCTAGTCCAAACTACCCAGGTAGTAGTATAGGAAATTAACCTGCTGAGCAAATTTCCTCGCCAAGTTTTAATTGTCAGAATCTGCATCTATCTGCAAAGGAATGTTAAGTTGCAAGAACAAACTTTATTGCAATAAATTTCTAACTATTGAAGAGAGACATCATTTATATATTCCCACTTACCAGTTTCATCGAAGTTGATCGTATCAGCATCAGAATATTCCTTGACACTGAAGATTTCTTCGAGGTCGTATTCAGCTTCCTTTCCCTGTTCCTTGAGTTGCAGAAGACGCATGCTTTCATTACGCATGTGTTTCATCGAACGAACATGTTGGATGAGGTTGAGTTTGGCTTTGGTAGAAAAATTACAAAGAGCGCAGTGGTAGTACTTCTTCTCAGAAGACACCTTGGATTCAGAATTTTGTAGATGTCGGAAGAGCTTAGCATTGGCCTCGTGTCTTGTGTTGGCCATGTGAAGCTGTAACTTGTGTATGCTGTTGGTATAGTAGTCACAGGCGTTGCACTTCACCTGGACAGGGTTGGACATGTTCATGTACTTAAGGCGCCATTCATTCTGGGCGCCTCCTTCCCGAATGTGGTTGATGAGCTGAAGGCGCTGCAGATGTTTGTCCGTCTTGCAGTGCAACTGGAAGTTAGCCTTGAGGTTGGTCTTGTAAGTGCAGAGGTTGCACAAGTATGTGCCATTCATGACAGCAATACTGTCGTTATTGGCAGCCTTTGTCCGATCAAGCTGCATATGCTGGTGTAAACCTTCTAAGGAGTTTGAGGAGAAGACATTGCAGATGGAACACTGGAATATCTTGGAGGGTTCTGTACTGGTTGTGACAGCCGTGACAGCAGCGGCTGCCTTCAGATCAAGTGGTAATGCTGAGGTATTTGGGAAGTTATTTTCTTTTGTGAGGTCCATGGGCATCTCCATGATGCCAGGGATGGGCGGCATGAACATGGCCTGATCAAAGCCAAATGGAGGTAGTCCAGGGGCGAGCGGGGAGGTCATACCCAGCATGGTCGGGTCGTGGCCCATCACAGCCATCTGACCCAACTGGAACTGCATGTCCCGCTGCATGTGTTTAACATTTTGCTGCAGAACCATCATGTTGTGCGTGTGCTTCTCGCTCGTCATGTGGATCCGCAGATTGCGGGCCACATTGGTCTCATAATTACATACATCACAGCGCCAGGTAGGTTTAGGTTTGTTCTTCTTTAGAAGGTCTTGTTGGCTCTGGGAGAGTGGACTCTGTGGTATCTGAGGCTGCTGATGTTGAGGCATAGGGGTCGGCTGAACCCCTTGTGCCTGCGGGGCCATCGGGGCCATCTTCATCTCAGCATTGCCATTCTGCAGCTCTTGGATGTTGTTAATGTGCTTGTCAGACTGCATGTGAATGCTAAGGTTACCTTTGGTGGTGGTGGAGTAGTTGCAGACATCACAACGATATGGTTTGTAGCCACAGGTGTACACCTCACCCCTTGCCAATCTTGGATGAGGCTGCCCTGCAATACAGTATATGCATTGAGCGTCTGTCTCTGGGTGTTTCTCTTTCATGTGGATCTCTAGAGTCTCCTGGTATTTGTAGTGCCAGTTGCACTTCGGACACTTTAGGGTCTTGCAAGAGTTCCTTGAATGCATCATGGTCATATGGCCACCAAGAGATCGAGACCGTAGAACTACATCACACTGGGCACAATCATAATCAGGATTCCCATTTGGGTGATCTGCACATCCTCGGACCATTATGCCTGGCATGGAGTTGGGTGATGGTAAGCGCTGGCACATCACCTGCTGGGGTGGGACAGCTGCGGATGTCATTGCAGCAGAGGACATTGGAGTTGTAGCTCTGGGGCTACCAACCATGCCAGGAGTAGCCCTACCAGGACTTCCAACTGGTCTTTGCGGACTGGGAGCTACTCTTGAGAAAGCCTCACGGTATTGGTCACTGTTAGGTGAGCCATTTCTCTTTAAAATCTGTTCTTGATCGTTTGTCTCCATAGCACCTGAGTCAAGATCACCTTGAGCATCTCCACCATCCTGACTGTTGCACACACTGTTGTTGTCTTTAGATTTGATCAGATATCCATCTGGATGATTAAGCTGCTGTTTGGATTTGTTGCTGTCATTTTCAGACAAAGATGGCACATCAGCAGCATTACTAGCACCTTTAAGAACATTCTCCGAGACATTGTCTTGAGCAGTGCCCACAGAGGGATCACATCCACTGTCATTAGATGACTTGAATGAACTGTCAGTACTGCAAGTGGGCTCTGTCTTCGAGGTACTATTGGCAGTGGGGTATACATGGGATACACTAGTGGTACTTGTAGGTATACTACTACTTGTACTGTTAGCAAAAAGATTGTGGGGAAAGTAAGGTTGAGCACCTGACCTGTCTTCATTGAGCGGGCCCGCTTGGGGCGGAGAGTTCGGTTCTAGAAATGACATCAGGGGCTCTTTTTCTTTCCCTACACCTTGAATTATGGCAGATGCATTCTTGAGAGACATAATCTCTCTTTCTTTATCATTTAGTGACATCCCATGCTCACCTATGGCATGTGCAACGAAAGACTTAGCATATCCGAATGAGAGTTTGCAGATGAAGCACATAAGGATAGGTTTTGTTGGGACTGTCATCACCTCCTGTCCGGGGCCAAATCCCATCTTTCTCAATTTAGGTGGTTTGCACTCGTCCTCAGTGTTCTCTTTGGAACTGACCATGCTTTCCTCATCTTGAATATTTGGCTTTGATCTATTTTCTTTGGATTTTGCTGACCTTAGATCATATACACGGTAGCTGTGCATGATTGGAGCCTCAACACGTGGTCGATTCTCTGGTGGAAACATGTAGAAAGTGTTATAGAAGGCAGCAGGATTTCTTTGGATGTAGAATGCATTTGCAATTTGAGGAAAGGTCTGGACAGTTGAGGAGTTGACTTTCCCTCGCTGATCTACTATACTGCCCTCTACTTGAGGCAAATCTATCAATGAGTCTGAGTCACTGAGGTCCGACTCTCCCTCGATTATATAAGCAGAGCCGTCAGGATTATAGACAATCTTCCCATCAAAACTCTCCCCTTCACTGAGCAAATCTTCATTCTCTTCTTTCGTCGTCATGTCAGGTTCTGTTTTACTGGCGGTAGTTGATGGCACATCAGCGGCAGACGTGGAACAGCTATGGCCCATGTACTGCTGCATTGTACTGAACTCTTTGGTACATTCACCACACTGAATCCCTTCCTCGGATCTTTGCCCATGGCGATCCAAATTGGTGCTGTTCTGTGAGGGAGACCGGTTCACAGAACTGCTTCCTGGAGTCAGTGGTTGTGACATGCTACCTGAGGTCATGGATGTGGGGCTGTTTGCCCCACTTTGTTGAGTTTGTAACGTGCCTAGGTTATTATCATCACCTTTGAAATTATGTGATGAGGGACATAACAATGGACCATCATCTGTGTCCATCGTTATTTGAGGAGGTGTGTTCACTGTATCAGACCCTGTACTGTGAGTATTAAGCACATTTGGTGGTGTGTTCACCCTATCATCGACTTCATCTTCGTCCTCATCCTCTTGGGTACCGTTGATATGATTTTGTAGCGAGGCTGGAGGTGAGTTTTGAAGTGTAGGGGGAGGGGGTGTGGCTAGGTCCTCCGAGGAGGGTGGAGCACGGAGAGCTGGAGCCCCTGCTTTATCCATCAAACCTAGCGTACCTATACCGTTGTTATTGTTGTTGTTACAGCCGTCCGGATCACTGGGAGCCAATGAAGTTGTAGATGGCTCTCCAGAAAGAGACTCTGCCATCTTCTTCAGAGACTCGGGGATGACGGGCGGGGATGGAGCCACCTCCATGGCCAGAGGAAGTCGCTCGATTGGAGCTCTGATGTCAGAATTGCATTTTTAATTCTGAAATGAGACAAAAATACAATTCGTTAATCAAATGGTTAAGTTATCGATATATGCATACAATGTTTGAGATATTTATGATTATTTCAAAATTAGTGCTTGCAATTAACGTTAAAATCATCTCTAGTGCCTTTAAATTAATTAGCAACAATTCTCAATGTTATTGTGGTGTTACTTTAATTACAAATATTACGTTAAATATTACAATATTACGTTAGATATTTCATATATTATCACTTAAAGACGGTATATAATTTTTCTCTTAAACGAGGTGCGAATTGCTTTTAATGTCTTTCTTTTAAACTTTATATCAATTGCAATATTAATGTTTCAAAAGTGTTCCCCATTTGTAGCATTACAAGGACTCTATTCACACTCATATCTCCATCTCTCCCTGAGTCATGCATGGCTCTGCAACAGCCTCTCTCCCGCCAATTAGCGTTCTTTAAACATGGCAACTTCCACATCACAACCAGCTTTAATGACTGCCAAGACAGTCATCGCAAAACAAACCAGTTCCACCATTTAGCTATTAAATACTGCTGCCGCCACTTTAACAATGACAGCGCGCACGTACAGGATACTGCATTTGAGAAGCATTGAGCCTCGCCAGTGAATCACGACATGCTCTTTCTTTTTTTAATGAACACCGTTAATTCTTCGATCCCTCCTCTTTGACAAACAAGAAAAAACTCGCACTCCGCCGCCATTGTTAGCCCCCCTGGCAATCAGACGAAGCAATAGTCTCATTGCCACTTCTTCACAAATGGCAGGCTCAATTTAATCCACATAATTGGTAATGTTATCTACTGCAGTGTAAAAGGGAAAAACATGTAACCCCTTAATAACTCGCTGGGTGAAAAAAAACCCGACAGAAGTCTGTGTACAGTGACAATGAGAAGAAAACAGTGTTTGTTTATAGTCGTGACTGCTATTGTTGAAGCGCGGTCTGGATAGTATTGTATAGATATTGGTTCGTGCATAATGGATGGAAGGATGGTGGCAGACAGGTAAAACAAAGGTAGCGTAATGCAGGTATTCATCGTATTCGTGGGGTGGCGGTAGGGACTAATCACATTGCAGAAGATTGTCATTGGCCTAGTTGAGCATAATGAGCGGTGCGTGAGGGGCTCTTACCACTTGGCGTATCCTAGGGTGGCCTCTTGCACTCCCCACGGGGAAGCATCACGTTCTGAGCAAAGACTCTCTACAGTGATTGTAAAAATAATCACTCCTCTTCATCTTCCTACTCATCCTTTATCAGCGTAAAAATAATTATGAACAATCTTATTTTTTCCATATAAGAAGACGCCCTCTGAATCATAAAGGGTCCGGCGCTGATAAGTCATTTTTAATGAAAATGTGGCTTACTAGGTAAAGGTCTGCAATGTAGGTCCAGGAATTATGGTCATTATCAGTGCAAATTTAGTATCGTTTTATCAATCTTGAATTAACTCATATTTTATGTGGGTAGGAACACACATTATTATTTGGGGAGGGCACCCAGACATGGTGGGTGTTCACAGCAGCTCGAGATCCCCCGGCAGGAGCAACTCATCAAAATGCCTGGTATGAGCTTCATTATTTTAGTTTTATCAGATATTTCCCCGGTGCTATCGAAATAATGTCTGTCACAGGTCATGGCGACGACTGATTGAATATGGCAGACAGATCCCTTCATCACCTCCAACTGAATGAGAGTGGGAGAGGGAGCTTTCCATTCAAGGCCCGCCCCTCTCCCCTCCTTTTCTCTCAGCAGCAAGACCAACATGTTTCCTGCCTGAGCATTTTTCTGTGGTATCCTTTTTGTTTCAGAGCAGACAACATCCAGTTGTCGGTTGAATGATCCCAACGTGTCGTGACATGGGTCTAACCCGAACCCTCACTCACACTCAGCAGCTATTGTGAGGTATTAATGAAAAAACGATGCTGATTGGCTGGCTCGGGGCATGTCACCCCCAAAAGCCTCGCCTTGGGCATTATCTTCCGGGGAGCATGCGCGCGAGGAAGAGCTCTCTGCACTCGTCCTAGGGCGACTTGGGACCCCATTGTTATTCGGCAACATAATTGGCGTGGCAATATTGGCATCCTACGTCTACTAATGAAACGAGGGGAATGAATGCAACTCAGCATAACGCCAATTTCATCTTTAGGGCTTATTCATCGCCAAATGGTGTTACGATATTGTATCTAATATGTCCTGAATCATATGACTGTCTATCTATCTCTCTATATATAGGTAGTTGATCCTATAGGAAGCAATCGTTAGATTGACTCTGGGGCTTTTAGAGTATTTTGGTTGTCATGTTTTTCTTGTCAGAAAACTAGATCTGGGATGTTTGCTAACAGAGCGACAATTATCCTGAAATAGTTTTAGACACGTAAATTAATAGTAATTTTAGCATTTATCACTACAGCGTATGTAAGTCACACCTATAGTTAGCTAGACACAGAAAAATGGAATTAAAGAAGTGGAAATGCGTCAATAACGGCGAGCAGGATGGGTCTTTACGAAGACTTTGAAGACTTAATCGGGACAAAGGCCGTCAATACTGAGTATACCGAATTGATAATGAGTTCGGTGGGAGGGAGGAAAAGCAACAGAAAATCGTTAAGTGCAAAATTAAGGGACAGTGACATATTTGGTCGGACTCGACTTGTTTTGTTTCCGCCAGCTCTCGGTGGGAAATAAACCGTATAGTAATGAGAAGTCCACAGACTTCCTTTTTCACACGTTTCCCACCCCCTGCATGTATTGCTATTTGTGATTGCAGTGCCACAACAATACATACTTATATGTAACTAAGCATTCGATCCCTGAATAGTACACTTCGGTAAGGTTATAGATAATAGCGTAAGGGGATGTGTCGCGTGGTCAGGTTGACCTGCATTACGATCAGTTTTGTACCGATCTCACTCAACTGACCCTGTCTTTGTTCCGAGTGCAGAGGACAGCCTTTGATGTGGCTCTAATTGTTTGCTTGGCCTTCCTGGCGTTTCCTGGCACATAAACACATCAGGACACTGAGCTACACTGTGCAATGTAGCAGCATCACTCCCTCTCTCTCCTGCTCTCTCATTTTCAATCTCTCCCTCTCTCTCTCTCTCGCCAGGTGTTACACACTCCAGTCTAACATCTCCTGGGTTATGTATGGGAATGGACCCAATGACTGCATGGTAACATGCTTAAGTTACATGATTTGTGTTCCCCAGGGCTACACAAAGTGACTTGAAATATCGAAAATGCTGCAGGGCTATGTGTAGTATACACATGTCCTCGTGTTATTTTGAATGCTAAGTGGTATAAACTGATTTAAATGTGGGAAAGACCTCAATCTTCTAAATGGTTCCTTGAGGCTACCTTTTCCGGAGGAACAATGTAATTGGTCTAGAGATAATTAAAATTACCATCTCAGAGATTAGTGAAGCCATGTGTTGTGAAAACCTTTTAACCCATATAAACATGGATGAACGGAGGACATCAATGGACCCAATTTTCCCCTAGCAAATCTTTTGCTCTTGATCCCAGCGCTCTGCCACTCGAACCCACACCTACCTCAGCATCAATAAGGAGGGGAAGGCGTGCATTTCCCTTGCCTACCGATTCCCACCTCGTCTGGCATGGGGTTCTACCAGTCAAACACTCAGTAACATGGATTAAGGCCAGCCTTTTAAATTCACACCCTGAATAATGTATGGGTGCAGCATGTGCTATCTACCACCACCTTCCAGCAGCCCCAGACCCTCTGGAGGAGCTCGTTCGGCACCTCCTGTTAAATACACTGGAGGAAAGGCTAAGCGATCCGTTATCTCTCCTCATGGCCGAAAGCTTCAAACCCACCATGAAATCCTAAGAAAATATCGTTATGGATTGCTTAGCGGGAGGAAGGAATCCAACAAAAGAAATCACCGTGTAAATTATGACTAAGCAAAAAAATAGCACCCTTAAAAATAGCATTCCAGGATTAAATGCATTATTTCTGAGAGAAAATAATCAAACTGCAATTTTAGTGATTCGCTGCATAGTCTCCTTTTTAAAATGTGTATTCGAGTTTTATATTTTTTTCTATCGATCCTGTATTGTGAAATATTGAGGTGGGGCAGATAGAGCGAGCGAGCGCTCGTATCATGAGCAGTGACAATAATTTTGCGCTGGTTTTAGATAAAGCGACGGAAAGGGCTATTGTGTTTCACTGGAAGCTGGACCAGTTTTGGAACACTTGAGGCGCGTGTGTACATCCGCCATAATGCCGGTACTTATGATTCGGACACTGACATGTCACGTGACGAACTGGCGTGCTGGCAGGTAAAGAATAAACCTTTGATGTCTTGATTTACTGATACACACTGTTGGCCCAGTTTTGGTGGAAAACAAAAACATGTATAGGAAAAAAATGACTCTCCTCCGATTAAACATTGGTATTTCGCTTTTGAAGTTGGCAACGTAGATATGTTGTCAGGTGGAGGGAGCGAAAACAAGACGACTATAGGATAAGGATTCAAATTGTTATTTACTTTGCAGCGTGGATCACAACGGGTTAACATGGGAGGTTAATGAGGTCCGTGCTATTTGATATTTCGTTTGGATCCAGCGTGACAATTAAATTGCACAGGCGGAAAAATAGACTGGTTCACCCCTTCATCTATACCTCAACCTTGATCCCCATCCTGTTTTCATTCAACATCCACCTCTGTCCGTGCACATCGCCAGTCTCTATTTCCCCAACAACACTCACTAGTATTTACAACTTGCTGTCTCCGCGCGTAATGTAGGTGTTCCGAGAAAAGCAGACGACAATTTCTACAGCGTTCGTGTGAATCTGAAGGCGATCCATCTTTGTCAGCTGCGAGCCGTCCGCCTTGGCATTGTCTTAGGTGGCCTTACTCACCGGTTCTACACTGTCCCTATCCCTGGCATCGGGTGAGAGGCCTCCAGTTTTTAATTACGCCCGTAATTGTGGTCAGGCGCCCACCCATCTGCACCCGGCCGACGCATGCAGTGCACATTTCCTAGAGTTTGATTCGGCACAAAAGCTCCGATTGCTCCAGTCTGTTAGGATCCCCCAGCCCCGACCCCAGAGCATCGAAAAAAATCAATAGTAATCATAGCAGTGATGCCGAGAATGAATTCCCTCTTCCTTGCCACTTCTGACTATGTCTAATCCACCCCTATCTATTCACTAGTTTGAGCATTTGTTGGGCCTCATTTCAAAATGCGTCACGAACTTTATTGGGCCGATCATAATCTAGTGCATGGTGTTCAAGAAGTTTGGCGGAGTAACTACAGACATCATTGACGCATACAAAGACATCTCCGGGGACATACAGACGGTGGCCTTTATGCCAATTGCTTCCCATGCAAAGTGTTCCTAGCACACATGCACTGATTCACAATAATAATCATTGATCCCTTTGTATCATTAAATCCTTAGGCTTAACGCTTTTAGAGTGGCATTAGCACCGGCACTACTACTGAGTAGGCCTAACTTTTAAATATAGTTCCAGTTCAAAAAGTGATATTGCATCCAAGTACACCTTAATGTGAATATATTACAAACAGCTGAAGTCAGTGGAAGTGGGTAAGCAGCGTTTTAATATGACAATGATAGAGCTCGGGTATGATTAATTTCCCTCCCACCCGGAGAGGTGGATGAGGAGAGAAATCAAAGAGTGCCGTCATTAAAAAAGAGCCGAGCCCAACGCTTTCATCCAGCAGCAAATTAAGGAAGCGGGCCTCACAGGAAATTGTCTTTAGAGTGTGATATGTATGACAGACTGTGTTTGTCCAGCTTCAAGAGTAAGCAGAGCTGCCACAGCACTAAGCTCTCCACCGCTCTTTTTCTCGCTAATGGCTCAGATGTTCAATAAAATAGCACTTTAAAGTCAGGGCTTGGATGTAAGAGAATGGGTTTCAGTATTTACTCTAAATATGCGCTCCTCGCCATGACCAAGGCAAAACGTGGCTGAAATGAAAGTCAGGCACGAACGGATGTGTGTGTATCCTTTCTCATATATAGATATTGAAATAAATCTCCCCCGCTTATTCCATTATGATGTCACCCGAAAACCAGTTTAATATTGCAGATATTTTGTTATTCTCTCGGAGTAAAATCCTCTTCCATCAACAACCATGTCACGCAGCGAATTTGAAAAGCTTTTATTTGACTCTGGCATATGTTGTTCATGAGGCTTGGCCCTCCTCCTGACTCCAGGGATATTACAAAATATACAAGGTACACACACAACAGGGCCTGCCACCTCGCCCCTTCTGACCTGTGTTACCATGGCTTTTGCTTTGGGCTGGCCATAATTTCAGACGTGAGTATTTGCTTGCATTGAGGGAGGGGTGGACCTTGCAGTGTCCCAATTATTCTGCTGTGTCAACTCTGCGCTGACATCTAGTCAGCCTGGAACTGCCCCAATATTTACATTGTCTTCGTCAGTTGAAGCCTTTTTCTTCAGGTGAACAACTAGTGCAAGAACTCAGGTCCCTAACACTCCCTAAAGAATAAGATATTCTTATGTAAATATGTTTTTTTCTATTTTTCTGGTGTGGAATAAGAAAGGTAAAGCCCTCGAAACCTTTTATGATTCATTTATTTCATTTGCCGTTACTAAAGTTTTCTTGGCGTACTTAAAGTGCGTGTAAATACATCTTGCACCAATAGTATGAAAAGATTGAATGTGATAGAAAATACTCATTATAATGACGCGTAGCGTTCTAACTCTCCTTATAAATTGGCACAATTCAGATGTAAGACTGTCTAAAGTAACCGAAGTTAGCACAGTCAGTCTTCAGGGACCTGTGGACGTTGGATTTCAAAAAAGCCACCGACTAATATATTTCAGGTAGTGTCACGTCCATGAGAAATAGTTCAGACTAATTTATATTTTGTCCACCGAATTAATGATAGCTTTTGATAGAAGGAAGCTTAGAGGGGACAGGACTGAAAGGGCTTTACCCCTCCTTAATTTTACCCCCTGCTCAGAACAATGCAAACCATTGACCCATAAAGGGAAGGCTTGGACCAAACCATCCAGAAATGAAAACATTAGTCAGAAGGGGCCAGAATTAACCTTATCTCGAACTTGTTTTAATTTCAAGGAACCACTGAACTGTGAACAGCTATTGTGTATGATTCAGAAAAACGTTACAACTATTCAGGGCCTGCCAAAGAGTGGTCTATCTCCCACAGCATCTTGTCAAAACAGGCGCATGATTCTTAAACACACATTCTTATATGAACAGCTTGTAAAATAGGGAGCACCGAGTACATTTAATTTTTTCACACAAAAAAGTTTTATTGTAATTTCATACGCCACAAATGCATGCACCAAGACACTCTCACCTGACGTTGATAAAATGAAATTTCTGAGACATCTTTTTCTGGAAACTATAGCTAAATCTGCCTGCAAACGGTCAGATTTCATAAAAAAGAACTTGATTTACAATTGTTCATCTCTTGATAAAAATGGACGTGTGACATTCAGTGTTTTCCGAGGCTACAGTGAAATTCGAGCCTGTCGTTTCCTGAGGCTGAGATAGAGGTTCCCCTCTCGACAGGTGTGTAATTAACGCTTAAGAAGTGGCCTTCCCACAGGTAAGATCCGGTGTCTACAGTATTGAATTTGGAGCACACGTAAAAAGTGGACTTTTCATTAATATTTCAATCACTGGTTTAAAAGGGAAAAAAATAAATCTGATTAATTTCTCAACGTGATTGTTTCCAGAGAAGTCTGCAGTGCACATCGCTTCTATCGCTTTAGTAAAGTAATGATTACGCCTAATAAAACTACCATCGTTTATTTTAATAAAATCATTTCAACATGTGCACAAACAATAAAAGAGATGGGTTCACCTTCCCAGAAAGTATCCAATAGGGAGGAAGGATTGTATCCAGGCCCATTACTTTATGCATGAAATCCCTACCCCACCAAAAACATAACTCTATGTAAAAGGCGTCGAGCAAAAAAGGATATCCATGTCATGTGTACACTGGTTATGGGACATAAAACACAGAACCTGATAGAAGCATCAAGCGTTTATATCCCTGTTCATACAAAGTCAGCCTGTGCAACTAAAACCCCTTTTCTCAGCCTTTCCTCGGCCGGCCATCGTGGCATTTCTCCCAGCCATAATATATGCCTAGCTGGCATAAGAGGAGGAAAACTGACCCGAATTGGTTCGGAGATAAGTGATGAATAAAAGAACCAAACTAAAGCCAACGATGAGATGGCTGCAGGAAAAAGCAACCCATGGAGGGGGAGAGGGAGGGAGAAGGAGGGTGCTTGCGAGGTATCTGGCTGGCTTAGCATTCTGTCTGTATTCACACGTGTATCAACAGATCTACACTCTAAGAAATCAGCTGAAAATTCATCTGGATCCATGTAATTACTTGTTGTTTCCGGGTACGAACTGTAGTTTACATGGATTCAGCGTGCATGCGTGGAATCCATGTAATAGCTTGTAATCCCAAGCTGATTTTACACTGTTCCCGCACACTGTTCCCACTGTTCAGTCAACCATGCTAAGGCCACCTGCAGTGGCTTTTGTTTTAGCAGAGCTATGTATAGCCAGAGACAGTCCATTACGTAATGGACTGTCTCTGGTATAGCCTTGTGCATGCACCAGTGATTTCTAGACACTGGACTGCAGGTTTGAATCACAACAACTTTTACCCTCAACCAGTGAGGTAGGACAATACAACTCACAGGACGGATTGTTTATGCACAGGTCCATTTGAGGAATAGATCTATGGCAATACTTTCAGGTAAGTAATATATGTGTTGTATTCTATTGTACTTTGTGACCTTAGATATCTCAGTTTTGGCTCTCCCAATCAGGTGTACAGGCTAACTAAAAATTCCCGCTAGTCCGGCGGACTAGTGAACTTTATAGCTTACTAGGGTCGTTTACTTTATAAGCTCCTAGTCTAAGGCATACGCATGGTATAACACATGAGAAACACCGCAGATTTAATGACGCACAATAACATAACATTACTATTCCCGACAATATAATGTAAAAACCTTATGGGCGCCAAAATAATAGAATTGACCATATACATCTACACATAGCTGTTATCCTTTAATCTTTTCACGCAATTCTTGTTACTTTGATATTTCTTAGTTTGGTTAATACTGTCGCACACAGGCCCAACACCTAGCGTCGGGTGGAAAGGTGTAATACTTCATGCTGCCTATATCATCTCACTCCAACTTAGGCATGCAGAGACTTCATGCTGCCTATTCTTTTATCTTTTATTTCATTCATAATATTTAATGCTTTACAAAAAGATGCGCTGTCCGTCATCAATGATCTCAGGTGTTGCCTCTTAAAAATCTGATGAATATCGGGGGTAGTGTGGCCATAATGGAGTAGAACAATTGGTTCTAAGTATTATATTTATTGTACATTGTGCATTCCTTGTTTGTAACTCATCAGTCATTTACGGAGTATTTGTAGTATAAACATGAATAAATTATTGACTACTTTGTAATTGAAAGATGCAAATTGTCTGTGTTATATTAACAAGCAGGTTATTATAAACTCAGAAAGAACGGTTATATAACTGTATGCCTTTAAGAATGTCAGCGTTTTTAAGAAAAAAGGGGTTAATTTCATGTCTTTTAAAATGTGAGCGTTTTAAAGAAAAAGGGATTAATTTTAAAAATGTCAGCGTTTTTCAGAAAAAAGGGGTGTTTTTTAGGGCTGAAAAGTCAGCGTTTTCATGGAAAAAAGGGTACTTTTTCAGCTCAAAATCCGCGGAAAAGGGTATGTTTTCTGATAGGGGGAACGAGCATATGTCCTACTTTTTGTATATGAGTGCGGGGACCGGGGTAATACCCCGACGCAACACCTCCATGTTGAGGTGGCAGAGCGAAAGCAGTCAGTAGTCAAACAGAAAAGCCGGGTCCGTTTTCGCGTGGTGCCGTTTTGACTGGCATTCCCCAAAACATGCCTGTCACTAGGTTTCCTTGGTTATGCTAATCCCCTCCTTCCTAGTAGAGGTAGCCTAGAAGTTAATCCTAATTCCCTTTAACATAGCTCCAAAATATTTCTCACCTTTGATATAGTATATGAATTTTAATTTCCGATAGTAATTCCTTATGCTCACTTACATGATTACATTCAATTCAATATTTTATTTAATGATCTGCTAACATGCATTCTACAATGAATACAATTATCAATTATGTTTCAAACATTTTCGAAAGCTTTTCTAACCAACCTCTCCCTCTCCCTTAATACCCTGCCCCTCCCCTTGAGGTTATATACTTATTACAAATGTTCTTTGTTTAGTCGTTGCTCTTTTTCTTGTCTCCTATATGTTATATACACCTCACTGTGCCTGAGACCAACACCCCTATACATACATTGATATTAACGTACTCCGCATTCACACATAGGCCTACCTAGCCATGTAATCCTGGTCTTTTCACTCTTAAACAAACCATTGCCAACGGATGATGACTCAAATACCAAAGATATAAGGCTGCAAGCATGTGTGTAGCCATGCTAGGGGTATGGTAGTGCCGCCAAAGTGGCGGCCGCCGAGACGCCTGCTGCTTGGTGGCGCTACCCGTCATCCAGTTACTATGAGAGGTCACCAAGTGGTCCAGTTGGGCGACGTCAACATTACCTCCAATCTTGTGCTTTTCTCAAGTATTGGTTATTATTATATGTCATCGTCACCTTCAATGTAGGCTAATATTTGATTTTAAGGATTAATATTCTAATTACTTATACATACATAGGCCTATTGATGAAGCCACTACCTGGAATTGTATATTATGAAACGCATAATGAAACAAGATTCTTACAAATTCCTAAATTCATTATCAAGGTTCTTTTGGAATTATAGCATACCTCATTTATGCATATACCTGCATTGAAATGTAACAACTCTGGATGCATTGCACCAAATATAGCTGTATTTTATTCTTTACAGAAGCCGGTATGAAGAAGTACACCAACAAGAAAATGATGAACCAAATTGATGAAATGATGATTTTCTGAGGGTAAATTAAAGATCCCCGAATAAGAATATATAGTGAGGATAAAAGGGTTTTACATGGGTCTACTGTAATTTCGAGCCGGGTTCTACATGGATTCAGAGTAAAATTTTACACGGATCTACTGTAATTTCGAGCTGGTTTTTTACATGGATTCAGAGTAAAATTTTCCACGGATCTACTGTAATTTTGAGCCGGGTTTTACATGGATTCAGAGTAAATTTTTACACGGATCTACTGTAATTTCGAGCTGGGTTTTACATGGATTCAGAGTAAATTTTTACACGGATCTACTGTAATTTCGAGCCGGGTTTTACATGGATTCAGAGTAAGTTTTTACACGGCGTTAGCTGATAATTACGCGGGAACAGGACAATAAAGCTACATGAATTTTACATGGGATCCATGTAATTTTACACGAAAATGTAATTTTACCGGGAAAAACCGTCATCCAAAAACGCAGTGGAATCCGTGTAAAATTACACGGATTTGACTGAAGGACCGCTTACAGTGTACTGGATCTTGAGCGACTAAGACCAGCATCACTGGGAGGCCACAATGGATGTTTGGTTTGGCTGGCTACTCCACTGGTTCTCATCCATAGCAACAATCCCACCTTACAACTCATGCACCTACAGTGCCTCTAATAGAAAAGACAAATCTGCGCGATTTCCCTACGTGTGTGCATGCAGGGCAAGGCGTCGGATGTGTGCTCGAGTAGGTGACATGGAAAACTTGTGCGTGAGTGATGATAACAAATCATAACTTCACAGGCCTGGATAAATATCAAAATTTTGTGGCCTTTGGGTGCTCCATTTCCTTAACCCAATTTCTTCCAATTTCATCCTTTCACTTGATTAATGTCAAAAACTATTCATATGAAACCTAATTCTTGAATCAATACTGCTCGAAATAATAATAAAAAAGTGAGATTGAAGCATCAGCTTATCCAGTATCCTAATTTACAGACACTGGTCAGCGCATTCGCAAACACCAAGCATCAAAAGTAGCATGTATAATTTCATACATAATGTATTTGTATTCCCTCTCCCATTCATGAACATTCATGAACAGATTGATAGTGACAAAAATTGCAATGGGAGAAGGAACAATACATTACAGGGAGCCAGGTGTTTCAGGAATCACCTCATACAGAATGTCTGGCTTAACAATTTTGCAAAGCAAAGTAACAACTTATTTTCATTGAAAGAGCCTTAAGAATTTGCAGCATAATCACAGGACAAGGGACCAGCTCATCCCTGTGTCTGGGAGAATATAAGAAAAGTGGAGAAGACAGTGAGAAATAGTACATAATATAGTCAAGGTCGTAGTCTATGATGAAAAACTATCGAGTGACAGGAGCGGGGAGGGACTCCATACCCCAGGTTGTCAGGAGTACGGATCAAAGGTGATGCCCTCCATAGATATGTGTAATATCCATCACCGACTCATCCCCTCCCACCCCCAGACCTCCCGCACCCCGCAACCTCTCCACCGCCCCACATATATATAACCGTTGGAAGTTAATGTATTTCTGTATTATTCGCAACACGATATATCATATCTATCTCACAACCTAACGTTCACTGCTGTGACCTAATTCACCAGTCTAGAAGCTGCCACACAACCACCACTACCACCACCAGACATTAAGAATATGAATGTCACTTATTAATTCAATGGCATATTTTGCAACCTATAGCTCTGCTTGTTGGCTGCAGTATTGTCATTTTTACCTCTGTTATGTAGGATAGTATAACACACCTCCTGTCATCCATATGTTCTATTGATTCTATGCCACATACCTGTAATGGTCTCAGCGCACTACTCTTTTTTTATATATATGTTTTGACCTATTGTGACCCGTTAACTCTAACCTCTGACCCTTGACCTGTGATCCTAGGTCAGCCATCAGTGGCTCTAGGGGGCGCCTCGGTTGTCATGATAGGGAGTAGGTTTTTGTGATAGATGGTGCAATATGACATCGTAGGGACAGCTGTGTAGCTTGTAACATATGCTCTGGGTAACTCGGGGAGCGCTCCGTACACGAGTGAATACAACTTTTTACCAGGTCGTACCCGTAAGAAGCCATCCGTAGTCAGAGTACCAAGAAGGACCAACGACCTGGGCGACAACGGGACTTGCGAGTGCACAGCGAATCTGGCTTGAGTTCAACGAGGAAATACCCATGCAGAAGACCTATAACTGTGACAATTTGCCTGCACAATACGATCCAAGCATTTAAGCATCTGTTCGCAGCAAGGAATGCTTAGAGAAAGCCGATGATCAATTTGCTAATGGCTGGTGATTTGCTAAACGTGTTTTTAAGGTATTGTGATATTCTTGGGAGAATTAGAGGAGGGGTTACCTGGAGGCTTTAGGTTTAGGTGATTTTGGGCATAAAAATGTCACGTACTCGACCCTTAATGTCAGGGTGGAGATTGGCGGGGAATAAATGGACTTTTAGGAGTACGATACACAATAAGACAAGTCGGCCCTCTTGTGTTCTATGCTAATTTATGGGCCAGTCTTAAATGAATGGAAGATAGATCAGTTACATGGATGGCTAAATTTCTAATGTATGGATGTCGCAGGTAATGATAAAGTTCGATCACCATTAATCAAAAGGTCGTGGCCGAGCTTATGAATTCAAGTTAAACAATGCATACGTAACCCGAGGGTAGCGTGTCTTTAGTGCACTCTCATTTAATGACTTATGATAACTCTTAATGTTAATAGGTTTACGTTTATCAGTGTCACAAATGAATGGCGAAAATGACCTATTGTTCTATGATGCATTGTGAAGCGAAAGCACCACGATATATATGCCTCATTAATATAGAGCTCTATTTCATTACTATAGAGGAACTTTGACATTCCATTTGGCGAACACACCCAACATCATCCAGACAATTAAACAACAAGAATTAAACAACAAGAATATGTGTTCGTGTCCCAAACCAAGAAAACACAAAATTAATTGAGGGAAACCCTATAACACATTTCCAAGAAGATATTTTGGCAAATATCTTCCCGTATGGAAGCATAAAACAAAAGAAGATATCGGCAGTTGCTTGTTGAACTAAAACAATGCCCAGGACCCTCACACACAATTGATTTCTCTCGACTGATGTCTCCTTTGACCCATTTTTATAATACTAGATGCACATTACAAAACATTACTGGATTTTGGCACTCAAACTGGTGGGGAGCGTAGAATGGAGAGCCGTTAACCTCCCTCCTCCACTGGCTCCAAGCCAACGTGGGTAAACAGCGACTGGAAAAAATCCAATCACAAGTTGGGGGCGGCTGACAGGTACACTCCTTAGGTAAGCTTGGGTATCGTAGATCCTCATGGATCCTACTGCCTCCCATTGCCCCTCAGAGATTCGGGTTGATATGGGTTTCACATGGAGTGGCTTCTGCAATATGCCAAACTTGTGAGTTCAGGCTCGGGGGACACTTTACAGAACGAAGGTTTGAAACGGCAGAAAACACTGACCCGTACCCTGGTATTAACTTTTCATTATGCCCCGCGTATAACTCCCCTAATCCAACCAGTTTACGCCTTCGGAGGCTATCCAGCATCGCGATGCTGTGAATAATTCAGAAGGCAGGATTTTGTACACCATGGAATGAATAAGATCGACCCAGGCACTTTAATACCGTATTTAGACCAGTCAACAACGAACTAGAACATGCAAAACATCGACTGGAGGAGTAGAGAAACAATGGTCACAATGAATGTATATCCTTAACTTGAATTAAATTAGAGTGTTCACGGTATTTTGGCCCCTGAATTCATAGATGATATGCTGGGAGCTCATTGTCGATAATTAGGCTCATAACAGCGGCAAACAGTTGTTCTTTAAGAAATAAACCTTTTGTACTTACAGTGGAAAAATAGGAAGCTGATTCATGCCCTTATTCACAGCTTGATCCTGTCCTCGAGTAAGAACGGTATCCTTGTGATTGAGATCAATTTCTAACGGGTCAATGGATTGCATTTCCACAGTCGACCCCAAAACAATCACAAGCCTCGGATCAAATCCCATTGCCTACAAATCATTCCTTTACGGAACAGAGAACACGATGAAGCAGCCAAAACAATAAATGCTCAGCAGAAAACAAGAGGAAAAGGTGGAGGGCAGCTGTTGTGGAATGAATGCTTGTTCAACTCCAAATGGTCCTTTTCAAATGAACGTGAGCCTTCCAGACTTGAAAGCACTCGAACGTCAGATCTGTCAGTGGCTCAGTCCGAGGCAGTTAGGAAACTGACCGGTGGCATATCTTATCAGTACTGACCTCCCCTTGACCACACGCACGGGTAATAAGTAACATACCATGGACATTAAACATGTTTAGTCTTAGATGACCAGTAGCTTTGTCTTAGAGAGAAAAAAACAAAGATTTATGTAAAAGTGTGAGACTGAGCGACTTTGGCAATATAACACAGATGAGTAATTATAACTGTGCTTATTCCAAGGAAGCCAACACCAGGCATAAAAATTGGATGGCTTCTGGTAATTACCAATAGCCCGGGAGAATATAATGCTGAATGTGGTGATCACTCGTACGAATGGAAGTGCTGAGTGCATCAAGCTTCTCTCCCCCCTGCATCATGGACGCACGAGCTGCTCCGTCCCTGTTGTTGGAGCAGTTGTAGTAGGAGGTTTAACCCAGTTTCACTCACTCCCAGAGAGAAAGGAATAAATAAGTTCACTTTCCGCCTATCTCCGATTCTATAGCTGTCTCGTGACGGACTAGGGACGGGGAGGCGCAAATGAAGAAATAGAAATAGATTACAGGGCGCCCCCTGCTTTGATGTTGTGGTTTGGAGATTCGAGTAGAATTCAAGAGTAAGACTTTCAGGACTTGTTTTGTTCTGGTTTTGTCGATGTGAATTAGTAGTGAAATGGTTAGGTGGAGAAGTCATGTTTCTAATCACCCCTTACCACGTCTGGAGTCGACTAGGCGATGATTACAGGAACCATAAGGCACCAACGTGATGCTGCTACAGATGGTGCCTACAGATAACAAACATTATGGCAGATACCACCTAAACACTCTCTCTAGCTAATTCCATGCCAATCTACCCATACAGATTCTTATCCGCCATATTCTTGTGACGTGCTCATGGGAAAGAATGGCAAGGGCGTCCACTCTTTCAATGGAATTTTAAACAAAAACAAAAGGCGGTGCTAAACGGTTGTCTGGGCCTGGGCATTTCGGTAGTGAAGTCTGCGGGTTGATAGTGAAAGAACTAGGTCACGTGGGGCCAGGGGGTGAGGGCTAGGCCGAGTCGTTGGTGTATGATAATGAGCTACTCAAATGCCATCACTTGGCCCTCACCCCCTTCAGCCCCGGCAACAATGAGCAAAGCCTGGTTCTCTAAGACATTCACCAGAACACTGGGGGCTAAACGGTGGGGGCTTTAAAACCTTTCTTAACTAGCGTTAGACAGGGAAAACAGTGGGGGAAAAAGAGTCAGGGGAAGAGACCTGTGTTGGCATCAGACTTTCTTATTGGTCGTTTCAAGCGGTTAAACAGGAGGAGAGACTTCTTGAAACTTTCACTAGCTCTCCGTTCATTTCGGTAGCTATATACAAAAAGAGGAACTCTTTTTGTTGTCAAGTCATAAAAAATGGACGGACTATGGAATACGATGTCGAAACCGAGACTGATGTGGAACACATCATACTGCATCCTCATCGCCCAGAAGGAAAACATATCTGGTGGAATAGCGTTCTTTTTTTTTACTGAACTAGATACGGTAGTCAAAACACAGTATTGAATGTGTCGTTCCAATACTGCAAAGTAAAGGAATATCAGAACAATTGGGTGAAATATCTTCTTTTGTTATCCATAAAGGTATTTATTAAACAATGGATGCGGTATATATCTTTATCTTAAATCCTGTCATTTTATTGACCTTTAAGAGGGTAAATATTCCCCGTCAGAATGTTCGATCTTTGCATAAGAACGTGTAGGTTCAGACATGACTTTCTTATGAGCTTCATATTCTTTGTTCAGGATTGGGTAGGGGCAAACCACAGAGGACATGGAATCAAGAGAGTGGGTTGCAAGGCTGGGAGTATGAATAGAGGCCGTCACGTTCATCGTTCACCTTATGGTATCTATTATAGCAAAATGAGGGCAGCCGAAGGATATCCTGTGTCACCCAAACCAAGTGTCTCAGCCACAAGCATTTCCTTCTCAACTTGTCAATTAATTCATACTCTATATTTCATGATTTTGCCTTCGAAAATGGCCCAGCATAACCAGCCATCTCATATTGTCATTGAGGTAAAAATGACCAAGTGAGACCAATGATTTAAGAAACCGACAGAAACTTGTTAGATGGAGCTATTTTTTCTGCCTAATAGAAGGTGGTCCGGGGAGCCGGAAGATCACAATCGTTATTTGATGTCGAGGCATAGCTGGTGATTTGGTCATATCTGATTCATGGTTGTGGATATTTCAGTGATCTTCATCGAGAAAAACGATCAAGGCGAAACTAGTCCCTCTCACAAGGCTGTAATGAGCCAATAGATCACCATGACTGATGATGCTAGGACATTAAGTTAATGAGTTTAATTAATATACATGTTACATTTTGATCGTTACGAGCGCAGGGTGTGCCGAACTCATTTGCATATGACGCGTGCGTAATGAAGCCCGACAAACAGCCGGCCGGAGCCATTAACTCTTCAACTTTCATCAGAAAAACACTTCCGAAAAACACTTTTTTAATTGGGAGTAATTTCCTCTTAATCGTACCGCTTGAAAAATTAGATGATAGGCCACAAAATTATCTAGCAAACATGTGAGGAGAGGAAAGAGAGGGGTCACGATTTCTCCTGGTAAATTTAAGAATGTTGGGGGAAGTCTTACTTGGAACAATAAAAACAAGCACGATCTGTGCCCTTGTCGCGTCGCGCGACTTTGGCCCCGCGAAACAAACATCCTCCACGAGGTTATGGAAGGCCCTTGATCCCAATAAGGCGGCCCACCAACACTACCTCCCTCCCATACCTCATCTTGCTGCCAATGTCTTAATTACTCCACCTGACGAGCTCGGGCCCGCAAGAGCTACTCCCGACATTAACCCATTGCCACTGATTTCCACCGGCAACAAATCAAGCGGTCCCCTCCATCTCCCCATCTCCCCCTTTAAAGGCAATAGGAGCGACTCCAATATGAGCTTTAAAAAATTGCCGGACAATGATGTGACAAATTTGATACACTACGTTGCACTTGCATCGATTTTCCCTTTTTCTATGTACGCTCAGTGCATTGTTATGAGAGACGAGGCAGCCTATTGCTTTGTTTTCCCCCTGGAGAGATCGTTGGATCTTGTGGGTTAATCGACATCTTGGATTGTCATACGGCTGGCTTAATTGGTTATAAGCACCTAGTTCCCATAAGAGCGTGTGAATGCGCCAAAGATCCGCGTATATGGTTACGCTTTGACTCCATTGTGTTAGGAGCGTGAGAAGAAACCATTACACCACTTAATTACCTCGGGTATTTAATGTTTATATCAATTATCATACAGGACCCTCAATGGCAGGGATCATTTCCACACAATATGAGCCCGCCACTGATAATGAATGTCATAGTATCAGGATTCCTTCTTTAAAATTCATTACTTCGCTTTCTTAAGGAGTCATCTATCTTAACAAGAGAATAAATTGGCAATACCAGCGGGAAGAAAAATAATCCCGCCGGAAAGATCTATTGCAATAGATCCCGTGTTACAATAATGATCGCCTCTTCCATCATTTCATTACATTTTTTTCCACAAAACCACTCTTGATTAGGTATTTGAAGGGATCGCCTTAACTACTTAATACCACGTTTAAGACATTTGCTGGCTGGTTTACAAAAAAGCGAAATTCTGGGTGATTCTTACCTGAGTTGCAAAGGTTTACACACACGTATGGCCTCACATAGCCTTTACGGTTGCATCGGATCATGCACGCGACCTAATTAAAGATCGTGATCCTAATTGGCCTGCAGCCATTGTTTGGGCCATCTGAAGGATGGTAATTACCTATTGTTTTACACTAATTATGTATTGTCTTACTTTCCACGACTGACTTGGCTCTTGCCTTTTAGCAATGCACACCTGAACATCATGTTATATATAAGTACACGTTTCTTGTATAACACATTATCTTTCTCGATCCCAAGGGTGATATATAACAAAATATATATATTATTTTCGTGATAAAGCGCATGGGTCCACGTGTACTGCAGTTCAATTCTTGTACCATTAACATAGTAAATGTGTGTTGGATGCTGAGGCATATGCTTCTAATTAGGTTTATTCGACTCTGAGGTCAATGGAAACAATTGGGTGAAAACAACAAATGATTATTCAAACGCCATGTCACATCAGCTTTTTGTAATTATTGCCTAAGGCTATCTCGCGTATGTATACATGTGTGAGTGCTGTGTTGATTTTACTCTCCATCATTCAGTGGCTTAGATCTGAGATCTCTCCCATACGTCAGCCATAGAATATTTCACATCTTTATACATCCATTAACAAAGAGTATTGTCTCCATTCTACAGGCAATCGTCTGGGGTACATCCCATTGTCAAACATCCCTATACTGATCTGAGGTATTATTTAATCTTTTCCCACACTCCTCCTTCATTTCAATAATATTCAACTGGTTCATCTTGCTCCTATTTTTCCTTTCTTTTATTCTCCGATAATGTAAAATATCTTAACATGCCATTCATGTATTGCCTGATTCGGAGAATGCATTCACTGGGGCATAATCCCCAAGTTGAATATTTATCATATAACAATGAAGGGAGGACCGCGCTTGATAAAATATATGCAGGCACCGTACAAACGTATTGGCATGGTTGGATGGAATCTCAAGGAGAGGGCGGACAATTGAATACATGCATACGTACACACTAGGTCGTGCATCCCAGATCTACATTTCAATTACAAAGGCTAAATCAGCACATTCGAATCAGATCACGGCACGGTATGTGATTCTTAAGAGTCATCTTTAACATTGGGGATCCCCATGCTGCACTCCTTAGGTCTTACCTTTCCTAGGTATATGGCGACGGTGCCCTATCAGATTTTAATCTGTGAAGAAATTCAAACCACTAACGCTACTCGTCCGGGACAGCTAATATATCAGACTGAGAGGAATTCTAATATCAAGGACTCGGGGATCGAGATGACGAAGACAAGAGCATTGTCTTCAATACAAGTCCGGTGGCCTTCGCCAATCTCAAATGTATAGGACGAACCTTTTCATGGAAGTTCACACGATTCCAACTTTTTCTTTTAAATCATAATGGACGTGAATAACTATCTCCCCTGTCCGCGAACATGTTCATAAGAAAATGCACATAAACATGAAAGGTCTTTACTAGAAGTTTGAAGGCCCTGTAAAGGTCTCTAAGGGAAGTTTTGCGACGAGCCATGCTTGTCTCGGTTATATATGGCCGTTGAATATGTGCAGACTGAATGAACATGTTGTACAAATAGAGGGAACGTGTTTCAAAGACCAACCCTCACAATCGGGATCATCCAAACACGGACGGTAAAGAAGTTATGGCGTTCGTAGTTAAATATTAGGCCTCGACACCCCTGGTGATCTCTAAAGAAGACATATCCTTTGGACTAAGGCATTTATTCCATTAGGACATCACTATGGAAATTTATATTTTTTCTTATGTATACGTCCAACACTACAACAAATATCCCCATGGGAACAGAGCTATGAATGTATTTAGAGCTGTAAGAATGCATACATGTATTAGATAGTGATAATTGGATGAAACATTTATTTCCTTCCGTCATGAAATTTGTAAATGTGTTTATTCACTCACTTTGCGTGCCATTTGCGTGCGATTCCACGTAAATATGTGTTCCCATGTACAGGGAAGTGCAGGGAAGTAAGTAATGGATGTTAATTATTCTTGACATATTTACCTTAGAGTTCGTGATTCACTCTCAGGTGAATGCTATTCTAGGAGAGGCTATCTGCCCTGCTATTAATTATATGGAGTCCACACACAATGACAGGTTTTGGCACCATCAACCTACCTCAAATTACATCAGTTTCATTAAGCAGTGCCCCTGAGCGCCTGCACCTGTCTCCTGGATTCGTTTTCTCTTCTCCTCCCCTTACTCTATCCAATAACCTTCCACATCCTCCCCTCCTTCTTCTCCGACCAAAAGTAATTTCCATTCATACCCCCATGCAATGGTCTCAGGTTCCAAACCTACAACAAAACCATAGCCATGCATGAAATGTTCCACTCACTAAAAGAATAATACACATGTAAGTTCTAATACATCCATCCCAAAGTGGCATGTTTTTGCCGTTCCCACCATCAAAATAATTGCGAAGTATGCTTTAGTTATTTTCAAGTTAATGAATAGACTTTTTGACAGGACACAGAGGGGTCTGGAATTTTTCACTCAAGGAACCAATTATCTTACATGACACGTATGTATATAGGAAATGGCCATTTTTTGTCAGCTCCCTTCGTTTCTGCTCTTTTATCAGGTATAGAATTTCAGGAGAAATGTTTGCTTCTTTAGTGGCTAGACAACGACATGTGCTAGTCCACCCACGTTCTATGAGACCAGTTATTCCCTGAATATGAATCTGGGACGGGACGGGAGAAAGAATGGAATATAAATTCGAAGTTGTCTATGTATGGGATTTAATAGAACACCTACCGCTATAGTATTACTGGACTACATATTATTACAGGTAATCGAGCGCATTCATATTGAAAATGGATCATCTGGGATGGTCTGTATTATTTTCCACGTGAATAATTGCTTACGATTCCATGACTAACAACTATTCATATTAAATCTGCATAATAATCTAGCTTTTTTCCCTTCTCATATTACATGGTTACACCCTGGTTTCTCCCTGCATGACTGCTATAATTAGTGCACAGTTAATTACCCTATTCCAATCCAAATTTAATGATTTGCTTTCAAACTATCCTCTGTGGATCACCAGCTATTCAGTGTTGTGGCTGAAACAGTTCTATTGATTTCCTATGCAGGCATTATTCCAAAACTATTCTTCACGCGAAACATTTTTTCCTTTGAAAGATATTCCTCCTCCTCCTTGTCTTAGGGAGAGTCCATATCGTTAACTACCCCAGAGCCCCAACAATCAGTTAATAATTTATGAGCTCAGCGAAGTTCCCTGGATGTTTTCCTTACAATACATGCACAGTTCAAAAAGGTGGCTTTCATACCTCACATGGCCTATCGAAATCAAGACTCCTTCTTTCTAAGACTGGGTCCTACATATAGACGGCATGTCCTGACCCTAGCTCGCCTTTAGCGATGTTCAGCGCACATTACCTAAAACAGGAAGCTATCGGGCCAGCTGCATCGATTTCCAATACACCCCCACCCCTACTCCCCACCCTCTAAGTGTGGGTCTACTGGACTGGCCCGAGCGGTTATGACCTAAATTAACCCCCGCCGCCTCCACGACCGCCTAATTATCGCCCAATATTCCCTGCACATGCGCACTCGGGGGTCGGGATCAGCAGATCGTAATCCTGAGTCTGGTTCATGCCGTGGATCCTAGGTCTGTGGCAAACCTTCTCAACACTGAGATGCTGCTCCCCGGAGAAGGGCAGGGCGAAAAGGGGGCGAAAATTTGCAAAACATGCATCACTCACACCCACTCTTCCTGCATATATCTATTCCAACCTCTCCCTGCATTATCTTTCCTCCTCTCCGTCTCTCTCCCTCTCCCTCTCTCTCATCTGTAGTACTGTACCCTCTCCCTCTTCTTTCCCGGGAGGTTATAGCCAGAGACAAATGAGTTGTGAGGTTTTATCTGTGGACCTGGTTGAGAAGGCTGAGGAGTTAGCTCTCGCCGACCCTACTTTAGATCTGGTAATTTGTTGGTATGCTATTAAGAGTGATAGCTCGATCACCGGTTTGCAAATCTTCTAACACACCAAAAAGATAATGAGCAAATGTATCAACACAGACTATTTGTTTAAGCCTCAGGCATGCCAGAGTAACTATATTCCAGTTTTAATGAAAGGGTCAGGACAAATACTTCAGAAAATTCATATTGATATTTCTTTCAGGAAAATTGTCTAAAACACGTGGATTGCAGTGCAGCAACGATTTCAGGGAAGGTGGTTCTAGTTTGTATATACATTTACTTCCCACTTTAGCTGTTTCTATGGATCAGAAAGGATTCAACAATATACCATTTTTAAAAATAGCAATGTATGGCCTCTCTGTAGATAAATTTCAATCTATTTATAAAAGGAAATCAGAGCAATTTTGTCACTTGAGACACAGCCATTGTAGACGTCCGGATTCAGTGGCTGAGAAACCGGAAGTATGGGCGGAAGTGGTGTTGGATCACCGCTCTCCAAGTGAATGCTGGGAGCGTGGAGTAATATGGGGATTTCCTGTTCTCCCGTGAGGCACTTGCTATATCTTGTCTAAAAATCTGAACCCGGGGGAAATATATCACCTGGAGATTAAAATTCATCTCCGTATCATTTAGTTTGTTTCGATAAAAACCTCTTCTTTTCAGAAACGGAAGCCTAGGTCAGTTGGGGTTTGTTTTCTCCACAATCGCTGACTATAATTATGTTGTCTAACTAAAAGCACGGCATATGTTGGCTTGTACACAACTGAACAGATTGACTGGAAACACGTTCACAGGTAGAATGATGAGTTTCTCTGAATGAACTTGTTGTCATTTGTTTTACTCTGTTGAAGAAAACTTTTACTTGGGCAAGTAATCGGAGAAGGAAAAACGTAAAATGGACATGTTCAAGCGCAGTGGGTCTATGGTTGCTCACAATCGTTTAAGACTCGTGACTCCGCTGGCTGTGTAAGTCGTGGGATACAGTGATCCAATTCCTAGTGCCGATTAAAGCTTTTCAACAAGGCTTGTGTGGCTCGCCAAACTAGCTCTAACGACGCGCGAAGGGCGCGTTGAACGCATTTTGAGTTACTCACTCAAGTCCCTGCCTAAGCCTCTGTACTGCTCATCCTTTGACTTTAGATGCGTTTCCTGTGAGCGTGACAGAAATCAATAGCCTATATGGGTTCAACCTGAATCGTATTGAACTATAAACAAAAATCAAGGTTAGATATACAGGTTAAGCCGAAGGGGGAAATAATGAAAGATGTTGGCCTCAACGATAACAAAATCCAAATCACGCGTTACCACGGGGGCGGTACGAGTTTCATCAGCTTGTCTGTTATCATAGGGATAGGAAACACACTCGATCCTCATTTTGAGCAGTGTGAGTCAGCTCCATTAGGAGAACACCGTGTCAAGTGGGAACGATTAGGATTTTAATTGATGGAGTTTTTCGCACAGGCCGATATGAGAGTGTGCAACAGCCGGCTGTTCCTCTTGTGAGCGCTGATAAACGTACATTAAGATAAAGCCCTCGTCATTAAAGGTGATTCTGTGTCTTTAACGTGCATCATCTCTCTTTCCACATAAATGATCCCTTAGTACAGACCTTTGCTGGCTTGCTTTGGATGTTCAAATACAGCTTTCCCCCATCCCCACAACCTATAATATTCACACCCAATAGGCATCTACCCCCTCCAGCACCACCCCACTCCCTTTCCATATACTACTTACTAGTAAGGCGAGCTGGTTTTCCGCGAATTATCCATTACATTCTGAGTTGGTCAACCTCACCTGAAAAACACAGAGAGATCAATGGTTTAATATTAGAGAAAGAACGATAAGCATATTACATACAGAATTTCATACAGAATACTACACTACTACTTCTCTTTCTAAAACAACTTCTCTCCTCGTAGGTGCATGATATACGATATGGCATGGTAGTTAAGCGACGCCTTGTTTGATTTTGAGCAATTATTCTCCCCAATTTTCGAACTAAAGCCGTCCAATAACCATAACGAAAACGATATTATTGCTGATAACTGGTGTTAACATCTTTCAGACTAAGCGATTAAGTGTCCAAAGGTTCGGCCAAAATTGCAAAATAGGATTAGTGCGATAATGCTCATTTGTCTTTGCTCTTAACTAACAGCTATCTCAGTGACTGACAGTGTTATGTAATATGTTTGGCGAGAGTATTTTACATCACATTCTAAGCTTGCATCGCGTTAATCCTCATTAGAGATTACGCCAGGGTGAAACACCCCCATTTCTCCTGTAAATACGCGTCCACATAACAGCGCAATAGATGCCAAGAATGTCAGATTAATGTGTTCCTTTCATTGACTGAGGTTTCCTGTATCTATCAAAGTATGAATTTCGAATCGCTGAAATAAATGATATTCAAAGTGTTTTGTTGTTGGAGGTAATGTGAATTTATTATATTTATCCATGATGTAATATACTGGCACTATTTACCAGTCTTAGGTAGTAACTTTAAGGATTAAAATTTAAAGTGATTCCTCTAATATCTGCCAGATGGACCTATGTATATTTAGTAACCTAAAATACATGCATGCACATAAAACATCCAGTTGAGCATTACTATATATAATATTGAATGTTATCGGATATATCATCACATCTGTCTGCTTATCATTTTGACCCGTTATACCAATCAGTAGACGACCCACTCATCAACTAATCTTTCTAATCAGCCACCGGGCCAAAGACTTTCATACCAATCAAAATTACGGCCCTTGGTCTTAATAATGGCTATAGAAAGTATTCCTCCTACTACAACAGAATACATCGATCGGTTCATCATTCGCCCCAAATATCCACATTCATTTGTCTTCTTTTATCAGTGATCCTTGTTGCTAATTACACGTAATTAGGACCCTGGTGATGCGTGTATGTATATACACGCCCTTATTGATAATAATACATTATCTGTATATTGTCATTGGTACTTAACCGCTGATTATATAAGTGTCCATATCCGGTGTTTTTCGTTGTTGGTGATGAAGGATGCATTAGCAATATTCACATAAAGTCTTGTAAAATGGCGAACAATGGTAGAGCGCGAATATCATGCTACTAAATATTGGATGCAGATCGTGTTATCATTATCATCTGTCGATTATCCAAATCAACATCCCAAATTGATGTTTGACACTAATTTTCATCCCAGGCACGGTATAATAATGTGTATTCTAACAGAGATGTCCTCGGTGCTAATCATTGCGTTAAAACAGGGAGATAAGAATATGCCCCTTTGAACTATCTGCCCTGATGATGGCTAATTAAAATACATTGTACCATACGCAGTGCTGAATACGGTATCCATGATTATTGTATAGCCACGCTTCATGAGTGCTTTAAAATTGACAATGACGCATTCATACTTCCAGATGTAAAGAAGTATGATGTTGACTTTTCTACCATCTGCCACCATCGCCTCTCCAAACAGTAATAACTCATAAACTCAATGAGTCATTAACAGGAACTTTGATCCCCAGGTCAATTATTATGGTTGGACAATGGGGGAGCCAGTATTTCTCCAAGGTAGCATCTGATCGTACAGCCTGCTGTATCAATATAGCCTAATTATGACCATTTGTTGCCGCGCAAATACATAAACTGTACATACAAAGGTCGGGAGGAATAATTATGATGATGTATATTGGTATGTCAATGATGTACGACTATGTGAACAGCCGCCCAAACTGGAGACCCCCCTCCGCGTCTGATGAAAAAAAGCCGGTTCTTGGAGTAAGCTTGATCCCAGCGCGAGCAAAACGGATTTGTAACAGCCATGTAGTCGTTGTTATTAATTATACAATTACGGGGTCAAAGGCTAAGCCAGTTGTCCATCCAGATTATTATGACAACTTAAATTTCTTGTCGCAGCACAACATAAGTGCCAACTGGATTTACCTATGACAGATTTCTTCCTGTTGTAACATCTGACATAAAATCAACACTGGTTTATAACTTAGGGCCATTCGTAACTGCCATGTAAGCTTTCCTCTCAATAATTCAAGTTCATGTCTTCCTGATATATATATGCACATTCTATACAGTTGCATGCAATCAGGACTGCTAGGTTAGGCCTGGAGAGCCAACTGTAACGGGAAGTACATTGATGATTAAGGCACTAAATAGCAGGCAGAACTGAAATATTAAAGCTCTTCCGTGCTAAGTCCATATATATGACCGAATTTCTGCCTGATGTCTGTCAATAAATTGCATATAAATGCAGCATATAAATGCAATAGATTGCCCGAGACAGTAGATGGATTTTGAGGCCTATTGCCAAATAAAAGAACTCAACACTGTGCCTCGCAATAATCATTTACTCGAGGTGAGCAATACTGGCATTGCACATTACCAGACACATTATATGCAAGAGGCAATGGTGATGGACAAATGATTATAAGTTTTTTCTATGGCCCAATATGAGTGAGGACGATTCTAGACACCAATTTCCTATATCAAATGACCAGACACCAATACATGTACACACAAGAGATTATTGGTGTACACAATTGGTGCTAAACTATAGCATAGATCTCTATGGAATAAAGGACATTGCCTGCCCACAGTCCATACAATGAAAGACACCACAAAGAATAGTTATATTTCACTTTGCTATGTATGCACATATTCAGTCTAATAGTGAATCCACATTAGCTGATATTATATTTTAGCTCATTATCTAAAAAGATGTATGCATGTTATTACTAGAAAACAATTATGTCCCAATGCTATAAAAATATATAGTTATCTTTCCCAAGCCCTTATATACGGAGAGCACCGATAGAAACCTTGTGCACCAATAGACAACTCTTATCAGTTGACCCCAGGTGAATGGGATCCTCCTACCTCTTTTCTCCTCCAGTGGTACCTTCTTCAATTCCTGTGTATTATCACTTTTACGTGGATACTGATAGGTATAATCTGCTACCCTGGACGTATCTGTGACGACAAAGATTGATGCAGGTGAAAGCGATGATGTGAAAATATATGGCGATATTTATTGATGTAGCTGACATCTAACAGTGGTCAGTTGCCAGCCATCCACTCATCTGGTACTGAAGCAATGGAAAGGATCTCTGGTATAGTCACTAGTAGTAAGTAGCAGGCAGATGGATATGGCACCCACACCACTCTCAGTGGTACATACCATGATAATGTCACTCGCATGGAATCCACGCTTAGGATGGTGGCCCCTAGTTAGCACTATGCCGGTGGTGTCAGATAATGACCAAACTATATTATCTCTATTTACACTGGTCTAACCTGATTAGGAAAGAGAAAGAGAAGTGAGAGGAGGGGAGACACGAGTGGGAGAGAGAGCGAACGTACGGGGATAAAAGGTGCACGAGGAAGGGTCAACTGGCGATGCTCCCTCTTGCGGCGGGGATGGCTTCGTTAGCTTTATCATCACGGTCCATTCTGATTAGCATGGTATCATTTGTGTGATAATCCAACCTGTTATGTAGAGAGGGATTTCTCTCCAATGCCTGGGTCATCTTCCCAAGGGATGCTCTGCCTGAGGGTACGCACTGATGGCTATTGACGATTGCGCATATCGCCAGTTCTTGGCTGGGCTGGCAGTACATCTATAGATAGCTTTAGAGCTGGACAAATGTAGTCTCATGGTCTATCGAAAGTAATAGTACTAGCTAGTACTGTTATACCTCCTTGTGTCATATACAATATATCATATCATATACCCATATATGTACTGAAAATTCAATCCCTCATGTGCATAATTCATATGCATGATTTATGACGATTTACACATATTTTATGTGTTACCAGTTAAGAAAATACATATATAATTGAGTTCCAACATCTAATGGATGTCAAGTATGTGTAGAAGACTAAGTATCAAAAGACAGAAATGGGTCTGTTCATTGACAAAGCATTCACAATATGTATTTCTGAAACAGGGGGTGGCCCAGGTTCGCTTACGAGCTGTACATTTACTGGATATTTGGTAACAAACCTAGCCTTGATCAAAGTGAGAATTTTAATCTGTCCCAGTGAAAAGCCATCAGCTATGACATTGATGGCTATCCTTCCATTACTTCAGCAGGTCAATAGACAAAGCCCCCCATCCGAGGAAAACATACCTACAAAGGATGAACCCAGGTTTATATGGGGCTCCTAGAGAGGGTAAGATGTAGCTGGGCCCTTGAGGGGGCTGTTATGTCTAGGGCAAGGTCAAAGGTTCTTACCCCACCTGAGTTTTCTTTTTTGCTAACTCGTGATCAAAGGGGAAGGGCTTCTTCAGGTGCATTACTAAGGAAAAGGCTGTAATGAGACCGGGTTGAGAGATGGAAAAAGCCCTTTCACCTATTTATACAGACACATCAGAAGGGTGGAGGTGGTATTAACCATAAGTATCACCGGGAGCTGCACGTTCATATATGGGGACCAAGCGCTAATTTGTTACTCAAGGGAAGTGCTAATGGCAGAATGATATGCATAAAACATACTTATGTGAAAAGAAGATGCATTGTTAATTCATACGCCGGCATAGCGCACGAAGAATGGGGTCTTAATGGAGTTAATGAAATTCTGATGACAAGGCACATATAGACATCAAGCAATCAATTAGTAAAGGTGTGATAGCTGACAAACAAGTGAATTTTTCATCAGGTACTTTTCAACCTTTGGCGAAGAGCCCCCCTGAAGCACGATTAAACATGTAGAAAGTGGGAGTTGATAGAGGCGGCCATAGTAGCCTTAGAAATCCACTACGACACCATATATAATTCACCACATTGAATGGAGAGGATATTTCGTAGCTGAGTCCACCCGTATCGTTGCCTTCACACTAAAAGCCCCAATTAAAACTAATTCTCAAATATGGACACGTGGAGGTACAAGTATCTCAAGGTGAATCGACAATGGTTGGAAAACATTGGGCACCAGCTTGGGGAACGTTCAATGTGTGCATTGGGAGTAAGCGAGCACTCATTGCTTGATCCTCCAGTACACAAGGATCCGGGTTTCCTAACCGGTCTGGGTTTTGTTCCATGTTTGTTGTGATTGAGTTTAAAATAGTCAGAACCCACAACATTGAGTTGAACTAGGCCAGACTGGTGTTTATACCATATTGATCATGCCTAAGCCAGACCTATACTCCAAGGGGTCGGGCCTTGTGGTCAGTCGATAGCCAAACCCCGACCACACACTATATATCCTTAGCTAAGGTTGTGTAATCAATGACCAGAAACCTCTAGCCAGCCGAGGCCTTTCGAACATTGGGCGTGGAAGTCATTCAATTCTGGCCCCCAAGGAAACCAAGCATAGCTGCATGATCTTAGAGAGATTGGCCAGAACGGCACACTGTGAATGAAAGTAGCCCCTACAACAACCATCCGCAACCCTTCCGCACTCGATCTCGTAAAACTGAGTTGGAATGCACGCATGTGCGCATGTATGCATGTACAAGAATCCCATCACGTCCAGCCCCCATTCATTTTATGCATGATCATGGGGGTTCTAAACATTCAAATCCATCATTCACCTCAATTACTATTTTACATTTACCGGTATATATGTATACTCATCAAGGTCATCAACATCGATAATCAATATAGAATAATGAATTAGACAAATCAATATCGGGGTTTCCTTTCCTGTAATACCCGACGATACCGACATCTCCCAACAATTTAGTGTAGTCTTATGTAAAAAAAAACGCTTGTGTTTCTAACCACAACATAGCCTGGCCTAGTCGTCTTTAGGTTGGAGACGACACAAAGAAGGTGTTAGGTTCCTAAGCGACCTAAATCGACTTAATGTCCCAAAAGACGACCTCCAACTACGCCCTCTTAATATTGCCTGCAATGGGTTGGAGAATACTGGGGAGGAAATACGAAGCAAGTGCTCACTCCCGCCGTGGATCTGCCTTTCCTTTTCTATTCGCCTTTGCACCAGCGATACAATCAGGGCAGGCTTTTTCAAACGCTGGGTTTATATATGTATACAATGGTAGTGATCGGGTGCCATGAGCGAAGGCAGCCCGGAGAGACGAGGGGGAGGCGGTGGATCAATGGGATCCAGGCTGTGTTGGATCATCACCCAAGGCGGTGCCAGGCGAAAGTCCATGGATCCCAAGCCAACGCTGGAGCAGGAGGTGGCCTGCTGGGACCCGAAGCCATAACCTGTCATGTCATCGTACATGGGGATATTTATTAGATCCCACTCTCCATATCATATATACTTGTAACGTAGACGTTTCTAAACACAGGTACCAAACTATGTAGGGTGAATTACAGGGGCTGGGGGCTGGGGGCGGGGCCTCAGACATGTCCACTCACGACTTGGTGGTAAGTAACATGGTCCCACGTCAGATTAAAATTGAACATTAGATAACCTATTGATACAAATCGTTTATATGGCCTCCCAGACTATTTTTTCTAGATGCCTAGTCGAGTTGCTCCCAGGTGAAGAGCTGTACACATATATACACCGCTTTCCCCATCGACTATTGTGTGGCAATCCAAAGCATAAAGAATTAATACTCAGGCTGTGCCAAATTAAGACAGTGTGACACTCCATCTTGTCAATGAATGTTATCTATCGTTGTAGCGAAAAAAAGCCTACCAACTGGCCCATGTCAAAGTTAATCGACATTGCACTTAGGCTGACGTAGTAGTGTCTTCATACATTTTCTCCAAGCATCCTGCTCACCAGTCATATATCAATAATTCTAACATACTCCACCGCCATATTTCTAGAATTCACATTTATCATTCATCGCCCACCCCCTATGTCAATGAACAACAACCCGGAGTTGTGAGGGATGGAAGGTCATTTTTCACCCTCGAAACTCGGTAAGATTGCATGGCATCATGTCACAAGTAGAAAGGTTAAGTGAAGTAGTGGAACGCTGGTGTAAGGAGGAAAAAAGAGAAGGTATACTGTGCAAGGAGAACCTGTTCTTATCTTAAAGAACCGGAACCTTTGGCCCGCCCGATAAGAACCTGAGCTCAGCGGCCGCGAGATCTGCGTAGCAGCAGCTTCCATCACTCGCCTCAGCCTCTCTCCAAGAGTCTGGTTACAACGGATCGAACAGCCTGGCGTCCTGACCTGGTCAGGTTAGTCTACCTGGCTTGTAGCATGCACTGGAGAAGTCAGGGGCTCTCAGGTTCATGGCTCTTGGCAGAGTGCTATAATAGCAAGTAGTATACAACCGTAACGCACGCCCATAGAGCACTGCACCGCCCTACAACTCACTCATTCACTCACAAGCGGGCCTGCCTATCCGGCGGTGCTAAATCCCTTCCCATTCCCCTCGCGATCATCTGCCATCGGGGTTCAATAATGTCAAGCGCTGGAGGATTAACCACGGAGGAAGGAACTGGAGGAGGAATAATTCTAACAGGATCGGGTGGGGGAAGGTTAAGGGTATGTGGATAGATGTGTGGCGTTTGCTTGCTTGAACCCCATGATTGTATAGGAGGTAGATCGAGCCAAGTTGCCACTGTGGTGTAATAGTGATGGCATGGGGCCAGGTGTGTCAAGTGTGGTAGTGGTGCGTACTATACAACTAGCCCCAGTAGATATGGGAAGTGGTTACCACCATAGTGAAAACTGTAACAATTCAGCCTTCAGAAGTACAGCTAATATTTCATTCCTCCCTGCTTCTGAAATATAGGCCTGCTTGCGGGTGAAAGGAAAAGTCAGCAGCTGAACCCATAGAGCTGTGAGAAATTTTCATTTGATAGGCAGAGGCAGTGGTGTAAGGGGGAGAGAGAGAGTGGAGGGAATGTACGAGATCTGGTTGGCATTGGTGCTCTGGGTTTGGACGTACCAGACGCTACTGCCCTCCAGTGGCCGGTCATGGCATGACAACACTTGCAAGAATGACCCGGACTGGATTTCACTCCACCGCAACCAAAAAAAAAGGAGCCTTCCTCCGCAGTCTCAATGCTACCGTATAGAATTCCTGGAGGGAAACCAGATCATGCCCACCGTACACGATGGATCATTCAGGATACCAATGGATCCACAGGAGGAATGTGGATGTCTGTGTGTATATAAAGGTATGGGGTGGGGGTAAACCATAACGATACTATACAGGGCTCCGATATTGGACATGAACTTATGTTATGGAATCGTCCTTTCACAAAATACAAGACATTCGAAGACAAGACGCAAAATATTTGACAAGTAGAATATATATATATGCTTATTATCGTTTACCTCGCAGTCAGTTCGATAGGTATAGGTATGATGTAAAGATATCCAATGGTTTAAACTTCACTTAGTATTGGCTCCGTGGTATATGGGAACGGGATAGATCCGTATGCTATGGTTAATCCATTGTAGAATGGGGAGGGCCTGCCTTGCTGCTTGGTATTAGTATCCTTTTGAGTGTCGATCATCAGTTGGCTGTGATAATGGTACTCCCGGGGTCCCGCGAGCCAGGTTCGGCCCTAACTGAGGTTACGGCAGCTGTGTAGCGTGGGAGCGTGTGTGCATGTCGACGGGCAGCCACCAATTGGCGCAACGTTTGTCTCCCAGTGATGAAGTGAGAGCAGATGAGAGGAGGAGGAGGAGGAGGAGGAGGAAGAGAGAGCGCGCGAGGAGGGGGGATGAGAGGAGGTGTAGCAGTGAGGAGACAGAGCGCAGGCAACAAGGGCGGCGGAGGAAGGGCCCCGATAGATGCACGAACGAAGGAAAGGACGGAGGCAACGCCTGTTCAGCGATCGGTCTCCCTCTCGGTTCTACCTCCACTGATTACAGTAGGAGGAGCACGGTCTGGATGGATTTACACGAAGCTATCCCTGATTATGATGATGTCACTGCTACACAGTCGTAGTAATAGTTGCTGGAGTTGGTTGGTGTGGTGGTAGTTCTCCTAATCATTAAGAAGAGGCGCTGCCAGCAAGGCCGCGGGGGAGGGGATGAGGTGGTGCCACTGTTTTTGTTGGCCTTTTGTAAGCCAAGCCAGAACGCTCTTCTGGACTCCTCCTTCAACTACTTCTTATTCTCTCAGTGGCAAACCTGTCTCGCTCTCGTACCTAACAAAGGCGTCATAGCGGATCGACACCTATCTTCCCCTACATTCATATCACTCAGGGGGAGGACACTATTCATTCCAGTGGAATCTCCCACGTGTGTGAAGACAGTGGTCAGTCAATAGCACGGCCACCGATTGGTGCTACTATTTATTGTCGAAGTAGCCCCAGCAGTTGCAACTTGCACTAGACCGCTTTCAATAGACCACAGCGCCATTTAATGATACGCATATGGAGGTCATTAAATGCAATTAAAATCAATTACTCTCTCCAATTCCTGTATATTCCCATCGAGTTGAAATGGTTGAAAAAAACACCAACTCCTGATTGCTTCCATGTACAGATACAATACTCACCAAGGTTGAGAAAATAATCTCAAAGAAAGAAAAAGAAGATGCGGTTGTTCTCCTTTCTCATAACAATCGCCTCTAACAAGGATGGTTGGGACAATAGCAGCAACAAGTATAGAGTCCCTTCTGGCTATGCTATCTACGAGCCCGCCTACCAACAGTCCAAAGGATCCTCTGACAGCGCTTGTCAACTTACATCCCTCAGCCTATAGGACAACTGTTGTCAACCAAAAAGGCGTCATACTCTGTCATTATCCTAATCACAGGAAAACAGGGGGCATTTTGCGCCTTCCCCCACGTAGCCATATAACCCACTTGGCCCCCGACCCGAATCTACCCCCATACATGCACCCTCCCCTGTTTCACTGTGATTCCCCCCTCCCTTATTCCCCCCTCCATCGCCTCCTTGCTCAAACCATGTCATAGTATTTTATATATGTGCGAGGGAGGGAAAATATGATAATAGCTGTGCTGCATTGTATTTCCCTACCTAACAGTGAAGCTTCCTTGTTGTGAGAAGGGATGTAGGAAAAAACTAAAAGAGAGATCAGGTGTGCTTCTCCGAAACATCACATACTAAGACCATCCAGGTTAGTTTAATAAAGCCCCTTGTGTAAAAACGAGCCGAGCAAAACAATTCACATTCAAATGGCTTATAGAAATCGGTTGGATAAAAAACAGGGCACCACACACTCTCTTCCCTTGCTCGAATGGCGCAGCGACAACACATAATTATCAGGGCTACATGGAGAGACAGGGCTAGCTTAGGGCAACGGCCAATACAAGTGTTCTATGGGCGGGAAGACAAGTTCTGGATAGGAGCTCTGTGCCCTTCATCCTTGCTTTTGTTAATCATAATAGGGCCCCCCTCTTGGACGTGTTCTTCTTCATACAAAAGGAAGCTGTCACTTGAATCAAAATAAGATGTTACTCGTCAGGATGTGATGTGATTTTCAAAATCTTGAATTATTTAATTCAAAAGTGAATATAATTATATATGTTACCATCATTGCTCACTCAATCGAAAAGAGAATCTCAGTAAGATGCTTTTAGATATAGAGGAATTATGTGAACGATGATATTTGACTAGACTTATCTTTAAATGAAGACACATCTATATTATCACTTTTGTTTTCCAAGCTGTTGGACATTCATAAGTCTTGACAACATTGCATTCTCCTCACATCTGGTACACAATAAAAAGAATACAATAGGTCGCAATAAGAATGTTGAATATCTCTATTTTCAGTTTTTAGTTAAGACTGTCTACATTGCATGCAAATTGTATAAGGAGAGAGACGACCCATACTTGGTATTTAGTGAAAAGCGTGGCTCTTAACATTCCTTACCAACACAGGCTTAATGCTTAAACAACAGATGCATACACACGAAAATGTTGATAGGCATTTCTGAAACAAGTGTTGGTCACAAATGGGAGAAATTCTACGCCGGAATGGAAAGACATCTTGAATTCGAAATAATAAATTTAAGCATATAAACTGAAAGTTGGTATGCACGTCTTCATAGTGATTGATAGATAACACATTATGTGTAGTCTTTTACAAAAGCCATTACAGGAATGTCCGACCTGACCGGCATACAATCAAATAGATGTTATATAGGGTGCCATACAATCAAATCCAGAGCAGATCCATTCAGGAGTCTGGAATTACAGAATCACATTCATATCTGGCCGACACAGCTGGCTAAATGAGGACCAATGGTAGAATGGGCGACAAAAGTATTTAATAAATGGCCACGTCCAAACTCTGCATGGTGGCCTGAGACCCAACTCGATATGCCAGGCAAAGGCCTGGCAAAATTGAATTGCTTTACATACAGCACTGATGGGGGAAAACACAACTTGGAAGGATCAATTGGACAGAAACAAGGATAATGCGTCTCCTGGCCTTAATCGATCAGCGATGATTCCCTCGTGGGATCCAAGCAGTAACATGGTTTGTGTTTTTAATTGTAGACCGATATGAAAGCAGACAGGCATTAAACTACATTCGTCCTCCTAATGGCACCACGTACAACACCAACTAACAAGGCGATCCGATGCCAATTAAGACTCCAATGATTACGCCTGAGTCATATTTGCCACAAAAGTTCACCCCAATCAGAGTCAATGCCATTACAAGACCTTGGAAATTGTAGGGCCAACTTGCCAGGCCCCACGATCGGGGTGTCCCTCCCTCCTTTGCCTCTCCTGCTCGCCACAAGTAATTACCGACTTGGGCTTGGACATCCTAGTCCCCAGTTACAATGTCCCTCCTTCGAGGCCCCCCACTAGGCAGGCCCCTCTATATTGAATAAAAACATCACTATCCTTCGCGTTGATCCCGCGAGAGCGAGAAATCCAAGACAATTTGGAAAGGTTAATTCATCCGGAGATCAGTCAAAATAGATGATGTTTTCAGAGTGTGGAATCTCTTCTTTTTCCTCGGTGGAATACCAAGCATTGTATTTTTCCCCACCAATTGCTTATCGCAATTTTATACGATTTTCCTCTGCCGGTCCCTATATACCATTCCAGGCATGATAATGTGTATGTTGGCGAGGCAAGGTGGTGTGATAACAATAAAATGATCCCCGGAGATGTCTGCAAAATCTAGTTTATTGTTCTGCTGAAGTCCCTGTGACGGTCCCATGCACAGTCCCTAATGGTTAGGCTAGTTGCCATCCAGACTAAGGCATATTATATTATAACATATTATGTATAATATATTATATATTATATATAATATATATAACACATATAATATATTATATAATTATCTTTGTGAGTGAAAGGGGAGAGAGAGATCCAGATTTGACACTCGGATCACTTCTTAATTAGTATCATTTTCCAGTAAGCACGAATAACAAACTACTAAGTTGTAGCCCTATAAAGTACTAAGTGGGAATTAAAATTTTACAAATAAATAATTACTTGAAAAATTAATTATTGTCGAATGATTAAACCTAATGGAGGGGAGGTTAGAATGTATCCGATTAAATTCTTAACAAACTACGTGAGTCGGCAGTCAGACACAGCCTGCCCTCTAGCCCCTATGTCAGGCCCACCTTGCTGTTGACAGTGGTGATCTTCGAGAGCTGACAGGATGGAGAGAAAGAGGGGAAGCTAGATATATATGTGGGTTTATCGACAAGACGTTCATACAGTAGTGACAATGCATTGACTGGGGCACCGGTATAATAGTATTGACTGGAATCCAGGTGACTCGCTTCTGCTCTCCTCCCCCGACACACCCACCCACCCAACCTCCATCCACCAACATTCCTAGCCCACTCCCCCGGCTTACAAATATCCCGCGTAAATGGAACCACCCAACCCAAGTTCTTTTCCTTCCCCTCGACCGACAATCCAACAACCCCATCGCGGTGCCAGACGAGCGGCCAAGATCCAATATTGGGCGCTAGACGGTGGCGCCGCCATCGGTGTATTTGTAGCACCAGTTGACAGGGTTTCATTGTCTGGTCTGGCAAGAGACAGCATTGACGAAAGCTAGGATCTCCCACTTCTCTATCCCTCTCCTCTGCCTCCACCGCCCACTCTTCGCTTCCCCCTTAGTATAAAGTAACCAACCTTAAACGCATATCTGATCTAGAGTGGGGGAAAAGCGCTTGAGCTTTCCAGCCATATGCATTAGAGATATATTGCAGTAGATTTACTTCTGGTTCTTACGCCATTATAGGCGGTATAGTGATAGTATGTGTACAGCTGACGGCGCGCAAGGAAGCTAAAGGGCCTGGCGTCTGGAAAGGTCTATAGTATATAGTAGAGATGCTACAGCGCTGCGGTCAGCCTATACTATATTTTCCCATACGACACCAACGGTGCGATATGGACCTATGAAGGCATTCACCAGCATATATCAACTGACCACTGACCGTTCCTGTTGTGGTTGGAAGTAGGATAGGGAGATGGGAGGGGGTAGAAGGAGAAGCAGAAGGAGAAGGAGGAGGAGGAGGTGAGATGCTTGGGGAGATGCAGGTTACATGAGGTCGACATGGCTGAGCTTGGAGGATCGAGTTACGGGCGCTCTGCTCCCATGCGGCCCCTTCCTCAACCTCTGCCAACTCTGCGAGTGATTACTGATTACGACCTTGGGTCTTGGGGTGTGGAAGAGTAACGCTATGCTGAGCTCTACACATCCCCACCCCATGGCATCTTATCCTGCACTTTCAATAAGGTCCCCTCCCACCGAAACGCCAGCCTCCTGCCCTAGTCAGCGAATCCAACCCCTAGGGCGAGAAGGTCCAGCAGTGGCCACTGCGAGGGGCGGGGAGGGCGAGTGGGCAAGAACCCAAATGGAAGCGGTCTTAACCTACGATCAATAGGGATCGTAGAGTAGATCGCCTAAGTTCCTCTAGCATTACCTGAGATTGCATGTCAGAGATACTAGATTCTACCCTATTCCAGCCATTATAAACACGTGCCCAGACCCTACTGCCATGGACAGCGAGACAGATTGTCCTATTTTTGTGATCAACTATTTTGGCAGCTTGACAGCCTTGTTTTTGTAACCGTTCTAGTCTGAAAATGGCTTATTTTAACTAAGCATTGAATTTCCACAGATAATAGGTACCCTACCTAGTACCCACAGCCTTGAGCACTACTCATTATAGTCGGTTTATAAGGCTGTCATTCTATGCTCCTTCCACTGTCATGTTGCACCAATATAATCACTGTTTCCTCCGTGGATAATTATCGGTATGGTATACAGTGTTTCCATATACGCCAGGACCAAATGATTAATGATCCTTGCCACCATCCCAGTGCATTATTATTCAAACCATTGCAACAACATTTGTGCATACATATTGATAACCTGAGTACTAATATATATATATATATATATATATATATATATATATATATATATACGTATATCAACCCCCTCCCCTAAAGGGGCGACTTGAAAGGATGTCCCTGAATAGACATATAAACATAAAAATAGAAAACACTCGCGTCTATATATGTTGATTTTGTAGGAAGTGGTTCACTCAAGGCGTGTGTAAATCTATATTTATGAAAGAGAGAAAATGAAAGTGATCGTCCAAATGTCCATCAACATAGCGGCGGCCTGAGATCCATTGTAGGCTAGCTGTTCTTTGATCTCGGGACAGGCGAGGAAAGTCCGTGACAAACAGATGACATGGCCATTTTGTCTCGGCCTGACACAGGCGATGACCATGTCATGTTAAAACTGACCATGAGACAAGGCCAGATCCAATAGAGCCATGTGTGTGGGATACATGGGGCCCACACGTATAGTCCTACATAGGCCTGATCATGGCTTTAGATGACCCCCAACACAACCATGGGTTGTTTCTATTGGTCAGGGGTCAAATGCTACTTGTGATCCATTGGCAACACTGCTTAGTTCTTTTTATAGTTGGTTTTAAACTGTTAAATATGCCTCTAGAGCATTAGAAAAAAGTTTGTTCTCAAATACTGAAATAGGCATTCCTGTTAAATAATTAACGATGCAAAACGTAAGATCGTTTTACACAGAACACAAAGAAGGGCGTTTGCAGTTGCAGAAATTATGGTAATGGACGGTAAAGTTTTGTTGAAAGACCTGGTACATCATAAAGAGAAAATGTTCTCTTATGAAACGGTATATTTTACGGCTTTAGGGGAGGTTGCAATTATCGGCTGCGTTCATTATTTCTCTTCTTCTAAAAAATGGATGATACATGCATGTCAGAAAGCAATCTAAGAATTGGTTGTTAATTGCCGCGATGACGAATTGCTACGTGAAATATAAACAAACAAAAAGTTGAGCAGTATCCCTGTGAGAAGGATATAGTGACACTAGCTGTGTACAATAGTGATTGTCACTAGTCGCTCTGCTGCCATATCCTTGCCTATACGTACAGCAGCTTGTGTCGTGGTGACAGATGTACAAACACTGACACTCGTCATGACTTTATATTGAGTTATCTAATACTGGTTATTGATAATTGTCTGATCCAATTGAGAGATTCCTGCCCGGGGTTTATCGGGAGTCGACCATTAAGTACAATAGAAGCATAAATGATAATGAGAATTTAGAAGTTTTATGGGACAGATGTTCGATGACCATTGTTGGAGCATGCGACACAGGAACACCATCAAATGATATTCTGGTTACTCACATGTGGGGGTTTATCATTCTCTTTGTGTGAATGTGTATAATATACTATGCTTTACTTAGGTGAATGTATTTAAGTATGCAGCTGGCTATTAAAAAAGACTAGATTAAAACCTTATTCATGCAAACGCTATATAAACGTATGGGAATGTGCATAAATTATTATGCAACTATTCAAGTCATTGAACAACGCAAAATAAATGCGTTCATTTTAAATCCAAAAGGAAAGATTATTATTTTCAAAAGGTAAAAGTCATTAGTGCCTATATCCTATATCCCTTGAGGCTATGACCTAATGACATTAGAAATCCTACTTTCTTTTCTGATGGGCTTTTGGTCTTACTGTAAACAAGGCCATTCCTTCGACAAACTAAACTTTCTGGTAATGAGCAATTCTATATTAAACAGCCATGACATATCCCTCCATATCGGGCTTGCATGTTCACTTCTGTGAATGTGAGACAAAGGAAAACCATTGAGAAACCCCCGGTGTGGAGGAGAGGTGTCTTATTTCATCTCAACATTTCACTCGGGTTAGGATAGGTGAAGCTATGTTTGCCCTTCGCAGGCCCGCATTTCTTCTCTCACTCGCCACCGGATCGTCATAAAAATCAGCGTATCCATGGCAGTGACAGGGTCGTTACCATGGGTGCGCGGTCATGGCTAAGATAAACATAAGGGAGATCGGCGGGCGGGAAAAGTTGCTACCGACAGAGGTTGTTGTTTCGGACATGCCTTAGTGATATGTGAGATAATGTGCAGCTGGGGCCACAGAAAATGTGTGATTACATACGTCAGAGCGGGGTCAGAAAGAACTAAAAAAAACTACCCCAAAATCGGCAAACTTGACCTACCACTCAATGGGAAAGTCGTACATGAAAGCAGAGAACTGGAAGCTTTCGGAGAACTCAACTGCACACAATTAGGCAGAAAAGGGAAATCCGAACCAGCTAAGAGCAACTGGTATTTATTAAAAGGAGAGTTATATTTTACACCAACGTTAAACATTGAGCTGGCTGTCTTCTCTCTCTCTCCCTGCTGATCATTAAACTATTTCTCCGCACAAGGAACACTACACTCGATATAAGTACATTGTAGTTGGTGTGTATTAACCTTGATGTTAAAAATGTCGATATCAATTTACGAGAAACCCAAATATTTCCAATCTCAGGGACACTAAAGTAAAAAAGATTCATATGTAGAATTGTTGATAAACCTTAGTCTCACATCCCAAAGAGTGAGTAAATTGGTACATTATGTTGCTGGACTCAGGGTCTATATTCTCTACAATGTACCAGCATATAATACCTGCATGTACAGGGAAAGATAGCTTAGATCTGTACAATTTCTCTTAAAATACATGATAAGGTACATAATGTTTCCAGCGTTCGAGTGCAATTCATGAAAAATATATAGTGTAAACCCTGAGATAATATTGATATAGAGTGAAACAATGTGTAACGATGATTTTCTACAGAGATCTTCCAGAAATAGATGACAAGCGATTAATCATTTCATTTTTGTTTTAGAATGGTGGCCAGTTTCGCCATTAGTGATAAATCAAGGAAGTGTGCAACAGTTGGGAAATGGCTTGGGCCTATTTGCACGCGGCGGCATGCTGCACGATCGTGATCTCCCTCCATCACATTCTAATGCGTGTATTCCCTTGCTATATTGCTCAAGCATACGCAATGTGGCTGTGCCGACCAGGACCTGTTCCAGCGTCTGTCTGCGGGGGCATACATGTGGGGGTATCTAAATTTCTAATCAAGTTAGTATGCGACCTTTCTCCCAAGTAACCATCTAAGATAAAGGGGACTTCAGATGATATAAGTGGAAGTTGGACGTCTGGAAGTACGACTGCAGAGTATCAGCGACCCCGGAGACAGTGGCGAGAGGCAATGCTGGGTACTCATGTGTGGTGCTATATGGACTTGCAAAATAAACCAGGCTAAAGTGTTTTAACAACCTCTCGATCCTTGGTGCACCGTTGTTAGGGCTTCCCGGGCAAATACATGGGCAGAAGGTCTTTGTGACCAATATGGCATTTTGAAGAGAGGGAGCGAAAAAAAATCTCAAAAGACACCTGGGGTTGTGCTCTGGGGGTAAAGGGGCAGGTATAGAGGCACTGAGGAGGAGATAGAGGCACAGATTGTGTGTGTGTAAGAGCCGGGAGAGATGGGAGGAGCGAGGTAGGGAAGGGCTGGGTGAATGGGATGCACGGCTCGTTCGCTGGTTGGCTGCTGACAGTGAGGATCTTTCCCCGGACTGGGTCCTCCATTGCCAAGCCAGCCAACAATGGGCTCGCGCCTACACCAGGCTCCTCCTATGGTGTCTGCCTGTCCTCAGCCTTCATATATCTCCTGTCAGAAGAACTTGGCTGAGAAGCAAGTGTGCCCCGATACTTTCCCCTCAGCCACAACACTCCTATTCCGACTATTTGGGTTGATGTTCTCTCGGTGCCCTCAACCCTTCTGTGGTTGACCTCCTTCAAATGTTCCAAATATACTCAGGACAAACAATTCTTAATTGTGACATATGTTAAAAATCATGATCTAAGTTGCTAATTATTCATTTGTCTCATGTAATCCAAGTCAAAATTTACTCAATATAAGTACTCCTCAAAAGCAATTAAAGATCCCTGATTGTCACAGACCATTGCAGGAGAGAAGAAGAATGAAGGGGCTTCAGTATCAGAATGTTAATCCGATACCCCTAACATACCCAACGCTTAAAGGGAGAATGAATACGAATTGCAGTGGAGAGGGTTATGGGGAGTGTCAGGGCCTCCAGTGACAAGCTAGTAAATGATAAAGCGTATTGTATCCAAAGAAGTATATGCGGGTGAATATGTGAGTTGTCTATGTTGTCAAGTTACATGCCCAAGTCCAGGGACATATAGGTGTCACAGGTCGAATACCATGACCCAAATGTCTGAACCCGATGTTCACCACCCAAACAGAAGTATACATCAAGCGTTCGAGGATCCCCCCATCGAACAATCTAAAAACATATAATGGGAAATTATGGTCACGCATGCATATCAGTGTATAGAATTCGGGGTGAGGGTTTGGGTATTCGGATATCCACTGAAATAGTATAGTCATCAATTTATAGCAATTGTCGTTGTGACTTCCTATTATCCCCAATTACTACCAATGGAGTGAATACCGTTCATTTGCCAATCTCGAAAAAGCCCTTGGCCTCTCGGTGGGATTTCAATTCATTTTCGGTAAGCCTATTGCAAATAGTCATGGCTTTATCAGTTAATATATTCAGGAATTCAGTTCTAACGGATTCTCAACCTCTCAAAATCTACATGCCCGATTTAAATTTCCATAAATTAACAACTGAGTAGGCCCTATACTATAGGTCATATGTCACTTCCTCGATATCTTGACCACCACACCTTGAAATGTTCAGATGTAAATGAAGGAAGATTAATTTCAGGTTGGCGAAACCACACCTTAATTTTAAGGCAAACATATTTCGCCACATTTCATATGTGATTTAGATATTTCATATGAACTCAACTCACACGCAATGACTATAGTATAGTGGTGGAAGCCGTGTAAACACCCACAAGTAGTCTTCACCATGCATGAGTTGTAATCGGAGTGAGTACACAATTAAATTTCCCTAAGGTGAGCCGTGCCCATATGAACAAACATCCTTTTCCCTTTCACTTCCTCCTAAATATGTTCAAGACGCTAGTTTTATTTAATGAGACTAGTATTGTATCAGTATTGTACCAGTTGCATTAGGATATGTTTAGAAGCACCAATTGTTACCGATGGTTAGAGAATCAATCTTCAGGTGATTCGCTAAACGCGAATCCTCTACATTACACCCCATCTCTCCTTTGGCTGCACCCCTATCCTTCCCCCTTCTACTCCATTCTAGCAGGGCCTCTGGTTCTGATAGGCTCTGCAGAGGCGACAACAGAAAAAAGGGGATTTGTTTTGAAACATACTTCATGAGCATGTAGGTAGTGGGCGGGAGTGAGAGTGTACTACGAGGGGAAAATGGGGAGGAAGAAAAAGGATTTCCCAGTTTGAAATAGTGATGGGCTGGTTTTGTTGGCAGCAGTAAGACATGTGAATAGTGGTTGGTTTGGCATACCCATACATCACATAGGACACCGCCATACAGTCATGGGGTAGTATATAGGGGCGCCCAGTGGCTGGCCGAGAAAATATAGGTGGATGGGGCAGCACCGCTGCCAAGCATGGCAACTTTAGCTAATGCCTAGCCATGCTATGGAAGCACACATACATGCTTCTTGGCTTACCACTCAAAATCAATTGAGCTTACAAATAGTGGGAGACATGTAACCACGATGGAACTCTGGAAATTTACTCATTCGGAATTCAGCTCACAGATGGTTAAGAAAGCACTAACTACTTACCTTTGAAAATAACTTCCAAGAGTGCAATATCCAAACATTACTCAAAACATATTCCAAGCCAGGACTTTCCAAATGGAAGGGATATCTCTCCGGAATATCCTTTGTTTGCAGGGATCCAGTGAGCTCGAGAGGATTGGTAGAAGTAGGGTGAAGGTAAAAAAAAGAGAAGATTAAGTGCTTTATAAAAGGTATCCTGCACGACTCGATGGAAATGGGGATGGGAAGCCAGAGCCTATGGATGTAGTCCAAGATTTGGTGAGGTTGTTTTGTGTGTAGCGAGCGTGGGTACTCCAAGCTTGGATGATGGGTGTAGAGTTGGTATAGAGCGTTGAGTTGGTAGTGATAGTGACGAGGCTTCTCTGGTAAAGGCTACACCTACACTCCAGACTCAAACTCCTCTCCTTGTTGTTGTTGATGACGTGCCTACTACAGATATTTACCAGTGTAGTGCACAGGCCACATATATAAGTACTCACACACACTCATGATCGGTATGGATGTAACAAAAACAATTAATGACCTCCTTGTATGATGGAACTCGAAGGCAACAGATTCTGCACCAGAAAAAAGCTGTGGAAGACAGCTTGTTCCAAACTTAAAGTACTTAGAAAGCAAGAATGATTTATGTATTTCACGAAGTCAGTGATAAGAAAAAGAGAATTCCAATCTCGTGCATGAATGGCAAATCAGGAATTACATATCACGCAGGTCCCATTTCCAGTTGTTTGACAGACAGCCAGTCCCCCCTCTGTTGTGTGTTGGGGGTTTGTGATGGGGGTGGAGGATGTTGATATAGAGGTCCGTTCTGGAGTAGTACTAGTAAATTGAGTAGTTGTAGTTGTGGCGGTGGGGTACTCGTTCGTTGTAGCCCAGATCGGGATGAGCAACTCTTGTCGCGTCGCGCGAGCCCCTCACTGCTGCTGACTGGGCGAGCGAGTGAGTGGGTGACTCCCCGCTCGGGTGACTAACTAACTCAACGGCCGATGGTGTGAGACTGTGGGACTGTGGTGTGCGCTATGGGCTCGTGATGAGAAGGAGGAGGAGAGGAAGCAGTGGCAGCTGCTGATGCTGCTTGGTGGTGTTGGTAGCGGAGGTTTAGAAAGGGGGGAGAGCCTTTTACCATTAGTCTGCTTCACTCCGCCGCTGATACTGGGCGCTGATGTTGATGAGGATGATGAGGGTTACTCCGCCACGGTGAGGCCTTGACAAGCGGGGCACCACCTTTGTGGTGGGGCTGTGGATGAGGAGGAGGTGGTGGCGGTGGCGGTGGAGGTGCTCTGGTGGTGGTAGTGGAGGAGTTGTAGTAGGGGGAGAATGAGTGACTCGAACAACAGAGAGAGTAAAAGAGGGGGAAGTAGAGAGAGTGCGCGCGAGAAAGCTTCCAAATCGTGGCCACTCACACACTCTCACTCACTGCCTCGGCCCCTCTGACTGCAAATGCCGCTAAGCATGTAAGCAAATAGCAGCAGAGCTGCCCTAATTAACATAGCAACACCATCTCCCTTCGGCCTGTCAACTTTGTCATGCCAGCAGAGGGGAGGGGTGGAAGAAAAGCTCGGGCTAGGGGCACTGTGGGCCTCTGGGGTCACTTCGGGGTCGCCTGGGGAGAGCAGGGCGCCGGATCCAACCCCCAGATTATCCAGATCTTTTAGGTCCTGCGTAATATTGGCAGCCGAATCTGCTTCTGAGAATTTTGTGGGTGACATAGCTGTCCAGATATGAACCTTATCTCTCAGCCTCGACAGATCAGGATGTATTGAATGGAGGACAAACCAAGTATTGTGCTCAGACTTCTATTGGAAGCCACATTTGCAGGAAAAAATGCGAGCACCTCAAAGAATTCAAAGACCGATAAATTGATCTCGATTTCAATTGCGCACTTAACCTCCAATATCATGTTGCTTGATTTCTTTGACAATCTGGTTTTAAACAGGCGCGGATGGAGCTTTTTCTGGGGTCACGGGGGAGCAGATTTAAAACGCTTTTTTCATCAACTTCGCCCAAAAAATTGGGGCATGACACTCGCTCAAGTTTCATATGACAAGCAACGCCGGCGTGAACGAAATGAAATTAGAGATCTGCGAAACAAACCAAACTGGGCAATCAATAAAAGGAAGACTGGCCAGCAGAGAGAGACAGCATTGGTCAAGGGGATGAAGAACGTGGAAGGCGATTGCAGTGGGGGGAGTAGGAAGATGGGTGGGAGGGTCTGATGTGGAGAGAGAAGGCCTTTCTCCCAAGGCCTCGGCCCGCCGCCTCCTATCAATAAATCTGAATATGAAATTATAACAATCTCAGCAGAGCAGCGCTAGTCCCCACGCGTTGGCAATGGAAAGCCTGGTCTGAATGGAAACAAGGATAAATGTGACAATTATGACTCGGACGCCCATAGTGGCCACTGCAGGCCCCTCCCACTCTTCTTGCCATAGCAATGCGATGTGGCTGTAATAACGAAAATATGAAATTATGCCAATCTGCGAAAGTCCAGTCTGACAAAGAGGTGGACGAGCAGGAGAAGGAAGAGGGGCGAGGTTGTGGCAAAAGGAGGGCGGGTGTGTGTGGTGGGGCGATCATATAGGGCTCGCCTGGGTTACAAGGACATGGTGTGTGTGATGTGTGTGCTTGCGTGTCTTATAGCAAATAAACCTTAGAACTTTATATAATTCTAACAGTATCACTTATACATAAATGTGTCCCTCCATTCCTAGAGTCCACCAAGATTGACCGATGTAGGCCTATAACTTGCTTAAGTGTTGGAGGGAATAGCAAGACATAGGTGGTGGGAACGGATGGACCCCTGTGATCATATTCTCTCATCTTCCACCTCCAGCAGACAATACAATCTCATCTCTGTTCATCACCCTCGAATGCTTGCCCTTGGCATAGCTGTATTTCTACTATGACTATTGATTCAAAAGAAGGCCACACATAACCTCCAAAGACTCTGAAATGCGATATAGCCGAGTGCCTAATAAAAATTACTATCTTACATCGAGGAATTGTCATTTTTATAGTCATGGTAGTTATGTATTGTTTAGAATATCAGGGATAATATTAATCAAATGTGTATCGTATATCATCATAACGATATGAGTACATTACATTTTAACACAGTGTACATCCAAACTATAGTATATTTTGTAATCTCATAAATAATGTCATTTTCCATCATTTCACTAATCTCCGCTGCTTAGACGCACACGTATCGGTCGCTGACAACATTCACCTATATATGGACCTTCCTCCAAGCAGACATCCTCGCAAGGGAACAATTGCTACAGGCGAGAGTGCCAACAGCTGACAGGCAAGTCCCTTCACATTGTTGTGACAAGCCATCAAGCCATGGCTTTGTGTTTTTCTCCTGGCGAAGCAACTAATGACTTAATTTCTATCAGAACTGTGTAACTTGAGAAATGTGGAGGAAACCTTGGAGGGGAGGAAATGTACTTCAGCTGTCAAACTGCTTATAATGGAGAAATGAGATTAGGTGAAATTCTCGATAACTCCTGTCTTGTATGGTTTACAACTGCTATGCTAAAATTTCTAATTAAAATCACTGCCAGTCATTTCAGCCGTACATTATTGCTCGCCTTCCTATTTTTATTACTGTTTGATGAGCATCGGATTTGGATAAACACGATCAAATGCAACCACCAGGCAATTATTGGCTTGAAGAGACAAAAAACGTAATTTTGATTCACGGCAATAAGGGAGAACTGATTTTAATTGTTTCAAATTGACTATAATGAGCAAATCAATTGCGTATCATCAACCGCGAAGGTTTCTTAAAGAGCAGTCGGATAAAACGCAAATAAAGAGGCAAAGGCATCAAAGCTACAGATCTGCATGGTTGAGATTGGGGGTCTTGCATGCTTTCCACACACCCATTTGTCCAGCAATTCTCCGACTCACCCTCGTGTTGGTGGCAAAGCTAAACATCTGTAGTCAGATCCGCGCCCTCTCTACCTTTCCTCGCCCGCCAGCAAGGCTTTATTCTAAATTGATCGTTGTCTTTATCGCATCGCCTGAGCAACTCACGTTGTCGTACGTGCTTCTCTGACCAGACGTACACAGTAACTGTTCAGTGCCCCTGGCTTCAGGGCCCCCTTCCAATTGTCCCTTAAGATCTGGCTTCTGGTCTGGCTTCTGCTGTGGCTTCGGTCTGACCTCTTACTTGACCTCAAAGGAACAGGCCTTGGATTCATGGAGCAAACCATTAGAGTCTGGTATAATAGTCGTATCGGCATTCCAATAGTCTAATTTTGTGCTGTTCCTTTTATACAGAATGTATTGAGCTGGGTACGAATCCCTTCATACATTCATTAATCCATGTATCCGATGTACATTCCAATATTTGTGGGCGAATGTTTGGTGAAAGCTTTCCAACTCATCCGAAATTTCCCTGTGACTCGATTTCCTTGCGAAGACAAGAATGATGTTTGGATAATTTAAAATGAGTATCACCCGTTAATAGATGGTAATATACTACCAAAGGAATTAGAGGAAGACCAGCTAGGGAGCTTAACTACTAGAACTATAAGCAACATGGTAAAATGACATACAATCAATCAATCATAAATAGGACGGACATGGAAGCGAAGAAAGTAACGCCAAGAAAAGGAAGGTGCTCCTAGAGTGTTCGACCTGTTCCTCAATTAATCATATTTCTCAAGTGACTTGAAGAGGAAACCGGGAGTTTCTAGATGATTTAGGTACCTGTTGACTTGGTTACACACAACCAGCTTTTATCCCTGTTTGATTACGAACGAAAGGTGTTGATGTGGCCATCCCATTACAGGGTGGCAAGACTCTACCTGGCCACTCGCCCTCCCAGCCACTTGTCGATAGGAGTATGCCCAGTCTGGTGTGGACAACACAACAAATAAGTGGGCTGGCCACAATTTGCTATGATTTATTGCAGCAGCTCAGGAAAAAGGTCTGGACGCACTTTTGGGGGTACCCTGGTGTCCTAAGTTCTGGAAGGTTTATATATCATGGAGCATCCCAGCTACTAATAAGACAGACTGAGAGAAACTACATTGTATTGGAAAGAATGCCATTGGCTAACATGGAGAGAGCTATGTCAAATGCAGTCCGAGCCTAGAGGAAATATTTACTGCTTCCTCTTCCTTCATTGCTCCCATATATCTCATCGATTCCCATCCTGGATGTGGGTTGTCAAAGAATGGTATTTAGGTTTCAAACATTTGCTCAATTAACTAAATTACACTATGCGACCATTTCATTTGGTACATGAGGCAACCGGGGTAATTACACGAGTAATCGCCTATTTCTACCCCCATATGCAGGCGTGGTGGAAAATAACATTCGTCTGCAGGGATACCAAAATCATCAGCGGTCACATTTCATAAGTATCTTCAATTAGTTGAAAAAGCGACCAAATGTCAGTCCATTTTGTACTGACTAACCGCGTTTCATTTACCCATTTGTCACAGACTGTTGGCAAGCAAACAGCTAATGTAGCTAATATTAAACATTGACCTATTTGCATTATAGACGTCGCGGTTGCATCACACGGGTTACATACATTATATAAAGATAAATATTGCGTGTATGCTATTATACTGTTTAACCCATGCTGGCTGTACATTATATGTCAATGTATACAACCTAGGTGCCTCCTTCAAGTCGTGCCACCCTATTTTGATACTGTTTCTCTGTATTAACACTATTCTCGTCATGCAATGTGATTATAATTATATTTTCCACTTGGAAAATCAAGGTGCTTATACGATCCACGCTATTCAACATCATGGCAATTAAATCATCTGATGAAAAGTACCATTCCAAAATGGGAGCAGATGATACACGTATTTTAGAATGAGTTCACACCTATTATAACACATCTTTTTACATTGGATTTTCTTTCCTTCATTTGGATGCCTTTTTCTTCGACTAATCACTTTAAATAAAGATAAAACCTGTGGTGCGAGTTATGATCAGTGTATGGATATGGGAGTGCGAGGAATATTATATAGGAATAGCTGCATGTCTCGCTGGCCCTATGGACATACCGACAAGTGCGAGCAGGCCCTGCTAATTGTCACTGACAATGACGTAGCTGGGGCAGCATGTGACCACTGGGGTCTCCAGACCAGTCATAACCACACCAGCACGCTGTGTCACCAGGGGCAGTACTGTTTGGGGCTAAACAAAACATTATTAATGAAATCTTTCAACATAAATCGGTGTCAATGTATTTATTGACGGATGTTACAAGCTTCCGAGTAACACACATAATTATAGTAGACGTGTATATTTTTTGTGGTGGGACTAAAGTCGTGGTTGCAGTGTGAATTGTTTGACTGCTATTGGATTCTGGGCATTGTGAAATTGGCTATATCATTCAGGATTCATCAACAAATGGGATCTATTGTTATTAACCGAGACTGGGAAATTAACTGTTTCAGAAAATGAAGTTTTTACACCACAGATGAAACTGAACTGTAGAACTGTAGGTTTGTAGAGACTGAGTTTTTTTCCGGTTTTACTGTTAGCTCTGTGGCTAACTGTCAGTTGACCTAGCAGGGTCAGTTTGGGGTCATTTGGACAGGATCCATTAATCGATCACTGATCTTGACCGCTAACAATGTTAGCAAAATGTTTCATTAGAACAAATGCCTCCAGCCTTAACATTGTGTCCGTGACACAACCGAGCCAAAACCAACAACTTCGTGTTTTCTCTTCTTGGGTTCCATAAGTCAAATGAGAAAAACCGACATACATATTGACGAATTATAAAAAGAATATTCTTGGATAATATGTTCAATGGAAAAACTTAAGAGATACAAAAAACCGAAATTGGATGGAAAACGTGCTTCTCCAGTGAAAATAAATTCCTAAAAATGTGTCCTTAAATGAAAACGGGTCTCATTAACAGTGATTTCTGTCGTTGTTGTGCTAATTGATTAAAATTTGTGGAATGCATGTAGTAATGACTTTTTCTAAGTAAACCTATGGTATGTGCTAAGGATGGAATATTAGAAAGGAAGAGAAACCCACTATAGTAAATGGGAGGAATAATTTAACCAGGAAACCACAAACGTATCTTTTATTAATTAGGGCTGTACTGTACTATAAATTATATAGGATTTAATTTGTTTTGCAATCAGAACATAGCAACACACATACATACGCCTACATATCACATGGCTAATAATGTAACTACTTTAGACATCCTAAAACATTCAATCTATAATTACACTGGGTCTGAATTATCATACTTATTATATTATATTGTGCTCATTGTTTAAATAATGTCAGTCGTTAGAGGTTTTTGCACTGTTTCATGATTCACGTGAGGGAAGTACCATACATATAAAACACAAATGGCGAGGTGCCCTTAAAACTGACCTAATATGTGTCAGGCCCGCCAGGGTGTGCTCGTGTGTTAATTATCACTCGGTCCGGGCTCATCTCTTCATGTCTAATATAGGACATAAGTGCAGAACTCGGTCCGTTTCAGTAAGAGCCTTTTCCTGGATCCAATGATAACAAGGTGCCCCCTTATAATTGTTGATAATGGTAAGGGTGAATTTCGACATAAAGAATCCAAAATGCAGCCATAAAATACGTTGGAGTCGTGCAAAAGGCACCTTGTGTTGGGGTCAATGTTTACAGCCTGGCCTTGGAATGTCTTTTGGGGGATTAAATATACTGAAAACTTCCAGCTTTGACACTTTTAACACTCATTAATTTGATTGCACATAACAAGGGCGGTTTTATTTATGAACAGGGAATTTCAACTAAGATAAAACTTTCTCGAACGTTACTAGCTAAAGATGCCCAAGGAATTTAGGCAAATGATCGGTATTAAAGACAAAACTGCATTTATACTGAACGTAAACGCCTGGCACGGTGTATGATTATCAATAGAGAAACACTTGGGTCACCACAATGATGAGTAATATCTGTATCATTTGATATGCCCGGGATCAGTGGTGTCACTGTCTGACCTAATTTGGTCATCATCATACAGACATTACCCGGAGAGGCAACTAATTCTATTGTTTTCAAGGCAAAGTGCATATCCTGCCCTGAATTGCTCATCCATTATTTAAGTACACCATTTGAACCACTCTTGTACATGTAAGGGTGTGGCCGGGTTATTAGTATTCAACAACCGAATCCCGATCCGATACATATTTCATGGAATCATCAACATCTTTCCCATTTCGCAATAAGTCCATCAAGGGCTGTATTCTGTCGAATCTAATCCCCCCAACCCCACCCTCATCATTGCTATGTTAATGCCTCGACCATGCTGCCTTGGTAACGGTTCTGTTTAGCACAATAAAAAGCCAATCAATGAGAAGTATTGAACACAGGTATTTGTGAAATGCCTGGTATTTACTCGATATCGGAGTTTTTCCACAATTCTTAGACTGGTCTATTTCATAACTGTCCATGAAAGTCATTTATTCCTTAATGTGAGATCTTCCATGTACACGTTCAGCTGGACCTGAGGCACAGGTGGTATGGTTCTTGGCCGTTGCACCACGATGGTTTTCTTAACCTCTGACCACGTCTTTCCAAACAGTTGGTATACGAAACTGTCACCATTTCATGCTTTGTTCGACTCAGCACATACCAATGATGTTTAAATAGTCTCTTTGCATTTAGAAATATAATAACCTTAAATGAACTTTGACATTTCTAGCTAGAAATATGTATGTATGAGAATTCTCTACTCTGTATACTGTGACCAAAGCGGATATATCATAATCCTTTTACTTTGCATGAAGGAAAGCTCTCTTAATGCGTCCCCAAAATGGCATGTTAGGACCATTTCATTAATCACTAGTTAAAAGGGAAAATGAACTTAAAATGTGCCTCACTAAGGAATAGGGCTCTTTGAGAAAGAGAACGAAGCATGATGTTTAGATCAGAGTTCAAAGCAGCTAAAAATATTCTGAATCAATACCAACTCTGTTTCTTGTCACTGTTCCACGAGGCCTTTGCAGATGACACACCAAAAAGCAACATATTGTATGGTGTATACAGACAAGCAGACACGTAATAATCATATCCCAGATCAAAGGAGATCTTTCAGGCAAGGAAAAGGCGAGACAGTCGAAAGAGCGACTCACCAAGAAACACAAAGTGTCTCGCGATATGAAAATCAATGTGGTCATTCTTGCTGTTTTGTTGCTCCCCAATGCAAGGGTTCATGAGGGACCAAAACTGATGAAGTGGCAATCAGTGTCTTTTTGTTTTTGCTCCAAGTGAACTTTCCCATTCAGCCAGGTTTATTGTTGGATCATCCCAGCTCACGATGTCTACTCGCTCCGAAGGAATGCTTTGGATCCTTTCAGCCGGCCAATACTGACGAACATTTGTGTGAAGTTACTATGTGCAGTGCATTACTTGTTGGGGGATCTCTTGCCTCAACGTGACGAAACAGAGGAAAACCGAATGAAAGACAAGGAAGGAAAAAAGAATCATTTCGCAGGACATTTTGCTCTTATTTCTTGGGGGGAACCATTGTCGATAAAAAGTTGCGACAATGCTGCATGGCATAGTTGTTCGGGATATTAGGTATTTTCTTTTCGCCCCACGCAAAACCGTAGGCTGATATGACAATAGGCTGGAGAAAGCAATGCAGAGAAAACTATGATTGGCCTTGGGAGGGCCCCGATACAGGGAGGCTCCCGTGTTCCTTTGTAGTGGGAGCGAGGCAAACTTTGGGCGGCCATTTTAATTGCACATTCATTGCAGCATGTTATCAGTGGGTAGGCAGCAGGCTGGAGGGGCCAGGGTGGATGGAGACGACGTCTTGGTCCCCCAAACCTTTGTGAGCCACTCATATGCATGAACAAGCTGTTCTAATGACGACCCAACAGTGCTCGAGCAGCTCAGGCCTAATTTAATACGCTCCCATTATCTATACTGTCCATTGGCTCTTCTCTGCGGTGGCCGGGCTGGTTGGGACCTGGAACAATGGGTGGCCAAACATTAGACCACCTTAATATGAGCAAGGCACAACAATAGCAAACATACCACACCCAAAGACCACCCACTACCACTCGGCACCCCTCTGCCGGCTAACTCATCACCACATATATAAAAAGGAGTCACAATGTACATCCCCCATCCTCTCAGATGCCCGGCCGACATGGTTGTTGCTGGGAATTATTAATAAACCCAGCAATGATTACAATTATTAATACACGCTGCAACGCATTTGGGCGAAACAAATAACTGCGATCATGACATCCCTGACAGAAATATACATCCGAATATGGCGGTGATTTATGCAGGAAGAATAATGGAAACACGTGATGTTAATTCCAATATCATGGCATTGGTACTATCATGACTCCTGATAAGGCTGATGATCAATTTCATTCGTGCTTTAGCTGCAGGAGATATTCAGATTCCAGCTCTAATACAGCATTACACTGCCATATTAGATGTCACTATACACACGATGTTTTTGTGGCATTGTTGCTTCTTATACCCCTTTTAACAGAGACAAGAAAAGTCATACAAAACCGCGTCATATAACTGTAAAATAATACCCCACCCTCCTTTTCTCATCAGTTTAGAAATTGCTCCTTCTGCCTATGCAAGCAGTCAGTGTATATATGGGCGCTGAACGAAGTATGCGGAGAGCTAGGGAAGGATGGTAATGAGACGTATTTGAGCAATTGCTTATCAATTCTATATTCATTTGCAGCTTCGGATTACATGGACAGAGAGGTACACCGGTGCTCATTTGTAGATTACAAAGATTCAGGTGTCACTGTCGGGTAGACAAAGACAGGTGATGAGGTCAGAGAGGGAAGGATATCGGAGGTGCAAATTGCAGACTTCCTCTCTTATTTTTCTGGCCAGTTGGGGGCAGGAGCATGAAATGTCTGACTAATTGGATGTCCTGTATAAAATGACATTTAACATCCAATGTATAAATTTTCCCTAGTGTATGCAACAGATTAATGACAATATTTTCTTCCTGATAAATGGTAAGGTATACTTTTCTCAGCAATATGAGGGTGCCCGGCGAACGACCTTTTCCCTCAACCAAAATGATTTTAAAAGCCAACATATAGTATAAAATCATGATCACTGGCAGGGTAAAGTGCCAGACAACACTTGTACGGATAGTCGGAAAATCGACAGAAATATCGTCACCACTGACTTATTACGACTACACAATAACTCCACTTTCATACTTCGGGCAAAGGGATTTCTCATGAGGAAGGCATATATATAGGCTTTTTCATTCTCACCAACTAATCCCAACAAATGGACCGACCCCTTTTCCTGAGCACAATACATTTTAATCTAGTACTTTTGTCAAAGATTCAATCAGGCATCTAACAGTAGGTGCATTTAAGCCCTGGGCAACCACACAACGGGGGAAGAGTCTGAATTAGGAGACCAATTTACAGAGCCCTAGTTTTTAAGAAACCATTGCTTTATCCGGTCTTTCATAAGTAGTTGCCGCTTGATTCTCATCGTGAATAGTCCCACCTGACACCTTTAGCCATGAAGATTGTCTTTGTGTTCCAGCTACCCAGTTGACCTTATATCTTCACAGGTATCAATGGCCGACTTCAGTGGAAACTCTCCGCATCGCCAACAGGTGCTCGAAGAACAGCGCCAACACCTCCGCACCCTTTAGACACTCAAATTACACAACAATTATCCCGTTTTTCGGCGCGCCCCTTTGCTTAAAAGTCCTCTCGCATCACGACTGTCAAAAATCCCTCTCGGCTAGACGAACCTCGTTCACAAAATACAGCTGAGAAGATTATTTGAATTCCAGACATCTTTATCATCCCCAAATCACACAAGCTGGTGAGAATTATTCCAAATGTAGTGGCTTACTCGCAAATGGGAAAATACTGTTCAAACCCACATTTTAGAAACACAATGAATTGCCATGATCTCTGACAAAAGGATTCTCATACGAGTCGTGAAGAGCATGGTTTTACAAAATGAATTGTAAATACCTGTCAGCGGCTCAACAAACGCCGCACCACACAAAGGGAAAAATTAACCGATTTTAAAGGCCAGACGTTTACATTAAAATGTATAAATGGCTCATTATTCGAAGCATCCTGATCTTAAGGTGGGCATTGGAGTGGAACAACAATGGGGACTTTATCAACTTCATGTATAAACTGGCGGGGAAAAGTACCGCTCGGGCTGGTACTCCATCTAAAACGGGGCTGATTACTGATCAGAAAATTATCATCTTTTGACCTAGGTGCGCTATGAAGGACGCCGTAAAAAGGGTCCAATCGTCAATCACTGGTCGCGTCCAGGGGCATAACTGGGGAAAAATAGGTGATTGTGGGGTGGTGGGTGGGTGGAGGGGGCGATGGGTGGTTGTGTGTGTGGTTGGGAATTCGCAGGACAATGTATACCTATGGGGCACCTAATTGCAAGCATTATACACCTGTTTCTGTGCCATATTGTACAAACTCGTGTATATACAGTTCAGACCCTCCAATAGTTGCCCGATGGCCTTCTCACTTGCCTCTTATAACTCACGTACAGGAGACGGACGTGAAACTTGCAAACCCAATCATTCAAGAAAGGCTGAGATTAAAACCGGCCTCCCCACTGGGAACTAAAAACCCCCGACTGAATGAAGATGATTATGGTCTTCTGTATTTATCTGCGATCTTCTCCGCCCGCTTTGTTTTTTTCACAATAATCATCTCGGTTGTCCGTTGGACATCTTTTCATTTAGAACATTTATGGCTTGTCAAACAGCGGACATATATTCTCCAATCATTAGGCCTAGGGGGACGGAATAACAGCAAGACTCAGGCCCCAATGAAACCAAAGTGAGTGCCCTATGTCAATGGGGGATGCCAATTTGGGCGTCCCTCTTTTTTGTTCGGTAAAGAAACAATCAGAGGTGACAAATGTGCCTTGAAAACCTTGGGCCTGTGAGAATGAAAGAACAGAAAAGGGCCAGGACCCTAACTGCCAAATACGTACACCCTGTTGGCCTGGACCCATCTAAGCTAAGGGTGCAGAATACCACTAAACCGTACAAATGCAGTAATTTTGATAGGCGGGGAGTATATTACTTGTTTGAAAGCAATAAAACCGGTCTTATGGAACGCGTTTCAGAGGCCATGATAGAAAAAGATTAGTCTGACATATCGAACCGCTCAAATACTTTATTTCAAAAGAAACCGGAGTAGAGATAATACGTTTCCGTGAAAAAGATTTCATATTATTTAGTACACGAAAAGAAGGCATATTCAATCATTCTCTGGAAGATATATACACTTAGCAAAAGACGATCCATATCTATAATTAGGTTGCAAGCATTAGTCTTTCCTTTCCAACTTTCTGCTTCATTTTCTGCCAGTTTCTCTAGGGAAAGGCATGGAAAACAATATGTTAAGCCTCTCCTTTTTATGCCTTGGGGTACCACTCATACTGGCTGGGCAATAGGAGTGTTCACCTGAAGGTGATTAACGCGATGACAAGACTAACGAACATCCTGATTAACTTGGTCCCCTCCAGTACCCTCACGATCCCCGTCTCGCTCCTCCTCCCGCCTTCCACCACTAATTACAGGTAAATGAGTTCGTCATTTGTTAGCCAAGGCCCGTCACAGACAAGGCCGAGCCCAAACACAAATCATCACATATTAGCTTAGGATCTCAAAAGCCATTGTTCTGTCTAATTGGCAGGACTGTCAGTTACCATTGGTTTTGTTTTGTCTGCCTGCTCCGCGCGGTCATTTCTTGACATTCTCAATTTGGTTGTTTCCCTGCGGTTTACATAGTGAATACTTCCAACCTATTGCTTGTAGGCTGAAATAATTATTGTTTTACAAACAGAATATTCAACATTTTATCATGTTTTGCTACCTTACACACAGTTAAATGGAATGATATAAACGCAATGCCAACATCTTACAACTTTATACCATACAGTAAATTTATTTGTGCCACACAATTGTTATGATTAAAATTCAGGTTAATTGCATTGGGTGATATAATACGGGTTCCATTATAGAGCAGACAATTGGGAACAAATAAAAGCATAAATTTTCGCCGGTATCACTCATGAAAAATATTGATCGGTCCCTGTCTAGGAAATAAGGTCTTGAGTATACCATGCGCCTGGCTGGAGGAATGTGGACTTTGCTGTGCAGGTAGAATTGCTATTTGTTCTATATCTTGCACCACCAACCGTTGCTTTAAGTCCAATTAAAACATTATGGCATTGGAAGTGGACTAGAGCCAGAGGCATCGATATTCTCTATTTCAAAAGAGCCATAGCATGTGGAAGCGGGGGCCGCATACGTATAGTTTCAGACCATTGGGACCCTAATTAAAGTCGGTGTTTACCTTTGCCAAATACATTACAAATACGCTTTTGGAATGGAAATCTGGGAGCTGTCTAGAGTAACAAATTGATCAGGACCAAGCCTTGAATTGCCATACATGCATGTTAATTCAATACAATAACGCCACGTGACTCTTGCTGAAAAAAACAAAAGTTTGCCTTACTCGGTATATATTTGTATATATTAATTAAATAGATGGAACATGTCCAAAATGATCAAACTTATTAGAATAATCAATACATGATATCATCCAATATTGCATGTAAAACCGACCGCAGTAGTGAGGTGAGCCACTAATTCAAAGGGGTGAAATTGCTTCCATGTTCTAAAAAATCAATACGTTTAATTGAAATAAATTAAATGGTCTTTATTCTACACGCACCTCTGTGATATCGATAGTCCCATTTAAATGTGCACTATGTGTCATCGGTATAGCGAATATATACCGGGTAAACTGGTTTAATTGTGTCTATTTCTCTCCCCGTGAGTTTAATCGTTCATAATAGTTCCGGATTTAAAAGCTGCAGTGGTCTCTTAAGTACACACATCAAGTATTATGCAATAGGAAAGAATCTTTGTAAAACAAATGCCCCTAGCTAGTATCAACTAACTGGGGTTTTAACGACTTTTCACAAGAACAGCTCAGTGTTAGAACTGCTACAATACAATGTTTATAGCTTGAAGATTGATCTGGCCCAACGTAGAGCTACTTGGAAAAGCCTGTATTGTGTAACGCTATGTTTTCACTACACTTTTGTTCTTTTTCACTTTCAGGCAGGAGGTTCGGGTTGTTTAGTAGCGGGCGTTTAGTTTGATATTACAGCAATTATTTGATGACGAAATCTATACCATTCGTGATCACAGACATATATCCATTTTTCCAATAACAATGGGCCTAAAGACTCTTTTCCTGCTTGAATACATACAATTTTGGTAACCCTATACCCTGGCTTTAACCAAGAACATACTATTATTAAAGGGATATAGCTGCCAAGAAGTGTTAGACATTTCAGTAAGGAAGCCACCAAAGCCAGCGGTTTTGGTAAGTTGGCTTCTGGTCGCCTACCGAAGCCATTAGCCGAAATGTGACTCCAGCTGAGCTTTGTGGATGTACCAGCCGTTTCCCTTTGAGAATTGGGCGACAGAGCTTTCTTGGAGAACGGCGATCGCCTCTTGATTGCCTTCTAATGGCCCTCGTCCCCTAATAAGCAAATGTTTCATTAACACAGGAGAAACAAGGAGAGGGAAATAAGGGTTGTGGATCTGGTTGTTGAACGGAGGCCAACTGTTGGTTTTGGTCTCGGGCTAATGGGCTGAAGGCCTCGCCAAGTGGTAAGGAAGACAAAGGATCAGAGAGAAAGACAATGCTTCCCTGGTAGAGGCAGTGAAGACAATCTGGCGCATTGATAAATCATGGTCACTTGCATGGATTTGTGGATCCAGTGCCTTTTATCTCATGAACTCGGGCTAAGCCAAGCATTCTGAAATAGGAGGGTGCTTACGCCGTGGAATGCATTGATCCGTGATGTGATAAGTGCTCCATAAGGAAAATCAGGCGAATCTCTTGCTCCCCTTCGTCGGGCCGTATTTCTTTTTTTTGTGGTTCATATTTCAGATAAGCAAACTCTTGAAACAGCCTAATGCAGGTTATAGCACCCAATAGTAGATAACATTAATTATTTGTACTAAAAGTACTAAAAAGTCATTTTGTTACCATGTGGTCCTTATGATGTTGTTCTAATGAATAAACGCGTCAAAATATATATTATAGCCTACCTTTGTTTAATTATTATAAATTCACTAGTAGATACAATTAATGATTTGTACTAAAAAGAACGAAGTACTAAAAAGTCATTTTGTTACCATAATAATGGTGTCTTTGTATGATGATGTTCTAATGATTAAACGCGTAAAAATATCTATTGTTTGATTATTATAAATTCACTAGGGAAAGTATTTTCGGTTCAAGGGTGATGCCTGTAGTAGTAGTAGTATATTTTACGTTATCATGTTACCTTCGAGGAGAGAATCACAGTCCACATCAACTGCTGAAGAGGGTTATGTACAATTCGACTCACCTGCAAAGATATGAAAACAATTTGATTGAGCATGTTTATGAGGTGCGAGTGGAAACAAAATGTTTGCTGGTTAAATTAACCACTGGGACAATGGAATAAAAATATCCCAGACAGGACTTGATCTTTATTGGCTTCCATAAACTTTCCAACTACGTTTAGGGGTCTCTGGTCCGGTTTTGTCCCTAAATTGCCCTTCCAACGGACAATCCTACCAGCGGATAGAGTCTGTGGTCGACCCCTAAAGGACTTGGAAGGTTGTGGTTTGGAGGGAATAGCCTTATGGACATGGGATAGAGAGCTCGCTATCGCTCGCCCTCTATCCCATGCCATAAGACTCTTCCCTCCAAACCACAACCTTCTAAGTCCATAATAAGTACTCGCTATATCCTTTATCTCTGAGCTGTTCCTGTGCAAGTTATGACCTGGACAGTTGTGTAGGGTGTTCAAGAACAACCACAAACATCTAATATCAAACTGTGAAATTGCACTCTTTTTATAGCTACAATCCGCGGGCGCCCCATCAAGGCGAGCGTTTTAATGTTTCAAACGGTGAAGTGGGATGAATTCCACCACAGTCGGTCCGGAGCCGGAGTGTACTCAATGATCTAGACAATTAACGGGGGTTTTTGCATAAAATCATCCCGTTGTAGCGTGCATGCTTTCCATGCATCAATATGGACAATTATAGCTGGCACTATGGGGTCCCTCCTACCAACCTTTCCCTATGGTATACCCCTCTCCGATTGATCCCCGGGCATACATCACCCTCACTGGGAAATTCCAGCCCCATCTCTATGGCAACCATCCACTAACAGTCATACTTATTCCGACTGTGCACGTGTCATTATTGAGATCGATCCGTGGCACATTTCCATTCATAATGTCCATGAAAATTGTTTAATTAAGTCAATTGATTAGGACCACGCCTAAAATCATAACACTGTTGCGGCTCTGCTATTGTATCAAGTTGGCTGGGGTGGTGGGATAGAGGAGGCTGAGCTTGGGAGTTGGGTTGGTAGGGGTGGGTTTAAAAAGACCAGGAAGGCCAAAAAAACTGCGAGGGTGGGGGCATAACACTTTGATATTTAGCGCGCATGGTATTAAGTGCTTGCCTACGCTGCGCTATGTATAAGATCATGCCGTCAAATGCCAAACCAGCCAAGTATGTCAAGTTCTGTTTGATTTAAGCTTCCACGAATGATAGACCCAGTTTCCAATCTAACCAAATACAACCCGAATATATGGAACTCGTTCTCGCGGTCGATCTCTCATAATTGCTTTTTGATAACAACCTTTTTTCTTTTGTTAATAGATTCACATACCATTTCACATGCAAAGCAATAAAAGCTCCCTTTGAATCCACGTCATAATGAAATGGCATTGTAGAAAAAATTACATCTTGCTCTATTTTTTGTTCTTAGTTGCGAAAAAAAAATCAATAAAAGCGAACCTAGGGTTGATATGAAGCATTATGGCCGCGAGTGCCTCAAGTCTCAGGGGATGTTGATGTACTAATCACTGTAGCTCTTCCCTCAGTTCTACCCAGCCACTCAATCCCTTTATTTCACCCCACCCTCCCCATTAAGCCTCCACAGTCTCAAATTCAACACCAAAAAGAATTAATGTCATCTTGGCTTGAGTATTAGAAAGGGTCACACTTCCTGACAAACTTCTTATGCCTTGGGGAGTAAGGTTTTTTTTTCTACAGACCACCTATTTGAGTTTGATTCCATTGCAGTGTTTATGTTGGCTTGGCATGGTGTTGAGAACTCCCCAGACTAGACACTGCTGCCCCCTTTTCAATATCCATGTCCAGCAGGCTGAAGAAAAAAACCTGTGTGTATGGATAGGGAGAAACAATTCTCAACAATTTGGATATAGATTTAGGTCTTTATTTCCAAAGACCCACGTTTCTGAATTCAAGGTTCAAGTCTGAGGACATACAAGTGTTAGAGGTGGATCGCAGTCCCTCCTATTACACCTCCCCCTCCGTGAAATATCACATAAAATGTAGGATTTGCCAGGGAATAGGAATGAGGGGGTGTTAGGCTGTAATGTGCCATACCCTAGCCTCTATTGCACAAACGAGGAAAAGGATTTGCATGAAGATGGTCTGGTAGTATCTGGTGGCCTTTTTTCTTCTCGACAGCCCTCTGAACTGCCCTTCCACCCCTTGGTACGTAGTGGTTTGCGCCAATATACAATAGGTCACATGGCCTGTGCGGAGGACTGGTGGAATGGTCGGTGGGGGTGGGAGCAGCAGCAGCCACGGCGGGACTGGATGAATCATAGCCGTTGGTTGCCTGTACATTAACACCCGCCCAGATCGCCATGTCATATTGCGCCTGACCTGCCCAATCCATACATTCCATAACACACTAACGAAGCAAGGGCCAAGATGGCCGCCAGAGCCAGAGCGATGGCCTCTGTATCCGGGCCAAGCCCTTACCAACCAACACCGACATTCCGGTCGAGGAACCCATGCCCTAACCACAACCCTTGCTTCTCTCAGAGAGCATAACCCCTACCCACTCGCGTTAGTAACTCAACTCAGCAGCTTCGGCTGGAGATAGAATTTGAAAGATGACGAAAGGGGGAGGAAAAAATAAATCATATGCCATTTATGAGAGTAGGGATAAGGTCCGGCATTTCTGCTGCCACAGACAAAAAGCGGGGCCATTTTGCCCGTCGTTTCACTGTGTCAACTCCTATGTCTAAAAGCCAAGCCAAAATGGCGTGAGTCTCAAATATGATGGAATGCGCGCGATCTCATATAACTGGATCATTTCAGATTTTGTTTTGAGGAGTGTTTTTCTCTCGCTGTCAAGCCCAGCGCCTTGCGGATCGAGGGGAGAAACTGGGAATTTTCTTCTAGATATGCTTCTTAATGTCAGACCCTCTATTTTTATCGCATTATGATAAACAAAGAAACAGATTGCGCACATCTGTGCCTCTGGCCTGCTGGTGATATAGAAATGGGGAGGAAATGCAAGCTGCTACACTCATTCGCGCACATCTCGGATCTCCTCCACCTTCTGCTTGTTCTTACTAATCCAGAATTCCTTATTTGTTTCAAATTTACAAGTCTAACCACCCGTACAAGACCAGCATCTAAATACCCAACGCAACTTTTTGTACTTCCATTCCGCTATTCACCATTTAGAGATAAGAGTAATTGGGCACTGTAAATCACTTTTAATGGCCTGAATTTTACAACTGAATCAACAATGTTGGCAATTAAATTTGACAATCTATATGAGGGCCAGCTATTTAAACAAATAGCGTTAGTTGAACTTAACAATTGGGTAACCCCGTTTCCAACACAACAACATCTAAATGGGAAAGGTTTTCCAGTCGAATTTAACCATGTTCAACACCATTGTTATGGTAAAACAGTTAGCTCCAAATCAAACCATTGGCTACAACATTATAATTTGTTTGTTTAAGGAGACTTTGGTAGTTGTTGTAGAATCATGCATGGGGAAAAATGGCTCGGACCATCTTGGATCGATCCCCGCTGTGTGATTCCCAAATCTCCCCACTAAAATTATAACTGCCACAGGAGAAAGCATTACTAAACAAGAGGATTTCACAGTAGGGCGAAGTATTGGGTGACAATTTCTTTCATTCTCCTCGTGTCTTCTGTCTGACGTGTTTTGACAGGAGTAAAAAATAAACTCCCTCCTCCTCCATAGGGCCAGACACGGATTCATCTCTTCGCAGTCAGGATTGAGTGATTACTCTTAGGAAATACACAGAGAGACTTGAGTAAATAAAACAGGAAAATTCTGCCAAGACATCATTTGAATATTGGAGTGAGATTCACAGGAGTTCGCTACCTGTGTAACCTATCGCCTAGTTTTGCACTGCGATATATTTGCGCCAATAAGCCCCAAATACTCCAGAAAATAGAAATACCGAGTGAACTTGAAACTAGCGGTGAAAGGTCAAATTAGCAATTCAATCTCAGCAAACTAAGAGACGTGCCTCCTGAAAAAATAACTGGCATAAAGTGCTAGCGCAGCCAACGGTCATATTTTTCTTGTGTGCAAAAGTACCTTGTTCATATTAAGGTTGCTTATATGTACGTACATATTCACGAGGGTTAAGAAGGAGTCTGATGAACAGGATTTAAGTCTACATGTACATCCTGGCAATAGACAAGGGGAATGTTTACTTCATATTATTGGTTCCTCGAATAAAAACGATAATACACATAACTCCATTCTATGTTCGGATATTCAATATCGAAGCATTAGTCTTGCGTACACTTTTTCTTTCATTAAATTTAAATTGATAGTTTATTCAATATATGCTAGAAATGTCAATAATAATACCTTCATTATGATAGATGCCACATGGAATTTCACAATCAAATATCTTTCACTTTATTTGATATGAACATGTAGAAGGAAATAGCACCTCCGTCAGTAATTCTTTTATTCCTTCCTTCCTTCATTTATTCATTCATTATCAAAATACCTTAAGCACGTTTTGCAACATGCTTGATTGGGGATCGTGCGATTAAAGATAAGTTGACAATACCCCGTGGGCGTGGCACTCACTGGCTAAAAAGAAATGAGCAATTGAGCATTCGAAGACTCATTGAGATATCTTATTAATATTTAAATGCTTAATGTAATAATTTGTTTTAGAGCGTTTAGAGCGTTAATTGCGTCAATAACAATATTAGGTGATATTTCTTTTTAAAAAGGTGTGTAGATCCCTATCTCTTTTTCTTAGAATTGCCATTTGAAAGATAACGTATACCAGCCACCCTTTTCTCTGAGTCGTTAAATAGTTTAGTACTTACGTAATTGACATAATGACAATATTCAGATTTCTCATTAGCTTCGTTTTCCGCCAATTTAGTTCATGATAAAGCCAATACTTTGTCTGAAAAGGAGAATACTACGCACGGAAATAACCTTATACGTGTATCAAATTTCAAATGAAGATTTTCACGTCTACGTCAGGAGCGCTCATCTTGCATTTAATTGTCTGTATCCAATTAACGAGACCTATTCATTAACCGTAATAATTGGTGGGAAATTGCATGGCTGAAAATCACATTACCTGGTCAAACAGGTGGCAGGTTCCCACGAAGGGAACTGATTCCTGTCTGTCAAAATCCCAGTCCAAAGGGACAAATATTACATATATGATTTATCTGCTGAGATCTATGTCTAATAACACCAGGTAAATCGTAGCAGTGTTTTCAGCAATTACCTCACTTTAAGTAAGACACTTTATTTGACATAATTAGTCACCAATTATATACGAAACATGGAAAAACTGGTCTAGATGAAAAGAACGTCTACTTATGTAAACGTTCCAACAATTATTCCAACTACAGATGCGTTTGCGTAAATTTCCTCAGTACTGAACAGAAAATGATTTGTCTAATAACTATTTGGACATTCGCTCGAACTGAAGTTATAATTAGTTGTTTAGACCGGGAGGATTAACATTTAACCTGGAGCATTTCGTATGTAAATGTATACATGTATACATATATAACTGGCCACAACGTGATCATTAGATAGTCATTTGCATAACTTGTATCATGTTTGACTTCTATGCCCTTCAGAGGTTGAGTCAGGAATAGCTTGGTTCCCATGACAATGTCTTTGTGTTATGTTATGTTAATTATTATTCTAATACTTTAGGTTTCTAGTTATTATGACCATTGGCACTGGAGCTTTTCGACCTGATTCTTCACTTCTACAGAGTCTTTGACCCTCTGGCGAGGCTCCTCCTTCCAACAAACACTGGCAAATTCCTTCGCCTTTTAAATCCTGGAAAACGAAAAAGAAGTGAAGCAATTGACGATCGTTCTTATGGCTAATGAACAATCATCCCTCTGATCCCAACACTGTACTTCTTGGGATTTAGCCAAATGCTGAGAGTACTCTGGCTCTCTCTCTCTCTCTCTCTCTCTCTCTCTCTCTCTCTCTCTCTCTCTCCCCCCCCCCCCCCCCCCCACACACACACACTCTCTCTCTCTCTCCCTCTCTCTACCTCTATATAACCCCCTCTCTCTGGCTATCCCCCTCTCTCTGGCTCTCTCTCTGTCCCTCTCTTTCTCTGTCCCTCTCTCACTCTCACATCTGCTCACGGCAGGCCCACAACCTAGCAGCAGATGTACCCCGAGGTCCGATTATTTTAACCCTTCTGAAAAAGGAGATGAAAAAACAAACACTCCCCTTCCAATTGCCTCGTTGTATATATATCTAGTGCCATATACCCTACCGATGAATGTACATAAGAACGATATAAGCATCTTGCATGGAGGATATTGTGTTGCCTCAGTATGCATTGGTGTATATCGGTCTAAGGGTAGTGTATACGGATGAAGTACCCCCTAGGGAAACAATGAGTAGAGGAAGGGTTTCTTAACTTCGGATCACGCAAGTTGATCGTCCTATACCGTAGAAACGAGCTGGGGCTATGCCAAGTATAGGTAGGCTAATGATCTACTTTGTTAGTTGTGTCTGGACTGCATACCATTGGCCAGGTCCCCCCTAATACAAGCGCCAAATTAAATATGGTTTGACCTAATCGTGTAGATCTATGCTAAGCTTTCGAAAAGTGCTGAGTGTGGTCATGCAATGATACCTTGCGTAAATGGGGGTGGGGTTTGCTTGTGATTATCGTTATATTTCGATTGTTTCACTCCTGCGAAGGGTTTCGATGTTGAAGAAGTGTTTATCTAAACGTCAGCAGCAAAGAATCTTAAAAGCGTTCGCATCACTGGAGCAATGTGGAATAGTAAAATGTTGGCAAATGAAGGTATAAGATTCAGGATTTAGTACATCCATTATATATACCGTCTTTTGGGCGATAATAGACGAATTCCATATCAGTCATCGTAGTGTGCATAGGTCGGAAGGTTATGTATTGTTCTATGGCTATCATCGTCACAACGTTATGTCCATACCAAGTGCATCTCTATTATTAGAACTGGGCGTTTTATGGTATCTGGTCAGAATTCGTAGTTAATAGTTTTTCTTGTAGATGAGGATAAGGTATTGTTCATAAGGTATGCCATGTGGATAATATATTTTCTTTTGACACAAGTAATAAGACCCCTCTTGTCCCATTGATTCCAACGACAGAACCGTGCCAAATATGCCCTAGGAAGTTCCTGTTTAAGAAAGGAGGAAGGTTGTGGGCATGTATAAAAAGGAAAACAATTTGAAATTGTAGGTTGCAATTAACGTCACACCTCGTTAGCAAGAAAATAGGTGTAGAAAACGTGTCCGAAAGAGTTGCTCGATGGTTTTAAGGGCAAGCAAATGCCATCGACTCCCCTTGTATAACCCTAATAAGGTGACTGGCATTCCAATTAGGCCACACAGTGTTCATGGACAAAGTCCCCTTACCTAGAAGTGTTACAGAGCGAAATGTAAGGACAGACGAAGACGAAGATTGCATTTAACACATTAGTGAGTGTCCCCAAATACAGGTAGTCCAAGAACCTGGAAGAGTCTGACCCTTGCAATCCTAACCTATGCCTATAGCAGTACCTGGACGCTGCCAGTAGACTGACCATGGCCTGAGCAGGTCAGCTGCTCGGCTAAGTCACAAGTAAAGTGGCTCTTGGAGTATATATGTCAGTGCTCAGGTATATGTTAGCACCCAAAGCTGACCACATATAGCACCAGTATTCGCAATAATAGACTTCGTGGATTACAGGCTGAAAATACTGTTTTCTATTATTAGCATTTTGAGTTGTTTTTTTAAACAAAGCTGACTCAAAGTCCTGAGTAGTTTTGTATCGGTGTGTTTGCTTTTTTCTCTAAATGAGTCGATACAAACCATAAAATGAATATTGTAGCAATACAATTCTCGGGTTTAAAAGGTTATTTGTGACTAATTTGAAAATGCCCAAGTTTCCTCTCTCGGCGTTACATCAAAGTATAGACACCTTCAAAGATAACTACTAACTAAATGGTAGCTATCTATTGAGGTTGGTGTTCTTCCCCCGAAAACCAACCCGTCTAAAGGTGTGAGACTGAGGAGGGCAGTGTGTGAATGGGTTTGCCATCAAAAGCCAGACCATGCTCGTTTATGGGCGCTGCAGGAATATTTGTCTTTTAGTTTGGAAGCATCGCAGGGCACCCGGCTCACACGACAAAGCCAAACCGTGATCCTGCTACAAAATGCGGTGTTAATTTTTCTAGGCTTTTAATATTCAAGCAAAAATGAGTGAGTTTTTGCTGGGGGAGGTCAGGTTGGACAATCAGAATTGTCAGCTAAGTGTGACTTGGCATTAGGCAAGGTCTCTGTAGGCGCTACTGGATTCTCCCCTCATTTGCCTACGTCAACAGGAGCCTCTGATGTTTTGAATTCGATTCCCCTTATGTTCTGGGACGGGAGAAAACAAATTGGTCCTGGGATGGGTTGTGTGGAATTGTGACTAATTATACGAGACCAATATTTCGCTCAAGGTCCCAAGAATCATTTGCATAAATGGGTAGTGGCATGAACAGTCAATTGGGCTGACTGATGCAAATGAGTCTCCCTCATCCCCCAAAACATAATGAAAGCTAAAACAAATAATCCTAGACAAATCGAACAAGGCTTGAAGCCACATTTCAGAAATATACTCCCAGGAATAGAATGGTCCCTTCTCGCACGTTCCACCTATCCCGTGCATGCTGCCTAACAACTCGAAATGGTTCGCAAATTGAACAAACAACATTTGCCTTAAATAATTCCACGTCAATCTTTAATGTTAGAGATCAATTATCATCCGATGGATGCGAGAAGACGCATGCATAGATAATTTACAACACAAAGAGGTGAACCCACATTTCTATCATTTAGATATATATGTGAAAACATATACGAATTTCATGTAATTTCCTATTTAGAATTAGAAAGGACAATCTTAGATTTGTGTTGGCATAGATTCCCACACCCGAAATTAAGGAAAAGGGTTGCAGAACAACACTTTATAAGGTTTGACCCGCTTGAAGCGACGCAGGAGGAAATTAAATATACTGCTTCACAGAATCACTCTAGGTCCAAACCCTCAGATCAGATAAGAATGGTGTGTCAGCCTACGTCGCTAATCGGTTTCCTGGCCTAGGACTCGGCGTTTTAATGGGAATATAATGACATATTGGGGTCTTAATGGAATTATAATGATATTTTGCGGTTTTAAACGAGAGGCTTTCCCTTCGTTTGTAGGGACTCTCAACTTTGGGCCTAGACTGGAATAGTTCCACCCCACCCACCTCCTCATCATCACCATCAACACTTGTCAGATAGGATGCTTCACTGCCAACCTAAAGACAAGGGATGGGCGCCTGTCTCTAAAATGGCAGATCAAAGACTGCTACTCGATCCTTAATAACTTTGATCATCTTAAGTCTGTTTGATCTTGGAACCGACGATACCTGTCCACGTTGCCTGGAATATATTACTCTGATCTACCTAGCCTTCCACACCCCTCGCCCTAGCTTCAATCACACACAACTTTTGTTTTAGCTTCATTAAGGACTGACAATCCTTTGAAATATTACTTATTGTCTTTTTCTCTCTCCAGCTCGAATCTCCAGCGCAGGTACACGACAAAGGCCTCGGTCATAAACGTACCGGATCGTGTTTTTATTACCATCTTCAAACGAACAGCAGTCAAAGTTTCACTGTTCAAATTACCGAAGGCAATTTGCATTGTGATCGTTCGAGAAAAGTGATTTCCACATTAAATGCGGTTAAAGATTTCCTTTCTCAATGTAAAAGGTACAAGAAGGATGGGTACAGTCATGCAGGGTTTTGTTCTAGGCTATGTCCTCCTCAAATTAATATTCTGCCTATACGGACCTGGTAACAGGAGCCCCCCGCATGTTGCTTCGGTGAAAAGAGGATTTGCATGCAGAGGGTGTCTAATAACATCTTGCATCCAGAAAGTCATATTCATTGCTCTCATGCAAGGCATGCAATGTTTGGCTTCAATCGTTCCCGTGTTCGGATAATTAATGCCTTTCAGAGCTGCATCTCTTGATGACCCACAATTGCTTTATGAAAAAAGCACCAAGACCTCGTCATGTTCTTATTGCAATTACGATCGATCACATCTTACAGCACTCACCTAACCTAGGATTTTTCTGTGATATATAGATGAACCTCATGTTCAAGATCTATATGAGGTCGATAATAAACGACCAGTAAAAAAATTAACCTCACATCGAGTATACATATATGTATAAATCAATTATACACTCAATAAAATTGCACACGCTTTTGCACACTTGATCAAATTCTGAACAGCATTGTTTTTACATGGATAACAATTGTAGTCCAGCTCCATTTCAATTGCTTTTATGGTACTACAACCATCTTTTCTCTCTCCAAAATCGATGACAATATTATACAACCCCTTGGTTCTTCCAAACAAAACATAATAAAGTTGTATTTATTAAAGGTTATACATTTCACATTTTATTCATCAGTACCCCACTAGCTATACTACCCTCTTTAGTATTTGCCCAGCGTATGCTAGGTGGGTTCACCTGTCAGAGCGTGTCACGACACTCCTGCTTAGAAGAGGGTATAAAACCTCAGTAATTAGTGCGCATTAGGTACTGGCACACGTGGAATAATTCATGTTGCAGGTGTCTGACACATGCAGCTAGCGCACTGTTTCAATAACAGTCCCCATGCAACATCTATATCTTGCCCCCTTTTTTCGGTGTCAACGGTTTAGTTCCTATATGAGGGCCCGCTAACAGGCTTAATGGTAAAAAAAATGTGGCCACCCAAATTACCATGCCCATTTCACCTTCCCTCCAGGTGGTTCAGAGTAATTGTTAACTTTGTGCTTAGAGTAAGAGGAAAGCTTTGTGCAAACTGGTTTAATGTTAATGGGGTGTGGTATAGTATGCATCCTTTTATCATCGACGTCATTAGTTGTAAATGTATGCCGTTGGATCAAAAACTCGAATTACAGCGCATGCAGAGTTCAGGCAGATCTTTCTGTTTTTAATACACTGATATTTTCGGTTCTTTGCTTACCTTGTGAACAAAAGTGGGACGTTCCGGGGGTTGAATGTTAGAAAGCAAGTTCCCCCTGTAACAAAACCTTTATACATGTTGCCCAGAGATGTAGTGTATAATTAATTAATAGTCTAGTGAGGCACTGGCGATTAGAGCCGCTTGTATAATGCGTTACATAGGTTAAACGAGCATGTACCCATTCATCCGGAACATGTTGTATTTGACCAGCTGTGGTGCCATTATAATCAACTCAGGTTTCCACATGATTCATAAATTTTGACATAACCCCATTAATTCTCTCCAGTCCGGCTTCATACACACCACCTCCACTACACGGCCTAGTATGATAATCCCATGCGATATTTTTCTCTATAAACCTAGCTAGAAATGGCACGATTTTTCGCAGGCAATGATCTTCAGTGAAACGCTGATAGGACTGCACTAATTACAGGTAGGACAGGTAAAATGATGATCAAAGCTCCCCCATCACTTTGGTAACACTAGTCTATGTGTGTGTGTCATCCCATTAATATCACTAAAACCTAACTGATTACGAATACACACAAACGCCGCCATCTTATTGTGAGCTACATCTGTACATTATTACACTTGTGACTTGGGATCAATACAAAAACCTGCGTATCGGGGCACGGATCTATATCTGCCTTTGTTCTGTATACGACAATACCAGTATTTAACAGAATGAAGCATGTATTTATCAGCACATATTCTTTGTGCATTGCTACGTCCAGAAGTATGAGGCGAACTATGTAGCGTGATTTCATTTGAGATTATTATCTTTTCTCACAGGTAACGTATCATAAAAAAAAGATATTCAGAACGAGAAGAGGAAATTAAAATGATATGTACAACCTCTCATGCCCTCTAGCATATCCTGAAAGCGTGGAAAACTAAATATTGTACAGGTGGTGTAGGAGAATCGCACTTCATTCCCACAAAATAAATGACTTAATGACTTCCCACTTTTTCCACTTTCATAGAGAAACCAATAGCTTTGGGTGAATCATATCCTGTTGGTAGAATCAGCCTCACTTGTATAATGAACGAGGCCCAGGATGATGCAGTAGAAGGAGGTGGACGGATAGAGAGACATACAGAGAATGAATTTCTTGCCTCCGGTCGTGGCACCAGAAATACCTGTGTGTTGAGTGTCTGCCAATGTCACTATTTGATACAATTGTCGGTGTATTAGGACAGCATGTAAGGACAGAGGTGCCCGCCTCTTCTCTGATCTCCTGTGCTGCTGATTTCTAGATGGATCAAGCCCGGGATGGCTCCTGGGTTAATGAGGGCCTGAATAATATATACAGCAATAGCTTAAACAATGGGGATGGCATACTTACACTCTATATATACTGCAGGTTGAACCTAATGAAATGAGCTATTGTCATTATACAAGGTCACCCAACTCAACAAGGTTTTAACCAATTACACTAGTTTTAATGGAATATGTTTAGTAGGTGCCATACATCAGTGGATTGGCGAATTATCATTTTTGTCACAGATGCTGGAATGGGAGTGGCATCATATTTATGACCACACAATTGTATAATTGCATGCATCTAGGATAGAGAGTATCGTGGTGTGTATCAGAAATGGGTTAGTTTGTTGGATCCGGAGTGATATTAATGCCATTATCTCTCCTCTTACGTTGGTTATTTTCGACGTCCAAACCCTCGAGGTAATATTAGTCTTATTTATACAATGACCCATTCTTTTGCACAGGGTACACTGTTGAGCACCTTTCATCAGTCGTATATATCCCTTCGAGGCTTTGTGATTAAAAGCTCCCTACATGGGCAGGTGTTTTAAAGTCGAGAAGAAATAACCGTCTCAAGGTAAGCTGTGCCATAAAAAGATACCAAACCTGCAGCTTAAGTCATATTAAAGGAGCCTCATTCAGGGTGGGCATTTCTGAATAAGGTGTTCCACTGGACTGTGAAGATGTCTTTTGTCTCTTCTTTATCCCCAAGGTCCTGACACCCTTCCCTTGCTGATCGCTATGACGCTACCACGTCATTAGAAGTGCACAAACTCATTAAAGTTTCCAAAAATACCCCACCTCCCTGTAACAAACCCGTCTGGCTCTTCTGCGTCCAATAAAGACATCTACCAGTTAATACCAGTGACCTCCAATGATAAAATAAAGGGATTTTCAATGGCCCCTGACGCTACTGACGTAAGCATTGGAGTGGTGACGTAAGCACTGACATAGAATGACGAGACAGTTCGCCCAGACGGGAGCAGTACGACTCTTGAAGCGTCACTCTTGTGGAAACTGGAGGCAGGTTAATTGTCTATCTGGATTTTAACACCTGCCGCTAAAGGTGATTGTTGGCAAGCCAGTGATTACATAATTGTAGCTACACTCCCAACATCACATCTAATTATATCTAATCACAGACGGGTGAAATCACTGCCGCTCTATTGCAATAGCTGACTTCAGGGAGGGTCTAGGGGAGGGGTGTTTAGAGCTAGCTTGGCCACAGTTAGACAGTTGGGTCAACCCAAAAGTATTGTTGGGGAGATCAGTGATCATTTGCCAGAGTTACAATCGTCTGACTCAAACTGGACAATAGCTCCCTGCATGAGGTATGATTAAACTGACCAGTGGTCAATGGGACAATACAATCACCATCCAGCAACTTTGGAGGTGACCCGAACCAAACTAGAATGAAGTTTTAATTCCCTATTGCAATTATTTATTCTAAATGAATCCTCCATTGTCTGGAATTCACAACGCAGACATAGAGATGAATTAGTTGAGTGCCTGGTGATAACCTAATGAACCATGTCCATATAGAGTGAAATATTTTGGCAAATGTGAGTGATGGAGTATATTTAATTTGGAGTGTGAGACGACTAGTGTGCATTCCGCTCCAATGGTGGCTGTTGATTGAAGATATTCAGATCGTGCTATAGAGACTTAGCAGTGGACAAGCGACAATGGAACTCTCAATATAATTATGTGAGCGGTGACCCATGGTTTAATTACTTGATGAATATTTGTCATAAATCTTTCCAAACAACTGGTTGCCTTGTGTCAATGTGATGTCGTATACATTAAAAGGACAAAGCATTATTTAATTTACTAAACAAACATCCACGCACAAAGGGCAAACCCTATACACATCGAGTGCCTCAAGTGCACAATTGAGCCATTGTTTTTCCGAAAGACAGAGGGAATGCTAAGTAGAGTTAGTTTATTTTTCTGGCCTGGAGGCTAAGTGCAGGTCCAGCCTCCTGGGCACCTCCAGTGAGTTCTTCAAGCATACCGTGCACGCTCACCTTGATCCTGAGGCAGGATCCAAGGAGAGGTACAGACACAACAAATTGCTGGAAGAGACGCTACCGGTATATAATGTATACACTGACAGGTGCTACATGACGACAGTCTCCCACCCGGGGCCCATTGGTTTGACAGTTCCATCAGGGAATGATGTTCACTATTTAAAGCCACAAAACTTCCATGTATCTTCATTTTGTTTGGCTTAAACAGGTAGCCCAAGGTATACCTGCCTCTAGCAGCGAGCTTTTGTTAGCTGAGGGACCTGAATGTATAGTGTGACTATGGACCATCAGGACAGCAAAACATTTAACTTGAAATCGTTCCACTTGCCCTTTTGGTAGGGGAGGATTTTTATATGTTCTGGTGGTTTCTGCAGGCCATGACCTTTTAATATAGTTTTGCTCAACACGATGGACCATTGGTTGGACGATTTGGAGGTAAACTTGGGCTAGATAGAGCTTTTGTGTAAATAAACAAGGTTATCAGTGGTTAAACTACATGTTGAAAAAGTTAACTTCCGTTTCGGTCGGTTCTATAAACAGTGACGAGGGTATAAAAAAATGCAGAGAAGATTCAGGCCCGAGCTAAGGGAAGACTCACCTAGTCACACCTTGAAAAAGCCCCAGGGATATTTATAAATGAATTCAAACTAACATCTTCATCACAGCCATGTGAAGGGAGACATTTCAAGCTTTCAGCAACCAAGAGCATGACTGTTGATCCCAAAAGGAATTTGACAAGTTTGGGAGACAACAAGCTAAAGGCTTCACACTTGTAACCATCCACTGCGTCCACCCTTCCTTAACAAATCTCCTCAGTTCGCCAAGACCCAAACAGTGATTTGTCGTCTGCGAATAAAAGGTCGGCGAAAAAACGGTGTAAATAGACTCCAGTTGCAATGGCCGTGTTACCCAATACAAGTGTTTGTGGCGGGCCAGGCCAACAAGGACTGGGAAGCCAATAGGCGTTCGTCGGAGCATGAAAAGACTTTTTCTTTCTCCATATGCTCTCTGCCACTGTCTACCTCTTGATTAATGGCACCGGAAACCCTAAGGAAGACGTATATTTGTAGATGGATAGGTTCGGAGCAGCGATAACTAAGTGGCCTAACCTTGATGGAAAAGCACCTGGAAGAGCAAAGAGACTATTCCCACAACATGATTGCAAGGTGTTGAACAAGGGGAAAGACTGGGATTTCGGCGGGAGCGGTAGATTAAACAAGACACCGATATTCCATATATTATATAAAAAGATAGGGGTGTTGCTTGAGGTATAGTGTCTTATAGTTTTTTATGTATGTAGGTCGCAGTTTCAGTTTGATGTATGACTAAATGCGACCTCCCCACATCTAGTATGTTTAAGACACCGTGGGTGAATTGGGAAACATCACTCCTGTCCTTTAACAAGAATAAGGAGCCAGTGATTTATATCTTGACACTCAAGATGGATGTCTGTTGTATGGTTAATACTGAATTTGAAAAGAGGTACATTCGAGGACCATGGGGATAGCCTTGCAACTTGGTTAACTCCCTTGTGTCTTGCTATAAAACAAGATAACTATAAGAACACGCATAGATCAGGGATGTGTCGCATATGATTTCGATCCAGTTGCAATTGTTATACACACTTATACAAATTAGAATGATGCGGAGATGTCATCGATACAGATGAAACAATAGAAGAACGTTCACAGTGGTATACCTTTCATGCAATACCAAACCTAGAATATTTACGTGTGTAATTAAATCAGACAAGTATATTCACCATTATGGGTATAAATATAATCCAATCGCCACGATTAAATCACCTGAATGTATCCAATCTATCCTCATAAGTGTATCATACTCTTATGCCTTGGTAAATAATTGGCTGGGTCAGGGAAGTAATATCGTCATACAATGGCAGCACTGGGGGAATTAATTTAACACACATGGATAGTGTTTGTAGGTTCTTTGTTAAAGCCAGCCTCTGATTAATTAGTCGGTGATAAGGACTGCTGTGAGTGTTTGACACAAAGCTGATCACGGCGACAGAGACAAAAGATTAACTTCATTTTAACCCTTTCATGTGATTCACAATGGAAATTCATATGTAATTATATGTAGTCATTATGCTTCCTAAACACCGACCGGACCTGGTCCAATTAGTCGTAAGTTTAATAATGTTTAATAATCCGAGGATCACTGTATGAGTGTCATGCAACTCTCCATGTATTTCCCATGGATCCTATTCAGTATTATATTCATACGTAAATAGGTACCTGTAAATTGTTTAGTCTAGGCGCTTAGGGTTAATTAATAATTCAGTCAACAGTATGGGGACCCGGCCAACTCACTAATTAAAAATATTTGCCTGGGCTGGTTTATTAGCTGCTCCTCGTGATTAAGGATCTAACCTTGCTCTCAACCTATTCTCTATATACGAGAGTAGCTTTGAAATTTGATTACTCTGATATAACATGATTATACGGATGATTATAATTATAGGAAAAGTGATACTTCATACGACATGTCCCTATCTACTCATAGGCACATGATAATCATGGGCTGTAAATAGAATCTGTTGGTAGCATAAGTAAACTTGGTATTTCCTCATACTAATGGGTTTTCATTGGGGAAGTTGTATGACACCTAACCCTCAGAAATCGTATATCATGGGAAATATCTTCTAGTACAGATAATTACCACATCCATAAACGCTGGACATGTTCTGAACTGGATTAATACCCCAACTTCTGACTTGTATAAATCCCATTTACAACATTCAAACAGCGCGCGAAAAACCCAAGAACTTGAAGCACCCATCTGCACAATATGAGCCTATTTATAAACAGGCTGAACCTGGAAGAAAACTGGGGGGGCCATGGGTGCAAGCCCATTGACTCCTGTCACTCAGCTGCGTTGAGACTCCAGACACCCAACAAAAAGCCAACCAGACAACACACATACAGACTTCCCATGCCATCTACACCTCCACACGGGAGATTGTAGGGATCCCAAATGTAAGGTTTGCTCATGAAGGGTTCTCTCTAAAAATAGCCCATTTAATCTTAAGAATAGTTCAAGTTGCCTCTATCACGGTACGACTCTTGGAAGTCAAAAAGTAAACCAAAACAACCAAAGGGTCACTAATAGGGTTATTTCAAAGGTTGGCCTGATTTATTACTTGCAATACGATTAATACTTGTTGAGTGTTTTTTCTTCCAGTGTCCCCGTAACATTTATAACCTTTTATTCTATCTATGTGAATGAGAACAACAATTTTAATTATTTTGTCTCCGGCTAATTACGTTAATTAATATATAGATGTAATCAAAAATAAATTATGTGAACCAAACCGAAACATTATACAGGACAATTAGAGGAGGCCAGGAACTTCTCTGGCGCTGGTTCCAAATTGCTGAGCGTAGACAGGTATAGATATAGAGCGCCGACAGCCCCCAGGACTGTGTCAACAAACCACAACGGTCAGGCATGGGTGGCAGATTTCAACTTGTCCTATCTCAACAAAAAATCATATCTTTAAGAACCATACGTATAAGTGTACACCTGGGTCGTCGTGGAATCACACCTGATCTGCACTTCTCTCGCTGGTCTTATCAGCTGGCATGATCACAAATGACCACAGGGATCTTTCTGTGAGGCGTTCTTATCCTGGGGAAAGTTGGGATGTTGTTGTACACGAGAGACTCACCTTGGCTTTAAGGAAGGAGGTAGAGAGTAGAGTAAGGTGGATCCCGATTGTTGCGTATAGATAGAGAAATAAGCGAGTTTCTAGTCAGACTTGGCTTTCGCTGACTGGTACCATGAAATAGAGTGCCAATTGTAGTCAGGTAACATCCGAGGACTATATGATCCCATCTAACTGTCAGAGTCATTCACGTTTACCTCTCACAGTGTGGGTATAGTGTACGGTGCTTGTGCATGTGTGTGAGGGTGGCTGGGTTCTTTTTCTTCCTCTGTCCTTGTATCTATGTGTGTATAGAGAGACGGGACAGATGACGGATCGCTGCCAAACCGAGAGTGGGGGAGGGATCCAGGTTCATAGAGTCAAAGCTGGAACCCATGCACGTTCTGTCAATACAGCTTTAACTTGCTCTGGTTTTTAATGGCGTGCTCTTTGTGGATCCTTACGGTGAATGCAAGATAGAAGATAGATAGAAACCCCAGAGTGTTGGTCTGGGGGAGTGCCTGTTGAATGTGTTCAACACATCACTTTTGCTTGAGCAATCCTTCTGAGATGGGTGGATGCAGTTGTATTATTCACAATGGGTTCATATACAATACATTGTATGCGATAGGCCGTGCTAATGGTCTAGGGCGATGCATATAAGCAATTGTTAACAAAGCACGGAAGGTGTAATAGGTGTAACAATGATGTCGGAATAAAACTAAAGCAGGTCCTTCTTCCATACATTGACCCTGCATAGAATGGAGAGTGACTGGTCAAGGCATAACACCTGCTACGGTCGATGCACTGGTCAGTTTGGTGGTCACCTCTCCGGCCTGTCAACGGATACACAATGCCTACACTTCCCCGTGTGCTGTGGTCACCCACTCTCTCACGGTCCCCTTGTAATGTACACACTCACAAATCAAGAAATATACATCTTATAAGAAGTAGATGAAGATCCATTGATAAAATCCCCCTGTGTGTATATACAGATCCTATACTCTCGGCTTGCAACAATGGCACCGCCAATCGTCAATTAGCATAACTGACCATTGTGGTGTTGTGCCTCCTCAATGAGATCATCACATACACACACAGGTCCTCCATAGCTATTGATGGGTATTTGTGTGCCGGTCCACTCTTCCCTCCACAACAGGTGAATTCTTGTACTCAGGTGAGTGAGTCGCGGCACTCGGTTTGGTGATCGGGGCCAGCGGGCGGTGTCGAAGTCAGGGGGCACCAAAACACAAGTTCCCTTGTTGTAGTTTGTATAGCACAAGCCCCCGCCACTTGGCTCACCCACTCTCTCACATACGCATACAATTGACGCGTTCGTTTACCCTGCAAGAAAGGGCCCCCTCGACACTCGCAAGTGGTGCTTGCTGTCTATCACAATCGTCAGCTTTAGCGCAGGGTTTGCGGGTGCAATTTGGGGTTTCCTAATAGTTCCGGACTCGGGGATGGTGAGGGCACGATTATGGGTGGACATCTCTTGGTTGGGGTGGCATATGGGAGAGAAGAAGAAAATATGGATGATTTCTCCGATGAGAGGATGGATGCCAGGCCAGACCCGCCGAACACAGTGGGTCTATCTATGCCCAGGAGGACGGATGAGCTGGTGGAAGGTGCTGCCTCCTCACACCAATACTACAAAATACACTCAAACAATAGTGTCTGGTGATATATTTGAGCGAGAACGTTTCCATGGCGAACAATCCACCAACCAAAACAGAAACTCTCCATGTATAGAGATCTATGATAGATGGGTGCCAAAACTCTGTACTAACCGAAGCTGATGTCAGGTCATTAATGCAGAAATTATGGTAATCAGAATACCCACATCCTTTTCCCAATACATGTACACGATTCACCGATAGCCCATATTTGTAATTAGTAATATAGGCCCCAACGTTGACCAATATCCCGTTCGAGTTCTTGAAGTTAGTGTACGGAAGGTGATTTGGTGATTTGGGTGATTTGGGTTTAATACCCACATCCTTTGTGGTAACTGGAGAGATCTCTCTCCCCCACCTTTCTCATTGAAAAGTAAAATGAATTAAAATGAAGGTTAGGAAAATAGAGAGTGGATAAAAAGTGAAGACGCCATGTCTGGTTCCTGATTGGTTTATTATTCCCTCCTCTCCACACTGGTCTTATCGCTATCCAATTGGCCTTATTTCATGGAACGGATATTATTCTTTTGCCAAAAATACGCCAATGTTTTTCCTAGTGCCCTAATGAAAATGCCAAGTTAAGGATGTTGACATAACCTCCAATGGCACAGATACCATTATGGCGTTGGTTGACTATTAAACTGTTACTGCCTCATGATTATGCACTCCCAATATTATATCCATTGTTGGAGTAAAATCTATCTGAGTATATGTTTCTTTGTGTTACTTTGATTCGAATTTTGTTTTTAATTAGCAAAAATTTGATTTCGGATGTTTTCCTTAATCGGAAAGGGCCATTTCGAAACCTCTGTATAAGATGTATCGCCACAGGACTTGTTTATTCCATATTATGTCAACTCCTAATATTGAAAGCAAACAACACCAGCGACACAAAAGTGTTGGGAAACCATACGTATCCCAAAATAGGTTCGTGGATAGGTTTGGTATTTACCCGGTCAACTGCATGTATGTATTTGCTAATTTCAAGTATACAACAACGGTCTGGGTTAACAGATACTATCTAAAACAAATACTCAAGTTGAAGAAATTGCTTTCCATTTAGATTAGAGACATGTATACATGTATACCAATGGTCCTTGGTGAGTGACTGATTCGGAGAAGTTATACTTTATTGAGTTAACCACACTTCCCTAGAAGGTTAATTTATGGCTAAGAAATGCCCTTGTGAACACACAGAGTACTGTATGGGGAGCCTAACATGGCCTGTATATCCTGCCCAAGTTGTAATACTGCACCCAGCGAGTACAGGAGTTATCATATATCACCATTAATTATTTTGCACCGCTCACTCATCAGCAGGCCTCCTGATAACATGATGACCTTATCAATAAGATGGTGCCAGGGATATGCCTCATCAACAATGACACGGGCATGGTGAAATCCTCCAGATATGGCTAATCTTGACCAATGACAGTTTCTAATGCACCCAGGAATAACTGACGGGAGGAGGGCGTGCGAATTAATTACCCGGAGACGAAATGCAATAGGAGGACTCGAAACTCGGCACAAAGAACTGGCATTTCCTATAAGCTCTTGCCCAGATATTCTTCTACCAACTATCGACTTTGGTCGTATCGCACTTCTGCACATGTGCATGCTTATCATTGCAAATGCCCCAAACTGTTAATTCGGAGTGGTGGCAATAAATTAAACTAAAACTTGCTGTCCTATATCAATGTAAATAAATCTCATGTGGGTTTGCTCATTACATTATACTAGTAAGACCTCAGGGTGAATATAGGCACACTTTTTCATTAAAAAACTTAAAAAGAAGAAATAAACTACTTTTCAATGAATCGCTTCTCATTAATGCTTAAGATATCAAATGGTGGGATCTTACCTCAGCGTGGACCCAAGTCTCGATACTGTCTAGTGCAGCTTCGTGAGTATCCCAAGACTGATTACGTATTTGTATGCGTTCACTGGGACCGAGTCCAAAAGTACACAGGGCAGCAGAGAGGCGCCAAAATCTTAATAATTGCATTTCCAATGTTCTATGTAGTACATTAATTAATGTACCGTTATCAAAGCACCTGTGACATGAAGCTTTGCAAGTGCGGCGGGTGTAACGCAATTCTGCAAGAGGTTAAGAGTAATAAGACTAACTTCTGAGCGGTGAATATTGTTTCGAGGCTCAAGCAGTGTCTTATCGGTTCAATAAAAACAGCCCTAGGCTCATTGGTCTATCGGAGAACGTTGTGCTCAGAGAAATCCATTAATTAATGCAAAATGAGGTCAACAAATAATCAGCTATCAATCATGGTGCCTGATTGTCATTTGGACCCTCCAGTAATCTCTTGTCACATACCAAAATGTTTAGACAGGTTTGTAAAAAAAATAATATATATATATAACAATATTAATTTGGTTAATGGTACACATAATTATAAACACTACGCGGACAAATAGGTGAAGAATCCGTGGGGGATATCCCAGGACATATTCCAGGAACAAAAGACTGGCAACTTTGAATACAAATTAAATCAATGTCAGTACAATGCAATGAGCACACGGTTAATATGATCGGCCATTCATGTTGAAGCGGTTCATATATATGTATTACGGGGCGGAATGCTAATTAATCAAAGCGCCTTGATTGCATAGATACACTTTGTTTTGTGAAGCGTTCCTACATTCATTGGAAATATTGTATTGTGTTTGGTCCTTTTAAAGCGCGGAAGAAGTTTGGAGAACTGATCGTGCCAAGTTAAACGAAGTTCTGTAAATACCTGTTTAATTAACTTACTGTTACCTGCACATGCAAAGACCTGCTAGTACAATTGTACCTTATAATTTTGCTTATAACAGCGCTCGTAAAAGTTTAAGAGCTCTAGAGTTTCTACCTTTAAATTGAGGATAATTACAACTTAAAAGCAGAATACAATACTTACTATAACACCATAAATAAGGTACAATGCAAATGTAAAATAGAGTGAATATAGTCTTTGTGCTCTGGATAAATTATACAGAGGTTTTGTGCATTGCGATCAGGGAATTCTTTTCTAAATAGACGTCTCTGGTTTATTTTTCAATTCTTGAACGACATTTCAACCAAAGTTGCTGATATAGTATTGCCTATTCTAAATCACTCACCACATCATAAAGAAAGAGCCTGGCTATTGCTTTACATGTTTAAACACTGTTTAGTTATATGAAACCGAGTGTCTAAGGGAAATATATAAATAAACATGTTAACCTTGTTTTAAACTTAAATAATGTTAATGCTTGATTGTGAATATTTTCCTTTAACAAGTGGTATCTGTTTTATAACCTCAGTCTCATATTAAAAGGACACGATGCTGTTCTAAATGACATGTCACATCGGTTTGCTTGAAAACATGCTTGGCGCTATGTTTCAATTTGGGACAACAAAATGCACTGCATAATGGTATCCTTATCATACCTTTGCCCGCAATGGGCATGTAACAGGAGAACATTAATGGGCAATAGCATTGCTCCAACAGTGACCTCTGAGGATCTGGTAAGGGTCATTTCTATACCCGAGTGTCATACCACTCGTTGGTCATACCCAGTTCATCCAGGTTCTGTTATAGCCTTGCGCATCGAATGTGGCATCGCACTTATTCTTTACAAACAATGCTTTTTCCTCCAACAATGAAGCATGAATTCCGGCGACATCAAACATTAATAACCGTTCTGAGAACAAAGGGCCGTACAATGCAACGTGAGACGAGCCTTTCTAGGAGCAATGCTCACATTTCCCAGTCGCTCACGATTCGCTCTCGAGTCACTCTTGGTCACACTCTGCTTTTCTAGGCCTAAATTAGGCGACGTCACGTGCCACCCATTGCTCATCAAGGATGCTCGTTATGCAAATGAATTGTCTTGTCGGGTGAAACTCGCTAGTTTTTGGGTCTCGGATGAAAAAAATTGTCGTGTTTGGCATCTGATGTGATGAGAGACCCAATAAAGTCTGTGTCAAGACGATAAAATTAGGTCCTGTTTTTTAAAGCCCTGGGGGGCTGAAGTGCCCTAGTCAATGCCCAGAGTTGAACTAGTGATTCCAAGCACATGTAAAAAGTGGCACATGCTAATAATAATTATGTCTGTATTGACGGAGATAGCTTTTTAAAGTGGGTGAAATCCACCCATTTCCTAAATGCATCCAGGTCTTTCTGTTTCTATAGATTTAGTTCACTCATCTTAGATTCGTGATTTCATATCCTAGTTTCATATTGTGTCACACTCACCACCGCCCCTCACTCCTTCCTACCAACAAAACTGTCCAAAACTCTTCTATATCATGAGATGTTTATCATTGTGAGCGAGGGAGCTAAATTGGGGGGGGGGGGGGGCGGGGTGTTTCATTTTCTAATGGCAATGGTAAAGGTCGTTTGATTCCACCACACCGTCTAATGAAACACAAGGGGCCCGCCAGAAGCAAAGAACAACGCAATCCCCCGTTGGAAAAGCCAACAAACTGCGATTTTATTGCTCTTGGTAAAAACAACTTGCGGCAAATGAATGGGTTTCAAATGGGGTGGACGAGACCGGTGTGTGAGCCGTGAGGTGAGGGCCAACAAAAGGTCACCATGCTGTATGTCACCACATATACAATGGCATTTTCCATGAGTCCTTTCCCAAAGAGAGAGAGAGAGAGAGAGAGAGAGAGAGAGAGATACAGAAAATCACCTGCATTTTATTTATGACACCTAGATTGCAGTACATAACTACCACTTCGGCTATTCTTTTTTAATTTATTGTATTTTGTATACAATAAAGATACAACTAGTGAAGTAGTGAAAGATACAAAATAAAGGAGATTTTTCTTTGCCTTCTTCCCTGATAAAGAAACGCTGTCTGCTTGTGACCTCATATGTGGTTATCTTCATTAATCAGACAGAAATTATCTCCACAACACCTCGCACGTGAAAACTGATTGGCGGAACAATGCGACTGGGAATGAATGATCAAAACCAGATAAGTATTCGGGAGTCCTTGCACTGATGACACAAAATTAGACTTGCAGTATGTGCGGGCAGAGCACATCAGTTCTAATTAGTGGTTTGTTTGCCCTGCTCACACGTATGGTTCGCACCTGCCCGGGCATGAGTGGCGACTGATTACTGCGCTCAGGTGAGTGGGGATCATCAGGGTCTAACAAGACGGTGATTAGCCACTGGTAATCACTAGCAGACATTCCTCTTTTCCTTTCTTACCTGAATGGACAATAAACACTTCACCTGAAAGCACGGTGTTAATTATGAGAGTGAGTACACACATGGCTCCGGTACATATATTATAATACACCCCATGCACACGATATGCAACCATACATGTACAGTGCTATTATTTTGACATATGTTAAATATATATCGTGTAGTAGTAATTAGTGCACCCAACGTGACCTTCGGGGATGTTCGTGGGATTTTTTTTTTGCTCAGCCGACAAATACTCGACAGAGAATATCCTGCAACACAATTTCACACTTTTCATTGGCATCCATGTTCAAGACAGGTTGCTGAATGGACACCTACATTGATTTGATTGCTTACATTTTTTCATTTGAACGTGGAAACCATATTATAGAAGCAATGAAGCCAGTATTGTGCAGGGTTCCTTCTCATTTGGTTCTCAATATAGGGAAGGAGAGCACGAGGCTATATAATATACGAACGAGGTATAAGAAATTGTCGAGTCCTTGATTACATACATACCACTGGGCCTAATCAAGCTTGGGTCAGAAGACTCATCTTTACCCATGGCCTACTGCCAGATCCGAGGCCAATTAAACCTCTAGCCTAGAGGTTGTGTTTACCTTATCTGATCCCAAACAATACCTGTCCATTAGAGCACACCTTAAGTCAGCTTAAGCTCAGGTTTCCGTCGTATACTTCTTGTTAATCACCGGTCCAAGATTAAGCCCTCTTTTTCTGTGTGCCATTAAAGGCTTATGGATGGTGATTAAGACTGGTCGTATCCGCTTGGGGAATTAAGTGTATTGCAACCAGGACTTTTTTCTCTTCTATATATTCTATTTTACCCACATAAGCACGCTGACCCATGGCCATGTCTATGCGGCATTTAAATCTACCCCCGCCTCATCAGGCCTAATAGAAGCTGAAGATCGAGAATGATAATCCATACTCATCTGGAGAGTTAACAAGCTTCTATTGGCACAAGCTGAACAATAAGTTTGCTGCCTGCTTGCTTACGTGGCTCCACAGTCTTGTACGTGGTCCTATTTTGAGGGCAGAAAGGATTGAACAATTAGGGGCTCCATTAGAAATATCATGCGCTCCATTTCCCTCGTGTCAAAATTGTGAATAAAATCAAAGGGACCATTACCTTCGTAAATAATACAATCGTGGAAGGTAATAAAACATAGTTATGACAAATGTTTGTTCTTTCAGTATTGTACCTAAATGATGGGTTTGCTAGTTCGGATACATTAATGATTTAGCCCAACAAAAATGCAATAGATAGTAGTGCTCTACGAAAAATGCCGTTGTACAATGTGAGTTACGCAGAAAATAAAACATGTTCATAGGGTCCGCTCTATTCAATCATTAACGACTTTGATAGGCACCTAGAAGAAGTTTCCTTAATGTATCATACTTCGCCACACTGTAATATAATGTGCATACAAAAGAGATAAATTAGCGCAATAGGTCATATCAAAACGACCCTGTGCCGGACAAAAAGCAACAGAGTAATGGTCATTTTATGTGGCTAACTGATGGGCAGAATGTGACAGGGGCCATTCAATAAGCCAGAGCATGAGGAAGGGCAGGCCTGATGTACAATGTGTGGTTTACTACCCTGTGTATAAGGAACAACTTCGAGATGACCAAAACTTTTCCCCCATCGCTGTCAATGCACGGGTTATCCGTCACAGCTCTTAAGATGATCGGGACAAAGGCATAGACCGGACTACTTTCATAAGCGCTCTCCTAATGAGTTAACCTACGGCCAGTTCTTCCGCCATGGTCAAAGAGTCCAGTGATGAGCGATAATAGGTGACCAACAATCTGCATGTATCACGGGGCGAGCATCCTGCCTCAGATTGCCTTACATCCATCTTGGCCACCAGGGTCATGGCAGGGTCTTTTCAGGACCATTGTTCCAGCTGCTGGGGTGTTGATTGCGAGCATCCTGGGCAATATGCATAAGAAGGACTAGCAATATGCGCTCATATTGTCCCTTCTCGCAGCCTCTCCTAACCATCCATCTTAGGTCAGGATGGTTATGACGTTTGGCACTTTTCTGGCGCTTTGTCCTCCATTGGGCCAAATGCTGAGCCCGTCCGGTGTAGCACTAGCTCACAATGGCCTGTCAGGCAAGCCAGCATTGTGGTTGAAGCAATCGGCAAGGAAGGCCTCGCAGATCATCAAAAGATCCCAGCGACATGGTGATCGAAGACTCTAACAGGAGAAGCATGCTGAGGCACCCCAAACAAAAGCTCCCATTTATTAATACATCTCCCTTTGAAGGACCTCCACTTTTAAATTGTGTGCACTTGTTACAGAGCGCATATTTACGACATGGTATGTCACGTTTCTAGCGAGATCGAAGCACGGTTCACGCAAATATTCAACCGGATTAGAGAATATCACTCATTACACATTTGAAACACGCTTGGTGACGACATGGTCGGTTCATATTTATAGTAAAAACAGCTCGAGTATTGGAAGCACCATTACATGCTATATGTATATGATAAAGTGGCATCAAGATTGTACACTTTTAAAATATAACCCACAAACGCTGAGAGTTTGGAAAACGTGCTCGATCCCAGAGACATTCACCTAAAATTCTGAGCACATCCCACCAAGTGGATCAACACAGACAGAATTTCACATCCCCTGTGTATTTATGACCTCTTATGAATCGACTATATATTATGTATACAATCTGGCACTAACTGACACTTTCCAAATAAAGTTATTCTTCTCACTGACTAGATCCCACATCATATCCTTTATAAAATCCATATCCTATACCAGCTTTCATGCAAACTGTAATGTATTCTACGAAGTTAAATGCTGTTCACTTCCCAGGCATTTACGGCTCAAGTGGAGAATATGGATTTGTTCTTTGTTCCACTTAGCTATGCAATCCTTTATAGCGATGTAGTCATACGGCTATTTTTACCCTGTTGAACAAGATGGTAGTTTTCTCCAAGAGGATTAACATTCATTATTTCGGGCATGACATGGAAAATATATATAGTCTGAACCTGGATGGACGTTGGCAGGATCAAATATGGAGCTATAGGATCTTTTTGACGTCTTGACATATCATTTATAATTTTCTATTTATATCGTCAATACACAAATAGACCCAAAGTAAATACATGTAAGCTTGAAATGCAAATACTCATAGGAAATGCTATTATGATATTAAAAAACTAATATCCATGAATCATATGGGTATGTTATACTACATAGCACTAATAAATATTACGCAGTGAAATACTGACGATTAGTGGCTTTACTTCAAAAAGGGTTCCAAAGAAAGCCCAGGACTGTGAGGGGATAATTGCCACCCCCACGGAATAAAAAAACCCTGCTATACTGACGATTTGGAAAGGAAATACTAGACCTGTGAATATTTCCATAGCTCTTCGTTTTATTGCATCCAATCAGAAGATAATAATACATTTAAAAGTATTAGGTCAACCTAAAAATAATCACGTTATGCATAATAAGGGTTATTTCCGAATAATCTGTGATTGGTTCTAGATAACCACTAGCCCTATACATTGTCATCTTTCTTTCTCATATATTAGCGGGAAGCATGTCGCGAATTCCAAAAACACCTTTGTAATATCATGTGGTTGAAAGGTTTCCTGAGAACCAAGGCTTTACTGCTAGATATAAGATATATCTGAGCATGTGGGAGGATTATTGTGAGGGGAGCTGCTTAAGCTGTGACCTTGCATAAAAGTAAAGCAGAACTGGAGCAACTCACCTGTACAAAAGAACAAAGAAACTATAGTAATACAATCTTATGTCAATCAATAGTGTCTTCATAAGTAGTGGAAACTTCAACAGCCATAAAATATTTCATCTCAGGTGGCAAGAGATGAGTCCCTCAGAAGTAGGATCGATGAGCTCAATAGATCCTGAAGAGGACGAAAATATGTGCATTTGTGAAGTACGTATTGGCTATTAATTAGGGCTAATTAGTAAAAACTCTCATCAGTACCGATCAATATTATACGTATCTATAGGATTTCCACCAAACTCTCTACCATTTGGGTTAGGGGGATTTTATCACGAAGAAAGTGGCAGAAAGCATTCCTGAGACACATCAGATAAATGTCACGGGGAGGAAATACGGGAGATACAAATATCCCAATCTCTCTCGAATCCATTTATATAGCCGTGAATGTTATGCTGCCTGGAGCAGGTGCCCTGGTCAGCACCTGTACAAATACCACACATCCACTGTCTCACCTGGAGAACCGACTGGAGGACCGACTGGACCATATATACACACCCTAGGGACTGATGCAGATAACATATATGTATACGATATACATACATGCATGCACACAGAGAGGTGTGTGCTTGTGTGCAACGTACAGAGAGATCTCATACTAATGACTTTTGTTTTCTCTTTCTTTATGCATATATCATTTTAACGTGACCGAATGTCCATTGATTTTGGAGAGTGTTTCCTATGATAGAAATAGACATACCGGTATATAAACATTCCAAGCTTGCATAAATACTATTTTATGACCACCTGGACGCCAGCAACTCTAGCCATAATTCGTACTATAAGCTAAACGAATAGGATATATAGGATATTAAATGATGGTGAGAGAGGAAAAATAAAAGTTAATATTAATGTGAAACAAAATAGAAGGTAAGAGGCAGACCAGAACTATAAGCAGGAGGGTAGGAGAGTAAGGGAGGTGGATAATATGAGAAGAGAGTGAAGATATTTGGATAATTGTCAATCAGATATGTTTCATGAATTTGGTGTCAGGAAAGGTCAGGAAAATAACATCAGAGCACACGTTTCATCGAAATGAGATTCTCTCAGCGAGCATATTATTCTGTATGTCAGTGCAATGGCAAGCATCACACAATCCTCGCCCATCTTACACCATCATGTTTTTATAGAGTGGTAGCTCATAGCTGGGATTTGGTTCAAGTGGTTTCATCAACCTTCGGATCCTCTAGCTAGACAAGTAAATGCAAAGTCGCTCCGTAAAGACTTCTTTCAGAGAGATATTTATTTCAAGTTGCTTATCCTCCCTGCCCGCATCCATATCACACCCCACCCGCTGAAGATAACCCAATACCAAGACTGCCTAATTGTGTAAGTCCAATAGTACCAGTGTCTCTCAGAAGAATCGCTCCTGGAATCTGGCATCAAATCAACTTAGTACCTCTCATCACCATTCCCCGCACTAGCTGATTATAATCAGTCAGAAAAGTGTAATATGACCGAAGTAACCTTTACTCACAGAGTTGGGCGAGGGTCGGAATCTCAAAGTCCACCCAACTGAAGTCCATTGACAGATATTGGCTAAATGATCATCCTTTTCTGCGAAATAATTCGGTTTGAGCCCCCCGTTGATATTGATATAACACATGTGGAGTTTTATACATTAGCTTGCGAAGTCTAGCGGGCCATTCCGGCTGCCGAAGCATTAGCGGAATAGTCTGTGAAATGCAATATAATATATTTTCCTAGTTTACTCATTGAAATACTCTGTCATTGCGCAAGCAGCATACTTTTCCCGGACTTTATCCAAAAAGTCTACCAATTGATGCACATGCACCTATAGATTAGTTTAAAAGGGCGAACTGGAACCGCCTTTCTTTGACACAATATTAAAATCTAATCAGTGTTGTAATCCAATATAAGATGCTTAGTTTGTGTGCGCACATAGATGTCAGAATCCCATTGGTTTCTGTTCCATATCACTTAGAAATCAGTAAGCACGGTACCAGTGCCTTCTTGTTACTCACATAATTACATGTAAAGTGCAATCTTTCACAGTGCCCGATCTTCAACTACTACCTAACTGACAGCCATGACCTATGCTGAATTTGGTTCAGTCCTTGGATACTCGACCCCGAATTATGAGGCGAGATACCCAGACTTTTCCCACCATGTCATTGCCAATATTCAATTCACTCTTTTTTCGCTCATAATACCTCAGTGTTCTATGCAATATATAGCCTGTACATAAGACCCCTATCAATCGCGCCATTTTTACAGGAACCTACTTATCCCAACTGAGTACATAATAGGCTGTGCATAATGAGTCTTAGCTGAACACATTTTTATACTGTGTATTGGTCTTCTACAGTACTTCTCTCTATACATGATATAATATATCATTTGGACAAACGCTCATCATAAGATGGAAGTACAGGCCGCTTGCCTTTCAACCCAAATTATAAAAGCCCTAGTGTTGGTCCCAGAATTAGGATAGACTTGAGCTGATATAAACCTGACTGCAGATGTGGATGTAATGAAAGGTTCTCGGGTAAGCCTCAGCCCCATCCATGTATAAGAGCATGACCACTAAAATCATGGCATAAATGACATGTCTGACGGACACCACATGTCCCCAGCCCTCTCAACTTAAACCCAGGGTGGATGCGAGGTCAATGTAAGGTCAACTATAGGGAAGAATCAGTGGAAGGGAGCAGCAAAAAGGACCACCATTGTTTTCATACGTAGACCTAGGCATTTAGAGCACAAGAAAGGAAAATGATATCCGAGCAGCCCTTTGAAAAAACAAAGTTACTGTTCCGTTTAACCAGATGTTATTTAGGAGACCGACTTTGAGATGAAACGGTATGTGTTGACAAGTATCGTGATCTAATTCGCAAAGTAAAGGATCAGAAATGAAAGAACCCTTTCTCATGCTATATATTATTGAGAATACGAGTGACTGCATGAAAAAATATTTTTAAAATGTATATACAGTGCGGTGTGTGTTTGGTTAATTCCGGAATTGAATGGGAGATCGGGAAAATCGAATTGTGGGGAATTAACACCACCATGAAGCGACCAACTAAATGTAAACGCCATCTGTTATAAATATTTAACCACTGGAATGCAATGTTGATGGATTAGTCCAAAGAAAAAGTGAATTTCATCAGCAAAAAGAAGAAAGGATATTTATCTTTCACAAGAACATCATTGTTTCCCTGATACGGGCGTGGTCAGGGAATTAATCCGAGACAACCATAGGAACAAAAAGGACAAAGTTAATCAATCACCAACGTTCTTCTTTGAACGCATTTTTGAAGATTGTGAATTCTCTTACATACAGGTTTCACAGGGGGAGAACAATATTTAAGTTGCGCAGAATACACCACAAATGATAAAGCTAAGAGATCGCTGGCATTTAAAGCTGCATTGTCAGCTATTACGACAAAAAAACTTACAAAATTTACTCATTGTTTGACATTAAGGACTGAAGTTAACAGTAAACACTATATTGTAAAACTGAAAAACAATGATGATACAACGATTTAAAGTCACATTGGCTGAAAGAAAACTAGCACCGGTGAGCGATAAAAATATGGACCTTTATGAGCCCTGCAGCAAAAACGACAGGGTAAAAAGCTTCAACAACTTTGGTCGAATGACTTTCAGATGGGTAGGAAAAATAAAAAATATTTAGATTTTGATCGATTTGAACAGAGAATGCGACTTTAAATCCTTCAGAACCTAAGAATATAAGCAAACACATATTATAACACCATGCCTCGTACATAAAGGCATGATCGCCTCTATTTGAGAATGATTAATTCTCAGTATTATTTATGTGTGCAAAATAATAACACAGCTGTACATGAGGCTGTATATAGGCCTATATCTGTATGCAAAAAAAGAAAGTTTTTTTACGGCCTGGACATGTAAGTCTTAGACCAGGCAGGTCAGACAATCACCATTAGCGTTGCATACATGAACGTGCTGGCCGTACAGACTTGACCTACTAATGAATGAGGTGCCCTCTCCAACAATCATTACCACATGACCGCCGGCAGGATCGCTCCGATCCTCAGGCCCATTGTGCTGATCATCATTTAAACATGATCCACTGGGCTCCCAAGACTCTTTGTAAAGCTTATCCAGTAGTTCTCCAGCAAAAAAAGCGGGTTGTAATTACGAACGAATAGTAGGAACTCACCCCGTTCCGTATTCTTTCCTTCCTCATCGGCTTCCCTTCCTGTCCTATAAAGACTCCTTGTAGATATAGATGGGATTTAGAGGCGCACGATCAGTGAGAGTGTATGCAATGGAAGGGGTCAGTACTGGCCTTAATAAAAAGGCTTCTGTTCCAAGGGTGCACTGCCTATAATGGCGCAGTAGGAATGGCTACTGGTTCGGTCAAACAATTAACAGCGCTGACGGAGAGCACACAGAGCCAGTCGGGTGTCAATGACAGGAGGAATAATGAGCAGAATGCAGTATTGCTGCGGCAGCATGGACCTTCCAATATAGCTAGACCCTATAAGGTCAGTGTGGGTCAGGTCATATAGAGAGCTCCAGGCCCCAGGTCAACAATATATTACACTGAGCTCCCTCGACAGAATGAAAGGTCCATGAAATTATGCCCAAAACATTTAACTTTCATCGAGTGATGCTCGAGTAATGAGTTGGTTCTGGCAAGCTAGTCCAATATTATGCAGCCCTGTGCGAAATTACATATAGCGGCGATTGGCAGCTGCGAAGGTCAGAGGGATCGGCAAAGAGATGGTGTATATAATTCATAGGGTTTAGACAGTTTTGGAGCATTAAACAAGTGGGAGTGGACAGTTTTGTTATTATTATATGACCGGTTTGGTGATTTATCTGTGTTATTTATAAGAGTGGAGGTATATATCCCCACGTATCAGAGAGGTATAAGCATTGATGGGGAATGGTTCAATCTGAGACGATTTGGTAGTGGTACATGTAGTGAGTGGGTAGTTTTTAAAGTTTTAAAGTCCATAATAACTTTTCTCTTCGTAGCCATATTCTACGAGAATCTTTGGTCGCTATGAACTAAGATATTTTTTGTGAGGCCTGATATTATTTGATATAAATTGGTAGCAACGGCCTGCTCATAATTGGCATAAGTTTATTCCGGGAAGCAGCGCAGCTATACATCTCTGCTGTCCCGCACCCGGATATCTGTGATGAGATAAACAAATACCGCCCAAAGGTGCATTCTTATCGGACCACTGGGCCCGGCCGGGTGCAGAGAAATTAAAACGCAGCCCCCTCGAAAACACATAATTCATCAGAGAAGGATCATTATAGCATTCTGGTTCTCATAGAGCCATTGGTGAATACACAGCGTGAGAATGATGAACACCAACGAGTTTCATAATGCAGCGGGTCAGGTCTGCCTCTAAGTACATTAGTGGATGTCATTACTCACAAGTTATGGTAAGTTATAGCCACATGTATCTTATGACTAGCCCCATGTGAAGATTACTCCCTATTTACTCAGAGCTTCTCCAGAAATTAAGGGGAACTGCTCAAATAGCATGTTGGAACTTACCCTACCCCAAGTTGTTGGTTATCCTACACACAGATCTGTACAATCCATTATAAAGCTCTACCCGACACCATAACTGGGTTTCTCATCTAGACGCTTTTTTATTTTCTCGCCGTGCCGTATTTTCTACTTTTGTCTGAAAATTTGCACTTGTTTTCACACCGCTGTGAGAGTTTCGTCCATCATTATAATTAGCCTGTGTGTATGTGCTGTTCTGCCCATTTTCCTATACCTACCCTGTAAGCCAACCCCTCAGCCCTGTGGGCTAGAAGACTAATTACAGCGTTAGGACGAGCTCGCCACCGTACATTGCTAACTCAAGGGACGGAAGGCAAAAAGCATATATATTCAAGTCTCAGATGATTTTTCATAATGATTAGAAACAGATATTGGAGCTCATTATTTTCGGCACATATATCTCGGCCTTGTGGTGGGGATAATTAGTTGTGGCAGATACAGACATCGGCACCTCTAAAGACTGTGTAAGCTTTCAGGGTTGTCAGTACCGATGGTCTAGCTTGGGCTGGTAATGGCATATCTAGAACATATTGCTGGACCAAATTTACAATCCTCCGATATGAATAATCATTCGTCTGTTTCGCGACTGAGCTGTGTGGTTTGTGGTGAGTTTAATTTGAATCGCAGGTTTGAAATAACTAGAGTAAATGACTGGCTTTGGCTTGCGAATGAGAGGGGTCAGTTATTTTGGCCATAAACTCCTTGAACGCGTGCCAAATAGTGATATATATATATATATATACCTCAATTTAAGATCAAGAGCATGAAGATTGATGGTATAAACCAACTTATAGATACGTGAAATGAAAGTGTAGAATTTGAAATATCAAGCGAAACTACTGCATGTCACAATAGATGAAGATAAGTTGTAGAATGTGGATTCAATCAGAAATAGATGAGTATGAGCTATAAGCAAACTTTTGTATGGTGGAATTGTGATTGTGCGCACTCAGCACTCATTCTCCCGTTATATTTCTGTCAGGTAAACGATCGGAACTTACTCTGGTGTAATTTGGGAAGGCACAAAACATGTGTGAAATCTCTCCAACCCCTGCTCCTTCTCCCTTTCCCTTCGTCTTTATCTACCCCTTCTTCATCTTCTCAAAACCAACAGGAGGAATTTTCATGAAGACTCAAGGTGTGTATTTCTTGGGCCGATAAAGGTACAAGGTGTGCCCAGTGCCACATCGTCTTCGCCTCCAGTACTTTGGTGGATCATCAGCCCCTCCTCGTCCGGCATGGCCCTGAACAAATAAATCTCCACTTCGGCGTCTTATTGCCCGTTATCGGGTGCCCGTTACGGTGCCTTATGGTTCCAGATACCCCCACCGCCTACACCCCCCTTCCCAACCAGATATACACCATCCTGGGGATGGAAACCCCCACCCCCACCCAGTCTTTGCCTTACCCCACATAGATCTACTCATTCGATGGACAGTCTCAGGGAGGAACGAGGGCAGATACCATCGCATGTACTGGCTGACTAAATAGCACCAGGCATACCATCACATGTATACCCCCTTCCCTCCCCAATAACAAACCAACAGTTGAATGTTAGAAAACAGGGTCTGGGGCCGCTTAATGCGAAGGGTAAAGTGCCAGGATAAAAGTACTATCTTCCAAGCACCCCCCTACCTCTACCCCCCACCCCCATACACTGCAGTTGCTTCTAAACTGCCTCAAATCCCTCCCCAACCGCGCAGCCCCCGCCCCCTGGCAAACACATCAAAACATCTTGGGGCCCAATGTGGCCTTCATACGTCAGTTAGAGAACATGTGTTCCATGTTAATTAATCAGGGAAACATATCGGTTTACGGCTGGCGCGCAGACACCCAACTTCTCCCTGGGAAGTGCCAAGTGAAAAAACACGCCATCATCCCGAGGCAGATTGGGGATGCTCACTTATGATAATACTCCTCAGACGATTCATCTTTTGATGCCGCTAAACGTGGGATGAAGGGCTCCATTCGAACTTTCTTTTAATCTAAGATTCGAATAATAATTGTTTTACGAAAAAGTACCAGTTCGAAGACACCAAGTAACCAATCTATATATAAAGTTATCCTTACTGCCTCTAATGTAGTGTATGGCATTAATTTGATCTAATCACAATCATCTTTTGGAGAATTTAAAGTTTGTTTCTTCGTCACTCAAAATCAATTAAGAACGGTCACATCACCGTGGGGCATATATTTCCCATTAACATTTTCTCCATTTGCCCCAAAATAGATTTTTTTCGGTAAACGCCCAAGCGCGAGTAAACTCTGACCTTTTTACTTAATGGATTCTGCAGTTATATATTTCGACAGGAACAAATAATTAATAGAGGAGGTTTACTTGCAAGTGTACAGGTGCGGGAGTTAGAACACAGACAGGAGAGTAATTATAAGGGGGTATCTAAGCACTGGGGTATTTTTTTCTCCTTGCTTGAGTTGAGTCAGCTAAATTGAAACTAGGATCTGGATATTAAATCCATGAACCCAAGCTGTTTCATTAGACCATATCCCAAGTCACCCCCTGCTTAGAGCCCTGTCATAATCAAGAACATAAGACGAAGACTCCAGCTCTGATATCATTTCCTTTCGAGGGTTCACGACCCCTGTGAACATTTGCAATGAACATAAATCATATTCATATCTACGTGCAATCTGGAAATAGATCTATACCCCCTAACTTCCCTGCTACATCGCATCTTGTAATCTGTGCTCTAAAATTAAGCCCCACTAACCCCCTCCATGGCCCCACCAATAAGCTCGGGCAAGGCTAACATAACACATTGCATTTCTCCAACTCGTCACATAAATCACGAGGGCAGATTAAAATAGAAGGCCTGGGGAGTCGGTGGACTTCAAAGACACTGGGGTGTAACACGATCCCTGACTCATTTATCGGGTGCTTATTAACGGTATCTGAACTAATGAGAATTGTGGCACATCGAACTATTTCTGATAGATTTAGGACAAACCGAGCCCTACTGTTTGCACTTAACATGTAGCCGACTTATCAGTAGTGTAACCATTGATAACCTGGGTGATAATAGAAATAAAAAAAGCCAGTGTTTTTAATTGAAGGGAATATGTTCGAAAGTCTGAAACAGGAGAACAAATTGTCAACTCAACCGACAACTCTGACAACTCTGGCGTAAAAAGAGCCACTACTGTTTCTTTAAACAAATGCCTAGGGCAAATGTAATTAAAATATTTGTTTGTATCATGGCATCTTTTATTGGTATCATTCCAACAAGATTATCATCGTGCAGCCGTGATTATGAACAGGAGGGGGCTTTAATGTGAAATGGCGAAACTATTAAATAGAGACAGAAGCTGGAAGATATTAGTGCATGGCAAAAATACACAACAGTAATAAAATCTCTAGTCTGACGTGCCACGTGGTTTCATGAAAGTTAACTTGACGGTTCCTGGTGCCGATTGCCGTTAGATCCATTCCAATTATTACGGCAATCCCGGCCAAGTAGGGTTTTCATAGGCCATGGAACAATTGACCTTTTACTCCTAAAATAATGCTTCTGACTGCCTTCCATGCACGTTTGCAAGCTCCTCTGCATCAGTGAAACCTCATGCTAAAATAATTCAGGGGAATGGTAATTGGGTAATTATGGTTTATTTCCCTTTGTATGTAATGAATTACACCAGTGATTATTGATGCTACCCTCGTTGAAAGAAATCTCAGTTGGGTGTTGGAGGAAATAAAAAGGGAATATTATAGTGTCTTATCTCAAAGCGATATATTCATTATGCTTGCCATATCCATGCAGGAGTAATAGACTAGAGATTTCTCAGCTGTAGTTAATGCAGGTCTAGGGAAATAGCAGTACCTGTTCCAGACTGGAATCAGGCTGAAAACTTCACACTTGTCAATCTTAATAAGTTGCCGGCCTATGCTCGAATCCAATCTGTGTGTTTCTCATTATAACCGCTGTCTGAATTGCCTCAACAGTCAACATACCAACTTCCAATTCAAGAAAAATTCTGATCCACAGACGCGACCCCCGCTGTTGGCCACGCTTGAAGATAATAAGTAAAGCATTACAGACGATTGCAAACAATTTTGGAACTTCTTCCCCCGAACGCAAGCAAGCGTGCAGAATCAGGAACTATATGGCCAGGTAGGCAGTTAGTGCTGTTTGAAAAAGGAGGCAGCTATTTGTTTATTCTCTCTTACATTATAAACATGGCAAGTAGTTGCTATAAGTTCCTTCATCGATCTTGTATGATGCAGCAGTCTAGGTCCAAAGAGGAGATAGTCCCTTCAAACGAAGGGAAAGCCTCTCGCCTCAAACCGCATAGGGCCATTATAATTCCATTAAGACCGCAAAATGTCATTATAATCCCATTAAAACGCCTAGTCAGGAAACCGATTAGCGAAGTAGGCATCCAATCTCTGACATACCTTTGTTATCTGATCTGAGGGTTTGGGCCCTGGACTGGATGGCCTTTTTTATGGATGCTCACCATAAGCCCATAGATAATAACTTAAGAATGATTAAACTAAAATTTAAAAAAAAAAGAATGATGTATTGAAAATGTTAATGAACCACTAATATTCATTCAACACATTGCTCCCGTTGCATAACAATCTGTGAGTAGCTTTTTCAGTGTTAATATTGAGCTTGCAGATTGTTATGCATTGTGTAAACTTGTGCGACACATTTCTCAGCTCGATCAGCTCATGACACCCCGACGAAGACCACCGCGGTCGAAAGGCATTATATTATAGGGTTCGGCAGGTATTTGAATACATCAAGAAACATAATGCTGGAGCCCTAATTTTTTCGTAATGTTAATGACATATTTCACTTCTGCATTTAAAATGAAACCGCATAGGGCCTATAGATATCGATTCCCATGAAACGGTTCCAAATGGGTACTCTGGGGAAGGTCATTGAAATGAAATGAAATTGCTACTATATGTGCATCATATCCTACTCTTCTATACCCTGAAACTGCGTTTCTCAGGTATGGAAATTGTTGGAAATATATCCTAAAATATATTGCGTCACGGACGGTGATGGTGACGGACGGTGATTTCATTCATTTATACAAAATAAAATTATTATCATTTCACATGATTCCAAAGAAAACATGCCCTTACACCCATGAGATCGTTATGACAATTAATGCAGAAACACCGTCATGGACGGTGACGGGGGCCGTCATGGACGGTGATGGACAAAATACTTCCCCACTTTGGAAACTTAGATCTTTAGATTAATTAACGATATTGATCGATTTTTTTCTTTCTGTTTCAATACACCCATGTGTCCTTTCATAAAGTACATGTATACAAATGATTCATTGGATGATTTTTTAATTAATTACAGCCTATTACCAGCGTCACGGACGGTGACGGCCATATATACATTTCTCGCTTCCTCTGTCTTTAATCCCAGATATTAGTGCAAAACTTTTTCATGGATTATTCTTCATGAAACTCTTGGCACATATGGATAAATAAACAAACATTTCCATGCACTCTTAATCTAATATTTGGGTTGGAATGTGTATTTTCAGCATATTTAATGACTGTAATTTCCTAAATATCCATTGTAGGTATGGAAAAGTAGGTACGCATCAGTTCAGAATATAGAGTCTGATAGCATAGAAACATTAATTATTAGATATGACTACACAGGAAAGATCTATTGAGAGAAAACTTGCAAAAATGACATTTTCCCATTTGGGACTATTTCATGAGAATCGACCGTATGTGAAAGTACCGACACCAATTACTAACAACAGCAAGTAAGTATACTATTGCAAAAATACAATTAAACGTACTGACAGTTCTGAGTGAGATGTAGTTCATCCAAATGGAATTAAGAGAAGAAATTGTTGGCAAACAAAGTGTAAGGCTACATAAAAACATTTAATATTTTTAATAGACGCAGAACAATCACGAAGCCCTGGTTTGTTGATCAGAGTCATTAAGCACTTTAGGAAATGGAATCAGAGATTGAATGCTTAATTAAACACTAATTTTTCATCTCCGGTAACAGCAGAAATCCAGTACAGATGTGTGCAAACATTCCCAAGCGAGAGTGATAAGAAAAAACTGAAACAAGCAAAGACAGGGTGGGGGTGGGTGGGTGCGATGAAGGGGTGGGGAAGTTTGAAGACTGAGAGAAGCTTTAAGCAAGTCAAGCAACCGTCAATAAGAGTCATTTTTATTTTTTCCTTGTGGAGAGAGCGAGATTCCCGTTCGCTCTGTGCTCACATGTTGAAAGACTGGCGTTTGCATCAGAGATAATGATGAAGCCAATTCTTCCTTCTTAACTCATTATCCCCCAGTCAAACAACAATTATCTTGATCATGCATTTTCTCAATAGTGCTCCGGCCACCCATTCCCATCTCTTAAGCACAAATTAAATGTCAACCAATTAGTTAGAATAAATGATGTAAAAACCAAGTCAAGACGACTTGAAGTCTTTGTTCTGTCGTTATGTGTGTCCCGGACTTAAAAGGCTAATAGTGGTAGTTTTAATTGCCGTAGCGCAACGCTTTAAATTTCATCCGACGCCCGCGTGTTTCAGCCGACCAGAAAAAACATCCACTTTAATTATATTAAGCGTCGATGAAAAATATTTCCGAGAGGTTGCATTAAAATGAAAAACAAGTGCAAGTAGACGGCGAATGCTGTTACATTATTAGCTATATGCAATCAAGCAGGGTACAGACGGCTTGACAGCCATTTAAATTGTCTTATTTCTCTCTTATAAGTAATACACAATTTCCACTGATGACAAATGCCAAGCAAATTGTTCATTTCGAAGCAAGCTTCTCCATCCCCTTTTTATATCATGCAGCCGTAGCCATTTCAAAGATGGGCTTTAATTCCTTCTTAGCCGAAGTAATAAAGGCATCGCTCCGTGCCGATTCCGCCATTGGCGCAGTTAATGAATTTTGACTCATCAATTCAACAGAAATACATGGCATGGGGCTTTCATGCCGACAGAGATGTCTTCCGAGCAGTGCACATACATGTATGCTGGCGGGAACTGATGCTGATTCTCGCGTTTGCTGTTTTAAATGTTGGACAGGGATAACACAGAGCATGGGGTGATACTAATGGCGATCCAGATTTGAGGAAATAATGCTAATTTTAATTAAGATTACCGATTAAACAACAGCTAATTTAATGTGAATGTGGATTTGATTCCTCGTGGTATATTCGACTTATTAAAAAGCAAATTCAAATTTACACAACTGTCCCATGGAGGTGTTCTGCTTGCAAAGTACAAAATCAACCCCACCCATCCCACCCACAAACACATGTATGTACATACATTATTTCTGCCTCCTATTAAATATAAAGCCTCAGAAGCTGCACTGGATTTAACCGTATAGGCATAAGCATTAATCAAGCATGGCATAGCTCGACTAATACCTTCATTAGGCTCTGTAAAGGATTTCATATGTCACTTGTAAGGGTCCTTCTCACACAGAAGCCCAATGCAATACAGTAATGGAAGCAATTTTGCGGCATCCGTCCCTTACATTCTCTCTCCCCACTCATTAATAAAGCAAATCTTAAATTAGCGGTCGTGTGGCTCATGGGGAAAGAGAAGCAAGAATTGGCATAATGGTGCAAAAGACAACTCAGAGCGATGCTTTTACTAATTAACATTCCCCTTGCAATTAATAACGACCCATCAGGCCAGCACTAATGACTTCTTAGAGTTTTTATGTCTCCTTTAAACTGCTGTGTTTTGTCTCCAGAATGCTATTGATGGTTGGGACTGAAAGCTTTTTCTCGTTTTTCATTAGCAAACCTTGCTGTGCCTTGTCAGTCCCTGCTTCATTATTGGACCATTTATTCCCAGTCAATTTCTAAACTGCATTATGTATAAAAACAATCCAGAGGCAATTAAGCATCTTTGTTGCTAAAAAAAAGCATCTACGTTTTTCTTGATTACCCTATCAGTGTGTGTTTTTCAAATGCCTACCCTATACATTGTGATTTTCTCACTATCATCAACGAGCTTAAAGTGAAGTTTCACTTCAGTTTCAGTTTATCTAGAATCTGATTCCACATTTTATTTTCTGGCATCTGAGTTGTTTTGTGTGCTAAGACGCTTCATTCATTATGCTCTAGCTCGGTGGCACACCGCGAATTATAAATATGCCAAAACTAAAACCCTCAAAGAGACAAGAGGTATATAAACAACGTGCATAAACTTCCCTCCTCCTCCTTCTTGGCCACCGATGGACAATTTTCTTCCGGTCCTATCATATAGACAAAGTTTGTAATTGGATATTTGCGTCCGAAACGCACAGTGGTCTTCTCCCATGGGGACAGCAACCAGTGGTGTCCACTGCGACCCCATTCCCATATTCACACCACCAATCATCGCTATAGACGTCTCTGCTTGGACCCCGTGGAATTCCTCTGGGCCAGCCCGTAGTTTAAGACACAGCTGTGGAGTTTGTTGACCTTCGATAGGAGAGTCTGATAGTGGAAATGAAGCTTCTTCTCCAATACACAAGGGCAGAATCGTTCATATCGTAGGAAGCATTCACAATAACAAAAAATTAAAACTATGTTGTCTTAACTCGAGGGAGAACAATGGACGCGCTCCCCTGCATTATTAAATGGCACTCATGTAAGAAGCCAATTGCAAGAAGACAAACATTCTTGAAAAAAGACTGATTAGTGCTAAGGTTTTTTTTAATGATAAAATCCAACATTTTTCTTCAGCAGTTCTTGTTCCTGTTAATTGGTTTCCAAAGGCAATTCAGGGCCTAAATCAATCCTCAGTGAGTGAGTGAGTGAGTGAGTACATACGCAAGTGACATAAAGTGGACGAGTCCTTGTGGTATTCATGCTGTTCAACAACACTTAGGTAAACTGTATGATATTTTTAATTCCGTATAAACACTGGACATACGATACAACCGCAACCTGTTCACCACTGACCACAGGTGAGGGGTCAGGTGGGGTAAATGCCACGCCCTCTGTGGTCAGCTACTGACCACATACATACATACTGACCTGCAACTACGTGTGTATATATATGTGTTTATCCACCAGGGTCTTCCCCCGGCAACTGGAACATACACATGCCTTTACTACGGTAATTCACCACCAAGTATTACTCATTAAATCTTTGACACTGAGTCATGGAGACTTTCTCGTCTTTCTATGGTTGATGTGCGTGTGGGAGGACAGAGCCGGAGAGAGAGGCATGAGTTGAGAATAAAAGCCTTGATACCTTAGGGTCCTGAGAAAGTGGAACATTTAGACAATGATTAATTACTCCATCCAGTTGTTTTCTTCATCAAGGGATTACACAAGGGGTAAAAGTCGATACCAACGCACCAGATAGGAAGCTTGTTGCTGGGAGATGCCCGTTCAATCTCGGGTAGGGCGAGGGATGGGGCAGGACCCAATATACTGCCCCACATCACATACCGAGGGTCAGGGGCGTGCGATATGGGTTGATACCCCCCTCTGAGTGGCTAGCCCCGCCCGCCCCCGCCCCCAGGGCTTTACACCGGTGTCCAGTTAGCGGCTAGTAGCCTAGGTGCCTTATGGGTATATGCTGGCCTCCTGTCCCCCTACATGTATAGCGTGGGTGAAGGTGTCCACTAGACTTGTCACATTCCTTCAAATTAAATGCCTGTACATCATAATACATATTAAAAAAAGAATTCCAAAATCCTAGCCCTCTTACATACATTAGATGACAAGCCTTATATTCTAAGATAGTTTTATCATATGGCTGATTTAAAAATTGTGACAGCGACCCCTTGGCCTAATACTTTTATTATAGAAGCTTGACTGTATTTTGTTGTCATACATTTTACTAATGGGGTCATTTCACGTCTACTGGCGACCACACTCTGACAAGAGTTCCATGCACATGTCTCAATCATTCATCTGACAAAAGAAGTACTTGTGTAACTCATGCACTCATCATCGATATCGCCATACAGGACAAGCATCAATATCAATAAAAAGTAATGAAAACAGAATCTATACAAAAGCTGCTATATATATACGGTAACGCACACTGGCCTCGAGCTAAATAATAAGAGAACAACCATATGCATTAGAATATAGGAGCTAATATCCGTATGCTCATATACGCAGTCCATCAATCTATAGACCAATGCCAAAGCCATTACATTTGATGGCCCATGTATCTTCTCCCCAGAGCCAGGGCCCTGTCCATACAGACGACTCAACATCAGGTCTAGACAGTCACTTTCCCGCATGGACATCCTTACGTCCATGATTATTGTACTTACCCATGAGAGAAGTCCATTGATTTTCTTTGTATAGGGACAAACACTGATTGTCTTTGGTCATAGATGTGGAACTGGCCATTTGGTAATCTACGTCCGAGAGTCCGTTAGGGGCGCTAAAGGAGTCCGGTTATTGTTGGTTTCCCCAGGGAATAGCTTCATGTGGACGCCATATACAGCTACCATAACTTGTCCCTGTCCTTCTTTTATGTTGCTCTGCATAGGGACGTCCAGAAAAACACAATTTTAGCATCTCTTAACCTTTATTCAAAGGGGAGTTGTCGCTCAGTCACAGAGACCATCTCCAAAATAACAGATGTTGGCGTCTCCAATTATTTTTTGATAACTCCAGGGGCAATCTTAAGAATTTTCAGTTCTTCACTTCTTTCTACCATTATGATTAACCGAATCCAATAAATCGCTTCAATGCCAATTAAAAAGATGATCAATCACACTGCTTTTGATTTTACTGGCGAAGTCAATTGCATTTGAACATTCGTAGAATTTATAGGAGGGCCGTAGCAATTCTAATTATTTCAGAAGGTCCAACATGCTAAGATGCATTAGCATCAACAGCCAATATGTGAGAGGGGTACATGTGCTATATGAAGCTGAGATAGTACCTCCACCCACTGATAATCCCTTCTAATCTCACCCAGCAGGGTAGATAACACGATAAGAATGATCGAGACTGAGAGTCTGAACTATTTTCCTGACTCACGCTTTGATTCATGAATGTGAGAGGTCTAAAATTCTTTCCACTCCAAAGACAAATGATAAATCATTCGGAAATGACAGGAATTGATATGGAATTTCTCGTCTCTAAAATTACGACCCTTTACGTTGACTAGCACGTGTTCATTTATTACATTTATTGCTAGTTTCCTGATACGGTCTACATAGTTAAAAGATAGTATAATGACGATTCTTCCCAGGATTTCCTTCCACTCTTAACCTAGGTGTACGTTTTTCTTCGCAATTTTTACCGGTATTGTCGGACTAAATCTTGTAAGTTGTGGCATGTGGTATAATTTCATCTTTCCTGTCCTCAGTTCCGTTGATAATGACATTAGATGTGAGCGATGCTATTTGACAAAGGAGAAAAAAATAATAATTCATCAGTACTCACCAGTTTGAGATTAAGATTTATGGGAATTATGAGTCAAGTCAGACAAGGCCTGCTAACAAAACGTTTTAGCTGTTTTAGCTGAAAGAGGATTGCAATCGAAGCTAATATAAAGAGTTTAATTGTCTCCCCCTGCGTTTCTCAGTAAAGAAAATAATCTAGATGAACCATGACATGTGTGAGAAGCTCTGGAGGCGTCTTGGTGGGATCTCTCATGTGGGGACAACATAAGGCATTAATAACTGACCCAATCTCTAATGCTTCGCAGGTTCACTTTAATAAACATGCCATCTCTGTCCGCATTCTGCCACCTTTGTTCCTCCAAATGTGCCTCCCTTGACACTAAAAACATCCAACACACATGTGTTTCAATGAGGGTTGGAGGTCTTACATGCATGGGGTGGGCTCGAGTTAGGTTATGGGATTATATTTTCTCGATGCCCTTGCAGATGGTCAACTTCAAATGGAAAAACATTTTTGTCAATGTCAACCTATGATTTTTTTCTTACAACTGTGCAAGGAAATAAAACCCTTTATTCAATAATGCTAATGTTTAATGATGCTGTGACAACGCCCCTTGAAACATGATGTTACTTTTAATTTTTAACAAAATGACTTTTGCATCTGTATCATTGCATCCATAAGTTATCAGAGGCAGTGCAGATTGAATATCTCTGCCCCATTTAGTGCCATTTCAACTCCTCAAACCCCTTCTTCATACTCGACATTTTCTAGTCGTGACATATCGCTATAGGACTACTCCGCCTCATCAACATTTCTTGGTATTCATTTCCATCTGTTTTTCAGATTTAGAAACTTACAATTAGGCCGACGGTCGTGATCACCCCGCTCACCCTAGCTACTGGGGCGGTCCAAGGCTTTCTCGTCATATCACTAAAACTATAATGCTGACATTAGACTGATTAGATATCACGAAAATAAAGTAACTTCTTCTAGAGAATTCTGGGCAATATTTTCTCACAAAAAATGCCTACAAAAGTCCAGTGGGGAGGATCAGCCTTTAAACACGTTATGATTTGATCCTATATACAAGACCCTGCTTAATGAGGTTATTATTTATAGAGGTTTGCACAAATCGACAGTCTCCAAGTTTGAACCATGACCCCTAGCAGGAGAATCCATTCTTGAGGACGAAGGGGAGATGGGTCGTGAATTTGAGACCGGTGACAAATAACGACCCCTCTCGTTCATCATAAATTAGACACTGAAAGCGGTACTAATGTATTAATTTGCGTGTGGGTTTCTTAGGAAAAGGCACCAATTTGTACAAGAGAAATGTGGCACCAAAATATTAATTCCAAGCACCAAGTACATTATCTATTCTTCTAAAGAATCGCTATCCTTAATCAATAAAGGAGTGGATTAAACAGCAAATGTTTTTGCACGATTTACCATAGAAAATATAATCGATGTCATGCGAGATGACACGAAACACACACCTTTGTATAAGAAAACAAATTATAGTTTATCCATTATATGAGAAATGGCGATGGATCGAAGCGTGAAACATAAACCTAGACAGAGAGACTTATCTGGATACTCATTAAAATACCTCTACAATTTAGGTGCGTCATGACCAGTGTTAAACGCTTGTAGCGTTGGGTAAGGAGGGGGTGGCAAAGTGGCCCCGATGTTTCCCCTAGTTCTGACCTCTCGATGAACTACGGGTGTCTCATCATGGGTCTTAGGTCAAGTTCACTCCCAGCTCGATATGTCTTATTTAAGTTCTTAATTCTTTATGCACCAATCTTCAACCAGGCTATCATATTACACGCTACCACCATTTGGCAAATATTGTAAGTTCAACACAAGTAAAAAAAAATAGGTTGCCAATGTTTGTTAGACTGTTGTTCGTCGAAAAAGAGAGCGAAAATTCACAGGAGGCATCGTGTTGAAATGGTAGTTTTTCATAATCAACACAGTCAAGAGATAGATGTCCTTACACAAATCAGAAGCCACGACATTATTTCTTTTACAGATTCATGACAAGATTATACTAGGGAATTACAAAAGGAAACTTTTTTAAAGTAATTTTACTCGCGGGCATGGGCTACACCCAGACAATTACAACGAAACACCGATGCATCTGCTTCTAGTAAATCAAGTCTGTCGACAGTTAGATTCCTGCACTCATTCTCTTGATGGCTTGGGAAGAATAATTTCAGTGGGACTGAGCATTTTTAAAGACTGTGATGAACATAGCAAACGACAAACACCACATGATAAAGATATTAATAGTCGTTAGTGTCATTTCTAGGTTAAAGTCTAAGCCATTGTATATAGCATGTGAAAAAAGTACCATGGTCTATCTAGAAAGTCTTGTGAAGTCAAGTATGCTAAGGTTTTAACCTAGAAATGGCACTAAAAGTAAATAATTAGTAAGGTCAGGTGGGGGTATATATATGGATAAATGAAAAGAGACAATAAAAGGCAATGTGGCCAGGAAGTGTATTGCTTTAGACATTATGACACACTACCTAATATATAATGTGAACGCATACTCCAGCAGTTGTCAATTGTGAACGTTTCCAGCAGCGCATTACAATTGGTAGATCCCCTCTATTCTAGTGAGCGGAAGGAAGCACTCAGGTAAGGTATTACCGGCTAACAGAACAATTAGAACGTTACTAAGCACACTGATATCCTCACAATTATCTCTCATTTCTGGTTAATTCTATGGCGTTGACTGTTACTCAAAACGCCATATCAGTCCACCTTATGCAATTCATCAGATCCAATTAATTTACCGGGCTTAATAAATTGCGTTAAAAGATCTGTTTCATATAACTAATTAGACCGCTATATCGTGTCATATCTGTCAAGGGAGTGTACCGTTTTTCCTAATTAACGAAACTTGGCAACATTGTCGTGATTGCAAGCGGCGCTTTAGTTATTAAATGAGCCAAATCAGTGCAATTAATACGTGTCGTTAGGAGAGAATTAGGAATAGAGTAGAGTAATTACGATCGCTGATTTACCTGATATGAAATCATTATATGGAATATTCTTATATTTCAGGTGTTAGATTAATGTGGGCATTGGGCGTTCGTCACAATCCTTTTTTGCAATTGTATAATTGACACATCACTTTTTACGTAATCGGAAAGAGAAGCTGGTCAAACTATTTGCAGATGATATTTCAATCCGAGCAATTAATATAATTAGGAAAGCAGGTGTCCTAGTTATGCTCTTTTGGGGGGTGCACGATCTGTGTAAAAAGCCTGACCAAATTGATTCCATCTCTGAATAGTATACTCATCATATGATATATAGCAATAAAAGAAGTTGGGACAAATGATTTACGTTTTTTTAAACCACCCTGAGATTTGTGCAATAGGTACATCCCATAATGCATGTCTCTCCTGTGCCAGGCATAATCTGGGAGAATCAGAAGAATATGTCAATAATCCATATATATAAATATATATACCAATATCCATACCAAGAATGTACCAGGGGTACAGGTCTAATAATGTCAATGCATTACATCTTGAGGTCATCAGTATATGAGGGTCAGTCGGGCTCGAGTTGTGTCCAAGTCCCCGGACTGCTCTGTGACAAACGAGCCTGGTGTGCCAGCGGCTACTTCGCCATGCAGAACGGCATATATCTGACACCCATAACCGTGAATGATTCATGTATGCCCCGACATCTAATCCATTTTAGCCGACTTCACATGGGGCGGGGCTTCCCTCAGCCCGCTCTAGAATAGGATCCGACCCCTCTGATTGACACCTTGGAATGAGCGACCTCCGGTATATTAGGGGTCTTTGGTCCGGTTTTGTCCCTAAATTGCCCTTCCAACGGACAATCCTACCAGCGGATAGAGTCTGTGGTCGACCCCTAAAGGACTTGGAAGGTTGTGGTTTGGAGGGAAAAGCCTTATGGACATGGGACAGAGGACTCGCTATCGCTCGCCCTCTATCCCATGCCATAAGTCTTTTCCCTCCAAACCACAACCTTCTAAGTCCATATTAAAGCTCCCCAGGTGTCAAGTTAATGGATGACCCTCTTTTAATCCCTCTGCGCTCTTATCACCGTGTCCATCTTACTGCATTGTGAGTAACAACGTACACAATATGGCGAGGAATAATAATGATAATATGGAAATACAACAATATTCTTGTCTGCAGTTTTTGTTTTCGCCCCCCCCCCCCCCTCCCATGCAGATAGGTACATTGCATGACATAGCTGTAATACAAAGGGTGTATATGTCTGTCTAATAAAGTTTTCTAACAATAGAATGAATTAATTCCTGGCGCAAGCGAAACTGCACCAAACATGCAATTTGCATGTTGAGCGAATTAACAGGAATGTATAATTCAGGGCGTGGGTTCACACAGTAAGTCTGCATTAGAGGGAAAACTTTTCATAACAAGTCCGCTTCGTGTTCTATATACTCGAGGTGAAGAATCAATAGAAATTATTCTACTGTCAGACAGTGTTTAGGGTTCAATTTGCTCTACCAGACGCTGTGAGGTTAGCTGGTCAAGGAGATTCATGAGAGCATTTAGATTTAATCAATCGATAAAAATACATAGAACTAACATGCTGAAATATTGTTTGGGGAGAGTGCCATTGGGAATACATTGTATTTATAAACCTGAAAATAGATTTAGGTCCACGGAGAGAGAAACCTGCTTATTACATGAACAATGAGGAGGGCCTAAAGGCTTGTGGGTTCGAACCCCGACGTAGGCATGTACTCTGTGGCCTGTTGTATATGCTAAGGAAAGGAAAACTGTGGGTAGAAATTCCGTATTTTCGTTATACATCGGTAGATAGGAGTAACAAATGTATTGAGTGTATAGAATATTCATACCAGCTGGGAATGGCGCGTAGGAAGTATTTTTTTCCCCTACAGGTGAAGGTATACCCGCCTCCAAATCATTTCCTTAGCTTATGCACCAGGCACCCCAGTGCCATCCTCCCTAGGCAGGCCCTATATTTTGCAACCAGTTTCTACATACTGTAGAGAGGAGTACACTTAGCGACCACACTGCTAATGGAAGGATGCCCCAGTGCTTGGTAACTGCCATCAAATACCAGCCGTGTGTGCGGCTGTTTGTGGCACTATGCATTACAAATCCATCGCAAATATTCGAAAAGGGTAGGGTATAGCACCCGTTAGCGCGTTTCTTCTCACCAATAGATCTATAGTAGTATACTGGCTCAGGAGTTAGTGGAAGGGTCTGAACTGGTAATACACAAAATAACAACAGAAGTTAGATTCTCAGATAATACTACGACGTATGTCCATAACTGGACAATGTGAGAAGAACATGATTTGAATATTTTTCATGGTTTTCTACATGGTGACAATGTGGGCTATTGAATCGTCTACATGCAGATTATGGGATAAGGATTCATGATTCCTTGACTCATTTCATTTTTGGATGAAAATAAACCTTTGGGTGAGGGTAGAAAAGGGATCTTCCTTAATCTTGATTTGGAATCACCGAAGCAGACGAATTTGGGGTTTTATTCAGTTTCTCAAGAGTGGGGAAAAAGCAGGAACTATTAAAATCATTTTTACTTCTGCTACAAGTACAAACCAAGCTCTTCTTTTCCCTTAAATTATTTCTTCGCCTTCTTAATTGAAGTTAAGTTGAATGTTTGGATTAAACTGATGGGAAAAAGGCAAAACGTAGGGAGCTTTTGGAACAGGTTCGATCGGGTGCTGCAGAATAACACCAGGAAAAAACTGAATTACTTCAGGTTTTGCGATATCGTAATAAAGAGATGGGTAATAGGGGACTTGCATAGCAGCCATTTTGAATCTTTATTCGCATGGTATCATGGGATTAATGGTACAGTGTAAAATCTATAGAAAACATGGCATGCTCAGCATGGGATACCGTATAATATTATATCTGTTCTCCAATATCATTATATCCATGTAATACATATTTCTATAAAACAAGCCTTCATCCTTCCCATTATGCATTTGGTTTTCATAGATCCTTTACACAAGCTATGATATTGGTGAAAACATTCTTGCAATTTTCGATAAAAATGTTGCCAAATATTTGTAGGTCAGATTTTAACAGAATCCATCCCAGGATGCACTGTAAAAGACATGCGCATTGGCACATGCAAATCCTCTATTGTAAAGAATGGTCCTGCTATGAACATACTTCACTCTAAAGTCTCCTCTTTCCAGGATCTTGTAAACCTATCTGATGTCACGATGACACATAAATGGCACGTAGAATTATGTTCATAGATGTGGGAGTTATGTTACTGACTGTTGTTTTAAAAAAATGAAAAAGTGTGAAAATCGATTCAGCCCCCGCCTGTGTCATTATGCTATGATTTGGACTGACTGTAATGTTTCTTCCCACTCGCATGCATGGATCCATCCTGTCACTGATACAATCGTATATGTATTCTATAATTTTTATAGTCGCTGCTTTTCCATCGTATACACTTGTATAAAACCAAAGTACAGTGGAGTTCTTACCTAGAAACGTTTCACCGCCAACAATGAAACAAGAGAAGTGGAGAGTGATGAAGAATTCGAGATCAAGAAGGAACTTGTCCAGAAAGTATCCGCACAAGGTATTTATTTGTAGGAAGTAAATGGGTTATATTTCAATGCTTTTAGATTGTTTTTATTTTAAATTTCCGACGAATTACCCTCCACCCACCCGTCGCATCACCCCACGTCCCACCCGGGCCTCGGCGCTGTTTATTCAGTCAATAAACAGCGCTATCCATTTCGAATCCCATTTGCCGGTTACGTTGATTAGAGTGAACGTGACTTCCGGCTCGTACGGAACGGAACAAGGGATCGGAATGGTCAACGCGATAATGGCGTGGATGTAGCTGTGTTGGTTGAGTGTGGAGGTTGAAACGAAAACCAATTGTGGAATTGTGAGTACCTGAATAGACAATCTAAGTACGCTAGGCTGTAGGCAACAACCTAAACTAAGTATTCCATGCGTCAATAGACATTCTCACAGGGAAATTATTGAATGCAGGCAGAGAAGTAACCACATGGAGTAAGAGGAAATTCGTTGGACACTAGTAGTCTGTGCACCGTTCGAAATTGTAAATAGAGTCATTCTGACTTCTTCCAAGGAAGAAGCGGAGGGTGCCGACCGTCAAGGACACCGAGTATATCGAAGAGATGATCCAGAATAGAAGGAAACAAGGAGAGTAGAAGAAATTCTCCTCTTCAAGCTAGAATAGCAGCAGCATGATGATAATTGTTTTGAAACCTCTCGATTTACCCATGTCCAATTTTAGCCTGGAGGCTAGTGAAAATGTGTTGTATCACCAGGTCATGATAATAGTATAAACAATCATAATAATAACTGTTCATACCTCCCTGTTTAATGTTTGCAGAGCGTAGGCTTTTTTCATCAATCTTTCAAAGAGGGTAACAAACTTTCAAGAGAAAAACATGGGAAGTTATACTTATAAAATGGTGAGTATGATCAGATGGTTCTGATGGAAGTCTTTATATCATGTGGACAGAAGTGAGACTGTGTTTTACGATTTTAAATTATAACAGTGTGAACATGTTATTTGGATATTAGCATTGTAGAATAGCCGTGATAGCAGGTTATCATGAATTAACATTGGATGTGTAAACAAAACAAAACAAAACAAAAAACATAGTTCTTTGTACTCTGAATTCACATATTCGCATATGATTAGAAACTTGCACGTAGAGCATAGTATCAAAGATGTGTTCTTCCAGTAATAATGGCGAGTAGAATGATGTCTCAAATATGTGATTATACACAATACATTAACTTATAATCATGATAACATGTTTCTTTGCTCTTTGAAATCATATGAAGTGGTTTCAGACTAGGTGTCAATGAAGGGAGTTGGATGGGACTCGGAAATCCGAAAGCAGAATGAGTTAACGTGAAACATTTTCGTAACATATTTATGGTAGAATCTGAGAGAACTGTGCTTTCCTATAGATGGGCAACGTGTTCACTAAACCAAAGCCAATGATTACCCACTCAATTCCAACGTAGGCCAGTCCACTACTTAACGTGAACGCTTTACAAATATTTCCAGTAGACCACCTGTCCTGTTCGAGTCCTTTGAAACTCGCGCTTCTGCTCCCCAAGGGTTACAGTGGAAATGAATTTAAGCGATCTTAAATAAGCTGTACAAGGCTAAGGGTGGTCAAAGCCAGCGTTTGGTCAGGGAGAGTTGACCACTGGGTCTGTGGCAGCCATATTGAAATAGGTGGGTCCCACTGGACTCATCAGGCTAACAAGATTTGTGGCAACACTCCAAGCAGCCCAATTTGTAGCAGCGAGCTACTCCTCCTGCCTTATTCTAAGCTAGAGATGCTCCAACTGTCCTGCCATTGAGTGGCTCTGAGTCATTGTACCTATTGGCCGTGTATATTTGAACCTGGCCACTGAATACCTGATTTAATACGTTTAAGTGTTTTCGCCATGGATATATATCAATTTATAGTTGATAATAAGCATGATGTGCTGCATGGTGGATAAAAGAACCTGTGTATTCAAGTGTATGGATGGACATACTACTAACATGTACGCATATTACATAATACCACATTATATATGATATGTGTGTTAGTTTGTATGTATACATACGTATATATGTATACGTATATGTATACATGTATGTATGTACACACAAGTCCATGAATAATATGTATTGTGTAAGTATAATACACGTGTAATTGGTATGCGTTACACTGATGATACATTGTTTATTTGTTATAATCCACCAATATCAGTATAGATTTTAAGATACACATTCATGTAATGTATAGCTTTCTTCTGATAGTTGGCATCTGGAAAGATATCAGTACTAAATAGGAGTATGAAATTCTAGGAATGCAAGAAATTGAACTGTAACACGAGAAATATCGCCACATAATATGTTAGGCACATAACTCGTGGCAGAAATTCATAACATAAGATCAAAAGGGCAGATTTGAGAGCTTTCCCTAAAACGTATCAGTGATCCAAAATTGCTCTGAAGAAATTCATCTTCAGGAAAGAAAGGTTTGGGCAAGAATTCATTATAATACTGACGATTGCTATCAATAACATTGACAACGTAACTGATGCTTTAGAACGCAATATGTCAAGGAAAGGTAATGAGAAAAATGAAGTTGGCTATGACCAGCGACATATATATACCCGAGTATGAAAACTGTAAAGATATACTTTATTGCCATGTTCATCAAAACCACAAATGATCGGATGAAACTCTTGAGGTATGTTTGTAATATGTAACTCAATACCCAGTCCAATTACCAAGTATCAACTTGAAAATGCTCACGGTTTCCAAGTCGAAAGACGATGCGGGGAAAGCTATGCGAAAGCGTTCATTTTTCATTCCCATTTCACCGCACTTCTTTCAGACTCTTTACACTCAAAGTAGAAGGCATCCTTCTTTTCAGAAATAAGTGGAAATGTTGCCTTTTTACCTCTTCTCTTTGTTTTTTTCTTCTTAGATTGTCCTGACCTTGCCCTCACCCCGTTTCGAGGCCTTAATGTCAATTTGCCCCAATCAGGTGGAAAGGGGCGCGGGGCGAAGGCAAACTTTTGATCGAGCGGTCCTTCTCGCTGAGCGCTGTACCCATTCATTGCATAAAATTTGTGAACATATTTGGTCGGATCATCGCTCGGCCGCCCTAATGAAACCCGCGCTGGCGCCGAGAGCGGCGCGAAAAATCAATTTCATCCGTCATAATTAATGTCGATCGTGGGGAATGACGAATCGCAATATTGTATTAGTTCGGCGGGTCATCGGATGGAATGGAATCATCAAAGGCGGGTCCTGGGGGCAAGGGAACAAGCCAAGACAAATGATAAGAGCATATCAGCATCGGAGTGTGGAAAGAACACGAGGAGGAGCTACTCCCAAAGTGACCAGAATACGGTCCGAAGCTCGCGCATTTGTATAATGTTAATTCATACATCATGCGGTCCATTGAAATGAATGTAGATATGTATGACTTTTGATCCACAAGCATGCTGAGATTATTTTCACAAGTTCCCCACCCCCAATCATGCACATACACACACACACAGATTGGTGCTTTATCAATTATAATGAATGGCCCTAAGAAAAAAAATACAATTTGAATTACTCACGCACATATTGGTATTTTCAAATATTAAAATTTCTCGTGTTTGTGTGTGATAATCAGACTTCACTAAAGGTGGGGGTTGGTGATGCAGCTAATAGCTCAATTCGATTTTTAAAATCTCTGATTCTAATGAAGAAATCGATTGAAATATCAATTGTGATAATTTCATGAAGTGAATATGGCATGCAAGCACGATTTTGCTATTCCCTAAAGCTTACAGCAAGGCAGTTTGTGCGATTCTCCAACTATAAAATGTAAATTTAGGCTTTGAATTATACATAAACCAAACATTCCAATTGGTGTATATCGGCATTATCGTATGCGTTGTGAGTGCATATGGGAGTATGAATTAAAAATAATATCTCAGATACTTGGGAAATCTACAAATTACTGACAACTCGCCACTAGTTTGATTTTTGATTTGATCTGATTTTTTTATTTTAAAGTTTTTTTTATTCAGGTCACAGCTACATTTCGCAAATGATACGATTTTCTCAGTATTGCCTGATTTTACATACGAAGTATATTAATGTATCCTTACTACAGAAACAAAGAAGAAAAAGTGCTGCAAGTTTGAAGTTTAGATTTGAGGTGACGTTTTTCTCCCTTTGCGGTCGTTGCGGTTGCATTCTACAGTGCGTACTCAATCCAAATATAACAAATGGAGCTGGTCAGCGGAGTGTCTTGATAGATTGTGTAGTATAGGTTCTTTATAATAATTAATATATGACAAACCGCATATTAGCCGCAATAAGCATGCGGTCTGGTGGAGCACTGCCATTTAGATTCCATAGTTGGATTGCGACTGATACTAGATACAGAGAAGTACCAATCATATAAATGCAGTAAGTAGTAACAAGGTCAGGATTACTGGTTTACTTCATTTGGCAATACTAGTACTGCTTCCACACAGAATAAAGTTGATAAAATTTAAGATTACGGAAGCTGTATACTAGACATACGAAGATATTACAAACGTCCTTGTTGAGCTTGTTTACACCTTAGGCTATTATGGTATTGTTAAACGTATTAGTATATCATATGTCTTTAGCCAGGCACGGGAATAACATTACTATATTTCCAGCCATTACTGATTGGAAACAAAAGATTCGATATTAAGAGAACTCTTAAATTAAAAGTGTCTTCACTGTATCATCAAATACTTAGTTTAATAGAATGTCCTCATATGGGGACAGGGCTATAAGTTTTAAATGCCAATGCCACGATTTGGTTGAAGGAGCGTCATGTATTATTTTTGTTTTCTCAGCTATTTATAGCTGAGAAAACATATGAGTCACTATGAAATGTGCCAATCACTGATACTGGATCTACATCTGATAATATTCTTTAGCTGTCTGTGAGGTGTTTAAGGATGCCTTATCTAATCCTTACGATCAGGTCCTATATTTCACACTTCACTGATTCAATCAGTCATAGATTTCACACCTAGACGTTATTGAAGGCTGATTGACAGCCCTTCTAGGTTTAGCCAAGGGAGTTGATTGGCTGTTAGTTAGATGCTTCTCCAACCATGATAGGTCTGATAGGTTTTTACGACCAACGTTTTTTTACGACCAACTTTTTTTATGACCATTTTTTTTTACAACCAACTTTTTTTTTACGACCAACTTTTTTTTTTATGACCAACTTTTTTTAACGACCAACTTTTTTTAACGACCAACTATTTTTTAACGACCAACTATTTTTTAACGACAATGTTTTTCCCGACCAGCTATTTTTTAACGACAATTTTTTTTCGACCAACTTTGTACGACCAACTTTTATTTTACGACCGACTTTTTTGAACGACCAACCATTTTTTTTAAACGACAACTTATTTTTAACGACAATTTTTTTTCCCCGACCAACTATTTTTTAACGACAATTTTTTTTCAACCAACTTTTTTTTACAGCCCTGGCTATTGCGTTGCACACTGTTTCTCTCTTCAAGAATCAAACTACTGTATAACTATAAGTTGACATCAGGCACAAATGATTGTGGCTGAGAAAATCGTTTCCAGTGGAAACGCCAAGTATATGAATTAAGTTGACACTGATTACAAAGTTAAATATGTTAATAGTTGATCAAATCGGTGCATAACTTGATAATTAGTTAACTTAGTACTTGTTTGTTTACTTTTCTGCAACAATTTCGCAAGAACCATGGAATATCCAAGAAATGTTTCAAGATCTACGTTCGTAGTAAGAGATTGGAATGGTTCCGTTTTTTTTAAGTTAATTTCGCGGGGAAAAAACGAGCGAGCGATAGTCAAATTAATTGCCGCATCGCGCAAGGCACCGCTTGCCCATACACGCTCATGATTTACGCGCGCAACGTAACCCATATGTGATAACGCCACGTCATATGCAATGCGTATGATATAATAATGGAAATTAATGTAAAGCATTATGAAAAAAGTAAAAATATATACTAAAAATAAAATGACCATTATTTGACAGGTCTTATTTCATCTATAAATCAAAGATGATGGTAATCATCCATTTTTTTTAAAACACAAAAAAAAAACAAGTTTAATGTAAATGATCCTCCAGAAACTGATTCCATAGAGACAGTGGAAACGTTCCTTTCCATAAACAGCTAATCTTCTAGCCCAGAATTCGGCGAGGCTATTTTGGAGAAAATGAGGAGTTCACTATCATGGACGCCTTGTCTATTCCAGCTTCAACATCACAAATAGAGCTAGGCCAATGATGCCCAATCATAAACCGTTGGGATGTGATTGGCAATGGGAATTTGGATTTATGATAGCACACTAGATAAAGCAATTACACATGATCAAGATGAGACCATTTATCCAAATTATCGCCTGGGCGAATAGCGTAGATATTTCTTTGCATATAACGTTATGCATCCTCGATAATACCGCCAATGATATACAGAATACAAATAAATAATATTATAATACTTTTTGGGTTAATATTCTGGCAAGGATAACCCTTGAACCCCTCACCAATACCAAGACCTGAAAGTCTCAGAGTAGTTGCAGGGGGAAACTAATGCGCCTATGATGAACTGAGGTACTTAAATGTATTTAGAACGCTGGGTTTTATCTTTAATACGTCACTGTTGAAGTTGCTCGTGTTCTTTCTCACTGTTGCTGAGAAATATCTTCGAATGTTGAAAGCATCCGGATATTCAACTTTTAGGAGTTTTTCTTCTCTACATTGGGATCGCCTCCCAAATTAAAACCCGGTGTATTCTCAGAACCACATTGCATTTGAGTTTGATTTTACCATTATTAATGATACTAATTATGGAATATCATCTACTTTATTAATGATACTACTTATGGAATATCATCTACTTTACTATTGACAAGTAGCTCCATGTGCACTTTCCTATTCTTATATACAAATTAATGTAATTTAGGTCAATCAATGAATTTGACAAGGAATGTGCCTATTCCAAACCCATCTATTATAGAGGAACTATAGATTCTAAAGGTGGCTAAAGGGGGAAGGTGGCTAAAGGTGGCTGGGGATTTCGGTGGAATATAAACACTAAATTCTTATATCAATCCAAAAATATAATGCATAGACACGAGTCGGCAATAAAAGTATGAGCAGGGAAAAGTTAATGTGTATGGATGCAACATTGATCAGGACAATTCCCATCGATCTGCTGGGGTTAAAAGGTAGCCTGAATCAGCAGCTGATAACATTTGGAATCAAACAACCGCCATCACCTCCCCCGCTCAATGGGCGATCTAATTGGATTATGCAAATGCAGACAGAGGCTTGCGACATCATTTTAACCCTATGCAAACTTACCTCATTTTAACAAACGTTACACGCCAGAAAACAAGTTACATGGACATTCAATCAACTGTTTTGAATGAATGTTCTTAAAAAAGTGTCACAATTCGAAGACGTTGGTCAATATTTTGCTTCATTATTTCAGTTATTTTTTAATTGATTTTTTCTCTGATATTTGAGGTTGTGACAAAGGCAATTATAGGTTTATCAGGTCGAGGGAGGTTTAGCAACATTTAATCCTAGCATCGGAGCTGAAGTGTTTGTCTGGGGGAGGATTATGTTGATCTCAGTCATCAAGGGACGGCTAAGGATTAAACATCACGAACGGTCAGTAGCCGACCCTCGATAGGTATGTGAGTATTGGTAGGTCGCTCGGTCGAAATGAGCTGTTAATGATGAAGCAAGACTCTGCATTTCTCAGTACCAATACTTAATGACTCTTATAAATGTACAAAAATATGTTTAAACTTTGTCTTAAGCCCTGCGTTTAAGTTGCGTACTCATTCATAATTACTTATTTGATCCAGGAATATCCCATAATTAAAGTAAAGGTAATTCAAGAGTATGAATTTTTGCTTGGCAAAAGAACTCTCAATATAATAGCCATGCAGAGGTTTATATAATCCCATCTAATAGTACCACCGAGGGATGGTGCCACTGAAACTTAGTAGCCCTCTTCTGGCTTTATTATTCATTTTCAAGTAAAGTACAGACACTTTTAGATGCTGAGGAAATAAGGGGTGGGAACGACTTTAAATAGTTTAGCTGTGAATTAGGGACGCCAATTGTGGATGTCATTTCTTATCAAATGGGGAATGCATAGAGTAGGATTAGTATGTCATGGGTGCCTGGCGTTCAGATATTAAGCCATGAATATTGAAGGTGGCCCTCGCAATAATGTAATTTTGATTAACAAAGGGCTAGCATCGCTTCCGAGTTCACGAACTCTGCCAACCCTGTTTGGTCAAGTCCCTAACCACGTTCCCAAGTTGATCCCAGACTTGCCTTGAAGATCCTGATCCCCATTATCCATGCATGGAATAGGCCATGTGAAATCCAAACTTAATCAGCAACCAAGGCGAGTTGAGGCAACGTCCAGTATAAATGATTGCAAAATGGATTAATGCAGAGGGAGTGTGGGGTCGAATTCGGACCCTTGGGGTTAACATGTGAGGCTTGCCCCGGTTAGATGGACAAGCGAAAGGGGGACAGCAACGTCGACGCCGTGTAGATTGGAAAAAATCCTATTTCAACATCCATCGCTTTTAAGCCCCATCATGTCTGAACATTTACTTGCGCGGTTTCCATAACTGATGCTAATCGCAGGTGAAACCAACGTGCCCCAGCTGATACGTAAAGACGCTTTGCACCAACATAGTACATCAGATGTACTGATTTTCGACACAGGTTCCGCATATATTATATATGGACATCTACAATAATAAAGGATTCACCAGTAGAAGGATTAGATAAAGAATAACAGAAATATAGATAAAGGGGTAATCTACAATCTAGCCAACCCAAGGTCCACATGATCACTTGACCCGGTGACCCAGTTATTGATCCTTCCGTCCCACAATTACCCAATTTGGGTACATCCGAGCTACTCCCCACATCTCACCATATTTAAGTACGGTGCAGCGATCTCCCTGGTGCCATCTATTCTTCTTAAATGATGTAGGTGATAATTTCTGTGACTAGACAGTGAAAAAAATGATTCAGCCCTTGTGTATGTACATGTATAGAAAAATGAAAAGCAAATGATTAATTGGCCTATACTATACAATTTTGATCAATAAGAAAAGGAACCAATAGATTATTGTAATCTGGAATAAGATATCTTGAAAATTAAAATTAAAGGAATTTAGCATTCAATTATCATGCAAAAAAAGGATGCAAAACGATGTTCTCTGCTTAGATATACGGTATACCCGACGGTATACAGCATGGGTTTATTTTTTACCAGCGACACCGAGATGGAACTTGGTTGTGTGTAGTTATAATTGTCATAACTTTAGAAAATAATTATTTTCCAGACTGCATTCGACACATGATTCGGACGAATTCCCGGTTCTGGTGACTGAACACCCAGGGAGGCAAATCTGACGAGATGGAGCCATAAAAACACTGCATCACGGAAGAGAAAATCCCAGATGGCTGCAAATGTGAGGAGAAACCCTCGTTGCAATTCTACGATCACATTTGCATACAGGCGATAATTAATTCGGGAGGAAATCATGTTTTACAGGAGAGCTGTTCATTCCATACCATTGAAGACACGGTCCATTGTCCTAACTTGATCCCCGTGCTTGTGCGCCTCATTAATTGAATTAAGGTCATTATTTGCTTTCCTTAATGCATGTATGGGGAGATAATGGCAGGTTTGGCCATGGACACCTTCTGTGGCTTGCTTACCAATGGGATAGCAGACAAAAGGACCGCCAGCACAATAACTGCATTTTGATAAAAACCGAAGCCACGCGTCCCATAAAGAAAGCCATGTGGCTTCCCTTTTGCCAATCACTGTGGTTAGTTATTATTCCGTTCATCTGTACGTTACAAGTGTCTATTAATTTTAAGGTGAAAGGTGGAGACAGTTCTGTGAAATAATGGGTACTGGAACAGCTGAATAGAAATTGACGAGTCTTCAATATAAATGTTTCATGTTGTGATTGTTCAAAGTACAATATATCGCTACGTAATGACATCCAGGAACTACTACAGTTTGCCTAATCCCAAGTCAGCCTTCGATTGAAATAGTTACTATATTTTCATCTACTTCTGCTATTCTGTTGACCCCCTTTTAAGGATTAATTTGCATAGAAACGCAGTTCCAAGGACAATTAACGCCAACAATGAGGGTTTGAAAATCTCATCCCAAAGCCGCTGATGACCTTGTGAGTGGCTGTCATCAAAGCCCTGCAGCACACTCCCCTTCGTTGAAGGCTGAAATAATAGCCTCCTCCTCCGATGGAACTTTCAAAATGACAATAGCCTCTTGACCATAGACATAATCTGATTAATTGCAGGATTTGCATATGCAAATTTGCCCCGACCTTTGAGGGTTTTGACCAGCGTGTCAGACAACATCGTGTAGAAAGAGGGTGAATTGGTAATTTTCAAAGGCGGTTAATCCTTCATTGTCCTATTGCTTTCGGTCTTTTGTTAAAGCCAAGGTAAAAATGCAGGTGCCCGTTGGCCAGTGGGGATGGGGAGAAGTGTTTAAGTGTTACAATAGACCTTTCCAATTGAACTACCACGGTCGAATGGCTCGGAGGATAATGAATGTCTAAAAACCCTAAAATATTGGGCTTATAAAGGGGTATGTGTGCGCCTAAATATATAAGGGCCAAAGTGTAATGATCCTGACCAATGGCTATCCCGAGGCATGTATAAAGTCCCACGGTGTGATACGAGGTCCCAGACTGGAGAGAAAAGTTAAATTTCAAGATGGTCAAGTGCTAAGTTTCTAAACGGACAACTTGAACAAATATTGACCATTGGGCAGTTAAGTGTGCATACATATACTGTGGGCCCATTCATCAATCGTTAGTGTATCATATACATGCAAACCTAAAATAGTCAACTCGCTAACGGTCATATTTATTTTTGTCCTTCATCCTTTCACGGTATTCAAGAACCAATCAAATTCATTTCCCCAAGCGTAGAAGGGCGCCAATATCTGACTCGAAATTTAATAGGCACAATGATAACAAATTTGGATACGAATTTGCTTTAATACTGTTGAAATGAAATCAAATTAATTCAAATGTCAGTCACCTTGTTTTATCTGCATCAGCCACCATCGCTCTGATTGGCCAACAAAAATTAACAATAGCTGCAAGTGATGTAACCTCTCCAATTCATTAGGCTAAGCACTGTGGATTGTAATGCAACTCTGCTTGGGGCCAGTTTGATAAAAACAGGAGTCGGTGTTCATTAGAAAGCCATCCCACAAGGCTGGGACTTAACACGAGGTGTTGGTAGTCAGGCAGCCTCAAGCTTCAAATGCCTATGTTTTAGCTCCTTGTTAAATGAGTTGGTTTTACGTTCCATTCATTATTCTAATTGCCTAACGAGCGTTAGGGCCGACACTTCCCTCATCCATTACTGCTGGAATTGAGCTGCATTATTTACAATCATTGTCGATGGTATAAAAAAAGTAAGGAAAGTGAGCCTCCTCACGACTACAATGCCCTAATTAAAACCATATTAATAACTAATCGTGAAATCAACACACTGCTAAAAAGCTAGAGATGGAGAAATTAAAATCAAATCAGCTGCTGCAGTTAGAGAGGAGGCAGCTCTGGCTCTTAAAGCCGGATGGCATGGCACCCAGGGCTAGGCTGGCTGTGAAATTGTCTGATGGGGCTTCCATACTTTAGCTGTTTTAATTCCTCAACAGCCACTATAAGCATCTCCAGGCCTTACGTAAGATTGAAAGGACTAAATCACTTCTCCTTATTCGTGCCACAGTCTACATGCTTGCGATCGCTTGATCTCTATACAAGATGCTGTCAAGCAGCTTTCCCCAGCTAGCATTCCATGCCATCAAATCGGTATCCCCGTTTTAAGAACCCATTTTGTTTTTTATCCCCATGTCCCCTTTTTTAATCGCGGGGTGCTTGGAAAGCTAAAACCAAGGTAAACCCAGCGAGCGCTGGATAAAAATCAATGGTTGTGCATGGAAGGGGATGGGGAGATCTATAGGAGAAGTAGGAGAACAATGTTTGCATGTGTGTTTAACAGTTGCAATGAGGACTGGATTTTGAATTTGAAAAAAAGTACTTTACGGCATTTAAGCATGTGCCAAAAGAATATGACGTCATCATTTACATTCCTTCCAAGTAAAGCAGTACATTCCATTTCTCAAGCTCTAAGCAGAGCATGGATTCCTATTTAAATCTACGATTCCATGCCATGTCGTACTCATTAATGTTTTTTTGCCTTCTCTTTCGAGGAGTAATTACAATCGGTCTATAATGTAATCGTCGATAGATTTAAACTTAATACCGTAACTGCTCGCCTAAGAGATTATTATATTTAATTACATGTATTATCCAGCTCTTGCAAATGAGAGAAAATGAATTTTGGTCGCTCGTTCTCCTGGAGTCGATATCTTAGACTTCTAGCATAGATCTATACTGGACTGAGACATTAATTAGATAATTTTCTGAATGAGCCATCAGAACAAAGGCACCCCTTTTACTCTGATAAGAAAAATGATCAATTGTCACAGTTCACCTCTGATTTCTTAATCAGCCATGATCATTTCTGACGAGCAAGCATCAACTGTCCCAATTACTATGTTCATTAAGCTTAATTAAAACCAATTTCACTTGTCCGACCGGCCTACCCGTTCAATGATAATTACTCAAGACAATCCCCTTGATCTCGAATTCTAAACGGCCTCAGATCGTCGAGCAAAATGTCCAATCTATTGACGATTTGCAGTGCGCCAATACCACCAATACCACCATACTAGGCTGAGTCAGTTATATTTCAAAGCCAAGACTAGGGAGGAAGACATCCCTTGGGCTGGTTTAAATTGCATCCATGCTTTAAGGGGCCAATGCTGACACAGGCATTCATGTCTCATCAGGAACCATGGCATTGTGATTATTGTATTCTTGGTCTTCGCTGCAAGTGACATGTCGATGTAAGATGTCGATTATTACGATGGCAATCATCGTCATTTCGTTTACTTTTGAAGTGAATTCATGATTCCATACGTCTTTATTTTACCTCCCACGCTGAAACATCCACCCTAAGTGATGTATTTGGTAACTGTATACACTACACGTTGCATATGATGGAATCAGCCATACTCGCTAACAACCGTGATTATGAGAGACCATTAACAGTAAATTAGGTTTACTCCCAGAAATGCTCTTTAAATAGAAAGGTAAAAGGAAGTGTATAGATTGTAACACAAAACATATTTCCTTTGCAGACGAAGTTTTAAATTTAATACGAGGAAAGTCATTACCCTTGAAGGAAGTACTTAATATGGCGATTTATAACGGTAAATGTCACATTGTCTTTTATCAAGGCGTTGAACGACACACTAAATGGAAGCAAGGCAAAAGTGCCCAGTCGTTATATTTGCGCGATGCGAAGCTAAAACTGAATAAAACAAAGTATAGATTACTCGACACCCACATGTTTGATTTAGAGATTCAAGCAATGGCAACCAGTCTCTGGCTCAGTGAATTTGTCAACTCCGGTTTGCATGGAGCGACGAGATTATTCTGTCTTGTGTAAATATTTCTCACTTGGTGTAGACAATACTGTGGCTTGTTGGGCCAGATAGTGGAGGTGAAATCCCAGGTATATTGTGTTGAAAGCCAGCAAAATATGGTTCTACGGGCTTAGGAGGCCTCATTGTTCGAGCCAGGCTATGGGAATGTCTCATCAAGCGATGTTCATCAGGCTTGGTGACTGCACCCACCAACCACCACTTCAGAGAGGGACGCACAATTAGTCATTTGGGGGTATTTGTATGGATTTGCATAAGAAAGGCGGACCACAAGAGGGCCCCGAAGGGCCATGTGCTTCAAAGGGCCCAACTGGTACCTATAGAGACAAGCTAGGACAGGGTGCTTAACCTTTTGTTTGCGTTGACCGCGAAAACAATTAACACTGCTGGCATTCCGATGGTGGATGGGCAAGGTAATCAGATTGAGGTTGAGCTGGGGACCAAGGTTTGGGGGGAGGAGAGGTGGGGGGCACGTATACTCAATCCAACATCCCCTGAGAGGATGACGATGAAGATCCTTGGGGTTTTCGTCCTAACTGACCTAAGGTCTTAACACATCGCAATCTTAGATAACAGTGTTTATTATAATGGCCTCTTGCAGCGACGTAGCGGCCTAACAATATACTCCAATCGGTCAATTGTTGTCGCTCGCAATACTATGTGTACCTATGCCGTTTCTTGACCTACTCTCTGTCGTAGCAGAAGACACACCGCATAATATTTTCAGGGTGTTTTGTACCTAAACAGATCTCCTTCGATGCACTGCATTATTGCATATATTTTCCAATACATTCCCATGAACATTTTATTATGTACCCAGCAATGCATCACAGCAGTATTATCGCCGTGTCCGCAATAAAGCCAGTTTGTATTTTGATTAATAGTCTTTAATTGTAATGTAACCATGTTTAATATTACACATCAAAATATTTGATACCAAAATTCATATCTGCGTTATTTTAGTCTGCTAACACTCTCCCGATGTTTAGATTAGAGTTTCACAACAGACGGTCACAAACATCTATAGTATTAGTTGACACCTCTCTTTTGTACCTCAGTCACGCATAGAAACATATCAATTATCATGAGATCTCACCTCATTTCATCTCTCATTCCATTGAGAATGACACACCGTTCAAAGTTCGTACCATATGATGCTTAACAAGAAGGTCCATTTATACATGTAGTATACGTCATTAGTACTGGAATACTTGAACTACAATTAATACAGATACATGAACATATAGAAAGGCATATACTATATGAATATTATATTTTATCTTTTTGTATAATGCACCTGGTTTACAGAATGTTGTGGTGTCCATTTGTATAGATCTAGATTTGAATAATAGTCAAAAGTGTTCAATATTTTTTTCCACTATAAAAGTAAAATAAAAGACATCAGCATTAACATCAAAAACCTTTACTTTATCCTGATGAAACAAGAAAGAATATCCTGCCGAACCAATACACAGCGATCCGACCAACCTCTATGATTATAAAAGTAATATCGTGTCAACTCATTGCATGGAAGATGTATGAGAATAATTATAAGAAGACAAATATTGCAAGTAGCGCCTGGTTACGGTTATAAATATTACTTATTCAGTCATGAAAGTTCGGGGGTAATCTCAGTGCAAGTATGTCCCTCCGGAAAAAAAACGATGAATCGTTCTGCGCAACAATCATAGAATGCCCTTTTTACCTTGGAGACCCACAAACCTACCCCAGAAATGTACACGATTCGCACCTGTGACCATCTATACACGACCCCCTCACACCATCCTGTGTTATGAAGTCAAACGTTGTCGCGACAAAGCATGGTTAAAGAACAGTCGGACAAATGCCCTATCCATCAGTTGTAGCATGCAATCTACACTGATCTCCACTATTATTACCACTGCCATTTCAAAGAAAGTGAACCTAGCCCCCTATGTACAGTGTGTTCCGGATGAATGCAAATGTAAGAACTCAAAGATGAATCATAATTCTCATTAAAGTTGGCACTAGCTTTCTTTTTCAAAAACTAGGATCAGTCAAGGGACTGGCTTTTAAAATTGTAGTGTTTTAAGAAGTAATTCAAAGCATATAACATATATTTTGGAAGAGTTGGCATTAGCAGCCCCAAATATTACTGCGCCAAAGCATAAATCTATGTTCAAAACAAGAATCAGATGAAAAATTAGATAAACACATGCCAAACATGTGTTTGTCTCCGAATTGTTCTAATTGATTCTTTTGGACAAATAAAGTTCGATCATTGTTTTTGGTCACATGAATAAGCGACTCTTGTTAACCTTTACAACCGTGCCGGATTCTATCGATGGCACATCATTATGGAGTCTTCAGTGATCGTACATTACCGAGGCAGGCCTTGATATATGCCACCGTGGTATGATATGCCATTAATAACCTTAATCACAGGAAGACAGACGACGCTTTCTCCTAAATAGATCACAAGTACTGCAATATATATCTTCTGCCTGCTCGAATCTTGACAAACAGGCAACTTAATTACGCGGGCACGTAATTGCAGCAATTTAGCCCCGACGTTTGCCTGCAAAAGGCTTTCCATTAAGGCTTTTTAGCCCTAATTAAGATGAACAGATGATAGTCACAATTAGTGTGTAAGCAAGAGAGCACGCGTTTTCTGCCCCTATTCCAGCCATGGCGTTTGCATTATTGGCCTGAAAATGGTAACGTGTATCATGGTTAATTATTGTAATCATCATGTATACGCCTTAGCACCTCTTGCTCTCATTAATGTAAGTGTATCATCATTAAAAGGAGATTAACTTGGCCCACCGTGTAGCACATGCTTTCTCAATATTGTTTATTGCGTAAGAGAGAAGGCGTCTTGTCTTGCCTTACACATATATACAATGTGAGTATAGGCAAGAGCGAGACATTTAGAATTACAAGAAAGATGCCCCTGAACATAAACTCCAATCATTAAAAAAAACTATAATTATAATTATAATATTTGATATGATTTCATATAATATTAAGCTTAAAATATGTTCAAACGCAGGTCTACGCGGTTTGTCTTATCATCATCATATAGAACAGTGTGAAAGGAACCACATACATAAAACACACACACACACGCATTTATCACAGAAATCGAAGTGATTTCATCTCTGGAAGTTTAGGAGGCATCGATGCGCAACAATTGGCATCCAACCGTTTTCTATATCAGGACTTTTTTCAAATTATCGAGGGATGATTGGTGTTTTTTTCTGGAGCGCAGGATAGGAAACGGGGGCATATCACTGCGGGAACAATACGCCATTGTCTACAGGTGCAAAAAGATGCATACACCTGACGCCTTCTCCCCATTGTGCTCATCCACTGACCTCGGCCTAGGAATTAGTGGTCGGCAATGCTTATTACCGCGCTGCGTGGTTCAGCGACTATGATTATTTCTAGCTAAGTTCGACCTTCCCCTTCCTGACCTCGCTAAGATGTAAGGTGCCAGACCTGGTATTGTTTTCTCAGCTCCCCTTTGCTCTTCACATGTAAATTCTTCGCGTCGACATTTAATATCACCTTCTTCTCCAAGACCCCCTACCCCCACGGGTTGAAAGACTTCTCCCTTTCTTTTTTAGTCTTGAAACAGCATAATGATAAGGATGAGAACTGGACTAAAAAGGGCATTTTTATTGTGGCCCTTCGGTGCCATCATGCGTGAAATCTACTTCAAATACCTTCGGTTAGACAATGGGTCGACCGTGGTTGGGTTTCTGGGGTATAAAAGGTTTGTGGGTACGCGTATGTAGGTATAATTTTTTCACCCCCAAGGCTGCACCGTTCGGTATTATTTACGACTGGGGTCTGTCATATTGAAAGGTGTCATTTGCAATAGATTTCTGCGCATCTGATAGGCGTCGATCCATATAACACATATGCCTTGGCTGAACATCCTATTGCACAGATCGCTATCACACTGTATGACTGTACAGGTGTTTTTCCCCTAACAACAATAGGAAACAAAGGTTTATTTTAATTCCCATGAATTTGATTTATTCTAGGGATCTCCGGGGAATATTGCTTTGGAATTCTGAATAAATCGCTAATAATTCTCAGCTCTATTTCCCATCGAATCATAAAGCATTATCGGGACAGCAGTGCTTGGCTTCTGCATTAAACCTCGCGAGGGCGCTTCATCTGCACACCTTTGTATAAAATATCTATCATAGAAAACCAAAGGGAGAAAGGTTAAGCCACATTCCTTTACCGATCCGGTGCCGGTATCGCCCCCTTTCCTCTTAACCATTCTGTATCTTTGACACGGATGAAACAATAAACACGTCCTCTGGCCCCCTAAATCCCTCCCAGGACTGGACCCCATTGCATTCATTTCATCTATTCATACAACATGGCATAAAATGGGGATCTTTTCAAAAGCGCCGGGCCTCGGCCCTGACAGGGCCTGTGTCGGGGGGCCTTATCCTAGGCCCACTAGAGGCCAGCGAGGTTCAGCCATCCGCGGACACTAGAATTCCTCCGACGTCACATGAATGCATCGCCCCTGACATGCGAGCAGCTAATATGATTCATGTCGCTCGCACAAATCGCGGCTGGCGATAACGCCCCGCGTTCGCCATATTCTAATGGCCATTATATCTGGCGTCCCACGCCCTGACACAAGCGTTGGGGCTCCTGATGCAACGGGGCGGTGGCCTCTTTGTTTGCCAAGGCATCCTAGCTCCTTTTAAAACCATCGGGCGACCACCGGTCACAATGCCACGCTCACCTCCCATGCCCGAATGCTTCCACAATCTAGAAATGCCTCCGTAATGCTCTATCAATCATAATCGCCTATATTCGAGGCTCCGATAGAGAATTTATTAATACTGCCTTTAGGCGGTTCTTTGAGCTTCCATATCTCTTTCTGGTTGGGGAACTGCACAAAAGATTCATACCAATGAAAGTGATACCCTCTGAAGAAGACAACTGACGACGAGGATAATCCAGACCCAGTTCAAACATAAGTCATGGAGTCTCACGGAAGGCCAGCTATCTACTTGGGGAGGCCTTCTCCGATTGTCTAATAACAATAGCTAGATACCACGGTTCTATGACAAATCTTCTTCAAGTTCTCTTTTGGAAGACCCATCAACAAGATGGTCTCTTACATCAATTGATTTCTGTATTGCTATCGATCAATACATTAGCTTGACACAACATAAGTATTGTGTTGTCTATAATGAACACGCAGAATTTGGCCACATTTCTAAAAAGCTGCCATGTTCTGACACATTGAATAAAAAAGTATATAGAACTGGTCGATTCTTTTGCCCCTCACCATTATCATTGAGGATGCAATGTAGCGAGTAAAAACGAATTCCTCTATCGTGAGTCATTATGGACCATAGCACCGCAGACGCTATAGTAATGTTATAATCATTTGAGGATGAAAAAGCATTATCTTCAGGACACATATATGGCCTGGAGCCCTGCTGAGTCGCTCTTCGCTGGCGATTGCCCCTCACCAAGAGCTGCTCGTCTGCAACAAATATAGAACAACAATTAACACGTTGGGGCAATTCAGAAATTGCAAAGGTTTTCATTCCCAAAAGCTCTAAATGTAATTGCTTTTTCCTTCTCCAAGGGCATGCGGATAGTAGCAATGCAGGCTGGCCCCTGAGCAGATGACACCGAGAGGGAAAATAGTGGCTTCTAATTGTTTATGACACATCCAGTTTCAATTTGGAAATTACTGCCGAGCAACATTGTTGGCCGATTGTCTCTCTGACTGTGTTATAGGAGATAGTGGCAGTAGCATCAATTGCCCGAGGACGCCTAAATTGTCCTGCTTTCAAAGCATAGCCACCGCATTCGCGGCTCTATATAAATGAATGGCTTCAGTCTGCCCTTGGCTTCGAAGGAGTGATTGGGACACACGTCCGCGTGCAATGGTAGTTAGTTCGCATGCATTGTCGGGCACGTGTACACAACATCGGCCATCAATGGGGAAAGGGGAATGCTCAATAATACCGGTATGCTGACTTGTTGGCCATCTTGGCAATCGTCTCAATTCTGATTTTGAAAAGAAAAGACATTAATCAAAAGACTCGCCAATGGATTGCACATCGATCATGGCTACACGCAAAAGGTTTAGAACTGAAAAATGAGATGATCTTCTTTCAGTGCCTTCCTCATGGAATATGGATTTCCTCGTGGCAAGATTCGCCTATAACTTGACCAGCAAATATGAATTTGGTTATATATATATGCATCATTCTTAACTTCTTTATTCCGAGACTGTATGTATACCGAGGCTCAGACCAGAGGCAGTTTCTTGCCAATCCCTTCAGTCAATCAGCTGGTGTTGGCCAAAACACCTCATTCCACATGGACATAGACCTAGCCTAATTCTCTTAGCATTCAGACCAACATCCTGAGACGCGGTATCCTGTCTCTAATTCTAACCCTTCATATAATTTCATTCTCTGCCTCCAAAATCCTGGAGGCCAACTGTGTTGAGATGGCCTCTGGTCGGCCCAGGAGAAGCACAGTGGAGATTAGGGCCTCCAGGGTGGGGAGAGTGAGGGGAACAGAGTTTGTCCCTTACACACTATGTACAGAAGGAGGGGAGGAGGAGAAGGGTGATGATGAAGAAATAGAAATGGCGGTTGGCTGCCTCCTGCCGTTAACTTGCTTGGTGCAGTGCTGATTGGCCACGCTAATTGCTCCAGTAGCCATGTGCAATATGGGTCTATGGTGGCTATTTATAGGCTCACCTCACCTCGCCCCTCATGCCAGACGGGCCATATTTATTCAATATGTGCCACGACCAGCGTGCTGAGCCTCCCGGCTTCTGCGTCGGCTGCTGCTGCTCCTTCTGCTACGGAGTTCCAACCCCTTGTTCCATCACCTCCTACTTCTGCACCTCTTCCTCCAGCATCTGGCTTCCAAGAACCAGAGCCCAGTGAAGCAGAAGCAGCAGAAGCAGGAGGAGCAGCAGCAGGAGCATTTACTTCAAGAGAACTATAGCACATGCAGTGGGGTTAGGCAAGGCTAGAGTCCTTGTGGCTGAAGCCAAAGGTATCACCAATGCTCACCCCGTTCCATCATCAACATGGCCTCCCTTCCTATCGCTTATTTGTCTCAGAATGGCCGGGCTAATGACCTTTTTTTGCAATCAATATTATGTCAATGGGCGAAATTGCATATATGTACAAGCGACCTACAACCTATGTTTTTTATGATATTATCCCAATACATGCAGAAATCGTACATTAGGACTTTGGTTTTTCCAATAAAGAATACATAATATACAAGGAACCACCGAATAACACCACAATAAAATATTGAGGGCAGTTAGGTTAAAGAAGCACTTTCGGAGATTGACAAAAAGTCGCCCTGTGACACAAACACGCTGGGGAGGGGGTACAAAGGTGGATGTTGGGGGTACTTCGCAGTCGCCTAAAGGCGATTTGGAGGCGATATGGCATGGCATTCCTTCAGTGTGATGATGACCCAACTGACCATGCTGATAACGCCAGCTCGAGCATCCAGTGGTAACCTTGGCAACCTCAGCCCTGACACTGGCATGATAACTGCCTCGAGATGATCCCTACCACAAACAAAGCTCATTGAGGTTAGCGGCCATTGTTTCAGCTTCTTATGAAGGAGATGAGAAACAGACGTGAGTCCAGGATCTCTTTTTGCTCTGCCATGCATGGAAACTTTACCATCGTGGGTTAGCAGATGGTAACGAGTCAGCTGGTCCTAATTTAATTTCTAATTCATGTAAGGAAATAGTTTTTATCGGAGACAAGATGCAAAGAAATGGCTGCTTCAAGATAACATGAAGTTGTTTTTCTCTGATTTTCGTGGTGAACATTGAGACAGAAATTGTGCCATTATTTACCGTAGTCATACAAAATTTAGGTCATGGAAGAACAAGAGTTTTAAGGTTCCTTTGTTGGTGCAGTGGAATGCCACTTGTGAGGAGTAGATAACATTGATGACCTTGAGTGATAACCCAGCGAAAGCTTCTGCCTCCATACAGATGGCATCGCCTGTATTGGGGTGTCACTGTGGGAACGTCCCACATTCACATTAGATCGCCATCCTGGAGACTATCTCAATATTATTATTATTCCTAGGGTTTGGACTCGAGGGTACAAGGCTAATGTTATACGAACTTTGTATTTTTTTCTAAATGATATGTATTCCAGATGTCTGGTTACACAGCATTTCATAACTAGAGATAATTATTATTAATATACCGACTCTAATTCTATCTCTCGATAATTCGACATCTATGGATTATATTCTCTTATATGTCACACTGGCATTTGGGGAAGCGGTTGGGTTTCCCCCCGTCAAATCAAGAATTAAACCAGCGAGTGTACCCGTTTGTGTAAGTAGAATGTGTTTCATAAAAGGAGAGATAATTTAGGAGGAAATGATTATGAATATTTGGATGGAAACAATAAAGTAGGATCAACTGCAAGCGAAACAACAAGCACCATTTCACAAGTCGTCATTGAAAGAGGCGGTTAGATGGGATGATAATACTTTTGTTCCAAATTTATTCTTTTGCCTCACAGTAGGTGTAAAAGCTTTTTGCATTTATTATAAGGTCGTAGTCATCATATACTCCTGGGTCAGATTTCCCTGCTGATATAGACATAGTTCTCTGTGGGATGGGGACATCCCATTATCGCCATAGGCGGGGATCTCATTCCATCTAAACAAAGGATCCAAACCAGAGATAGTGAACTGGTTCTCTAAATCAACGTTATCTTCTTGGCCTCAATGTTTACACGAATAAGCGATTCCCAAATAAACCTATATATGTAAAGTTTTTTCAAGTATACCAAACCCCTGCAGATGTATTGGCAACCAGGAATCATAAATGTTAATTTGTTTGTTGAAAAGTAATACGAGCCTGAAGGATGCCAATTTTCTCTGGATAATTGTTGTATATAATTATAAACGCCCGGTAACCAATATTAATTTTATAGGGTCAAGTCAAGTCAAGGTTGTAATTCAAAACCCTTTCTAAATCAAAGTCTATGATGAGATGTCAATGGTGAAATTCCTGCTATGCCAGAGTGTGTCATAAGCTCTAGATAACTTTGATGTCCAGCATACATCACCAACTTGAAGACAGACTTGTGGAATCATATGAACCGGAGGAGTCTTGGGAATCATGTTGCTACTGTTTGGTGATGAAAAAAGGAGGGGACCAGATATGTTTTTGATGACCCGAGACGGCTCGTTGCCATGGCAGCCACAATCAGACTTCTGAAGGGCCCTGCCACCCAGCAGGGTCCAAAACTTCTTCTATTACCGTTACCCGCTATTTATCAGCCTCAGACAAACTTCAACCTGACCTTAGATAAAGCTGGTTGTTAGCCACATGTGCTAATCTGTCCATCTACGCTCGCATAAATAGCGGGTTTTGATTACACCAGTTTTTCAAGTCAACTCACGCTGGAGAAGGGAGTCGATGGCAGCGCAACAAACTCCGAGCTGCTCCTTTGACCTGACCCGAATAAATCGCGAGTCATTTTAAAACCCCAGGGTCAACTATTGCCTTGAGTTTATATGACAAAATCAAGAACTCTTCAAACCCGAAACTCAAGGGTTTTTAATATATACAAACGATCGGAGGATCCGAGGCCGAAAAAGAGGCGAGTGAAAGTGGACAAAAAGTTAATAAAACAGTAAACAAATGAACAGCGAACTGGGGGAACTTCCGCTACGAGGTTATGACAGCTCCAGCGCTGTTATAAATCAGTTCCGGATTGTAGTATACAAATAGTTTTGATTTAAAAAGACCTCCCGAATTGTATGTGTGCACGGGTTTGATGAGTGAGTGAGACGTTGGAAAATATAATGTTGAATAAGTAGGGGAAATAGGAATGGCGTCATTCGATGCACTATATACACACAGAGCCAAGGGTTTGAATAGTGATTGGTAATGGCAATAATTTTTCTTCCGCCAGTCTTGGTAATTATACAGCAAATTTGGCGTAACATCTGCACATTTCGCCTTGTTAGTAGACAAGTAGGACAATGGTGATTCCATAACTACTATGACCTCCCACATTGGAAATCATCAGGATTGTTCCATGCTGTTCATTGTCTGATGATTTGATCTCTCATGGTCCAATTTCCATCATATGGACTATTCTACGGAAATCCAGTCCATATATCCTTTTTGTCCAAACAAAATTGCCTGCTCTTTGCTCTGTCCATTAACCACATGGACTAGATCGACATGCAGAAAAAAATTGACCAGACTATATCATTAGCACACTTCTAAGGCATGATGTCATGGAAATGGCAGAAGTCCGATATAAACAATCAGTTTGTTGAAAAGTAATACGAGCCTGAAGGATGCCAATTTTCTCTGGATAATTGTTGTATATAATTATAAACGCCCGGTAACCAATATTAATTTTATAGGGTCAAGTCAAGTCAAGGTTGTAATTCAAAACCCTTTCTAAATCAAAGTCTATGATGAGATGTCAATGGTGAAATTCCTGCTATGCCAGAGTGTGTCATAAGCTCTAGATAACTTTGATGTCCAGCATACATCACCAACTTGAAGACAGACTTGTGGAATCATATGAACCGGAGGAGTCTTGGGAATCATGTTGCTACTGTTTGGTGATGAAAAAAGGAGGGGACCAGATATGTTTTTGATGACCCGAGTCATGGAAATGGCAGAAGTTCGATATAAACAAGCTATGAGCATTTCGGAACGTACAGAAATGTCAATTGATACACGAAAAAAAGGAAAAGGGGACAACAGCCGTGGGAATCTATAGAATATACCAATCACTTTCAAATCACTAATGGCAACATCAAACCATTCAATCAGTATAGGTGGGTTTAAACGAACGCCATTATTTATGAAGTTTTTCTTTTATATCATATGCATTAAATACAATTCCTCGTGAGTTTATTGATGCATGAGTCTTTCTGTGTCGTCGATACAACTGACGAGTCAATATATTAAATGTCAACTCATTTAGCTAAGCGGAAATTTGTCACATACCTGATATATGCTTATGGCTGCCGTTTAATTAATACGTCTGTAATTGATCCTTGTGATAATGAACTGCATCATTTTGAAATCCATTTTCCCTAAGACAAGCAGATTCCTGTTATCACGTTAATTAAGACATGCAATATAGCTTTCTACGATTGTCATGGATCTCTCCCCTTAATTAAGGAGACTGGGAACACATGTGATGACACATACTTATCAGCATGTGACTATGTTTATTCATTATCACAATGCATATCATTGTTCTTCATCAGACCTGCCGCTTATCTATATTTAATCCTGATACAATATTCATAATGGGGGACCTTTCTTTCCATATCACACCCGTGTTAAGTGATTGCACAGCCCATGATTGCCTTGTATTTTATGATAGTGTTTGCGGTACACAAGGCAGACAGACGAGCAGCACATTGAGTGACTCATTATGGGCGCCATGGTAACACTCATTTACCTCACATATACAGACATAGACCCGTACCAACACCCTCAAGACCCGCCAGCTTCCTATCTTTCCATACAATACCCATATCAAAACAATAGGCCTTGCTTCGGCCTAATTACATTACTGTTGCCTCGCCTGAAAGGGGCTTACTGGAGAGAATATTGCCAGTGTCAATCCAAGAGCCTCTACATTAAAACATGAAGGCTGCTTGGGGCTCTGTCTCATTAAATGATTCATGAAATGTATCATATTGTGCAGCTTAAGAAAAAGCATGCTTCAATCAGCGCCAGCGTCGATGTATGTTCTGCCATTAATTAAGTATTTGCAAAACTAATTTGGATCTTCTTTCTCGCAGCCAGGCGCTCCCGTTGGCTAATTGAGAATTACATGCCTGATGAAGAACAGGAGGCAAAGAAAAGATGCTTTATCCGTACCCCGGAGATGTGCTCAAGAGACTCTTAGGGAGCATCTACAGGCAGAAATAAGGAAAGTATGGAATGGAATATTTATTGGATAAAATATATAGTGGAATCGCACTTCGTCACTTACACCAATAGAAAATTAGAATCAGAAGGCCGGGAAGGAAAACGACCTATAGATTTTAAAAAGTCTTCAATTTAATTGAAATTGAAAATGTTCATCTCGATGCCGTGCGATAGATTTCCCCCCTGATCAATCGCTCAAACAATAGTGATAGTGAGGGGTAATAGACAGTGTCAATTACTTCCATTTAATTGTTATCCGTCACTCGGAGGGGGTGCTGTTCAGATCATACTCCCATTGTTCTCCGATTCCCAAGGACTCTAAGCAGAGTGTATCTACTTTTTACATTTCTTGGAAAACGACAATACTCGGTATTGAAAAGGGAAATCTATCACAATCAGAGCTTTAGCACAGCGGCTGTTATTAATTATGGTAGATTTACTGTTATATTTACAATTATCAGATAATAAAAAAACATTTTTTTAAAAAACCAGTAGTCAACTTGAACAAGAAAGTATTTTGAGTCACGACCAGTGGCATTCTGAAACACGATATCATAGAATGGGAGAGGTTATGCTATCACTTTTTGTGTATCTGATGAATTCTGATGACCTTGTCGGTCAGGGGAGGGATGTGGACGAAGACAAAAGAGCTCGTTCTTTCTACGCTATATCTAAAGCCTGAATCAGATTAAGTCCGAAATAATGGAAAATCAGCATAGGTCAAAGAATACTGTGTATTGAAGGGAAAAGATAAGGCCTGACAGGCCCTCAAAGACTACTTTTAATTAAGCCTGGTTCTTAAGCATTGGGGAGGCTCCTCTTTGATAATTAAAACCCTTTTGGAATATTACACCTCCATGTTCATTCACCCTGCAACAAAAAGAGCGACCGGAAAAAGCTTATGCCCCATGCTAGAAGGACTGCGCGAGGAAGACTTTTTATAGTTGGCAACCAAATGGTGAATTAGTATGGGTGTAAATTTGTTGAAGGCCATGGGAGTTGAACCTGAAGTAATAAGTGGGATAAGACAAGTCGTTAGATGGGGCAAGATCGGAGGCTGTAATGTGTAGGGGTGGGGAACACCGGGTAGAAAAGGGATGGCGGGAGATGGCTACCAACTGCTCAGTATTATAAGCCAGGATGCGGAAAAGAGATAAAAAAGAGGGTCAGACTTTAACATTTATGATGTGTAAATCAGATATATATGATGGCTTTGCAAAGTGGAAAAACAGAGGAAGGTATGGCTTCAATTACTACATCTCTCTTTTACCGAGCTATCATGAAATGCAAAGGGAAGACGGGATGCTGTCTTCCGGTGGAGATAATGTAGTGATTATAATTGCCTACGCAGATGTAACTGTAAAAATGAATAGGAAAAAATATGAGTATTGCGTACTTATTACGGATGCGCTAATGCTAATGGAATATTCTTTGAATACACATTTGGCACAGGAATACACAGGGCTTCGGCTTATAGGCAATTCACATGGAAGTAATAATGCGGATCATGGATTATAACGCAATAATCGATCCATCTATATGGGATAAGGGAGGTGCAATCAAATGGAAACAAATGGAAGGATGGGGTGGGATGGGCGAACACGTCACTATACTCTAAATAAATGTACTAATAATCATAGCATAAACGGTGCATTCTGCCGGGCGACCCTCTCAACATCAATGAACACGCATGTAATATCAATCTATCATGATGATCCACATGCATCTTCCTGACCTAATTATTACCATGAGGTGCTCTATGGCATTTAGATATGTTTTATAAAATAACAGTTACATATTTTTGAATGCTCGATATCGCCTTGTTTAATAAGAGTGGTCTCTAATCCATCACCGCGTGTTTTACTTGATTGGACTCCTGATTCTATATTTTAACACTTGAAGGCAGGGCATGGGCGTGTTGGGTTTCACATGTGCCCTAATCCTTCCTTCGCAAAGTCAGAGCATGCACTGCAAGCCCCAATGTGACCTCTGATGTCCTTCCTTTTCCCCCTACCATCCTCGCTCCCCTTTTCTCTTAGTCCCCCGTCCCAACCCAGCCCCATTCATACATGCACATTCATGCAGTCGAAGCCCATCCAAACAGTCTTAGCCCCTCATAACTGTATAGATGCTATCCAACAACCCAGATCCCCTCACTCCTCACAAACGCACAATCCCCCCATCCCACCTTCAGCCCTTCAACCACACCCCACTCCACCCCATTGGCCTTAATGTACAGATGTGAGATGAGTAATGTGAAAGCTACCTCTCCTGGGGGATCGCATGTTCACCAGTCCATTCCCCAAGCATGTGCATTGCTGATCATGTCACACAGATCTGGCACATGGTCTACATGGACACTGCACATCCATTTACCCCCCTACCCCCTTCACCTCCAAGGGCTACCTTATAATTCCAGCCATATAACAGCATCTTAGGGCCTGGTAACAATCTTGTGATTCTACAACCAATATCTCTTGTTATGTTAAAACAAAATCCTCTGAAACAGACACCCCGGGCTTTTACTGGTGGCAGAACATATGAAGAGCAGGCAATTCTGGTCCCATATTGGACTCATGTTCGTGCATAATAATAACCATGCAAATTGTCAATGCTGTCGTTCATCAGCGCCCTCGGGCGAGGGCGGGGAAGATCGATACTAATCGCAAAGACAATATTCTCATTAATGGCGTGCCGTGTTATGACGTGAACCATACGTCACAGTGCGCACTTACCTCGCTCTAACGATCCGACTCTGGTTCCATGCGAGCTTCTCACTGCCATTTCCTCATCAGATTCCTCACCATTTCTCTCCCATCGCTCATTAACGTGTAGACGATGTCGCTCCACATGTGACGTCACATCCGCAAGGGGTTGTTAGGTCGTGACCTTTGAAAAAGACAGCATAGGAAGGTTAGCAGTTGTGGCCAACACAACGCGAGAAGAGGCCATTGTTTCGTCCCCAACTTTTTCTCCCGTTTTCAATTTGTCTAATGGCTACTTGATCTACCTGAATCGATCGCGGCTTGTGTGCAGAGCACCGTCCTAGCCTATAACGACGCCTGCAACACCACCCAAGACAATCAATACATAAACGTCAATGCTTTATGCTCATATTTGCCTCTCCCCTCCTCATATGACGCCTGGAAAATAATGCCTCTGATTGGAAATGCCTTTCCTTCGTCAGTGGCCCCCATACTTTTGTGGTCAACCCCGCGATTCCAATGCTTCCATCTCTCCATATATTGAAACAGGGAATGAGCGCTCATGCATAGGGACACTGCAGTGTCATTCCTCGGGCCTTTTTTGTTAAGAATGACAAAACCGAGATTTGGTAGCCCAATTGTGCCCATAAGCACTGCGGGGGCAACGGGCCGAAAATCCCCCAAATTAAAAGGAAGCGGGACAAGATAGGAGGCTGGGGGAAATTAATCGAAGTCATTACACTGGTGCTGATGAAAAAGGCCCGAGCAAAGAAGCCCTTTGTATTGCTAAATGGCTAGTGTCTTCTTGATCTTGAGAATGTTGCTTTCGTCACGACTGGCCCAACTTTGGAGCTGCTGATAACACTGTCTCACGGTCTAAGTAGGCCGTTTTATGGATGCTTTGTATAAATCGTTATCCCTTTAGTATACATCAGAAAGGCGAAGCAGTTGGATGTGAACTGCAAACGAAACAGCCTGACCTTGCCTGGCTGCCCTGATAGTGGTTCTTGAAGGCATGACCAAAAGCGAAAGGTATTGTTCTCATTCAAACTATAACTGTTCAGAAAGGGAAGCTCAACTCATTGACGCAAGCAAGGCTAATATGCAATCTCAGTTTAAGGTAACAAGAAATTAAATACTGGCAGTTGAAGCACTTTAAATAAACGAAGCTTCTTCCTTCTTGTATTTCGTTTGTGCTCGGCAGATTACAAGTATTTGCAATTAATTAACTTTGAACACATTCCCTCAGACGTTTGGGAATGCGGGAGAACATTTCGAGTGGAATTTTGAATGTGACATCTCCAATCGTCGCTGAAAAGTGATCAAGGACAACAACCCAAGTCCATTTTCAAATTAATTGTGTATTTGTCTGCTTTTTTAAAAAAACAACCTGCAACGTTAAATTTGATTAAAATGATTTCTGTGATGAATTTCAGGGGCGGATACAGGATTTTCAAAAGGAGGGGGCGCGGTTTCAAGTTTTATTTTAAAGAACATATTTATATATATGTTATATTCTAATTACTTGCTCAGCTTTTGTTCTGCAATGCTTTAAATAATCAGCCTCTCACTTATTTCAACCCTAAAACCGACCATGATGAAAGTGATAAATAATCTTAAAATCACCCAAAAGGAAATTTCATTCTATGCAGAATACATGACTAGAAATTATTTGTTAAATTTAAAGGTTTTGGTATTGAACTCTTTTAAATACAGCATTAAGGTTTCATGAAATAGTTTGTGTTCTAGGTATACATTTTGATACTTGAAGGTGCATTTATGCCATCAACTATAATCAAACCATTTCATAACCTATTTACACCCCTCTCACACACCCCTTTGTAATAAACTGAGAATCTCCAAACATTCCAAGGCCATTTAAAAGATTTCAACATGATTCAAGGCCATGGGATGATATTTCAGGCCCTTCGACCTATATATATTAATGTTTCAACCCTTGAATATATTTGCCTAAATTCTAGGCTTTTCCAAGTCCCATTATTGGAATACAGTTGATAAAGTGTACATAAAAGTATATCCTATTTCATAGTAATACTGTTACATGAATGTTTTTCTTGTGTCCTTTGCACAAAAAATACCCTAGCTTGATTTTGAAAAGGGGAGGGCGCGCGCCCCCGCGCCCTCCCCCTAAATCCGCGTTAGAATTTGGTTATATTGACGATGAGGGGGGCGGGGGGGGGGGGGGCGACAACATTTTGAGTAAACAGTAAAGGAGCAATTAGATATTGTATCATAGTCGATGAGTAACTGTGGTGACTTTCAGAAGATAGTTCTAGGACTGCTTAACCGAATTACTAATGCACTTTTTGACGCTAGATAAAGGAATTCCAGTCATTAGTCATCGGTGAATGTTAATTCCGGCTAAAGATTACCGACGGATGATTCGCCCTACCAGGCAAAGCATTTTTTTATAAACACAGTAGATCATAGACACAAAGGCTCACTTCACAGTCACTGCCTGAATTTTTAACATCTCAATCTTTGCCCGTGCGTGAAATGCTACTGGTCCGACAAAACATTCCAACCACAACGATCATTACCATGTCTTCCCTCTAGTGGGTCTTTGGCTCGGTAGCTAGACCTCAGTGGAAAAAGGCAGTCGTAATGTGCCGTACCCCTTTCCCACACTTGTTACTACTAGCGTCTTGAAAAACCCATAAATTATAACAGCACAAAAAGTTTGTTGAGTCGTGACAGCGTCAGACAGTCCAATATTTATGGGCTTAGGGAGCGCGACAAGTGGCTAGACTTCAGACGGGGGCCAGCCTAGCCGAAGCTGGGAGGAGCTGGTGGAGGATGGGGGCCCAGAAAGGGGGATCGATGTGGGGACCGCCTCCCTCCGATCGCCCAATCACCCTGGTAGGCAGTTAGTACCAGCCATCCCACTACTATCGGGACCATTCACGACCTGCCACAATATCAACAAACCCACCTCCACAACCCCAGCCCCCATGTGACGCTCAACCTCCACATACCGTTGCTCCCCCCTTTGATCAAAGCCCCATGCCGCCCCGTGCGATACCGTTTAGTGAGAGTTAACCCGATGCACCCCCGCCCCACTATAGTGAAAACCCATAGTGCACAGCCAGCGCTGCAAACACCACACCACCACCAGCACCTCTCCCTCCTCCTGAAAATCTCGCAGACGTAAGCTCCCCCAACGCCATGCCAGCGTCCGTCGTCCAGCACCAATCGCTGACCGCAATGGGTGCCCCGAGACCCGCCGGGCGAACTAGGTCAAGTCGGGGTGATGGCGGGCTCGCTAGAGCCATGCCCCGAGCCCCCCACCCACTCTATTTGCTAGCCAGTCTAGCCTGCGAAGGCTGTTGACGTTTGTACTGCCATGGAAAGGATTCGCTACTGCTATGGAATTGCCTCAGTTTAATGGGGAAATCTATTGGTGTCAGGTCGGGAAAAGCTCTTTAATGCTATCTGAAAAATAGAGCCCCGCTCACGTGCAGGATCCAAACTCAGGGTTTGTTTTGGTCTTCAGATCAGTGCCAGGCACTGATCTAGTTTAAGATACGGTACAGTTTTACCCCTTCAATCCCACCATAAAGATGCATCCTGACCTTAGGCCTAGGCTACATGTTTAGATACCCCATGGAAGCCATTCCTAAACAATCAGGCCTAGTGCCCATACCCTTTTAATGACCCATGAACAACAGTCAAATTTATATCTTAAAAAAAGGCCAACACACGAGTCAACAAGCCATTGCTTTAGCCTAGGCCTACTTTCCATGTCAATTTGTCATCTCAATCGACCCTTTCAACATTGCAAAGAACGATGTCAAAATAGACAGTGATTTATTATTTTTTCTTGTAATCGGTAGAGTACCCATTTTGCAGCTATCATGCAGACATGGCATAAAAATGATGGTGTCCAGTCAACCCCTGCCTGGTCTATAGTTCTACAAAAACAAGGTTCGTTGTGTGAATGAGTAGCCTATATCCCAATGGAAGACTGCCTGACCCCGCGAGCACATACACAGTTACCCACCTGAGCACTTGACACGGCCCTCGACTCGAGCTCCTCCTCGCTCACCCTTCTCGCTCCATCACTCATAGATAATGGCGACTAATTACTATTTCGCAATTAACAAGAGCACAGACCGGCAGAAAATAGGTCTTACCAACTCAAAAGTTGTCCGTCTATTCAGAGCGCACTGACTGAGTTGTCAACTTGTGCTGGCTCAACTTGCAGACACTCTCTCACCAGAAATCAAAACGTTGTCTATGCCGAGCGTAAACAATGCGCTTTTTCCCATGAAAGATGTATCAAAAGTTGCCTGTGCGTTCTGTGCAGAGTATGTTACATTCTGTGTACAAATTATTGACATTTATTTGCAAGGATCGATTAATTATTCACCGATTAATTAGACTTGAGAAATCAGGGGCGTGTGTGTGAGGCACACCGGCTTCGCAAGGCACGATGGGATACACAACATGGCGCCTGTAGACTTGCAACCATAACATTGCCCGTTTCGACATCGTTTTCAGCGGTTTTGGTAAGTTTCTGTCTCTAGATTTTATTTTTACAGAGCAAGCAGTAAGATAAATGCGCCGAGAAATGCTGCAAGGGTCGAACAGCCGGAATATACCACGTACAACGATGGTTGCAGTGTTTATTCTCCCGGTGTCACATGCCGGGCGTGGGAGGAGGCCACTGTCAAGTGGGTTAACTTATGTGTAAGCTAGAGCTGTCACTGTCAACTAGTGCCCCGAAATTGATGGCAATCCACCCGTTCATCACTGACTGGATCACTATAGGGCCTAGTTCAAGACGAAGAGCCATGTAGGCTACACATATGCCGTACCGTATGCGACTCTGTTAGTTCCAACTGAATTGAACTACATTTTACTGATTGTTTTACACTGTTCAGGTATTATTAAGTTATCTTTCATCTGATCTAAAACTGAGAGTAAGAATGATGATGTTGGCCTGTGGCTGTGCATCATTTATGATCATTAGTAGATCATTCATGGTGCATGTGAAACTGAAAGTGAAAACAATCAACCTTTTCCCCGACACAGACCTAAGTGTCCTTATTGAAATGCAGTTGTTGAATATACGGTCAGAAATCTAATTATAGTCGTCCTCTGTCTGAGTCTGAAATTGACATGCATAGGCTAGGCCTATATCCATTCTAACCCCAGCATGTCGAATTTAGCTGAATTTCAGGATGTATATTTTGTAATGAACTTGTAGGCGAGCCGAGTGAGTGAGTGAGATTGGTTGCTTTACGCCCTTATCAACACTTTGAAGTGTTATATCAAGGGCGGGAGAGCTGAGAGGGAGGCAGTTTATGATCATACCCAGGAAATAGAGATAGAGAAGAAGGGAGAGAGACAGAGGAAAGAGACAGAAAGGCACTTTAAGGTCTTACCCAGGACCATTGTAGGCGAGCCGATTGCCCTGTGTTTGTCCATTCAACTTTTCAATGGACATAGGCCTAGTAGGCTACATTGTAAGCCTATTGCACTCTGGTTCTGCATGGGCATCTTGAGATGAAGAGGCTACGGTAGGCCTACTTGTGTTTACAATCGTTATCATATTATTGCCAATACTAATAATATACCGGTAATGAATTCTTTATTTTGCTAAGACAGTACCGTACACACACAAGTACAAAACAAAACAAAAGGCCTACCGTACCGTAGTTGGCCTACATTTCAGATTATAAATAATCTGGTCTTCCATTGTAGGCTATGCCCCTAGACTACGGTAGGCCTACTCGGGTTGACTATCTATTTCTAGGGGTGGGGCTCGTGACTAGGGGTGGGGCTCGTTGGTGAGGGTTTCTATTGGGAGTTTTATAGCACCATCGAGGGTACCAAAGAATATTAATATGAAATCTCTAGTTATGGTGTGTATGATAAAATACCGGTAAGTTCAACAAATTGTCATTATAAAACTACATACGGTACCGTAACTCTATGTTTCTGCATGCGGGCCATTTAATGAGTTCTACAGCTGTGTGGGTGCCTGAAACTGATTCAAAAGAGACAACCCTGTTATCTTTTTTTTTTTTTTTTAGAAAAAAGTTATATTTTCTATTCATACGGGTCATTTCATGTGACCATCATGACAACCAACCTAATTAAATTTGTAGCATATATGCAACACGCTTTATCCATATTCTTAGACTTATAATGCAATAATTTATCAATATAATTTCTTTAAGTGGAACATAAATGGAATGGACACCATATAGTCCTACCGGCATCTTGTTATTTTTTTAAAAATACATATGTTGTTAATCCATATAACTTACATATATAGAACCCCGAATCTCTTTATAAATCTTAAATGTGTTTGGCACACTTGCAAAAACTCATTCGTGAATTCACTATTTTCAAGTATCAATCAATTCAATACCATTGCACGTACAACATACATTCAGTCGTAAAGACTATATTGAATGGTTCTATCTCACTCCAGTGATATTGCCCACAGCTGGTGTCAGTTATAACAATCCTATTCACACATGCAGATAAGTCAATAGGGGTACCGCGACCTCAGCACGATTGCCTGGGCCAGAGACACAAAACAGCAGCCGAATTCACGCTTGCTAATTACCTATCCAGATCATTGTATCACCGGCCTGCAACTGACCATAGGCATGAGTAGAAAAAAATGGGTCAATTAGATGTGGATTTATGATAAGTCTATGTGGGCCAAGCAATTCCCAAATCATCAATGTGTGGCAATTATGGCCAGCCATTGATTGGGGACTGGCTCTGTGGCACTGAACGTGTGTGGCTTCAGGCTTCTAAGGAACCGTTTCGTTATGAAGCCATTGGTGGATGACACCAAGGAAGAGGTTCCAGTTTTAGAAGTTACGTGTTATTCCCATGCTCACTAGTTATAGTTTATGGTCCTATATATCCAGTGGAAATACATGTACATCTCCTCTCATGTGTTAGAAATCTTAAGCTTGTGTTGGACAGGAGACTTCATTGTGTTGATTTAATTGGAAGGGGAGGGTGTTTGAGGCAGTAGGGTTTTTTGCCATTGCAAGAAATTTGTATTTTATTTACTCTATGTACATGTACATTAACCCAGACATTGTTTTTATACGGCCCATCTGAATGCCCAATCATTAAGATTAAAAGGTGGGGGTTAGGACGTGACTTGGACCGCCTCATTAATGGTTTCTTAGTATTTGGGGATTACATGGATTCATGGTTTGTGGGGTAGTTAGTTACATTGACATGGGGCGCAGTGCTGAGGTCAACCCAGTGCTAAGTACTGGTGACAGGAATAACCTCCTGTTGTCTCAGGAAACTGTGTCACTGCCTTTCTCTCGGGCATAGCGGCCATGATTCACTATTGTAACAGGTGAAACAAAAGCGAGAGCAATAACCAAGACAGCAGCTATCGCTCGCGATGAGCAATTGCGATGTTACTAATCACTCACAGGCAACGGCGACGTGCGCTGGATATCAAAAACCAACGAGTATTGGATGGAAGTGTGTGTGTGGGGATGGCAGATTGGAAGAGTCATATATAAAAGAGTGGTAGCTAATACAGCCACCCACCAAGAGAGCATCTCTACTACCCACCCCAGTTTTGCCACCCTCTCCCACGACCACCGAGCCAGCACCTCCCCCTCTATACCCACCACAATCATCTCGAAATTGATGAGAGATAAATGAAGGCAGAAATGGACTGATACGAGATATCACACAAATGAGACAATCAAGTATGGATTAGGTGCATTATACATAATGCACTGATTGCCAGCCTTCCCGTTGTATCGTGCCCATCTCGTATACTACTCATATCGGTTTGACTCGGCCGAAGATCTGTATTAAAAAACTCATGACCACAAGGAATTGTTGTTAGCCTCAATTGCCTTTTCTTATTGTCCTCTTCCTAATTAGGCTACCTCCCTTATATTCCACGGCATGCAATGCTGTAATAAGGTGGTATAATTGGAAAGTTGTTGTGGTATATACCCATAAAATTGTAGTAGGAAACTTCTTCCTTGGCAGACCGCTTTGTCACTTCAGTATATTTTGATATCAATATTGAACGAATGTTTTCTTTTTGATGCACTTCATTCAGATCGAATTCACTTTCCTCTCACACGAATCGCCCTTTCATAATTCTGTTTAATTTACAAGTCTCTGTGTATTCATAGATATTTATATTGTACCATTATCAATAGCTGAATTCATTAAACCTTTAGTGAGCATCGACGATTGTGTGAAGGTAATACTATCCCCAGAGCGTGCGATAGGTATGAGCTCGTCCATACAAATTTCACTTCTCCATAGACATATTTTAGTATAGACAAGTGAAGATCCTCAATCCCAGTCTCAATGTGCCTAGCTGGTTATTAACAGTCATTCTCTTCTACCTGTTCCATTCGCGTCTTTCATATTATAGCTTCCCCATCTTTTGCCCAAGTTATTAATTTCTTTGTGGAGAGCATAGGCGCATATCCGAGTCATAATTCCAAGGTAAAAATGTCTACATATGGAGGATGTAATTCCCTCATGAAAGGCCAAGATTAATTAGTGGAATCAACTGCATATTGCTTTCAAGTAATCTGACACGATGCTTTCGACTTTTTCCACATCCAAAGAACAAAGAGGGTCAGAATTTCTGAATAAGAGCTTGGTTAATAAAAGGCCCCTCTCGGTTTGCTTTTAAGGAACATCCTCTATTTTTCTTTGATGGTGACTTCTTTACCTCTTTTCAGTCCACAAGAATTATCATTATGTTGATTGAGCGTACACGTACGGTACATATTCCCAACCTCTCATAATGTATATGAATCATATGTCTCGATACACCCGAGCATTATCAGTGTAAAATTTTCTTTTGTTTCGTCACATGACTCGGTCGAAATTTGAGCCTAAATTAGAGGTAATTTAGCAAGTTATATGCGAGGAATGGCTTACCTTGCGTTCTGCTCGTCTCTTAGTAATTCCAGGTTCCGGATACTCCGCCTGCATTTAGTGACTGAAAGGGTGTGTGGCTGATAGGTAACCTGCATGTTTGTACATGTATGCCGATGCTACTAATTTACTAATTGATTTCTGTCAACATGATATTTTGTCCCTAGGCCTCTAATTATTGAATGGTTCATTCAATTAAGAAAGTGGATCCACTTTCCTACACATATATGTCCAACATCAGAAACCTTGTTTCTTTTTTCTCCCCTAGATGTAATTAAGAAAATGCACGACTCTTTTAATTATGATTAATTAAGGATCATAAGTAAGACTAAAAACGGAGACTTAGCGAATGACGTTCTCTATTCTTTTTGTCTAAGGAGGAGAACTGAGGCAGCCAATGTATCTGGCAATGGGCTCCCTCTGCTTTGTGCATGTACACTTAACAGGAGATCAACATTGGCCATTAGAGCAGCAGATGGTGCATGGAAAGATTAGGAAAAAATATCAACAAGCACATTATTAAATGCCGAGTAATTTGCCTATATGGAAAGCGATTTTTATATTTCATGGTGGTATAGTATATTTTTTTAAAACCTAATTCCACAATGGATTGCATACTAAAAGTGTCGCGTGGTGAGCTGAGCTGCTCCAAATATGTTAGGCTAGATGATCACATTAGGTTTCTATTCTCTGGTGATTTGGGTTATCTAAATAAGCATCAAACAGGAAAGTAGTATATTGAAATTTCCCCCCTTTTGTTTTTGAACATGATTTACGGTATACTTGATTCTACCTGGTAAAAATGCATCGATAGAGGACCTTTCGGCGATAGGAGAGCTTTCGGCAACTTTTCCCTTCACCCATGAGCACTTCGCACCATCTCTGATACTTCATTTTAAATTTGGCATGCCGACTGAACGCTTTTTCCCTTAATGATTCGATGATGGGCCTTCTAAGATATGGCAGAGGCATTTATTGATTGAACTCGGCTCAAACAGTGCTGCATGCTGCCTTCTTCATAGTTGGCTGCCCCATGCTTCCCATAATGCTACTCATTATCTCTCCAACACATGGATTTAATTGCAATTCCTTCACTACCGCAGGTGTACTTCCCACGAGGAACTCGCTAGATGACCCCTGACCTCATACATGTCATGACCTTGGCCGCTATACAAGGTCAGAGGTGAAGGTCAGATGGAGAACTGATGAGGGTTACTGTGCACCAGGCTTGGGAGGATGCTTTTCTGAGGTGCTGTCAGCGTTGCGATGTGTTGCCCGTTGATGACTCGCCGATGCATAGGTCTTGTATGCCCGTGTGTTTACAGTTTGTATCATTACTGAAAGAAACTGCATCATAATGTCAAGATAGCGCCATCAAAACCTCATAGATTCTCCCATCATTAAAGCTCCCAGTGGCAATGATTATTCGTTAATGTAAGGTAGATTTGACTGTAGATAATCAAGGCTGAGCGACGAGCGGATAACTGGCGGTTACCGTTGTGATAGGGAACACACAGTCTGAGGGTGAGAGTGTGAGGGGCGAGGCCTGATCCATCATGCTCGGCTTCTAATTAGCCCGGCCTCCGAGGTGAAGCAGCCACATAACATGGCCGCCATTTTTTTCTATCCCCAGACCACGACATCACTGCCCTTCAGTACCTGTCACACAGATCGCTTTTTTGCCTTGTGCGGGACGACGGGCAAACGCGACACTACCAGCTTAGCCCTGGTTACATTCGGGTTTATGGTTTTTATGCTTTTTTGAGTGGGGTACCTTGGTTAGTGAGACTCAAAGGAGAGAAATAACACCCCAACTGCAAGCCCACAGATCAAGGCATTATGTCCTCAACAGGAAAAACGGCCTGGCCTGTGGTGCCCATGGTTATGATCACGATTGCTTTTTGGTGGAGGCAGCAGGGACAAAGCGAGGTGCATTAACGTAGCGCTGGCTCGTGGTGACTGAATGAGCAGAGAGCTTCGCTTAAAGGTGACGAATAACAATGCGCATTAATGTACATTTCCATCGCCTAAGAAGGTTTAGTCCATCAAAGATCTGATAATGTACCATGCAGCCCATTCTCATTCTCATCCTTGTTATCATGGAACTTGGAAACAACATATTTTTTCTTCCAAGAGCATGATTCGTGACTGACATGCATGCATTAAACACCGATTTCCTGCCGCTTTTGTCTCACATAAAATTCGGTTTATAATTCCATACGCTCTCCAAGACAGTAGTAGGGGGAAAAATGTTTCAGGGTATTAAAATGTGGCAGAGCGCTAGGGTTAATATGAAGGCGGAGGCTATAATTATGGGGCTATTGTGCTGATCAGAAAACTAATGCACGGTCGATGAATAAATGAGGAAGCCCCGGTATCTTGGGAGTGTGGTCAGTGTGCTGCATAACTGACTGCTGGGTTATGATCCTGCATGTAGAATATTTATGTACACTCAATAAAGCCAAGGGTTTCACTAACAATTTAAACACATACAATTAATTCTAACGATCTGTATATGTTTAAGCACTATGTTTGCGTATGTAAGACGTTAATTGTAACTAACGCATCACCGGGCTTCAGAACATGTCTGAATACATATATCTTTATAAAGTTTCCATCACCAAGGTCGTATCGATAAATACATGTACTTGAATGCATGAATGGGTCCATAGTACTACATTTGCCACTAACATTTAAACACATAGAATTAATTATGACGATCTGTATGACGTCTAGCGTATGTAAGACGTTGTAACTAACGCATCACCGGAGTTCAAAACATTACGGAATATTTTTCTAAAGTTTTCCATCGCCAAGGTCGTATTGATAAATTTATACTTGAATGGGTGTATAGTGCTATACAATTTGATAATTGTTTCTAATGACGTATCTGATTTTCGGACTTCCTACGATTTTAGAAATCTGTGTTGTGTTTGAACGGAGTCAGGAAGAGTATTTTGCCGGTCAAGTGAAACTGTCGAGTAAAAAAGGTGAATGACCTTTCAGTTCAACAACCCATTTTCACATTTGTTCTTACTAATCAAGCGGTAGACCTCATCTCCTTTTTTCGTTGGAATTGCTTAATTGCGAACAATAAACGCTTCACACATCGAGTAAAAAAGGTGAATGACCTTTCAGTTCAACAACCCATTTTCACATTTGTTCTTACTAATCAAGCGGTAGACCTCATCTCCTTTTTTCGTTGGAATTGCTTAATTGCGAACAATAAACGCTTCACACATTTCCTGCAGTTCAAAAGAGAGAACTTTGCCTCAGATATGATTGGTGGGCATCGACTGCCCTTCTCTAAATACGGCACAAAATTAACATACTCAGTCAATAGCGGCATTTAGACATAAAGCGCCAGGTTGTCCTTTTAGGCGTTGATTGATCAGGCCGTTCTGTTCTAGTGTACCAAGATCCAAACAACTGCAAGGAGGCCACAACATTATAGATCCATAAGGCAAGCCAACAGCCCACCAGCAAAAGCCCTTGCGTTCCAGCCTCATTGACTTTCTTCTGCTGGCGCCCCGGCCCCCTACACACCATATTAATTACCTCGCCAGCTTTGTGATATAAATAATGAGATGCGTGATAGGGTATTGCCTTGGGTTTTGATCCTTGAGAGGCCAAGGCCAAGCTGGCTGTAATGTATTTGATAGTAAGCGACCACCACATCGATGCAGCCCCCTGCGTCATTTCCCCTCGTTAATGACTTACCTATCATTACTATGTTTATGAATATAATATATAAAATTCTACTTTCTTCTGTGTATCATCAGAACTACAAGGTCGCAGCTGACCTGAGATATTAAGTGTTCCCAGAGTTTCTTTCCATACTGGATGTATGAGCAATTTGAAAGATTAAACACGAATATCGCTCAAAATTAACAAATGGCGGAGTTGCAGAACGGTGTCTTTACCTTGGGGACAGAACTCATTTGCATCAATGAGACCAGCTATGTGCAGTAATTAACGAAGTTAGGGATATGATCGAGTCTCATTGCTTCAGTAGTTAGTCAGGGCAAGCGAAAAAAAATCCCTAGCTTTCAATATTAAGCTGCATGGACTGACCTGCCTTCTCATGGTGGACAGCCCAGTCTTCCAAGATGGCGGCCAGCCTCACCTTCAGTCAACTTAATTACCAGGCGATAATTAGGACAGAGGCTTGGTCTTTTCTCCATAGACAGGCACGATATCGGACCTGATTAAGGCAGTGAGCCGAGGCCACAGGCCCCACTGAACAGTCTTCCTGGCTATTGTCAAAATGGTCCCTGCTAGCTTGTCCTTGTCTGTTTCACCAAAGAGCAAAATCCATTCCTTGGCTTCACTATTCTTTTTTAATGCTAGGCTATAGTTTAACCTCTCGGGTATAGACTTACCGGTAGATATTCGTTGGATACATTGGAAATAAATGAAAATGGTATCATTTGCATATACGGACTTTCCTTTGAAGACCAGCGTTCAGCGTTCAGTTGGTAACTTCTGCTATACATGACATCTCAGTTGTATGAAATTAGCGTGTGCTATCAGGAAATAGTTTATTATTAGTTGCTTCATCCTCTTTGATTACATTCATTGACAACTGCAATGAATAGAACGAGCTACCATACCAACACATTTTAAAGGAAATTTAAAAAATTTATTGTTCTACTCTCAATTGTATGAATTAATATTCCGACGAAAACTTCTCGCGAAAAAGCATCATATTAATTCAAACGATAATGAGTGGTGCTCCAAGTGTTAATGAATGAGTCAGCTTTTGTTAATGAAACTGTTCCATCGTTTGCTGACTGGAGCTAGAGGTCAGCGGCAGGACAAGTGACGTGATGTTGTAATATTGGGGTTCATTCCTATGAACATGCAGGTGACCTATATTCTCTCATCAAGGCCGCCTGAATAGAGAAGAGAACCTCAATGGAAAATCAAGAACAGGCCTGCCGCCTTTCTCATAATCACATCTCCTAGAATATATATATATATATCCCTATTTCAATTTTGATGGTCGTGAAGAATTGCGATTTCAATTTCATGCTATGAATATTATAATTAAAAGCGCACGCTTATGAACTGGTTGAACTGGTTTAGTGCTTAATCATTGCTATTATTTGATATCGATTAAGGCCCAGAGAATTTGTTTGGTTAATACACTAAACTTTAGTTGCCAAGTTACTGGAAATACCATGACTTCCAAGACGTAATTTTGTCCCGATGTAGGCAGTACTTTAGTCTTTAAAGATCGACCGACATTGTCTGTTAAATGGATTTATATAAATCCAACGGTTAATAAATAGCCTGAACATTACGAATGGTACCGGTATTCTATTAGGGGCGAAACAGTCCTGCCAACCGGGCATCTGTACATGACTAAATGCAACAACATTTTTACCCACATTTTATAATTTGTTTGTATTTTCTCATTTTCGCACCCATAGTCTTTAACGTCATACCCATAGTCTTGATACCACCGTCATACCTACCACCAGGAGTGAAATAAGAGCTTTAGTTTGTCAAAGTATTGCATAGGACTATATCAACAGTTGATATCACTTAAGGATAGTTCCTCTAATTCATGAGTTTCTAATGTATTATTTTCTCACACATGACCTTAAACCTTATCTTACAAGTATTTACCTTCATTATTTGTTTACATATCTTTCTTTCATTAAATCAGGCACTTGTTCAAATATCGTATCTAGTCATTTAAAATTTGGCAATTTTGGATTTTGACCTATTAGGCCATCAGCTGTACCCCAAAAGAGTGATTTTCGTTCCGGATTTTGGGCACTACTTTTTAATAGCAGATTCCTATTGCTAATACCCTATATTATAATATCCCAAAAGTTCTCCATGCAATTCCTGCCAGATTTTGAGTAATTGGGCATTGTTTCTGACAGTGCAAAGCCTATGGAGCCAACGGTCTGGCTTCATTTTAATGGTAATTTTCATAGACAATAATTTATTTGATGAATGTTGAATCTTCGGTCATACCAATGATTTTTTTATTGAATCCAGATCTCTGGAATCTTCTGATTCTGAATCTGCCATTTTTAACTTTCTAACTTTTAAAGAATTTTAGTTCTCCATGTTTGGAAAATAAAATGTAAAAAATTAAATAAATAAATAATAAAAAATATTATCTTCTATATTTAGAATGAAGTGACTGATATCAATCAATAGAGAATACTGTGCCCTAAAATTGCTTTCTTTTGACCTAAGATGTCAGTGCATTATTTTCAGAGTTATTAGCAAAATGCCTCATAAAGGTCAAGGTCAAAGGTCATTAATCGTGAGGTATTTTGCAAATAACTCTGAAAATAATGCACTGACATATTAGGTCAAATAAAAACAGTTTTAGGGGACATCATTTCCTATCAATTTATATCAGTCACTTGATTCTAAACCCATTAAATAGTTTATTCATTGATTAATTATTTAATTTTTTAACTTTTTTTTTTCAAACGTCAATAATTAAAATTCCTCAAAAGTTACCAAGTGGAAATTGGCAGATTCGAAATCAGGAGATTCTGGAGATTTGGAATCAATCATGAAAATTTAGTAGGACCGAGAGTTCAACGTTTACCAAATAAATGATGGACTATTAAAATTACCATTAAAAATGAAGCCAGACCATAAGCTCCATAGGCTTTGCACTGTCTGATTGATTGCTCATTTTCTCTAAAACTGGCACGAATATCATGGAGAACTTTTGGAATATTATAATATATAGTATTAGTAATTGGAAACTGGTGTCAAAAAGGAGTGCCCAAAATCCGGAACGAAAATCATTTTCTAGCCATATTCTGAGGCTCAGCTGATGGCCTATATTGTTCTCCAGCAACTTGAGCAGGGAACAAAGATGATGAGCAATTTTGTTTTCTTTTATTGCATGATCCATTTTAGCCTCAATAAAGCAAATATATAGGAATGAACCCTTAATTTTCTCAGTGTATTTCCAGTAAATTAGTCGGAATCCTGGGTGAAAGCAAAGACCCTCTAAGTTGGACTATCTTTGGTGAAAGCTATTAGAGAACTTTCTTGTCAACCCAACCATCCATGTACATGCTCATTTTCATGAATTTATTATGCTGTGAATACTCTACCATTAAACCACGATTAAGGTCGCAGACAATCCAAGATTATTTTCATTCAACATCAACTTTCCCTATTTTAAATTCCCCCCACACGCCACTGCTACACGCCAAATCTCTTATCTTTACACCAGGAGATAGGTATTTTGGGCCTGGAAGAAAATAAGCATTTGACAGAGAGCAACGTTTGTCCAGAAGTGACAGACGATGAGTCTCATAATTCCCCCTCCCCAACTTACTCCCCAAATTATTGACGCCAAGATTTCTATATATCAGGATCGCCGAGTCGTATAGAATTGCTTGCGAGGAGCTAGCGCGACTAGACAAAGCAACTCATCAATATGTCATCAATACAGAGCAGGAATCACAATGTAGGACCAGCTCCGAGCCGTTTGCGAGCTGATCCAGTGCCGGGGGTGCGTCCACCCCATCCTATATGGAAACTCATGCCATCAATTATTTTCTCAGACACCAGTCGGAGTGAGGTGAAACAAGATCATGCGGCAATCGCTGGCAGCAACCCTCAGCAATGCTTTCTCCTGTACTTATTCCCCCAACTCCCCCCAACCACGTCCTCCCTCCCTCACTCCCTCCCCCATATATGCATGGGTCCCCCCGCTCTGCTTAAGTCTCTGCCACAGTCTCCTCGGTGGATATATCTCCCGTGCCGAAAATTATTAATTGGCTCAAGCCGTGACGCTTGGCTCAGGTTTCAGGTGTTGTTGTCACCTAACACCGTCTGTGGCTGTCATAACGAGTATGGTACTTGCGGGACCGAACCCCTCAGAACAAACCTAGGCTTCCATTGACCTTCCCGCGCCTGATTACCAATAATTAGCCCTAGTCATGGCGCAGGCGTCCCATGATCTGAAGTTGCATTAGACTCTGCAACGTGAAACGGAGAAAAAAATACTGCACTGCGATCGAGGCTTCGGATCATTTACACTTAGGAACGCATTTGACGTGGAAAAAATTAAACGCTCCTTTGTTATCCGTATTGCCACGATGGGTGTCGACATAATATCGGATTGTAGCGTTCCTGTTTTCTTATACATTTCCTCCGCAGGCGCCGAAAAGACAAGTTTTGTGGTATGTTAACAACGAATCGAGTCACAGTACTGTACCTATCCGCAAGGCCTAGTATAGGTACCGTAAAGTACCTAGTGGGTATTGTAATTATGAAGATAAGATAGTTATTGGATATTTTGTGAACTGGTCTTTTTGGTGTATTTTATACTTGATCAAAATACATCGATCGATCGATATGGAAGAAGCAGCATAACATCATTTGTGAAAGCAACATCCCAATTGTGCTTTCCAGAGAGGCCTTGTCTGAGGAGGAGACAAGCATGACGAAGCTCAAGTGTCTCTCGCCCACTTGGACGCGCCCCGATCGCGGTCCTTCTCGGCCAAATCGATATATTAATGTTTGTTTGATTTCCATTTTTCTGCTGGCTGGACCAGACAGCGCGGATGGAATTGGCCTCATAATGAAAGGGGTGCTGTGGTGCGCTCTGAAATGGCTTCTTCAGCTGCTTCGCTTGGGATCCCCTCTCTTTTCTCCCTCTCTTTCTCTGTCTCTGTTACTGTGAGGCGTTCATTACAGAGTGGGTGGTGTGAGGGTGAGCACCCCAACCCCCAATGGTAGATACATAGCGAGCGCCTCACAAACATGCCATACACTCATAATCATCATAATTAGCACCCGGCTTCTAATACAGAGGCACGGGGAGAGCCACAAAAGCCACACCGGACATCGCCTGTTCTTTTGATGTTAGAAAGAGACAGAAAGTAATAATGGCCATATAGAGTCACTTACATGAGCCGAACAGGAGATGATGGAGAGAAAGGAGTTGCTCTCTCTCCTTGTATCGGCTGAGAACAGTTTGTAGTAGTGTTACACTACTACATGGTGGTTGCAGCAGATTGTGGAGAGAGAATTTGGACGGTTAGGTGAGAAAAGTCAGCCCTTTCAACGTCGGTTCATGACTAAAACCGGTGTGAGCAGCATGTCTGTTTGGTTAATTATTTCACATGATTTGGGGTGACGCTGGGTGGGGTCAGTTGAAGCCACCGTGGTAGAATGAGTGCGTGTGCCTGTCGCGGGAATCTGTCCCCTCTGCGTGGCTTCGTCTTTCCCCGAGGTGTGGCTCCCTCAAAGGGCCTTAGAGTGCTAGAGGAGGCGACAGAATGCATGCTTCACAAAGCGAGGAAATGACCCAAGGGGGTTTCACCGACTCTGACCCACTCATTTGGCCTGGTCATATCATTAAGAGCTAGGCAAAGTTGAGCAACACTCGAAAGTGGGCACGCTTTGAGGATTTCCTCCTCACCTTTTTTCAGTCGTGATAAGATTCACAAAGCTTGTTGACGAGTGATGTAAGGGGAGGAATGGGAAGTTAAGCAGGAACAGTTCGAGAAAGAATACTGGATCACAGGCATGGGCGCGGAAGCAATTAAAACCATAGGCCCCTTGAACTGAACCTATCAATAAAGCGCAAAAATAAATTCCCAAATTTTTAGCCAGCTATCCTCCAAAGAATATGAAAAATTCAGGCCCTTCTTCTCTGGAAGTCTCCTAATTGATCCTTGGCTTCCATGATGATAAGTTGTTTATTCATGCGTTCATGCATATTCATTAATTAGGGGAACCTAAAACAACAGTGATCAATTTGTGTGGGAAGGCACCATCAGGGCACATGCCACCCCAGATACTGTCACTTCCAGTCAGAATTACACAAAGCAGACTGTTAGTATTAATTTCATTAATCTGCTTTTTTCTCTTGGGGTTTGCCATGAAGATTACGTTAGTCTTGTGGCTGGTTGCAAACTGATTGGATGGGATAATATGGCGAGGTGCGGACGAAGCCAGTTGCCTTTTTATAAAGACGAGCGAGTATTTTTCTATCTAGACATTGGGTGACAAGCAGGACGATACGACAGTAGGCCTAAGTATATCACAGCCCAACCTGGGTTCACACCTCCCTCGTGAGAGAGCTCTGAGGCTGGCATTGGTACTTATAGGTGGTGCCGTGACCGGGATGGGTAGCGTGATCGGCTCGTAGGTTATTTCATTTTGTACAGGAACAAGTAATCCCCTTAGAGCCTACCATCCCACCAACAATGCATCGCCATGGTCGTGTCAAAAGCTCATTTTGAGGGGCTGCACTTGGCAGTGCTGACGTTTAGCTTGCGTACCGTCTGCTGCTGGAGTAACGGTAGTATCGCGAAATATTTAAGACAAATTGGTCAGTCCACTCTCCTAATGGAGCGGGAATGTAGGATCGTTTCAGTTATGAATAGATTATGAAATCCATCTGCATTAATCTCGACTTTGGGCCGAATGAGATTGCCGCCAACCGGAGCGGTCACCTAATGAGAGGCCCTTCTCAGCTGCGCCAGAAAACAATAAGTAGAAACGGCCGCCGCCCAGCAGCTCCCTGACCTTTGGAGGTCAGCGAACATGCGCACTTTCGCGAGGTGTCAGACTGATTTGGGATCGATGTGGGCCATGTCGCAAGAGGGAAATGCATTTTAAGTGTGCTCCTTTAATCAGGGCGCGGGACTACCACTTATTCAGCGAGGTACTGGCCAGATTAATTCCTATGCCACCGTTATTTCACTTTCAACAGGCATGGTCCCCCTTTGCTAATTGCCGAAATTGTCGTTGATTGATCGGCCCTTCTGAACCCTTCTGTAATAACTGAACTGTCAGGAATGGTGCGCATGCGCTTTTAATATTGAGATACACAGACGCCTCCCATGTGTCTCAAATTCATGCTTATGAAAAGATCTAACATTCTGCTCCGAGCACGTATAAAAGAACTCTTCGGTGATTACTTGTTCAAAGGTTAGAGCTATTGATCCGAGCCATGTTATTTAGGAAGAAGAGCGATACATTTTGTTCTATTTTCCAACTTATATCAAACTTGATCTGTTTGATAAACTAGTCTTGTTGTTTACACCGAAACAATATGTTTCTAGTTAAACGGAAGAAAACAAACTGATATAAGTGGTAAGAAGCTTTATTGTTATTATCTCCGACTTATAAATATATAGGATCTAGTACTATATTGCCTATAGACAAAACGTCTCTACCTTTCTCAAGGATTGTATGCCACTAGTATTTGTCGTATCGAATGGATGTTGTTAAAAACAACATCCATTTTGTTCTATCTTTTCTCCCAACAATTTATTCATAGAATTTATATAATAGACCCTAATAGGTGTTACTATCACAATGAAGCGCTATGTTATACTGTACATGATGTAGACATTGAAGACCGTAGCTCATAAAATAGAAGAATTAGCGGTGTTTAGAAAGTACACCCAGCAGCTACTTGCACTTTTTTAATGTTATCTGTACTGTCTCTATTGCATTAATACTTATCTGGCTGTGAAATATTGATGCTACTGCTCTTACCTATAACCCATGTTTATGTATGTACTGTTATATTATATTGTATTATGTGTTCGCCGTGTTCACGGTTTAATAACTATCTCTAATCAATTGCGGGTTGTTTACCCCTAATAAGTTAATTGTTATCAAAAACGATGGTCGTTAGCTAGTACCCTCATCCCTATTATTATTGCAGTTATTAATCTCACCCATCTCACCACAGTTGTTGTTAGTATTAAGTTCTACATTTCTGTAACAAAATATTTCAAAAAGGGACCGACGTCGGCAGACCCCGGAAGACCTGTAACTTACCGTAACAGAACTGTCCGACCAATTGTAAACATGATCTATGCAATAAAGAATCCTTGAATTGAATTAGACAGACAAAAATAGCGATAACATGGTAGTCAGTGTCATACCCAACATTTTCCGAGTACCCGCTAAATTTACAATTCATTCTTTTCCCATTTCCTATAGATTTACTTTCTGCGTTGCTCGGTTCAAAGTCTGGTCAGGATGACCATCTTCGAATAATAAATACAATGTTCTACGGTATGTGTTCTCATACTGTTCTTGGCATGTGATCATATTGGATTGGTGCATGAATGTAAAGTAGAATACCAGATCATATATGCAGATTGATGTTAATAGATAACATTTTGTTGTCATTAGTAGAGTATGTATGTGTTGTTTTCTCGGGAATCGTATTAAGCAGTGGGCGGGGCACGAAACTAACCGTTGTACATTGGATTTACTGTATTTTGACGTGAAGTGCATTGTGCACGAAGATGGATATTTTTTTACTGACTTGTGCGTATGCAGAGAAATATGTGTATTGGTCAATAGCTCAGGAATTCACTAATGCGTCATGTCCGTGTATAATGTGGGGTTCCTATAGTCATTTTGGCACTGTCCCTTAAGCCCTTTTAATAGTGTTAAATACCATGAGAGGCTTTTGTAAGTCAAGACTCTTGAAGGAAGGTTAACACGTATGAGTTAAATACATGAAATGGTGCACCAACAGCATGATATAGATCGTGATGTGGATGCTCAAATCACTATTATGAAAGTATAAATATCCTCAACCAAACAATCAAAATATAAATTTTGGCATCGAACAAAACAATCAAGGGGGAAAACATGTATAAAGTATTTAATAGAGCGGCCTACTGGCTACAAAGGTTGCAATTTCCAACTTTTATCTCAAATCATGTCTGCATTAAATGGCGTTTTTTCGTGTGATGAGAACTATCTGTTAATCGTGGCCTTTTTATCATGATGACTATCCATTTTTTGTGTTTCTCCTTAGAGAGGGTTTTATCTTAATTATCCACCCGAAGCGCTTATACGATAGCATGGATGGATGAAAAATGAAGCGTATAGAACGAATGTAATTAGTGTAGGCTTGGTCTGATATTAATACAACGTTGAGAGAGTTCCTCACATTGGTGGATTGAGTCATTAAACGTTTGCCTTATCCGACCGTACTGCAGCGTGCATGATGGGTTTTATGCTTGTCAATTGGGATTAACCAAACAATTTTCTCTATTACAATGATTAAAAAGGATATACTTTCTCTATGTATGCCACGCTTAAGCCTTTGGATCACTGTGGGATTGCCACATGGAACGGCATTTTTTCCCAGCATTATCACTTCTCATAACCATATCTTATCCGCATTAAATGAGTCAAACATTTTTTATTGCACTTTTTATTGTCATTTAAGCCCGGAAGTAATGTAAGGTCTTGAGGGAAAATGCTTTCGTTCAAGCACGTATCGTGGGTGGAGTATTGACATCGCAGTAATTTGACCTTTCTAAAATAGAAATCAGCCGCAGACCTGGTTATGTTTTTTACCATAAGCTTCTACACTATGACACAGTAATATGGATCTCAAAAGTGATGATATGATTTCGGGACATATCATGTTTTTACGTCTGTTCCTATATATAAAACGATCTGCCAGGCCCTTCTAATTGAAATGGGTGATTATCGTCCTCGGTGAGATCAGGCCAGTAAGGTATATGAATAAATGAATGAGAACATCTCATGAGTTCTCCTCTTCGTTGTACACATGTACACTATCGATGTAGAGGACTTGATAAGCCAAGCTGCTATTCAAGGCCCAACTTCTAATGCGATCAGGTTATCAAAACAAAACGAAGGCAGCCGTTTCTCCTCCCGCACGACTTTCCTCAACAGTAGCCCCCACCAATCCAGGACAGAACAACAAAAAGATGCTGAAGGCGATCCAAATTACAAAGAAACCAAAACATCGAATAGAGCGGCTAAGCCTGGTTGCAAATGGAAAGGCCAATTTACCCCCCTACCCCCTTCCCAATTCTTCCCCCTAACCTTCCTCCAAGCCGCGCGCAGGTGTGGGCAACAAAGAAACTTGTTCTTTGTTGTTTGACTCTTTTTCTCCGTGTAAATTCTCTGGCTTCTCATGCTTTGAAAAGTCAGAGGGGGTTCAACAGGTATAGTGCATCATAGCATAATGTCGGGGGTTGGTATTAGGATGGGGGTGGGGGTGCGGGGTGGAAGAGGAGGCAGGTAAGTTATCCACCTCCTCCTCCTTTTGCTCTTTCAACAGAGAGCTTTACCCCCTCCTTTGCTGTCCCTTTGCTCCGCTCCCCCCACCCCCTCCCTTGTGCTATGTCAATAAGAGTGGGTTTCTCTGTCTTTTAGATGTGCTGGTAACACGATCAGTGTGGTCTTACAGCTATTGTTTCATGTTTGACTTTCATGAAAAGTTTCTGAAGGTGAGGCAGTGCGTCCTTTGCCATAACCCTACAGATGTTGAAATCTTTTTAAGGCTTGACGCGATATTGGGTTTATAACCAGCTGTAAAAAAGTAATAGCCATACATTGTTCAGATAAATATTAAACACGCTGTTTAATGTCACCTTACGCGTTAATAGATGACAACGCTTTTCAGTAGCTTCAAAAGTGTTAAGGCCTGAAAATGTACTGTGGGTTTATTTTTCTGTAAAACTATAATAGCTATACGTTGTTCAGATGAATAATAAACATGTTATTTCATACATTCTAACACTTTAATAGAAGAAAAAGGAAATGGCCTCAGCATCATAATTCACCAGTGACTAGCCAAACATTGGGATATTTTTTAAGTGGGCTGGAAAAGTCTAGACTCAAAGCCTCTCCGACCAGGAAGAATGGCATGTCAGTGATTGGACGCCTACTGCGCTAATGGCTTTTCTGGCCCAAGAGTAGGCGTCCTAATGGGATTGTAATCTTATTTTGCGGTCCTAATGGGATTATAATGGCATTTTGCGGTTTCCAGCGAGAGGCTTTCCCTCAGTTTGAAGGGACTCTCAAATTTGAGCCAAGACTGGGAACACACCGGAGCATTGCTCATCACCTTTTTGTCTATATCCATTTGATGAAAAAAAAATCCAATCAAAATAGCACGTGTGAATCAGTAAAGGAGTTTTCTTTAAGCCTTATTACCGGTATGTATTATCAATTCTTCAAGAAAACCACTCTGGATAGGTCCAATAAAGGGATCTGATGAACTGAGCAAATGAAGAAGGGAATTGTGGTTTTCACCAATACTTATAAGGGTATGCATATATAGCATTGATGGTTACCCTCCCAAATTTAGGTCAAGAGGAAGATACCAACATAAGCTATAGAGAAATGTTATAAATAGTCGCCATGAACTGCTCATGAACATGTGTTGCACCTCACGTGAGCAGATGCCGTCTGATAGGCCAAGCATAGGTATGTACTAGCGAGCTTATTTTGCTCTGATAGGATGAGGTGTGTTTGATTAGAGCAGGGAGGTCAATAGACGTGTTCTTGCCTCTGATAAAAAACATTTCACCTCATGAAACATATTATCCTCTTGTTTCCTAGTCGGACTGAGGTGATAAAGATATTGGATATAGTTTTTAGAGCGTTTTTTTTGTTACACCCTCTTCATCTCAATGTGTCCAAAATCAATTTCTTTTTTTATCCAAGTGATGGCACCCGAACCTTTCCATTCCCTGTTTCCATCTACGGTGGTCAGTAATTGCTAAAGTAAAAATAAAAGAAGCATATAAAGACATCCCTATGCTCAATGTAATAGATGGGAAGACTTAAATGATATCTTTGATACTGAACATGATTCATCTTTGCCAAAAGACATAACAGCGATGTATTTTAATACATTAGACCTAGTTGCCTATATCAGATGGCCTAAGATTATCAGTTGTTATCATTTCTTGAATAGACTTGATATGGAGCTCTATGACAACTGGTTTTACTAGGGTCACTACCCCCCTGCCTCATCATCGCGCCAGATGGGTGTTGTTCTTGCAGACCTGCTCGGTTCTGCTCCCTCCCCAAGCACGCCCATGGCCTGTGGTCTGGACCCTGACCCTAACTGCCTGAATTGCTCACCGGTTTGTTTTAACAGCTGTGTGATTTACCGTTGTGAGACCTATCGGAACTGCTCGAGAATCTGGTTTTGTGCTCGCCCTATCATGGCCCCCATCTCATAGCTGCTGTTAATTGGCAGAGAGTGAAAGGGGGAGACGTATGGGCTTCCCCTGTAGCATATTCAAGGATCTTTCTTTTGTTTTTCTCCACTGTTCAAACTCAGGCTGAAATTAGAAAACATATTTCCCCTGGAGCAATCGCTGCATCTTGTACTAGGACAACGACGATCATCATTTCGCTACTCGTTCCATCAAATATTTCGCGATTGTTAGCCCTAGTAGCGTTTTATGGCCACAAAAGAGTTTATTTCAGAAACAGAGCTGCAGATGAGGCTAAGTGGGGCAGGCTAACACCGCCCTCTAACGGGGTTAGGCGCCATCAGAGCGATGTTAACACAGGGGTGCTGATGGGGGCAAAGAGAAACATTCCAACACGATCCGCATCCCATCTCTTCAACTCCTTCTCATTAAAACACATAGTTCTTTCCAGGGGGCGCCGTGGTGCGGTCTCTCCCGGCTTGGATTTTTGTCTATGACATGAAGCATGGCTATGTTTCAAGCTGATGGAAAAGTACATGGCATAAAGAGGCGGTCCCTTGTCTTTGTCAGCACATGATGAGAAATAGTGAGAGCGGGAGCCCCGCTACTCCCACTTCATTTGAGTGAAATGGGACAAATATCGCTTACTCAATTGAAAGTTTTTAGTTCGCATAAGACTCGTACAAAGGTTGACTTGGTGGATAGGGAAATATGTGATCTTTGTGGCATCAGTTTCTACTTGTTGTTTGCTATGGTCAAACATCTTCGTTTTCAATTATGCCAACATTTGGGAATTAGTTCACGGCTCTTTTTTTTCACAGGTGTCAAAGATTCTTAACTTATCACGAAAAAGAACCCGATTCTATGAAGTTATGAATTAATCAACGAGGTGGCGTAATGATCCTAATTAGATATCACTTTCAGTTCTTAGAAGACATTTTTTGTTGAACATCTTTTTCTTTAACTGAACATAAGGGAAAGGAAAATGAGAAAGTATGGTCAGCTCCCGTATATATGCAAAAAAAATCCATATCCACATAAATGGGATTACAAGGGACGTGTCCGTGATACCTATTCGTGTGACTCCCTCGATTAGCCTACACGAGCGTTTAAGAAAAAACCTCGTTGCTTAGATCTGAACATACCAAAGAATACGCACTATCAAAGGCTCGCGTGGATATAAAAGTACTACACTTATAATAGTCTGTCGTTTTTTGGCGTTCAGGGTTGGCCAAACTAGTAATTCTTGTGTGTTCTTTGTGCAGATGATAGGGGAGGAGAAGACGAGGAGGACAGGGAATAGGAATACCGTGCCATTGAAGCTGTGACTCAGAAAAGAAAGGCGAGAGGCAGCCAAGAATTTCGCACGGCACGGGAGTCTTTTTTATTGTTGGTAAGTTAATCAGGTCTACCCATATAAGGTTACTAAGAATTAGCAGTTTTTTTTGTTCTTCGAATGAGACCCATGGGGCTCATGCATTGCTGTCTTCCCGATCTGCTTACCTTTTTATACCTACACGTATCAAAGAAATACCAGAATCTAAAATGTCTGCCAGAGTCATTTTTTAAAAGATTATTAATAGTACTGGGCATTCTGGTTGGTGAAGTGAAAATATGACGAATTAACATACGGCATTGAATGTCTGCAGTATACTCAAACTTTTCAAAGAGGATGTTCAAATCTGGTCGAACTCTGAGTGACCAATCAACTTCTGTTGAATCATTATATGAATGTAAAACCATCTAATTAGTTCCTTAAATTTAATTTGGGACCACCACCAGAGGGAATCGGTAATTCGCCAAGTCTTCCTATGACGCCACATTTTATCCCATGTCCAAATGATCAGAAAGCCAAGGTGCACTGGGAGGAAGACCAAATTATTTACATAAAAGCCAGCAACAATTACATGGCGACTGTTTGGCCTCGACCTGCCAAACATTTAGCCGGAAATCAGTGCATACAACACATAACTGATGCATAACCCAATCTTTACTGGCCCATTTCAAACAGAACGAGCAAATTTCACCATCGCTTTCCGGTGCATCTCAATGCACGTCGACTTGTCTTTGTTCGTTTATTCTTCTCCATATATACCCCGGTGTGTTTGAGTGAAGCAACACTTTAATTGCAATTTTCCAAGACCAAGTTTTTCTTTCGTGAGGTGCGTCCACAGATATGGCAATATTTCTCAATCATGTAAATACGAGGCGGGAAGTTAAGGAAAGAAATATTTGCATGTGTATATGAGAGAAAAAGTCTTGGGTGAAATAGGAGCCCTGGGGCTAGCGGTGCTCGTGATCTTGATGAGAACAAGGTGTCGGGTTTCTTGCATCGAGGTGAAGGTGTGGGGTGCACCCAGTGGGTTGGGGCTTTCACCAACGGCCATCCCCCATGACTCATGCCAAATATACATCCCTTTGTTTATATAACACATTTGTATCTCACTCCAAACATCACCAGTCATCTTGGAGTACTCGTCCAGCAACTCTGATGAAGATTATTCTGCAGGGGGGATGAGGTGGGAACCTCTCTATCCCCCCTCACTATCTTCCTTCCACCCAGTCAGATCCCCACTATCGAATGTGCCCCTCTTCAGATTCCCGCACCCCACCACTCCGCCCCTACCCAACCCCCTAACTAGACCCTCCCCAAATGTACCTACAGTTATCTTCAAGTACCAATGGATCCACTCACCTTGCCCTCTCCCTTTCATCAAGCCACCCACTTCTTTCAATCATTTTTATCGGCGGTATTTTGTCTTTTTTTGTATCATTTCCGAGAAAGTGACAAGTCAGCCAACACTTGCGTCTATTAGCTCTGATCCTGCTTTTGGGCTGAGTATCAAATATTCAGACGGGAGATATATAAAATAATAGTGTGTCCTGAAATGGTTACACCTGGGATTTTGAAATCTCATGACAGATATTTTTACTTCTCTTCAAATATCGTATACTTAGAGAATTCATCTTTGTAAAGCTATAAGAGAAAGGAGAGAGGAACAATGAATGGTATGTTTAAAGCTAATTCACTTTCTTGTGGTTAGATTATTTTGATCCGTCTTTTATGGATAGTTTTATTGCGAGTTAGTTGATGACATAAATGGTGAATGGTGAATCGAGTGGATGGAGAAAAATAAAACTTCCATAACATGTAGCCGACATGTCTATGGGCATTAATGTAGGCCATGCTTCAAGCGCCGCTGTCATCTCGCCTTACCTCCTCCATGCCTTCCCCTTCCCCTCTTTTCTCTACAACATAAGATGTTAGTTAATCAGGCCACATGGTCATGTCTACTCTGCGAAAAAGTAACCGTGGAGATCGTCCTACTTTTCCATATCTACTTTTTCAGGAAGCTTCCCCAACACCCCCAGGAGAAAGGAGTTAACGCCTACCCAGAATAGAAGTTGATGGGGGGATTCATTACATTGCGCCGCCTCTCGCGGGAAGAATCACTTGAAAACTCAAACAGCAACACATGATGCGAGCAGTGTTATTTTTTGGGGCGAAGAGAATGAAGGCGTATTGAAAGTTCTGATTGCGTATATCCTACTGTGCATGAAATAGTGTTGAAATGAGTATCTTTAGTTATGGGATGAGCTTGGTGATATATTGGTTTCATCGTATACACATGCGATTACATTAATCTTAGCGAGGTCACTGACCGCGATTTATCCTGCTGTGGCCGCTGCCTCGGATGAGCAAATAAAGTTCCTGGTACAAAGTTATGTATATATGTTTTTATCATTGTGTCCGCGTTTTCCTGTTTCATATCCTCGAAGCCACAAACATATCCTTTCAAAAGTAAAATTAGAAATTCAAGCTGTGCCCGAATGAATAGATATACGCCTCTGTCCTCCCGGAAATGCTTATGCATGGGTCCATAGAGATTTCTTATACCTCCTATTCGCATTTATAAATGGTTGGGAGTAGAATACGTGTAAGTTAGACAAAGGAATTGAGCGCACTTAACTCCCACGCAACCAAATTCCGATATAAGTGCGGAGAAGATGCATTTTATCTGCCATACCGTGTCATATATATCTCTAGAAAGAAATCCCTAAGCATAAACCATCATAGCTCTTTGAAGCTGAGCTCATGGCTAGCCCACGTTAACTGCTATTGAATCTCATCTCCTCTCTTTTCATATAAAACATATTAGCGCTGCTCCCTAATTTGAAAAGCGAACCATTTAAGATGGTGCCCAACAGCATATTCATTATTAATCCTAAATTAGAATCGAGGTGATGGTTTTAATGGAAGTAACATATCGACCGGCGCGAAGATAGTGCTTGTGGAAGGACATTGTATTTCCGTCATAATAAGGTAGAATAAGTATGGCTATCTTTATTCCTGAGGAGGATCCCCATTTCAGCAGGCCATAGTTCATTATGTATACAGCCATCATATCCCAAGGGTGGCTCTGGCAACGTGCTCTTGTCAGAGTTTAAATAATTAATTCTCACCCGGGAAGCCCGGCGGGCAGCATGGTCAGTCCAGCCTGTCTCCTGCCGATGGATATTATACATTATATTGCATATGAAATGTTTGATAAGTCCGGGTAGGAAAGGGCTCATTTCTGGCTCGCCCACCGCCCTTTCTGATGGCCGGCCTGGCTAAGGTCGGGCGGGGGATAAGATGAGGCCTAAAGGTAATGAGAAAAACGTCAATAGTATGCCGACCAGCGCCGATTACGGATTATGCTTGAGTTGATCTGGCCTGGTAAACATGCCATCTTAGATGAATATTTCGTGCAATATTGCGCCCGCTTTATCTGGCCGGTCAGCATCCGGGTCCTCGTGTTCTGACCTCGCTCTCGTAATGACCACTAGGTGACGCCACAGCAGAGCGCGCCAAATTGGGAAAACATTTGTACGCAGCGTCTCTACCCAATTATGGCTCTGCGGCCAAACGACATTTCATCAAAAACCTCCCCAGCCATTGCGCACAGTTTTCTTCAAGCAATAGATTTGTCATTTCTGATGCAAACCTTGGTCAACCACCGGTGGGAATGCTCCCGGTCTTGTCTTGTATTGACCTTCACTGAGTGGCTCGCGTCTTGAGAAAGAAGCCGCCAGTAGTAAGATGGTGTGAAATTAAAGCCATTGTTCAGTGAAAGATGGCACTAGTTGTCCTCAAACTATATCTACTACCCCGTAACATTTATGTGTAACGCCTGCTCATGTCAATAGTCTAGGCCCAAAGATGAGAGGCCCTTCAAACGGAGGGAAAGCCTCTCGCCTCAAACCGCAAAGTGCCATTACAAGTATGTCATTAAGACCGCAAAATAGTTATTATGTCATTATTATTCCATTAAAACGCCTAGTCCTAGTCCAGGAAATCGATTAGCGAAGTAGGCGTCCAATCACTGACATACCATTCTTATCTGGACTGTCACAGCAATGCAAAACACGCCAGCCACTCCCAATGACCATGGGATTCGAAATATTAAACGAGCTAATTCTGCGTCATGAATATGAATTGTAATAAAACAAATATGATGCAATACATTGTTAGAATATGTTTATGTATGGGGATGCTCACAGCTAACTCTATGAATAGTTCTGCAAAAGCAATAGTGGGTATTTGACTTGGAGCCATGCAGGCGGAAGCCACTCAGAAGCCACTTGCAGTTGCGCACTAGGGTCATCTCCTTTAAACAAGGGAATTATCATTTCTCTGGTTGATCATAATGAGCTGGTATATTTCTTGATGTGTGATTATTGAAATGATAGTCTGACCGTTTTTTTAATAGAACCTTACATGGAAGAAGAGGACATAACTGGTTAGCTTTATGTGTCAGAAATGCGGGGACCTTTTGGCATGAGACACTGTTGTAATTCCAATGATTTATCCGATCATTGGATAAGAAGCTGTTTATTGTTTCTCAATTCGGTGAATGGCTCACTGGCTCTTGTGACTATACGGGAGCTAATGCACTGGCGATTTCTCCATGTAATATGGGCAAGCAATCGCTGCGATTGTTACGCACTGTGTGTACCCCCAATACCCAAGGCAATTGATAGCTAAAGAAGCCACAGCTTTCAAACCTATTGCCCATCGAAACAGCAGGTTTCTCCGCTTATAACGGCATCTCAATATTTGACACCAACTCTCTCCCACTCCCTTCTCTTCTTCGCCTCCAGAGTGCCATGGAAGTTTTCCAGGTCAATCAATGTCGCATTTTCTTCCACACTGGATGAGACATGCACGGCTCAGCGACACGGCGTCTTGGGTTCTATCAGAGAAACAGACAGTAATCACCAGCGGTCAGAATCGGAGGAATAATAATTGAGCCTCATAAATTGTCCATTTGGTGGAGCGGGGCCCTTTATTTTTGACATGAGCGTGTCAAATTTGGGGCCAGCCTGTAATGATTTCGGCTTGCTGGTGAGTGTTGGGGAAACTGATGGGACCCCGACTCGCACTGATAAAGAAGCAGGCGCATGGAAGCGACGCCTGGCCCGCCACAATTAAACAGTGCGGGCCCAGCCCCACTTGACACATTCGTCTGCTATCGATTATGACAAACCGTAATGTCCAGCAGGAGGATTTCTTCGACACATTTCTTCAGCATAATTTGTGACCCTCGCCGGTGTCGATAAATCAGCGTTTCGGGGGCGTCCGCAGTGTGATCGTCTGCGGCTGCACATGCGGTCTCACTGCAAAAAAGGCGGCGTTCAAATTAAAGTGATTTTTATTGTTTGTTTTAAGCAGCGAAACGTTTTAACCCGAGGATCAAGAATCAAGCGCCTATTGGTCGCATTACAGCCAAGCGTTAATCGATGGAACGCTGACGATGTTGTCGTTAATTAACCTAATCGAAGAAAATCTGTTTGAGTCGATGACTTTTTAGGGGGATCGTTTTAAAAACAGTTTTTTAAATCTTTTAGCAGTGCAACCTTTCCAGTCCAAGGCAGGGACTGCGAAGAAGGCACAGAGGAATGGCTCACTGCCTTTCCAAGATGATAGCCCCAGTCCATCTATCATATCATAATAGAATAACTTGCCAATTAATCCAGAAGGCACGGTAGATTTTTGCCAAATTCCTGGGCTCCGCACCCCGAGCTTTGAGCAATAAGTGTCTATCTGATTTCTCGATTGCCAATTCATCATTGGGGTGGATGATAAGAAAACAACATCATCCTTACCCGTACAACTATCCCTGAGTGACACACCCTCCCCTCCCCTCCCCCCTTCTACCCAACCCCACCTCATCTTCCACAGATTCCCACCCCGCGACTTACACCCCCACCTCCCCCAGGATCCAGATCAAGCATTCCACTGTCTCAGTCCTATTCAAGCCCTTGGAGCGTTTTCTTCCCCAGCTCTTCCTATCTATTCGATATCGAGTCACAATCAGGCTGACCCGAGTTCCATTTACGCTATGATAGAACGATCCAGTAATTAATCTGTAAGAAAATGACCCGTTCTAAGGCGGCTGCAGTTTCCACTGGCCCATTCCAGTTGGACGTTATGTGCTATACCCGGACCCCAATCAGCAGAAGACTGATAATTATAGCAGCAATTATGCCGGCCATTCATGACAATTAGTGAGGAGATGAATGAACAGCGAAGAAGGCGAGGCAAGGCCTGATACTCTGGGTAACGGCACGTCCCCCTACAGTAAGGACAATCTGAGCCACTCATGGTTTCGTTGCGAAGAGTAGCTCGACAGGCACGTCGCCGGCGAAAGTCTCCAATAGCATTTATGTCACACTTCAGATAAGAAATTAGATTTGTATCTCAGACTGACAGATGCTAAAAGGTGCATAGAACTAGGTTTCTCGTTTTAGTTCTTTTCTTTTCCCTGCTTCATTTAATTGATAAATCTTATATTTCATCCTCGCCGAGTATTTTTACACACATGGTATTTTCATTATATATACTGGAGTTATTGATACTCATCATGAATTATGTATATTATTTTGTAAGTGCAGTAATATACAGAGAAGTCTCTTCTCTCAGCACATAAATGTGGGTTGTTTGCGCATTTCTGCCGAGCAGCCGCTACTTATTTCATGAGGAGAAATTATTTCCCTGATTACTTCTGGCATGGAATGATATGCCATTCATTAAGGCGCTCGAGCGTTACATACCATCACAAAGGTAGGATTAGAGGGAAGAATGACCGTTATCCATGTATGTAGCCTTCACTAATCCCCCCTTTCTATGAGGGCGATGCAATGTACAATTCATAATTTGATGAATTATTCATCGTCAGTGCCTTTTTCATCAGCTCCGTTCGGTTTTTCGTATCTGGTATACATCACTGTCGTTGCCAAAGTCAATGCGTTCACAGAGTGGAATACTCATTAGGCCGAGCTATGAGAAAAGCCATACGCAGGAATGTAGATCTTATGCAAATGTTGCCAATAATTTGGCAGGCGTTTGACTCGGGCCTCGCTCGTAGCCTGGTCGGGCCATTGCCTAAATGTTGTGTTTTTGGTTCTTGACGAGGGCGGGTCCGCTGATATTTACAAGCATGTGCAGGATCCCGCTACCACTAATGATACAGATTGGCCTGGACAGTGGAGAACGGAAACATTAAAATAATTCTGCCTAGCGCCGTGCATTTTATACCATTATTTGGTCGACTTTGTGTGTGTATATATGAACGCCAGACTAATATACATACAGCTTCTTTCCACTTTTCATTCGGGACAAAATATTTTAATTTCACACGAGTAAAACCGAGGAATTGCATGTTCCTTATTACTTCACCATCTGTTATTACCCGGAATTAGCTTCTTTCCCCCTGGTTCTATTATTTCATTCTGAACTTTTATTAATTGTGATTTTATGCATTGAGAATAAAGGTCTTTGGATTTAGATACTTGCTCATCAAATGATCATGTTTCATTTGAATATTGTAGCGATCTCTATAATACAGCCCGAATGATATAATGTACTAATGCTATTTGCGATGCAGAACATATGGTGGGAGAGGGGGATGTCTTTCCCAATATCGTTATAAACTACAAACGTCCTGGCATAATAAAGCAATGTACTCATGAATAGATGCATGTGCCAGCTCCATATTGAATGGAATATGCACAATTCTTTAGAGATTATTATGATCATCACGAGGTATTAATCAAGATTTATGTCATACGTCAAGCCTCCATGACGTCAGGCTACTACGTCATCCAACGTGACGATGAACGTGGCGGAGGGATCAAATCGCATCTCTTAAGAAAGGCTAAGTGCATAATACACCGAAACGGGTATATCCAGTTAAAAGTGGATTTTGTAAATAAGGCCTTGGCCACGGCTCGGGCTGCTGTAGCAACTTATCTCCTTTGACAGTCCATAAAGGGCTCCTTGTTTTCCCGTGTGTTCACTAGTTTTGGAAATATGGAATTCTAAGTGTTAGAGAGGACGTCATGCAAACTGGAGAGGCCCCCCACATAAGCCTCTTGACTTAAACTCTAGTGTGATCAGGCTTTAAGGTATATAGGTCACATGTTTCCAGGATTCCAAGACGTAGAACACCATGCATGGCTAAATCTTTTTAGCTATCCACATGCAGGATTATGTCTGTAACATCATATATGGTGTATTTTATTCTTTATATTTCATCCAAGGTCGGCAAGTCGGGCCGGCTGTTGATGGATTGCTCACATATATAGCAACCCACTTCATTTGAGATCAAAGTCATCATTTTGGGGGAAGGAAATTTCGTGCCAAGGGGGATAAGGGAAAAAAGGAGCAAAAAAGACCTACATTACTCATCATTGTCACGTGAAGCTAGGCTTTGTCTACCAAGGCTTTGATCTGCCATTAACCCATGCCCTTCAGGTACATTTTATTCAGATCATCCCGCTTATTACTGCGTGACTTCGCCCTTGCTTCCAAGACGAAAAACAGACAGAGAATGTACGATACTCATTAGGGTTATTGGTTTGGCATTATGCTGAATTGGATCTTTTTTTCATTTAGAACATATATCACTACTTCCATACGCTGATTAGTAGTTTTGGATTCAATTTATCATTATCAAAGGCAGTTATTTTTTTTACGGCACATTCATTTTCCTTATTCCTTGCCTGTTTTAATCTTTATTGTAAACACATTTGTTGCGAAGATCCAGAATAAAATTTATGTGCCAGATGAAGCAAATGATAATGTAGGATATATGATTTAGCAGCTCTCATCATGAAAAGGATGGATACCTAGACTGATATATTGTATTTGCCAGTTTCAGTCTTGGGCTGCGTCCAAATCACATTTACTCTATAGTTATATATTGCAACATATGATTTTGATTGATGGATGAACTGGTGTCTTATCCATCTGTCCACTTCACCATCCCAGCTATACACCAAAATTCACAAAATATAATTAGATTATAAATCACCCCAGATGAAATATGATTATCCCATATTTTTCTATCGTGACAGTCTATCGCCGGGCTTATTACTGCATTAATAGCTTATAACTATTCATAATTCGATTGTTATAATGATATATATTATACCACGCAGTGCTGGGTATAGATTTACCGTTCATATTTATCTACATCGGGTACAAATATTTAAATGATTGCATCGCCAACATCTGAACACAATGTTTCTTCGGGGGATAAATCATCATCATAATCGAAGATAATTAAGCAATTATTAACATAGGAATGGAGTCCACTATAGGCATGTCCATATTATATTTGTCACGTCCTCCATGCAATCCATGCAAATACCTTATAACCTGGATAAAATGAACCACAGGAACCAAATTCTAGCATGTTTGATATTCACGACATAGCACTGGGCGTTGTCCTCTCGTATTTCTAATCCTCGAAATACCTTCGAAATACCTTCGAAATATTTCATGTGTTGTGGAAAATCCTTTCCTGTCTCTTATTTTATTATAGTTTTTTTGTGTAAATCAGCATGCTTCCCTTATCCGATTGATTATACTATTTACAGTTGCTTTCCTAAAAATGATTATCGACTAGCGGATGAGTTATACAAAATTGCAGATTCTTTTTTAGTATTTAGTTTCAAATTCAGTTTGTGTTCAGTTGATTGTGGTACTAGGGAGGTTCGGTAATTCTAACCTATAAGAAGACGTAAACGTATCCGTATAAACAATATATCGCTGATAAACAAACATGTATACGTTAAAGGGAAGAAAGAGGTTCAGCAAAAATGGCGAGATAAACATAACGTAACACATCAAGCAACATATTTCATCTCGCAATTTATTTCTTATACATAAACATGCGACGTAATTCTCAAAAAAGATACGGATACGGTTACGTAATTTAGATAGGTTTGCTTGTGGAACCTCCCTATTGTCATGTTATATACTTCATGTATACTCCACGCTTCGTTCACGTGAACACTGTCCATTTGATAAATTGACTCATGACTCCCTCATATTTAATTACATCTAGATCAAAATAGTAACGATCAACTTGCATTGCAATGATAGGTGGAACTAGAGTTCCTGCTATGCGGAGCCCCATATACAGGGGTATCGCGAAGGGAGTCTAAACACAGTGTAGTGCAGAATAGAGGTACATTGTACATATGAATATGCTAATGCTTGCGATAAACCCGCTCTAAAGTAGAGAAATTACTCGCTTCTTCCCAATACTATGTGCATAGACAAATATATTTAGTCACCACAAAAGCAAACTCTGACGCTAACACCTAACTAAAGTTCACCAACCCGTGGGGTATTGGGTTTGGAAGAAGCGACAGTTGACTGACGGGAGTATATTTACCCAAGGCCTGCAAACTAATTGTAAGTTGGCAGCAAAACGCTACAAATGTTCTTTGTGGCGGTCGGCAAATTGAATTGCCTCTAGAGTTTAGGTTCGGTGGTATGTGTTGGCTTGTCAAGTTGGTAGGTAGGTACTCTTTCATTTGGTAAATAAATTCCAGTGTATATTATTATGTAGTCAGGTGGAAGATTTGGGATGGGGAATGCATGAATTATTTATTAGCTATCGTATTCATATCCGGACATATAAATGTCAGTTCTGGAGGAACGTATATATATCTATTGCACGTGCTAGCCTTTCTAAAAAGTGCTAAAAACTGTTAAGTAAAATTCCAGGAATCACTTTACAAGTTTTAAAAATAATAATTTATTTAATTATCTGCAGTTCTATGAATTCCTTTATTTTTCTCATGCAGGCCTGATTGATAGAGTAAAAGTGGCAAATACTGTTTCCGTATTTAGGTTATTTAGGATGTTCTTTGGTAGTACGATAATAATTGTCTATTTCCGTTGCCCTTCTACATATTACGCAGAGCCTATTATTGAAAATTAAATTTATAAACCTTCGGAAATGACCCAACCGGTTATCCATTCTAATAACTAGGCGCAGTTTACCAAAGAACTCATACACATACAAATGCCAATAATTATCATTAACTATATTATAGAACAGTGTCGCCATTAGCTTCACTCAAATGTTGCCCTGTTATCCTTGCAGTGACCAATTCCTCATAATCGACGAATACAAAACCAGTTATTTCTGTCTAGTCTTTTGTCTTTGTAGGAACATATTATATATGGCAATACCAGTAGCCTCAGAATATTGAGTCATAAAATTAGTTATGGATAAAATACACCTATGATATGTGTCTAGTAACTGCGAGAGTATTGGCTTGAGAGTCTAGGATCGTCAACAATAAGTCATGGCACAACCAATATTATTGGTTTTTGATACAGAAAATAGTTTCAGCGATTCCCTTATCTGTTTTGATGATAAGGGAGGGCTGTTATCTCATTCCAATGCACGGTACATGTTAAACTTGAATCATTAATCCCCAAACCATATGGAGGGGACTTTTGAAATGTTCAATTCTATTACGCTATTCACGTGATTGATATCCTGATAGGAAAGCACGCTAAGTTGTATTATTACCACTGCAAATAATTATATAGTTGGGGAAAGGATTAAACATGCTTGCTTGCCATGTCACTTCAGTGGTTTCCTAGATTTCAAGTATTGTTCTAGTTACATGCACTTGTACGTGTGCTTCTTGCCTTTTCCTTAAATAAACTCCACAATGGGTGACGAGTTCCATATAATTATGATTTCTCTGTAAAACTTAATGGTGTCCCTTTCATGATTATAAAATACTTGTATAATACACTTCCTTTAATCATTCCTTTAAAAAAGGATTAGCTTCAGAAACATATTAATCCTTTACCCACTAAAGATCGACTTTATAAAGTTGGCATGATCATTAGTCTAATTAACACATCGGGACCTTTATAATTATTCTGATGCACTTTAGTTATTACACGCACATCAGCATCTTGAGGAGGATGGCCTTTGAAAGTAATTACAGTAATTGATCGAGGGATTCTGTATACAAAAGTTAATTCTGCAAGATCTGACATATCGGCCCTTTATTGAGACTCAGCCCAGACTTGTGTTTATGTGAAAGAAGATGGCCATATAGACAAGGACCCTTAAGTAATCATAAATCACATCTGTGGCAAGAGAAGCTCGGAGAAGCTCATTACACATCACTATGTATGTATCGCTTCATTACAGACTCTAATTATCTCCCCGCACTGCTCCTTTAAATACCAATCTGGAGTAATCAAATGCATGGTTGATTGTGCCATTTAATCACTGAGATTACACTAGATAACACAATCATTAGAAGCAAGGCCAAAGGATCAATTGAAGGCGGAAATTACGAGCCATTAGAAGGGAATAGTCTCTAAAAGGAATGACAGCTAAATGCGCGTCATAGGTTTATCATCATAGAAATGATCGTGCTTGTATATAGCAGCGGCTCCTTTTTCTCTATCAATGAGCAAAATCAGTTTTGAAGATTCTGCAGAATATAATAAGTGGTTCATGCTACACTGCTCTGCATGAATACCCATTGTAAGTATTATCATTAATAATGATAATAAAGAAACAAAGTACACGAATACATGCAATACTGTTTATATGCCATGTTCTAATTGAAAGGACATCAAGGAAGGCAAGGTTTGAGCAAGTCCCCACAATTGTTGATCCAATGAAGAACACTTCTATTATGTATCACTCATATTGAACAAGACTGCATCATAGTTTATCTAGAATTAGGACTAAACTATTTATAGGTAAGTCACAACTAGGAATACATTGGAATATCTTGAAATCTGTTTAGACTATGTAATGTATCCCCAATTTGCATAATGTTATTTGTGAAATCACGGAGTGGGAATGAATGGCTGCGAATGATCTCTTTCTAAAGTTATGGAAACCTATTGTATAGGTGATGGGACCACATTTTATGTGATCAAAAGGTCATTATGGCCCGTATGTATTTCGCATGATAAACGTACCAAGCATTTCCCCCATGAATACGTTTTGCGAGATGAGACCATGTCGTATGTTCAAGTATGTTCTTTGGACACATAATTGATCAGAACTTTTAAATAGCGTATTTGGTACAGAGAATGGCCGGAGGCGACGGATTAGTTGGCATAAGAAATGCGTCTGACGTAGACCAATGTCACATGCGTGGTATTCAGGAAAATATGTCATTTTTCTCGTATATAACATCATTTAGCATAATTTCTGCGTGTATGTGATATGAACGTTAATGATGGTCGTACTAAAATGATCCCTGCATTATATATACACACCAGCACCATTAGGCTATCTGAAAGACCAAAGATATTAAAATTTATTAGGTTACACCCCAACCACATTTCCCCATACAGCCTGTGGCATTTATGCCATATTATTTGAATTGATTTGAATCACCCTTTCCATGTCCGATTCGGTGATGGAATCTGTGAAGTTTATCCGTGGGAATAGATTTCCATCCATGCAATGAAATGCAAATGGTTTTAGTATCGTGCATTCTGTATTCTTGCATTTAGGGCGGGTCTGTCACTCACTGGTAACTCTTGCGCGCACTGTTTCTTCAGCATGTTTCCCATACTTCCATCCCTGAAGTCTCTTACAATGTTTTGCCATCATAAATGTGCTTATGCGAACCCCTTTTTATTTTCATAGTCATCTGATAATGGGGCAGGATGCTCCGAAGTTTTATTTTCAAAGATTAAAATGCAAAAAAATAAGGGATTACTCCGCTAAAATCTTAATCAGTGCGTTGTTCCATTCGAGGCGCACTACTTCCGATGAGACACATCAATCGCCTCACTTATTAGTCAGTCTTTTTAATATAGAGGAGAGCGTTTATCAATGAAATCTATACATTTCACTGGAGCAGTTTCTTTCAGGTTTGTATCCCATTTTCGCCTCGGCCTGCGTGCCGTTTTATGACGATGATGAATGGCCAAGTAGCATGCAAAATTAGGATTGATGCGAATCTGACGACCCAACGTTATATAAGCTTGTTAATTTCCATTGCCTTTCCCGGGCGCCTCGGTAATCCTTACTGATTAGGAACCCCCACTAATGCCTAAACGGACGGCTAGAAAGGCAGTTTGAGTGACAAGAAGACACGAGAAAAAATTCCCAATAATTAGTTCATTGCAATTATCGTCCATTTTCCGTAATCAGTGGACTACCTGAGAATATCTTTAATCAAATATGAATCAGCAGAGACAATAATCATCTCCCTTTTATGCGAGGGTTAAGGTCTCGCGGATAATGTTCTCTGGTGGTCTTAACACATGCATTGTTATTTATTTGCTTCGCTGTCTTTTCCCCTGGAAAGTAAAAGATCCAAGATTCAGACTATGATGCTGGAGATTAAAGCAGGACCGCCGTAAATAGTTCCCAGTTCTGCAGAGTTTGAGTTAAACATGAACAATTCATTAAGGAGAGAGGAGGAAATAATAGTTGTCTGAGGCGCAAATATTCTATTGTCAGAATGAAGTTGCACTGTGAGTGATGGATGGTGAAATAATTGGTGTGTTATGAATGGACTTCCCGTGTATACGGCGACAATTATTAGATGGTTTTCCTTTCCCTTCTCATTCAGGGCCCTGGTTCATATCGCCCCCACTCTATATGTGCCCCTCCGATGACGTTTCTTTATTATTACTTCAGGAACACTACAATATTGTTTTTTTCCAGTTTTACTTATCGCTATTAACCGAATATTATTTGAATCTGGATGCCACAGCAAAGCAATCATGTGTTTTATTTCGTTTCGTATTCTCATAAAGCTGTCCAACCATTTGTACATAATTGCAACTGTGTTTCGGAATAAGCATATTTAGATAACTTGAGAAGAACTTGCTTGTCAAGTTCCCTCGTATCATTGTCTCAGTATTCTGCAACTGATACCCACATCTGTTATAGTGTTAGCTTCACAGCCATATCTTTCATATGAAGATATTTCGGACAAGGACAAAGTTCGTCTTTACCTTTGCTGAAAGCAGCATAAATGATTTCATACATTTTACCTTACGTCCTTTTTATTCCCGACATGTTCGGGAATGGGTATTGAATTAACTCACTTGTCGGTGATCCACCCTCATGAATATTTCAAAAAGGTGATGAGGCTTATTCTGAATTATTACTGGGCTTTTACGCTTTATATTTCATTCAGAATGACAGATCGCCCCCACATTATATATCCATCGATTGTCCTTCCTTAGCTTGCCCATACATGCCCGTCTGAGTGACCTCCAACATAGCTTTACATCTATGCCCCTGAGGATAGATTCCCAGCCTTTCCTCCATGCACCCTCCGGAGGGGTTTGACCTCTAAGGGTCACAGTTCAAACCCGGTGGGTCAAGACCTTGACCATTGTTCTTCTCCAGGTAGGAGGATGCCAATCAAGGGGCATGCCCATGTGTGTGTATGTTTGCCTTGAGGATAGACGGGTTAGGGGTTGAGTTTGTTTTCTTAGGGGCCTCCACACCGAGTGACACTAATTCCAGTCTAAAGTATAAGAGAAAGGGAGTGGTCTTGGGACCAGGTTATGAATGTATTGTCGACCCCTATGTCTCAGGCTCCACCTTCTGTTGGATTTTCTTCCTTCAACAGGATAACCATGGTGTTAGACTCATCTACTCAGTTCTCAGTTGACAATGTCTTCCTTCTAGCTATGCCCCCTCCCACCGTCGATCATAACTAGCTTTGCTCCACTCCACCCTCACCTCGGAGTAATATTGCTCTGCCACCAACCCACACTTTTCTTGCTTTGTCTCTGGCTCCCTCTCTTTGGAATCTCATTAGTTTCTATATAAGGAACCATAATGCCCTTATGTATTGTCAATTCATTTCATCCGGCCCCGATCGCTAGGTTATAATTGGTTATCTAATTTTCGTGCTTTTCATTTTTATAAGTTTTACCCTTCTTTTGACCTTTCATTTTCCTTTGCCCCCCACGCTCCTACCCCACCGCCCCTCCCCCTCCCTCCGAAAGCTTATCCACACCCCTCATTCCAAACCCTTGTCATCCCTTTCTTTAAACCCACCCAGTATCTTTTCCTCACAACCCACCCGGAGCTTCCTATTCCCCACCTACTCTTTCTCCTCTCCTTCTCCACCCGACGCGCCCCAATTTGACATTGTCAGGCCCGTACTAATCAAGGCTTCAGCGCTAAGGAAGGAAGCCAGGCCCAAATATGATATTGGCCAAGGGTGGGGGTGATTAGAAGCGGTCAGTGTGGCCATAATGGATGGGACTGACCAGGGGTCTGTGGTGTACAGAATTGATTAGGCCGCCACAGCGAGGATATGATTAATGGCCGGAATAGCGGGCATTAATTCTAGCCGTGGTCATCTCACGGAACCTGGAGCAGGTGAAAGGCCTGGAGGGGAGACAAGGAAAACACATATGGCCGAGGTGTCGCCACCTCCAGGGGAAATATAGCCTGGCCTTAAAACAGGAAAACACATTCTATACAACTACCATAACTCAAGGCCTTGGATTGGGGGCTCGCCTGGATAAGGTTATAGTTGCCGGGGTAGTACATTCCCAAGAAATAATATTTCATCTCATTGTAGTAATGGTAATTATGCATATATTAAACTTTTATCAAAATGAAAAGATTCAAGTCGATCTTTATGTAGTTTTGCATAATAACACAGTTGATGATGTCCATTTAAAAATAGTTATATTTTCACTGCTGGAAAATGTATAGCTTGGTCGTAATCACAATTATGTATTATCATTACCGTATGTGTTTTTTGTTATTGTTTTTACTCAACCTACCACGACATATTGCCAGGTCAATGATCCTTTTAACAAACAGTTAGGAATATACTTTAACTCTTAAACTTGTGAACAATCTTGAAAACATTCAATTATTGCAATATTTCTTTTTTAAAAATTCATGTCTCCAAAATGAATATCCTAAATCAATGCACCCGAATACTACTCTACTCATGGAAGAAATATTCTGTTCTATTCTTATAGCTCCACATGGTCTTCAGTTGGCGACTGGAGGACCTGGATATTATCCAGAAGTCTGGTTCACCCATTTGTCTAATTTCCTTATGTATAACCCTAGACAAATTAAGCATTTTTCAATTTAATTCAATTCAATCGTCTGATATGTGATACAGTTGATGGGATCCGTTTTATACACCTTTTTAAAGATCACAACATGTAGTGGAGGAATCCACCTTAGTGACTTCAGTGGTTATTTTCAGGGATGCAATATTACTTTGCTAAATCAGCACACCAAAAGTTTGTTCTAACATTCCGTCTCAGTGTAATTAACGACATGTATCCTGAAATTATGTAGGTAAACATAGTGTGTTACGTCTCACTTCTCACAAGCGTAGCATCTCACACTTGGGAGGGAGATTGACTTCTTTGACCTGGTCATGTTTTGTGGAAAATGAAGGGAGCTCATCATCTTATTAAAATTGAGCTCCAACATAGCAGGCGTGCACTTACTGTGGTGCAGATTGACTTATCTATGACGAGCTTCCGAACGAGTGGTATGCAGATTTGGCGTATAATTTCTGCAATTACAATTTAGATAGCTTATCGTTAGGGCTCCTCCCAAATGAATTATTCTTTTCATGCATACAGTCTTGATGAATCAATAATGCAATAAAAAGATATTGGTGCCAAGCACTGTGGATAAAAATAATCGCATTTGGCATGTGTTTCGATTATATAAATGTGTCTTCCTAAATGACTTACAATATTAATGACTTGTCTCGTACGTTGCTCCCAATTCATCGCCATGAGATTTTTAATTTGATAGCACAGACAATGTTAGTTAGGCGTTAACGATGGATTCCCCGATGATGATATGGTTATGGCAGTCTTAATCAGTATTTATTTGCTTGTTATCTTTAAGGGTGTAGTCCACTTACTCTGATTACACAAACGATGGATGGAAATGAGGTGACGAATGACATTCTATAAGTGATTGTATCGTCCTACTGCTCACTTTAATGGCGATGTCTTCCTAAAAGTTGCAATACCATTCATTGATGCTAAAAATGCAATGTCACTTTATTTTTCTCCTTAAAACTGGGGGAGGGTCTTTTTATCCTGAACTCAAAAAACAAAAATATTTCTCGTTTGGATGAAAAAGTCTTTTCCTTGATTGAGGGAACGTTTAAATTCTGTCACATTTTCCAATAATCATTCCATTCCAATACGATAAAGGTTATTTCTACCGCTTTTCCTTTTATTGTTTTGATTTATTTGATTTTGATTAATTTGTTTCTCTTTGAAATTAAAATTTGAAAATGAGACGAGCTAAAATGCCCTAATAAACCATTCTAAAACTATTCAAACTATAGCACAAGCCGAGTCTGCGCTATAGAGAGATGTTTTCATCGTCAAATGACAAGAGACAGATCCTTCGCTACACAGACGTAAGCTCTAGGATTGTTGTCCCGCACGCCAAGGCAACAATGGAACGACAAGCTCTGATGACGAGATTGTTTTCTCACTAAAGTGTATGCATTGGATCCTCCCCATTCCTTGCCAATCCATACATTGTTCCACCGCGCAAAGAAAACGTTTGGTCATTGTGGTGTTCGATTGAAGTGATTTCCTCCACTCTAGGGCGGTGGTAATGGGACTAATCCTAAGGACAATTCCATAAGAGTTTATGATGATTTAGAGATTTTAAGATTAAGAAATATGAGTTATATCAAGAATTGATTGCTATTAGATAATCATACATGCTAAGTTTCGTGTCAACAATTCTTGGAGTGACACATTTGATGATTCAAATTATGTAAGGATAATTATGATAATATGGATGTAAAGGATTCTTTTTTTAAAAGTAAAGGATTCTCCCAAACATCATTTACATGGTTATATATAATTTATAAGATTTATTAAATTTTATGAGATATGAAGATGAGATACCTTTCCATTTAGATCATAATTATTCACATGGATATTTGGTAATCATTCAAAATTGTCCAATTAAGTTTTTGGATTTCAAGAAGACCATGAACGTTTAGAGGAGGCGCTGTTTAAATCATACGCGCACCCAACTTATCATACTTTGAGGAACACGTAGGGCTAGGGGTTGGGATGCGATCTTAAGTTGAAAGATGTAAGAATTATGCCCATTCATTACCCGTTACTTTTCCTCACTGACCTTAAGCGGTTTTCTTTGTCTTGCCGAATCCCTGCGCACTGCGCCTCATTGACCCTCTAGCTTGAGAATGGATAAAGCCCTTGCTAAGGTCATGACAATCTATTGCACAGCTGCCTGATTTCCCCCTCATTACTCTCTCATATACTACGGTGACTGTTGTTTCTGCTAATGAAGCCGGTGTATTGGATCCGGGCAGCAATGGCCTGGTTTCAGGGGGCCTGGCCTCATTCATTATGTCGGTGTTACGGTAGCATGTAATAGACTGACCCTTTCTGAGTGCAGGTCACCATGCTAGCCACACTTCCAGCATCATTACCATTGGCAGGGTCAATGAGGTCGCAATGCTTAATTACCCTCACAGGGTTGGATCCTTTGTAAGTTGACCTAAGTACGGACCCTCACTAGACAGCAACACAACCTTTGAAGAAAGGAAATGAGTCGGGCTGTCACAAAGGTAGCTTCCTTGTTGTTGATGGAAAGCTGGTAGAATGGGGTCAAGAATACGTCCCACATTGAAAGTCTCAGACCCAAATCTTGCTGATTTCTTCATATTCCCTGGATGAGTTGAATTCGCTTTGTTTCTACATATGCCTGGGATTTTGTTTGATTAAATTTGCTATTACAAACATCCCGATGGCTGTTTTTGTAATCAAGTTCAAATTAGTTTCAAAGTCGTTATTGGATGTAAACATGGTCGTAAATATCAAGTCAGAATTTAATTATTTACTTTTTAGAGTGGCCAACCCTAACACGCAATTAACTAGAATACGTATACTCCTCATCCATAAATTTGTATTTTATCATTAATCCATTATTCTTTAACATTTACATCTACATACAGTAAAAATGGGTGAAAATCTTATCCTTATTTCCCAGTCTGTGCAATGCGTTCCTTTCTCCTCTATTACCCCTTTCTTGCTCCTTGTTTTTTAAAACGTAGCTTTTGTACAGGAGAGGTGAATTAATGTTTAGTGGGACAGGGCCTGGACGCACCACACAAGTATGTTTAGCCAAGGGGCCAAAGATAAGGCGCCTCACTCCTTTTATTTGATGACATCTTGACAGCCATTATTGCCGACATGTACCAATCTATTGACTTAACCCAAGACATGCACCTCAAAAGTTAAGTGACAGACCCTGAATGGTTGCCTCCCGATTCATCCTCAGGCATGAATAAAATTTGGCCAATTATGCCCCGTACCTTTTCTGTTTTCACTTAGTCATTTAGCTGTAATAATGTTTTATCGATACTCACTAATGATTATCAAAATATTATAGAGCACATATATACAATATTTTCGTCCATATTCTTTTTATCTAAATGTAGGCCTAATTTAAGATAAAGGACAGAAAATAAGCGTTTTACACTTCTGTTATTTATAGCAATGAGGGAATAGAGTTAATCGATCATTTCTCAATGGCTTGGAATTGCACTTAGATTTCAAATCCTTGAACAAAGAATGTAAAGTTAATTTAATAGATACTTTGGATTTGGTCCTTGAATAAAGTGGCTAGAGTAAAGGAAGGGTCAGGGTGGTGAGTTAAGGTGTATACAATTCGACCATTATATGGTGTGCTTTCTCCTGCTTCAGTTGATCATGGGATCCTTCATCAAAGGATCCACACACCTTGACCCTGATCAAACATTTCAGAGGCCATGCTCGTTTCCGATTTGTGCAATAAGTTTATCAAGAACAGTTTAGTATTTCTCTCCGTGAACTTTTACTCATAATCTGTGAGTATTTGTCCAAGGAACAATTCTCAATTTGCTCAACATGTTGTTGTGGACTTTTCCTCCCATGGCAAACATGAGCAAGAATGGGACACATCCAAAAGGCCAATTAGGTCTTTATGTGGGCAAAGGTGTGTAGCCTTTGGAATGTTGGAGACGGTCCTGTAGGACACTCTCAAATCAAGCCAGTCTTTATATTCATATGAAGTCCATGCATGCCGGGGTTCGGTGGGAGAAGCACTTGTGTCTTGCATTGTGCTTTTTTCCGTAAGGTGTTGTCAATGTTGAGCTTTGTGAAACAAGTATTTGCATGGCTTAGTGTACATAGGCCTCTATTACCGCCAGGTTTGTTACAGACGTTTCAAAGGATAAGCTGCAAAATGTGTACTTTGTTGGCATCACATCTGTATACATTAGCAATTATTCAGCCGAGGGCTTGTTGAACCAGTTCGTAAAAAATAGCCAGATTTCCCCCCACTGCTGAGAAGGCCTGTTTACACAGTTCTAGAACCTATTCAATGGCTGCTACACTCACAAACGTCTACATTACCAACCTATTACACTGGATAAATAGATCTAGACCGTGGCAATATTAGAATAAATAATTTGTATCGCAATTTATACAGAACTTCCCCTGCACCTTTGATCTTATCTACGCCTGTCTATCCTGCCATTGAAATAAGGGAGATTAAATATTAATTTGCTCTAAATCTTTTCATTCCCATTTTCACGTATGAGTTTTTCGACGTGAATGGAAACCAGCCAAAAAGTCACTATCCAAATATCCTGAAGTGCTTTGATGCGTTTGAGCCCGGCAAAAGTTGCATAAGAAATTACCCATCATATGTCGGAAGGTTATATCAATCAGCGTGAACAATATTGCATGGTGAATGACATTATGCTTGATTTCAACCTACGATTCCATGCACGTTTTCAGTCTGACAAGTAATGGTGTCCCTCTTCTCAGTTCTATCCTCAGTAACCCAGAGTACCCAGCCGACCTGCGTCACTTTTGGAATTATTTTCCATATTTCTGACGATTCCAAATCATGTATTCCTAGAGTATCACCCTGTCATCTTCACCTCGATTGTTGACATTATGGATTGCCTCATAAATCTTCACATGTTACCTTGGCAATCATTGTCTCCAACCGCCCTAAAGCGGAATTCGCAGATGCTCTACTTTTTAATGCACTGCAAACAAGAAATTAGCCAAATAATTTCCATACAGTGTGCAGAATCGGCCTTTTTGTTCTCTTTGAGTGAATATATAATAAGTAAACATTGACAAATCGTTTTGGACACAATAGTAGATTGTACAGCCAACGAGACTGGTGAGGGTCCATTCATTTACAATGTATTTATATGATATATTTTATATTATATATAATGAATATTATTCCCATTCATTTGGCTTGCGCTTCTCCAGATCAGCACATATATACGGGTACATGTGCTTAAACCATCATTTACGTCTACAAATGCCAAGTAGCATCACCTAGGGTCGAGCGGTCACCTGCAACATTTACAAATTTACCCTTTTCATTATTTCAGACGCTGACCCCTGACTAGGACTTTTTGTGACCTTGGACACCCAACCTGCCGGGTGAAGGTCGTCATCTGAGTCGCATGTGGCGGAGAATTCTATTCGCTATGGCAGCACAGGAAGCGAAAACAGCGAAGGTCATTGAAGTCGAAAGGAAGTTTCTTTTGCAGGATGGCATTACGGACAAAATTCGGAAGCTGGGCGCAGAGCATATTCAGACAAAGACTTTCACCGATTCGTATTATGACACGCGGTCACATTCTATAACCTTGGCTGATCACTGGTTACGGAAACGGGATGGTTCTTGGCAGTTGAAAAGCCCACCACCAACCTCGCATGACAGCCTCACAACCGCTCAGTATGTTGAGACAGAAAATGAGAGTGACATCGTTGAAGTACTTAGCAATCTCCTAAGAACTGAAGAGCAACTTAATGAGAAGCAACATAAGACATTGTCCGAGATGGTGGCTGAGTTTGAAATCAAAGAGTTTGCTCAGTTTAAGACAGAAAGGGCGAGCTACAAGCTAAGAGATCTCAGAATAGACCTGGACCAAGCTGACTTCGGCTTCAAAGTAGGGGAGATAGAAAAGCTTGTCTCAAGTGAAGAACAGGTGACAGAATGCCTGAAGGAAATAGATGCCCTAGCAGTTGAATTAGGTAGGTTGGGTTACGTTTTAGACACGATTGCATTCGATTTGGTCTGAAATGCAGCAAGTAAAATGGAGAGATGATTCTGTGACTAAATCTTTGTCATCTTCTAAATTTCGTATATTTTTTTTCATAATGATAATATGTGATCTCATATAAATAGCTTAATACACACTCACGCTTGTATTCCATGGATATGCTACTTTGAATAAACCCATAAAAGTAAATTTGTGTTGGGTAATTCAATTACCATTAAAAAAACTAAATGATTAATCCCTGATTTTCAATAAACCCTACTTACTACCATTCGTTGTATGTAAGTCAATTTTGCTGTTGGAAGGGATACCGTAGCCTACATACATCTATCCAGGATGTGATCGAGCAATATTTAAACCCTTACAGCTAACTTTTGTTGAAAAAGTTAATGCTCTTGTTACATAAAGAACACAAAGTTGACTTTTACTTTTTTAAAAGTTAGTTACGAAATCTCTTTACTTTCCAATTTAGTTGCCTTCAGACCACACCGAGGAAGCTTTATTTGGGGAGAAAATAAGTTGAAATAAATGAATGCTCTCTTAAAATATATAAAAGGTCATTGATATGCAATTGAGTAACGAGATGAGATTGTGAACCCCTATTTATTGGATCAGCCATAGCTTGTTGAATAGGGAATTCACAGGCATTCATGTAAGCCTCATAATTGCGCGCTTTTCCGTGTTCAAAAGGAAATAATAATATCCTACCCATTAAAGTATTTGTTGGTGGTATCAGGATGATGCCTTCAAGCCGCCATGTCAGATTCAATAGCTCCCAGGCTAATTATTCAGATGACAATTGTCGTCATATTGGATTTCATTTAACTTTCAAAGTGTATGTTTTTCTAGCCTAATGCAAAAGCTCTTATGGTAATTGGCGTCAGGTTAATTTCGCCGTCAGTTATTATCAACGTGATCCGTTGCTGCTTGAACAATGGGCAATAATAGCTTTTGTTCTCTCATTCTCACAAATGAAAGGCTTTTTTACCTTCCCTTCACTGCAGAAAGTGAATTTTTGCCAGGATTCACAATCAGCAGGCCTGATGAGCTTCGGTTGTAATGTGCGTCTGAATTTGAATCCAATTGACTGCAGCAGGTAATAATAATAATAGGTATTTTATTTGTACTCAAATTTTCACATTGTATTTTATGCCAGTCGGACGTCAGGCTGGAGCAATCAAACAAAATCTATACATTTATCAAGGTCCGACTATGAAGGGGGCAACATTGATGTAGTTGCGCGGATTCTGTCTTCGAAAAAGGAAATGAGATACTCCAAAAAAGACGCATCTCCGGCTCTTATTCATGCATAATAAACTTACTTCCCCTATGATAATTAGATCAATTCCACTTCAGGCTGAGATCACGATTATTCGTGTGCTTGTAGAAGTTTTTTCTCAGGACCTCTTTGCCCATGCGTTCCCATGTTATCTAACTCGTGTAACCAGCATTGGATTTGGATGCGGCACGGGGACAGATACCTGTAGCTGTTCAACATTAAAGGACGCTTTCACATAGAGATTGACTTCAAGAAATAATGATAATCATCATGGAAATGGAGACTGTACTTGATAAAGCATTTACGCCAGGAGAGTGTTGATAAAGTCAGTCATATTAATCATAATATAAGTAAATGTGTTACGAATTTTTGTCGTAATAGCTGAATGTAGCTTTAAAACCCATATAAAATCTCGGGACTGCATATTTAATTACATTTATGTCATATGATATACCATCCCAATGCAGCATATCCCATACAATCGTCTGTCTATGGACTAAAGTTTGAAGAAATCAAAGGGAGAAATATTCAATATCTCATTAAAAGTTATTCAACCTATTTCTTCTTTATATAGGCTGACATGTACATGTATAGAATCATTAGAATGGACATGTATAGAATCATTAGAAAGGGCCGGAGCGGGACATCCCCATAAGCATTTCGCTGACACTCCATACAAACGTCACTTGCAGACAGATAGATATTGATTTCATATAATCCATGTAACACTACGTTAGGTAGCGGAGTAATATAAGAAGTGAATAGAAAGTTTAAATAGTTCCGCATCCATTATGTCTTTCAGAGTAGAAATGGAGTTAGTTTATGAGGGGTTTCCCCTAAATAGAAATTAAATTGGATATGTCACTTTTCCCGTCGAATGCCTAATTTGAAAACATCCGATCCACCGCAATTAATTCAAAGAAGGCACATATATTTAAATCCATTTAAAATTTCAATACGGGCAAGGAAAACTGTTGGCATATCTCCTAGCTAATGAACCATTTTCCATTGTTATCAATGATATGAATGTACTGCGAAATGAAAAGAGATGCCCGATGACCTTGTCAAAATGACCCCCATTAGGAGATGGTATTTACCATTGTTAGATTTCAGTTTTAATTAATGTTGAAATGGAAGTAATCTGAACATTTTTTGTTGTTGATATTGATAGTCCATATTGTGGCGACCATAATGACATGGAACGCAAGGTAATCATTATTTTAATTTCACTGGAGAGATTCATTTTATTGTCTGTATTCCTGTTTTTTTCTTTGTATGAAACTTCTATTGCAAAGATATTTTTGTGTATTTACAGATGAGTTCGGTGCAGACCGAATACTGGTGTTGATCATTTAGCATGTCCTTTTGGTCTGACAAAAGTGCCTTTTTATCTAGAATACCATTAGATAGACATTAGGTCAAGGTAATAACTCAAGACCTTCATGCAAACATAAGTCGCTTAATTTATCATCAGGTACATATTATAACTCATCTTATACGCTGCCACAAATAATGACAGAAATAAGATGTCAACATTCTGGAAAAAGAATGACCTTTGGATTCTGAAGGAAATACGCTGACACACCAATATATCGAAGTCATAAAGGCTTCCTCTTTGTCATTTGATAACGAGGACCTATGGTGCCCATCTCACTTTTGGGGCCCAGCTTCATTACTAGGAAACATTAGCCTGATCCAGGACAAAGAACATTTTATTTCATGTACACAGAACATTATATATGTATACATACACAATATACACATACGCATTTTCAAAATGGCAAACCGACTCCTATTTTTGAACATACCTTTTTTAAAGACATTAATCCAGTAAGAAGAAGATTCTATGATTAAAAGTAAGAAGATTATTGCACATGTGGACAAGATGTAGATCAATATCTGGGTGAGCTGAATCCTGGCAATTAGGCAACATTCTGCGCGCAAAATTTTTGACATGCTCAGAAATATTTCTAGTACAAGCAAAAATCAAATTTGATCCCGTGTCAAGAATGTAATTTGACAGGTTATAACTTGACAATGCCACCACCGGAGGTCAAGACAAAGGCCATCGCAAAACACACAGGCCATATCCCTGATGGACATGATGGAGTCACAACATGCTAGAAGCACATGGCGTGAGAAGATGGCTAAATATTTCTGTGTTAATTTAGTACATAGTCATATTCACAATGCTCCCAACCTGCGCCTATGTACGCTGGGACATTTAAATGCCTGGACATTTCGTCCAGCTGGACTAAATGTACCAAACTCAAGTTGCAGCATCTGGTTCTGTCTGTACAGTTTCCCCCCACCACAACCCATTTAATGGAAAACCGACATGCAGATCAATACAAGTTTAATATTAAAAAAAAATCGGTTACGGAGGTTTCATTTTGCATTCTCGGAATTGCATCGTCCCGTCAAGTGGTTGACATTGGATTGACATGCTCGCATGAACTTTACATGCCTGAGAAATAAATGTTAAGGGTCTCTATTTAAGACATAATTCTTCTGAAACATTAAGGCAACGTATTAAAAAAAGGCATTCAAATGTGCAATTTCGCATTTAGAACTTGCTATAGATAAACGTATGCTCCATTATTACTATCATTGTCTATTCTGGCGACGATTTTGCATTACCATTGGAAATTGGGGTGGGGGGTGGGGGGTGGGGTATTCACTCTGCATTAGATACCTAAAACCAACTTCGATGTGGGATGTTTCAATTCAAGTTGGCTCTTTATGTGATGATCTAAACAATATCTTTTGATTGTCAAATGAGACATATCACACATTGTGAAAATTCGTGCAATCAAATTTATTAAAAAAAAAACACTTTGAAAAGCGCATATCTCATCTGCTAAAGATTCGATTATAATCGTCGATTATGCATTCCCTTGAAACTTTACAAAGTACAGGCAAAATTGCTAAAAAGAAGATCAGGGAATTACCCTTACTTGGTTAGGTCTTGTTCACATTCAAGAGAAAAACGGAAATTCAACTCATCGTTTTTTTCATGGGAAATTAATTAAGTCCACAATCGACTTCTCAGCTGGTTTGCAGTACATCAACTGATCATTTAAAAAAATGTTATGAAAGGTATACGAACAATTATGATTTTGACAACTTTTAAATAAACTTGATTTAAAAAAAGGAATAATCATCCACAAAGAAATTGATTGCTTAAATATGCATGTATTAATGAATCAATGGCTTAGGTAGTAATGGTATTTTTTTTCGGATGAAAATAATTATATTTATCGACCCCACATCAAAGGTCACGCATATGATAAAGCCCTTCAGGTCCATGTTTTAATTGGATGTTGTATGTCAACCGAAGAAAGAGAATATCGTTTTATGATGACTGATATTTAAAAAGAGTTCCTCTCCAAGTAACCGGATGACAGACTGAGCAATTTTAAGATGGTAATTTAAGCCTGTGGAACAGTAACTTTATTCGAGCAAACCTTCCTAATGACACAGCAAGCTAAAATTGACGTAAAAGGTATTGTCGTAGCACCTTGTTGTGTATGTCAGTCTTACCCACAAATAAAGCACTCTGCAACGAGACACTCGCCCATTCCTAAATATCTACGAAATGCTACGAGCGGTAATTGAAAGATCTGTGAACTTACAGTTCCCCATAACTGTTACCATGTTTGGAAACTAAAAGTGAAGTATCATTAAGGGGCAGGCCGTCTCGCAAACTCACCTGGTTTCAGAAGCTTGTGTGTGTCCAATTACCTTTCTTCTAATGTCATACTTGTGGCGGACTGCTGCAAGGCTCGTGCTTCATAGAATTATTTTTCCGATTTCTAGCACTTAACCCATGAATACATGGGCAGTCAAAGTATTATTGGACTTTCTCTGTCTCCACCAACTTCTGTTGTCACGCAAAGCTATTCTGACCTTAGTTTCCGGGTCACATACTAATGATATTTTCTATATTAATTCACAATCACTAATTGGAGTAAATGCATATCGGGGATGTGTTTACCACTTTAGCGTAGACACCATTGCCATGTTTATGTTAAACCCATTTTTGAATTCTGTAAACGCCACAAATGGGATTACACAATATCTACCACCCAGTTTCTGAGATTAGAATACCGTTCAAAACATTCCTGTATAGAGCCTTCTCATTTCTAAATATGACTGGGATGGATTTAGGAGATAGATGTCAATCTGTACCTGTATAACATTATGTACAGGTTATATTAGACACCGTAAACTCGGAACTGTCAATTAATATTTTATTTCGGTCTCGCAGGTGCACGGAAGGATCTCAATTCTTAACTGTTGATAATTGAGGACTTATCCCCGTTAGGCCAAGGCATGGTCAGTGGCACCTTGTATATGTGGGCTCTCCACAGCCTGGAGCTGTGGCCATCATTAAGACAGAGTGGCAGGTGAGAGGATGTCCAAAATTCATTAACACCTGAATTAAGTGGGCCAACACCTGACCCAGGCCGAGTTACCAACTTCTCCACCGTTAATTAGCCAACTGCTGCTGGGCTTTGGCGAGGGGCTTCTTGCCTGGGCTTGCCATTTATACTGCCCTTCACACCACCCAGTGCCTTGTTAGTATTGCTATTGCCCGCTCTCACCCTCCCCTCATCAAAGGCCCTCCGCGCAGTGCCCAAATTGGGCGCAATCAAGCCCCCACACAAGCACGCTAGCAATCAATAATATTCCTCGCTAATTCACCACGATTTCGCGCCGCTCCACATTCCATGCAATATGCGCTGAATTTCTCCTGGAAGATTAACATGCAAATGTGTCCAGAGAGTGGCGGGACTGGACCAGGGGCCAGGACCCAGCTCTTGTTTGGGGCCGCCTCTAACTCGAACATCAATATTTGTGCCTCCCTTTCCCAGAGGGGCCAGATCCTTCGCGAAGGAATTATGTCAAGCCCGGGCCACTCTGACAGCCCTGAGGAGGGCGGGCTATGGCGGGCATTATTATATTTGGGGCCTGCAAAAAACGCAGCAAACTGGAAATTTTGGCAGACATTGGGGTCGTGCTGTGAACCCGGGAATCCTGTTAAGTCATGCTGGACGGTCGAGGTTGGGACACAGGGGGTAAGATTAGTGTCTCCGGGAGGGTGGGATCGCATTGGCTCCTATTGTCCTGGCCAAGACAATTGCTCAATGCAATGACAGTCCTCGCAGGCGAAGCAGTCGTGCCTATATTGATTGGTTTTGACCGAATTATCAGCATTCTGATCCCTCTCGAGATTTAGTATAGGTTGGTGGGACCACCTCTGGTGTTTAGACCCCACATACAATGTTCACGATAATAATACAGCCAAGAAATGACGCACACGCCTCAACAAATACTTCATTTTTATCCTTTGAATTGCACGTTAGAGACGCTGGGATTACGTCGACTTGGTTATCATTCACATGACACACAATACCGCAACCAGGAGACTTGCTTTCTTTGTTCAAATCTAACATTATGTATTACTCCCACTCAGATATTTCCCTAGAATGTATGTGTATTATATATCGAATAGCAACCATATCCGTATCTTGTTTGTGAATTACGTCGCATCTTTATGTATAAAAAAAATAAATTATGGGATCAAACATTTTCCTTGATATGTTTCGTTACGTTTTCCCGCCATGTTTTGCTGAATTTATTTCTTCCTTTTAACGTATGTTTGTATATCAGAGATACGGGTACGTTAAGATAAGATAAGATAAGAAGTTGTTTATTGTCTTCATACATAGGTACAGAGGGGTAGACTACGTTTACGTTTACTGTATAGGTCAGACTTGTTGAACCTCCCTAATAATTTGATAGAGCTGCTCGAGGAGGTATTGAGATGTCTATGTGTTAACAAATAGTCTTGGATAATTAGCCTGTCTAATTGTTCAACATGTCTGACAATTATATAAGGGCGTTATTACACAGCCGGGTGGTAATTGAATATGTGTTATCATAGTTTAAAGAATAGAAGTTATTCAATTCGGTCAACCTTGGGCCTAATTAGGGACCTTTATTATAGGGATGTCTTGAGTAAACTCCTGCAGCAGGACACGCCCAAACCTTGTCTTGGAGCTATAATTACTGAGGAAAAATGCCAATTAATTGTGTTGTTAATCAGGCAATCATGCCAACTACAGGGGCATAAACGACTACCAGGACGTAAGAGAAGCATCTTCAGAAAACAACTAGATCACGATTCTCTCCTTTTCTTAAGTGACAGCCCAGAATTTTACGCATGTAAATGGGCTGCACAGCCATGATTAGTCCATTGTCGACAAGTTCATTAGCAAGTATAGGCCAGGTAATTAATTGATGTACTTATACGGCTATCGAACACGGCGCAGTCGTGCTTGAGGCGATCATGAAATTTCTCCTTAAGAAATTGGGGCGATGCTTATATTGTAGATATTTGCTTCGCTCTTGTGAATATAAGGAAGTTTATTTTCAGCTCCATTTCGCAACACTTCAAAGTGGGAATTCAAATAAATATTCCATGTATTTTCGGTGTGACAAAAAGATGGTAATTATTATTATTCCGTGAGCATTGTGAATTCCTATTTAGAGTCTGAACACGTACACTTATATATGATTATATATTATACAGTATCCTGTAACATCTTCCTTTCACAATCATATCATTCTTGGACAAGATTATGTCCGGGAGTTATGGAAATGGTTCTTGTCAGTCAGAAGTGAGAATGTCACCTTAAAAAGAAGACAGTATTGCATGAAGGTGTACCACAGAACGCACACATTGAGGAAACCTAGATGGATCTGAATACAGCGAGCAGTTCCGGAGCTGGATACTTAACGTTGCTGGTACCGTTCTTATGAGATGCCACACTGGCCTCCGGGCTACCAGTATCTTAATTAGATCCCTTCTGCTCTGTTAAAGACAGCAGTTCCCTTTAAGTGGTATCTCAACAAACAGTTCACCATCTGCTACCAGGGGAATGCTCGGGCTTAGGCAACAGGGGCAGGCTGGGCAAAAAAGATAGTCCGAACATATATAAATGTATGGCGTTGCAAGTCGTTCGGGCCAATGACTCCATTAAAATTGTAACGAGATTGGAAGCTGATTAAAAGCCCAGGCGAAATGAAACAGACTAAATATGAAACTCATGGATCGAGGCGAGAACTCAATTTCATCATATAGGGATTATGAAACATTTCGTGATGTATTTATAAATAATTACAGCGTGATTTAATTATGAGATATAAATTGATTATATTTACTATTGAGACTTAAGTCACGATTGTATGTATTTACAATAACACTTCAATGCATGCACGGTATCACTTAACTGACTTGGCTGTGTTAATTGGACTCGTCGTTATTATCAGTAAATGACATTTTACTCTCATAAGTGCTTTAACTGACAGCATTTGACCCATCTCAAATCTTGAAATCACAAAGTTTCCTTTATTAGATTCTGTTTGCTTCGCATTACGATTCTATCCATATGTTTTTTATTCATTAGGTAGGTTAGGGCGCGAGCGTTTTTTCATGCTGTTTTCCTAATTGAAATTCATAATCCCCTGTTTTTCATTCGCTTCTGATATGCAACTCCCCAGCCATGGCTTTGAGCAAGAGCATTTAATTAAATTTCTCATACTGTATGCAGTCACCCACTAATTATAGTTTCAATGATTAATCGCTCTCCCAGTTGACTGTATTTTATGATATGAATATATAAGACCCATCTGAATGACAATTCAAGTTAAGATGAGCTCCGATGATTAAATGACAATCAGAATGTCGTCTCTCATCATTTTGAGGACAAATTAATATAGTGAATATCGGAATAGAGTTTGTCACTTTTTGCTGCATATCAACAAAGACTGTTTTGTGCGGTTCATCAACAGGCATAGCCGATCCTATAGCAATCTTATTGTGCTGCCTATTAATTGCCGACAGGGCAAAAAATTAATTGTGATGCGTAGCGGTATTGTCCCCAGATTGAATGCTTACCATCGCGGCATTTCAATTACCAAGGCCTGTGTTTATATCAATTTAGCAGTAATTGTAAGTGATGGCTTGCTCAGGTAATTACCCACCCACAGGCTACCATACAGGTATGTGATAGGCAACATATGCCCCCAGTCACTCTGTGCATAATCCTCGTTCCGGCCATAATGAAAACAAGAGATCCACACACCACAGTCCAGAAGCCCTTTTCTCTCCCTCTGCCAACTATAAAGTCAAACCACGTTTTAATCAAGAATCAATGTGAGAGAAATTGGCTAGGGCCCAATTGGAAATTAGATGAGAGGGGAGCGAACACATACTCCCCTGTCTGTGGTTCTGAATCATTCTGGAATTAACGAGGCAGACTAATTAAAACGAAACCCAACTGACACTGTTCTATATCCAAGAGGTTTTAAAAGAATTTCTGTACACTGCACACTTGGGAAGGTTTTCAGACTATGTAATCAAAACCAAGACATGTCATCCAATCCTGAAAGGTGATGAGAGGAAGGTTAATTAAGGAGAAAAGAAGGTGGATAAAATGCCGCAGCATTGTCACAATCAAAAGATATCTTTAAATTTAAATGCCTTGACAGCTTTAAATGCTTTAATGCATCATTCCCGTCACTCGGTTAATCGTCACCGCTTTATTGTGAAAAGAACTGCAGTCATTGTCATGATCTGAAAGCTTATTTTAATTATTTGAAATAACTTTAAGTTCGAATCTGAATGCATGCATGTGCCATTAAGTTAATCATGTGATTAAGACCCTCGGATAATCTAAATAACGTAATAATATAGTTGAAGTTCACACTTTTAAAGACCTGTAAATACACACACTTTTCTCTATTACTGCTTTATCATAGAAATGTTCCCCTGATATAGTTGGGGCTAATTAAAGTTGGCCCAATGCCAATTCTACATCTCTTTGTCTGTCTTCTCCCAGAACCCATTTGTTCCCAAGTCATACAGGTAAGGCATACGCAGGTATATAGTTATCTGTCATGCATCATTGAGCATCATGTCATCGAATGTCTTTAATGTCGCAGTCTCGCGGGATGAGAGACATGTTTCACAAAGGCGAAGCATACGCCCGCTCCCTGTGAGCATTCGGCGCATATCTCATGCGTGCATATCTCATGCATTCGAACTTTTGCTGTTATGCGATATGCATTTATTACTTTGCCTGCACGTGAATGCTTAGTGGCCTTTCTCCTGCTATGAACTGTGTTTTGTGTGTGCTATCAAAGAGACTCGCAACAAGTATATCATCTGCAAAAGGAGGATCGATGCTTGTTTTTCTCCTCTCAAAGATCATTAATATAGCATGAGGCGTTATCACACGGTATTTATCAATGCCTATTCGCTGAGTCATATTAGAAGTGGTTTGGTGTTCTTTTACTCTTAATGGTACTGTGTTCGTAAGCAAAGTGGAAGAGACGTCATTGTAGAAGCTTAGAACTTCTGTGCATGTTATAACTACACAGTGAACATGGATGTGTCCATTCGAACAACACACATACGAAAAAACTATTTTTTGTACTCGGGCGTTTCTTTTCCATTGTGTAATATTAGTGATGACGCCAACAACCCAGACCTATATCAATTAGATACTATTCACGTGCTCCTTTTCCCTATGAGTTTGTAGTGTTTGCCTGCGATTCGAATCCAAACACACCAGGCAGAATATGGCATGCTTCTTCCTGATGATACGATTGCCATTTTCCTCTCACAATATTAAGAAGAAAAGATATTCTTATGGCCACGCCCATTTCCTCATAGGATAGGTGCCTTGTAACTGACCACATATCACGTGATGTGATCCCGGTACGTCACGGGCATCAAGCAACTATGACCTTGGATAAAGGCAAAATTTCACGGCCAGCAAATTTTCATTCATAGAACCCTGATATGATATACATGTATGACCTAGATGCAAGATGCTGATCACAATTCTCGAAGATCAAATTGACAACAAAAATAGCATCTAGGGACCAGATTTTGCGCCCTACACCATGAACATATGGCTCTATACCAGTTGTTTTCCCAATCTGTCTGCCTTATCTGTTGACGATTCCCTGGTCACGCAGGTAAAAACCACTTTTCTATATAATACACTGTTAATGGCCATTGCCTAACATGAGAATAACATGCATGCGTATCGATAACTTGCTTCTTTTAACACTAACCGAACCCATCTTCTATTACACAAGTGCGAAGCTGGACACCAGCCCTGAAAGGCATTGGAAGTAAACCAAGGTACGGTCTATTGTGACGCCAGCCGCGAATATTTCCCTCCGCAAAGGTATCTCTTTCTCGGTGGCGAGTTGCATTGAATGGGTGGGTAGGAGGGGGCAGTTTCCATTGACTGGACTAGTTGCTGCTTTGGCTGGCGAGTAGTACTACGATTACTACGGTATAGTACAACATACTGGCGACAGCATGATCAGAATACTGACCGTGTCTACCTCAATCGCTCCCCTCACTGTTCTATTTTACCAGCTGGATGAAAAAGAAATGTGTTTGCATTGATTCAATGGGACAGCTGCATACTGACCGTATATGTACATACATCGATTAACAAAGAATATTTTCTTTTTTACAACTATGTTATCGACAAACTTCAATGGATCAATATGCGTTCCATTTCTGTATAACTCAATTTAATGTTTGTCTCACATAAGTCATCATTATCAATGATATCATGCTTTTGATTCATTCCTACTATTGTCTTTGACATGAATGTTCATAACAAATCAGGGGGCTATTTTAAGGCAGCGACAATTATGTATGACTGATCGGGCCACACAAATGAAAGAATCTTTGCCTGCGACAATGCATGAATCATCGATACTACTCACGCTTAGCCAGTAGATACTTTAATCAATAACACACTAAGGGGCGGAGCCCAAGCCCGGGGCTCACATCATACATATCATACCTGTCATAGGTATACCCATTACCAATATTTATTGCTAGAATGTGGATGTAATATTCTACCTAAAATTATCCAAATGACTCCAACTTAAAGTTGGAATCCCAGCTAGCTAAATCGACCAAGAACTATTTTTACCAATTCCTTTTGATTGTTAGGACTGTAGAATGGAATATTTGGACACTGAATTGAAGATAAAGCGGCATTTCTTATGTTTTCTCTCCAAATTTTCTATTTTGCTTCATGTTATGCCATGGCAATTAGGGGATAAAAAGGATTAATAGTGCATTTATAGCTCCTTGATATACCTATCCAAGCAGTGCTAGCATAACATATTCAATTTCATCGAAGCTTCTCTATGTTTGAGAGATGAAAGAGATTCTGGTGTAAACCGAAATGAATAATATAGATGATTCGTTTTTAAACAGGTATCCTATCTTGGTAACTTTTGGATGTGTTTGGAATGAATGAACCACAAAATAGAATATTTGATTTCTGGCTGAACACTAGCTGGAAATGCAGCTTTTATGATCTCCTGTCCTTTTTTATATCTGCAAATACCCGTTTCATTAGCTTGCACATCAAGCATTAGGGATATTATTAGAATGCTTTTTGTTGGGTTCACTTGAAATTTATGCCTGAATTGAGGAGATTTTTCGAGCTTGTAATATGCCGTGTTTAAGCAACATAAAATGTTCAAATGCCCGCAAGTCATCTGATTATCGCCTAAATCTGTCCCTGATGTGGATCCTTCATTGCAAGTAATATGCCAGGCACTGCAGAGTTTTCAACTTAATGGTATATCATTTCCCCTGCATTTCATCTGCACTTTACTATGCCAACCTGTTATAAAACAGTCAACGGAGAGAAAGGCAATTATCTTTGTTTAAAAGCCAGGTTACGGTTTCCATTTTCCCATTTTTATTAATGACAAAAAGTGGGAATCATACTTCAAAGTAAGTAGATACGTATTGTAGCTTGTGCTTCGCATGTTGCTTGCATTAGACTAGGCGATTCTCCCCTGAGAGGGAGAGCGTATCTCCGAAGGGGTGTTCTCCTTTAATGGCCTGAACCCCCATTTAATTCATTAACCTCCTTAGGAGGGTGAATCATGTGAATCATGTTACCTTTTGTCTCGCGCTGTTACATGCTCGGTGACACGGCACTAATGAGTAAGATGCATGTAAGTGAGGTATTATCGTAATATTTCATGGAATAGACAGTGGAAGCCTTAATTAATTTAATTGCTCCCTGACTTGATGATTTCCATTGTCTTTGTATGAAATGGGAAAGTTCCCTTTCTCCCTCTCCCAGAACGGATCTAATTTCTTAAGTATCACCTACGTCTGAATTAGTTCCTTCAAGTTATAATTCTGTATGTCAGAGAATTTTACAACTCGATGACTTTAGAGAAGCCTTCATGCTTGTCTTGCTCTTAATCGCGAGAAAATATTTCGAGCTTTGGATTGAATTAAACTGTTTGGAAAGTCTTGAAGTTCTCATGCAATTATTTGATTATTATCTTTTGGAGAATGTCGAGGAAACAGTTATGCAGTCCGTCCAAGAGAGAGACCATTATAATCGCATTGAAAACACCCCTCTTCCACATCTCCCTAATTCATGTTCATTTGGTGTCCGTTAACATCTTCCCTTGGCACAATTTCAGTGCCATGCATATTGTCATATGTCGAGTATTTGGGACCACTTTTTTTGTTTTCTTTGATTGTCATATTGCAATGAAATAAACCTGTAGATTACATTTGTTCTAAATGACTGACTCTTCTTGTGTGTTTTGGCGCCAAAAGTTGTAGTGGTGCTAATAATTTGAGAGCATCGGTGCTCAGAATCATAACATTATTGACGAACAGAATTATATTCTAGGGTCAGTTTTCGTGTGTTTTCACTTTTATTGCCTTCATATTTTATAACTTTCACCCCCTGAAGGCACAGGTAAGGAGTTCCCCTGATACAAGTATACAGTGCAGAGACTCCGTGTGTCTTAAAATCATGCCCAGAGGAATTAATCATTATATTGTTCATCCCAAACCATCGGCAAATACTAAAGATAAAAATCTGTATTGGGGGAAGTTTCTCATTCGGTTCTCATGGATTAATTTCTTCAATGTAATTCTCCACTGAATTGTCTGTAAAGTTTGACAGGCGTAAGTGGTTCGAGCATGTAGTCATATTCTGCCAATTCTTGCCTCAACTGACGATTATTTTCCCATTATTGTTTTAAAGAATGATTTAACATAATTGAAATGGCAATAGCTTTCTGGTTACCATCCTGTAAGTTATGCAACTAGTATACAATTCATTTTAACTCAAATAAGACCAGTATTTATGGTGTTGATATTAATAAATTAGACTTCAAAGGATGACTTCCGAATTCCTAGAATGTAAACTGCCCTAGGCGAACTCTTAGTTAGCTAAGGTCATATTCATCAAGATGCTTATAGATGTAGGCTGGTTTCGTCCAGACAAGGCCAGTAAGTGTCAGAGCCCTGTGCCATTGGGATGAGACTGGTATCTTCAGCTAATGGCTCCTCATCCGCTACCAGTTTCACTATCATGTTTCCTCTTGTTCCCCTCATAAAGGGCATCTGCACTGCCTTCATATTTAGTCCACGCCCTACAATTGTATGTAATGGATAATTAAATTACTGGATCTCTAATTTGAATTTTACTAGATAAGCGAAGTCTCGCCTGTATTTAGCTTCTTTTCCTGTGGCTTCAGTGAAGAGAATGAATGGTTTCATAAATCTACCTTCGAGTAGAAACAATCCTACATTGAATCAGGGCAGTTGCAAATCTACCTTTATCTCCCAGTCAAGGCTATTCATGATAAGAAATACCTGCACATAGAAACCGCCATCTTATACTAAAAAAGAGCTAAGCCGAGCTCAACTTTATTCGGTTACAGGAAGTTAGGATGTGTCGCATAGATGCTTACAGGGTGTAGCTGTTTTTGGAGGGGTCCAGACTTTTGCTGAAACTGGCTGTCAGCGGTATGCCATCCCTTGCATCAGATACTGGCGCCCTATAACTTGTGATGACAACTTCTGATCGTCCTGGATCAAGCGGTGACTGAAGGACAATAATTAGCTCTGGCCTCATCCGATGCCCGCCCAGAATTGCTTATTGACCTGGGGAAAGGCTCCGAGCTTTCATGATTCAGTAATGCTGCATATATGAGGGTCCCCTCCTCCTCCTCCACTGATGTCCTCGCTTTCAGCTTATCATAGTCATAGGGGCGACAGGGTCTGTCCTATCTGATAGCGTGTCAACCTCATTAGCATATTGGTTGGCTAAATATCGCTCACTGCATATTCCTCCACTTTTATTTTTACAATAGTGCGCATTCCCTGCGAAGCTCATGAACTTTTTCTATTTAGCACAGATGCTTGGTATTGTTTTTAAACTATAAATTTAGTGTTTCGGTAGAGGATTTCTCTTGATATGGCGTTTTGATGAATGTTTTGGTGGTGAATATCGTATATGAATGAGCTCTCATATCCCGTATACTTGTCCTCCAAGTAAAAACTTTATGTTGGCCAATAAAATCTTATTTCTTCTCCGGTTAATAACTACATGCATTTATGTATACATTTGTATGACGAAAGGAACTGGAGTCGAAAATTATATGTAACGTGTTGAGGATAGCGTCCTTGATAAACAAGAGAAACCAAGCGATGTGACTTTTATATCACCAGTGTCCAAAAGATATACAGGCGTCTCTTGGTTCCATTCGGATGGGTTGATATTATGGCTTCTTCCTGTGGACTCTGAGTCTTTCTATGTTATGCCCACTACACAAGGGAGACCATTCACATTAGGAGTTCAGCAGACAATGCGATCCGAAGGGGCCCTGGCCCTAAACCTCTATTATAAATGACATCCTTTGACATCTTGCAGCTCTGTGTTTCAGGCAAGTGAAGCGGATCTAATTTCCCATTACGGAGAGGCTCCTGGGCCGTGACAGTTGGGCTAAGATGTTAATATGGCCAGAACTTTGGTCATTGATTGCCCAGTCAGTCGGAACAGCCACCGCCTCAGAACACAGGGCAATCAGACAGAAAAACTAAGCCCAAACTGGCCGAAATTGCCAATGTAATCTTGGCGGAGATTAATAAGTCTGACATGGCGTCGTTTTACCCGGGTGGAGATGTTAATGTTGCCTTTTTTCCGGGGATGCGCGGGCCCCTTCTTTTGGATCATATACGAGCACATTTTAAGGGGTGGTGACCAGAGGCTTAGGTATTTTGACATTGGCGTCTCCCTGGCCACAATCATCCTTGGCCAGAAGCACAATATTGGTTCATTTGTCAGTCAAGCTCGGCCTGCTATCTCCACACACCATCTTAGCTCCAGTACTTTACCCAAGACCTGACCTCGAGACACCAGTGAGCATGCCTATATTGCGCGTGCGGCCACAGATCAGCCAAGACAAATTCATTAATCCGGGCCCTTGGCCGGTGTGTCAATGTTGTCTTCAGGCTGATTGCCATTGGTGGCAGGCCTTTCTGATCCGGTCAAGCTAGCCATTTATAATACCATCTTTGCCCGTATGGCCAATATGCCTGCCCACCCCCTGATAAACTCCCCTGGCTTTATCGAACCCCTCAGAAAGCCAGCTGAATCTTAAGATCATATCTGCAGATGTAACTTTGTTGTTGACTGACTGATACCTAAAGTTGGCTGGAGGTCACATAAGGCCTGGGTGGGTGTGCTCCTTCTGATACGACGGGCAATTTACACTGGGCTGGGCTTATACTCTGTCCCCCTCATATCACTTCGTGAAGATATGGACTGATAAGGCCTCGGCTTTGGGGTTGTCATGCCAGTAGTTGCAAGCAAGGATTAGCCATTACTGCGGTACTAGACCGTATCATGAGTATGTCCACCATAAACCAATACTCCAGATCGCATTAGCAATTCGCTTTCTTTGATGTTTATGCTAACCTTCCATGCTTCTTCATCTGTATGTATTGGAATATCTGGATAACGCACTGATACAAGCGCATGTTACGGTATAATATGATGGGAAAGGGTCAAGTTGTTCCACTAGGATGGCCGTTGTAATAACGCATTTTCATATACTACTTTCAGTTGTACCATCCCTCTTCCCCCATGTCTATATACTACTTACCGATTGCCAAGTGACCACAGGGGAAAGTCCTTCTCTGTTCGCGGCAAACGGTCTTCTTCTGATAGACAACAGTATAATGGTCATATTCCATCATTTAAACTTAAACATCTTATGTAAAATTAATGTGGACTGAATGCTGAGGGACATAACTCATGTTATCATTCGTTTTCACACATGCATTTGGGTCCAGCGCGCCTGAGACGGCGCGTTTTAAATCATGCATATATTCTACTGGGGACGGCCAGAGGTACTTCACACCAGACACGGTCCTACATGATGACCTAACATTTGACCCAATGAAGCCCTCGTGAATGACCTTAGGCTGACCGAGACCATTCCTGCCCTCACTAGACTTAATGTCGGCTTTGGGGAGGTGGCTTGATACTGAATGGGGTTGGGAGTGTGTAGTCTTTATGTCCCATCTGAGCCGGGTGAATTGTATACTGTCACAAGCAGAAATTATGCATGCTGGAATATGGAAAGAGAGAGGGGGGAAAGGAGAGGAAGGGCCTGGCCGCTGGGTCGGGATGAGTAGCGAGCCTGATCGCAGAAATTAGCGGTCACTGCTCCAGGGCCTGTGTCGGTTCCATTATCTCCAGGCAGGGTGGGGATCAATGGACAGATCAATAACATGAGATACACACAGATCCTCCACCAATATACATGCGCAACAAGGTTAAACGGGGCTTAAATCATGCCTCTCCTGTCACATCTCTATGCTTGGACGGCCAGGCTGGGCCGCAATCCTTTGTACCGGCAGAATTCACCAAGGAATCTTGATAGACCAAACTCTTGTATTGGACGCATGGAAAATCAGGTCCAGCGGGGAAGGCCACCCGGGCAGATCTCGTTATTTTATATAAGGTCGCCATTAGCATATCACCTCGGCTTACAGCTCGCTCTTTGACAAATGCCATTTTCTATACGTTTGACATAACCCTATTATGAGGACCCAGACTCCTGGCCCGGGAAACAAGACAGTGGTCTCAGCATTACTATGCAGCATAAGAAGGATGGCCAATGATACTGCCTTGAGATTATAATATCCATAAGGGGGAGGCCAGTGGAGAGTGTGGGGGTGGTAAAAATCCTTCATCATTTTGATGCGGAGTGTAAGCGATGCATTAACGCGCAATATCTCCGCATATTCCAGCGAAGTTATCCCCCTTCGGAAAAGATATCACAATGTGTGGCTTGGCATCCCGCTGGGCAAGACGTTTAATTAGAAAGCTAGTTCTTCAAGCAGAAAGAGTGATTAGAAAGAAAGGGGCTTTCTTAGGTGATCTGATAACACACCCTGTGGCCCTAGTGAAGAACTTGCCCTGTACCAGGCTGATCCAAGACACTGCCTTAGATCCCTGGAGATCCAAAAAAGGGCCCACCCCTCTGTGAGGGTAGACCAGTGCTCACAGGGGCCAAGGTTTTAATTAATTTCTTCCGTTTGAAGCCGGGGCAATGCACTTAATCAGAGCATAATCAAAACCTTGGACCGATGGTCATGGCACTGGGAACAGTGAGCGCTGCCTATGAAGAAAAAAAGAAGGGATGGAAGGAGTGGATCCCAGCAATAAGCGAGCTGCTCTCTGGTAAAAGAGCAACACAAGGATGTCCTCTTGCACTCTGCTAAATGCCCCCAGCCACCGAGTGACAGGAGTCTTCCATTTATACCGATTTCTAAAATAAAACAGGCCGTGGCGGTGAGGAGGCAGTGGGGAAATGGTCGATGGGGGGAGGGTGACACATGACCAACCAGTGCCCGAGGTCCAACCGGAATCCAGTAATTATGTCACAGAACTTTTTCGCCCACGATCAAATATTCAGAGATCTCCGAGTTGGTTATGAGGCGGGGAGCTGGCATTATCTGAACGGTCGAATGGCGATAAGCAAGCGGGCGCAGCATCCATCATTGCACACAAGTCAGGCCCGAGAGGTCTCTGAAGAAAACGGACAACTTATACATTAGAAAGGCTTGATTTATGCCTCCAGTGTCATGAGAACTGCCCCGTCATGCGAGGGTTCGCGGGCGGGAGCAGGCCTCCAGACCAGAGACACAAAGCCCGTTTCACCAATTGTACTGCGTATTTGTTATTACCAGATCGAAAGGTCTGGCACTGCAAGTATATATACGTTCTATATGGATGAAGTTTATGATTGGGAAAGCTTTTAGTCACCCTAACTCCATTGATTTTATTTGCTTCCTTATCCCAATACATCGTGTATCAAAATGGGGTATTGAGAATGGTAATTAAGATTTTAATTGACCCAATCATAGGCTACTTGCTGGTGTAACAATAAGTTTAACCCCCATCCCAATGTTTTCATACGATTGGATACAGTTCTTTCTCACACTTCAATTGCAGGAGTCCATTTCCAAGTTAATTATACTAAACAAACAAAACGCCAATATATGTGTTAATCTCTAGGTGAACCGATCTTGCAGTACAAACAGGCGCCGAGGCATATAGAGGCTAGAAGCCGGAGATAGACTGGAGACCTTCTGAAACGCCTCCCTCACCGACCCTCCCTACTTAATTGGAAGAATAAATGATATGAATGAACGCCCAGAATCTACCGTCTGGGATATGAGGCTGAAAAGTACAAGCGTGTAAGCAATCAGAAGAATTGAAGTCCAGTATGAGGGGGAAGGACCGAGTTAAGGGATTTACATGGACCTAGGGGGCCCTACAGCTACATCCGGGCATTTTGGCCGCTTGGGGGCGCATCGGCGCTGCAGCGAAAGTCACTTCTGCGCGTTCTTATCTCCTTAATTGGATGAATGAGTGATGTAAAGAAAACAAGGGCGTCTCCCAAGGAATATATAAGTCAGCCAGGCATAACTAGGCCTGACAATGAGAAAGAAGAAGACTGAGGAAAGAATATCGCCAAGACAGACCGCCCCAAGCACCGGGGTCTCGATGGGAACAATACCTCGGTACCGTTACACAATCAGTCGCCCTATAAATGATACAGGCGATTTGTAAGATAAGATTTCCTTCGTACTTCAGTTTGGTCCTTTCCTGACGTGCGGAGGACAGGGGCTTGAGCATGGAGCCATGTTATGATTATGATTGTATGTGAAGATTTCTCATTTTGCTTGGTGAAAACGAGAGGATATAAGGCCATGCGTACTTATTAGTGATAAGTGAATATATCAAATGACTTAAGTCTGGTACAATTAAAGTTGATAAATGTTAGCGGAAATCTATTTGGGTTGGGTTATATTCCTCGCCTACTCTCACTCTCATTCTTGTTCCATCCACTATGCTCGACCGTTCGCTACCTTTACAACAATCTTCCTCTCCTTGTCAATTATTGGTGTACTTATATTCCACACCCATTGCTGGCCTATAAATACATTCCCTAAATGCTGTCTTGGCGAATTCCCTTCAAAGGGAATCCGATTCGACAATTATCACTGAACACCTTAATTGTTGGCACCGAGCAGAGTATTGATATTCCCACCACAAGGGGGCACGAGGTACTGCGTGGGCTGCCCCTGCCCCATGCTACTTACCATGGATTGAGAGCTTAGCTGCAGTTACAGAAAAGATATAAATTTGGTATGATCTCCTTCTTAGCCGGGCTTGTCGTGTCCCCTCGCCCCGGAGGGCCTTCTCGTGTAGGGTAAAATGATTAGCAACGAAGGTGTGGAGTCTTTGCGATGGCATGCGGCAGTTCCATGCCTGGCCAGGCCCCGATAACCGGTCAGCCTGGGTCTTGGGTCCAAACTGACCGCTCGTGATGACCATTGGGCGGTGCTAATTGCCCAGCATAAGCATGCAAATGGATGGTCATTGTTCCAGTGTGGATGACCGGTGCCTGGAGGACACGCAATACGAGCAAGGTGTGGAGGGGTAGATAGGGACAGGGCGTGCGACCTCTTCTGAAAGGGAATAAGGTGCGAGGTCACTAGAGAATCTCCTGAGTCCGAAGGAGTGGGAGCAGGAAGGTTGGGCGGGGGTGCATGGAAGGAAGAGGGATTAGAGGTGGGTGGAGTTGGGGGATGAGGGTGTTTGTCAGCAAGGTGGGCGGGTAGGCGGTGGGGAGGGGGGGGGGGACTTAAAAAGCATTAGCGCGGTGGGTGGTCCGGCAGCCGCAACAGTGCTACTCCCCAGAAACATTCAAACATTTAGAACCACGTTGTATTGTGTTACCTTGTATATTACGCTGTGTGTGTGTTATTGATATACACGTAGGCCGAACGCACACCTGTTGTTCCCGGTGTGACAAGGAATCATTGAATGTTCGTAATGTTCGAATCAGGTTAATTAATAACATGGCTGCCTAAGTCTGCTGCGTAACATAAAACACCACTGGCCCTTTCTTATATATATGGGTCAAGCTCCCTGAACCTTTGCAGGAAGTACCTTTCGTTATGAAATATTAATTTTCGGAGCTTCATATCTTGAACTAATATTTTCAATACCGCAATTAGATATATTCATACAAATGATACCTCCCTACGTCCATCCCAGCTACATTAGCACCGTCATATTAGAGGAAATGCTATTGTTGACAGTTATCTATTCCTTCTCTTGGAGATCCTTTATTAGTTGAGCCACTTGTTATCGCTAATGATATGGCTTCAGCACAGCAGGACCACCTTAGTGATAGACTCCTCAAAGTGCCAGGAAATGCCAGGAAATATGGAGTCCTGCCTAGAAACCGGACGCTGGCTGACGGGCAGGTGTCAGCTCAAGGTCAATCTAGGGGTCGTGCAGGTGACCCTCTAGGTCAGACTTGGTTGAGGTGTTGGTTGCTTGTCACCTGACCAGCGCTAATTAGGTCAATTTGCGTGGTCAGCGCGGTGGGATAAAGGCGGGCAGTAATGGATGGTCCTTGTATAATTGATGGTCAGCGAGGGAAGTCTGACCAGGGAGGGATGATTTACTCATACAGACGATGGCATAAAACTGGCAGGTTGTCAGGGGCAACCAAGAGCTGCTCCTGCCAGCGATGATTGGTGAAGCTCATCAGAGAAATAAATGATGTTCGTGGATAACACTCACTGATTACCATTGGCTCGCCAACCCTACCCCTCCACCCATGCGATACAGCCATACAGACCCCCAACATCAATTATTATTTTTTTTGTGTACATACAACCCCGAATCACTCACTGACTTCGAAGTGAAGGCGCACTACACATATATATTCACGGAACCTTGATCTTACGCTGCGAAACCTATTATATATAATGGTAAATAAAGACTCGGTCTGCAAATATTCATTGTTTCCCTTTGCTTGAACATTGTCCATGGTTGCCATTTCATTAGGCTACGGTCACCAGGTGGGTTTCTTTCTGTAAGCTTCAATTAAGGGTCTAGCAGGAATAGTGTGTGCTTAGTCACTGCCTTGAACAGTCCATGGACTGTAACCACCTAAGGCAGAGACTAATATGATTAATAACCTCCATTTCGGGCCTACTGGTGCACTGTTAGTGTATAATATATCGACTTCACCTCGGGATTATACACCAAACAGTGCACCAGTAGCCCCTCAATGTCGGTCATTTATCCTTTAATTATTTGCGGTCAATGCAATATCGTTTAATGGAAAGAACATTTTATTTAGAGGTTGTTAGTGCAGTTCTTTTCTATAATAGTCATCTTTTCCTGTGGGATTAATGTCAATAAAATGACCCGGAACTATCAATTCCGCCTTTCCTAAAAAAGATTCTATGAATAACTATAACATCTGAACAAAGGTAGGTGTACATGTTTCAACACGCGTTCTTCTCGGTTAGGCTTTATGGGTGTAATAATGTAAGATCCAATTAAAATCATGACATTGCTATTAAGCCTAATACCCACCATAATTCCTATGTTTGAAAGGTCATTAGTTATATATATGTGCAGGTGTTTTTTTACCTATAGTTGGAGCTAGTTTCTTACTAACTGTTTAGTATCAAACCACGCATAACCATTCATGTTTGTTCAGAACATATTTCTTCTGTTTCATAACATGTAAAATCCTTCTGTTCACGGAGCCCTATACTTCTCACTATAATTTCTTAACCATAAAGTAAACTAAACGGTTGAAATACGATAGATGGCTATTTCAGGGAATAATAGAACATTATTCGATGAATATTACGGTAATGTAAATGTAGTTTAATAAAAGAAGCTACTAAATCGATATGGCATGAATTTACAATAATGATATTCATCGATGGAAACTTTATGACTCAAATTCTATCAAGCAACGAAAACGGTTTATTGGAATCACTGCTGCCAATGGTTCGTATCTAATAAGGCTGATAGAGGGTAGTTAGTGCACTTCTGGTAAATGAAGATAACACATATGTCAAAACATTCAAACTTCAGTCGCCCTACTTCGATGTTTATTTTCACCTTTTCCTGTCCCTGAGCACCAACGCTTGGTGATCATAAAACTGCTCTTAGTAAAACTCAATAGCGACTTTTTGGCACCAAAAAATCATCAAAATAATCAGCCTTCGATTTTTTCAGAACATCAAACGTAGCTTAATCTAAATGCTTTTTCGTGTGTTTAATTTGATTGCGCGGCAAAGATCGATAGGAGTCAACGGGTACGGAGTAAATTGAATGATTAATGGCGTCAGAAGCATATCAAACAATAAGCTCTAACCGTTACTCGCTAGCAGAAATACCTTGTCAAATATTGATTATATCGACCGTATAATTAACTATATCCCAAATGCATATTGCATCATGCGAACAGGACGTAAAAACTTTGGTATAGAGGTGGCAACATGATACGAAATGATATATACATATAAATGGATCTATTAATTACCTGTTCAGGTTTTTGTGATTGGTGGAGGCGTTTTATAGTTGGTTGCGTTACAGTAGATACACAATACACCCATAAATAGAATGTGAATGTGTGTGGATGCATGCATTCGATTCCCATGCATGGGAATCGAATATACACCTAACTGTATTATGTACCCTTCCGCCTTCCCCCTTTTTTTAACTTACAACTCTATAGTCAATACCGATACCTCACAACATGTTTCCTGAGTTTGATAGGTTTACTGATGCATCAGTGTTTGTTAAATATGCAGTCAAAGACAGAGGCTAAAACTACCTAGCCTTCGCATAGAAATCCAGCACATTAGAAGTTGGATGGGGGGAATTGCACTTGAGTCGTAATTTCATGTTCAGTGGACAGAATTGTGCATCCATCAAACATAATCTTATAGTCACACGAACATTTTAATAGGATGCTCACCGACTTCGTACCCATGGAACGGAACTTAGGACGGTCCCTCACGTGAGAAGTGACATTGGCTTTTAGTGAAACGAGTCCATTCTGCTCAGTGTTTAATCAGTCCAATAGCAGAAAAATAATTGAACTGGTGCCTATCAATCGACGGCTTCTAACTGCTTCCATGGCATGCCATAGCTTGCTGTGATAATTGTCTGTACCCGTGATATTATACCATTGCTGCACCGTTTTATGACAACATTCTTTCACGTTGTATGTTTAAAATTGAATAATTTATGGGATTGTAGACAGAGAGTCTGGGACGATGGAATGCAATGATTTTTTTTCATGTTTTTTTTTTTACACAACAGCCTTCTGATTTAAGCCTTAGTTACGCAACTATCATGCATAGTGATAACCATCTATAACATTCGAAAGCATCTATCTATATCTAGAGAATGATGGTTCTAGTTTATATCACAGGTGTGACTTTGTTTTATCAACCTTTGCGGGTAAAAAAACCCGCCATTTCTTGTTTCTTCACTCACAACTCAGTTCTATCGAATTGCGCGTGTTGTATCGACCGGCAAGTAACTTCATTAATTCCTCTATTGCAGCGTCAGTTTTTATTCCACATTATTCTAATATTGATTCGCTTCGCCTAATGGAATGATGGATGATTGCTCATGAAATGACTTGTTATCATCACGATTAAAACGCTCCAATAGTTTTTAAAAATTCACTTAGCGCCCCATTCTGCCTCTAACTTCACGTGCTTGCGAATCTTTACATGGAGATTGCAATCAGCACATTTGCAGAATTAATCCAGGTTTTGACTACTTGTTTCAATGATTTCCATTGGGCGAGTCGCTCATTTCAATTTACGAGTTCAATATCCATTCAATGCCCTAACTTCAAGCGGTCTGTGCGACTTTTTTTCAGCATAGTAAAACGTGTTCAGCAATGATCACTATTTCCATGCAAACACTTTTTTCAATTGCGCAAATATAGCGAAATGCAGACGGGGAAAGAAATGTCCCATGCGCCGGAAGCCAAGGATTCTAAACGTTTTTAAATGAAGGCAGTGCCATTCGGAGTTAAATGGAAGTAAAATGTCTGGCTCATAAGTGTGAGGTTGTACCGACTCAAGATCCCGGGCGATAGACGCCAGGCTTGTTAAGAATAAAAATATTTACAGAAAGGAACTAGCCAGTTTCAATTACATGTCTAACCCATTTATACCAAGGTGCACTGAGTACTGATACTTTTTGTCACTCTCTCACCGCCAGATTGAAGAACCACATCTCTCATTAAGTCACTCAATTTATTCCTACTTACAGGATTTGTTATGCTTATATTGTTTCGGTCTTACACTATATTTTATGTAGTTTGAGGGATAAATGTGAATAAAGGAGTTAGTGTTTAAAATACTATCGCCTACCCCTTACCCTAATCACATTTAATGCTACATAAAGTGATTGGCAAATATATCAAAGATTTTATTCTATTATGCATTTTTGAAGGACATACTGTATAGATCTTTACAGTTTTACAAGGTCAGATTTACAGCTACCGGTAGAAGGATCGATTACCTTATTTTTATTATCCTATACGATCTTTGCTCTACTTTTCCCCAGTCGATCTTTGGACTATCCGTGTGTCGTTTTTACTGATGAAATGGGAAATATCTTATATTATTATATAACATGAAAAACAATATTGGATATTGGGGGCGTCTGGTATTCGGTTAAAACAAAAATTACGGTAATATGAGAAAAGTGATATGGAAGTTTTCTGCCCAGAAAGCGAGTTTAGAATAATATATGGAAGGGTTGAAGTGTTTAAATTGTGGATGGTCAAACTTGGTGCTATTAACTCTGTGTTTGTGAAATACATAAATACAACTTGATACTTAGATATTGTTTACACAAAGAAAGGGGTTCAAGTACTTGCACTGACAGTCCAGTGTTCTATTAATTTTCGGTCACTGCCTTGAAGGGTTCTGGTGCTATAGCCACCTTGGGCAAACACTAAAAGGATTAATAACCTCTATTTCGGGCCTACTTGTGCACTCGTTGTGCATAATCTCTCCAGCATCGATCGCCTCGGGGACTTTGCACCAAACAGTGCAGCTATTCAGCTTTTAATATCGGTCATTAATCCGTTAATTAATAATCAATTAAAATGGGGATTCACAGTCGCATTTCTCTTCGGTATCAAACTGATGTTGGGAGATGTCTCCTTAGTGTGATGATAGTGAATGACTAGATATTTTCCCCGGAGTTGCATGTAGAAGAACTTGGCAGCCGTTTTTTGTTGTTGTCCCGTGCGTCACGTCCCAGAGTGGTAGCATGGGGCTCCATGTTTTTTACCGGTACCTAATTGCCTCTCTCTGTCTCAGAGACACTGATATTTCTTGGGATCTCGACTATGTGTCTTCCCACCTCTGCTCAAAGCTCATGTAAACAAACACTGTAGAAAAGCCCCTGACGGCCACAAGAGAGATGTGGCTCTAAGGATAGGAGGCAAAACAACCTAGATTTCAAGAAATTTGTCTCATGGCAACCTTGTAGGTTGTGGATATCATCAGGAATGCCTCAGGTGCCACACCGGCCCAAAACAGTATCCAATGTAATACACTGTGTACTCGTTTATAAATTTACAGTAATTCGGTGAAGCATGAAATTCAGCTGTAAATGTCTGGTCGCAGCTCAGGAAATCATTTGTAAATAATTCCTTCCAGAAATCACTCTTGTGAATTTTCAAGATTCGCCTAAACACTTTCTCCGTGTGCTACGTCACAATCCATTACCAGCTCCCACTCTGTTTATAATCCTTTGCCGCCAGGTGGCAACCAACTGCTGGTGATCGGGATAAGGTCAATCTGGGATCATGCAGGGTCAGGCTGGGGCTTGGATCTGGTCATGTAGGGTCAAGGCAGCCTATCCTGCTCTTAGGGCCCGAGCGTGTCAATTGTTTTCCACCAGTTGTGTATATTGTCCATGAGCAGAAAGAAGTGTGCACAAGTACAGCCAATATACATGCTAATGTTAGCATTTACTCAACATCCTCACACTAGTTGCCATATTTTTGTTGGCTCTTTGCGACATCAAACCTATCTATTTTTAACTGTTGGAAATGAAGTTAATTATTCAGAATTATATGTCCACAGTCTAGGTCCAAACCCTCAGATCAGATAAGAATGGTATGTCAGCCTATTTCGCTAATCGGTTTCCTGGCGTAGCACTCGGCGTTTTAATGGGAATATAATGACATTTTGCGGTCTTAATGGCATTATAATGACATTTTGCGGTTTGAGACGAGAGGCTTTCCTTTCGTTTGAAGGGACTCTCAACTTTGGGCTCAAAGATGAGAGAGTGCCTTCAAACGGAGGGAAATCCTCTCGACTCAAACCATAAAGTGCCATTATAATTCCATTAAGAGTGCAAATTGTCATTATAATCCCATTAGAACTCCTAGTCCTAGGCCAGGACACCGATTAGCGAAGTAGGCGTCCAATCACTGACATACCACATTTTCATCTGATCAGAGGGTTTGGGCCTGGACTGTGACCCACGTTCTACAATAATGATGCAGTGATACCAATTCATCTCTACCGAATCTGATTAGATAAGTCACGAATAGCATCTTTCATGCTCATCGAATACTTCTTGTATAATAACTATTAGGTCTAATCAGAGGTGGTTGCAGTTACATAGAAAGCTATCCGATTATGAGCGTAGTTAATAGGGTCTAATTGAGATGTGAAAATGACATTTAATGACATTTCCCTATGCGTGATCGTGAGGCGTGTTTTCATATATTAATCACTCCGAGTCTTTAATTAGAGGAACATTGTATGGGTTTCATGTTCGTGGAAGGGACGCTAATCATGCTAAGACATGGGAAGTATGCTAGTACTACATCATAAAGCCATTAAGGTCTTAGGGGAAAAAATAGCTAGATGGACGTAAAGCCTGATACCAAGAAACCAGCTGTACCTAAGGTGATTAGAATATCCTAATTAGGCTATGATTTCTATTCATTGATATGGCACTGTCCCTTCCAAATTGTGCACATTGTCCCTTTCAGAGATGAAAGTCTTCAGTATTTCTATTGAAATCAGTATTTTAGAAAACTTAATGAAACTATTTAAAAAAACAATTGTTGATTATCCCCCAAATTCCATAATTTGTATCCTAAAATTTAAAAAAAAAAATAAAGATTTCAAACACTTCGTCAAAACTTTCAAAAAATAAAATTATCACTTTTCAATTAGCCCCCCCCCAACCCCCTTTTCCCCTTGCCAGAAATATTTCTCCTAATACAAAGGAGCCAAAATCAATCAAAAGAGATCTTTTTTAAAGGTTCAAAAGTAATTTTAAAAGAACAATAGACTACATTCTTATATGGTCGAATGATTTCTGAAATAAATTGCACATTTTGCTCATCAGGTTAGTATCGTCTCATTGTTGCACCGCTAGCTCTACTATGCTCGCAATTAGAACTCAGTCCCATGCTCAGGGTGCCCGCACAAAATACTACATATAATTGCTTTTAAATAACGCTTCTGCTGGTCAGTGCGTTACATAAATAGTTCAGTACATTCTGGTGTCCAGTTCGGCACAGGCAATCTAGGTCAATTCTCTGTTCTGACTATGTGGCGTAATTATTTTTAGGAAATGTATGAAATTGGAAAGCTGGCACAGATAAAATCATTAATAACTAATGGATGTAGGTAATGAGGGCCATCATGATCCGATGGAATGATAGAATATAGGGGCTGGTATTTCACCAGAAGCTCAGTAGATACGCTCTTGACCAGCATAGTATTAATAATTATTTATTAAGCATATAATATAACAGGCGATATCTATGGATAATTCACTAGCCTATTAACAGCTATAACTATTACTATGTGCACATATCGAGTCCTCATAGCAATTAGAAATGTGGTTATCATCGGTTCACAGGGCTTTGGTATTTGCTCGGTCCTGTATATATACTGTGAACTGGATCTTTGCCTATTATCATCGAAGGTGGGATATCGCGAATCGGGGTAGGAGAAAGTGGGGTAAGAAAATAAACATGATCAATCAGTATGTATTGCAGTTCTTGTGGAGTAGATTATGTGGGTACAGTTGGATAGTGGCTGGGGGAAAGGGGGTTCCTAAAACCATTACTAGGAAGCAACTATAACGCATAACAATATCTGCCAGTACTGGGAATTCTGTATTCCTGTATGCCTCTATTAAAAGGACTCATGAGTCTCTCGGAGATATGACATTTGTCAAAATACAAGGAGAGAGTTGTGGTATTGTACCTTATTTTTATGTTGAACTATCCAATGTGAATAGGGTTCGGTGTCGTTTTTTTTCTTTATAATTTTCCTTCGTCTAATACCATTCTTCTTGTTTGAACTTGTTTTCTTTCGGAGATATATATGAGAGTTTGAAGGCCTCAAAGTCATGTGAGATATTTTTGCTAACGATGTAGAGGTGATAAAAAGTGATTTGTGGTGAATTATGGTTGTTTTGTAATGTGTGGAGTTGGTAGAATTGAAAACGTTTAATTTAACCTAAATATCTAGGTGTTGACGATGGTTGTAAAGTTAACCTACTCTTACTTAATGTTGCTAATTATTGCTATATCATCATCTCATTTAGTCAGGCAACGTATGAAAACGTCCTTGAAGGACATTTAAATCCCCAAAACTTCAATTTCCGTTGTTGATCAAAGTATCAAATTCGTACAGCAGAATTGTTGATATTCAATTCGATAGAGAATGTATATTGTAAGAATAAACTATTTACCCGCAATGTCTAAAATGTTGCGGCAGTTCTAATCTCCTCGAGGTGTCATGTCTTTGCTCTAAAATGCAAGCTCATTGGTTTTACTCTGTTAAAAAAAGATGCAGGTCGCGGTCAAATGATGCACAAACACTATACCTGCTTATTATGATGTACAATAGAATCAGATGGCAGGTGGCGCTACGGAAATGGGTCACCGTGCCTCTTTTTGGGCGCGTTACAACTCAGATCCCGCGAATCATGAAATCTGTGAAGGAGCGAGAGAAAGCGAGGAAGTACACGAGTGTCCGCTTTCACATTTCCAATGTTGGCATATATGTATAAATATTTTCATTACTCAGTGGCGAATCTCCTTGATCAGTATAATATTCTTAGAGAACATGTTTAACATGCCATTGTTCGCCGCTTGATTCGGCTGTACTTGGGTTTTTGACAGCCTCTATGTTATTACTGGAGGGGCTGCAGCATTCTTATTAGAGTTTCAAGATTTCGTGGGATATGGAGGTTAAAACCTCGAGGGACTGGACTGATTTTACCGACCTTGTCTTCTGGTGATGAAATTTGACTCTTAGTATGTCATCTAGGGCGCCAATGTCGTCGTGGCTGACTAGAAATTAAGTAAACAAAGACATACAATGGCTCATTCACGATGCGGTCTCATATTCAATTAGTTTCCACACACTTAACATCCTGTTTTGAATGAAATGATTCATAGCCTGACACCGCTCACCCTACAGGTTTAGAACCATTTCAAACATTTATATCAGTGAGTTATTATATTATAATCATACAACTAGTTTACATCTTTCCCCACGATATTAATAATCTAAGAAATGTAGATTGCTATGGGAATAATTGGCAATAATTTACAAAGAGATTTTTTTGCGATTTGACCTGTCCAAATATCTTTGTTATCAAATGATGGGTGAATGCGAGTTTTGGTTCATTGAATTTCTGGGATAACTCTCATTCCATAGCTCCTAATTTAAGTGTTATTTTAGTATTTCCGATTGTGTGTCTTAGTTATTGAGGTCGTCGCGTTTGGCGGACGCTAGCAAATGCTGTGCAGATTAATTCTGATCCTTTGTGGAATTTAAACCAGCCTTCCTAATATGTTGAGCACAAGGAGTGGTTGTATTCACGTTCCAACGTGGACAGGGCACAAAAAGTGGGCAGGGGAAGGGACGTAAGAACGTAAAGCAGGGAAAGGATTAAATAACAAGACACATTTCTTCTTCATCACGAAGTTTATAAGTGGCCATGTGGTGTAAATCTGGCGCGGATGAAAGAGACAGAAGTTGCAAAGATCAAACAGATTTAAAAGTCTGATTCTTTGTTCAAACTCGACAATGTCTGATGTGCCACTGTTTAGTATTCACGGCAGTGGCATTGGAATCATCCAAAGGGAACCTAGATGAACAATAAGCAGCTTATACTATTCTAGTTCAAATCTACCAGATCACTGACATAGGGATGGCAATGTGCAATTGTTTTACCGTAATCCTCAATTTAGGTTAGGTGCTTTATTGTTGTGCGCCCATTCTTTATTAGACGTGGCGCATGGGATCGTGGTGCATTGCCTACACGTAATACATTAATTGGTAATGTTGCTTCACAATATTATGATGGGGTTTTTTTCACAAATGAATTGCTACTAGAATGGTTTGTGGTCTAGGAATTATTGCCCAAATTGATTATATTATATCTACCACGTAACATCTGTGGAATCCCTCAAGATTTGTCAATCATCGAAACGTATAGATTCGTGACATCGACGGTGTACATGTCCCAACACTTCCTCAACCTATAGGCTGCTCTAATAATTATGTTTTGTGTTTGTTTTTTTCTCAAGATTTCGTTTATTAAACAAGATAAAAATCAAAGACTTACACAAGTCTATCAACCAATAGTAGATTCCAAACTTGGAATATGAACAAAGTCGAGTCTCTTTCTTGAAATTCTTCCCATTCTTTATTGATTTCACATGAATGCAACAACAGAAATATATATTAATCATCAGTTAGCATTTTGATACATTACTTAATGAATAAAACACATTATAATACATACGGTATATATATATGTGTTTCTCCCCACAGGTCTCAGGTTTCCAGTTGAAACATTGTCGTCTGCGTTGTGTGTAAATTATATACTCCTAGTAATCATAACAATTAGACCAGACCACATTGCCTCGGTTTGTATAAACTTCAGCTAAGCTTTTAAAAGGGTCCAATTGTTTATCCTGGGGTATAACCTTCTGAGAATGGCCCTCAGCCCCCTCCTGTAGATGTGTAATTTCAGTCGTAGTAATTATAAATATTATGAGGGTATGATTATTTCCAGTGCACTCGGCCTTCAGAGGGTAAAAGAATGAGAGGGACGCGGTGTATTCGATACCAATCTCCCACAGCTGTTATTTATATCTTTCAAGGATAAACCTCTCCCTCCATACGATGAGTTGGCACAAACAAAGTATTATTATCAGAAGCTATGGCCGAGCTCAAGCAGAACACTGGGAGAAACTTAAGCATTATTTGATTTCACAAATCGTACGGAGACTTGTGGTTCTTAATGCCTAAGCTAAATCGGTCAAGATGAAGAGGCGTTAGGCATCAACTGACAGGTTTTTCGTGAAACATTTCTGAGGAACAGATCAGACTTGTGAGGTCACACTGTTTCAATGACAGGCCTAGAGGGGAGAACATTAATGCCTCGCATGGAATCTAAACTTGTACAAACAGTTCTAATCATATCCTATTATTACAGTTGCACTTCTATAGAGGGAGGTAAATCACACAGACCAGGTATGGAAGAATGCTGGTAGCCAAGAGGGGTGATGGGTCCACGTTTTGGTTTTCTTTAGGGATACTAGGGATCAGGTATAAATGTGTTAACAAACCCCGGTATGTTTCTGTCCTATGAATGGACCAGGGGTGTCTGTGTATAAGTTTATTTCTTCTATTATAAAAGTGTCAGTCACGAATCAAAGGAAAACGTCATTCAGGTCTGCTTGTATGGTATAAGTACATTGGGTAATTATGATCTTTCATAGGCGAATCACCCACGTTTTTGAACGCACCATTCATCAACTTGTACATTTCAAATGGTAATGAACTTGGAAGTTTTTACATGGAATAAAAGGCCTTTTCATTTCTGATCTCCATTTGAGAGACGCGAATAAGGTCAGCTCGTAATATACATTGATTATTCCGCGCAAAGGTTGTTCGGCAGTTTGTATAAAAGTCGTGATTGAGGGCTAAAACAAGAATCTCAGTCATTGCGATCAGCAAAGTAAAACACCGCAATTGAATTGGGAAAATCAGTCGATGGGGTACGCGGCGGAGAACATTCAGATTGTGAGTTATAAGTTGACAGGCCTTTTGTGTTATAAGTTGCCGCAAGGCAAACTTTGGTCGCGAAATATTTAATGGCAGGATATTTTAACACCCGGAACCTCCGCTATATCCTACCGATAGCTTATCTTTTAAACCCCCTCTTACCTAAACAATTGATCCAACAGACATATATCGATATTTAATCGATATTTGCTCTATTAGAAAGGATTATTGAGTGTCGCCATTTTTTCAACATGGGACCTCGCTTGATTCGGAAGTACGCGGATTGTCTGGCTGCTTCCAAGGCTGGGGTTTATATGGGAATGGGAGACAAAGGTTAAGAGCAGGTGCACCACCATTCCGGTTGCAATGACAATCATCCACTTTGAAAAAATCATCCATTGTTGGACAGCTCGGACCTGTAATTTTAATGGGAAAACTCATCTTTCAGGATCGGTGATTGTGAAAGCGTTCAACTGGTGTGACCACAAATAATGGTGCGGCGGTCCCGCTTAGGTACCGACTTTTTAACTCTTTACCACCAAGACCATTCCAAGCAGATGACCTTTTTAGAGGAGAAGCGATTGTTTTATGGACAAAGCGTTCATTTTCCATCGGAATTTTTATACTCTGTGAAAGCATGTGCAAATGAATGCACTGTCAGTTGAATTCATAACCATTGTTAAGGGGGATAAAATGAATTAAGACTTGGTCTCTTCATGGGCCATGGCGAGCATGAGCTCGGATTTTAGGTCTGAATTGGTCGCGATAGGTGTCGTTTTAGGTCGATCCATCAATGCCAAATTGCATTAAAACAATAGGGGAAGCTTATGATGGAAGCAAATGGCGGAATCATGCAGATTGTGACTGTGAGGAATTTCTCCAAACTCAGATAAGATTTACCCCGTAGTCCGTCCTGAAATAATTTGTTTTGTTCAATGGGTGATGCATTCTTGTAATATTGACACAAGACATTGTTTTTTTCGAAAAACAATACTCAGTGAATCCCTCTCCCTCCCTCTCTTCCTCTTTCTCCCCCCCCCCCTCTCTCTCTGTATATTGGCAGCTTGTAAAACACAAATACACCATATGGCATACATGGATGGATATAAATATATGTGTGTGTACCTTTGCCAGGAGCTCTCTTTTATAATACATATTCTTGACAATTATGGTATTTGCTTATCCATTTATGCATCAGTATAATATGTACAAGAAAAAAATAATCCATTTGTCCCAGGCCAAGGTTTTAACACAAACCACTCGCTTTTATTAAAAATAGACGATTATCAAATTTGGACAGTAAGAATATCATCATTCATGTTCATGTGCATGATAGAAATAAGACATAACGCCTATATTTGTCCATTTGCCCTCATACCAGCAATCTGGGTTGTCAACACAAACTCCCCAACCACCTCTCAAATAAATGTGTCTGCAGGAATTGAATCTGCATTATTAATATTCACCGCATTTTGCCAGCGATAAGCCCCTCGTACTTTATATCCATATTTATCTCTCGGATCAAAAAGGAGTTAATGTCTCAAGATAGCCTCGGCTAGAAGATCCATTTCATGGGATTATATATGCTTAAATCCTTTCGGGTTTAAAGAACAATGAGGAGCATGTCAACGAACACGATCAACAGTTATAGGTTCAGCCCTTTCTAAACAAAAGTGAGGGGCTAAGCCGTTTCTTTTTAACCTGTCATATACACATGCAAAACATGCGTTTATGATTAACTTTTAATAAAAAGTAGTCTGATGGTAGGAAAGGCTTATACGACCAGTTTTGGATACCACAGACAAGGAGGTCCTTATTTGTCAACAGAGGATCGTGTGTATAAATTTATAAATGGGTTTCCAGCTAGCACCCATTTTAAGCATAAATATATATGGTAAGCTCAGTGATATGTGTGCATTTATTTTAAGACCCAGGGAGGAATTCAGCATCACATTTTCCCTACCTATTCTAATCTATATGTATACATTGATAATTATTAATCAGGTTCGGACATGCATGACAAAGTCCTAACTGATTTCTGTACCACGCACCTTCAAATTTGTAATATATTCTGAAAATTAATAAGAAATATGATTTCGTGGGGCTGCATGTTCTCGATTTTTTTCACTTGGCTTAGAGAAGTAATTGGGACGGTCGAGGGAGTTGCAAAAGTAGTGACTCGCCAAATACAAAAATGTTTTGATAATGATAACACACAGAATGTAGCAATATCGTAAGGAGGAATATTTTAGAGATCAGCCTTTAACCCACTTACTAACTCACTTACTTAGGGAAAGAGAGACGGCTTGGCTTACCAGTATCTTTGGACACTGGAGGACAAAGGGGGGAACCGACGCGCCTCCTACTGGCGATTACAAGCATATCTTAAACACGATTCGAGAGGCTTGTTTTGCTGACCATGATGTCCTGTCAGAGTTTAATTGAGAGCTGAGCTGCTTTATGTTGGATTTTGTGTTAAGTATTCATAGACCATGTACGATATCTAATTAAAGTGTAATTGAAGCATATTCAACGTTTATGTATTATACAATATTCAGTCACCACAGTCGTATCTTATTTTCCAAGAATATTGAATGACAAACTATTATAATTATACGTCTTGCCTGAAATGGCTGTCCATTGTATTACATTCTTCTAATGCTGTTGTAAACATAAATTTTAATTATTTTCATGTCATTTTAGAAACCCATGTTCTGACACAATCGCAATTGAGTACAACGTTTTAACAAAATGAATTTATTTTAGCTGCGATGCTTTATGAAAAAATAATTACCCTACGGAAACAATGGGTCTGACAGATATTGAATACCGAGATAATCATATTCTGTATCTCTTAGGTCTCCTTCATATCACTCAAAAATTAACGTCTGGAGTCATGCGAAATGAACTCCATGCAAACGCCTTCGGGCGGATTAATTTCCATACGAAACGTTTGTTGCCGTTAGGCCAATTATGTTTATCCAAAAAGGTGACAGGGAAGGCGCTCCTCAGCATTAAACAGGCAGAATTTAAAACAAATATTTGATTCCTGAAGACAGATTGGTGAGATGGGCAAAAGTCAATGAAGCCTTGGGTGATGAGCATGGAAATGTTTTGAACGGGGATGAATGGGAGCTGTAGTGGGTCTGTGACTTCATGGGAGTGGGTTGTGAGTGGTTGGCTTGAGATATGGCCGATTCTTGAGGGGGGCACTCTTCGTGTCTCAAACGGTTGTCACTCAAACCTATTTGAGAAATATACATGCTTCTGTTTACGACATGGAAGACAAATTTTAATCATAATTATTATTATCAAATATATCTGGAGAAGAAAGTATGTGTATATTGTACACGTCGACGTAACGGAGTATTGATAATAGGCTGTGATCTGTATGAAGGAGATGAGTAACCCCCCACCCCACCCCACCCCGCCCCCTCATTGTATCACATGCTTTTACGAAAGCTGCCCTTAGAGGGACCTGGGGGATGGATTGGAGTGTGTGTGTGGGGGGGGGGGGGGGCTGGTTTCTGGCTGTAACGGCATTGCTTCATTCAGACCTATCCCATTGAGCAGGAGAATCTTTACATGTTGGCTTATCATGTGCATTGCATGGAAGTAACCCAATTATGGTGTGTTGGTCTCGTGTCCTATGAAAGAATGGTGGATGACGGATGTAGGGGTCCAGCTTTTTTAGGGTGTGAAAGAACACGCTTGTGAAGACAACTGGTGACAAAGAAAACAAAGAATGTCCCAGAACTCATGCTTCATCCAATATCTCGTTTTAATTGTCGTCTGCCATGCATCCAATCTAGTATTCATCCAAGGAAAATGAAAAGAAAAAAGAGCAAATAGAACTGGAGGAAATTTGCATAGGCAAGCTGTCTGTTTTATTATTTCATTTGTTCACCAGCGACGCCCAACGCACCTAAATTCCAGCGATCGTGTGAAAATGATCTATCGCTTTAATTTCATAAAGAGATATAAATATTCATGCGCGTCTCCGAGGAATTATTGAAATTACAGTGCATCTAAAAATTCATTAGCATTTAACTCATTCCCAACTTGGGACCTAAGTCGATTAAAATGGCTGGAAAAATGGAATTCTCCCCAAGATGAAAAACAAAAGGAACTAGAAAACGCCTCTTCAGGAAAATGGCCGGTATTTTATCCAAGTGACGAATTGAGCTGGGGATGTGTTGAAAGAAACTGGAGAAGACCGTTCAATTTTTACAAATGAGATCGCTTTTCATCGCATTGTCTTCGGTAATTTATTGAATTCTTGCGCGGCGAAAGTTGAATAATTACAGTTGTAGGGCTCCCGTGTCAAGTGGCAATTAAAAGTCCATATTGCTTTGGGTTGTAAATCATTGTTTTTGTGATAGGCGGCTGCTCTCTATCACCATCACCTCGCTTATCAAATGTTTATTTTTCAAGCTGTACAAAAGTTACATAGATGACATAGGCCACCATAACATTGACTTTTTCCATTATCAAACAGCGCATCAATTACAACACATGCAATTTTCCCCCGATTACTGTGCGCACTTTATGGACATGCTGCCACCGTCCCTTTTTTACACCCATGTCACTGGTAAAATATTGTAAAATTGTCCCTCAGGGCAGATAAAAAATGTATCTCGGGGGAGATTCGTGAGGTTTTCTCGCTGTAGGCAGCGAGTAAAAAAGTATCATTTGTCACAAGAGAAAACACTCCCGCGGGTCCATTTAGGGGCATGGCAACACGAGGCTAAAACAATGCAACACGTGCACTGTAGACCATAGAAGGCAAACAGGAGTAGGGATAGGGGGTGGGGGTGGGGGTAGGGGTTACAGGATAGGGGTCGGGGGTAGGGGAGTGATAGGGTTGCAATTGCAGTAACACGATAATACTTTCCCTACTATATCATCCTTTACCTTTTTCGATGAAATCATCATCTCCACCTTTCAGACTTAGTGAGACATCTGTTCATTGAATAGCAATTTGGAATGGATCCTAATGCAACACATGCACCCCCCTCCCTCCCCCACCACACGCGCACTGCTCCCTCCCCCACCCCCTTCTCTGTAACACATCCGAGGCGCAGGGGAGGCCACGCCTGTGTACAAAGAGTGAAGACCCCACTCAAGAGGTTCACGCCGAACATTTTTTAAGCAAAAAAACTAATGTTGGTTAGTTAAGCGTGTCAGACAAGTCAATCAGCTCCGTGCCAGAAGTAAGCATTAGGGATGTGTAATGTTACATTCCTAAAGGCCTAGGCATACTTTCAACGCCTTCACACCCTTAATACTTGAACGTCATTGCATTTATCACCAGTGCTATATTTGACATCTATGTGCAAATAAGTCAAATCCTTTGATTCAGGTGATTGTTAAATATGGTATTGCCAAGATGTCAGGGAAAATAGAAGTCGCTCAGAATACCTCATCAATTGATATGGCAGATCTAAGCTAGGAATCTGAATTCTTTTCAAAGAGAAGCCTATGCATGAGGCCATTTTAGCGTAGATACTAAATGGGGTTTTCAAATGTTAGGTCCTGACGAAATTACATTCACTCCTTCAGATGTGCTATGATGACCATGCAGAAAAAGAGTGCGCTGCTGATACACGAAGTCATCTATTGTTCATCCTTCCAACACCCATCCTCCTCCTCCAACACCCACCCACGCACCCACTCTCGCCCATACACACACACTTTTCAGGGTCTGCTTTGTGATGGGGAATAACTCATTGACACCGATACCAACTGACTCAGAAGAGCTCGATTTGTAACCGTAGCCAGCGCCATTGCCTCTCTCTAACATTACTAATTGTCAGAACACGCCGCGAGTAAATACTACCCAAATTCGCCTTGTGACCCACTACACATTCCAGAAAAGATTATTTGCAGAAATGACTTTTGATTTCATCGTTTACATTCTCCTGTGCAGTGGCTGATTCTGCCACGATTTGGGACCCTATTAGATACCTATTTTTGTTACCCAAATTCTAGATTTATATCAAAGTGTGTTGTGTCACTGGAACATGTCTGTTGGGGAATTATACCACCGGTAAATTGTAAGTCAACCTTCCCATATAACATCGCCTCCTCCTCCTCCTTCACGTCCTTCTCTCATTCCTCGCCCCATTTCACTCTATCCTGAGCCCCCATCATAGGAGGGTCCCCTCCTTATTTCCTAATACCGATATGTACAAGACCTGCTTGGTTGTCAGAGAATCTGAAAGAAAACATTCACACAACGCTCAGAGATTGACTGAAAATAAAAGAGGTTGCACACGAGGGTGCCAATGTGTTATGACTGTCATTCTAAGTGCGTCTATAAGTCCAAAGAGGGGAGCTTTGGAAGCTTTTGCTGTCACTGCACAGACACGAATCTAGTCAAATCACGGTTGCTAATGAACGTAAGAAATCACAGAGCATTACCGCCTCGATGAGGGCGAGGGAGACTACTAATAAAGGCCAACAGCAAAGGATCTGGAAAAAAGTGCCCCTGATAATGACATATCAACTGTTAGTTGCTGCCTGTTAATTTGAAAATATTGACATGAGTCATTCTGTATTTTGGAGGGGTCATTACCTTCAGTAGTTCTCCTTATTTGTTACACATCAACTCCCCATGTCCTTTTTGTGATGTTAATGATAATAGGGCGAGCTCCTCTGTGCAGTCTTATTCTGCCATGATTTGTTTGATGGAAATTGCATCTGCAGCTTTTACAATTTGCCAAATGTACTCATGCAAGTTGCATCCAGCAATAATATAGTTGGCCGACGGCACACTTATTAATATTGTTGTTTGTCACAAGTGTGCCATGGTATATATTTCATTGAGCTTTGTCTGTGCTCTTTCCTAATGTACACTAAGCAATTTATATACTGCTAGTTCATCTAGCTGCTCAGTTCATCATCTTAACAACCTTTTGTTTCCATTTTTATCCACACACAAATGTCGCAGTACAGAATGTATTCAACCCAGTCAAAGAGAATTTGGTTTCAGTTCAGCACACACGGCAATGTGCACATTATTGAGAAAGCGGTTCACTTGAGGAATATGAATATCGATCTGTGTTAGCAGCTAGTGGCTTGGAAGCGTTTGTTGTTGTTGGAATCTGTATTTTGCTTAAGCTTCTATGTATGTGCGGTTCCTTTTTTGAAATGCCACAGCTAGACATCCGTTGGCAGCCATATTTTTAACTCAGTGCTAGTCGCCTGTTATGATGAGACAAGGCTCGAATTGAGAATATGGATGGGTTACTAGCATGAAGGTGCTGCGAGCCACTCCGAGTAGAACATGCCGAAGGCCTATGCATTAGCTGCTCCTGTAGAAGCCTCTAATTTTGACAGGTCAGAGTCGGGGCCATCAATATGGCCGCCATGCCGACCCTAGCGGTAGCCTAAGTTACTAATGGATGCCATGCTCCCGACCAATCAGGTTACATTCCTTGTAGTGGACGTGTTGGATGCCATGGCAACATAACGTCACAGCTCGCCGACACAGCTCACTGCTGCAATGTGGCTACAGGTAGCCACCCACCGTTACGCCACCACCGTGTCACCTGGTTTGTGTCAGCCACACAAAAAAGCCCTTCCGTTATCCCCCATCGTCACACCTTGTCTCTTGAAGCTAGATCAACACTAAGAATAATATTATGTAAACTGTAGAATAGATTAGGGCGAAAAGGGCGAAAAGTCACCTTTATTAAAGACATCTTTATCCCAGGAGTATGTATACATGTACATATGCAGACATTCGAATCTTGCATTAAAGGCAATTGATTGTGATGATGCGAGTGATTTGAATTCAAGGTTTGAAATGTAATTAAGGAAGATGACGGGAACATCAGATTCAGGAAATCATACAACAGAAGGGCTTTGACCTGCCAAATTATTTTTGCGTACAGACACCGATTCGTAACTGGGTGATTGTGTTACATACAGCACCCATTGGTAAATAGAAAATGAATTGCTTTATAGCCTAATTTATTGTTTTGTTAGGAAATCTTCTAAATGTTGATGCACACCTCCTGCTCATGTTTTTCCACGTACTTGTTGGAAAGGTCCATACAGGGCAATTCCCGAACTGCGCGGTCACTATCTGGCTCGCTCCAATAGTCAAATGACAGGACATTTTTACACACTTTCTTTAAGTCCATTATGGGGCGCTCGGGGTACGACAATAGGTCCTTCGGTTCGCTGTTGCCATGGTAATATGTCATAACCTGGCAAACAAGGTCCCCAATACCCATACCATGCCACTGAACAGCAGCGAGCGGGAGAGGGAGAGACTGGTAGAGAAAGAATAGTCCGTGTGAAGCGCCAGGCGATAATGCAAGGACTCCCCCGCTTGCGCAAAACCATTGATATGAATTTTAATTTGTTCCTTGGTGCCATCCGCCTTGCCACAAAGAGGGTGACCTTGGAGGACAGGCAGAGGTCATAGAGACAACTAGCATCAATGGCTCGCTCATAATTCTGGCGTGAATAACTAATGGCCTGGCTATGCCGATGGATATTAACCATATTCAATTTAGCGAGCCGCCTCAGAGAGCCGGGTGTTTTTGCACTAATGGAATGAAAAGGTGGACTATAGTTGGGGCCACATCCATCAAGCCTCTAGGCACATGCGTCATAACTACCCTACCGGACGTAGCGCTGGACGCTGACATTGGTCGCGGGGGTCAGGTTGGGGTCAAGGTCGTTAGACCCGAGGAGGGCCAGTTGCGTCACTTGGCTTGATCTATTGTGTCTAAGACACAAACAAGAAGTGAAACTTGTTAACCATTCTCCCATCAGCAGATCGAGTTACTTCTTCTCAGCATTATGCAGATGATCCATACGATGAGAATAGTGATATAGCGGAGGGCACAGGCGTGGTCAGCTACTAATTCTGTCTGTCTGAATTTCTTACTCATTACTTTTACCCCAGGTATTATCAATCATTACTTGCTGCAAAAAAATATCAATGAGCTATTTGTTTCCTGTTACAATGAATATTTACTGGAATATTTATCATTTTCTAAGAAAGGAATTTAGAAAAATGCACCTTGTATAGGAGCTGTTACGCCATTGCAGATGTGACCAAATGTGGTAGATATAGCCATGATTGGCCTTGTCAGTCATGTTGCCCTTCCCAATGGTCAGAAACAAAATAATTCTGAGATGACCAATCACTAATAATAGAAAGTTGCCATTGAGTTTCTACCATCCTATGGTCACTCTTATGGCCAGTCTCACCTCCTTCTATCCATTAGCCCACTTATTGATCTATGCGATTAATTCTGATAAACGTCCGGCTATCGATCCCTATCACATGACCCGGCCTGCGTCACATGACCTGCACCGGACCACATGACCCGAGAGCGCCTCTCCCATTGGCTGTTCGCCGGCCGGCACGACCTCTCGTGGGTAGAGCATATATAAGACAAATATGGCGTCTCAAGGAAAGTGGTGGCGGTGCAAGGGTGCAGTCGTCTGTCTCGGTGGATCATAAACGATCATCCATCCCGCCATAACTACCCGATGTAGCAAGCGGACAGCATTTCTGTACCATTGATGATCGGTAAAAGTACAACGATAGGCCTATGTATGGCACAAACACCAACCCACCATCATATGTACATACTAGGGTAACACAATAGGCCTACATGTATGTGTTTGTACCTCATGTGAAATGTCCTCAGAATATTATACTGGGTATTATTATACTGGTTAAACTGACACCTTATTTTCTTTTGTCTCGAAAATTATCGATTCCTGTATGTACGGAAATGTTTGACTTGATCCATATAGCACACGCCCATTAAGATGATTATTCTATTATGAAAAGATTACCTAATGTTCAGAAAAATGATATATATATATGAATAGCCGTCAGCATTGTATATATAATATATATATCAATTACTAATGCACTTTTATATTTGATTTGGGCTAATTCAATAATTGCGTATTTTATGACACACCTAGATGAAGTCGTACTAAGACAACTAACCCAATCTACTCTACTGATAGATATAATTATGCCCGATTCACTTTATGGCAGTGAAAGAAGCAGAATATAGGCAAACTCGTTTATTTATATCCTATAATACAGTCTTGAACTATGTAATTTCACGAGAAGCCATACATCGTAATTATGATATATTATATATATACGAAATTAAGGGAGGTTTGAAATAAAAAGCAGAAGAAAATTTATTTTACTTATTTGAGTAGGCTAGTAGAAGAAGAAGCTACATAACTGAGGATATCTTTTAGAGGAGGCTTATCATCCAATCTCTGATCGTACTTGTGCGCATATATAATACTGAGACTCGTTTATGAGGTAATGGTTTGCATGGCTAGCGTGGACTATGGGGGTTCATATCATGACCATTAATTCTAATAACTAACTCGGTGTGAGTTGTCCTCATAACCTCGCGGCCAATAAAGGCCATAACAACACAAAACAGACACAAGTTTCAGACTGGTCTGGGTGTTCACCCCGACATTATCTCGCCGACCATTATCATTAGTTGGATTAAACAGGGGGACATGTGCTGGATCAGCCCCGACCTCGCTGCTACCGCGTCTGCAATACTCAGATACGACCACAAGTAATTAACCAATTGTCCTCCGTCTTCAAAACATTCACTTCCAACCCAAGTTCCTGATGAGCTGGCATTTCCCTACGTCATTAGCTTGCACCAGCATGTCATAAACCCAAATTTTGTTCTATATGCATGAAGATGTCAATTTTCTTTTTCAATACTGCTCCAGGAATCAGTTGTTTGAACGTAGGATGATTTTTAATGGAAATTAAGGGACCAAAGGCAATGACCAAGTCAGGATTTTTTCTGATCTGATGTAATTATCACTGGCTAACAGTAGTAGCTGCTCCATCGAACAGTCGCCACATGCAGGATCCCCTAACGAAGGCTGAGTTAAGGTCGTCTGTCATACAGGACCTGGACTCATGGCCAGAATAAAAGTCTTCATGCTAGATTAGGGACTGCCTTATCAATTACTGCATCCCAATCAATTCCCCGCGTTTTTAATACTTTTGCAGGGTATAAATACCGGGGCTACAATATAGTTATTTAAGAGGGGTATATCTGCCATCAAGAGTTTTTCCAATTGATATAGGAGGGGTGTCAGTGTCGGGGGGAGGGTAATGTTCATTTTGGAGAGGGGAGGTGGGGGCAGTCAGGTCCAGAAGGCAGTTTTGGACCCCTAACCTTTAGGGGTCATTAACACTTTTAGCCTTAGTCTTAGCCTTGTGGTTAAGCTTATCGCTGGATGTGGAATTGAGGAATGTGGCCTTCTGGACAGGACTGGGGGGGGGGGGGAGGGGGAGGGGGGAGCAGAGGATTTATATATTATCAAGATTTCAAGCCATACCTATTATTTTCTTGCGCAATATATAAGCACTGCTTTTTTTGTCCTCGCATTCCTTTTTTTTCTATTTTTCCCTAGAAGATCACGAGTAGTTTTTAATCATAGCTGATTAGACTGTTGAATATATGTATGACACTCTTATACTCGTAATCTCTATGCACTTGGCCGAAAGGGGATAACGCTGTTTCCATGGCACCTAAGTCGCCATACTGCGATGTCGGTCACAAAAGTAATCCAGGAATACCGGATACAAACCTAGATCTAATTATGAGAATCAATCAAATACATTTCTCATGTGCAGATTTTATCCAGTCTGTCTTCTCTATAATAATCCAAAGGGCATTCCGAATGAATTCATTCTGGGAATGTACCAATATATAATTAGCCACCTGCGTAGGTTTCTTTTTTCCTTCTTTGGAAAGGAAGGATTTAATTGTGAAGTGTGAAAGGCTTTGTCCCTCTGACGTGTGTACATACATACCCAGACAAATGTATAGCAAAATCAGTTTCCTTCCATACAAAAACTCTAATTGTTTTGTTTATGAAGGGCAAGGGGCGTGCCTTCACATTTGATAAATTGGACAGGGGAAATTAAATTCGGAAATTGCGGCTGGATGGTCTTTCGAAGTGAATCCTGAATGTATAAATACCACCAATTTTCCTCATAAAAGGCGAACAGGAAACTGGCAACGTAAATGATCATTTCCATGGGAGGGAGTTCTTATTCAGCGTGGACCTCATAATCCTTGATCTCAGCATTAAAATCACATATCGCTTAAAATCTAAAATCTTAAAAAAAAATATCATTTCCGCATTGGGTAATAATACAAACGAAACATGAAGTGAAAAATGGGTTTCATTAAAGAGATTTTGTGAGAATCTTTTGGGCGGGCTTCTAACCTTGGACAACATTGTATGTGAGAGAGTGATGCCCTTCATATAAGATCATCAATATGTCATCCTCTAACAATGAATTGATTCTGATTCTTGATTTGACATTATCTCCTTCATTGTCCTCAACCTATTTATACTCCGGGGCAATGGTGAATAGATCATGTCCTCGTTGGCACATACCATCACCCTATCAGCACGTGTACCGTACAAGGACGATTCATGTCCTTCCTCTTTTGGGCTTTCAATATAGCATCGTACAGACTCCGAGATTCCTCTCTCGACATATACCAGTTATTGATGTTATGTAAGAGGACTAATCGTACCACTTGGGTGCAGCGTATGTATTGTCAACACCTTTCAGTGATAAATTCCTCGCCTTGCTTTCCAGACTTTTCGACTAATGGCTTGCAGCTGTGTGCAGTCCTATTGATCCCCCATATCATATCTTATGTCATACCTCCGTTCATATTTCTCGCTAATTAGATTGTCAAATAACTCAGCCCCTTCAATACGGGGCGAGCTTTATTTGAAACAATGCTAGGTGGTGTCATATGAGCCAATATGCGAGGGGATTGTGTCGGGGCTCGTTATCCACTCCAAGTCCTTCCTTTATTATCTGTTTCAATAATCGATGATAACTGTACGTAATCTAAGCGCTCCAGTATATTATTCTTGTCGTTTAGATTACAAGCTGTATTGAATATGCATATCGTCCCGAAGTCCGGGCATTTGAGAAGGGTCTGACATGTTATTGGTACATGCCATAATGTGTCAAGGTTACATAAAGTTACACTGGACAAACACATTATCGGATTACCCCTCTCCATGTACATAAAGTCAGTGATTGAGTATTTAAGCATATTTATTCTTGATTGTTACCCTCCACAAAAGGACACTCTTAGATGTCCAGTGAGTGAAAGCTGGCCATTCGGCAACTCCAAAGTGGGTGACGCTGCCTGCCACTAGTTTTTAAATTTTCCATTAGGGGGAGCCAGGGTCTGGTAGAGAAAAGAAGTTGGCGATGGCGTTCATACCGGTCAAGGGTTCATGAGGCTACGATGCACTATTCACATATACACCAGGACTTTCATATAAACACTGGCCACAGGGGACATGAAAAGTTTCACGGATATGTCACAGGCCGGTCATCATCAACACCCCTTTCCCAAACATGGGATTAATTACACCATGAATATGAAATCCCCCAAATAAAACATTGGGACCACCCAGATAGCGCGCTTTTCTCAACATAAACATTTTGGTTGGAGTGATTTTGAATCAAGAGAGTGGCAATTTCTTTTGCCAATAAACCACACAAAGGGAAAGAAAGAGTTTACCCTGTGTGTATAACAATAAGCTGCTTGATTTCTTATATGGCTTGCAGCGATTTCCTAAATCAACGATCTTGCGGGAAAAAATAGCATTGCGCGTTTATCGTGAGTCATTTTATTTATGTAAGTTTTTGTTTTCATATCCCTGTGGACCGAGCATTGGTCATGTGTACATATTTAGTGCAAGTAATATCTTTGCATCGATTTATAACTGGTATCCCTTTTGATAAACAACACACACCCGCAGTGATTGCCTGGGCGTAATTTTATATCAGCCGAAAGGATCTCATTTACATCTGCATGCTATGTATTTCTGTTAAGGCAGTGGCAGATGGTTGATCCTGGCTCTCTAGTTTTTGCTCCATTATGACTGTTTCTCATTTTCTTATCATTAAGGAAGCAATCTATACCACAGCAAGCTTCATTATCGCTCGCTGATATATCGTATCCATTAAAGCCTTAAACGACGAGAGGGAGGGGCTTGGAGAAAAGCAGATCGACTCAGTCTCTTCACGTCTGTCCATCTTATCAATCGAGAACAACTAGATTTCTCACTTGGCCGGATAATTATTCATAACAAAATAAAGCATACCATTTGTAATGCTTCCTCGGAGCTAATGAAATTAGTCCTATTTGATGATGAGTTGTCAATCTCGGGGTATTCCTGGCTGTTGAGATGGAGACAGCCTCTCTAATCAGTCCTCGCCCTGTTTGGTCCTGCATTATTAAGACTGCTTTCTTTTACGTCCGCGTCAGATAGCTGCTCCACCACTCATCAGCGTTCCCCACCGAGGATGGCTCATTTGCAAATAGAATGAATATGTCAAATTAGAGGCGTCATTATTAAAAAGGCATCTTGCAAGAAGTCTTCTTTGAAAACACCTCATCCAGAGCCCACAGTTGGAGGATTGGTTTTTACATCAGCAATTAAATACATTATAGACATTCAAGGAATTTAAATCAGATCTCTATGTGAGGCAAATAGATCAATTTACATGTAATACACCATCCTTTATTATGGCAGCGAGACAAAAAAAACGCTACCCCATCTGTCTGATAGGGATGCCGTGAATAATGTAACTGTGCGACAACTGCAATCGAAATTACATTTTCTTTCAGGCGTACCAAACTATGGAAAGCACTTTCTTTCAACTAGCGAATGTCTTTCTTTCAGTGTCAGAGTTTGTTTCAGATGCATGTATTAATTACCATTTAAAAAGCTCGGGTCCTCCCTTTTTCTGGTGATGTAAATGATTTTTTGTGGACGTGTATCTTGTAATTTCCATCTGATTGTGGGCTGTATCGGGCGCACACTCTTAGAGATGTGATTGCTTTGGCAGTCAGACTCTGAAATGAATAGTGTTTGATTTATTCCAGTCCGGCGCCAATAAGTGGGTGATTAAGGCACGCATCCTGAAGGAAATGGAGAATATTTGTAATTTTAATTGGTGTTAATCACAGTGTGAAAAATCAATGTGCATTATGGCGTCAAGGAGCGGGGCGTGGAGATGCTGTGTGGTGGCATTCTGATCCAAGTGCTTGTGTACAAAAGACATTGCATCAATGTTTTGATTGGGCCTTGGTGTCCTTAAAGGCGTGGGAATCCAAGGATCCAATGTGTGCTGGATCAAACAAGAGACACTGATTACAGTGAATTAACATTGCAATGATCTGACTTGATCTGATCTGACTGAGAAAATGAAGAAAAACACATGGATTGGTCCGTGGAAATGTTGGTAAGCTCGGAATCAAGACAAGGGGGATGAAATGAGAGTAATGGCAGGGCATGTGATCTCGGAGGCGAGATGGTGTGAAGAAATGGGGAAGCTATGGAATTTGATGCTAAACCTTTGCATTTGCTTTTATCGAGATGGCGGTACGGAGGCATTGGGGCGTTATCATATGCCTCTGGCTACGGGACTGCATTCATTCTCAAATTGGAAGCTTCACTTGCAGCGTCGCATTGTTCAACAACACGGGGAGTATAGAAAAGGGTGTTGGGAGGAGATCGGGGTGCGTTGGTATTGAAGATGGGTTATAGCATGGCATAGTAAGGGGCGGGGAGGGGGTGAAGGAGAGGGGGAGGGTGGGGTGGGGTGGGGTGGGGGGTGCGAGTGATAGGATGGATCTCAGATCCACTGCCTAAAATGGTATAAACCAGATGAAAAGAGTTATGATGATCATATCTTCCCCCGACAACCTGCGTCTCTCGCTATACCATTCATTATTACAGTGCGCACTGCAGAACATTAGTCCTTGGCCAGTAACAATGTGAAATAATGCCCGATCGCGTCTTTGTGTGGACACTGGTTTCCCCATTCAAGTTCTTGACCCAGATGCACGTGGCGACAATGGGTCCCCTTGTCATGCCTCTGCACCAAACCTGAGTCAACTCCTACATAGATTAATATCAAAAGGTGGTGGAATTTTTGTGAGAGGGTGAATAGCACTGCGCCCCCTATTTCTCTGGACCGCTTTTAGAACTAGTCACCAAATACTCACAAAACACCATCTCAGACAAGTATAGTTCCCTCGCGGAACAATGGCTGCAGCCTCGAGTTGTGCTGTGATTATAACGCTAGATAATAGTTCAACTGAACCGTGAGGAACATTATCCCAAATTATGAAAAAGGGCCTGGTGGACTGTATAATCCATTGGTTTGTTCCGTATTCACTATAATATATAATGAAAAATATACAAACGGAAACGATGTTTGTGAAATGGATAATTATCCAACTTTTGGACAGATATAAATCAGTGGAGCTTTTTAGATAAACAGTTCCCTCTTCGTGCTGGCGGAGTTATTACGTGGAAATGAGTTCATATTTTATCAATGAATGCCGGGTGAAATTATGAGTATTGTACCTCTTATCATTAACATCGCTATACATCCATAAACATTCCCCCTTCATAAATGATTTAAACAGCAGTAAAATGTGTTTTCTCTTCCCCTTCTCTCTCGGGGAATCTTTTGTTGTACGTAAGTCGGCAGTGGCAGGGTCGAAGTAGCTATATTTTTCTTTGGATTTACCTTTTTAACGTGTGGGTGAGTATTTCATGATAGCAACACAATAAGGGAGGATTATGTAAACAGCCTTAAGAATGTTAAAATCTGAGAATGCGGTTGACTGCCAGCCCAAGTCTTATTGGTTATTTAGGCCAACGCCGGCAGGAGACCCTGGTTTGATATGTTCATAATGACAATGATGGCAGGCCAAGCAGGGAAGTCGGTGGTAATGTTACAGTGAAGGGTGTAATATCTTCAGACCGCATACCGAGTCTGCTTCATGCACAGACGTCCATATGGTGCTATGGAAGCTATACACACATATTGCATTTCTCTTTAGACTAAGGAAAAACAAATTTTGATTAACGTGAAACACACAATTAATAGGTCCGGTAATATAGCTGTAGGGTGAATCTCTTCAAACGAGTATTGGTACTTGTAAAGGCCTTCCTCACTCTCACATGCTTTCCATGCCAAAGGGTTTGATTTCTCTGTTATATCATGTGATAACACTATCAGGTTTTATGATTGTGTGGTTATTAGGTAGACCTCTCAGGGTTTTAATGGATATAGCCATGCCAGAAAGTTCATTCTGTTGAAAGAAGCATTGGCATGTTCAATATAATAACGAGAAGAACGGGTTTCAGCACTTGGGAAAGATGCACTGGGGCCTGGCCTCAAACAACCGATAATACTGCCCAAATTTGACGTGAAACATAACTCATAATATATCATTTGATCTCCGCCCCCACCCCCATCTCCTGCGTCAAATCAAACGCAGCATATGGTTTATTGAAATCCTGCGCTATTCTCCTCGGACCACTCAGCATATTGTCACTATTCGGGAGGCCAAACAATCAAGATTCATTACAAAGAAAGCAGTATTTAAAGTGCCCTAGCAGCGTATTATGACATTGTCGCGAATTTGGCAGAGAAGGAATAATTGTCCAGCACCTGTCTCCTGTCACAAAGATAATTATGCAGGCAAATTTTAATGGGGATCTATTTGCAGCGAGTAAAATTGAGCCCTTGAGTTGGCCTTTCTTTGAATTCACCTCCATTCACCCAAAGCACCACTCTCCCCCACTCTCTTTATCCTTTTGGCCTCTGGATGATAACTTGTCTAGCAACCAACTGTTTTCGTTTCTGTGTTCCCTCTCGTATCTTTTTAGAGTGGGTCTTTTTGTCTGTTGCATGGACCTGGCAGGTTATAATTAGCTGGAAGAAAAGTGAGCAGTATCTGGGAATAATTATCTAGTGATTATAAGCTTTGGTATCTTTGGCCCAGCAGTAAAAAAGCGAGACACCTCCATAGATTCTGTCCTTAGACTGAAGGATGTAGATAGATGAACTCCTGGTGATATTTCAACTTAATTGTTTAAGTCCCCATTATATTCGGCCTAAACGAAGGATTTTTACCTGGCCTTTCTTTAGATCCTACACCTTGTCCTGGTTTTCAGTATAATTTATGAACGGAAAGAATGCAAATTAGCCCGCATGAATGATCTATACTGGGAACATTGTACTTATTGTGAATTACTGTCATTCTAAACTAAAGCATCGAACCATGTGACCATTTAAACGCCCTCATACCCTCATTAGCCACAAAGTTTGGGACAAATAGTATAACTGAACCAATCTTATAAACTCAGATCTGAACATCGGAATATATTTCCCTAACGAGTAGATCTAGAGAATAATATATCACTGAGCCGAGACGAGCAGCCGTTCCAGCCACATATATGAATTAGTTCTAAATGAACAGCACGAATAATGTTCTGTCATTATTTTGGGGTTCGGGCATGGTTGGCTGAACATGCGCACGCACAGCAGACATCTACCAGATTCTCGTTTTGAAGGCCTGGGCCAGGATTTCATGCGCGTGAGAGCGTGTGTGTTGTGCATGTTCAAGGGCCGGCAAAAGTACATGTGCCACAAATTCAAACACATGTCAAAGGGTGGTCCCTTTTTGCAGGAGGCACCCGCCTACCAAAAGTCAACATCTTCTTATGACCTCCGGACGACCTCCACTAAGAATTTCCAACTCCCTCCCTTATACCACTCTGCCTTTTGGCAGTTTCTTCTATATCTCATACACACGAATTTGCATTAGCGACAGGTTTAATAATGCTCCGTCCCAGAGGCGCTTTTCTCTTCTGTCTTATCATATCACGATTATATCCAATTATCACGCTTAAAGAAGCGGAGGGATGACTTCATGTCATCTGTAATCAAGGGCAATTACAGCCTTCCGTTCTTCTTGTTCTTCACCCTGAGTAATGATGCTATCGTTCCTGATCAGACATATGTTCATTTGTTCTAACCACCGTTTGTGTGCTTGGCCGCATTTTGACATGTGCTAAAACATAAAGAACTAGACGGCTAGATTATAAGAGATGGAAGACCTATCACAGGAGAAGGGCACAGTTAATACTAACACAAAAGCCGACCACGTACATTTATCAGACTCCTCCCCTGTATCATTAGATGCGCTTATTACGAATACCACCAAAATGTCTCCCTAATGACAGGTTCCCTCCATAATGTGTTGTTACCAGGCGGAAAAGGAGCAATTGCAAATGGCGTAACAATACCTGGCCCAGCGTTATTAATTCGTGTTTATCGAGAACTGGCCCCCTGTCCTTTATATATACATACATCTGCCCCATGATGGTGAAGTCTGAAGTTTTAGCATTTTTAATGAGATAAAAGTCGTCAGAACTCTCTGCCCTCCACTAAGCAGTTTAATGGGCCAGGCTGTTTTCGGTGGTAAACCAGGCCAAAGCCAATCCCTTTTGTCTCAGGGTCATTCTGGTTCAATGCCTACAGATTTTGTGACATTCTAATTACACACATTACAGGTATTAATGTTTTCGTTTGATTTCCATACAGCCCCTCGTCTTTCAAGCTCACCTAGCAAGACGTCTGGCGTTTGACTATACCATATGGCACAATAACTACCGCAATGCAATATAGGATGTTGTTCTTAAGGCCCTATTGTTTGGCTATAATGATCGAGTTATAAAACCATGGGAATGCTCGCCAAAGGGAACTGTATCTGAAGAACTAGGGGGTAATACATGTGTATCGCACAATAGGATTCACATTGATATGCATCAAAGAAATTGAATTCAAATAGCACCCATCTGTCGCTGGGAAGATGATCTTAAGACGCAATTATGCTAGATTAATCTTAGTGAATAATGATTTACAAACTAAATTAAAAGTCGTAAACAGTCCAATGCGGGCTTTAATATGTTCTAGACATTTAATTGAGTATAAGTTCTAAAAGTATATGATATCTTATTTCGGTTAAAGCAGGGAAAGTAGTATCCAGATACACAGCGGCTAAAGGCAATTTATGTAGTATTTGCCCGCAAGTACAAAATTAAGCCTGATCTTATAAGAAAGGGTTGGAGTAAGGCCGGGGCTGCTTTCTTCTAATATCAGACTCTCATCTTAATGTCCTTTGCTCTGCTGTAAGGATCCAGTCCGCTGGATCCAACATCACACATCAGCGATCAGTCATCTCGCAAGAGCCCTGCCTAATGTGGCCAGTCTCTATGAGACCTCCCCCTTTTACCCCCGCCCCCTCTCCATCTCACGCTCCCATCCCATCCCCAAGTACCATACTCGCTATCTCTTCTTAATGCTTGAAAAACAAAGAGCTGGCCTTGTTTCTAATCTGATTCAGGCCACAAAGCCATTGCGATCCAAACATCATGGATCATGTGGGCCGATCAGGGTATTCCATAATGATATTTCTTGGTATTGGCGCTGACCACTAAGCCCCGGTTTTGTCCATCCTGTAAGTCCATTTGGCATGGAAATACTTACGGTGGGAGGCGGAGGCATGCAGCACTAGAACTTGGCCCTCTGATTTCAGCTCATTTTTCTTCATATCAATAATAAACCCAGATTGTGAGGGCAATCAAGAAAAAAGGCCTTCCAATATAAGGAATGGGGCGAAGATGAATTACTTTTCCTGATGGTTATGTACATCGTTATGATTCATAGCGAATCCTGACTATGATTTATGTGGAGGAATCGCGTTGATATGTGAGTTTGAAAAAGCAGTCTAAACAAAGTCTTCATATGATAATGCATACTTTTTACTCGTCTTTTATAAACGCCTCCATTCTACTATAGCTAAGAGTTGGCTGATCTGTACTGTCTCACTCTGGCCGGTCGCCGGTGATATTTGATAAATGGTAGAAATTGGTGTTGTATAAAAGCGGTTGCATCTTAAGGGTCATCCATTGGATGCTCGCCACTGACTCCCTCGATCCTTCATTTCGGATACCATCATTACGTCGCAAGAGATGAGCGCTCCAGCGCTCCTAGTGACAAATCATGTTCACCCGTGATTTATCGAACGGCCAAATTGAAAACATTATGCCGACGAAATCTGACCGGATCCTACTGTCCTAGGCCCTCCCATCAAAATTAATACGCTCGCATAATTTTATTGTTGATGTCAGCCGAGGTCACAACTGACCAGAGGCCGATCGAAGGGGGATGCTACGCGAACATGGAAAGAGGAGGGCAGGAAGGTTGGATTTCCGTGCTCTCCCTGTCAGGGGACCAGTGAAAAATTAAGCCATTTTTCTGATCAACTGGCCCCCAAGATGGACGAGGCCGAACGGTAAGATTCTGGAGCACTTTATCATGCAAACCCAACCGAGTGCTCTTTTGACAAAGGCGGCTGGGAAATGAATAAAAATGGTCTTATAAGCACCGGTGGGGAAGGAGGGTCCTGTGGGAAGAGGGCAAATTAAAGGAATTGATGAATGAATGAAAGTTTGCCCTGCGTGCGCCTGAATATACAAGTACATGCGGACGGCGATGTAAGATCTTATTGGGATCGGGACATGGTGATGAGAGGGCTGCAGATTTGCTGCGTCTCTTGACGGAAACAAAGCTGATGGGGACACCCCTTGTGTATAGCCTCACTGCCAGCAGACCAATCTCTATGCACGCTCAGGCGTCTCCTGCTTCTCAAACTCCTGACGCTTAACCAAATGTCGTCTGCTTTTTTTTTTTGGCGCGAAAAGACTTTAGAGATAGGCCCAACCCACAAGTCCACAAATACGTCATTTGATGGCGTTTTGTTCCTTGAGAATTTATATATACGCGACTCACCATGTACAAGGAAGGATTTCTTCTTGTTTTCTGACCCATCTTATCGCCAATAAATGATAAAAGAGGCACAGCCTTTCAACGCAAGTGATGATGACATCGTCTTCAATATTTCTTGCGAAGCCACGCATGATTCTTTATTGAAGCAGTCCTTTATATCCATACAGACCTTCCCATCTTTTGTCCTTAAGACACCACACTCCGCGCTGCCATCATCTCTGTTGTTCCTCGCTCAGAGCCCCTGAGGCAAGCGATAGCCATAACTATGTTTTATAATCGTTGATTTACCTGAAGGCATGCTGGTCATAATAAGAGAGGGACAGAACGCTCAACGATGGCGGCAAAATATTGTCATCGGAAAATGTCGGCTGCTGAAAGCTAGCCATTTCCGGGTGTCCATCGGACGGCGCCCCCAATTAAACTGAGATGCGTTCCTCCTCATATAATAAGAAAAATCCCTCCTTGGACGAAGAGGGACATAATGCCTCACAGAAGATCCTTACAGTGATTTATATTCATATTAACATGCCTCAGTCCATGATCAGAGAGGAATTTACATTAAAAGTGCAAAGTTTGGGGAGGGCATAACCTGACGAAGAAGAGGGGAAACATTATACACTGATATATTGTTGTCATGAGCACTAACTAAAAATGAAAGTAATGGAGGAAAACCTGGCCGAAGTGTAGAAAGATATCGATACGGGAAAAAGCATGCATTCCTCAACACGTCTCCCACATACATCCCATGTCATATTGGTGTCATGAAATGAATATTTCACACGGTTGGAGGAATGGAATTAAAAGTAAACGTTTTCATAGCATGGTGGAATTATTTGACAATGCGATAGTTAAGATTGTGGATATCATCAAGAGTTACGGCGATTTGTCCGTGCGGTTCAGCAGCCAGCTATGAAGGTGGCTTCCCTAAGTGGCTTCGTCTAAACTCTCAACGCCCGACACCACAATCGCTCATACAGTGATTTCCTGAGTGAATAAATGTCATAGGCTCGCCTCCCTAACAAACATTGACATTCTATTCCTGCATTAATGATCTAATGAGGAACTAACTTCATCCCCTCCATTTCATTTTACTCCTCGCTGCCTCATCTAGTTCCTATTAAAAGGTCCATCGTAGCAAAGTTTATTCGGACAGGCGGTGTGGGAAATAGTCTGTCAAAAAGTTGCTCACACAAAAGTTGGAAGCACTGAAGATGAGGAGAAGGCGAAGGAAGGCCACTCAGAAAAAGTTTTCTCCTGATTTGATGCGCTCTGCTACTGATGCCCTTCGGTACAGAGGTCATTATTTGAGCTGCTCGAGGGCCAGAGAGGCGCTCATCTTGAAATGAGTCCCTCTGACGGCATATGTTAAGACAATTATGGAAAGATGCTGCGGTGCTGGGGGCGTGGTCAACTTGATAGGCTGGCGGCTTGCATGTTAAGACCGCTGAATTTGTACAAAATGTGATTGTCCTGTTCAGGCGGGTGGTCATCAGCCGACATTCACTGCCCCGAGGTACCCCCATCACGAGAAAATGACCGATGCAAACTAGTTTATGCTAATTACGGCCGTGGGAAATTATTGGAAATAAGTGGGAATTCGTCCAAATAGTGACAACATATTAAGAAATTTGCCTGGCGAATTTTCTCCCCGCTGAGCGTCATTCTCGATGGTGAGATTTGGGTGGTGTCCGCGGGGCAGCGGGCGCCCCTGAAAAAGTGGTCATCTTGGAAAGGAATGGACATTGGGGCGGTCAGGGGTGGTTAATTGTGAGCCGTTCAGGGCTGGAGATGGTGCAATGTGGACGGAGGGGACTCGAGCTCGGTAAAAGGCCACACAGAAAAATGAAGTCTTGATTCGTCGGTGATGAGGTCCCGAGGTGTTGGGCATTGGACAAGATGGGTGAACGACGCGGCCATCTTGTGAGAAAATCAGGGAAGGTGACAGCAACACTCAGCTTGTAATTGGGAGGTGATGGGCCTCGGAGACAGGGGCCAGATAGAGGTCCAGCTTCTCTTATTGGTGACCAGTGACACCTACCTATAAGGTCCAAGATTCCATTGTCATGGGTTGAGTGGCGGGGCCGCAGTAACCGGTCAGTTGTTTGGCAAGACCGCAGGTCTGCCCTGGGCAACTGCTGGTCAGAAATGAGGCATCGCTACATCTAATTACTCCCCGCGACAAGCGCTGGAAATGAGCAGAATTTTGGCATTCAGTGCGACATGAAAGCGCCCAGCGCCGACATTACGCCTGAAATGAAAGAGATTATTAAATTGTAGGGTCTTGTGATGCCCATGCGAAGGGCACGCAGGAGTGCAATAGGTTGTCAGGGCTTGGATGGGTCGCATAGCTGCAGGAAAAGTGGGGGCAGATTGGAAATGTAATAGATGGACGAGGGGAGGTGTCAAAACAACGTTCAAGTGTTTATACAAGTGACTCACACACCATTCGACTCGAAAGTTCAACACTTGCCGACCTCTTCCTTTTTTCATTCATTGCTTATCTACCTCCAGGTCCTGCCTCGCTGAAATGGCTGGCTCCGATCGTTAACAGAGGGGTCGAGCAGGGGGCCATATTCGAGCAAAATAGTCCCTAGCCTGCCCCCACTGTCACAGGGGGGCAGCACCTTTGACGTTGACCCGGTTTGTAATCTGGCCGGGGGCAGACTGATGAGTGACCGCCTAGCAGAGCTTTATCTGGGTAACGACGGACTGGGACTAAGTTCGTCAATAATATGTAAGTGTGAGTGGAATATATGGACTCATCCCACCCCCATGTCTATGAACTACTCACATCAAGTAACTTCCCAAGTATCACCAGCACCTAATTCATGTATATTTATGAGCCGTGCATCGATATTTCTCATTCATTTGCAGTGAGCTGCCCTTCTCTGCCGTTTATTTGATGTCTTGGGATGTCATTGCTGTCAATTCAGGAAAAATAAATATTTAATCAAGAGCTATACTGGGTTAGGTATGAGTCTAAATGTTTACACGAATTGTATCCCTCTGCGTATTCCCACGAATAATGGCCTGACTTATATATATTGCCTGAACTAGGGATCGTATGTTTATGTGTGTAAATATTTCTCCACACAATTGTATCTAAATTGTGTGTAAAGAATATACCTAGTTTGTTTTATCTAAAAACAAAATGTATATCGTTTGTTTGGAATATATTTTATTCAGGCTTTATCAATATTTAATAGGATTACATTTCAGGTCAATCAATATAGAAAATACACATAATTATATCCACATAAAGCGAATATACTATAGTGTACTGTACCGTACACTAGTCACTAGACATCTTATCTAACAAAAATATTTAACAAAATAAATTATAGTCTTTGTAGAAACTTTATTCCAAATTAGGGTAACAGCTGGAAGATATACACTGATTAGTCGAATCATAAGTATTTCAACCCATTTGTGTTCACACCATTGTAAATGTATAATCTTTATTGGACAAATAAAATAGTTTCTATTCTATTCTATTCTATTCTATTCTGTATAATACATCTATTTGTTAGAGTAAGTATACTGAATATTACAGTATCTGTATAATGTTACACGCCTTTAAAAGAAGAATCCTGAACTGAATGTAAAGATGCGAGGGTCTCAGTCATTAGATGTTGACACCATTCGATATATTGATCTGTATGGTTATATTTGCATAGTGAATGATAGTTTCAACCCATGGACCTGGGTTGTCTTGGGACTGCTTCATTCCCCCAAGCCACACCCCAGTTCCCATGATCTTAATACTTGGCACAGGAGACTTTGGATCAAAACGAGCCTGGAGAAAAAAGATTGATTTCTAAGGAGGGTGAGACATCTAGAAACGGGTCTCTCGTCAAGCAAAAGCATTTTCTAGATGGACACTCTCTTCCCTCCTGCCTGTCGTGGGCATGCGTCAATCTCCCGGCATGCAACAGTCGTGTCCTCTCTCTGACCTTGACCTCTGTCGACATGGAAGGTCAGAGTGAGGCTTTATCAGGCCCTCGGTTGCTTTCTCAACATGGGACCGACCTGGAGATAATGTTTATCTAGATCTGCCTCAAAGTCGGCGCTATGGACATGACATGGATGATTATCGCTCCATCCATCTCAAATCTGTGGATCGCGAGGTCTACGAATGCAATTATTCGCTGGCTATTTTCCTGTCCGTGGCCGCTTCCTATCGCCTATAACCTGCATCCATCTTTGTCCCGTGGTATCATCTTCACAAAGTGAACCCCCTCCCAACTTATTATATTAAACACCCGCCCCCTCGCCCCCGATCCTAAATCCTCTACACCAGCCCTCCCTCCCTCCCTCCCTCCCTCCCCCTTGCTTACACTCCCTTCCTGTAACATCCTCTGTATCCGAATGACGTACCTTTACTCTCGCCATTAACTACACTCCACCTTACATTTATTTCCACCCAACTCGTCACAGCTGCATATTGCTCACCAATGCTTATTCCAGTCCCCATTCTGGCTCCCAGCGTGACCACTCCAGCTTAGTTCCTGTTTCCCCAATCTCCTGAACTTTGTTTTTTAACACCCTCCCACGTACTTCTCCCCGCCGACCCACGATAAACAGTAGTAGGCGCCTGACGTCATCATCACTGAAGGAGCCAGGGCCAGTTAACGTACCAATGATTCAAGACAAGCGTTTTAATCTGAACATATATTGTCAATATTGATTCATATTTTGGTCCAAGAATCGTGTTGCTTAATGGGATCCATTTAGGATGTCTGTAGGGTGTTAAGCCTGTTTGCCGTATAATGTTCTCATGACCATAGGCTTGAGTGTATTTATATACAAAGCATTGTGTAATACCGCAACACAGTATCTAATCATCAACAAAATATTCGTCATATCATTACAATAGAATTGTTGCCTGAAACAATGTTTATGTATGTTGTCAGAGTTTGCATGGGTAATCAGACCATCTTCCAAACCGTTCTAAACGTATCTCATTAATGTCTTTGCGGCTGGCATAGACCAATGACCCTCCAAAGATCAAGTCTCAAGCAGGTCATCTAGTTCCCTCTGTTATAGTGTCTCTCTAGTTCTCACGCCTCCCCTAACTGAACCCATGCCAGTCCAGGGGCCTTACCCCTATGGACTCATCACCCCCTGAGTTTGTGCCCAACCAGTGGATGGACACCGACTAGCTTCAACCCACTTCATCTTATAAAAATCAATAGCCTAAAAGCCAGCCTTCATTTATTCTTCGGACGGCCCTATAGCTCGATCCCTACCCCTTCTATACAGATATGGATCCCAAAGATCCTCACCCTGCCCCGGCTCGATATGAAGTCAGGTGACCCGAGGGTCGAAGGTCATGCGGATGTTGACCCCGAGCCGGGCATGCGCTCTAATGACCACCTTTGCCCTCGATCGAGGCCAAGGTCACCACACCCTGTCAGCCTGGTTCCTCTGGAGGACTTAATTGTGGAAATCGTTAATCCTTGAGGTGTCGATGCTATGCCTGGCCTGGTATTAAGCTGATTTAACATGACTTAAGGATATATGCGCAAGCCTCGAAGGTGCCACTAATGAACGTTTACTGCGATAGTGATCAATCTTAGAAAAACTCATTACCCTCCATTGTCTGTCGGCAGATAATGTATTTATCACTCTCTTGTGAAGAAAAAATAAAATCAGGATCGACATTGCGGTGTTGCTGCGGTCGTTTCGTATAGGAAGCTGCTTCCACCTTCATCAAACGGTTATGTGAATTTTAGTCAGATGCAGGATTATATGGGATATTATGTTGGTATAAAGTTTGTGTGATGAATGCTTATGATTCTGTCATAAACTAAGACGACCATGAATACCTAATCTATCTAGATCTATTCCTCGCAACTCTGCTATATTGGAATTTGCCTTCACCATCAAGTGAGCATCATTATGAAACACTATCAAAAAGCAATAGAACTCTCATCAAGTAAGATGGGAACAGGTCCTCAGTTACAAAGATTTAACCCTCTTCTGACACAAGAAAAAATACCTGTCAACGCTTAAAAGTATTCTTTTTAAACTTATGTATGGAATATAGGATGCAACAGCAATATGGATAGGGAAATCGCAAGTTTTAATACCACGTACTGATTTAACTTTATTTCATCCAGGGTTGCTGTGCACAGAAAGACTGGAGAACGTATAGAATAGGGGTTGGGGAAACGGGGAGCTGTGAGCCGAAGCATAGTGTTTGAGGGCTAGGAATACAGACAGAATAACGAGAGTGACATTTTACTGGTGGTACTGTAATCTTTCATTGAGATATGAACATTCCATGCGGTTCCATCGAGGGAAAAATGTGCCTTTGAACTTGAGCTTCCAGTGGGACAAAACTGTCAAGTTTTGTGGACACACCTACCATTGTTTGCAGTACTCTAGCTCTTAACAGGCGATGATTTGCCAGCTGGTACCTCCGCGTAAGCGTTCAATAGAGAGAGGTGATTATCAACTAGATGATCCAACAACCAATTATTTCTTATACATGGCTTTGAACATTTTCGTGAAGGGTAAACTAGCTGAGTGTTAGAACTAGTTTGATATAATTTTAGATTTACCAGACTATTACCCATAGGTAAACACATCAAAGTCGCCTTCCAATATATATTATAGGATGGTGACTTATTGATTTTCCAATTTATCAGTCCCGCTATCCATTTATTCATCTATCTATCTATATCAATATCATATGGGCCTGTCTATTTAGTATTATGGTGGCAGGGGAAAAAGTGTATACCCTGGTGGGCTTTTTAATTTTCTGAGGGTGTACGTGTGCAAATGATGTCTATTTATATAGTGCAATACAATCACCTTTAATCAAGTTGAATACGCAGAGAAGCTAGGCTTGGCCTAAACACCATAATTGTACATTAATATATACTATCATCTGCTAAACAGGCTTCTCTCTCATTACATAAAATATACATCTGAAAGTGATAATCTGTTTGGACTATGATGAGACAGGGAGCCAATCAATTTCGGAAGGTTCTAATCACTTTCATGATTAGTTCATGAGATGATGGCTATGGCACCCCTTCCCAAAACTGTTGCTGAGCACAACTGATTAAATATTGATGTTCGATATGCAAACAAAACCTGGCCTTAGTTCGACCAGTTTTGTCAACGTTTAACAGCATCAAAGGCCGCTTGTCTCAGGCCGTGACCGCCGCGATAGACATTCTTTGACCCACACTGCCTGATTCGGTGATTCTGATGAGAGATCAATTTATCGATACTTGCCACAGTTCGCGGCTCCCCCGCTCTTATTGAGTTTATGCCCGATTACTCGGTCGACATTTGAAGCTTTTGTTTCAACGGTATTAATAATTCCTTTTTCTAGGTTAAGCGAAAACTCCGCCTGATTTTGGCCTTTCGCACTCCTCCGTGTCACATTGAATATTTTGTGCTAATAATACCCGAGTATTTATGACGTGTATTTTGTGGGTGGTGTATATTATATCTGGCTGATGTTAGATATCTATAGAATAACTTTGCCTTCATTTTGCTGTTACTTAGACAATCGATTTATTTCAGAAGTATGGGTGCATGTATCTTACACGCTGACTTTTGCTCGACGTGCCCTCACACACACACGCGCGCACAGACATTCTCCCAATTTCATGGCCTCTATTGATCTGTCTGCGTTTATAACTGCTTTTTGTTAAAACTCAAATGTCGAATGCTAAGTATGATGAACTCGACCGTTCCGCGCTCTATTAATTTCATCTGATTCTCTTTCAGGTCTAACTGGTGGTAAACGCATTATGGGAAAGGTTGGCACTTATTTGCAACTGAAGGACCCGGCTCACCTCCAATTACTCAGGGATCGTGGCGGCCTAATGTAATTTGCCGAAGACTTATGTTTATCAAATAAACTATCGAATATATTCTAATTTGTTATTCTTAAAAGAAATAGCAAATTACTTTTGCATACAAGTCTTTCGTTGTTATGTTTTAATTGTGTATCAATCTGAAGAATATTAACACAGGTCGATTATTGAAGCCAGTTCCGATTTACGAATTACGAAATACAATTTCGATGGATTAGTTTTTGCAGATTTCTCTAACATTTATCATAATTATGAAATCGTATGACATAGTCATTTAAGTGAGGATATATTCGTACAAAAATGTACCTATTTATAGTTACAATTCATGAATAAATAATTTAATACGGTTGGTATCAGAGCTGCTGAATTGGTAACAATGTGTTATAATTACACATCATAAATGATGCAATTCTATCAGTTGCCCCTCATCAGGCATGTATAATCATATCTTCCAATTAGGTGGCAAGAATTTCAAGTTCATATAGCAGACAATTTGCTTTAGTCTTGCCTCTTACACAATATTAGCTACAGTAGCTCTGGGCTAGACTCATGTGGTGTGTAAAGGACTTATCTAATTTGCTGTAGATTAAGCATGCGTCATGAAATATGGCAAGCAAATTATGAGTGGTCCACTGGCAATGCGTGGTGGGCAATTACAAGTTACATAAAGGCGAGACTCGCAGACATGAAAACCTGTTTATGAACTTGATCTCTTGGCCCTGCTGGCTTTGCCCAGCCAGGCATACAGTATGGAACCTAATTAGTGTATTTGCAGCCCCAGTCCGCCTCTCACCAGACCGCCTTTCCTCGAAGCCCAAGGGTGAATTCTCCCTTCTTATTTGATGATGTTCATGCCAGAGTGACATCGGTACAAATTAGGACATTAGTCGAAAGCCAGTCCCCAACTAACCGTTGTTATAGTACTTTATTGGACGCAGAATCAAGAGGAGTCAACCCAAAGGCATATCATACCACTTGAGAAGAAAATGAGGATGTCGCAGGCCTTTGTGGGAGACAAGATACAACTCTTCAATTTTCATGGCAATGGACACAAGCGAAATATCATTAATAGGCGGGAGAACTGCATTTATAATAATTATCTTTCCTACTTTTGCCCGGACTTTCTTTTTTATTGGACCCAAAGCCTTTAGCTCTTAATAAAAACAAATAATCATAAAATATGCCCTTGAGCTTCTGTGTCGCTTTAGTGTCATGATATAAAATCGTTATATTTTTATGTTATTTTCACATGTATATTATCGGATCGTAGGAGGTCGCATGATGTAGGGTTAATCACAATAGCGACAGTTATTTACTGTTAAGAATAACAATTAATTTAGAACATTTCTGATGGGTTCCATCGCATGCATCAAATGACAATCTGAAAAGACAAGTGACGATAAACACAAAGTCTGGTGTTTTTCATTCATCATGTCCACAAAGAAAAACCATATGGACAAAAATAACTCGAATTATCCCTATTTAGATTGGCTTTTATTTATGCTCCTTTAGAAGGACCAGGATATTATTTCGCGAGCATTAGGATTGTAAAAACTGATATCACATGACATAAATGAGACATTCCTCGGTACCTCCATTAATGTCTGGTAGTTGTATTTCACGTACATATTCATTAACCCCCCCCCCCCCCCGCCCCCTCTTATGTATAGAAATCCGATACAATTTGCCCCGTAAAATTATCAAAGCGATGGATTTGACAGGTTCTTGTAGCAAGGAGTAATTTTGAAACTGAGATGAAGGCTTTTATGAATTCATACTTACAGGCTGTTCTCATAGACAGATAACAAATTAGTAGGGGCCCATGAATGCACAAAATATCTGAGGCATTGATATTACACCATCCAAACAACAAGTACATGCATCAGAATAACAGTGGTTTGCTTATATACCACTAGTTAGACTTTATTTTCTTTCTTTCTTTTTAAAATAATCAGTTCACTCGATGATAATAAGGAAGTCATTTACATATAGTACATATTGAATTATATTGAATTTTTATTCCATAAGAATATACAGAACTGGACAAAAACCTTTAAGAATAGATCTTCAGACAAGCCATGTTCGTGTTTAAAATGTAGAATCATAATCTATCATTCCAACGAGAAAATAGCCATCGAGTTGAAATTAAGGCACAATTAAACGCTGAAGCAAGACTAAAGGGGAATTGGAATTATAACGTTTAAATAGGCAAGGAGGGCCTTTAAGAGGCGCAGCGATGGACGTAAAGGCGAACAGACAGTTCAATCACTTTAAGCTTTTTACTTGGCATGCACTTTAATCGGTGACACTGTTCTGAATGAGCCGGTGTTTAATCGCTGTTTAATTGCTCGCATCATTCCTCCTTGAGCTTCTCCCACGGCTGAGCTTCTCATTAATCGATTGTCACTCTTTCCCACCATTAAAGCGCCCTCACTTAGTCGCCTTTAGATAGCGCCAATAAATTCACCCAAACATTTTTTTTGTCAAATGTCATTTCGAAACTTAGTTCGATTCAAATTATTGGCATTGATTTCCATGCATTAATAAATAAAATGCGTATTAATAAAGCCATTTTCAATGATTTCGATGGATATTTAAGAGCAGCGCTATAGAGGCTGCAAAGAGTTAACAAACGCTTTGACAGCATTAAATGTGCAGTGTTCGTGTCTTCTTAGTGGTAGCATCCAGTTCAGTCTTTCACTTCATTCACAATTAACACTGCCGGAGGCTTTGTCACTTTTTTCATCACACAACATAATGCTGATGGTGAATTAAAATCGATCCTGCCACCACACAGCTATTAACGGGCGATATAAAAGGCTTGTTTCAAACCTGGAGACTGTTATCAAGAGATTTTTTTTCATGTTTGCATCTGCGGTTTATCTCAAGAAGGCATATAGATTAAAACAACTCCCACATTAGCTTTAACAGGGAATTGTGCAATGTCTTAAATTGAATTAGCAAACCCAGGCATCAATTATAAAGGCGTTGACGTTTATAAATAGGCATTATATGTATGTGTATATGGATATTATGTACTCAGGGCTGGTTAACGTGAATAAGGAGCTTCGAAGATAAATTTCGCTTTCTTATATAAACTATCAAGGCACCCATTTTATTCATCAGAACTTCTAAGTCTACGTTTACCATTTATTTGTTGCCGTATGAACTAAGAAACCGAAAGCAGAAAGGTATCGGATAGCATTATATAAAAGTTCCGAGTAAATTACGAGTTTTCTTAAACCAGTTTTAATCGTAGACGTTATGATAAAAAGAGCCCGAAGTTCGTTCCAAAGTCTATTTCTGTAATGAACGGCACTGAATTTGACATAAAACTAATTAATGTGTCAGAAATGAGGTTATAGACGGGTCCACCCACATGTCAATGCATTATTAAAAATAAGAAAGCTGTTATAAGATGAGCGGTTTCCTTTCCTTAGAATCCCATTAAAACATCTACACTACTTAATGCTCTATTTGGTCGAGTTCAGTTTCATTTATCTGAACATAAAAATATTCATATGAAATCCTTGAATGTTTAAATGGACTAACTTTTCTATTTACCCTCACCAGATCACGGAAACATGATATAGAATGAATTGCTATCACGAGAAGAAATTGCGAATTTCATGTTTTCACCTTTGCTTTTCATTTCTTTTCATTTGGTTTTCATGGTGAGTTGCGGCGTAAAAGGATGTGGTCATCGACGTTAATGGGGAAGGAGGAGCTGGTTTCGAATTTAGTTCTAATTTTACATTCGATACCCTCTTTTAAAAACGAGAGTTCAATTCTGACGAAGCGATAGCTCCTATCAGTTATTCAGTCAACCATTACAGGAATAAGACCAAAGTATTCGACAAGTCACAAACACCGTAGCCCTGCTTATTGACCGAATATGCAACACTAAAATGTTTAGGCCTCCTCCAAGTAGCATATGGAAATGAGGGTAAAGGCGATGGCGGTAACCATACTTAAGAACATACAAACATTGCCATTAAAACACTTAGAGGAATAAAACCACACCCGTCTCATATGAAATGCTCCTGTTCTCGGCACATAATACTTCCTGAGAGGAATATCGATACTTTGCGCAAAATAAGGAGGATAATGATGGCGCAGCCTAAAGCACCAAATATAATCGCTTTGCAAAGAGTGGGCATCATCAAACAAGACCAGCAATTAGACATTAAATAGCATTCGCATTCTCTTATAAAACATTTATCATGTCATAAGACATCAAACAAATCATTATTTGAGTCACATGAGGTGACATTTATTGTTTACTGGGAGTTTCCCCTGTTATGCCTCTTACTCTTACTTAGTTGTGTGGACTCCAATTCTCAGTGTAAAGCTCCATATGAGATCATTAGTTGGGGCCTATCATGCCCACAATGACTTCCCTCAGGTGGAGTTGACTGTTTTGTCCATCTCTATGCCTTAGGATAGGTCCTTACTTCTCCACTCTGCCTCTAATGGCCAGCCAAAAGAGCCTGAAATGGCCCGCTATCGTGTCACTCGCCCTCCCTACTTTGCATTACGCCATGGCCCGCTCACTAAATGTCTTACCTCCAAAAATCTTGTAATGTCTGAGCGTGCGCCAACCTCGCGATCAGTCACTTTGGACATTTATAGACGCGCACTAACTATGGGGTGTCGGCGGCAGCCATGGCAAGTATAAAGAATAATAATATGGGGAGCATTTTGTTTCGGGCCTTGAGAGCCACATTAAGCTCCCCAAAATCTGTAGCCAAAGAGAGCGAAGAGGGTAATTTACACACGAGCTGTACTACGGTCATGATGCCACGCACGAGATGCGGTAACGCGGGTGGTATTATAGTCCTTATGAATACTGCGTAGGCTTTACTCATGCAATATTAGTATTTAAACACTGAACAGGGGGCATTTGTTTTAATGTACACGCATGTGCTAATAGCCTCTCGTGGGGGGGGGGGGGGGGGGGTACTGGAGGTGACAGAGGAGAGTTTTTTTAGAAACTCCTGACCAGGAATAAAACAGTGCACCCCCAACTGCCATGTCGATACTTGCCATGTCGGCACGTTCTAGACCGCACCGTAAATGCCCTTCTGTAAATCATTCTCATTTTCTCCATGTCAGAGACCAAGTAATGCTCTAGCAATTTCTAAGAAAAGCACTTAATATTCCGAATCTCTTGATGGACTTAGCTCTAGGGGTCAAACAAAAAGAGCGCAGGGCATCCATCCATGCACCTAGTAATGCCACTTTCTTCTAGGGACAGTTATGAAATGGGCTGTAATCAGAAAGTAATACGAGGTCTCAATTGGCAATTATGTACAGTTTTTATTGTACTCTCATTCATGTCCCTACTTTTGAAGCCAATATTCAGGGCATATGTATAAGTAACTTATATGTGCCCTCCAGATTGTCAGCGATCCGTATAGGAAATCTGATTGTACTCCTAGCCTTCTGACGCCATGGTCGACTCAGAGGCGCTCAGGTTCAAAACATTTCCCCCAATGTATTCCACTTGAAATGCCCAAGCTCGCATATTTATTTAGGTGGGGTTCTAGACAACTCCCTTTATTTACATTTCATCGGCATTTCACAGAGTCATCATCTAAAAAGTGAAACCACATCAAAATGAACGCTTGTGGTTTAACCATATAACTTATAGAATCTGCTGTTTAGCCTGCATGTAGTATAGAGCAATTTTCTGATCAATACAATCTTGATATAAATGACCAGAGTATGTAGCATCGGCCCAGTGCGATAAATATAGTGTAGTGTGGTCTTCTTGTTGGTAAGCACTAAGCTTAAGATTAACCCACGAGTATCGTCTACTTCCTTCACATGTCTTTTATCAATAAGGTTGTACCAAACTATTTGTGACTAATTATGTGTGGTCTGCTTTCTTGTACATGTCGTTTCTAGGTAAACAGTGAACTCCAAAGTTTCGTTTTAAAACATAAATTATACAGGTTAACCAACGAGTTGGTTGAAGGAGCGTGAATATTGCACGAGTTGCGTACAGATTTATTATATACTAGCAAAGTACCCCTCCTCCGGACGGTCAAACTCTCTCCCCACACTTCCCCCTCTCCCTCTTTTCCCTCCCCCTCTTCTCAGACTTTCATACCTGTTTTTCTCTCCCAACCCCATCTTCGATACCCCACCCCTCTCCCACCCCTCTTCCTCATGCTCCCCCACCATGCTTTCTCTCCCTCCACTCTCTCCCTTCCCCTACATCCTTTCCCTCCTCTCTTGCCCCCCTTTTCTTTCCCTCCCCCTCTCCTATTCCAACACCCTCTTCTTTACTCTCCCATGCTTCTGCATGTAGGCCGGTCACCCTCTCTCCCCATACTTCCCCCTCTCCCTCTTTTCCCTCCCGCTCTTGTCTGTTTTTCATACCTGTTTTTCTCTCCCAACCCTATCTCCGATTTCCCCCACTCTCCCTCCCCTCTTCCTCATGCTCCCCCTCCCCACTTTTTCTCCCTTCCCCTACATCCTCTCTCCCCCCCCCCATCTTTCCCTCCCCTTCCCCTTTCCAGGTGCGGTGGAACAGATAAAATATTGGGGGGGGGGGTGAGTAGGGATTGGTTGAGTAGGGGGTGGTGGAGTAGGTTTGTGTGTGGGGGGGAGGGGGCAGCATAGAGGGTGACTTTGCATAACCCTCCAATAGTAGTGTAATAGAATCTAATAGAATCAATTTTGCGACTTGTGACTCATTTTCCTGAAACACATTACAATTTATTTATTTAGAGTATTCACAGTAGCAAACCAAAATATAATTTCATAATAATCTGGATCATCCATATGAATATCCAGCTTAGATATCCAGATCCACCAATCTTCTCAAATTTACCTAGTATATTGGTCAAATTGCAGCCTAATTGAGCAGAGTTTATCAAATGTGGACAGCTGCCAACTGTGCATTTTCTGAAAATATGACCCATGTATTTAGGTCCCCCTGGACGTAGGTTATGGGAAATGACGTAGTATCTCACTGGGGCTTTCCCAGGCTATAAATATAGTGTAGAGATCGCAATTTAAAAAAGGCTTCAAAATCACATTTCCACCCCAGATACCTTCACAAACCACATACGACGACATTCAGAGAGGGGGGACAGACCTCTACAGATGAGTAAAGTGGTTTGTAATACAACAAATTCCGAGAACATTCGGGACAAAGAAACCCCTCTAATCCTTATATGGATTTCTACCTCCATCCTAGAAATGGCTCTACCCGTATATTATATGGATTATATACTTTCAATCATAAACATTTTAAAAAATCAAGTCGATCATACATTTAAATTTCAGTGATAATTTTAGTTACAAAACAGATTGGTTGCCAAGGCAATCACACATAACTCACTAGTGAAATACGCACTATGCGTAACTCACTCTAGATACGTTGTTTTCAGAGCAATGCGTGTATAATAAAGTACCGTATATAATAGGGTAGAATGGATGGGTTTGTATATGTGTGGAAGGGGTGAGGGAGAATGTAGATCTATCTACAGTGAAGTGTAGATTCGTGACCGATATTAATTCCTCCTGTCCTGTCGGGAATGCATGAATGTTTTTCAAACAAGTTATTATCTAATATAAAGAAGATGCTTCTATGGTGATTTAATCTGTTGCCTTGTTCCGAAGAAATTTGTTTAACATTCGTGCATCTTGAAAGCCAGGACACTACCCAACTTTCTTGTACACTCGCTTTAATAAAACTTTGTGACTTCGTGAATATAATAGCCATACATCGCTTTCAAGCAGATAGATTCTAATTCTGATTCTCTTTATGGTCGAATCACATGGAGTTCCAAGACATCTAGATATTAAAACTCGTCGCGCAACAGGATATTGGATGCAGATAATTGATCCTGGCTTAAAGAAAAATATAGAATGGGCGCAAGCAAATAGACATGACCTCCTAAGTGGAATATATAATGTAAATGCAATATGAGGCAGAGTATATTTAGGTGATTGATGAGAAGCGGCTATTTGGTCCGTCATGAGCTGGGTTCAGTGTTGTTTGTTATGTTATACAGTCATCAGATTTTGGCTAAGTTAGTTTTGCTTTCGTTGAATGGAGGGGTATCTTAGTACATCCATGGTAATTAAGGGACCACGCAATGGACACAGTAACGTTGATGAATGAAGATTATGTCCAACACGCACAACACCCATGAACTTAGGCTCGCTCTGCGCGATTTCATGATGATCATTACTTAAGCGTGCCTAATTATATCTTGTCCGCCCGGCAATACTTTTTGTTGCGACGCCTTTCACTTTTACTGGCTTAATTGTTCTTATTTATGAGTACGGAGCTCCGGCGAGAAAGACTGGTGTCATGCAAGCGTGGCTCACCTCCGACGGCGGCCATATTCCTCTTTCAGGGTAGTTTATGTTAATTGTGAATTATTATCACGATATTTGTGTGAAATATGGATTCCTGGTCAGACCTTAATGTCAGGGCCAGAGGGTGTCTTTGTTTGAAGAGGGATAACATCGAACTGACTCTGGGCCACTGGACCGACATGAATGATAACCACACGAGTTGTAAAAAGCGCAAAGTGCCATTATAGCGAAAGCATAAGAGAGAGGGAGGAAAAGTACAACTGTAGCACCTTTTTGGTGGCCGCGAAATACTTGAAAGCCACCGTGACAGTGACACGCTAGTTTTTACAATGCGTTTGATGTACAGCATGCAATTGGCGACTTTTGCGAACAATGAATTAAAAGATCAATTGAAATAAATGGATCATTCCAGGCCACTGATCTAGCGCAATCTACAAAGTGAAATCATGGAAAATGCCAAGTCACTGATTTAAATTACTGGTTTTTTGCTGGGGGGAAATTAAAGTACCTCATAACACGGGTAGACCTCTCAACGCATGGGGAATATCTAGTTCTACATTAAAAGTAGTTCCAACCTCCCTCAAGTGTAGATGGAATATTGTTGAATATTTCCTTTGGCTGTAAAAAGTAGACCTATTTTTATTTTCTGTGTTAGGTATACCAATTCCCAGGACGACGTGATTCATAAGTAGGGTAAACATGGAGGATAAGTCAGACTATTCTCTGTAAAAAAATATGCCTAGGGAAAACATGATGTGAGAGTAAGAAGGGTGAATGACACGCATTTAATCACATGAAGTTTCACAGGGCTTTGAGGAATGAAAGAATACAAAGGAATATTAATTTTCAGCCTTTGGACGGATTGGTATAGCGCGACTGTACATAAGTACGTATTTGCATTACTTCCAATATCGCCAAATGCTAATAATATATTTACACATATAGTCACACTTGCCCTGTGTTCACGAGGTAGTCGGCTTAAGGGCCGTGACCTTTTTTTATTTTCCTTGCATTTGCTCGTGCCCTCGTTCAGGTACCACTCTACACATTTTATAATAAGCCATGTGGTAGATGCTCTAAATCATATAACCAATCTTTACGCAAGTACCTATTGAACTTTTTACACAAATAATCGAGTATTTGTTTTGTCTATGAGAGTGGATGGCAAAGATATAGGCCTGCGCTTTAATCAAATAACATTAGACGGACTGTGGGACGGTGATAGTATTTCAACCTAGCAATAGAGAAAGTGTAATTGAAAAAATGGAGTTATTAGTATTCAAGGACTATATCTTGGATAGCTTAGCATGAAGTGCCTGATCCACCTGCTAAAACCTCAACCCTGGCTTGAACTTCTCCTATTACAAGGTACTAATCTGACACTGCGGACTATATTGACATACACCCGTGAGATTCAGCCCTCCCTGAGTTGTCTATTGTCGCATACTGTGCCCTACTAACTAACCAAGCACAAAGAATTCATAAATACCATCTCCCTTCACCAACACATCTCCCAGCCTGAGCATGGGGGTCTCTAAGGTGCAATATGTGTCTCGATGCCAAAAAAATAATTGGTTCATTAAATTTGGAGTCGGACTTTATCTTGATTTCTTAGCCGCAATATCATTTATGAACGTGTAAGTTTCATTCCAGGTCCTTCTGGAAATAATAGAAGCATTGGTTACAATGCGGATATTGGAAAAAGGGGCGGGACAGTGCCGTTTTTTCATTGCAAATCACATCACCCTGCCTGTCATTGCCATTGAAAGGGATCCGTGAGCAAATGAAGTTTGAGCGCGATTTTCAAAAAATGGATTTCCACACGTTTTGCTGTTGGAATCCAGTCTCACGAGTCCGTGATTTAAGAAAATCAATGGCTCTGATTTCAAAAATCAATTCTTGAAATAACATTAGGATTTTAAACAATAAAACAAATATTTCGCTCTTTTTTTTACCGTAAGCACTACATGGCGGTGTGATGGGAAAAACGGGTGGTGTGAAAGAGGACAGAGGCGAATTGTTGGAGCTCACGGGGATATACTTCAGCGAAGCTACTGGGGAGAAATTAAAGCTGTGATTGCTCTTGTTTGACTCGGTTCCTCCACCGCCTACAAAGACTATGTAAACATGACAGGTCATTCTTTGCCGGTCAATGGGCAGGTTCTGTTGACACATGCTAGAAAATGAGACACCATTATGGGCACTGACTAAAGCAACCATTTTGACTGCAGGTTAGGCTGAACACATTCAAGAAACAAAACATATCAACCAGCTTTATTAGATAGAAGCTAGGCATCCCATTCCTCTAATAATATGAACAATGGGGCAATAACGCCAACCTCCATCAAATCGAAGGCCACGATATTACAATACCACACTCATATCCTATATTTACCATGCAAACAATCCTGGGATGTTTTAAGACAAATGCCGAAGCTCCATATTAAATATTCTAATCAACAAGATCAAAGTGAACAGTTTAAGTAAACATTTATTTTCATAACTACATAACGAAGTTTAACTCGAATACTCATTCGTTTAACATTAAATTCTCTATGTATCCGTTAAAGGATTTGATTGTCTCCCCATATGGTTATTATCTCTATCGTTATAATTATGAATCCTTAAGATAAAGAAGGGGAAGTAAAGATATGGTATCTAATTTAAGTGCACCATTTGAAATTTGGCAGTTGTGAATCGAGATTAAGTTTAAGTGAGTCTGTTTACACAATTCAAATGTTTTTGTTCTACACGCCGGGACTTGATTACTATATCATGTGTGAGAAATTGAGGAATTAATTATGTGACAAATGGGAAAACATTGCTTCGCAACGTCAGATTTGTAATTCCGCCCATGTACATGTGCCACATATGCCACTTGAAACCTTTCGGGTAACACAAGACTATTATTTCGCCGCTCCAAAAATATGGAAATATAAGTCAGGCATACCCTTCAATCTCTTTGTATGGAAGTCATCTAAGCTGGTCCTTTTAATTACTTGCAAAATAAATGCACACACTTGATATGTGCCAGTAACGGGATACAATAGATACGTACTGAGATCATTTCTTAAATTGGAAATCACGATCTGCCAATAATGAAAGTATTTTCAGGCCAGAAATTATATGTATGTATATGTACAGGATGTTCCTCGATGACCTTTAGAAGGGGTGAACCTGGCGCGAGAAGGCGAAGTAGGAGGAGGCGTAGATATCTGAGAGGGACCAATTTAAATGAAACATGCAGAGATACTCATGGTCATGTTCATCCTTTTATTCACATTGAGGGCAAGCTAACATTAAGTTCAGTCCTGAGTAAACACTTGAGAGTCACCTTTTGATAAACAACTTCCCCAGAAAAAAAGAAGGAAATATTTACTGATTCTTTAGCTAAAATGTCTCTCTCCTCGCCTAATATGTGTATTGTTCAGATTCGAGAAGACACGGAACAATGGAGAGTCTGTCCCCAAAATTGAGAGTCACACAACTTTTGTCTGGGACTCTTTATTACTGGTGAGAGAAACACGAGAAAATAAGCCAGAAAAATACAGATCTGTGCCATTGCAGCAAAGATTGAAGGCTGGGTATCTGGTTTCATTGCAGAGGGAGGGATATGAAGCAGCTTGAATCTTACT